>OX493266.1:15606438-16992101 GCA_950370525.1 Bellardia bayeri | reverse complement strand
CTACCAACGCGAGCGGGTCATTCTCTTTGCAAGCGACACACGTACATATATATTTTTCCAATATTATTTATTTTTTCTTCATCTAATTTTCTTCACTATAATGAGATAAAATAACCAACATTTTGGACTTGAAAATTAAAATAAATCAAATATAGTGCATGGATTGTTTTCAATATACATATATACTAAATTTAAATTCTATTGCTTTAAATAAATACATTAAAAAAAATAAAAATAAATTGAAAGAATAAATAAAAAAAAAAACAAACGGAATAAAAATTTCAAAGGAATATAAAAGTTCAAATGAGAAATATGCATTTGTGTTATACAATCAAATAAAATCAAATCAAATTAAATCGAATCGAAAGAATTTATATATATATAAATTTCAAATATTTTAATTGAAATTTTTATACAAAACTAATTTAAATAAGAAACAAATATTAAATACACATGCATAATTATGCTTATGATTACAATACTTGCAAATATTTTGCTGACAAATAAAAATAAAATTTAACAAAAAAAAAAACGCTTACGAAATAACTGAGAGAGAATTCAATAAAATTTGCAGACATTTTTCTTTAAATTGTGCCAAAAATATATATTTTTAGTTGAAAAAAAAGAAAATAATAAAAAAGAAATAAATATTTTTTTTTTGTAAATAATTTAAAATTAATATATATTGCTGGAGAATTTCTTCATGGCGATTTGCTGTCAATAATTTTCTTATTTTTTATTTTTTTATTTGATATTTTAGATTTAGAATCTTAAGGATACTCCGAACGAAATAAATTTTTAAATAATTTTATTAAAAATTTTTCACAACTGTCATTTTTACTTGTTGTTAAATTCAATGATTAGTTTTTAAAAAGTACTTTGCTTAAAACCTACTCCACCCCCTCCAAAAAAAAAAAACAACAATACTAAACTAGAAAATATTCAGAATTTCAGAACAATTGCGAATTTTTTAGTTAATAGTTAATTAGTTTAAAACTTGCTCTAAAATAGAATAATCAAGAAATATCATTTTAACAAATTACGAAAATAAATTACAATTGGAATTACAAAAAAATTTAAATAAAATAAATACAAAATAAAAGAAACGAATTATTTTTAACGGTTAAAACGTCATTTTAAATACAGTAACACGAATTCAAAATGATGATGGAGAACGGTCTCTCCATGGAGTATGGAGATGGTTATATGGAACAGGAAGAGGAATGGGAGCGTGAGGGACTTTTGGATCCTGCCTGGGAGAAACAACAAAAGAAGGTAAGTTTTCCCTTTCAACTGCATTATTTTTCATCTTCAGTATTCAAATTAAATCGTCCTCCTCCTCCCCCCCCCCCCCACCCCCACTACAATTGATCCTATTGATTTTATTTCTTTTTTTATTCGAGTCAAAATTAAACAACAGAAAAAACTAAGAAATGGAACTTAAAATTAGGTGCTATTGATATATAATTGTACATATATAGTATATGTATATGTACGAGTACATGTGTATAGGTATATACATATGTATCTAGATATATTTTTACACACACACACCTAAATCATTTTTAATGGGTTCTAACTAATACCAACATAGATTCTCTAATATATGCATACATACATATACATATGTGTATCTATATATATATATATATATATATATATATGTATATGTATGTAGTCTACTATATTTTTTACCAACACTCTCTTAATTTTAACCTGAATATACATACATACATACATTCATACATATTTCTTATTATTTGGGGTTTCATTTGTCAGTATGTTCTTCATAGATCTTTTTACTGAACCAACAACAATAACAACAACATCAATAATAATAAAGAACAGCAACAATAAATAGAATTAAAATGTTTTATAAATAAATAATATTTTGTCGCTTTTGCAAGATTTTTCATGAAACAACCAACCCACCCACCAGTTTTTTTTTTTTTTCTTCTTCGAATTTTTTTTTGGGGTATTGAGTGCCATAAAAACATTTCGTATTTCAGTATTTAAAAAAATTTCGCTACGTAAATAAGCTTTTTCATCTTTTTACAATTCTTTCGAATGCGAATGCGAAATTGCACAAAATTTTGTTTGATATACATATTTCACTTGTTCTATAATTCTTACATTAAACCAAACAAAATTATCCCTTAAAATTCCCTTTCCTATTCTTTACCAACAACCCTCCCAAAAAAATGTCTACTTCCTTTTTCAGTTTAGTTTCTTTTTAAACATTTTTTTTTATCTATACTCATTTGCATCTCTGCCACACATACAATTCTTCGATAAAGTTTCAATATATTTTGTAGAATTTCTACAAAATACGAAAAAGCTTTTTTATATTTTCCTCGAAAAAAAAAAAAATTAAAAATAGAATTTTCATTTTCTTCATCATTGCATGTGTGTATGAGAATGTTTCACGCAATACTTTTATTGTTTTTCTTTAAAGAATTTTCCTCTCTCCGTGTATTTGTGTGTACGCGTATATCTATCTCATGTCTGAAAGAAATATCTTTCAGATACACACCACATACAACATATATGTAGTTTATAATACATGAAAAATATTTTTATATATATATTTTTTTTAAATGTCAAAATTTTATTTAACAAAAAAAAAAACAAATTATGAAATTAACATTTACGTATATGCAGATTGTATAGGTTTATACACGTACAATGAATGTAGAAATTTTACTAAAATAGATTGTTAACCCATTGTATGCCAAATTTTTTTTCCTTACCAGGTCTAAGGAAAAATATACTTTTGCGAACCGCAAATTTCACCACAATTCACATTGCAAGAGGTTTATTAAATGTTTTATATTTGATAGTTATCAACGTCCAGAAGTCAGTTTAATCCTATTACTGCATTACTTTTAATTCTAACATAAATTGCATTCTAATTGCATTACAAAGTAATAGGGGTCGGTACCGGTATGAAATATTGTAAAACATCCTTGTAATGGGGTTAACAACGCCATATTAAACTTGTTTAATTTACCTATGATAAATATTAAGTTCCATTATTTTATCATGGAATTAAGAAAATAACTTTTAGAACAGTAGTTTTTGTTTAATCACTAGTTAGATTCAACTATTTATAACAAAGACAAATATTCTAAAAAGAGCTCGAATATTTGAAATATTGAGTTATTGTTGTTAAATGTTTGAATCAATTAAGAACAAACAAAAATATTTAGTAAACAAATTTATAATTAAAAACCAAATTCAATGTTGGATAATTAGTGCGCTTTCACACTCTTCAATTCTGACTCGCCATGCAAATATTTTTGGTTGAGAAGGGAAAAGGGCTACAAATTTGACGGTACTAGCCAACTTTCTTATTTCATTTTGTTTTTTTTTTCTTTCATGCATGTTGATTTGCATTAAAAAGTACGAAAATGGAATTGACGCGTGTGAATGAACTGGCAAGTTCAAAAGAAAATTGAACAAAAACTGATCAACTAAAACTGAAGAGTGTAAAACAGGACTTATAATACCGCCAACAACTTTGTAATTGCTAGTTTAATCAGGAATTGAGTTTTAAGAATATTCTTGCTTAAACTTTCGATTTGACTAATGGGTAGCGAGTACTTACCACAAACGCTTATAAATAAGTCATTACTGTCATAGCAATAAAATTGCTACAAATAATGACTTCACCAACTCATTGATACTCGTATCTAAATCTAGCAGAAGTTGTTATCAGTGATCACAGAATATACTCATGCAAATGACTATAAAATTTGCAGATAATAAATAAGTCATTATGCTACTACTTCTATGTAATGCATACTGTAGTTATTGCAAAGTAATATTTTGCACGGGATTAATATTCCTTCAAAACGTTTAATTTTTTTCAATTCTCTAAAAATTGATACATATATTTAAATTTGCGACTCCATTTTTAATAATATTGGGTGTTTTTTTAATAAAATACTCGTCCCTTTATTTAAAGTAACGACCATTGTGAGTTATGATCTTTTCTTATATTTGTGGCAACATATGGTTACTACGGCAATCTTTTGACGCCAAGAATGAGTGATGCCTATTTCTAATATGCACCCTGTTTTGAAGTGAAACGAGAAAGCGTTCCGCATCAATCTAAACAAATATTAGAAGGATGGGACAAGATCTAAACTGCATATAAGGCAAAACTTCTCAATCACTTCGTTCTAAATAGTTTTTACTAGGTATTGCAGCAAATGGCCTTTCATTTGTCCTCTGTTTGGTTCTATCAAATACAGAGCATTACCTTAGCACCATGTATATTTGTTTATGTTGTCAATGCGGCTGGCTGTCCAGGCTTCACATACGATCTCTTACGCTTCGCGTTATCTTAATGGAGGCATTTTTCGTCGCAAGTAATAATTCGTTGCAAAAATTAATGGCGTTTTTTAAGCAGCATTTTGCAGTGTGCAAAATTGCCTTTCGTGATCTCTCGGTTTCAATTCATATGTAACCAATTTGCCTGCTTTTCGATGAATCCTGCTGCTCACAAACGTTTTGAAATTACTGTTTGATTAGCTCCCAATGATTTTGCTAGTTCTCGTTGACTTTGACAACACTTTTGTTGGCTGACCTGAGTAAACTTCGGAACTGCACAAAGCTTATCTCGCACTTTGATTCCGATGGAACACATTCCGCATAAGCTTAAATAAGCAAAGCAAAACTTTGCCTTGTTGGAAGCTTTGTTGGCTCAAAATTCGAAATTTTTAAAGAGAAAAAACTTTCTTGTTTACACTATAGTGTTTAATAATTGATACAAATCACAGATACGAGTATGTATGTACCTTTCAAATTTACATATACATACATATGTTGCTAAAGACACAAACTGTGTTTAAAGTAACGGGTGATTTTTTAAAAGCTATAGGAAAGTTTTTCAAAACAAAAAACCACATACAATTCAGAAAAATGCATGAAATCTTTATTTGAATCGATAGTACGGTCCATATAATTTAATGTATGAAGATTATTTCATGCAAATGTTGACCTTGACTGCGCCTCAAATGGTCCATCCGCTTAGTCTAATTTTGGCATACTCTTTCCAACATTTCGGCCGGTATCTCACGATAAAGCTCACATGAGCTTTAACATAGCCCCACAAAAAATAGTCTAAAGGCGTTAAATCACACGATCTAGGCGGCCAATTGATCGGTCCCGAACGTGTGGCACCGTCTTGTTGAAACCACATGTCATGCAAGACAAGCTCTTGCATTTTGGGCAAAAAAAAAGTTGGATATCATCTCACGGTAGCGCTCACCATTCACTGTTACGTTACGATTCGCATCATCTTTGAAGAAGTACGGTCCAATGATGCCACCAGCCCATAAACCGCACCAAACTGTGGCTTTTTCTGGATGCATTGGTAGCTCTTGCAATGCTTCTTTCTGGCTGATATTCACTCCAAAATCGACAATTCTGCTTAAATGAGCTTCGTCGCTGCACACAAAGAAGCGCGTGATGAACTTTCTTAACAGAGCATGCATTTTGATAATAAAATTCAATAATTTGCAAGCGTTGTTCGTTTGTAAGACGATTCATGGTTAAATTATAGACCAAACTGAAAATGTTTGACAGTGAAACAAAACACGAAACGTGCGTCAGCTGTTTAAACCAGTGATGCCAAAAAGATAATAGCTAAAAAATCATCTGAGCCGCCAATAATTTTTTTTTACAAATACTTTTCTGTTCTGCTTGGAATGCATTTTCTACCCTGCCAAGGGCGTCATCAGCAATTTTCATTGTCCACGCTCAAGATTTTCATTTCAATTTTAACATTTAACAGTATTTTTCTTGGGTTTAATTAATTAACTTTATAATTAATATGTATGTATTAGAATGAATGAATTATGTATATGAGGAGGTGAGAAGCAAAATTCGTTCGTTCCGTGTTTACAAAATTTTGGTAAAAAGCTAAAAACTTGCTACAGCTTAGTAAATGAGCCAAATAAGCTGAAAGCTACTAATTCTTAAATATTAGAATATTTTTTAACTAAAGAAAAATTAAGTTTTGAAGTTTGGAACGAACAAGTTTTGCTACGAATTTTCGAAACAAATGAGTTTTGCTACATTCCATATTGGAACGAAGGACTTTTGCAACTTACAATAACCCAGCAGTAAAATAAATTATTTAGCTTCACTGTATTTTAATTTATTAAAACTAAGGAAACTTGTTCAAAAATTAAAATAAAACATATGAACTTTTAAACAGACAAAGAAAGTACTTGATCTTCAGTTTACTCCTCGTTGTTTTCTTCCACGTCATGACCAGCATTGTCGTTGTCGAAAATCGAAATATAAAATTCCAAAATTTTGTTTTGTCTCCAATTTTCTTCAAAAAGATTGGACAAAAGGGCTCCAACATCTTTTTTTTTTTCTTTTCAGGTTTAATCGAATAATATCGTTGATTTTCCTACCTCATCTCAAAAATGGTTCAGGGTCGCAGGAATTCATTCTATCATTAATCTGCCCTTGCAAAGTTATCAGACCATTTTAATAGTTGTTGTATTTTCAACAAATCACAATAATGATCTTAATAATTGTGAGTAATAATATTAATTTGGAATTTCACTACACACGATGGTAGTTTGGCTCACTTCAAACAAGTAACCAACGAATTTTGCTACGAAATATGCAACGAGACAGTTTTGGCAATGACTGTTAATTGGAACGAAACAGTTTTGCTACGAACTGTAATTTTAGGATAGAAAAATACATAAGAAAGGATATGAATTGATACCATCGTTATATTTATCCTTATAAAGTAGCAAAATAACTAAGAGCATCCATTGTTATCTCAATTTTTAAATTTTTGGAACGAAAGGGTTTTGGAACTCACACGCTCATATGCAAACTGGATGTATTATGAATCTAATCAGTGATATTTGTAACGTTTCTTATCCAATTCACCAGATGATAAAGAACAATTTGAACAATTAGCTTTCTGGAAAGTAATTATACGAAACATGTCAAGTTAATTGAGCAAAAAAGAAACACATTTCTTTTAAGAATGTACATACATATGTACATATAAATAACACGAGTAATAATAAATTATTGGAAGAATATTCAATATCATTGTAGTTTCTCCACAATCAAAATTATGTATGTCACCCAAACTACACATTTTAATCAAAAGAAATATGTTTTTCTTAATTTTTGTTGATTTTATTTTTAATTAAAAACCATTTCTACTATAAATCAAGGCCGTGTTAGAATAAAACAGCTGCTGCACTGAAAATATCTATGAGTATGTATGTAGTTTTATGTGTGTGCTTTATACCTACATACATACATACATATAGTATTTAGTACTACTTACCGGTTGGTACTTTATGTACAAATTTATTTATTTATTTCCGTTTCTATGTAGATCAGAATACGTATTTTTTCAACATGATTTTTTTTTCTTAAATTAATGAGAAAAGTACACAGACGTTTGTCTGAAAGAGGGATGCAGAGAGGAACGTGCAAACAGATCTACATACATACTTGTATGTACGTTTTGCGTACTCACCTGAGAAATGATGCTTTAATTAAAAACAAAACATTTTTTTAATTCTTCTTTTTTTTATTTTCAAAGATAAAAGTATAAAATGTAAAAAATAATAAAAACATACGAATAAAAGTAGATAAGACAAAAATTAAATGGTACCAAATGATGTGAAATTTTTAAACATGTATGTACTCGTATGTATGTATGTATGTACTCGTATGTATGTATGTATGTACTTGAAGAGGAGCAAGAAAACAAATTATCATAGTTACAGTGATTGGCAATTGAAATGAAAACATGTAGATTTATTAAATCTCATTTCAAATTAACGGCCGAGATAAAGGACGGTCGGAAAGGAAAGTGAATTTAGTCAGTGAGCGGTGATTAACCTCTTTTCAAAACTTAATTTTATAGGTTTAATGAATGATTGTATCAAAACGTGCAACAAGTTATTTTTGCACTTTGCATTTTTAAAAATGTCTCTTGACTTCTTACAAAAAAAAAAATTGATACATTTGGACCATAAATTGTTGATGCTCATTTATAAGTTTAGTAAATTTTGAAACACATTGCAAATTCACTTAATTATTTAAATGTTTAAGTTGAAGAACTTTTAAATTATATACAATATAAAATGTTACTAAACCACTGTTCAAGACTTTATCTGTTTAATAAAATAATTTATAATTTCGCAAATTTAGCTCGCACTGTATTTATCTAATAATAAATAACAACTTTAGCATACTTGTCATTGCTTCATAGGCCTTCTTATATGAAGTGATAAATTAATTGTACAATACTTGTAAATATGAGATTGTTTACATAAACTCATTATTTTCAATTATTATGTACAATAGAGTGTTCCTTAGAACAAATTCTCGTTGAAATACCGCGCAAGCGATTAATTTTTAAAACTTTTACAGAGATTTTGTTTATCTAGCGAACTGAAGGTGTCTTTCAAAATTGTTTATCTGATTTGTCCCAATATCGCCTATTGACAGCAATGTTTGTGGTTTGAAAAAGAAAAATTGAGATTTTCAAATGGTTCTGAACTCTGGCCAAACAGTACCTTTTTAACAGTGAAAGTACTAAATTATTTGCATGCTTAATTTAACACTGGATTTTTAATACATTTTGTAATATATACTTAGATGCACAAAATTAAGTCAAAGATGAATTTGAATCCTGACTTGAAATCATATGACTCCCAAACGTATTACAGATACATATTGTTTTAAAAACTTGTAAATACCTTTATTTACCAATGAAGCATGATTTGTAATAAATTATTCGATGCAACACTAGAAATAGTAAATAGAAATAGAAATAGTAAATCCAAAATATTATTTTTTTAAATAATCAGCCCAATCATGAATAAAAGTTCCGCGGGAGTTTTTTTCCCTTTTCCAATTTTTTCCTATTCAAATGCAATGTTAAAAAAATAAAAAGGGAAAACACTCGCGCGGATATTTTATTCATACTTTATCTTGCAATTTTAACATGTATTGAAAAAGGATAATAATAATGCACTTCCCATGCCTGCCTTACAGCACGTGTATAATTTCCTACTTGTCATCTCTAGGTATGAATGTGTGTTTGCAGTTAGGGGTGGTAAAACTTCGATAATCAATTACAGTTAAATACTATAAACTAATAACATTTTGTGCAACAACATTCGGCTTTAAATACTTGTGTATTTTACATTTATTTCATAAATATTTGCCATTAGCATGTGTTCATATGGTTGGCTGCATTACATGTAATAATAATAAGAATTAATTGCTGATAATTAAAACACCTTACCCTACATCTTTAATGTTTATAAATGAATACTTGTGTATATTTGTTGTTGTCTTGTTAAACATTTGAATGAACTACAAATTTAATTGTACAATTAAAATATGCCAACCAGCCAACAACCTAAAGTTTATTTTTGTTGTCTCTTTTTATTATCATTATTATTTGTTTTACTTACTTTGTAAAATTCATAATTTTCTTAAATATTTTTATTTTCGTATTATTCATTATTCACACATGTTGTTATTGCTTTTAATAAAGATTTTTCAAACATTTGCTTAAAAAAAAAATTAAACAAAATAAAATGTATTCAGTCGTTCAATGACATACAATTGTTTTAAATTAAAATTTGTATGAATTTTTCATTTTTATTATTTACTAAAAATGAAATTAATCTTATACAGTGAACTCTCGATAATGTGAACTAATTAATGTCGGGGTAGTTCGTATTTTCGAATTTGTTCACATTTTCGATTGTGATTTTCACTATTTAGAGCCATTAAACTTTGTTCACTATTTAGAGCGCCCATATAAAAAACTGAGTGTTCACATTAGTGGATAGTTCATTATATTGGATGTTCACATTACCGCGAGTTCACTGTACATACTTACTTACGTACTCGTATTGTAAAAAATGACAAATGGTGAGACGAAAAGTCAGCCAGTCTAAAATTTTGTGCACATGTGTAATGATTATACGAGTATACGTACATACATACATACGTATACATACATACATACATATTTATTTATATCTTAAAGAAATGTCTGAATTTTTTTTTTTTTTTTGTTTTATCATTTTTTCTTTTAATACAAAACAATTTTTAAAGTACTTATTAAGCGTTTTTACAAACGAGTTAAAATTTACCTAAAATCTAAAAAAAGCTTGCAGCTTTTAAAATAAAAAAAGCTATGTATGCCCTACAAACAGCATTATCTTTTTTTTTATTATCTATGCTGTAACAGAAGTCAATTGCATAGTTGTAATATCCATCTAATAATTAAAAATTTCTATTAGGAACCAATTTCAAAGGACGTAAAAACAAATAATAGTGGTATTCGATGTTCGATGCGTTTTGTATTGCAAAAGTTTGCACTTGCAAATGTTTTGACATTGATTGTGAGCACTCCATTTATTTCGTACGTCGCGATACTAAAGGCTTCATTAGTCTTTACTTTCTGTTGCTGTTCTGTTCCGTGTCGTTCTGTTGTTAAATTTTTGTATTTAGTTTTTCCGTATAAACGTATCAGCTGTTTTAGGTAAACAGACAACACACACCGTGAAAATAAATCAAAAAATACAAATCAAGTTTTTGTTATTGTACAATATGTCATTACTTTCGACTAAAGTAATGAGTTTTTCGTCATCCATCGTTTATTTTTTATATTTTTATAACTGTTATACAAAAACTTAATTAATTTCAAAGAAATTGAAAATTTTTGTAATAAACCAAAAATTTTTTTATTGTGCAGATGTCAGCTGTTTTGTGCTGTCACTTACAATTACTTAGCAAATTTTTGTTTTCAACAGGTTCGTCCGTAACGGCACGGAAAGTAACAAAACAACTAACGACTTCTCACATTTTCTATTTAACAGAATCAAGTCAGCTGATTCGGAACGGAACAGAAAGTACAGACAGATTCTGCCTTAATGCAGTTTATGCACTAAAACAGCTGATAATGTACATAAACAACAATTTCTAAACGTATTTTAAAAAATGCCACGAAAAAGTGCCAAAGAAAAAATTGTTGAATTTTTAGAACAAGAAGTTGCTGAAGAAACAATTTGGAATGGAGGTACATACACATTTATGGCCGAATTCTCGGTCGTTAGTTAACCATTGGTAAACTAAAATACTAACTATCGTTTAACTATTACTTGTTATACTTATGGCAAACTAAGCATTGCGAATAAAGAATCATTAGTTAAACATTTGTCATTAGCTAACTAAAGACTGTGAATCCGGCCATTAATGTTTTAGTATATACTTTTTCACTTTTTGTTTGGTTTTTCCCTTTTAATTTTCTTCTGTGGAATTGTTTGCTCCATTGTTTTAATTTTATTTCTTTTATTAGTGTTTACATCTGTCAGCTGTTTAAATGTTAGAGTTGCAAACCCAATAGACGTAACGAAAAAACTATATCATTTTAGTATTGCATGAACGCAATGTTTTGACAAATGCAATTGTGTGCATTTTGTTGTTGGATTGCAATAAAACTAGTAGCGTTTTGCATTTGCACTTTTACAATGCCATTTGCACTGAACACTGAACACCACTAATGTTTTTGCGTCGTAACTTTTTAGAGTCAATTTATATTTATGTTGCAATGAAGTTCTAGGTCTAGAAATTACATTTCTAGGAATTAAATCTGGCTGTCCAGCAAAACCATTAAGCAGTGTGCCACACATATTTTAGTATAACTCTAGAACGGTTTGTCCGATTTGTTTAATTTTTTTTAATAAATCTAACGCTAAGTTGTACCAACATTATTTGTTATAGACCTCGATTTTAACTAACTTATGTATTAAAATTGCCTAATAAATCCCATGCCATTTAACCAAGATGTTAAATTTAAAATCTTGTATTCAAAGATCACAAATGCCTGATATTTTGCATATAGCTCGCTTATTTTGCCTCTTACGTGATATATTTTTCAATAATATGCTATATATTTAATATTTATGCTATATATATTTAATTGCTTTCGAAAACACCAGGAAATTTTAATTACAACTGTGAACAAATAATGAGCTGCAGCAAATGAAATCACATCAATGACATACATACATATTCTTAAATCACTTGTGCAACAACCAATTATGTCTGACATATTTCATTGCCACGCCTCCTTATGGCAAACATATGCATGAACATGTTTATCTATTATTCCAAACTAAGGGGCATTAGATTGACGTCAACAATTGTTATTAAACAATTTAAAATAGAAGAAAATAGCAAAGGAAGTATGATTTTATTTGTGTGAAAAGATTTATGCCCAAAAAGATCAAAAAAAAAAAAAAACTATAAACACCCAATATACAAAATTATTAGTTTTTAATTTAATTTCAAATTAATGTGAATATGCGAGTACATATACATATGTTTTCTAAACTATGTATCTACTAATGCATACATGCTATTTACATACATAGTGCATATGTATGTGTGTATATAAATGTATAAGATGTTTGTTAATATTAATATAAATATTAATATCATCTCACAGTTATAAAATTTGTTGCCTTTCAAAAGTTGACTTCGTAAATTATGAACATTTTCTTTTTTTTTTATTTATTTTTTCTTCTTTATTTTCTTCTCCTTTAAATCAAAGATATTACTCGTATGTGGGTGTATTTTGAAATGTGTAGGTGTAAATGTCAGAATTTCTATCTCACTGTGAGTGTATGTGTGTGTGTATAAATAAATGAATTCATAAATATATATAAAGATTCATACATTTGTTAATGGCACATTTCTAATATGATCTTGAAACATTTTTCTGCAGAACCAGATACCAACAAAAAAAAAAAAAAACAACTCAAATGGAAAATTTTTTATTAATAAATTTTAACTTATCAACAAGGTACAACACATGCATACACACACATGTGTATTAAATGTGACATTTTATTATTAATTTATTAAAAACTTAAATACCAAATAATATTTATAAAAAAAAATATTAATTCATTGCTAAATGCTGCTGGCTGGCAATAACAACTGCAGCAGAAAGTTAATATTTTCTAAAACTAAATAATTTATGTTCCCAACAATTTTAATTTCAATATAAAGAAAACTAGCGTAATAATTTAAAAATACACAAATACTTAAAGATAAAACAATTTAGAAACATGTAAAAACATACATATGCACATGTATCTACATATACATATGTATATCTATGCATATGTATCGTATACATATGTCAGTCGTACTTATGCTTTGTCCCTGAAATAATCTATAAGGAAAAATTAATTGGTTGAATGAAATTAAGCTCTACTATTCTAATGAAATAAACTTGTTAAATTACTTATGATGATGAAATATTTGTTTGCTATTTTTTCAATAAAATTTAATATTAAATTGATTTAAAAAAAAAGTTTAATATTTCCAATTTATAACTTTTTTATTTTTTAAAAATATGTTTATGGTTTATTTCCTGAAATATTAATTTAGTTAAATTAAACAAAGTCTATTGGAGTTATTAAAACCATAGATGATATACTCGTACATACATATGTACAGACATACATATATAAAAAGAAAGTAAATATGTTTGTAAAAATAGTTCTACTACTTTTTAAAATTAAATTGTTTTGTCGTAAATTTAACTTAGTCGTACATATCTTTCACTACAATATTTGTTAAATATGTAGTTGCAGTCCAGCGTGGAACTTATGACCTGTCAAAGAGTGACTAAAATTGTCTGGTAAAAATTTTAGCATATCCTTTTAAGGTCTGGGCATATAGGAGACAGAGTGATGAAAAATCATATTAAACTTAGCTTGTCTATGTCTAAAAACTGTGTAAAATGTTTGCCCTAGAATAAAAAAAAAACAATTTCATTCCAATAAATTCTCTGTTTTTTCAACATTTTACACTACTGTCAACTTGGACAGCATCTACTAAGTCACACTTTATTACAACAATATAGTTTGTAGATTTAATTTTCTGCAAATTAAGATGGTCAAAGGTATATATGTAGTACATAAACCGAACTTTAGTAGAACATTTTGAATTAGGCTACCATCTAGAGATGACTCAGCTGCAAGCTCTGTCCTCCTGGATGACGTGATCTCTGTCTAGACTAGATAGTAGTTTAGGAATTTTCTTTGATATACTTGACCTCTTGGTATCTCTCAGATTGATCGATGATAGTGGGAAGAACGATCAAAGAATTAAATCTGAAACGATATCGTTTAAGATAGTTTGTTAACTTCAACATAATAAGTTTGAATTGTAATCTGAAGTTATGTTATTACCAACACCTTTGCAAGTTATAAATTTGCTAAACCGATCTTTCTTGGATTAAATACTGTCTCTAAGAAACATACATATCCCTTGGTTGTGGTATAAAATATGGTTAATGTCAGCTTTAAAAGGGACTGTGCTCAGGCGATCTATTACTACTTGTCGAATTTTGAAAATGTGCTCACGCTTTCCTGCGGATTGGATAGTACTTCTTTATATGCTTTTAGCTAAATGTTGTAAAATTTATATGAACTACCGCTTCTGCGTTAATTTTGGAAGAATACTATTTTTTAGAGATACTAAGAAAGGATCATATAATTATCGTGAACACGAAATTATAATTGTGAATGATCATACTATAATTCTTTGTGTTGTAAATTACATAATGTTATTTCTATGAATCATAGTATGATTGAAAATGTGTAAAACTGCATTATTGAGAGGGCCTCATCCAAGTTACGTGTCTTTGAAGATTTTATAAAATGAATAATTATTTGTGACTCGGCTTATGACTCAAAAAAAATTTTTTTTTTTTTTTGTTGTTTCGATAGTTCACGTGCTGAAATCTAGAAAGTCCCAACTTGCTTAAAAGTGTACTAAAAATGTAGAGAAAGAAGAGCACAAATGAAAGAAAAACAGAATTTTATTGAAAATCAGCTGTGTCTTGCAATTTCTTTTTTGAGTCATAGGACGGCTCACATTTAATAAAAATCATAAAATATTATATTCTTTAGTTTGATATTTTTCATATCGCGACCAAGGGATATGAATTATACTTGGAGACAAAGTTTAATCCAAGAAAGATGAATTTGCTGTGCATTGGTATTTACTTAAATTGAGAAGGCAGTTTGGCCTTAGAGGCATTTGCTATTTGAATGCCATTCTTAATTTCAAGGGAATAGACAAATTATGAAAAATTTTAAATTTGTATCTAAATTAATTATCTAAATTAATAATTTCATACAGGTGCAAGTTAAAAACTTTAAAAACAAATTTATTTTCCAATATACATACAATACATACATATGTATGTATTATGTACAAGTATGTATGTATGTATAAATCAATTTCTAAATGCATATGTTTGTGTATAGCTTTTCAAAATTACATATTCAATATTTGTATTTTTGAAAAACCTTCAAATGTCAACATAACAATAATTAAGATCAATATGCAAAATATGAAATGGATTTGTTGGAAACAGAAAAATAATTTAATGAAAAGCAAAGTAGAGGCGAAGAAAACGTTCTTTGATGACAATTTGACAGTTTTGTTGACAAATGAAATATGTATTTAACATTGTGTGATTACTTATTACAAAGTACATATGCAGCATTTAAGACAAATGTATCTAAATGATTTTAAACTGTCTGTATTCATAAAAACGTTTGTGGAAATATAACTTAAATTGTTGTTTGATGACTGACTAGTTGGTGAGCGGGCTGGCTGGCTGGTTGGCTGGCAGTCTGCAACATTAACAAGCAACATCAGTCATAGTTTAGTTTGCCGAGTCAAACAACATGATTATTTTTATTCTAATTTATTTCTCTCTTCTCTTTTAACTTTTAATTTGAAATGTTGTCTCTCTTTAAACTTTAGTTTGTTGTCGTCTTTTTATTTTTGTTGGATTGGTTAATAACAAAAACAGCATCGAATTACATTCAGCCAAAAATGGATCGGCAAAGTTTAAAGTGCGCCGGTCAGAGCTTCCAAAAGCTGTAAGATCTTTGAAATAGTCTAAAAAAGCTTGCTCGAGTAATTGTTGCGGTAGTATATTTATCCCCTAGCCTCACCTCACCCTGCCTTGCCACCTTTCTCTTGACGCTGTGTACGTTTTGTTATTAATTGTTGTGGTTGTTGTTGTTTAAATTTTCTGCGAGAATATCAATAAAAAGTATCTAACGGAGGGAGTGGTAAATGTTTTGCTCAATCTTTAATTATTTTGCGCATGCGCATAAAAACTCTACAACTAACTAACGAAAGCTCTCAAGTGGTGGTCCGCAGTCTTTCGAATACAATATAAAATATTGTTTTTGGACACGATCTCTAAGAGGAATGTGAATGTGTGGAGTGAATGGGTATGTGTTCAATGTCTCACTATAGTATTCTCGTATTGAGATCCATACAAACGAATCAACATTTAGATGCATACATACATACATACATACATACCATGTACTATATAGTTTTATTTTTATAGAAAAACGAATGTCAGGTGCCGTCACTCATTTTATTTTGACAGTTATTTTTTGTTTGTAGCTGTTCTGATTTTAAATATTTCATAACATTCTGTTGGTCTTTAAAAAAATAAAAATGGCACAGCCACAAAAATACCATTATTATTTTTAGTACATCAGACACAGTATTATATAATTTGATTTGTCTATTTAAAAAAATATGTACCTACGAGTATTGTATTTTTTATTTAAAAATTAAATTAAATGTTAAATTATTTGTTTACATTGATGAGATTTTTAAGAATAACCTGCTGTCTACAGGTGCACGGTTAGGAGTCATTATTTATTATGTTAATTTTATACCCAACGCCCTTAAATATCGTTTGGCAATTAAAATTTGTCATTCCGTTTGTCACTATTTGAAATGTTTGTTGTTCTATCTGATATTGCATCAGGTAAATCCTATTAATCATAATTAAATAATAAACTATAAAAAGTGTTAGTTGCATATACATACATACATATGTATGTATGTACATACATAAATCTGTGGATCAACTAATATTTATGATTTCCTAATGTTTTGGTGTTGGGTATACAAAATTCGTTACAGCTTGCTATTTTCTTTATTCATGAACAGATTTTAAGCGCAAAAATATTTGTGTTTTTGTTTATTTAAGCAAAAATTTCTTGGTTGTTGTTGTTGTTGTTGTTTTACAACAACCAAATATATTTATTTTTACTGTTTTGGTTCAATTGTAAATTTTTGTGAAGAATTAGTCATCTTCCTCAACAACATTTTGTGTTTTATTTAAATTTAAACTTTATTTTGTTGTATTGTATAATTTGTGTTGCGTATGTATTATAAATCCATACATATGTACATAAGTATTTAAACATGTACATATGTACATACATACATATGTATATATACAGATATTGATATACTTCAAATACAAGTACTTTCAGAAAAAGGCGTCCATTGATGAAATTTCTTTAAAATAACATTTAATTTCATCGCTTTTGTTTACTAAATTGTAAATGTTATGACTTGTAAAATAAAATTAACTTAAACATTTAGGTCATTTAAATTATACATACATACATACATATGTATGTGGGCTGTATTTAGATACATTGTTGACTAACTGGTCCATTACTTTTCTCATTGACTGTATGTTTACCATAATAACTGGGCCCTGAATAAAAATCTATTTTTATTTAAATTGTTTTACACATAAACATTTGAAAAAGTGTGTAATACATTCTAGACATTTTGCCAAATTCATACAAAATAAAATATGTTTACAGAATTACATATTGCAGCTTAATGGTGTGCCAGAGAATCAATCAATCTAGAAACTACAAAATAGACTTTGCAGTAAATAGAGTAAATCGTTTAAAAAGACTTGAAAATGTGTTTAGTCCAGCGAATATCACACTGTCTTCGCATGCTTAGAACATCAAGAGCATTTGATTACTTAAGGCCCAACCATAATGTGCATAAACTGGCTTAAGCCAACTTAAGCAACTGTGCGAATACATGTAAAACGTATGTGACAAAACATAATGTACTTAATGAAACTTTTCGTCAAGTTTCATCAAATGTCATTTGCTTAAGCAAAGTGCCAAACTGAACGCACTTTCCGTACGGAATCATCTGTTTTTTGATTTCAGTAAAAAAATTAGTATGCAAAATCAAGAAATAGATGATATTACTCATATCTTATCACTTTTTTTATTATTTATTCAACAATTAGCAGTTTTTACTGTTTGCAAATTTTCAATAAAATAAAACATAAAATAAACAAATACAGGGCTGTAATTTTTGGTACTTTTTAATTTAAAGTACTCGCAAAAACATAAAATACTGCACAAATATGCAACAAGGGTTACATGCATCTTAAGTTCATGTAAGTACATTATGGCCACCTAAAAGTCTTCTCTAATTTACTTAGTCCCCGTTTACACAGGGAAACATTTGGAAGGGAAAGATTTTGTTTAGAAGAGAGGGACGGTTGGGGAAGAGAATATGAAATTTGTTTCCCGTTCTCGGATGCACTCTTTGTGCTTTCATTCTTATTGTTTACATTTGCTATGCTTTTTGACATTTGCTTTATTTCTTTTCGGTGTGCTTTGTTGTGTATGTTTTATATTTGACTTTGTTTGAATAAAAATAAAAAAATAAATAATGTAAAATAAAATAAATGTTTTTATCTTTTATAATTTATTTATTTATTTCACAAATCAAATATACTTACATACAAATACAGTAGAATTTAAAAAAAACAACACTGCAATTAGACAAATGTCAAAAAACAAATATAAACTGGAATGTTTCCGACAACAATGTTTCCCTGTATGACCGCGAAGAAAAATACAAAAGATAATTCCAGATGTTTCCCTTCCAAATGTTTCCCTGTGTAAACAGGGACAGCTAGCTTATGCACATTATTGTTGGGCCTTTAATGTTTGAATCATTCATGAATACTCGTGCAAATGAAGCAACATGATCTCATTCAGAGATTGTCACAAGATCCTGATTGAGTTAGTCATTTGACATGCTCTGTTCTTAATTGAATGAATAAGAATGACAAATGTTGTTGTCATTAGGAAACAAATGTGTACGTATTTTTGGAAGTTGGATCATTTCGAAAATTAACGATTTTCAAATCGTGAGATCTCTAAGAAGGCAAGCTTCGAAAAAATTAAACCAAGACTTTTTTTATAAACATGACTTGGTATATCTAGAGTCATCGTGTCAAAACGGTTATTAAAGCGACACCATATTTACGATAGTAGGTAGGCCTTCGAAACCATCTTATTGACGGTCACCAAGGGTATGGTCACACATGGCAAATATTTACTTATAGAAGCGTAACCACTATTTTAGACGATGTTGAATGTTACAAGGATGTTAAATGATCAAACAGCATCAAATAAAATAAAACTAAATTTCAATTGCAAAATGTTGCGAAATAAACACAAAAATTAAAACAAATTTAATTTAGTGGTTGCGTCTTTATTGTAAAATATTTGTATTGTTCGTTAAATATATAACTAATGGGTTATTTTTTTCAGACTTATTAGCTTTTTCCTTTTCAGGAATTAAGTTTTAATTATCATACATATGCATGTACATATGTACATATATGTAATAATGTTTATTCAACAAAATCTCCTGGCGTTTTAGCAGCGTTGTCAACTTTGAAATTTCAAAACGCACCAAAATGGAGAAAAAAAAACGCGGCAATTGAAAAAAATCGCACCAAGTTCGGATTTTCTTTTTTATTTAAAATGTTTATTAAATTAATTTTACATTAAAATTAAAACAGTCTTCAACAGTTCAGTGTTTTTAGAAAAAAATAAAACTTAACAAAAATAAAAAATAAACTAAATAAATTTGTTTGAATTCCTTTGTACTATATTCATATGTATGTAATTAATTTCATCTTTTTTTAACTTTTTAAAAAGAGGTCAACGATTAATAGTAAAAGTAAAAACTTTTATTTTAATTCACGAGTTAACAAGGATAAAATAAGTATTTAACCCCTCAAAATTTAACTAACAATATGCCAATCTGAATTAATTAATAAAAAAGGGCTGATTTCAGTACATATTTTTTAAATATTTTTGTTTTCTATTTTAAGTACTTCTAGTACTTCGTTGACCCTATTCAATAAAATTTGTTAAGAATTCACTGGGACTCTAATCCTGGTTGTTCGTCTACAGTTCAGTAGACCAATTCGGCTACACAAGAATTTTTATTTTAATGTTTAAAATGTTAATTTTATTTTCAAACAAAATTTTCATCCTATTTAGCTTTAGCAATAACCTTCAGTCATGTGACGAATGTTTGATTATCATACATTCGTACATATATAAAATGCATTCAGTGGGGTCCTTTTGCATCGTATAGATTTCATGATAATGAATTATTAAAAAAATGCAATTCGAAATTAGTGAAAATAAAGATTTCATCACATTTTCGAAAAAAATTAAAAAACTTATCGAAATTAAAAAAAAGCGCACCGCGCACCAACTAAGAAATTTTTCGCACCAAAAATTTAAAAAAGCGAAACGCACCAAGTTAACAACGCTGCGTTTTAGCCAATGACTATAAGTCTTTTTTTATTATACAGTTGAGAAACAAATAATGGTCGCTCAGATCAAGGTGTCTGTAAAACTGAGAATGGTAAAGTTTATTTAAAATGCTAGGAGTTTAATGTCCTTATACATAAAATTTTGTATGGAAATTTGCTTTATAAACCTCTTATAAACCTGTTGTAAGTTTTTATGAATAAGGAGGTAAGTTTATTTCATTATTTTGTCAATCAAGCCAATACAAATACAACAAATTATGTTTATTCATAGTGGAAATTATAGAAAAAAATCGTTTGAATTGAAGTACATAATCCAAATCTTCACATTCCAAGAATCAGGGGTGAAAAACATAGATTGATTAATCGATTTTGTTCCTAAACGGTTACAAAACTAACCAAGGGGCTAATTCTGGCAGTCGTGATCGAAATTTATTTCGACAGTGCAAAATTTTCTAATGATGGTACTCGATACGAATCGAATCGATTCATTGCTTCAGTGTTGTAAACAACTTAAATAAGTACGTATTACAACACTGAATAAAATAAAGAAAAATGTAAACAAAAAACATATGGTTCTGCAAAAATTAACTCAAGTAAAAGCAAAATTTTTAAAAGAAATTATTTTAAATTAAAAATGGATCCAATTGTGTTTTTTTACTCATCGTCTTCTAATTCTGACGAGATTGAAAACAATCATACATACATACATACGTATGTATTAATGTATGTATGTGTTTTTCTAGACTCAAAAGACGTTTTCGGCTCACAAAGCAAGCATAGGTAAAATTTATTTTTGATATTTTTGACCTAAAAGTAATAAAATTATTAATATTATAATATTTTTTAAAGTAAGTAACAAATTTTTTACTAACATTTTCTTTTTTTTCTTCTGTTTATTAAAAAAAACGTTATTTCGAATGCTTCTTTGCTTACGAGTAAAAACTCGCAAGGTTGCGTTCGAATAATCATTCGTTATCGAATGCCATCATTAGAAATTTCGATACATTTTATTCGCTATCGAATGAGAGAATCCCAAATGTTAAAAAATTCGAACGTTCGAATGAAAATTTACTCGCATACGAATGCGAGAATTAGCCCCCAGGGGCCAAATTACCGCATTCGTGATCGAATGAGCTATCGTATCGAAAAATGATTTCGATATCGAAATTATGATAAAATGTAGAAAATTTCTTGCTCGAAAATTACGATCAATTTTACTCGATATCGAATGCGGTAATTTGGCCCCAGGATTGCTTTTATATTCCTGCGATTTAAACATGTTGAGAACACTTGTCATTTTCTCACATTAAACCACAATTATTTGCTATTGCCATTTTTGCAACAAAGAACAGATAAAAAGTAAAGTTGTATGCCCCCATCATGTTCATAAAATAAAATCAATTATGAATATGAAAACAAAATATGTAAATAAAATTAAGAAAACAAATGCAAGAGGCAGAAGCAGCAGCAACAGCAGTCAACAAGTAAATATCAAAAAATAAAACTAAAAAGAATTCAAATAAAAACAAGTGATACTTACATACATACATATGTATGTATGTATGTATATATTTTCGTATTAAAAACAAATCTGAGAGATATTGTTTTGTTGTCTTGTGTGCGGATGTGTGTTAGTGTACATATGGTGGTTACCAGTTTGTAACCTGCTGCTCCATATATGTACATACATATGTATGTTCTTACTATTACCTCTATGTACTGCTGGAAAACGGTACATTCAAATGAAACCGGCTTTTTTTCTCTCTGCACTGAACGAATTCTTTAGATTTTAGTATTTTAAGTGCTTATGAACGTAGAAACTAAAGACATACATATGTCTTTCTCTTATATAATACAGTATTAACCCCTTAATGACCCATTTATGTTAAATGAGTTTCATTTGGTCCAGTCAGAAATCATAGTTTTAAACAATAAATGTTTTTTTTTTTTGCAATTAAACTATGTTTCATTTGTCGCTGACGATTCAACTAAATAAAACAGTAAAATTGTAATCGTTAGATGCTGTATTCACTGCACTGTACCGTACTATAAATAGTTGTCATCACTTCCATCAACGTCATCATTATATAAACTTGATTCTTATTATTTAGCTTTCTTCATTTAATAGAACGAGATTACAAGTATATACATATGTCTGGTTTTTATGGCTGGCGCAAAAAATACCAACAACAGCTGAACTAAGTAGAAATTAATTAAAAAAAAAAACTCAACGGTTTGTTGTCAAGTGTTAAAGTTAAGTAAGTCTCTAAGCATGCGTAAATTTATTTGACAATAATGCATGTACGAGTATGTATATACATACCTATGCAGTATGTTCACAATAGTTTTAACATTTTAATATTTTCTACTTCTTCGTCATCAAAGATAATGTTAAATGTTTGTAACAAGTTTTACAAAGAGAACTTTGTTTTTTAGAACAAAAAAAAAAAAAAAAGAAATTATATGAAAATCATTCAAATGTTTATGGTATTGGAAAGTGTATGGGCACTGCTACTAGAAATATCACGATATTTATTGAACGTGTAGCATGCAATATAGATGGATCGCGATCCATATCGCAGAATGGCCTAAAATATGAAATCCAGATCGCGGATCGTGGATCTCGTGATAAATATTGTACGTGTAGCATTTTCAGTCAGTAAAAAGTGACAAATAATAATAATAATAATTGTGTCCTTCCACTTAAGTGCGTATATTTTTTCCACTTTTTGTTCCAAATTTTTCTTTCCACTTTTTTCTTTAATGAAAAAGCAAGTAAAATAGCTAAACAAGCTTTCTTTAGGTTTTTTTTCGCGACATTGATAAACAACCCGCACAGCACAAAAATAACACATACATACATAAATACTGACGCGATAAATATTGAACATGTTGCATACGCTCGTGATCCATCAATACTTTAAAATGGATCGCGATTCAAATATTACGATATTTATTGAACGTGTAGCAGTGCCCTAAGATTTGAAATTTATAACAGACAGACTAAACCGATTCTTTTATTTAAAATTTCAATCACATTTTGGGAAAATGGCGGTTCTATTTCATTAATCACGTAACGGATTTTGAGTTGTAAGGCTGTAATCGATTCTATAAGCACTGTATAGAGTCTATCTTTAAGCGTTATCGTTGTTGTATCATATCATTAATAATAGGCCAAAATTTAGTTGTTAACATCTCTCGATATCGTGATCCATTCACTGTAACCTAATATTCAGCCGAATTTTCCAATAAAAATTAACCAATCACGTCGCCATCATACTGTGATACGTTCAATGGAATTTAAGATAGCGATCTTAGAAGGACAAATATGTTGGAAATTTTTAAAATAAAAACATAACTAGATTCAGATTATTATTTTGCATATCATTATAATTTTCAAGAATATAATACATTAACAGCAACAACAAAAACATCAGTTAGAGTATCTGTAAATAAAACAATTCAACATCAGCTGTCTAGCATTTGGACACCCTCTAATTCGCTTCATTTGCGCCCAGCTCTTAAAGTGTGGGATTTAAATAGAAAATCAAACAAAAAAGAAAATGCTCAAAGCTACATTTAGTAAAGATATCAAATCAAATATTTGTTTAATCTAATGTCAGGTATTTAACAGATTTTCTAAATGTTGAATGCCGGTAATAGCGTTGCCATAAAAATAGCGGTTGAAACGGCATTAACTTGTTTTTTTTTATTCCTTCTCTTTTCTATTTTTTTTTTGTTATTGTAGATGGTTTTATGAAATGCATTTTCTGGCCATATACAATACTTTCAATAATCCATTTTAATTCTTTGGAAAGCAATGTGCTGGACCCAATTCTTCTTTATAGAGATTTTGTCTTCTTCTATTTTGTTATTGTTTTCCAGCACCACACTGTCATGGCGTTAACTGTAGTGTGCATGTGTATCTGTTTTAGCAACCAACCACTCCACCACTCACTCGCATTGAGAAGTGGAGAGATGATGATGATCCGTTATAATGCATTTCAATATTTAACGTGATATTTCTTTAGATTTTTGTTTTCTTTTAATTATTACCATATACTGTTTTAAGTTTCTTTAAATACTCGTAAATATCTTATTTTCATTGAAATATTCTGTAAGAAATAATAATAAACAAATACATACTTACATATGTACCTATAAATTTTGTATAATAGTATCATATGATATAAATGTCATTTTTAAAGTATCTGTGTATTTTAGAACACAAATCCTACTTGTACAACAAAAACAACAATAGTTACTTCAGTAGTAAACAAAATGTTGATTGTAAATTTAAATTAGTACAATAAAACCCATTTATGTTGAATATGCACATTCGAGGGCAGTCGTAATTGTCATTTGGCCCAATCCGAAACAAACCAAAACTTCATCTTGAATTGAAATGTTTGTTTCTGAACGAGAAGAGTTTTACAGTACACTTAGACAATTTATAATAAAATATATGTGCATATCGTCACCTAAAATGCCCAAAGACGTAACCCTCCCTCATTATCATAATTTTACAGGAGAAGCAAAAAACATTATAAAATGTTATACCTACATAAAATGAAAACTGTTTAATTGAAAATCGCGATTTCTTCACATCTAGTCTTAATATATTAAAATGTATATAGACGACAAACTTATTTCTGTAAAAAAAAATGTGGGTTAAGTCTTTTGTGTTTTATGAAAACGTTTAAATGATGTTACATCTTTTTCCATTTCTTGAATAAAATCGTTAGTTTGGAACGTAGAAGCTTAAAATTTTTAGGAGCATTTTATTTTAACCTTGTGTTCCAGATTCAATCAAAAAACGAATTTTGATTTGTTGAGGGTTACGTCCTTGGGCGTTTCAGGTGACGATATGTACACTGTACATATTGAAATATTGCAAGCTTCAAAAAAAATTAGACTGTCTTTTGAAATGAATTGTTGAATTTCTTTATTTCTAAAGTTTTCTTCTGTTGAAGTTACATTTGCTACTTCATAATCGCTGCATGGAGTATCTGCAAGTTTTTTTTTTTTTGCCATTAAGCGCAAATTTTTGGTGTCGATACGTTTATCAAAAAACGCTAAGGCAGCCAATTTCGGAGTTAAGAACCACTGATGACCTAGAAAAGTTTTAAGCCAGGCTTCGGCAACTGCTTTATTAATAATTTTATAACTATCCAATTCCTTTAATAGGCTCAGATCATTGAGAGGAGCGTATCGAGGGCACTGGCAGAGGTACCAATATTTAATATACATATATTCTTAAAATAAATGAACTAAATTCAAGCAAGGCATCAACTGTTGATTTGTCTATATAAGATTTCAACTGGTTTCGGAAAATTCATATTTTCAAAGAATAGATAATTTTCATCATCCAGCGAGCCCGATTGATAGCTCCTGGAGCTTTTACTGTTGGGTAGGGCATAGATTTATAACACAAAAAGATTAGACTCAGATGGAGTAGTTCTTTATAGTCCTCTCTTGGTTGTGTGTCTTCAAGTTGGCCTTTAATAAAATTGCTTAAGTCTTCGCGTATTGGTTCCGGAATAATTGTTTCAACAATTTTGTGATTTATGCAGTCGGAAAAACTAGACTTGTTAATAGACTCCCACCTCTGCTGGAGTGTGGCGAACATTTTTATTTGCGGTGATGTGGTTTGCTGTTCAATATTAAACCTGAAGATATTGGGAAAAATCAAATTAAACAGCAGATAAACTTCAAATGATATTCGCATCAATCACCTTAAAGACCCAACTATAACAATTTATGGAAATATATCGAAAAAAGTATCACCATTTTTAAGGTCCAAACTATAAAAACAGTGTAACTCGCGAACTGTAGGACAAAATTCCATTTTTCTTTTTCTTAACTAGTTTTTATACCTTTCATATAAATTTGAAAAGTAATAAATCGTTTTTTACAGAATTTGTCAAAAAAAATCACAAAAATACTTAATATGTGGAATCGTAGTGGACAAAAATATTGCCGGAACTTAAAGTTTTTGCATATGGAAATAAAGTTTGGGAAATTTTCTTTACAAATATTCGGTCAAAAGATTAAATGAACGTGGTTATTGACAAAGTTGTGAGTCAAGTTTGAAAAAAAGGCCGAAAAACCAGATTTTTAACAAAGACTTGATTTGCGCGACCTCTAAACCTCTTCCTAAAAATCTAAAAAAAGATTCAAAAATAATAAAAATTTGTAATTATAATAATAAAGAAGAATACACACGAAGAAGATAAACGTAAGTAAATTTCGTTCTAACTCGCAACACGTAAAAAAAGAAATATGATAATTCTCGAATTCTATTTCTCAAAAAACGGTGAGTTAAATAGATGATGTTTACAGATTGATCTTGGACAATGAAAATTGCTGATGACGCCCTTGGCAGGGTAGAAAATGCATTCCAGTTTGTCAATTGTCTAGAAAAATATAACTTTACAATTAATTAATAACTTTAAGTTATTAATTAAAAATGAACTCAAGCCAAAATAATGAAAAATTTTCTCTAATAGTACTGGACCCTATAAGCTTCCAAATTATGCTTGAGCCTCTGACAAAAAAATTTTGGGACACCCTAATGTACATATGTATGTGTATTTTTGCATTCTACATATTCATTACAATATATCCCAGAAGATAAAGGCAGTGTATGACCAATTGACACTTCTCCAGTCAACTTCTGATAAAAATAAAAATAATAAAATATGTTAAAATTTTGTCTTGAGGTGGGTCAATCTGAAAGTATTTTCTATATTTTATAAATTAAATTAAAAATGCTGTACCTTACAGATGTACATGAATTAATTTCTTTGGAGTACTTTTAAAACGACCTACGTATTTACATTATACTATATCCGTAAACAAATTATAATAGGTACATAGTTGTTTTATGTGTTCTGCTCGCTGCCATAATAATAATACACATTCTAAAAAACAAATAAAAGAAAGATCACCTTTTAAATTAAATTTACAGTTTGTTCGTATTTATTATAGTGTTATAGTTTATTTTATTCTTTATTTGCTTAAAGCGAAGTGAAACGCATGCTGACTGACTGGATGCAGAATCATCGTCATCATTTGTGAAGTGGTTAGAAAATGTTTATCTAAATATTTTGTAATTTATGGAAAGAGTCAAGTAGTGAATCTTCAGTTTAAATACACGAAATTGACTTTTGTTTATGTTGTGTTAATTATTTATTCAATTTTGTTTTCCTAAATACGTAGCACAATTTGAAATTAAAAGCAACATAATAATATGTACATTAATAGTGGATGGCCAATGTAAGTGGTATGCGGCCGTGGGCGGCAACAGTATTACCTGTGAATAAAAGTTTTGTGTCTAAAAATTATTCATACAAAAATTTTGAAGTATCGCAATTTAGTTAATCTGGCAATGCTGTGAGAAGCGGCCGCTAAAAATGATATTGCCATACACATGTACATATATGATATGTGACATGTGAGTTTAGTTAGAAATAAAAACAAAATTTAATTTTTTTAATACTTTACTTTAATACTGTACACACTAAAAAAAACGTTTATTTAAGAATTTATTTATGTAAAAAACAAATCAATTTAATTTTTTGTCAATTGCCGCTTTAAATATGCCGCGCACATCTGCCTACCTACAAAAAGTATAAGCGAAAAGAACAGCTGATTGCCACCCACGACCGCGTGCCGCTTACATTGGCCTTCCACTATAATATTGGAGGAGATTTAAAACCCGTTGTCAGAGTAGATTTTAACTTTGATTTATATGAAGTTTGTAATATGTGTCTACACAAATATTTTCTTTCTAACTGTAAATTTTGAAAATAATTTCGAATCTTTCTGATTTAGTGAAAGCTTGCAGGTTATGGCTATTGTTTGCCAGTTGATAAATACCTTATAAATTACACCTTTCCAAGCTCTTAAATGAATAAACCATTAAATTTTTTTTTTTATATTTTCGAAACTTACAGATTTCGAATTACTTTTAAGGATTTAATTTAAAAGAAATTCCATTTTCAAATTTCAAAATAACCATTTTATATTTGCACATTATACCTACATACATACATATATTTAATTAGCTCCTTATTTATTTTATATTCAACTTACTTAGATATTTGTTTCATAAAATTGTGTATTCACATCTGTTTGCTATAGTGGCAGATTTCAGTTATCCACTCGTAGTGTTAAATATACACATACATACATACATGCATATGTACATATGTAGAGTACATGTGAGAAATATTTGTATGTGAATTATATGATTTATAATGAAAAAAGAAAATAATATTGAAAATAAAATAAAATAATGTATGAATGAGAGGTGAATGAAAGAAAAGTGGCGTGTGCTCATGCGCCTAATATGCAGATGTGACACCGACACGATATAATACCAAAGAGAGAACTACAATAACAAAAACACCGATTACAATGACGTCTTTAAATAATAAAGCATATATGATTACATACATACATACTAGTATATACAAACAAAGTACATTTATCTACACTTGAAGAAAATTCTTAACTTGTCAATTGCGCCAAAAAGGAAACTTAAACATTCTTTATTGATGTTTTTTATATCAATTACTCCCTATTAAAACTGAACTGATAAAGGGCTTAATAAGAATTTTAGTTAAGTGTTAAATAATACAAATAATGGTTCTTCAAATAACAATTTTAAGGTTCAAATTTTCAGAATGTGGAGCAAATTCATAAAATTTTGCCTTGGCTTTACACACAAGTACACTTGTAATATAAATCTTTTGTTTCGAATATTTTAATTGTCTAGTCTGAATTGAGATTAAACGTTATATCTGAATTTCTGTACTAAATTTAGAATTTTTCCGTTTAAAGAAAAATTCTAAAAAACGCATAAATTTGACATAAAAATCTAAAATGGACACTGAGTTTACACTTTTTAGAGTCTATTGGCTTTATTTTCAGGTGTTTTTATACCCATCCCCAAGTGTACTAATACTATGTTTCTACGACGATTTGAATCACCTGCTTCGCTTTCTCAATCATGTTTATGAATCATGCTGTTTACATGACTAATAAACTTGCTTCGATTTGACAGTTGTTTTTAATAAACAAACAGAATAAAAAAAAACCGAATTTACAATTTGTGGAAAATAATTTTTTTAATGGACAAAAAAAGTGAGTGGAAATTAGTTACTTTATTTGAAAAAAAAAACATACATTCGTACGTATTTACTTTCTTTACTTCCAGCAACCAGAAAATAATTTGCTTTGTTTACAATAATATTAAATTTTGACAGCTAGTGCAGATAAACTTGTGATAAAAATTAGAGAAGAGTGGAATTTTTGCGTGCTTCGCAAGTAGATTCAATATAATTCGCTCTTAAAATTTTGTATGGTGAAGCAAGTTGTTTCGCTCATGATTGGGGTGTGAAGCATGAATAGAGAGCCAAGCATGTACCGTGGAAACATAGTATAAAGGTCTGTCATTCTGTGTGTTATTTCAGTAATATTAATTTCTGAACGGATCTCTTAAACGTCTTTCCAGAAACGTATACTACAACTTTAAAATTTATGTCTAATTTCGGGAAAATTTATTTTAAAATTGAGAAAATTTTTTTGATAAAAAAAAAAGGAATTTTTCCATTATGTGAAGACTTTCAAAAATATGTATGTTTATTGAAAAGTCTTAAAATTTTAACTTTTCACTTAGCGTATAATGAGTTATCAATAATACGCTAAACAATACAACATTTGTATTTTCAATTCAGACAACCATTGGTTCATATTATTTTCAGTGTACAAATTCAAGAGTAGTGACATCAAATCTAGTTTTTTTTTCAAAAAAGGAATAAAATATGAGCATGGCAAGTTTCTAACATTGGTTGTACAGATAGATGTTGACGCTGGTGCTGTTGTTGTTGTTTATAATTTTCTAAGATGCAGTTATTTTGCTTATTCACCGAACGGGGACAAAACTACTTCTAAACCAGTTCACACACAGTACAAAGATCTTTAGATCTTGGTTGTAGTCTTTGTTGCAATTTCTATGTGTGTATGATTTTTATTTTTTTTTTATTTGCCAACAACTCTTTCCAGCCAGCCAGCCAACCAAGCGACCGACCGACCGCCTAGCTAACACACACTACATTCACAGAAATATAATAGTATTAGTATGACCTTAGTTGTTGTTGTTGTTTTGTGCATTCATTGTTTTTTCTTTGTGTGCATATATTTTTTTATTGGGAATTATCACAATGTCTGTGGGAATAAATTACACGAGTGTGAATCATTTAAATCAGTTTATTTATTAAGTTTTTTTTTTCTAATTCAAAACAATATTAAGTTATGAATTTCAAAAGCTCATGATTTTACTCTAATGTTCAGTTCCAGCCCTTTGTTGTTGTTGTTACTGTTTTTTGACACGATTTGCAATCGAATGCAACAGAAAGCTGCTTATCGGATTGTAAATCTTCCCTAAAGAAAATGATATTTTGTAATCGATTATTTAAATTGAATGCGATCAAGGTGTTGTTTTTAGATTTTCATGAAACATGATTTAACCCATCAGTTATGGAGGTTCGTGAATAAATTTGATGTTCTATTTTGTAAAATTATTTTATTCGAAGTTGCCTTCTTGGAAAGCTAATGTAGAACATATAATGAAGTATACAAAAATAAATTTCAAATTAAATTTTTATATTTAACTAGAAGGCAACTTCGAATAAAATAATTTTATAAAACAATTTTTTACTCGTAAGAGGAACAAATTCTCATTTAGTGTATCAAAAAAGTTAAATATAAAAATTTCAAAATAAACAATATTAGACACAAAGAATGCTGATGACGGCTTTAGCAGGCCAGAAAACGTTACATTTTGCTAGTGTCTCTTTGTATATTTCTGTATGATTTTACATTTATGCTTTCCAACGGAAAGCTAATGTAGAACATATAATGAAGTATACAAAAATAAATTTCAAATTAAATTTTTATATTTAACTAGAAGGCAACTTCGAATAAAATAATTTTATAAAACAATTTTTTACTCGTAAGAGGAACAAATTCTCATTTAATGTTCTATTTTGGAAAACAGGGTTCTAATCGTCGCATACAATATCGAGCAAAATGTAACGAAATTGTTTATGTTGGCATTATGAGCGGCGATATCGAATAAAACAAAGTTATTTTTGTCTGCCCGAAAAATCTTTCAATTAAATAATTTGTTGACATGAAGAAAACATACATATACATATGTATGTTTATAAATTTATTACAATTTCTTAAAAATTACATTTCGATACATATAGAATGTAGTAATGAGCTGATACGACTTGTATCGTAATATTATTCGATACGATAGTCTTTACGCTATCGAATGCCGCGATTTGGCCCCTGGGGCGGGCTTTTCAGAAATTCAAAAATCTAGCTTTGTTCGAATATATGTAAATATCTAGGAAAACCTTTAATCACAGTATGTTTGTATTTAGGTATATGGAGTAAGATTTCTTCGATCATTGTTAAATTTCATGCAATATTTTATAACCAAACTACAGAGTGTTTTATGTTTTATGAAATTGTTATTTATTTTGTATTTTATTTGCATTTCAGACATTTACAGCTTGGTGCAACAGTCATTTGCGAAAAGCTGGCACTGGCATTGACAATATTGAAGATGACTTCCGTAATGGTTTGAAATTGATGTTGTTGCTCGAGGTTATCTCCGGCGAAACTTTGCCCAAGCCCGATCGCGGTAAAATGCGTTTCCATAAAATTGCCAATGTCAACAAAGCCTTGGACTTTATTGCCTCCAAAGGTGTACATTTGGTGTCGATTGGTGCCGAAGAAATTGTCGATGGCAACTTAAAGATGACTCTTGGTATGATCTGGACCATCATCTTGCGCTTTGCCATTCAAGATATCTCTGTTGAAGAGATGACCGCCAAGGAGGGCTTGTTGTTGTGGTGCCAACGCAAAACCGCCCCCTACAAGAATGTCAATGTACAGAACTTCCATCTTTCATTTAAGGTTAGTAAATATGAATTTATGGAAAATGTATATTTTCTATTTATATATTTACATTTTGTATAATTGTATTTGTTTGATTGTTCGTTGCACCTGTAGGACGGTTTAGCCTTCTGTGCTTTGATACATCGCCACAGGCCCGACTTGATTGACTATGCCAAACTTTCCAAAGACAATCCATTGGAAAATCTCAACACTGCCTTTGATGTTGCTGAGAAATATCTAGATATTCCTAGAATGTTGGATCCTGATGGTGAGTATCTCTCTAACTAGTTTTAATTTTTCTTTTTACATTTCCTTACACTCGTATAATTATATACATATGTATGTATGTTTACATATGTGCATATGTATGTGTATTATTAGTATAGTTTTATTTAAATTGTAAATTATTTAGTTTTAGTAGCACCTTTCTTTTATTTTTCCCAAACACTTTTACATTATTTCTTTCTTTTGTTTTTACTTTTATTTATTTTTTTATAAAACCTTCGAACGAACAAAAATCTCTTATTTTATGTATCAATAATGTTGGTGATGGTGGCAATTAAAATAAATAAAAAATCAAATAAATGTTAAAAAAAACAAATACAGATTTGATCAACACTCCTAAACCGGATGAACGTGCTATTATGACATATGTCTCTTGCTATTACCACGCCTTCCAGGGAGCCCAACAGGTTGGAAATGTGACGCATGTACCCGAACCCACAAGACAATACACCTACGTCCCGAATAATTACAATGTGACTAAACTTCACATCAATACACTTGATACATTCTTTATTATTTTTTATTTTATATTATTTTTCGTTACTGCAGTTTGTTTTTTGGAAAATCGTATAATTTTTCTTTCTCTCTCTTTTTTCCTCTTTTAATATTATTAAAATAATGTTCTTCGTATTTAAAACTCTTTAATAACAGCAACAAGCGCAATGTACTACCATTTTTAACTTGGAGATTTCAGTGGCATTGATTATTGCATTCCTTTGCAAAGTCATAGAAATTAAAAGAAATGAAAGAAATTGATGTGAAGCCACACAAATTTTTAATCAATTCATGAATTTCTATATTTTTCCTCTTTGAAGCGCTTTATTAAACCACAAATATCTTTTAACATTAAAACTCGCTTTGTTTTCTAAATAGTATTGCAATTTTTGGCTTTTATTGTGATTAAAAGGATTCCTATTGTACTGTATGTTTAGTACTGGATCGGATTTCTTGAATATAATTCCAAAAGACAAATTTTAAGACTCGACGTTCACCTGTACATGAAGAACACCGCAAAACATTACAGTATGGCATAATTATTCATTTTACCATGGAAATGTGATTCATAAATATTCAGACTTTATATAATATTGGTCTAGTCAATATATCGTTAACTTAATACGAAAAGGCCCTAACTCATATTTTTAATAGTTTACAGGAGGAAAAAAAAACTAAATAAAAAAGATGCAATATTAATACAAAATTTTAGTTAGGGCTTTTCTTTTTTAGGCTATAACTTCGGTATTTTTTCCGAATTCATCTGATTTTTTTTGGAGGAGGTGTATCTAGTAATAGTCTATCGAAATATGTAAAAATATCGATATCGAAAAATTATGAGTTGGGGCTTTTTCGTATTAAGTTAACGATATGTATATATGTTTGTATTACTTCCAACTCACTTTTATTTAGACAGTTATTAAATTATCTCAGTATCCTAAATTAAAACTCACTTTAATCTCTTTTGAAGCCATCCTTTAAAGTTTAGTTAAAGATCTTGGAGAATCCGGGAAACATTAACGATTTCTACATCCATCTATTGTACATATATCAAGTCAAAAACAAAAACATTTTGACTATAGATCATTTCTGTTCCAAATATGGCAAATCTGAAAATAACTATTTTCTGTACTTTTCGAAATGGATTATCTCATATTGATCATATTATTTGAGCATTTTGAAATAATCAAATCAATTCGATTATTGCAAATGTATTTAAATAAATAAATTTTTTTAATTACATTCGTATTATAAACTCCAAATAGTATTTTCTTAATATTTCTTTTATACACTACATATGTATGTATGTACCAACCAATCGTATCCTAAATGAACATGTGTTCACTTTGTAGTGAATTGTCATAGAGTCCACAATATTAATATAATATATAATCATAAATAGAGATGCGAATACATATTGATTTAAGAAACAAATTTACTTGGTAACTGGAAAAATTAAAATATGTCATACTGAAAGAATGAACAATTATATTTTAATTCACTTAACAACAGTCAAATTTATCAATTCATTTCAAAACTTTTTAACATGTTGTGTTTTGTGTGATTTGTCGTTAATTTTTTGTCAATAACTTTTGAAATAATTCCTACGGAGTGGTATAAAACACACCTCCCCAAATAAAGCCTTTTTATCACAAGTCTTTAAGTTTGCACCAAAAATATCTTTACAATATTGTAAATATACTACTTATGACACTAATTTAATTGTTGTGCATGCCTGCATTTTTATTTGTATGTTACTATGTTATTAAGTTTTTATATTAAATTTAATTAGAATCCTAATTAAGTTTATGCCCGCTTATTGCTTTTTTTTTTATTAAATAACTAACATGTTTTTTATGTTTTGTTTTGTTGCCTTTTCTTCTACTTTTCAATATGCCATTCTAACAGACCTGCAGAATACCGCTTTGCCAGATGAAAGGGCTGTCATGACATATGTTTCATCATATTATCATTGCTTCAGTGGTGCCCAAAAGGTTAGTTCCTTTTTACAATCCTTGCCTAAGGATATTCCAAAACAGTTTTGGTCACGTAATATTTTATTAAAATGTATTTTTTTTGCTGTAAAGGAGCCACAAAAGTTTAAGAATATATTGATATTGAACCAGGAAATGTTATTCAAATATGTATAAGTTTAGGAAATTAAATATAGCCCAGTATGACTGACACATTTACATCTGCATCTGTCATTTGAGCAAATGCAAAAAAAAAATAATAATAATGGACGTTGGAACGGACAACGAATACAAATATTAAATTGCCAATTGAATTAAAACAAAAAAATATAATAATTTGATGTATTTGTTTCCACATTTCATACTTAACATACTTTGGAAAAAGAATATATTCTGTTCTGAATATCCACATAATAATAATAAAATTGTTTGTGAAGCTAACAGATTTTTTAGTTTTTTACACATTCCATTTTTAACATTGTTTGAAAAAGGACAGTGTTAAAAACATAGGTAGACTGTTTCAATACAAGGATACACACAGCTAATTTGTTCTGAATTATTCAAAACTGAAGACTGAACATATTGCCAAGTGTTTAATGATTGACATACCCCAATTAATAATCGCTACTAATGCACATTACAATGATGTTCGTATTTTTTTTTTTGTGTTCTATATTTTGTTATAGTTTTTAATACTTCTCGATTAGAGAAGTATTTATTGATACTATATTTAAATATATGGTATTATAAATTTATAAACTTTAAACTAATTTTCAAAAATTTCTTATGAAAATTAGGCGGAAACTGCTGCTAATCGCATTTGCAAAGTTTTGAAAGTCAACCAGGAGAATGAACGTCTTATGGAAGAGTATGAACGTCTTGCCAGTGATGTAAGTTTGAATGATAATGCATTACTATAAATATTGGCAGCTGTGTTTATTTTTATTGTTTTGCCTTATTTAGCTTTTGGAATGGATTCGCCGCACTATGCCTTGGTTGAATTCCCGCCAAGCTGATAACTCTTTGGCTGGTGTGCAAAAGAAATTGGAGGAATACCGTACCTACCGTCGCAAACACAAGCCACCACGTGTTGAACAAAAAGCTAAGCTCGAAACTAATTTCAACACTTTGCAAACAAAGTTGCGCCTCTCCAATCGTCCCGCCTACTTGCCCACTGAAGGCAAAACCGTTGGTGATATCTCCAATGCCTGGAAGGGTTTGGAACTCGCCGAAAAGGCATTTGAAGAATGGCTTTTGGCTGAAACAATGCGTTTGGAACGCTTGGAACATTTGGCTCAAAAATTCAAGCACAAGGCCGATGCCCACGAAGATTGGACCCGCGGCAAGGAGGAGATGTTGCAATCGCAAGATTTCCGTCAATGCAAATTAAACGATTTAAAGGCTCTGAAGAAGAAACACGAAGCTTTCGAATCCGATTTGGCCGCTCACCAGGATCGTGTTGAGCAAATTGCTGCCATAGCCCAAGAACTCAAGTAAGTTAATGCACTATGTCTTTTTACAATTTGTTTGATGCATTTGTGAAGTATTTAAATACACATGTTTTTGGTGTGGCTATTAAATTTACTATTTATTATCATTTTTTTTTAATAATCTTACATGCTAACAAATATTTTCTAATGGTTCTTAAGTGTGAGGTTCGATTGTAATAATAAATATACATATTTATTGAAAACATAACAAATATACACTCTCTTCATATCAAACATTTTTTTATATATTTTTTTTTTTATTATTCATCACTGAATATTTTTTTAAGATCGGAAATAAATTTACAAGAGTTTTTGCAAAATCTAAAATATTATTAAATATTAAATTGCATTTATGTATGTGGGTCAATTTCAAAAAAAAACGTACACGAGTTTTATTTTGCTTATTTTTAAAGGTTTTTCAATTCGCCTGTCAGAGTGGCCAATTTATGTAGAAATTGATGAAGAATCCGACGGTACTTTTAGGCTCTAAAAAAAATCAATATTTTGGGATTTTTTTTTTTTAGATTTTCTATGATTTCTATCTTGAGCGTCACACACCAAATATGTATAAAAAATCGCTAAAAATGCAAAAATATTTGAAATTCAAGCTTACTACGATGTTCTTCTGTTTCTCAAGATTGACTTTTGCTAAAATCACCTTTTCGATTATAAACAAAACGCCACGACTCATCTTGAGTTTTAATTATTTTTTTTAAGTGACTAGTTATTTTAAAATTTTAAGATAAAAATATGTTAATTTTTGTTAAAAAAAAAAGACTTGAGCTTAGTGGTTACTTGCAAAATAATAGGCTTGTAACAATGTATTTAAAAAAAACTGCAATTATAATCGTTTTAAGGGAAAATATCTAAGTGTGATGTTCAAGATATTTTGTGACGATCAAGAGATTTTTTTGCACGTAAACAAGAAATAATGCCAAACCTAAAGTTTAACGAAAAAGAGCCTTTTACAAAGAGAAAATAAAAAACAAAAATTCTTCACAAAACAAAAATTGTCATACAAAACTAAACATGTACTTTAACAAAAATGGAAAAAGGAAGTAATTCTTGAAGAAACTTATACACATATGTATGTAAATAAATGACGTAAAACAATAACTTAACTTTATTTAATTTATAAATTTCCATTCGAATTCTTATTCTGAATCTGTATAAACTTCATGAAATGACAAGCGGCTTTGTTTTTTTTCATTCTCATTCATTTTTCACTTTCGAATTAAGTTTGTGGCAAAAACAGAAGCAATAAAAATTAAACTCAAATATACCACGATTATACCTTTCTTTCTTCTTTTTTTTGTATTCGTCATTACGCGCTTTATAGAGCTTTATTTTCTCTCGATATCTTCTTACTCTTTAAAATTAAAAAATAAAATCAAAATTAAGCATTTTAAGCTATGAAGCAATATATTTCATAAGTGATGCTCATGAAATATTTGCCTATTTGGTTTTTTTTCGTAGACAATTTATTTCTCAAATTCACAAATTATAAAAAAATGAGTTGAAACCATGTAAACAATGATTGTCAACTTAAATTTTTTAAATTTAATATATTCACTTTTAAAAAAATTAGCGTAACGCTCATGAAATTTTATCGCGCCGTTAACATGGTGTTCATAAAAACTACGCAAATGCACACTTTTTTTTAATAGATTTTTTTTTTGCTTCACTTTAGTAATAATTAAAGTGTGTACTTTCCTTTCGTTTTTTACTTTATTTAAATGGAAATTGAAAACTAGTAATATAAAAAAGTGACGCTCAATGCAAATTTGAAACGCCAAATTCGCACTAATTAAGATTTGACGACTATAACAAATCAATTCGAAAACTGTTATTAAATGAAGCAGTCAGAGGGAGAAACAAAACACCATTCTGAATAAACAAAAAACAGACATACAAATTTAAGAATTACGTTTTTTTTACATAGTCCTCGCTGATCACTCTCATATTTTTGTTTTGTTTTTGTTTTCTTTTTTTTACCTAAAATAGTAGTGTAAAGTGTGGTAACACAAAAATTGCGTTTTTTTATAAATTGACCCACGTAGTTATAAATGAATCGTAACCTACACTGTATTATCCTAATAAAAATATAGTATTTAAAAGTAAAAACTTATACATATATGTATGTATGTATATTGAAAATTGACATTTATGTGAATACATTAATTAAATCTCCTCCATACTTAGATATTTTTTTATATTCAGTTCAGTTCCATTATGCGTTTAAATTAAATAATAATGAAACATTTTCGAGTTTGGAGTATTATAGTAAAATTTCTATTTAACATTTTTGGTTCATTACAATTGCTGAAAATAACATTTACATATATAAATATGTATATAGAATATAGCTTAGACATAGATCTTAGCTCTGTAAATATGAACAACTACCGCATAACCGCTTGTTATATACAATTTATTCCGAAATAAAAGTAAAACTTTCATTCCAAATGAACTATAATTGTTTATTATAGTTAATTTTTTGTTAATTGTAATTAAGCTCATGATCATCATTAACTTATTATTTAATGCAGCGATACACACATAAATATTTAATTAATTTTCTATACTTTGTATTTGTTTAAGCACTCTTGAGTATCACGATTGCATCTCTGTGAATGCTCGTTGTCAACGGATTTGCGATCAGTGGGATCGTTTGGGTGCTTTGACTCAACGTCGTCGTACAGCTTTGGATGAAGCTGAGCGTATTTTGGAGAAAATCGACATTTTACATCTTGAATTCGCCAAGCGTGCCGCTCCCTTCAACAACTGGTTGGATGGCACTCGCGAAGATCTTGTGGATATGTTCATTGTCCACACCATGGAAGAAATCCAAGGTCTCATTCAAGCTCACGATCAGTTCAAGGCCACTTTGGGCGAAGCTGATAAGGAGTTCAATTTGATTGTCAACTTGGTGCGTGAAGTTGAATCGATCGTTAAGCAACATCAAATCCCTGGTGGTTTGGAGAACCCCTACACCACTCTTACCGCCAACGAAATGACACGCAAGTGGACCGATGTCCGCCAATTGGTGCCACAACGTGACCAAACTTTGGCCAACGAATTGCGCAAACAGCAAAACAACGAAATGTTGCGCAGACAATTTGCCGAAAAGGCCAACATTGTCGGTCCCTGGATTGAACGCCAAATGGATGCTGTCACCGCCATCGGCATGGGTCTCCAAGGTTCATTGGAAGATCAAATGCACCGCCTCAAGGAATACGAACAAGCCGTGTACGCTTACAAACCCAATATCGAAGAATTGGAGAAGATCCATCAAGCCGTCCAAGAGTCGATGATCTTCGAAAACCGTTACACCAACTACACCATGGAGACTCTCCGCGTCGGTTGGGAACAATTGCTCACCTCCATTAACCGCAACATCAACGAGGTTGAGAACCAAATCCTCACCCGCGATTCTAAGGGCATCAGTCAAGAGCAATTGAACGAATTCCGTTCCAGCTTCAACCACTTTGACAAGAACCGCACTGGCCGCTTGACTCCCGAAGAATTCAAGTCCTGCCTTGTCTCCTTGGGCTACTCCATCGGCAAAGATCGCCAAGGCGAAATGGACTTCCAACGTATCTTGGCTGTCGTTGATCCCAATTCCACTGGCTACGTGCACTTCGATGCCTTCCTTGACTTTATGACACGCGAAAGCACCGACACCGATACTGCCGAACAAGTTATTGATTCATTCAGAATCTTGGCAGCCGATAAGGTAAGTACAACAATTTTCTTTAAACAACATACAGTTGATTAATTTGTGTTTACTTTCCGAATACAGCCATACATCCTGCCCGATGAATTGCGCCGTGAATTGCCACCAGATCAGGCTGAATACTGCATTCAACGTATGCCACCATACAAGGGACCCAACGGTATACCCGGTGCCCTCGATTACATGTCATTCAGTACAGCATTGTACGGTGAAACCGATTTGTAAAGAAATCTACTCATGTGCCACAACATACAAATTTATTATACCACTCAACTCAAATATAATTCACCAATCAATTGACTAACTTAACTAAGAGTGAGAGCGACCGACGCACCGTTCGATTGGCCTAGAGCCAACCTCTATAAACTATAATGTTTAAGTTAAATTGCAAACAAATACGTCTATATATTGTTTCTTTGTTTAATACTAACCCGCCCAATAATTCATTTTTTACGTTACATTTGTTTTCGAGATGCAAAAACTAAATGTCCTTCAAATACTAACACCCACCCAAACCCGCAAACTTACGCAAAATACGCAAATTTTTATTAACAAATTACAATTATGGATTTAAAGGCACTAGAAAATCCACACAAACCCGCCACCACCATTACATTACATCCTCATTAAGTTCCCCACAATTTACCGAACAATAGCCGAACCGTATCATCTGTTAGCTATCAATCATATCACTGTCATCCTACTAGATGCAAATAACTAATAATGGGAGAGTTTTTAAAAACAACAGCAACAACACCGACTGCAAAATACAGAGAGAGAACTAACTCGGCCTATTTATTATTTATTTACTAAATCTTTTCAATTACATATTTATTTTCTAACTTACTTTACTGTTTTGTTCGTACTTAAGATGTAACACAACTTGTGGAGAATTTAATGAATCGTTCCATTTACACTGCTCCGATCATTGTTTCAATGTCAATGTTTTCAATTTATGTTTAGTTTTCACCGATTTATAAACTAGAATTGACAGCAACGACTACAAATGACGACGGCATTGTAAATGGGAACACAAAAAGGTTTTTAGCATAAAAGCAAAGGGAAGAGTTTTTAGGTAATATTATTAAATCACAATTATAACACATACTATTTTAAATATACATGTATGTATATACGTATATATATATATATATATATATATATATAAAGAAATAAATAAATTTAAATATACGAATGTTTTTGAAGGCGAAAAGGGAGCGCTAAACAACATCCACAACAAAATTTTTATTCTAAATATTTTTATTTCAACATTTTCATCTGAGATGAATTTTTCAAATAAGAATATTGTACTAAACTTTGATATTTTTATGGTTTTATTTTATTTTATATTATTTTATTATATTATATTTCTTTGTTTTATATATACAAACACATACATATGTAGTATATATTTTTATTTCAATTTTTTGATTTATATTTGTTTTATTTACTATTATTATGATTTTTGTTAAATTAATTATTAATTTATTATAACAATTATATTATTATTATTATAATTACCCGCCCATATAATTTTCATCTTAATTTGATTCCTTTAGTTTCTTTGTTTTTATTTTTTTAGTTTTGCATATAACAATATCATTACAATTATTATATATTTTTTTTTATTTAATTTATCTTTAAAAAAAAAACAAAACAAAAAATTATTTAATATTTTTTTAAAATAAGGCATAATAATACTACTACTATTATTACTTGATACTATTATAATATAATATTTAAACAAAAGAGAGAGCAAATTATTTTATTACAATAAAAATAATAATATTAATACAAATTAATTACAACAACAACAACAACAACATAAACAATTTATGAAGAACACCTAATCTATTAAAGAATAGAAGAAAGAAAACACATCAATCTATGTAAAATGTCGAATGATACAAAAACCAACTGAATCATTTTAATAAAAAAAAAAACTATTTACAAAACACAATTAAAAACAAAACAATTTTTGTCTTTTTTTTTATACCCTACACCACCATAGATATTGGTGGCTTTGTGCTGATATTTGTAACGCCCAGAAATATTGGTCCAACAGCCACCTTAAAGTATATCGATCGACACAGAATCACTTTCTGAGTCGATTTAACGATGTCCGTCTGTCTGGCTGGCTGGCTGGCTGTTCATGTAAAGCTTGTGACTGCGCACACAGGTCGCAATTTTGAAGATATTTCGATAAAATTTGGTACAAGAATGAATGGAATTGAAACTGGTGGAAATCGGTCCATTATTTCACCTTGCCCCCCATACAAATGTCCTCCCGAAATTGGGGTTTACCGATCATAAATCCTATTTATAACGCTCATGGTAGACTTCTGGACCTCGCTTTTGTTAATCAGCCGACAGATGTATTTGTACGTAACTCACCCCCTTTAACAACCCCTGAAGATATCCACCATCCTACTATTGAAGTTCAAATTTATCGCCATTCTAATAAATTAACACCATCATCAAATAGAATCATAAATAAACCTAAAACAAACTACTGCTTTCGTCGTACAGATTATTTGAAACTTAATTATTTACTTTCTAATGTCAATTGGAGTACCATGACTTCTGGAGATAATTTTGATAATATCGTTTCTAAATTTTACTCTATAATCCATCAGTTCATTTCGGAAACTGTTCCTAAAACATTAAATTGTAATAAAAACGGACCACCATGGAATAATGGTCATTTAATTAATGCAAAAAATCGAAAAAATAAATTTTACAAGAAATATAAAAGGTCTAGCTCCATAGTTGATTTTAAAAACTATTGTATCGCTCGTTCTGAATAAACTGGCATATAATAACTACATTGCTCGTATGGGATCTACACTGAAATCTAACCCTAAATCGTTTTATAAATTTATCAACTCTAAGCGTCGAGCTTGCGATTACCCAAGTTATCTAAAGTTTGGTTCCCGTAGCGCCGATGATGATATATCGATCAGTAACATGTTCGCCGATTTCTTTGCTACAACATATTCTAAAACTACATACGATAGTAATTCTTCATACCCTTTTCATCTTACAAACTAATCGAATATACATTTTGCATTTATTCATTCTGAAACTGTGTTATCAAACTTAAAATCATTAAAACCTTCATTTTATCCAGGGCTTGATGGAATACCTAGTTGTCTTCTTAAATATTGTGCTGAAACTTTGTTCCTTCCGTTTACCAAGCGTATGGAAAACATCGTTTATAATCCTTTGTTCAAAAACGGTAGCAAACTTGAAGTATCAAATTATCGTGGAATTGCTAAGCTGAATTCAATTCCCAAGCTATTAGAGAAAATCTTAACCGACGACCTATTACATCAGGCATCTTCATTGCTGTCTACACGCCAACATGTAAACATCGTTCCACAACAACAAATTTACTTGAACTCACCACTCTGATAAATAATGGTTTAATAAACAATATGCAAACAGATGTAATATATACTGATTTTAGTAAAGCATTTGACAAAGTAAACCATAATATATTGATATGTAAATTATCACAAATGGGTTTTAGTTTTGGTGCTTTAAAGTGGTTGCTCTCTCGAATAGAACACAACAAGTAAAATTCAGAGACGCTACTTCTAAAGTCATTAATGTTACCTCTGGTGTTCCGCAGGGGAGTCATTTGGGTCCAATACTATTTACTTTATTTATAAACGATCTTCCTAATGTTATCTTACATTCTAAAGTATTAATGTATGCTGATGATGTAAAAATTCTAAATACTTTGGTAAATACTAATAGTCAACGCCTACTTCAAAAACTTAAACTTAATGGATTTAAATATCAAACTCCAACTATTTTATAAATGAAACTACTTTGGAAAAAGTTCATAATATTATAGATCTTGGAATATTGTTAGATCACAAGCTAAACTTTCGTGATCACATCGCGCTAACTATTAATAAAGCAAATGGTGTTCTTGGATTTATGAAACGATGGTCCAAGGAATTTTCCGACCCATACATCACAAAACAACTATATACTACATTGGTTCGTCCCATTCTTGAATATGAAGCAATTATTTGGGATCCTTGCTATAATATTTATATTAATAGTATTGAATCTGTTCAAAAGCAATTTTTAATATTTTGTTTACGAGGCCTTGGATGGAACTCACTCGTGCTACCATCATATGAGAGTAGACTCAATCTAATTAAGTTACCTACCCTAAGAAGTCGTCGAGTAATGTTGGGTATTTCATTTCTACTTGGGTTAATTCGTGGTGATGTTAATTCCGAGTTTCTGCTTGGTAAAATTAATTTTAATGTACCAAATAGACCAACATGCAACTTTCAATTATTGAGAATAATGTACTACAGATCCGTTTATGCCAACAACGACCCTTTTCGCCGTATATGTGAAAACTTCAACAAATGTTACCATGTTATAGATATATCCGATAGTAATGATATTGTAAAAAGAAAAATTATTTTGTATTAGTCGTAGCTCCCATATAAGGCCCACTTCCGAAAATCACTTTAAAACGCATAACTCTTTCAAAACTGTTGGTATCCAAATAATATTGAACGTAAATATATTTCATATGTATACAAATAATACGGTACAATTTTATTGTGATCGGTACATAATTAGTCATAGCTCCCATATAAAGTCCACTTCCGAAAATCACTTTAATAAGCATAACTCTCTCAATAATTTTGGTATGCAAATAATATTGAACACAAATATATTTCATACATATAAAAATAATACGGTACAATTTTATAATGGTCGGTCCATAATTAGGCGAAACTCCCATACAAGACCCTCTCCGTAATTCATTTTAAGCTCCATAAATCTTTTAAGAGTATTTATATCGAGATAAAGTTTAACACATATAATATTTATATTCACAGACATCATGACACTAAATTTTTGGATGATCGGTTCAAAATAGGTTATATAACACATATAACGCCCATTTTCATATATACATATACTGTGTGTAGGTAGGGCCTGACCGACTATACTTTCTTACTTGTTTGTAATGAATTTTACTACTCAACAATGGTGAGATAAATATGAAATTTACAAGAGATCTTGGGCATGCATTCATTCTAAAATCTGCTTTCGATGATTCCAAATATTATGGGAATATAGTGAATAAATCAGTTTATCACAAGAACCTCTAACTTCTAAAGTATATAATTCAAATATTTACTGACGGATTAAAATGGCATGAAGTGGCACCATATGCACCAGTTGAATTTGAGACTGCTTTTAGAATACCAGATTACGGTAGCGTAATTCAAGCCGATCTAACCAAGAGTACTGATAATGTGTATATTACATAGAAAACTGACGAACAATGTTATTTATGTACATCTGAAGGAGGAAGATAATGGGATAGCTTTGTATATTATCCTGAAATGTTAGACATGGACAGAAATTGCTAGCAAACTTGCCTAACTAATGCACTGTATTTTAATGAAACCGAAATATAGGTTGCTCAACCTATAAATTGGAATAAAAAGAAATAGCATTTATTTAATTTCCAAGCTGTATTTAATAGGCCAAGAACTGTTTGAAAATATATATCTGGAACGCAAAAAAAATCACCAAATCGATGTGATGCTGATTTCGGAAACACATTTGACATCTAGAAGTTTATTTCCCATAAATGGTTATATCATGTATGATACTAAGGACTCCAGAGGCAGAGCATGTGGAGGCACAGCAATTTTAATAAAAACTCGAATTAAACACTACTTAAAGTGATCTTTGTCAAGATTATCTTTAGGCCACTTCGATCTGTATTGAAAATTGTTATCGAAATATAGTGATTTCGTCTAATATATTCACGCCCTAGATTTTAAATAACAGAACGTCAATATAATAATTTTAAATGACTAGGCCCCGTTTTCTGGCAGCTGGCGATTTTAACGCTAAGTACACATTCTGTTTTTGTGGTCGTGTCGTGTTTTATTTGATACAATTTCTAAAATGGTATTGCTTGTGATTTCGAGCGAAAAACCTATTTACTGGCCGACTGACCCACAGAAGATACCATATGTTATTGATTTTGGAGTGTTCAAAAATATCTAAAGAAAAATTATTCAAGTTGAATCCACAATTGTTATAATATCGAGCCACGACATATTGTATCCCCGACTGGTAATTTAACTATGACAGGCACGATTAAATATAAAAAATACCTCTGTACACATTGTTCTAAAACATATCGCTAAGAACACCAGAAAATATCGATTACTCTCTTATAAACTTAATTAATGATCTTAAACTGGCTGCTAAACTTGCTACCCAAACTCCCTGACTAACTAGATATGACAGAATTTATAATGCAGATGTCGAACCGCTCTTAAATGTAAAAAAAGAAGAGAGTGGCAATTGTACAGATCGCCCCAACTTGAATCTAAGATAAAGAGCTCTTGATGATACATTCATGAAAACCCTCAAGAAGCAACTCGCTACCTACAATGATCTGCTGTGATCTACAATGATATCTGAATTAGGAAACTGATTAAAGCAATGGAGGATAAAAGTTAATGAGCAGAAACGCACACACATAATTTTTACATTTCGTAGAGAATCATGCTCTCCCTGTTTATATCAATAATCAAGCAATAACACAACAACCATCTGAAGTATAATACCTCGGTATAGACTTCGATCGTCGCCTTACATGGAAATCCCATATAGATGCAGAATTGACTCAAATGAAATTGAAATTAATTGGCTTATTGGCAGAAACTCTAAGCTAAGCTTAGATTGCAAACTCTTACTTTACAACTCAATCATAAAACCTATATGATGTCATGGAATACAGCTATGGGGAACAGCCTCAGCTTCAAATGTAGACAGAATTCAAAGACGCCAAAACAAATTGCTATGAATTATCACAATTGCCCCCTGGTATAAAAAATTCGAATATCCATAAAGACCTAAACGTGCCATTGGTAAAAACTGAGAACTGAGATATGATGTCATGGAATACAGCTATGGGGAACAGCCTCAGCTTCAAATGTAGACAGAATTCAAAGACGCCAAAACAAATTGCTATGAATTATCACAATTGCCCCCTGGTATAAAAAATTCGAATATCCATAAAGACCTAAACGTGCCATTGGTAAAAACTGAGAACTGAGATATGATGTCATGGAATACAGCTATGGGGAACAGCCTCAGCTTCAAATGTAGACAGAATTCAAAGACGCCAAAACAAATTGCTATGAATTATCACAATTGCCCCCTGGTATAAAAAATTCGAATATCCATAAAGACCTAAACGTGCCATTGGTAAAAACTGAGATCCAAAAAAAATGCAGAAAAACACTTAAAAAAGCTTGAAGGACACCCAAAATCATTAGCCCGCAACATATTAAATAATAGTGGCTATATTCGACTAAGAAGAAAGAATACAGCACATCTGAGCCGAAGACCAGAAGGAAGAATGCCTACTTAAGATACATATGTACATATGTAATCAAAAATGGTCAAACAATTTTCATCCGGCAATGGCTTGACTAATAATTGCAATTTTTTAGATATAAGATTTTAAAAACTTATTGTTCGTTCGTTTTTAATGAAGATAGAATAAATAAATAAAAAGTACAAAAAAAATTCAGTCTGCTTAGTTGTAACGGATGCAAAATTCTTTGAAAGGACCGCACCAGAGGTAACGGTGGAGGAATTGGAAGAGACATCGAAGCTTTAATATCAACAGCTGGAGTCTACCACAAAACAACTGTCGCGGAAAACATCACAACTGCATAGGGCTTCCAGCTGTCCCGATCTCGGCGGGATTGTCCCGACTTCCCGCATTAGCCCAACACCAATCTACCAAAATTTATAAAAAAAAATCCTGCTGTGTATTATTTTCTGATGGTTGTGTTTTTTAGACTAAAAGATAAAATACAAACTACATTTTTATATGAAACTAGCGGACCCGGCGAACTTCGCCTCGCCCCAATTTTAAGCCTTCAGACAAACTTTAGAGTAATAATATAATACAACAGGAATAATTTCACACAAAATTTCGTACAAAAAAAATCAATTTTCAAATTTTTCCAATTTTCCGACTTTTGCGGAGAGATTTTTCAATTTTCCGCATTTCGCATTTTCCGGAATTTCCCATGATTTACACTAAGAACTTTCTATTTTTTGATTTGTAAAGCAATTAAGGAATAATTTCACACAAAATTTCATACAAAAACTCGATTTTAGAGATTTCCCATTTTCCGACTTTTGCGAAGAGATTTTCCAAAATTTTCTTTCGTGCAACTATACATTTTTTACACCATTTTTATATCTATCTGACCTATTTCATCATCATTACATTCAATAACATCCTTATTCCATTGTTTCAAGTTCAAAGCTGCATTTTTGATTGACAGTTAACGACATTGTAAATGTGCAACAAATGCAAATAACTCGGGTATTCCCCAAATTACAATACATACTATGCGGTTGTAATTCTTCGACATTTTTCAAAAGATCTTGTTCATATTTTAAAGCGCTTGTACTAAGTTCAAAGATATTTTAATCGTATTACATATTTACTGCCGTATTTATAAAAAGTAAAGTAGGCTTGAAGTGTGCTTTAAGACAAAATTTTCTTAAAGTACACTTGAAGTCTACTTTAATTTTTTTATAAATACGACAGTTAGTGTTTAGTCTAGTCTTATTATTAATTAATTTTAATTTAATTAATGGAAGTTAAAAAAAAACGAGGTAAGCCTTAAATTTTATTAAATTACGAGCATGTAATGAGTTTTTTTGTATTAATCTATGGGTTAGTAAATGGACATAAAAAATTTTTTTACCACTAAGAGTACTAACCGAAACCGAGAAAGAAATCAAAAGTTGGAGGATTTGGAAATTAAAGAAGATGTAGTAGCAGAGAATGATGATAATGAAAATTGTCAAGAAGATAATGTAGTTGGTCTAGGTGATGCTGTTGGTGTATCCGAATCCGATATTGATAAAGAAAGTGCTGCACCTTCAACAGCTAAGAAGCAAAAACTATCAAAGTGGCTTGTAAAATTTAATAAAAATTGGTGCAACAACTTTGATTGGCTACACGCAAAGAAAAAACATAGTTGTGGTAAACATAATCTAAGAGCAACATATTATGATAAGATTTATGATTGTAGTCAAAACATATTATGATGAATATAAGTGCCATGAAATATCATATTATGATTAATTATCATCGTAATATTTCATCATAATATTTTCTTGTTAATCATTATTTGATATTATAACATCATATTATAACCTAATATAATCATAAAATTGTCATACATGATCAAATTATGATCTAAAGTAATCATATTATGGCCTAACTGAAAATGATGCTAAATGTATTATTTGTGCAGTAAATTTTAAAATTGGTCATGGTGGAGAAAATGATATACGTAAACATGCTAAGTCTCAACAGCATATTAGAAATTTGAAAGCAAGTTTATCTAAAATAGCAAATAGTTCCATTGGACAAATAAATGTCATTGCAGCCGAGACGGGATTTGCATATCATGCTGTGATGCATTCCGATTGTGCAGGAAAATTATTTTCATCATTATTTAAAGATTCAATCATTGCTAGCCAATACAGCCGCGGTAAAGAAAAAATTAAGAGTCTAAAAAACTTCTATTGGATAATATTAACAAATCTTTATATTTTTCTATACGCACTGACGCGTCTAATAAAGGGAACGTAAAAACATTTCCTATAATTATTACGTATTTGGATAAAAATGTTGGTACAACAAGCGGTTTGTTGGCATTTTATAGTTTGGACAACGAAAAACTCGCTTATTTCAAAAATAAATTTTAACAATCGTTCTATGGATAACGTAACATCATTCTGCGCAGACGATGCTATTGTTAATTTTGGTAAAAACCAAAGTCTAATGACAGCCACATACTTTCTAATGCAGTAAAAAAGGGTATTTCAGCTTTAAACAAAATTTCAAATTGATGTAATTGTTATCAAAATTTTTAATGAATTCAGTTCTTCTTCCACTAAATGCACCACACAACTTAAAGAAATGTTTGAATCGATCGGTGCCGAATGGTCAGAAATGCTTCGCCATGTGTCAACAAGATGGCTTAGTCTATGTCCTGCTATAGAAAGACTAATTAAAAATTTTGAGCCTTTAAGAAGTTACTTTCTGACCAAAAAAAAATGTGTCAAATACAATTAAAATGTTTTTTGAATACGAAATGTCAATGTCAATCCGAGGTACGGATTTGCAATGCATTTTTGTTCAATTATTCAGAAAGAACTGATGGGATTGCAGTAGAAACTTATGAGTTGATGGTTAAAGTAAAAAAATCTTTACAAGATAGGCTTGACAAAGAATATTTTGGATCAATAGCAAAGACTATGATACTGAAATGTGTCAATGAGAATGAAATATGTCGTTTTAAAATTGAAGCGAAAAATACTTTAACTACTGCTATTAAATATTTAGAAAAAATGGTTCAATTTTGAGGAGTGTTTTTAAATTTTTGAAACCAATGAATTTAAAATTAAGAATTCCTTGCTTTAATGATTTGAATAATATTATACAGAAATTTAATATAAATAGTATTGATGAAGACAAGTTGCATGGTGAAATAACTCTAGAAGGTGGTGTTGAAACGCCAGCTGTTTTTTTTTTTAGTCATGTTCGTTATGTCAAACTTTATATACGTACACTCCGAACACTCAGGATAGCCTCATTTTCTTTTTGACAATATAATATGAAATGTTTTTAAATTGACCAAGCCTGTCCAATTTTTTTTACAGTGTCTTAAAGAGAGTGAACTTTTTTTCAATAAAAACAAAAACATTATTCAATTGAGCAAAAGTTAACGGTAAATTTAAGTGATCGGTATGTTTCCACGTACTTCATGGTGTAAACTCAGAATAGAATCAATGCAGTTTTTTCAGTTTACTTTTGACTTTAATAGTGCTTAGACTTAAATTTTTAATAAGTATCGTAAATTGTATGGTTTTCCTTAAGAACAAACCATTATAGGACGATGTAAAGCGTTAAGTGCTGTTGAAATAGCTAAAATCCAAGCGTATCACGAACAAGGTGTTTCAAACCGTGCAATCGCTGCAAAAATAAGCAGTAGTCCAAAAGTTGTAAATAATTATTTAAATAACCCAGAGGAATATGGAAAAAGATATACAGGAAATCCCTCGAAGAAAGTTCCAGAAAGAGAAAGACGCAAAATAATAAGAGTTGCTTCAAATTGAGCCATGAAATTACGCCAAATTGGAGCTGCAGGGTAAACGTAAGCAAAACTACGATTAGTAAAATTTTACGAAGCACTGAGTTTATAAAACGAAAAAAACTTTCGAAAAAACACCTCCAAATGCTTCTCGAAAAGAACAACGACTGCAGTTCGCAAAAAAACATATGACGTGGAAAGTGCAAAATGGACTACATCCGAACGATTGGAAGAAAGTCGTATTTTCCGACGAAAAGTGATTTAATCTGGACGGCCCGGATGGTTACAACTTTTACTTTCACGATATGAGAAAGGAGGAAAATTTTTTGTCACATCATCACAGCAGAGAAGAAGGGGTTATGGTATGGGGCGCAATAACGTACTATGGAGTAGCTAAACTCGTTTTTGTAGATCAAAAAATGACTGGAGTGGGCTACAAAAACATACTGGTGTCGGCATTTCCTGAATTAAGAGAGCTCTTTGGTCCACTTCCATTCATTTTTCAACAAGACAACGCACCCATTCATAATTCTCGCGTTGTTAAAGAATGGATTCATGCCCAAAACACCTTATTCCCCTGATCTGAACATCATAGAAAACCCCACACGTTGGTTAACTCGAAAAGTTTATGAAGAAGGAAAGCAGTATACATCAACAGAGGAACTTAAACTTGGAATAAAAAGAGCTTGGTATGGAATTTCATACCATTATTTGAATTCCCTATACCAATCCATAGAAAATCGCATATTCGATGTGATTTCGAAAAATGGTGGACACCCGAAATATTAAATTTACAAAATACAAATACAAAATTTAAGTTAACATTGTATTCTAACCAATAAATATTATAATCGCTGATAAAGCCTAATAATTCCATCATATTTTTCATTTTTATAAAGTGAGGCTATACAGAGTTTATACCAAAAATCGTATGATTTTACATATTGATCTACAAAAAACATTTTAAAGTACCGTTAATTTTACTCCATTTATTGAAATTTTTTCTACTACAAGCAGACAGTGCACTCTCTCAAGTACAGTACGATTGGTTTCGATAAGGCAGTAGTAAATACATAAACTTTGTGTGTTTATGTTAAGAAAAGATAGTGAGGCTATCCAGAGTTTTCGGAGTGTATGTATGTATGTATGCTCAAGTTGTGTTACAAGAATAGCAAACGTATCAAGTTATACAAAAAAAAGTGAAAAAAAAAACAATTGTCCATAAATTAAATGTTTCATAAATTAACAAATTTATAAATTATTTTTATTTTTATAATTTTTAAGGAGTTTCCTTCAGGCTAATTTTATTTTCATCTTGAAATTGAAATATGTATGTTTGTATTTATTTTTCCTGCAAAAATGTTTGTAAACAATAACCAGTTGTTTTTGACATTACAAACATGAAAGCAAAATCAAAAATACCATGTTGTTTCTGTTGCTTTTGTATTGTTGTAATATTGCCATCACCTTGTAGAGTTATTTCACCATGACAAGTTGTTTGAAGAAAGTATTAAACTTCAAAATTTCGCCGACGAAAATATAATTATACGAGAAAATAGTTCGAGTAGTGATAAGATTTGGGTAAAATTTTCGGAATGTAACAATTTGCTTAAAATTGTTTGTTACATTTTTCCTATTCCACATGGAAATTCAACATCCGAAAGAATTTTTAGTTTAATGAATATTGCTTGACGAAAAGAACGGAATAGCTTGTTAATCGAAAATCTCGAAGCCGAACTGCCTTTACACATGCAAGTACTCGCATGCGAGCACTGTGTACGTATTATATACGAAAACTTATTCGAAAAACTCGAGTAGCTCTGCAAGTGAAACAAATGTGAGTGTATTAGTAAAAAATGTGAGTGTATTGAGTTTTTCGAATTTGCACTTGCATGTGTAAAGGCAGGGTAAAGAAAATTTTAAAATGACGTGTCTCGAATTTCGAAAATTCCTTCAAACAGAAGCAGGAAACTCTATTTTACAAAAAGCAAAGTCCAATGAAAAATACCTGTAGTATATAAAACGTTATTTAATTTGTATGTATTTTTTTTAAATTGAAGAATAACTTAAATGTTTAATGAATTTAACCTTCACGAATATTTTTTTATTGTATTTTTAATAATAATGGGTAATGTTATTTGTTTTATTATTTCTTTGTTTTAGTAGTTTTGCAATATATAATTGAATATTTACAATGTAATTGAATTTGAATATAAATGTGAATTTATATAATAAATAAGCTGATTAAATAATATTTTACTTCTCATTAGGTATTAATTATGCCTTCATATTATTTTTAATTGTATTTTCATGCCAAAAAACGCATTAAATTTAATCTTCATATCGCTTAACCATGTTTTTATGGGATAGTTACAATTATAATTATTAAAAGTAAGAGTGCTATATTCGGCTGTGCCGAATCTTAAATACCCTCCACCTAAACGTCCTAAGAAATAGAAAAACTACACTGTTTATAGGACTAGAATATCCTTATTCTGTGTTTTCTATTCAGCCTTAGTGAAAATTGTATTAGTATTTGATATATTGTTTGAAAGACAATTTTACAACCAACATAATTTATGTTAAATAATTTGAAATTTTGTCAAATTTTCACCATTTTTAATTGATTTAATTACCAATTTTTACCATAATTTACAGAGTTTGTCTGATGTTCATAATAATCTTGAGTGTAATTTAACAAACAGAGTATAAAAAAAGGGGAACAATTCGGTTTTTGTGACTTTGCTCAAAAAAAAACAAAAACTTCATCAAATAGGGCTTTTAGAGGAGATGCCAGCAAAAAAAATTTGTTGGCGGTCACGCATTTTTTCAAGGGGGCGGGCCCGTAAAGTTGAAAATATATAGGCCTATATCTCGGGAACTACTGGGTGTCTGATAATTTGTAATACATTAGATTAAAGGTATAAAAAATACCTATACAACGATATATATCATGATTATAAAATATGAACCGAATATGGGTTAAATCCGAAAAGAATATTTTTTGACCCGAATTTATTTGTTATGCTATGCCAAATTATGGGCCGATCTTCTTAAATTTTGGAACAGTGATTTTCATGCATAAAAGAATATTTCACGTCGAATTTCAACATAATAACGGTATATTTAAGATATATATTAGTATTAACGTGGATTTTGCAAATGGACCTTATATGGGGGACATAGTCAAATATGGACCTATATTCTCAAAATCCAGCAGTTTGATTTAGGCATGTATGTAAATGATCCGTGTAAAATTTTGGATTGGTACCCTTATTTATAAGAGATTTATGAGTATTAAAGTGATTTTCGGAAGAGGGCTTTATATGGGGCATACGGTTAAAAATAGACCGAAATTCACAAAATTTTGTGGGATGATTTTTGTATATATGTGAATGATCTGTGCAAAGTTTTAAGTCGGTACCGATATTTATACAATATATATAGGGATAAATGTCTTTTTCAGATGTGGTCCTTGTATGGGAGCTATGACCAATTCTGGGCCGACCACCATAAAATCTAGTACAACAATTTATTCATGTCAAATTTTAGCCGTTTAACATTATTTGTATCTGTTTTATACGTATAAGTGAATTTTGGAAGTAGACTTTATATGGGGGCTATGGTCAAACATGGACCGAACTAAAAAAAAATTTCGTTTTGCGATTTATTTTTGCATAAAACTTATTTTTGCTGAATTTTGTCTTGATATTACAATTTTATAGGCATTTATGTATAATTGAGCAATATTTCGGGAACATTTTTGTATGGGGGCTATGAGAAATCATGGATCGATTTATACTATTTTCCGCACACTTTCTTCTTTTATCATAAAAACAACGTATACAAAATTTCATGGTATTATCTTCAATATATTTCAAAATATTGCAATAAAATGGACAAAAAATATCAAATTTTTATGGAGGTTGTCTCGCATATTGGTCCATAACTCTGGTTGGCCTAAACCGATTTTGCTGATTTTAAATAGCAAACTTTTCGAAAGCATGTCTGACAGAATTATTGAGGTTTTGGATCCCGAAGAAATCTGGGGACTTCAGAAAACTGATTTTAACAGACAGACAGACGGACTTGGCTTAATCGACTCTATCTATAAGGATCCAGAATATATATACTTTATAGGGTCGGAAAATTATATTGTGGAAATTACAAACGGAATGACAAATATATACCCTTCTCATGAAGGTGAAGGGTATAAAAAAGTAAAATTTAAATAAAATGGCTCTTTTCCGACGATTTTTCATTTACATATGTGTGGGTACGTAATATTTTTCTTTATTTTGTTCCGACGAACAACTTTTGAAAACTGGAAGCCCTAGTCACGCATAGACCATGTGGTTCCATATGACCCACATCTTCAACTGCCCAACCAATCCTACTTCACTTCGCCCAATGGATTTAACCCAGTAGAAGTAGCACAATTCCTTGAACTAGATCACACTGCAGAACAACAACAACATGATAGAAGATAAGCATGATGACATCTGAAATTGTACTTTTTTTGATACATTTTAAATACAGTTGGTACCGTGGTACTACCACGAGTCATACGGTACAATTTCAAAATACTGTTGCATAAAAATTTGGTATTTCAATGAAACAGATAAATATCAGCCATGTCACAGAATTTAATTCCGTTCGGAAGTGGAATTATTTCCGTATTTTTCTTCTAAAAAAAAACGTAAAACGAACAATTGGTTTCATTCCGAACAAATTTTTTGTTTTGCCTTTTTTTAAAAAAACAAATTTTTCCAAAATTTTGTATACAGGATAGGATTTTTTTCCTCTATGGTATACAGAATACCGGCTTCGCATTGTACGAATTTCCTGTATTGCCAGCCTACGGCCGGGCGTAAGGATTTTCTCCTCCATGGTATACAGAACACCGGCTTCGCATAGTACAGATTGTATTTTTTTATGGTGAAATGTCATAATCTTTCTTATATATCTTCGGATTTATATTACCTATATGGTCATTTTATACCTCAAATTAAAGCAAATTTCTTGACTTGAAAATATTGTAATTTATTTTATTACTTATCGTCTATATAAGTAATTTCCCGAATTTTTTAGATTTTTTAAAAAAATTTCATATCAAAAAATAATTTTGCAAAATTAATCAATAGGTGGTCGATATAGGTCATGTTACATATCGTTGAAAAGGTCTTTAAAATACCTATCATTTGATATATATATCGTCTAATAAAAAAAATGTAGCCCTATTTTTTTAAATCAGAATTTAAAATTCTAGTAGTGATAAAATTTTGATAGTGATTTGAAAAAAGTTAATAAAACCGACTTAAGAAAAAAACATAAGAGATCTTAAAAAAATATCTCATACATTTATAAATTTCTTTCTTATTTAAATTTAAAGCCTTTTCTTTTATAGTTATATGTATTTCTATTTTTTCAAAAACTTATTTTTTACCCGATAAATTTAAAACTTTTTGGCATCTCAAAAAACTCGCAAATTTGACAAATGGTAACGCTGCATGAAACTAACTACACTATAGGTGTTTCTTTTCTATCAGTTTTTCTGTATGTTTGTTCTTTTCGTTCACTTGGTCTTTTATTCAAGTGACTTTTATTCATTTTATTCAATATTGCCACTCGAAAATTTTCTAATGTGTGTAGTAATTTATAAAGAGAGTGCAAGAGCCCAGCTGACAGAGTTTTTTTTTACAAGTTACTTATGTCAAAAGTAAACCTTTTCAAGTGTTTTTGACAGTAGTACATTATTTTACACAAACAAAAATGCCTGTTGATTCTGTATTGTGCTGCCGATTTCCACTCACCTTGTATATTAACACTAGTGGAGTTCAAAAATAAAAATAAGTTGTATTGGTGAGATTTTGCCCAGCAAACAGATTGTCAAACGCTTAAAATAAGAAAAAAAAGAATGAAGTTTTTGACAAATATAAACACCTAAACAAACATCAGGGACCGTAAATAACAATTATCAATATCACAAAATTGAGAAAAAACAAAAAGAAGTTCATCTAAAACAGTTTTTTATTTTTCGTATTCAATTGTAATTGAATCACGTGTGTTTGCTATACTTCTTCCAATAAGAAGCAACAACAATGCTTAATAAATTTCTGAAAAAAAAATGACAATGATCATCTGCATATGTTCTCATCGTTTGCTCAACGATGACTGAATGAATGTTGTTAAATTTATGTTGTTGTAAATTTTACACCATGATATAATCAGCTGTTCAGTGAACTACTGAACGAAAAGAACGACCTAGTTCATTTTTTTCAACTGAACTAAAATGAACAATCACTCAAATGAACGATTATGCCCAAGACTAGACTGAATGAATTTTAAATTTTTTTGTTGTAAATTTTACACCATGATACAATCAGCTGTTCAGTGAACTACTGAACGAAAAGAACGACCTAGTTCCTTTTTTTCAACTGAACTAAAATTAACAATCACTCAAATGAACGATTATGCCCAAGACTACAAGGTTTGTTCGATGTGATTTATCAAACCGCATTGATAATAACAAATCTACAAGATGATGCATGAACAACAAATTTTTCAAACAATTTTTCACCACACAAAAAAACTTTGTTTTGATAAAACAGCTGTTACGGTTTGATAAAGTTTCGTTCAATTTGTTTTGTTCACAGCGCACAGTGGCGCCCGTAGAGCAAACAAAGTTGCAAAAATCAAAATTTTCATGAGCGCCGATGAAGTTTTGAATAAATCCATGTTATAGGAAACTTTTCAGCTATTTCAAATATGCCACTCTTAATAATATCACATTTCTAAATTAGAAGATATAACCGTTCAAAGTTGTCCGATTTTCGGTTTTCAAAAAAACACACAATTTTTAGTCTATTTGTTACGATTTCAGGTGTAATATCACGAAAAATAGGTAACGAATCGCCATATTTTTTGTTTGTATTGATTGATGTATTTATTAAATGTATAATGATAAAAAAATTAACTGTTTGCTTTGTGTTTTGCCTGGTAAATCACTATTTAAAAACTATCCGTTTTTTCACTATTTTTCAACTTTGACGGAAAATAAAAAAAATCTATATTTTTTTATATTTGCCATATTTGCAAAACCTGTTCTTTGATTATTTCTTTACATAATTCAAAAGGTTTAATCTGCCCGTACGTGCCCGTTTGGCTTCTAGAGGTAAAAAAGGTTTAAAAGACATGGTTGCATGGTTGTTTTGACTGACAGTATTTTTTTTTAGAAGTAAATTTTTGTTTAAATTTTTTTTTTTTAGTAGTAAATTTTTAGGCATGGTAGCCTATATATTGCAAAATAAGCATAATGCCTGGATTAGTCTACGACTGAAAGTTGGCGTAACAATTACTGAAACCATTAAACAATTTAAGTACTGAAAACATGGCGTTGAACAATTCAAAATTATTTGAACTGTTTAGAAAGTCAACCACACCAAAGTTTTTCACGGAAGCTGCTTTAGAAGAACTTGATAGCTTATACGGAAATATTGAGAAGCGAAATTAGAAAAAATAATTTTTATCTGATATATGCAAATATTAAGGCAAAATGGGTGAACTCTAAGCATCAAGGGTAAGGCAAAATGAGGACCTCTTCAACATGTTGGCAGCATCTTCCGATTCCACTGTGCGGCGATGCAAAATTAAGCAAATTGAAAAAGTTAACGAAAAGGCTGTCAAATGCATAAGCAATTCAGAGGTAACTTCCAGGTGGCTACAATGTACTTACCACAGATATATCCTATATATATATACCTGACTTTGAAACTTTTTGTCCACAGTTGCACATTTATGTTTAAATAAATGTTTTTATATTAACAATAAACTATTAAATGACTATAATTTATAAATATTATGGTAAAATATACTATTGCATGTACATATTTTAAAAGAAAACTTCGAACTAAAACGCCATACTTTTTCCTTTTTTTTTTAATTTATGGACAAAAGTACTAAAATGTACAGCTGTGGCACTAAATTGTAAATAATAAAAACTATATGAAAGGCCTTTGAGCTTTCCACTGATATAAAGGAACTTATCAACAATTGGCAACTTTAGGAAAACTATTTTTTTTTTACTCAAACTTTTAAGAAAATCTAAATTTCATGAATTACAAAATTCACTTAAAATAAAAGCAAAAAAATCTTTTTAGCGTTTTTTGTTATCATTAAATAAGCAGACAAGTGGCAACTACAAACTATACAATTGTTTACTACAAAATGCGGAAATCCCCTGTGTTTTGTGTACGAAACAACATACACACATTTATTAATGCATTTTTAAAAGTCCATTTCTTTACAGAGGTGTTACGAGACAAAAGGTAATCGAAATATATATTTCTCTCTTGCTTTGAGAACTGTCTTGTTTTTATTTTTGTTACATGTAACATAAAGCGATTTTTTTTAACACACAAAAATTGGGCACCAAAAAGGAATATAGCATTCTCTTTCTATGAGAACTGCCCTAGGAAACTGAATTTGGTCTTTTTGAAACGTTTAAACGATCACCTCTATATATACTCTGTGATATCTGTATATGGCTGCACATGCATACATATGTGTAATAGAGTATCAATTTTTGGCACGCCTTTGTTTAATACTATTAATTGATGTTTAATGGAAGAGACGGATAAGAAAGTAAATAAAATGTTTGCCCTGAATGCCTCATGTACAGTGTGTAAGGTGTCATTCACAAATTCTGATGCCATTTACAGTACCAGCTGTGGTCATATATTCCATTTTACTTGTATGAACCAGTGGCGATCCAAGTGAGTTCTTTCCATTATGTTATTTTATGCTTTACAATGTTAATTTCATGATGCTTTGTAGATCCACCAGTTGCCCTCAATGTAGAAGTTACAATCCCACTAATCATCGTATTTATTTAAACTTTGAGGACACAAGTGAATATGAAACAGTTGTAAATGACTTAAGGGCAAAGCTGCAGAGTAGCAATACTAAAATTGATGAAACTAAAAAAGAAGTAGTTCGAAAAGAAAAAAAAATAGATGAACTACGAAGGCTGTATAATATTTCTGAACAGTGGAGAGCAGAACTGCAAAATAAAATACAAAAATTATCTCACGAACTTCAAGTCAAAACAGTAAATCATGCTGAAGAGTTGACTATGAAATTAAACGAAATTCAGTCTTTAAAAAGCCGATTCGCATTAGTTGAACAAGCAGGTGTCGACGATTTGTGTGAAAAAATCTGCAAATTGGAAGAAGATTTAAAACTCACCACTGCCCGTTTAACTGCCGAAAATTCAAGACTTAAAGAGAATCTAAACGTGGAAGAAACGTCAAAAATAATCCTAAATTATAAAATGGAAATGCAAGAGCAAAGGCTAAAACATGTTACATTAGAGCTTAAAAAGCAAATTGATGAAAGTATCAACCGATCCATGGACAGAATAATCCCAGTACCTCTACAACCACTTAAACATACAAAACTTAAGGAGAATAAACAGCATAACAGCAACCACAATACAATATTGACTGAACAGAATTCCAATGGTGTTCATACTTTAGAAAAGGCCCGAAATGCTGACATACCCGTAAACATTGTAAAACCTAAAATTTCGCAAACAAGGCCGAAAAGTATGCAACATAACAACCGCAAAATGGCAGATTTAACAAAAACCAATAAATCAATTAAACACACAGAATTATTTTATCTGACGCAACCAAACGATTGCAAGGTTATAATTAAAGATTTCCCTCTACAGGATTTACTGTATCCATTAACAAATACAGTGATTGTACTGGCTTCTGAAATGTCCCTGAGCCTTAGGACAGAGGATATGAAAAATGTTAGTATTGTAGAGCAGAAAAATATTACTAACAACCCAAATAAAGTCGTACTGTTAGTCGAGTTCAAGACTATTGAAGGAAAAATACAATTTCTTTTGAACAGAATGAAATTGAAAAACAATTCATCAACCAAGTCCATACAATTGAGGGAATGTATTAATGAAGACATTTATCCGATATTTATGTATGCCAAAAGGCTGCTAAGAGCCCATGGTTATGAGTATATTGTTTGCAGAGATAATCAAGTTTTTGCTAAAAAGAATCGTGACGATATTGTTGAAACAGCTATAAAAAATAGAAATGATGTCGATAGAATTTTAGGTCGTCCCATATCACAAAATCAATTAGACATCTGCTGATAATGAGGAAACCGATATTATGTGGCTATGAGGATTTTTAAGATTATGACGACCCGTTCTAGAATTAATTATAAATTTATATAAATAGTCGATTACAGTTATTACGAACCGGAATAACATTAGTTGGCTATTTATAAAAATAAGTTTTTTTTTATTGTCCAATAAATTGGACAAATAAATTTAAATATTCACCCCTATCGTGAATAAAAATTCCACATGAAATTTGTTCCCTTTTATTTTTTTTAACATTGAATTTTAATAGGAAAAATGTGAAAAGGGAACAAATTTCATGTGGAATTTTTATTCACGTAGGTGTGATTACTAATTTATACAGCTTTAAACGGTAGTCGTTATTAACAATTTTCAGCACAATCATGAATAAAAATTCCGCGGGAGTTGTATCCCTTTTTATTTTTTTTAACATTGAATTTGAAAAGTGAAAAAACTCCCGCGGAATTTTTATTCATGATTGGGCTGTTTATTTATAGAATTTTTAAAATATAATCCTGATCGTTATAAACATAGAAATATCTATGTAAGAACAATCATATAAATATAAATTTTAATAAACATTTAAAAAATATAAAGTCGTCTTAATTTACATCTATTTATATTTATTAATTTCAACTAGACTGCATGTATAGTGTAATCCATATTAAAATTTGTTTTTGCTTTGTTACTAATACTTGTTCTTCAGCTTTCAAGATTATTAAATTGGAAGCGACAATAGGCTACATTTAGGCATGTAATGGAAATCGATATCGAAAACGAATGAGTTTTAGAAGTCAATTTTTTTCGTAATATTTCTGTATTGAAAAACTTTTATCACATAAATTATAAAGATATTGGGCTACTAAAGAGAATCTTAAAACAAAAATTTTAAAAATTATATTATAAATGCATTAAAATGTATTTCCAAAACTAAATCGTTTTCGATATCGATTACCATCACATGCCTGATTATTTTCTAGACTTCCACTATATTATTTGTGCAGAATGCGATAAATGTATAACTTTTATTCTTAAATCATGTTTTTATCCTACACCACTTTACTTTTGGCATACGACTTTGCTCAAAATTGTATGCAAAATCATATATGTACATACAATATGTACATAGTTGTATCATACAATGTACACAACATCAGTTGCATATTGATTATATATTGGATTACATTTTTTTTAATAAGAATCGAAAAGTTATGTATTTTCGATATTCCGATTTTAATATCACTTTTGCACGAAAGCATTTAAACTTTTTTATTTAAAATATTTTATGCATGAAGAGAGTAAAATCATTTCATTTGTTGGAAAAATTTCTCGTTCATATGTTAGACGTCGCTCAAATGCAGAATACAATCCACAATTCACATCTAAGATGGTAAAGCATGATGCTTCTAGCATTATGGTGGGGGGCAAATACATTGCATAAAATAAACAATAGATTAACATATTTACGTTGATCTACTAAATAATGCTATGCTTCATTATGCCATGGATTGATTTGGGTCTTTCAACAAGACAACGAACCAAAACAATGAGCATCTCTAACCTAAAAATTAATTAATTCCAAGCCGAAGCGCTACGTCGCCATTATTGCCAACAAAGGCCATGCAACAAAATATTAATAAGTTATTTATTTCATCAGCTCCACTTTATTTGCTTTTTATTTGAAATATAGCTAAATTTTTTTAATAAATAAATAAAGTTACTGAATCTTTTTTACGTTATATAAATGATTGACATATTTCAATTATATGCCACGGGAATTATTAGGGAACTAAATCTAAGAGAAATTCATTTGTAGTCTAATCCTGTCTTCATTCAGTGCTAGTTTTATTTTTACCGCAGCCGTAGATATTGCCGGTTTTTATTACATCATTCAGATTTGACGATTTTAGGCAAAAATTATTTGGCAATAGTGTTGGCAAACATGGTACAATTGTACTTTTTTTTTGATACATTTTAGACACAGTTGATAACACGGTTAGGATTGCAGTGACATCTAGTTTCAAAAATATGCACTGTCTTTATTATGAATTAGGAAAAATGGTGAATAGCTTTACTGCTATAAATTACGCCTGAAAGTATGCACAATTAAATAGATTTTATGTAATTGTGCTAAAAGTGCGGTGTTGAAAATATGACAAATAAATATTTTCATATTTCTGAAGAAAGTTTATTGTATTGGAAGAATTATGGACAAAAAAACGCGCCATTTGAAAAAAATCGCATCAAATTTAGATTTTCCTTTTTTATTTTATTTAATAAAAAGTTTACTGAACTAATTTCACATAAAAAATTTATATATAAGTCTTCAACAGTTCAGTGTTTTTATAAAAAATAAAAAACTTAACAAAAACAAAAAATTAACTAAACAAATTTGTTTTTTGTACCAAATTAATTCTTCTTCGTTTTTCAACTTTTTAAAAAGAGATCAACGATTAAAAGCCTAGTACTCTGTTCAAATTTGGGGAAAATGTTGAGCACATTAATTATTTATTTCATACGGAAAATTTGACGTGCAGCTAATGTACATCGAATATGTGCAATATGAAAATATGAAAATAAAATATCTGTGATAGATCTAAAATTTAAATTTCGTGCAATTTCTTTGCAAGAACTTAAAATAGTCTGTAAGGACATCAATAAAAAACCTGACTACAAAAAAATAACCAACAAGTTAATATTAGATAACTGGGATATTATCGGCAATATTATGCTAAATATTATAAACAAATCTTTAGAAACTGGAGTTTTCCCTAACAACTGGAAAGAATCAATGATAACACCTATTGAAAAAATTAAAAACACTAAAAAATGCGAAGAGTTTCGACCAATAAACACACTTAAGACATTTGAAAAAATTATTGAAAAAATTGTAAAAAGTCAATTAGAAAATTATTTAGAACAAAATATGCTTTTATCAAAATATCAATCAGGTTTTAGAAAAACACATTCATGTGAGACAGCAGTTAACTACGTAATAAACAGATGGAAATTTATGAAGAAAAATAATAAAATAATGGCAATTTTTTTGGACTTTAAAAGAGCATTTGAAACAATAGATAGGAATATACTACTAAAAAAATTATATAAATACGGAATTCAAGATACGGAACTCAAATGGTTTGAATCATATCTAAATAATCGTCGACAGATCACAAAGGTTAACAATATATTATCAAATGATATTGAAAATGATTTTGGAGTACCACAAGGATCAATATTAGGAGCACTCTTATTTATAATATATATTAATGATATGGAGAAAGTTTTAGATAAATATGAAATTGTCTTATACGCAGATGATACTCTAATCTTCACAGAAACAGCCACAGAGGAGATGTGTTACAGCAATTTAAAAAATGATATGGACAACATTAATATATGGTTAAAAATGAATAAATTAAAGTTAAACGAAAACAAAACAAAAATAATGGAAATAAATATGAACACCAATATAACATTTAAAATTAATAATGTAATAATAGAAAAAGTGAACAATATAAAATATCTGGGTTTTCTTATAGATAAAGACATAAAATTAAAAGATCATATGGAATATATATGTAAAAAAATTAGTAAAAAAATTGGTTTTTTCAAACGTTTAAGAAACAAAATATCTATTATAACAGCAGTAAATATATATAATACAATGATAAAGCCGCACTTTGAATATGGTTCAACTGTGCTATACACATGCTATTCAGATCAGCAATTATCAAGACTGCAGAAATTACAAAATAAAGCAATGCGTTCAATACTTAAATGTAATCGATATACATCAATACAACATATGCTATCTACGCTTAAATGGTTAAACATAAAACAAAGACTGGAATTAAACACAATCAACTTTATTCAAAAGATGAAAATAGGAAATGCTCCTGAATATTTGGTTGAGCAACTAAGATACGTGGGTGAAATGCAACCATATAGTCTAAGAAACGCTTCAGACTTTAGAATTCAACGAGCGGAGAACAACACTATGCAACGATCACTATTTTATAAAGGACTGACTCTCTTTAATACATTGCCAAATAATATTAAAAATGAATTAAATTCAAACATATTCAGAAGAAAAATTGTATCATTTGTAAAAACTAACAATGTAAACCAAAGTTAAAAGATATAGTTTGTAAAAAAAAATGTAAAGAGCATTATAAAAGTATTTAAAATACTACTAATAAAGAAATAAATAATAATAATAAAAAATTTTGTAAAAAAAAAACACATATGTTTTGCTTTTTTGTAAATTTAAATCGAAAATAAATAAAAGTTAAAATTTTAAAAAATCTGTGTTGAATCGTAATCGTTAAATAAAAATGAATAAACAAATATTACTGGCCGTTTGTGCAGCAGCACAACAAGTAATAGATATTGTTGTTGCGACAGAAGAGCTTTTGGATGACAGTCAACTACTTCTGCAACATCTTTTCAAGAAAATTTCATGTGAGTTTTTTTAACATGTACAGTAGAATCTCGAAAAAGTTAACCAAAATGTTCCAACTTTTTCGAACTATTAATTTTTTTAAGCTTTTTTTTTATTGAAAGAGGAAATAAATAAAATAATAAAATAAAAAAAAATAATAAATACGCTGCCGTTGGTTCAAAAACCCTTTGTACAAGATTGCCTCAAAATCAGCATATTCCGGTTTATGAAGTGTTTTCTTGCCTCTAAAATTTTAGTACGTTTTTTTCTTTATTTTTGAAATGGTTACTTTGGATACACCGTAATTAAACGTCAATCGGTTTCCGTGAATATCCTCATCAAGCTTTTTTAAAAATTCCAGTTTCTGCTGCAAATCTAATCTGATTTGTAATGGAGTGATGATGATTTGTGATGCAGTACACAACTCACAAGCTTAACACCAACTATTAACACAATGTTGTTTGTTGTTGAAGATGGTCATAGTTCGGGGAATACCATAATCCAACAAACAAATTTAAAGCTTAGCGTTGCCAGTGACAATATTTTAAAAGCGACCAATTTGCCACTATTGTTACTGAAAAAGCCATTGTTTTAAAAATAACTTATAACTTTCAGTTAACTTTTCCGAGCGGCACGTTGATGCTGAAACACTGTTAACTTATCCGAGCGCAAGTGGTGGCCATTTTCTGCTTCGCACAAATGTGCTCTTTCCAACACATTTTCCATGACCTTTCGCAAAACTTCCGGTGTTATGTTGTTAATTTCGTCTCGAATATTGGTTTTTAATTCCTCAATAGTTCTAGGCTTATTAACATAAACTTTCACTTTTAAATAACCCCAAAGGAAACGGTTGGGAGCGGTTAAATCCGGGGAACGCGGAGGCCAATTAAATTTGCTTCTACGCGAAATTATTGTATCACCAAAGATGTCGCGTAAAAGAGCCATTGTGGCCCTCGCAGAGTGCGCTGTGGCTCCATCCTGTTGGAACCATATTTACGGATGGTTTTCCACGGCTGGCCTTACAAAATTTTCCAACATGGCCCGATATCGATCACCATTGATGGAAATGGCGACACCTCGTTCATTTTCAAAAAAATATGGGCCAATGATCCTTTCTGAAGAAACACCGCACCAAACAGTACACTTAACTGAGTGTAGTTGTCGTTGATGAAGTACTCTCGGGTTTTCCGTAGCCCATATCCTACAGTTTTGCTTGTTAACGAACCCATTTAATTGGAAATGGGCTTCGTCACTCATATGTAACTAAGTTATGAATAAAATTAGGATTCTCTTGTGCTTTTTGCTGGAAATAAATTGCATAGTCAAGTCGTTGCTGGTAATCTGTCGGTTTCAATTCTTGGACAAGTTGAATTTTGTATGGAAACATTCTTATGGTATGCAAAATTCGCTGCAGCGACTCTCTTGAGAGGCCAAGTTGTGTCGAACGTCTCCTGGTTGATGTTTGTGGATCCTCCCGAATACTCTCCTGTACCACTTGAATATTGTCAAACGTGTGGACAGTTCGTAGTCTGCCGGAACCAGGAAGGTTCCTTATTGCTCCTTGTTGTCGAAAATTTGCAACCAGACGGTTTATTGTTGACTGAGAGGGTGCAACCCGCACATTAAATTGACGACGGTATGCACGCTGAGTCAACACAATAGACCGTTGATTTGAAAAGTAAATTTCAACGATTTGGGCACGTTGTTCAGTTGTGTATTGCTCCATTAGAAATTGTCCAAGTCTTCTTTACAAAATACTGAAAAGAAAAGAAAAAAAAAAAAAAGAATCATAATAAAAAATTTATAAGGAATGCACACCACTTCGGTCTTTCTGAGCCACCCTGTGTATTTTATTTAACTCAAACTACCTGAAATTTTTTTAAAATGTATGTTATTTTTGTTTTGTTTAAAGTAAATAAAATTGACTATCTTGAATTATTAATAAATTTTGAGTTTTACCTATACATATGTAACTAATATAAGGTAGGGAAAATTGTAGGGGGGAAAAATTGGTGTTATAGGGAAATGTGGGTAATTTTTTTTTATCAAAACGTAGGGAACTTTAAAAATTTCATCTAACATCACTGGCACCAAGTTGACAACGATTTTTTCTGATATCACATCCATGGTGCAACTATACAAGGTGAGTGCAAATCGACAACAAATACAACACAAAACAGAAACAACAGGCATTTTGTTTGTGTGAAATAATGTACTACTGTCAAAAATACCTAAAAAAGTATTACTTTTGACATAAGTAAATTGTAAACAAAGTCAGTCAGCTGGGCTACTGCACTCACCTTGTATAGTTGCACCATGATCACATCTGTACATACTTAAGCTGTGTTCACATTATGTGTATTTGTCATGTGGACTGTGACTTTTTCGCATGTCAAATTTGCACATATAGTCTGAATACCTTCAAACAATATCATGTGTTATTTCTCTGTATGCAATACATATGACATTTTTGTATTTAGAACGAGTTCTATTTTCAAGTGACAAACCATTTGACATCAGCTGTTTTTTATAACCAAAATTTTGTGGCGGCAAAAATTAATTGAAATTTTAATAAATATAATTTATACCTAATAGTAGAACAAAAATACAAAAAAAAAAATAACTACACAAATTTATTAAAAAATTGAAAAGGAGTTAACAAAAGTAAGTACATACATATGTATGTGACATAACCAACACATGAACATGTAATTTATAAACCGTATGTAAAACTCAAATTTTGACATACACATGAAATCACATATGGGTAGAAAAGTGACATTCCACATGACAAATACACATAATGTGAACACAGCTTTAGGTTGCAATCAACTTATAAATATAATTGGCACTGTATATTTCAATAAAATCTTTTTAAAAGAACCATTTAAAAAAATTTCATTACAGTAGTTTCGCGATTTAACGAACAACGCATTTAGCGAACCCTTTTTTTGATTCCATTGAATACCTTCTAACGAACACTTTTTTTAAGTGAATATTTGACAAATGTAACCGTACCTTTAAGCTATGTGTCCACGGTCGTCAGATATTACAACGTTGTCATATCGACCAATGTGCTAGCAATGTAGTGACATTAAAAAATTTGTAGCAAAAGGTAAATAGTCAGTTTAGACGACTGTAAGAAAACTAACAATTTCATTTGCACACAATTGTCACACAATGAATTTATCTGTCAACCGAAATTGTCAGTTTGCACGGTTGTCAGATTGTTGTGTGGCATTGTCAAATTCGTTTTGCAGCTCTGTGTGTGTGTTTAAATATTTTAAATATTGTCATGAAACAAAAAAGAGCAATTGGAACCATTCTATCTGCACTCTATTAAACAGGATTTATCAAAAAATATGTCGCTATCCATTTTTTATTTGCTTTAATTTTCTTCCACTTTTTTGAAAAATTTTATTAATACACACTTGTTTGTTTATTTATGTATATATTGCATTTAGAAATAATTTCTATGACAATGCTGCCATTGGCAGATGCATAAACTTTGTACATATGACAATGAAAAGTGTTTGACAATTGTCTTAAAATAATGACAATACCAAAATTGTGTGTTTACACGATTGTTTGATGTCTGACAATATTTTTGTCTTCCAATGTAATGAAAATGCTTTTTCTTACAACGCTGGAAGACAAAAATTTTAAGTTTCCACGGTTGTTAGACAATATCTGCACATTTTTCTGACAACGTTGTAATATCTGACGATCGTGGACTTGTATGTACTCGTATGTTATTTTGTTGCGTAAACATTAAAATGGGAATAAAATATTGTTTTGAAAGAGAAAATAAAAAAATAATAATAAAAATCGTCGATGATTATCGGAGAGGTTTGCGAGTAAAAGATATTTTTGTATAAAAAGTATGGATTGACTGACAACAATTTTAAAATCAAAGGAAAATCTTTTAAAATATGTAAAAGATACAAATTTTGAAGCCCGAAATAGAAAAGCCATTAAGTCAGGCGAGTTTCCGAGTATGGAAAATGAACTTTTGTTTTGGTTGCAAAGTCAACGCAACTCGTTTACGCCAGTCTCTAGCGAAACTTTGCAGTTTAAACTTTAAAGCAAAAGAACTACTTCATAAGCAGCTGTATGCTTGAGAATTTAATACATTGTTTCTTTTTTTTTATATTTTGTATTAATGAAATAAATATTTAAAAAACATTATAACTTTTGCATTTTGTAATAAAACTTTGTCGCGGGGATGTTTTGATCGTTAAATCGCGAAACTACTGTATTTTATTTGTTTTTCTTTCATTCATTTAAATTTATTGAACCATCTGTTGTTGCTTGTTCTTGAATTAAATAAATAAAAAAAAAATAATTTTTTACTTTCACAACAACACATAAAAAAAATTTAATATTTTTGCGATCAATAATCAAATCGAAAAAGTATCCACACGTTTTGAATTTGCTAACATGTGTTTTAAGCCACCGGATATTAATAAATTTGTGCAGATACATGAATATGTATAGACCAACAGTTGGTCATCTCTTATTAACTAAATTTCAAGGATTGTTAAGGGTGCCTGAATAACAAAACTTTGTATTTGTCTTTTAATGAAATAGTGCGTTTTGTGCCTTTAACCATCTATTATGGCCGAATTCACAGTCTTTAGTTAGCGAATGGCAAAGGCTTAACGAATGATTCTTTATTCGCAATGCTTAGTTTGCCATAAGTATAACAAGTAATAGTTAAACCATAGTTAGTATTTTAGTTAACCAATGGTTAACTAATGACTGAGAATACGACCATTAGTGTTTTAGTGAGAACAGGTTGCATCGATTGAGATGACATTGCAACACGTTTGGTTTGACATATCTCCAGAATAGCCCTAAGGTAGCAATTATTACTTCAAAATTTATTACAAACTTCATATGGACAAACGGTCAGTCTGTTTTTAATCAGTCACATACATTTTCTTATTTATAATCTTTATTATTCGTACGTAAAATTTTGCAGTTTCCTCACTTATCCTCACCCATTGCCAAACATGATAGGGGTCTAAATAAATATATTTCCGCACTAGATGTTCAATTAAACAATTTCATGTAAAAGAAAAATCCTCAAAATTTTATACTTTTAAGACGTCTTTTGATGGATAATGCTTTCTAAGTTTTACTTTTGGTTTAATTATTTTACATATATCGATTTATGATATATGTATTTCTTCTTTGTTTGTATTTAAAAGTATTTAATAAGAGGATTTATTTGGCCAGATATATGTATATCATAACGACATCACCAATATACGGCTTACGCCTAAAGGAGACTCGCCCAGCAAGATCCACCGACCTATACCTTCGTATGGGAAACCGGACTTCTCGAACTCAACTCCTGAGTTTAATGGTCTCCGCCAATATCCAAAATGAGTTTTGTTTGGTACTAGTGCTGGCAAATTCTACTACTTTCCGTTACTCAATAATATTCAATACTTTTCATTTGGGTACTCAATACTACTCGATACTTTTAACGGATTTTTTGAAATTGTAATGCATAGTTTTTATCTGCAAATTGAAGTAGTTTCTTTAAAAAATAAAAATAGTAGATCTTCAACTATTATTGGTTTTATATGTATGTCTTTTATTATTAAATCAAAAATAAATGTAAAGCTAACTTTGACAACAACTTAAGAAATAATAGACAGCTTTATTTCGGCGGTTGGTTTAATTTTGTAGCTTACATATTGTTGTCTTTTTATACAGTGATGTATTTTTATGCACTATTTTACCCACTCAACTTGCTTAAAAATACAGCTCAGAAAGTATCGAGTAACTACTTTTGAGTATTGAGTATTCAAAAAAGGAAAAATACTCGATACTCGGTACCCATTACTCAATACTTTGCCAGCACTATTTGGTACAGTCAACCACCACAAATTTTGAGAAGATTAACAAAGGATAAAAGTACCTGAAAGGTTTCGAGTTATTTTCACTAAAGATCTAAATGAACCAAAAACGATTGAAGAAGCTTTAAAGAGAAAGGACAAATATCAATGGATAAGTGCTATGAGAGATGAATTAAATTCATTAGAACAACATGGTACGTGTGTATTAACAGATATTCCAGAAGGTCGCAAACCAATTGGGTGTAAATGGGTTTTCAAGATAAAAAACTGATGCAAATAAAATATAAGGCAAGACTTGTGGCCCAAGGCTTTAATCAGATTTTCTGAGTGGATTACGATGAAGTTTTTGCTCCAGTAGTGAAGCAAACTATTTTTGGAATTTTTCTTGACATTAGCTGGTGAAAAACAAATGATAGTTAAACAATTTGATATAAAAACTGTTTTTCCTTATGTAGTTATCAACGAAGATATTTATATAAAGCAATCAATCGGATTCGAACTAGAAAACAATAAAATCTGTAAGCTCAAGAAAAGTATAAATGGCTTAAACCAATCTGCAAAATGTTGGAACGAAATGTATTTTACTAAATGCTGGATTCAAAAGAGGACTGGCTGATTCTTGTATTTTAAAATATTAAATTAAAGATGGTGAGTGGTTATTCATTTTAGTTTATGTTGATGATATTCTCGTTGCAACAAAAACTGCCGACCATCAGGAATTTGTAAAAACAATTTTAAAATCTAATTTACAAATATGATCTGTTTCACACTAATTCTGGCAGTCGTGATCGAAATTTATTTCGACAGTGCAAAATTTTCTAATGATGGTACTCGATACGAATCGAATCGATTCATTGCTTCAGTGTTGTAAACAACTTAAATAAGTACGTATTACAACACTGAATAAAATAAAAGAAAATGTAAACAAAAAACATATGGTTCTGCAAAAAATAACTCAAGTAAAAGCAAAATTTTTAAAAGAAATTATTTTAAATTAAAAATGGATCCAGTTGTGTTTTTTTACTCATCGGCTTCTAATTCTGACGAGATTGAAAACATTAATGACATAAGGAAACAAATAAGAAACACCTCCGAACCTTTAAGATTGACAATTAATGAGTAAGTATAAATAAGTACATACATACATACATACATACGTATGTATTAATGTATGTATGTGTTTTTCTAGACTCAAAAGACGTTTTAGGCTCACAAAGCAAGCATAGGTAAAATTTATTTTTGATATTTTTGACCTAAAAGTAATAAAATTATTAATATTATAATATTTTTTAAAGTAAGTAACAAATTTTTTACTGACATTTTCTTTTTTTTCTTCTGTTTATTAAAAAAAACGTTATTTCGATGCTTCTTTGCTTACGAGTAAAAATTCGCAAGGTTGTGTTCGAATAATCATTCGTTATCGAATGCCATCATTAGAAATTTCGATACATTTTATTCGCTATCGAATGAGAGAATCCCAAATGTTAAAAAATTCGTACGTTCGAATGAAAATTTACTCGCATACGAATGCGAGAATTAGCCCCCAGTTCTGACTGTCAAGTCAAGTATTTCTCAATGAGAAGGAAAGAGAAAATTATCCTTTATCTTTTTCCTTCTCATTGAAAAATACTTGACTTGACAGTCAGAACTGATGAGTGTGAAACAGGACTATCTGATATGGGCGATATCAATTTTTATTTGGGTATCAAAATTGAGAAGGGAATAGACAATTATTTTGTAATCAGTCAAGCAAATTATACATATTAATAAAATTGTTGAAGATGCTGGAGTTGTAAATGGAAAACATTCGAATATTCCAATGGATATTGGATATTTAAACGATATTACTGAGAGTGATTTAATGCCATCAAATGAGAAATATCATCACTTAATTGGTAGCTTATTGTATCTAAGCATAAATACACGTCCTGATATATCAACAGCAGTTACTATTTTGAGTCGTAAAGTTAATAAACCAACGTATAGAGATTGGACAGAGTTACAGTGATTAATCAAATATTTAAATGGAACGAAACATCTGAAATTAAAGTTAAGCTGCAACAATAATAAAGGTTTATATGGTTTTGCAGACGCTGATTGGGCTCAATGTCAAATTGATCGTAAATCTAACAGTGGTTTTCTTTTTAAATATAATGGATCCTGTATTTCATGGTGCTGTAGAAAACAAGAATGTGTATCTTTATCTTCAACAGAAGCTGAGTATATTTCTCTAACTGAAGCATCACAAGAAGCAATTTGGTTGCGAAGATTAATGAATGATTTTGAAATTAAAGTAAATAACGCAACAATAAATAATCTACGAAGATAATCAGAGTTGCTTAAAGTCAACTCAAAATGAAAAATTCAATCGAAGAACGAAACATATTGAAACAAAATACAATTTTGTACGTGACTTATAGCCAGTTTTTAACTTAAAAATTTAAATGTGTTTAAACTTAAGTTCTGTTTAAATACCAAATTCATTTTTTTAGATCATATTTAAATACAACTTAAATCACTGACTACTTCCATTTAAATACAACTTAAGTTTTTCATACTACCATATGATTTTGACAGTTCTGCAAATTATGAAAATTGCGCATTGAAGTTTTTTTTATTTTTTGATAAAAATATTCAATAAATAAACTCGCGAATAAAAACATTGTGCTTATTATTATCAACTAAAACAATGAGTTTAGATGAAGAGGATTTGAATGATGCAGCTTTTGTCCATTTAGTTTACAACAATTTGTAAACTAAATAGTAAATCAGCTGTTAAATGAAGAAGTTGTTTATATTTTTTTGATATTTAATAGTGCTACCAGACTTTTATCAAAATTAAATACCAAACTTAATTTGAGACTGAAAAAATGAAACCGTATGTAAATACAACTTAAGTTTAAGTAAAAATTAACTAATTTCGTATTTAAATATCAAGTTAAAAACTGGCCATTAATTGAAAAAGATATTCTTAAATTTTTATATTGTCCGACAACTCAAATGGAAGCTGATATACTTACAAAACCTCTACAAGCTACTAAAATTATAATTATTCGTGAATTAATTGGATTGATTTCAAGTCAAATCGAGAAGGGGTGTTGGAAAGAAACGATTTATACTTTAAAATACTATTTGTACTTGTTTTTATCTTTATAAATATAATCAATTATTCTTAGATTATTTTGTTTTTATGAAAAACAATATAATAATAATTTTAGTTTACTTTCCATTTTTCATTTGTTAAATAAAGAAGTTTATATAATAAATAGTCAATTTATTAAATTATCAACATTATTTTACACAAACAAAATGCCTGTTGTTTCTGTATTGTATTGTATTTGTTGCCGATTTGTATAATTACACCATGTACCAAACCTTATAATTGTAAAAATCATAAGTAATGAGTTTAAATCAAAACAATGTTTTAATTTACACAAAGAAATTTCTTTTTCTAAATTATTACCAACAATTGTGACACAATTATGAATAAAATTAAAAAAAAAAAAAGTTACAGGCAGGCAAAGTTGGAACATGTAAAAAGGTCAATACATATTCTTATAATTTTTTCCGAAAAAGTCCCGCAAAGAGAACTTTATTCACAAGCGTTTAAAATGAAATTTTACACATTTAAGCCCTCCACAGCCCCACCCAAACTTAGCCAAAAATTTAAAACAATTTAGGTTTAAGTAAAAGAATTCGAAAAACGCAAAGCACCCGATTCTCTAAAAAAAAGTTTAATATACAATAGTCTTTAATATACAATAGTCTTTTATAAAAAAATTAAAATTTTGAAACACATTTTTCCCGTTTTTAGAATATCGGTATTTGAAAATAAAAAAATATCAAACACTATGACACATTTAAGGACATTTGGATCTGTGGCAGCACCAAGTCTGTTTTCTTTTACAAACCAACAATCTGGCAAGACAGACAAGAGACATGATAGAAGAAAACAGAAACTATTACGGCGAGTTGTGTTCGCCACGACAGCTGCTTTCCTTTTTGTAATAAATAAAATTTTGTAATTAATAATAAATAGTATTAAAATAGTTCGTGAATCAAATAACGTGTTTTATTTCATTACAATAACTGTAGATCTGTATGTATGTATGTATGTATGTATATCAGTTATCTTTAACTGTTAAAATTTTAAACAACTTAAAATTTTATATTTTTCCTCGAGAAAAACCAGCATATTATATTTTTTAGTTTTTAAGTTTGAAAAATTTATAAAATTATTTCATTACATTGCACCAATACCAAATACTTATATAAAAGCTTTATATTTACTCTACAGAAGCTCCACAAACCTTAACCCTTTTAAAAAATTAAAAAAAAGTTTCAGTGAAAGTTTCACAGAAAGAGAGAAGCAAAGGAGTCACAGAGATGCCCAACGCTTGAGAACGACGAGTGAGAGACACATTTGGGCTTTCTTCAACTGAAGTCTCAGCGGCAGAAATATTCTCGACACTACGGGCACTTCTTTGTCTCACTGGCACGAGAACTTTCTGTACTGTACCTGTTGATTCAAATAGGACGATTATGACGACCATAAATTGAACGTAGCGCTCTTAACGTTGAGGCCACTGACTCCGAATTTCGATGGTAAATTTTAATAATTTCGACTCGTTGTTGGCTCGTATATCTTTCCATAATGAAATGGCAAACCTTACTGCAGAGAAATGTCAAAAGAATGGCAAAAAATATGGCGTCGTTTGCTGTCCCTATCGGTCTACTTTTTTAGCGTCCCTGTTGAAAAACTCTTTACAATCACAAAGTTAAGGGGTAGAAAGGTTCATTAAACAGCCGTGGGTTAATTTAGAATGTCCGAGTCTTAGTCGCTCGAATTTATTTACATCTATTCTGTCAAATTCAATTATTAAGTTTCTCTCTCTTTATACCATGTTGAAGTGTTGATATACTCGTACAGGTTTCTTTAATGTTGTTTAATAATAAGTTTTTGCACGATATAATCTATCATTGGAATAGTAATTTGGAGTTGTGTCTAGGAGAGAAGTGCAAAAGGAATTCTCTTGCAGTTTTGTCAGCAAATTCATTCCCTTTTACACCACAAGTCCAGGTACCCAGACTATGAAGAAATATATAATAATGAAGAAAGGGAATCAGAATATATAGCAAATTTTCCTCTGTTATGCCAATTCCGCAAAATATATTGTTCTAAATTCGGGGCGAATGGCGCATTTAATTATAGTATTTTCTGTAGTTATACTAAGGGCTGCTATGTTATTGTATTTGGATTCATCTGTAAACAGGAATACTTTTGGTCATGGCTTGTATTTCTAATTCCATTGAATAAGAGTCGGTACAGTAGTTTTCGCTTAAAGTCCACTACTATAGTTGCACAACTTTTGTGGACTTTAAGCGAATTTGGACTATAACCGATTTTTTTATAAGCAATATAATGGATTATATCTGCAAGTAAATATGACGTTTTTGGCCTTTAAGCGGAATGGACTATTAGCGAAAAGCACTGTATTGGTCTTGGCTACAAGTAGATTTTACCTAGTAGTGTAGGGAACTGTTAATAATTCCGTTATTCAAGTGGCATGTGAATTGCAAGATCCATATTTATAAGTTTTGTATTGCACGGTAAAATTCTAAAAATTCTATCAGTTTTCATCTTTAGAATTTCTTTTTTTGTGAATTTAAAATAATATAGGGTGATTGATTTAGAGATTTTTTCATTTTGTTATACTATCATGCTATTATACCCTCCACAAGAAGTGAATGAGGGTATATATAAGTTTGTAATTCCGTGTGTAACACTGAGAAATATTCTTGATACTTATGGAATTCTAAGTCGATTGAGGTATGTCCGTCAGTCTGTGTAAAACACTCTCACGTCTGAAATACGTCAACAAAATCAACAAGGTTTACAAAAAAACGTTTATAATTCTCCTAATCAGTTTGGTATTAAAAATCAGCAAAATGGGTGTTGTAGAACAAGAGTTATGGACAAAAATGTGTGACAACCTCTAACAAAATCTTATATTTTTCACCAGTTTCTTTGTTATTTTGTGCCATGGAATTTTGCGTGCGTTCTTTGTATGAAAAAAAGGAGAAACTCTGATGAAAATAGTAAGAATCGGTCCATAATTTCTTATAGCCCCAAAATTTCATACAAATTTCTTCTGGAAATATGCCACATAAATATCTATAAAATTGCAATATCAATTCAAAATTCAGCAAAAATTAGTTGCGTTTAAAAAAAAATTGCAAAACAAAATTTTGTTTAGTGCAGTCCACGTTTGACCATAGACCCCATATAAACTTCATTTCCGAAATAAATTTAAATACGTATAAAACTGGTATAAATATTGTTACCAGGTTAAAATTCGACACAAATAAAATTTTAAAATATCTATATATGTATAAATCTATATAAAATGCTGTACTGAATTTTATGATGGTGGGCCTATAATTGGTCATAGCTCCTATATAAGGACCACATCCGAAACTATACACAAATCCGAAAATCTTTTATTGATAACGTTGCCGATTGAAAATTTTACACGAATCATTTATATATATATGTATATGCCAAAATAAAACTACTGGATTTTGTAAATGCCGGCTCACATTTGGCCATACCCACCATATAAGGTCCACTTCCAAAAATCTCCTAAATACTCATATATCTTTTAAATGTACCGGCATTATGTTGAAATTTAACGTGTATATCTCCATATGTATAAAATTCTCTTTACTGAATTTCCTGAAGATCGGGAAATAGAACCAACATATTTTACAGAACAGTAATTTTAGTACAGAATCATTCTACCTATAATATCGGCTTTACAGCAATTATAATACTGGATTTTGTAGCTGTCTGTCTATAATTTTTAATAGCTCCCAAATAAAGTCCACGTTATTATAACGTTATTTAGACGAAATTCAACCAAAATTGGTCTCACTTTATAAACTTACTCTAATTCATAGTGTTTATACTCACACCGCAATAACATTTTCAAATTATTCTACATAGTCCAAATTCGCTTAAAGTCCACAAAAGTTGTGCAACTATAGTCGTGGACTTTAAGCGAAAAGTACTCGTATTTATATGTACAAGTATTTCGAAAATCAGCGTTCTGTAAGATGTGTTTTTCTTGCTCTTTAAGCAACAATGGCTTTATTGAAAAATCATTTTGGTGGACTTTTTCTTCCTTGGGGTCATGTGAAATCTTAATTCACGCGATAGCGGTTAAAATTTTGAAATACTGATAGAAAATTTATCCTTTCGAAAGGACCTATAGAGCAGTCGTGCCCAAATTTTTAATAAAATTATCTTTGTCACCAAATAAATATTAGAGAATGTTATTTGATTTATAATGTTTTATTTAAAATTTAAAATTAAAAAAAAAAAAACATTTGAATGAATTACCCAGTATTTAAATCAAGTTGAATAAACTATTCGAAAATTTATGCATTTAAAGCGCTTCATTTCGAATAATAATTACTCTTGAATACGCCGAAAGGTGAACGCAGAAATTATGTTCACACTTTTGGCCAGTGTGATATTCAATAAAGATAGAGACATAAGTCATAAACTGACTGAAACTGAAACTGACAGAGTTGTGTATGTGGCATTAAATATTAGCTGCACATTTATACATACTTGTGAATATGTATGTACATATGTATCATTACCATTATATGTAGGTATAGAGATATGTATGTATGTACATATGGGTGCTTGGACGAGTAAACAGACAATACATGCTCACACGTAAATAATTCTGAGAATGTGTTTATAATTTTTCAATTATCGTAAAGTTATTTATCGTCTCGCGCTTTAAAATCTAAAAGTTTATAGAGGGCGTACGAATTGAAATCAAAATATGTCCAATGTATGAAATGAATAAAGAAATCAGTATTAAATACTTTACGCTTGGAAACGTGTGCATCGTAATCCAAGTCGCTAAAGACGCGCATACGAAGTATACAAACAGCAACAGCAACAAAATCTTAACGAATTGAAATACTTGCCAAGATCAAAAGTATTCTCACTCTGGAGGCGTTACCAAGTTTAATACATTTATTACAGAAACAGCAATAACTATAAAAAACTACTCTGAAATATGATTTGCAGCCAGTGCACAATGGCATGGAAACTAGAAATAGTCAAACAAAGTAATATCTTTATATACCTATGTATGTATAAATTGCTGTACTAAATTGTATGTTAGTCGGCCCATAATTAGTCATATCCCACATAAGGACCACATCCAAAAAAATTCATTAATATTACATACACACATAAATTATACCACGGAATTTTGTGAATTTCGGTCCATATTTGACCATATATCCCATATAAAGCCTTCTCCCGAAAATCACTTCAATACTCACAAATCTCCTATAAATAACGGCATCGATCCAAAATTTTAAACACAGCATTTACATATGCATATGGGTCAATTTCAAAAAAAAAAAAAAAAAACGTACACAACGTGTTTTGCTTATTTTTAAAGTTTTTTCATTTCGCCTTTAAGCCAAATTATGTAGAAATTGATGAAGAATCCGGCGGTACTTTTTGGCTCTCAAAAAAATCAATATTTTTGGATTTTTTTTAGGTTTTCTATGATTTCTATCTTGAGCGTCACACACCAAATATGTATAAAAATCGCTAAAAATGCAAAAATATTTGAAATTCAAGCTTACTGTTTCTCAAGATTGACTTTTGCGAAAATCATTTTTTCGATTATAAACAAAAAACTTGATTGTTAATTTTTTTTTAAAAGTGACTAGTTATTTTAAAATTTTAAGATGAAATTGTGTAAATTTTTGTTAAAAAAGACTTGAACTTAGAGGTTACTTGCAAAGTAAAAGGCATGTAACAATGTATTTAAAAAAACTGCAATTATAATTTTGTGACGATCAAGAAATTTTGTTGCACGTAAACAAGAAATAATGCCAAATCTATAGTTTGACGACAAAGAGTCTTTTACAAAAAGAAAAAAAATTCTTCACAAAACAAAAATTTTCATACAAAACTAAACATGTACTTTAACAAAAATGGAAAAAGGAAGTAATTCTTGAAGAAACTTATACACATATGTAAATATTTGACACAAAACAATAACTTAACTTAATTTATTCTGCATCTGTATAAACTTAATGAAATGACAAGCGGCTTTGTTTATTTTCATTCTCATTTATTTTTACCACTTTTGAATTAAGTTTGTGGCAAAAACAGAAGCAATAAAAATTAAACTCAAATATACCACGATTATACCTTTCTTTCTTCTTTTTTTTTGTATTCGTCATTACGCGCTTTATAGAGCTTTATTTTCTCTCGATATCTTCTTACTCTTTAAAATTAAAAAATAAAATCAAAATTAAGCATTTTAAGCTATGAAGCAATATATTTGATAAGTGATGCTCATGAAATATTTGCCTATTTGGTTTTTTTTCGTAGGCAAATTATTTCTCAAATTCACATATTATAAAAAATGAGATGAAACCATGTAAACAATGATTGTCAATTTCAATTTTTTACATTTAATATACAGTACACTCGGGAAAACGTCAACGCTCGTTTACGTCAACATCCCAAAACGTCAACCCTTTTTTTTACATTACCTACTCTAAAATTTTATGAAATAAATAGAGAGAAGGCTCTCTCCAAGTGTTGGAAAGAAAAAAATAACAGATTTTTTAAATGCATATGATATAAAAATAATAGTTGTCTTCTATGTTTCTATTCAGGTTGAATGCCTTTTTGGTTTCCTTTTTGAAATTGTTTGTGTTTGATTTTAGTTTATAATCAATAAAAACGTTTAAAAGCACATTATCGATATGTTTTTTATTTAAAAATTTTACATTCGTAAACGTCAATAATTTGTTAAACGTCAACAGCCGCGGTTTTAATTAGTTGACGTTTTCCCGAGTGCACTGTATTAACTTTAAAAAAAATTAGCGTGACGCTCAAGAAATTTTATCGCGCCCTTACCATGGTGTTCACAAAAACTACGCAACTGCACACTTTTTTTTAATAAATTTTGTTTTTCGCTTTTTCACTTTTGTAATAATTAAAGTTTGTACTTTCCTTACGTTATTTACTTTATTTAAACTTGAAATTGAAAACTAGTAATAGTACTTGATTTATAAAAAAGTGACGCTCAATGCAAATTGTGGGAAGAACCTTTCTTTGCAACGCCAAATTTGCACCAATTAAATTTTCACACAATAATTCGAATACTTTTATTAAATGTTGCATATTTACTTTTTTCTTGATTTCATTTTATTTTGTTTACTAAAAATTCTAACGGGGGACACATGCTTTTGTATGGAAGCAGTCAGAGGGAGAAACAAAACATCATTCCGAATAAACAAAAAAAAAAAACATACAAATTTGAGAATTACGTTTTTTTTTTGTTACATATTCCTCGCTGATCATTTTCATATTTTTGTTTTTTTTTACCTAAAATAGTAGTGTAAAATTGCGTTTTTTTTTTTTGAAATATGCCAAAATCAAACTGCTGGATTTTAGAATATCGGTCTATGTTTGACTCTATCCTCCATATATGGTCCACTACCGAAATTTACGTTAATGCTAATATGTATCTTATATATACCGTTATTATGTTGAAATTCGAAGTGAAATATCCTCGTATATATGAAAATAACTGTTCCAATTTTAAGAAGATCGGCCCATAATTTGTCATAGCTGCGATATAAGAACCATTTCTGAAAAACAAATAAAGCCACAAAAATATCTAATTAATATCGATATCGGGCAATAGACGAGACGTAGTTGGCTGTAAACAATCTTTACGAAAATAATTCACTGCCTTAATAAACTCAGTTTCACAATATATTGCCCAAAAATATATCACTAACAGATTGGAGTGGTCATTTATCCACCCACAAGCGACCCACATCGGAAGAATACTTGAAATCTCTTAATAAGAGGTATTCTCCACACCAAACTTGTAGATAGGAGCTTTTGTAGTATTAATTGATGACCTTCTCCCACCATGTGAACGGCGTCTAGGCAGAATCGAAAAAGTTCATAGCGGCTCAGATTATTAAGATTTTTATTAAATTCTGTTATTTACCGTATAATAATTTCCAAGCTGATAACGAATAACTACTCACAATTACCTAATATGATTTTTCCCCTTTCTCAATCACAATATTTATCAAAAATCCTAACTTTCAAATTCGCCATTACTCGTATTTTTCTACTTTTAGCATGCGCAGCTCGTGAACCCGGAATCCATTTATCCGTCAATGCTAATTGTAGTACAGTTACCATTGCCTAAGATATTGCCGACGTTTTTAGGATATGGATTCTACCGAACGCAATAAAATAGAATGCAGGTACAACTACTTTTCTACAACCAGTCAGTCCGGACATTTGTATGTACTGCGGACAGCTACACCACACACTGTTACATCCAAATAGACGTTCGAGAGCTACAAACACCAGCTCAGTGTACACAATAGGCTGGGCCATCGTCATCGATCCACAAAATGAACCGTATGCAGCCATCGTAACACCAGCCGAAACCGCACCAGCATCGACCAGTGGTACTCGACTCGACTCGCCATACCATTCCATTCCACACCAATTTGAAAAAATCCCCAATTTCAGATCAGCAGATCATGTTGCAGGAGGAGAGGTAATCAAACAGTCGTGGACTCGCTTTCTAAATGCTAGACTGGCATTTTACATTTATTTCCTACGAAATACAATCTGAGCCATAGTGCATTGCACGTCAATTCTTGCTATGGAGTTAATAATTATGTTTCACGTTGTTATCCTAATTTACGTCGAAAACGCGCAAACTTAAAAACAATTTCACTCCAAAGACTTTAAGCTGGAAGATTCACAACCACAAGATGATCGTCGTCATCATCATCATCGCCGATGTTGTTCTTGTTGTTCTGGTTCTGCATTATTTTTTGTTTATTCGAGCATAGTTACCCCTTCTTTAGCCAGTCAACAATATTAAGTTGGTCAGCAATAAATTCCTTGTTACTCTCGGACTACCACCTCCAGTTGAAATCCAAATACGAGTATACACACTTGAGTTGAATGCATTTCATTTTTGCGTGTATGAAATGCCGCCAGCACTAATAATGAGGGCACGCCATTAAAAACCAAAACAGACATTCAGAATCACTTCTGTCCAATGTTTGTGCCATGTTGTTGCTGCTGCATTCTGCTGTCCCGACTTGTCTTGTGTTTTATGTAATATAGTTTGGCTTGTGTGCTCTGCTGTGTTGTGTTAATCCAGCCCAACTAGCCAGCGAATAAGGCTTAACATAACCGCCAACCTTCTACCATGCCTGGCCATAAATTCATCCAATTCCGTTAATGTTTTTGTGTGAAAAATAAAAAAGATTTCGAAAATTGATTTCTCACCTTCGTTCACGTTTACATTTCGTTTGCAGTCGATAATGATGCTGTTTGTGTGTGAGAGGTGAGTTGTACACGTTAAGAAATTAGTTCAGAATTGTTTCAAGAATTGAGTAAAATTAGCTTCAACTTTGATTCAAAAACTTCTTAAATCTTTAATAATTATCCAGGGAGTTATTGTTGGGTTTTATCGTTATCGTTTTATCATTAATTAAATATTATCTACAGTCCGAGATATCGGCTATAAAAATAGCAGCCACCTGGTTCAGTTATAACAAGATATCGGGCAGGGATATATATACTGATAGCCAGGCTGCAATTAAGTCTCTAACTGGTGTATACACTACATCGACCTTGGTCCAGGAATGCCGCACATCCTTAAATAGGATGGCGAAACATACAACAGTGTGACTCGTATGGGTGCGTGGACATGGACACATAACTGGAAACCTTGTTGCTGATAATTTAGCAAAGAATGGTTCCATCCTACCTGATGATGATATTGATCATCTATGTGGTATTCCACTAATAGCATGTTTTGCAATCAACGCATTGGGAAATTTTACTATGAGCCTGCTCAGACCAGGTGGGCAAATGAACACACCTGTAAAATAACACGACTTATTTGGCTTAGGCGAAATAAAGAACGGACGTTATATATGCTGAAATTACATCAATCACAATTAAGCGACTTGGTATCAATAATCACCGGACACTGAAAATTCGGCAATCATGCCAGAAGATTAGGTCTCCTCTTACAATGATTTATGTAGGAGTTGTAAAGATGAAGAAGAGGAGGAAACAATTCCTCATCTTCTATGTCATTGTACAGCAATGGACACATTTATGTAACGGTCGCAAATAGTCGTACCATATCAGAGTACTTGCTACCTATCAAAACCAGCCGTGCTCAGTGAAAGGGGGGGGGGGGTGTTCTTTTCTCCTTATAGGTCTACCAAACCAGTCACAAAATGATTTAAATTAAGGTAGCTGAATTATATAGTAGTGTCGGATTAATAATATTAAAGAAATCAAATTAAAACTAAAAAGACAACAGGTGAAAAGGATTTTAATATGATTAACCCTCTAAATTTACCCGCCCTAACTAGCGGACCTGGCGAACTTCGCCTCGCCCCAATTTTAAGCCTTCAGACAAACTTTAGAGTAATAATACAACACACATATTTAAAATTTCAATGAGAGTTATTTGAATAAAATCATTAGAGAGCGATTTGATAAACAATGTTTTTAAATTTGTTTTCCGGCGCAAAAACAAATAACGAAGACCAACACGGTCAGCTGTACGTTGTCCCTGCGAAAAACAGGGAAATTCGAGATTAATCCCTCAGACTTGTAGTGATTGGCTTTGCGATTTATTGATTGTCATCGCAAATGCCAATCGAACGGGGAACTGAATCCGCTTGAATTGGAATGGAAGGTTAGTTGGAATAATGGGAATTCGTGGGATAAGGACTTCCTCTCCTTTGAATTTGCCCTTGATGTTTGTCGCCTGAATCACATTGTTCATTAGCTTTTTGACGGACAACCGCGTACCGTTGCACATTTTTAGAGGATTGAGATTCCGCAACATAATCGATCCCACCTCAGCTGTAAATTATGCGGCGGAGTTCCTGGTACATCAAGCGAGTTCAAAAATTCCGTCGGGTAGTTGGTCGCTTCATTTTCGTCGGTCACGCAGTCAACAGATTTGTACGTATGCAGTTCTCCTGCGATTTGACTTTGAATAATTAAGTTTAAGCTATCGACGTCCTTATTCCTCGCTGCTAGTATTGCCCGTTCACCAGAAAGCCATTAAGGAATAATTTCACACAAAATTTCGTACAAAAAAAATCAATTTTCCAATTTTTCCAATTTTCCGACTTTTGCGGAGAGATTTTCTAATTTTTCGCATGATTTACACTAAGAACATTCTGTTTTTTGATTTGGAAAGCAATTAAGGAATAATTTCACACACAATTTCATACAAAAACTCGATTTTAGATTTTTCCAATTTTTCGATTTTTTTTTCCAAAATTTTCTTCCGTAAAAACGAACACCTGACAAAAAAATTTACAGAAATCGAACCAGCCGTTCTCATTTTATGAATTACTTTTTACACCATTTTTATGTACTATATATATAGTATATAGAAGATAAATAAATTACTTACAGTGTTATGTTATTAACATAATAATTTAACATAACATTGATAATCAACATTTTATACTCTATTTCTCTTAATATTTCTGTTTTAAAAATATAATGTTGCCCAACAATATCTTAATTTAATTGGTTAATTAGGTTAGGTTAGATTCCGTGGGCAGTCATTCTCTACAGCTGACTTGGGTACATCATGTTGATTCCATTGTGTTACCGATTTGGTAGACAACCTGTCGATCACTCGGCACTTGTTGTTCCCCTATCGAACCATCCAGATTTCTTGGCGAAAGTGTAGATTCATTTCAAAATCATTCTTGATAGCTCCACCAAACATGATAGGTAGGATGTCCCCAATATAGGTTACCGTTTTGTTGATAGGGCTGAACTTTGTCAGAGAAGATGAGTAATTGTTTCTTGTTCTTCAGTAATCATTGTACTGTAGACCTAGTCTTCTGGCGTGTGCTCCAAAAGTAAAGTGACCTGTAAATAAAGAAACAATAAGCCTAACTAGGTTACGACGAAAGCTAAGCAATGAATTCGTCCTTTCCACGTCAAATACGGGCCATATGGACCTCGTAATAGAGCAGGTGGTGTCATTCGACCAAGTCCTGAACAAGTCTAAACATTTCGTTTTGCACTGATGTGTTCAGACTCGTAATGGTGATGCCAATATAAGAGTCAATTGCTTCGTCAGTCATCATTGTACTCTTCCTGGCCAAATCATCAGCAATACAGTTGCCCTGTACTGAACTATGTCCAGGGACCCATATTAGCGTTATCCTAGAAAGTTCCGCTATCTCGTTTAGAGATACCCGGAATTCTGTAGTTAGCCTAGACGTCGAATAGATACCTGCTATACTCTTTACGGCCGCTTTGCTGGCAGTAAATATACATACATATCGTCATATTAAATGCAAACGGACGTAACTACACAAAATTTGGAAATTGAGTTTGTTTTTATCGATTATGGTTCGTTTTATCAAAATATATGCTCGTGCAAAATTTTAGATTCCTACGATAAAAAATGGCGATTTTATTAACTAAATTCAAACGGACGTAACTACAAGTGCGTGTATTTCTCAATGCAAGAAGACGTAACTACACATTTATATGAAAACCTTACATACAAACTCATTTGTTGTACATAGGGATGCCAATCCTTATATCTCGAACCTGATAATAATATGATTTTCGGGATTTACGAAATCCCAAATCAAAGGATTTACCAAAAAATAATCCTTGCATTTTCCGATTAACGAAAAATCCCGAAAATCATGAAATTTTTCGGAATTTTGCCGATATTATTATGTATTAATTGTAAGTAAGAATTTATAATTTTGTAGTTTATAATTCAATAATTTTATAATTATATAATTTTTTAATTTCATAATTTTATAATTTATAAATTATTTATAATTTCAAAATCCCGAATCTCATGATTCCCCAAAACCAATCCCTATTGGTAACACTGATTGTTAACTAACGGTACATTTTTTCTTTTTTTGTTTTCTATGTTCTTTCATTCACAAAATTCATAATAAAAAAGTTAAAAAAGGAAACAGATATCTGGTAAACTATAAGAGATAACATAAACAATAAAGTCAAATATCTCTTAAACTGTAGGAGACTAAAATACTAGTATATAGTGAGTATATTTTTTCTCAACTTTTTCAAGTAGTTTTCGAAAATTCAAATTTATTTTTAATCGGAAAGTTATACGGACCAATAGATTTTACATACCCGATTGCCAACTTTGTTCCACTGTAAAATCCACTGTGCTAGAAATACACAAGAACTAAAACATCGCTTTGAAAGTCTAACATCTCTTCTGAAGAACTTAATGTATTAATACCACAAAGAAAACCTTTTACCCACTACTGTGGCTTTTTGCAGTTACGTCTTTTTGTTTAAAAAAAGTGGAAAGTCAAAAGAACGTAACTAACATAAAAACTTAAATGTTTGAAAAAAAAATAAAAATATCTTCATCAATAAATAAATCCCCACAATTTAAATACAATTTACAAAAATGGCAAAGAAACCATAATATTTGTTGATTTTAGAAGGTTTTTTGCTTCTCCTGAAAAAAAAAATAAAAAGTGTAGTTACTTCTGTTTGCATTTAATATGACGATATGTATATCTCCAGATATTCGATATTACCTCAACCATTTAGCAGCCCGCTTTATGGCAGAAATCTCTGCTTGAAGAATAGAGCAAAAATCCAGAAGCCTAAAATAAGATGCGATCCCATATTTTTCAACGAAGGCAATTGTCTATAAAAAATAATAGCCCAAATCTTTTTTGTGCTATTTGAAAACTGTATCGCGAATAGCAAAGGCCATGGGAGGGTATAGAAAGGAATAAGTCAAATTGCCCCAAATAATTAATTAATTTTTAATTTTTTTATATATCTCTCTTCTCAATATGCTTTTGGTTGTCGATTTCTAAGGATTGATGCTACTTTTTTTATTTTTAAGATAACCAACTGAGTTATTTTATCAGAGGAAAGTATTCCTCCCCCATTCTCCCTGATCACGGTCGGACTGTTTAGTAGCAGAAATGGTTCGTTACAATCATAAGAAATATTATTTCCATCAAAATTTAAAGCACAAATAAGCAGCAAAATATTTACTATTTAACACAATAATTTGTTTGCGTGTACGAATGTGTTCTTGATAAAATTCGGACTTAAAAAGATGTTGTTTTTATAATTAATTAATACTGACTTTGCTTATATCTTTGTTTGGTAATTGTTTGGTTTTTCCTTTAAAAACTGACATTAAAACGTGATTGCCTCCTTTTTGGTTGTGGCTCTTAATCGTGTTACTGTGTATGATCATTTTAGAAATTCTACAGAACGTTTAAAGATTTAAATCATTTGAAAGTAACATGCCAAACATTACTAGACATACTAACAGATATATTTTCTAAATTTAATTGCATTTTAAGTAGATTTCATATGATATTTTGTTTAAAAATATTCTGAAAACGTATCCGAGCAATGGCTGCTCTTTAGTTTATTTTAGCAGATATTTTGCATAAATATATAAAAATTGTGACATGGAAGCTATTGTTCTTAAAAAATAACTAGACTACTACTCATCACATACATAAATAAATATTTACTAAAACAATTAAAGAAGTGTCGTTGAAAAAAATCGGATTTTTATTATATTCGATTTTTGATAAATATTTTTTTACTAAATCTTAAACTTTACTTTTAATATTCTCAATTTATTTCAATTTTTATATGACATTAAATGCAAGAAAAACTTTCACTCGTTATGGAAAATTTAAAATGACTTTCAGAATTCATTATTTCGTAGCTTCAGTCTAACCGATTTTGTATTGGGTGTGTTTCCAACTCCTTCTTCCTAAATAATTTTCAATAGATATTGCAACATGTAGCCGAGAGTTGTTATGCTGGAATATTATGTTGTCCTGTCTCGCCGCATATTCCTTCGTTTTTCTCCCAATCAGTTACATTCAATACAGGTTCCCTGTTATTGTCTGGCCAGATTTCTGCAGCTCATAATAGACAGGACGCATTTGGTTCCACCTAATACAGCATATTATCTTAGCAGCATGGTTACTTTGCTGGTTGGCCGGGCTTCACGTACGATATATTCGGGGTATCGTAATGAATCTATTTTTCATTGCAAGTAATGATTCGGTGCAAAAAAATAGTTTCCTTTTATAGCTTTTAAGCAGCATTTCGGTCATACAAAATCGTCCTTCAGGTCTCAGCTTTTGGATGAACCCTACTACTGGCCTGCTACTAACTTACTGCTTGAGTAGCTCTTGTTGGTTTGACATAATCTCCACGGAGTAATGACCGAAATTCTTGGTGTACAAACATTTTTGGCTGGTCTGGGCAATGTTTGTCTTCCATGACAAAATCACCACTTATAAACCTCGCAAAGCATTTATCGCACGTTGAAATCGTTGGCAAACATTCACCATTCGTGCTTCGTTGTATTTCAGTGTCATTTTTAAATTAAATTAAAGGAAAACTTCTGTAAATGACGTTTTGTTGGCAGAAAATTCGATTTTTTCAAAGCACTCGTATCCACTATAAAGTTGAATAACTAAGTGACAAAAAATAACAGACACCACCGAAATGACTTACATACAAGTTAGTAAAGACAAAAACCGCATTCAAAAGATACACCATCTACTATGAATGCTGCATTTTTAACTTATACACCCAATATTTATAGAAAGATAATTCTGTATTAATTACGAAACCCTTGCAACTAAACGAAAAAATTATTACTTTGTAATAAGAATATATTTTTTATATTCATCATCAAAAAGGTGGGGAGGTAGATTCAGTCATTCCGTTTGTAACACATTGAAAAATTTGAACCAAAAAATCTGTATTTATGTTCTGGGTCCTTATAAGATTCCAAGACGATCTAGCCATGTCCGGCCGTCTGTTGAAGACACGATAGAACTTCAAAAAAAAAGCCATAGAACTATGAAATTGTTACCAAACATTCTTTGTTTCACCAAAATGTTTGCTATTGAAAAGTGGCAAACTCGGTCAAGTAGGATTCGAGTTATAAACCAAAGTTTCATATTTTTCAGATATATTTTGAAATTTTCTTTATAGATAATGCCGATAATATTATGAAATTATACATACTTTATTTTTGTTATTGAGGACAAGTCCTGTTGAAAATGGCAAGAATCGGCCTACGACTCTTTATAGCCTGCATATGACTTTATTGTAAATAAATGTCTATAGAAAAGCAGTATCCATACAAAAAAATAAGTTTCATGCAACGGGAAATCTCTCTCTCATATGATATTCAGTTTGCACCGAATTATTTGACCGTAGCCCCCATCCACTTCCAAAAAATAATTAAATGCGCAAAAATCTCTTGCAAATATCACTATCAAATAAAAATTTAACAAAAATAGACCCATATAAACTCCACTTCCGAAAATTACTTAAATGCGCAAAAATCTCTTATAAACTAGATTGAGAGCAAATTGTACTTAAATTTGCTCTTTAGAGATCTGGGAAATGTATTTTATAATTTCATATGAGTGAAATTTATGTCAATTTTTACACTTGTCCGTGACATTGACAAAAATGTATCAATGATTGTTTTAACAAATTTTTTTAACTCAAACCAGTGTCAATTCCCTTCCTGTAGGAATGCACAAAATTCAATAAAAACAGTAAAAAGCTACATTTTAAATGATCATCATAGTTCCAAAATATGGAAAGTGCTTTCCTCTTTTTAAAGGGAGTTTTTTTCCATTTTTCATTTTATAAAAGGCGATTGTTGATTTAATTACTTTAAGGCTCTGAAGGTTAAAAAAAGCTTTGCATATATTTAGGTAAACAATCGCTTAGGGATAATTTGTGCTTTATTTAAAATTTGTTTTTAATTATAACAAACTGCTGTGTTGCTTATGGTTTTAGTGCCATAAATTTAATAAAACTTTTTCTTAAATAGAATAATTATTAATTTCATAATCGAACTGTTAATTTTTACTTCTTGATAAATTTTAGTTAGGCTCGAGTTAATTAAATTTAATTTTCATTAAATTATTTTTTACTGAAGTTAGGAATTACAACTTGAAAAATTTATTATTAAAAAATGTTTGATAATTTTTCTTGACTGGGGATCGAACCTGGGTTGTTGAATTTATATATGTTTTGAGAAATCCCACTTTCTCTTTTTTCCACTTTTTTTTTTTAATAATAATTTTTTCAAGTTGTAATTCCTAACTTCAGTAAAAAATAATTTAATGAAAATTAAATTTAATGAACTCGAGCCTAACTAAAATTTATCAAGAAGTACTTTTTCTTAAATTTTAGTTTAAAAACATTTAATCCAAAGAAAATTCATTTCTTGGGTCGAATAATTATTTTACCATTAGAATACAATTTGTTTTTTTGAGGTATTTTAGAGACATCTCTTTAAAAATATAAATATACAGTGTACTCTCTCCTAAAGGACACTTTTTTAGTACCAAAAAAATTTTAAGGGATTTTCAAGTCTAACAGTTTTGTGGCGAGTAATAGCTTTGGAACAGACAACAGTCTGGGCTTTGTTTTTTGCAGTTTACTTATGGTTGATTTTGGCACATTTATGTACCTCCCTTCCATTAATAATCTGGCCATTATCTTTAATGTGTTGCTGAGTGTGTGTAAAACCCATTATATTCATCAATCCTGATGTCTATTATTTGAGAGAGCTTAAAATCAAAGTTATCTATCGATTTGACGATAACATGCGTTATAATTGTATTGATAATTGCATTCAGGTTAATGTGAGTAAGAGTATTTTGACCGATTTGTTTAGGTTTATTTATTCATTACATCTATCTGCATTAACTGCTTAGGACTTATTAAAAGTATTCTATAGCAAAAGCGAAGATAAACAGACAGGGTCTGAAATTAGCAGGGTGATAGGCATGTTGTCAGATTAGGGGACTTATCTATTACATACATATATTATAGGGATGTAAATTTTGTCTTGGAGATTTTGCACTCATAGAAAAAACGTGCTAAAATCAAGATTTTACGTCAAAAATCAAATCATTTCAATCTTAATAGTCTGTTAAATACGAAAATTTTTAATTCAAGAATATAATCTTAATTTTTTAAGATCGCATTCAAGAACACAATCTTGAAAAAATTCTTATTTTAAGAACGCATTCATTAAGAACACGTTCTTAAATTGAAGAATACAATCTTAAAATTAAGATAACGTTCTTGATTTTTAGAATGCGTTTTATAAATCAAGAATTTATTCTTAAATTTGAGAACGTAAATCTTACTAAAAAATATTTTAAGATTGAAACTTGAAGATTTTTGCATTCTATATTCAAGAATTTTTTTCTTAATTTTAGAATGTCATATTTCTACCAATAATTCAATAATTCTGTCAGACTTGCTGTCGAGAAGTTTGCTATTTCACCTTTTTCCCATTCTCATTCCTTTTTGATCTATCGATTTGTGTACACACGATCTCGACTCTCGCTTAACACTTTTTATAATTTTATATTCATTTTAGTTTTCTTAAGTTAATAATTTAAATAAAACACATTGAATTAAACATCATTAGAATCTTTTATTGGTAATTAATAAAATTACTAAATTGTATGCCGCATGCCGCTTACATTGGCCTTCCACTATTATGTGGCCTGTTCACGATTTGGAAAACCTTCTGATTTATTCGTTTACGCACTAGAAGGAAAAACACGAAAATTTTACGTAATGGTACCATATTTTTTTTACGTACTGTATTTTAAAAACATTTAAGGCATCCGCTAAGCATGTCTACCATTTGCCATGTGAAAGACAACTGAATTAAAAGAGCATAACAGAGTAGTGGGTTGGGTCAATGGGTTTTTGTTTTTCGTACCAACTATATAAATAAAATGTACTTTTTAGACCTCCATGGTACCATTTTTAATATTTGCTAAATAATCATAAAACTTTACCACAAATTTACTTTATCGAAAATTCGATATATCTTATAGTCACATTATTGCGTTAATTGTCGCCATTATCCAAAAATATTCTTTTTTATGAAGTATCGAGTCATTTGCGAAAAGTTGACCTTGGAAAATATATATATTTCCAAAATAACTAGAACTATTATTGTAAGAATAAAAGAAATAGTAGAGTTAACTTCTAACGATTTTGAAATCCTGATTAACTGCATTTTAAGATTTAGTTTTTGAATTCAGCCTCAAAATCATTTAATGTAAATGAATATGTCAAAGACTCATATTGTTCGATAATTCAACCAAAAATTTATTGTCGTAATAATCAACTTATAGATGCATATTTAAAGATCAAACTGATATCAGTTCCAAAATGTTCATGAAATTGAATAAAATCTCTTTTGCTTGTTCGGAATGAAACCAGTTGTTCGTTTTACTTTTTCTTTAGAAGCAAAATATGGAAATAATTCCACTTCCGAACGGAATTAAATTCTGTGACATGGTTGATATTTATGTGTTTCATCTGAAATACCAGTATTTTGAAATTGTACCATATGACTCGTGGTAGTACCACGGTACCAACTGTGTTTAAAATGTATCAAAAAAAGTACAATATAACCATGTTTGCCATCAGTGAATTGCACTATGAAATGATCATCTCTGCTATAGACACATGATGAAAAAGAAAATTAAATAGTTAAGTTAAGCTATGTGTCCACGATCGTCAGATATTACAACGTTGTCATATCTAGCAATGTACTGAAATTGAAAAATTTTTATTAAAAGGTAAATTGTCAGTTTAGACGACTGTAAGAAAACTAACAATTTCATTTGCACACAATTGTCACACAATGAATTTATCTGTCAACCGGTTGTCAGATTGTTGTGTGGCATTGTCAGATTCGTTTTACAGCTCTGTGTGTGTGTTTAAAAAATTTAAATATTGTCATGGAACAACAAAGAGCAATTGGAACCATTTTATCTGCTTATGTCCTAATGCACACTTTAATTTAATTCTTTAATTTTCTTCTACTTTTTTCAAAAATTTTATCAATGCTTGTTTGTTTTTTTTTTGTTTGTTTTTGGCAGATACATAAACTTTGCACATACATATGACAATGAAAAGTGTTTGACAATTGTCTTAAAACAATGACAATGACAAAATTGTGTGTTTACACGATTGTTAGATGTCTGACAATATTTTTGTCTTCCAATGTACTGAAAATGCTTTTTCTTACAACGTTGGAAGGCAAAAATTTTAAAGTTTACACGGTTGTTAGACATTTTATGAACATTTTTCGGGCAACGTCGTAATATCTGACGATCGTGGACACATAGCTTTAGTTCATTAATGAATGTGGAGACAATAATACGTCTCTTAAAAATATAATTGTAACTCATTGTAAGTGCTTTGTTTTTCTTTTTTGTTGTTATTATATTTTTGGCTTTTTATTTTTATTTAAAACACAGTCGTTGTTAATATTTTTCGTATATTTGTGTTTTTCTTATATTGTTACAGCCTTGATAATGATATCCGAAGGATATCGAAATATTGGAAGAAATAATTTAATAAATATACATTTTTTAAAAATAATTGGCCTCGAAAATTATGCATCCACAACAAAGGTGAAGGGTATATAAAAATTCGGCTATGCACTCTTACTTGATATTAATGAATTTATTATAAATGTGTATCGAATACATAGAGAATATAAAATGAAGGTGTAGTTTAAGAATATATGTACGATATGTATATGTATTTATTTACTACATTTACAGGTAGGCAGATTTACAAGTATGTAAAACTTTTTATTGTTATTTAACTATTTCGAAAAAAGTGGAGTACATTTAAGTTTATTTCGGATAAGGCCGAATAATAATACTTTTAACCAATATTAGCTTCAGTTTCGGATATACTCTAATTTCTTGCTGGAAAAAAAATCTAAAAATATATGAATTTTTAATGCGGAGGTTTTGCAACGTTGTTCGTGTGCCGGCTTCATCGGCTTCAACGTATGTAGTTTGTGAGGTTCATTCTTGAGGTTTATTTGACAAGAAAGACAAAGATCGTCCGGGCCATCAAAAAAAGTTTAAAGACTAAGAATTTGTTATTACATGAAGATTGTTGACAAACTCAACAAGAGCTTGCAGAATCATTGGGAGCTACTCAAGCAGCAGTTTCAAAACGGCTTCATTCATCATGAGGTAAATTGGGTACCATATGAATTGAAGCCGAGAAACCTTGAAATACAATGTTACAATGCTCCAGAAACGTTATAAAACGGAAACCATTTTTGTACCTAATCATTATCGGTAAAAAAAAATCGATAAGTCGTAACGACATCAAAAACGTCCTAACTAATATAAGCTGCTGACATCTGTCCAGATCATTAGGGAACCTGAATGCAACTGATTGTTTGAAGCGAGCATTGGCCTAAATGCGCTCGTCCACATGTTATAAATTACTGAGAAAGAAAGGTTGTGAAGTTTCGTCACACTCGCCTATTTGTTTCGAATGATGTAGAACGCTCTCTTTGGAATTTATTTCACTTTAGAATAAAATGATATGGAAATATGGTCAAAGGTCAAAGCTAACAATGGCCAATACTTTGATAAGTTTATATATTGTACATATATTTCAAAATAAAAGCTAAAAAATGGTTGTTTCGGACAAATTTGAATACTTTTTTTTATATGGAAACATAAATCTTAAATACGTTTCATAACATGTAAAGATATGATACATATGTATGTATGTATGTTTTACGAACTCCATTTCTCAAGAATGGTGCAGGTGCAGTCACATAGTCCCCGTTTACACAGGGAAACATTTGGAACGGAAACATTTTGTTTGGTAGAGAGGGACGGGTGGGGAAGAGAATATGAAATTTGTTTCCCGTTCTCGGTGGCGCGCTTTGTGATTTCATTCATATTCACCCCTATCGTGAATAAAAATTCCACATGAAATTTGTTCCCTTTTCACATTTTCCTATTAAAATTCAATGTTAAAAAAATAAAAGGGAACACATTTCACGTGGAATTTTTATTCACGATAGGGGTGATTGTTTACATTTGCTATGCTTTTTGACATTTGCTTTATTTCTTTTCGGCGTGCTTTGTTGTCTATGCTTTATATTTGACTTTGTTTGAATAAAAATAAAAAATAAACAATGTTAAATAAAAGAAATGTTTTTATGAATTTTATCTTTTATAATTTATTTATTTATTTCACAAATCAAATATACATACTTTAGGAAATCAAATACAGTAGAAATTAAAAAAAACAACACTGCAATTAGACAAATGTCAAAAAAGTGGAATGTTTCCGACAACCATGTTTCCCTGTATGACCGCGAAGAAAAATATAAAAGAGAATTCCAGATGTTTCCCTTCCAAATGTTTCCCTGTGTAAACGGGGACATAGAAGATGTTTACATTATATCTTGGAAATGTAAGATTGCAGACGACGTCCTTGAAAAGGTACATATTTTAATTTGGCCATTGTCTAAAATTACTTTACAATGTATTCTTTGTATTATTATCCAGTAAAAATTAAATTGAGCCTGAATAAACTTATTATCTAATATAAAATTAAAAGTTCGAATAATTTTAAAATGTCTACATAGATTTGGACAAACTTTTGTTAATTATTCAAAGGATAGCTCTTTAAATAAGAAGTGCATATACATATTCTTTAGAGGCATTTCTGTGTTGGAAATTTGTTAAAGATACATTTGAACTTCAAGAAAGAAACATTTTAACCACTTTATGTTTCTTTTTTCTCCCTCTCTCCTGACGGCATTCATTCAGTTAAACAAAAAAAAAATAATAATAATAATTACACAATTTGTACATGATACCAAACAAATTTAAATTAATATACTCGTACGTCAGAGGAGTCTTCAGGTATTTAATAGTAAAAATTACTAGTTTCCATTACAGGCCACAACAACAACAACAACACGAATGTGTTAAATGAAGAGAACGCAACAACAGAAAGGAAAGACAAAATACAATAACTGTTTTGTGATGGAATGAATTAACGCCTTTAGGTGATGATGACTTGGCACAATGCTGCAGATGAAGATGAAGACGTTATCTGGAAATGATGCCCGTGTTAATTTCGTATGTATTTACACATACGGTTGTAGTTGTTGTTTAAGCATACAATTTGTATCCAGGATTGAATAGTTGTTGTTGAACCTCCACAAAAAATACACACACACACGATAAGAATGCGTTCGTGACAGTGCTTTAAAACAATAAATTCAAAAATCCTTTAACAGTGTCTACTTTTAAATTCAAAAACATTTGCTTTTTTAAACATTCTCATACTAATTCCAAGTACAAAAGAGAAGCAAAGCAAATACATGCCAAACAAAAAAAAAGCACAAAGACAAATTTTATTCCTTTTATACTCTCAGAGTATTTGTATTTACTCATTCTTGCTCACTATAATTAAAGTAAAGTAAACATTTTTTTGCTAATATACTGTAGTATTTTGCAAGGTTCTTATTTTACAATATGGGTATTTTAAGAACTAATTGTTTATGGTTGTTTAATTTGTTTTTTTTGCATCTTTTTTTTTAAATCGTTGTGATCTTTCCCATGAAATAAATGAACTAGAAGATTAATGGATAGATAATGGACATTAAAATAGGCTATTAAACATATGAATTTTGAGGTTAGTTTTATTTTGTTTTAAATTAAATTTTTCATTTTTATAATTTTTTTTTATTTTTAACACGCATATCGTTAGTTGAAATTCCCAAAAACGTAACTAATATTTAAAGAACTGCCTAACTTAAGCCAAAAATGCTTAATAGAAAAATGTCTATGAAAAAGTTGCAGTTTTTATTATTTCCGATATAAATACAAAGCCATTTTAATTAATAAAAATATTGGGATTTAATTGTATAATTCTATTTTAATATGCAACATTACATATTTTGCATTTCAACTAACGATATGCTTTTTGTTTTTAATCTTTTTCTTCTCCTGTAATATTTTTCCAATTTCATACAATTAAAATAAAACTTGCAAAATACTCGAGTATTTCAATAAGTAGTTTAAGAACTGCCTCTCCAAACACGTGCATATTCGTATTCTTTAACACTTATTGTATTTATTTAGTACAAAGACAATATTTATTGTGTTTGTATTTTATAAGAGAAAGAGCATTTAACTTTATAAAGAGAAGATCGAATAAAGCAAGTAAACGAAAAAAAGTAAATGTATTTGTTTTTTGTACTTTTGCAACAGCCTAGTGTCTACCAACCAATCGACACTAATTTATTATAGTATGTTTATTAATTGGCATATTTTAGTTCTTAAAATGTTTGTACGCTGAGGATACTTTCAACTGTCAATTTGAAAGTCTTTAATAAAGCAAACATGTTGTTATGTCTACAACTGTGACATAAGTAAGTAAATATGACAGCTTCTGCAAAAAACTCTTATTAAGATTTTAAGTACAATCTCGACAGATCGTCGAATCGTGTTATCTATGCATTCACGTATTTAGGCCTGTATTTTTTCTAGTTTTGAGCCAGATATGCACGATATCTCTCCAAGAGATAGATACTCTACACTAAGAGAAAAACGACGTAACAAATTTGTCTTTTTGACATCCACCGTTGCACAATCTGTAAACCTTGCTTAAGAGCTTGAGCTATCTAATCCCTGCCATCCATAGCTTAGTCAATTGACATGACCCAAGACTATTATTTGAAAAGTAAGAATAGCAATATCGCACTAACCGACCACTACTGCCAAGGACAGATATTAACATTTACTACGGTTGCCATAGGCCGCTATCTAACCCTGTCCAATGACGGATCGTATGCTCTCTGAAACGATAACCACAATTCCCGTAGCCGAGCTGTATGCTCAGGAAATGTCACCACTACGACACTTTCAATGTTTCTGTTGTTTCAGCAACAGTACCTAGAGACAAATTGAAGAGACCCGAAGTTTGTTGCTTAAACAAACCCCGACGGGACCTCCGTTAGAGGCCAATTTATCAATTAGGGGACGAATCTCCGTGCTTCTAACTGACCCTGTAATTCCAGTTGAAAAGGGGTAAAACAATCAAATATAACCAGTTTCGAGCCCATGCAAACTCATGACACCGGTGTCGCCATATCTTCCAAGGATTGTAATAGCTTCGAGGTGATAGAATCACACCAGGACATATTACCCCTTGTGGTAACTAATGGAAAATATAGGTTGATCCATTTACTGGTTTGTATGTCATTTGTTTTCACATATCACTTGTGATTGGTGCCATACTGTCATCAATTGTTTAATTAAGTATTGTTTGATCATTGACAATCATGAAAAGACTCGCACCGCAACAACGTCTCCAAATTATTCAGCTTACACTTACTCCACTTTTGCCAATACCATTCGCAATTTTGAGTCTCAGTGTATGTTATTGAAAGATACACGATCCAAGACTTGGTTGACATCTTTACACTGGCGTAATTCTCAAGAAAGGAGTGATCAACAATTTTAGCTTCCGTTGTTAAAAAATTGATGACATTCTCCGTATTGATGGCATTGTTTCAATATTCATTAGAAAACCGAAAAGGTGTTCTGCACATCAACCGATTATACAATGTACTCGTATTTGCAGCATGTTTTATCCTTTCCTTGAGTAGATTTTTTATATCCAGTTTCCAGGTTCATATACAAGACTCTGTTCTGTTCGAATTTCCAACAAATAAGAGCTGAATTAGCAGCCAGATTTCACATGCCGTTAAATAAAGTGGAAACTCTCAGTTGTATGTTGCCAAAGGCGTTCTCTAGTCCAAGAATACAATTAAAGTAAATTCTCTGTAGTTCAAATATAATTCTATAAAGCTCGCTAGTGAGAGTCAGTTAAGTTATGCTGAGGCTTGGACATTGTGCCTGTTTCTAATAATTTATATCATGGAGACAACAATGATCCTTTCCAGTGTGCAACTTTAGTTTAAGTTACAATTACTCTTGTAGGTGATATTTAGTTTTAGCTTTGCAGGCTGTATGTAACATTAAATGAATGATTTCTTTCAAACTACTGGTACTTGTTACTAATCTGTTTTAAAGAATATTTTTCTTTTTCATATTTCCTTGCATTTCTTTTAATTTTTTGTTTAACATTTAATGTGTTTGGTGCGCGTTTGTTACGGCGCGTTAAGAACTGAAGGCGCGAAATTAATGAATCATTCACACCTGCATGACGGATTGCATGTATTCATTTGTGGTTTAAGATTTTAAATAATACAGACGTAAACCTACAACATACATACATGGTGCATCATACAACAAATACGACCAAGAGAATACAACTGAAAGTGATTGCAAGCGATTGTACGAGTCTGAACCGGTCAAATTTTTTAAGCGCACACAAGAAAACACTTTACAGCCACTTCCAGCCATCCAGCCATCCATGCGATTTTAATGGCTGCGCCCGTGTTTGTGAAGGAGTTTCCTTAACAATTTATTTAGTTGAAGTGTATACGAACGAGTGTTATGAGAACTATTTTTTTTTTTTAATTTAATTTTAACTATAGACAAATAACTTGTTGTTTGGCCAAGTTAATTAAGATGTTTCAAAGCATTTATAGTATTTACTTTAACACGTTTATGTACGATTACATGTTTGGTTTATTAAGAAATTACTTTTAGGCTGCGATTATTAAATTGGCAACTTTTTCTTTGGTACCGGAATTTGTGGGTTATTTATTGAATTGAGTTGAGTTGAAAGTGAAAATCATTTTACTGTTTATTGTATTGGAATGACTAGTAAATTAAAAATTATATCGGACATATGTTCAGCATGACGCACATTTTCGCATTTTCATCTTTTACTTAGTTCCACAGAAAATCATCCAGGGGCTTTACTCTCTATTGCGATGCGAAAACAAATTGCGATGCGAAAGCAAATGCGATGCGATAAGCGTACAATTTGTATGCGAGTAGTGAGTAACCCCCCAGTAGTGTTAATTTGCATGATCGCAGCGACCAATTAACAACTGAATTTCGTGAAATTATGTAATCGCCGTCCTAGTAGTAGGTCAAAATTTACTACATAATTATAATCTATTGATAGTGTGATCCATTTACAGTAATCGTCTTTCCAGCCGAATTTTTGGAAAAAAATTGTCCAATTCCTCCTTCAGACTTAATATCGCACAAATGCGTTTAATACCTTTTTCCAGGTTAGTCCAGCAGTACCAGGATTTATTTTGTTTTTATTTAATTTCTTCTTTATTTTTATTAATTCATTATTGGCTCACAAAAACTTCAAGAATCGATTTCTCCCAGCAAATAATGCCGTACCAGCTATTTTTATGATATTTTAAAAGAATTTTTATACTTTGTTGAAGAAAGTGATAGACAAGATTAAGAAACCGAATTCAGACAATTAAAATTATTAGATTTAAAAAATATTTCCGAATTTTCTAATAAAAACATAAAATTCTTGGATTTTTGAAAAAAAAAAAAAAAAACACAAGTAAGAAAGTATAGTCGGTCAAGCCTGACCATATAATACCCTACACCCAGTATATGTATAAAACAGTTTTTCAGAAATGTGCGTTATATGTGAGATTTAACCTATTGTGGACCGATCATCCAAAAATTTAGTGTCATGATGTCTGTGAATATAAGTATTATATGTGTTAAACTTTATCTCGAATAAATACTTTCAAAAGATTTATGGAGCTTAAAGTGAATTACGGAGAGGGTCTTATATGAAATTTCGACTAATTATGGACCGATCATAATAAAATTACATTATTTGTATACATATGAAATATATTTGCGTTAAATATTATTTGGATATCAACATTTTTGTGAGACTTATGTTCTATAAAGTGATTTTCGGAAGTGGGCCTTACATGGGAGCTACGAGTAATTATGGACCGATCTACACAAAATTTGCAGATGTGATTTGGCTTCATAAAGAGTTCTCCACTATATGATTCATGATTTGTGTCCTTAATACATGCTCAAATACTTTTGATAGTATTGGTAATATACTAATGGGTCTTAGATTTTGTTTTTTTATATGCTGTACCAGTTTTCGGTATCGGATTCCCTTTTGCCAGTTTCCAGTTTTTCGGATATTTTGAACTAGTCGGTATAGAGTGAAATAAGTGTAATATGTAGTCACCTCCTAGGGGCATAATTATCTTTAAGAATTTTAATGGAATTCCATCAACACCACACGCATTAGACCTAATTCTACCAAATCCAGCAGACATTTCAAATGAAACAATACATCTAAATGAAAATCTATTCTGATTTATATCAAAGCGCAAATCCTCAAATAATTCTTCCAAATTATAACTGATTTGGAAGTGATTAATTGATTTCGAAACATAAAGCCCTACTCCTCCGGTTCTACCATAATCCCATGGCCGATCATTTCAGCAGAGAGTATAATTTTTGATATCAACAGCCCCATTTGGCACTTCTGGTTTAAGCCAAGTTTCCGATACACCTATAATATCAAAGCATTTACCTCGTATTAGATCTGTGAATTCATCAAATTTAGTCGAATATTGCGTCGGTTTTATACATACTTTGACAATTACAGTGCCCAGTTTTCAACCCAGATTGTAGATTACCTAAATGTGTCTTAGCACTGCGTCCATCACCAACAATAGGACCCAAATTCAAATTAACGGATGTCATATTTAAACGTTACAAATTGAGGCAGAAGTAATAAAACTAGTCTTATAACTAATATTTTTAACAAATTCATTCGTATGTTAATAATTTAAAATTTCATATTAAACATTGTTTTATAAAATAATTATCAATATAAGCTCTGTCAAAAATGTAACTTTTTATATAAAACTAAAGTTCATGCAGCATTTATAATTGCTCCCACTAAAAATTTATTTCATTATTAAAATTTATAATACATTTGTTTTCCTACTTGTTCGTTTATTCGGACGATCATCCATCATTCGAATGGATACCCTGGTACGCACTCTCAAACATATCGAAGACAACAACCTTATACAACATTATGCAATGCAATATTAACAGTGATGTTGATCAAATCTATTTAAGAAAGCTCTCTCTTCTCTTACTAGTACCGTGTTGAGAGGGGTTAACATTTTAAATTAATATCAGTAACAATTGTTAAAGCTTCTACTACTTTCATACATACATATGTGTCAACAAGTTATATCAATCATGTTATATCAATATGGCCCTGTTCAAAAACAAAGTTCTTGGTGAAATACCGGAATGATGAAGGAATCGTTTGGAGTCATTATCTCCTTATTAAAAAAATAGTCAATAGGTGACTATCGAAATAAATACGTTAAATTTCAAATATAACTCTCGTCCTTAACATTAAAATTTACCATTTGATCAAGCTCAAGGTTTAAAACAAAATTACTACTTTTTACTTTGCAAAAACATGCAAGACATTGTTATTATTATTAATCTTCTATATACGAGTACAACTTATTTATGCCAATTACAATAAATTAATTTAACTTATTTTCAGAAAAATACTCTCCTGTTTTGTCATTCAACAGCGATTCTATACTAACTGAATTCAGACGTTTAATGACTTTATTATTCTTAATTTTGACAGCTTCATTTATGACATTTTTAATACTCGTATGTAAAATATCACGAGCTCACATTTCACTTTATTGCTTGGCTTCAAATAGACACTTTTCGCTGCGTATTGATCCGTTTTGAAGCTTTTTGTTTTGCAATCATATTCAGAATGACAATTTGTTTCATTCTCAGTACCGCCCACAACATCAATTTGAAAATCTTTCAGAATCAGTCAGCAATAATTCATTCGAGTAATGCTGAGTTATCTATTCCTTTCTCAGTTGTTCCCGGTTGACTTTTATTCCTTTAGAAACCAATTTTCGTGCTTGTCGTTCGTTCTATGGCTTTGTCAATTCATTTGCGTTTTTGGGATCTATTATTTAAATTAATTAAATACAAAACATTAGTTATTATAATATTGTAAATAATTTGGATTTAAAATAGTTCTTGTATAGTTATTCACCCCTATCGTAAATAAAAATTCCACATGAAAATTGTTCCCTTTTATTTTTTTAACATTGAATTTTAATAGGAAAAATGTGAAAAGGGAACAAATTTCATGTGGAAGTTTTATTTAAGATAGGGGTGAATGATCATCTTATTTTATGTTTTAGTTCCTTTGGTGGTATGGGATCTCCCGAACATGTCTGGGGATGAGCATTATGTGCCGGTCTTTGTGTTTTCTTTCTTACGCCATTTGGCTCTTCTATTCTGGAACCATTTTTGCAGATAATCCATTTGTAATAAAATGCACATACATATTTATAAATATGTAAGTGTTCAACTTTCTTTTGTACAATATACTCGTATTATTGAAATTTCAAACATGATTGATTGCGGTGTAAGTCGACTTTCCTCTATTTTTCCATTGCTTCCTAATAACTTTGTCAATAGTTAATAATTACTTTTAACCTGCAATAAATATTTTTGCCACAACAATCTGGGTAATTGCTTTAACTAATGGGTATCATTTTTAATTCATTTAGAATTCAGACTTACATACCTTGTTATTTTGTATTTTAATGGATTTTGACATTTAAATTTAAAATTTAAAGACATGGACTTGCCTTTGTTAATCGCTCAGTGAAACCACTAAACATTTGAGGGGTATTACCAATTCCCATTTTTTCTGCCAAAAGAACTGCTCATGTTTTGAGGCCAAGAACATATCTAGCCAATTTCGAATACTCTGTTCTGAAATGAAGCGCTTCCCAGAGAGAGCTTTCTACATCGATCGAATGTTCACTGGGCTTTTCAAATGCTCTCTTCAAACAAATATGTTGCATTCGGTATAGTTTTTTTTTTTGTATTTAAGCAGCTTATAAAATATAGTACCCTCCAATTCTTAGTCCTCAAACTTGTTTAGCTGGACGGGATGATATTTGCCTTCCATGTCAAAATCAGCACTTCTGATTTGCAAAAACCATTCTTCAGTTTTCGCGTTCCATATGACGCTTTGTTGGCGCAAAATTCGAACCAAAAAACAAGTAAGAAAGTATAGTCGGTCAAGACCGACCAAATCATACCCTACACCAAGCAAATGTGTAAAAAAAGTTTTTCAGAAATCGGCGTCATGTAGGAGCAACGACCTATTAAGGACCGATCATCCAAAAATATAGTGGCATAATTTTTTGGCATATAAATATTTTTTGTGTTAATTTTAAATCGATATAATAGATGTTAAAATGATTTTCGAAGGGTAACTTATATGGGAGCTATGACTAATTATGGACCATTCGTTATAAACTTATTTGTCATGATTTCTGTACGTAGGAAACTTATTTGTGTTTAGTTTTATTTGGATACAAAAATGATTATATCTCTTCATAAAGGTTGTAAAAATGATTTTGGAAAGGGGGCCTTAAATGGCAGCATGGTCAATTATGGAAAGTATATAAAAGTTTTGTAATATAAGGATCTAAAAATTTCTTAGACCAGCGCTGCATGAATCCAAGTACCCCATGGGATTTATTTGCCATTATAAAGATGTGATCGCGAAAATCAAGTCTATGATCCAACAGTATGTCAAGATCCCATATGGGTTGAACTTTATTTAAAATAACAGTATCTATATAATAAGAAGTCTCAATTGGATTGTGTCTAAAAAATGGCATGTGGCTGCATTTCTTAATATTTAACTCCGAGAAATTAAATCTGCACCATTGAGAAAAATTGCAAAAGTCGACACTTAGTAAACAATGTCCATTTGTATCATTAAAAGAGTTAAAAAGTTTAACATCATCGGCATCGGAAGATCATTGATGAATAGGGTAAATAAAATTGGACCCAGGTGGCTACCTTGAGGAACACCAGAATGTACTTGAATGATTTTTGATATAACAGAAAGCTTTTTATATCACAACTCTGCAATTGCGCATTATGTTTGTTTTAGTGCAGAATTGCAGCGCCTCTATTGGTGAGTAGGCGCAGTAATGTTAAAGCTTGATTTTATAGCCTTTATTTAATTATTTTACTTCGGTGGCGTTTGAATGCTATACCACCGAAGGAGAGCGCTGGCTGGGAATCGAACCTGGGCTACAAATACCAACTCATGCTTAATTATCAAATGCGCTAACAAATTAAGCTACAGCACAATTTAAAACATTTCATAATAAAAATAGCGTAAATTTTACTATTAATAGTTCTGACTTTATTCAAGTTCATGTGTCATTTCAAGGGCGAAAAAGTAACACTTCGTTCATTTTAAATCGTATCCTCAATCAGGACAATATTGTTAAATATCACATTTCTAGTTCCATTATTATAAAACATTTTAAAATGGCTGTTATAAGGAAATATCATTTATCATTTGAATATAGAAAAGGTATAAATTATTGCTTCTTTCGGATTCTCATTTAGGCAAAAACATTTTTATAGACTTGATTTCATGTTTCTAGATCCATTAATATAAGAAATGCAAAAAGTCTTATTGATGTACCATTTGTTTTGGTACCTTTTTTAACTTAAATAATATTTTTAAATCCCCTGTAATGAATTCTTACGTGAATCGGAATCATATCTGATAAATTTTATGTTGATAAATTAAATAATTTAAAATATTACAAAAGTGCCTGCCATTAAGAGAAAAGAAAAGTAGCAATTTTCCCTTTTTCTCTTTTGAACAGCTGTCAAGTTTAAAATATCAAAATACAAATTTTGATACGTTTCAAACGATGCAAATCTGTGTTCATGTGCTCAAAAAAAGTATTTTTTAAAAGCACCAAACACCAAAATCCTGCTAGTTAATTTCAACGCTACAATATTTGTTATAACAAAGATTTTTGTAAAATTTGTACCTCTTAAAGGTTCGAATTTCCAAAAAGTACCAAATTTATATTTACTATGTTTTGATGAGTATCTTTACTTCCAATTTATATGCTACATATTGTTATTTTTATTGTTTTAAAAGACACATTGTAGGGTGCCAAACAGTTTTTACTTGCTGGCTCTTTTCACAAATGTTTTTTGTATTATTTGTTTTACCTGTCAATAATTTGAATTTCTCAAAATTGCTTCCTAGTGCATCTAAATTGCGTATGGGGAGAGAAAAGCCCTTAGCTTCAAGCATTTGAACTGTGCGAATCAGCCAGTTTGTAACGTTACCCTTGATAAATGTTTTGTCTTACTTCCTCAAAACTTTGTGGCTATTTGTGCAATTCATCGATTATGCATATTTTCTCATACATATTTATATTTCTTGCCGTGTTTACAGACATTTCATTGATTACAACTAACGTTCGTTCAAATACAATTTACATGAATCTAATGGTTTAATATAATGTTTGTCCGTTCTTATTTTAATACAAGTTTAATGCATTAAATTGTGAATTGTTAATAATTATAATGATTAAATAATAACTAGAAATTACATGTTGAATGATTATTTTAAATCGAGCAATTTGTCGCAAACTGTTTTTAGTTTTTGATAATAATACGTTCGTTCCATTCAATATCACTTGAACAATGTCTATATATACATGGATACATATGTATGTATGTATGTATGTATGTACATTAGGGTTTTTCTTTTCCCGCACTTTTTCATTTCCCGGGGAATCGGGATTGAATTTAAATTTCCCGAGATCCCGGGAATTCCCGCTACAATATATTTTTTTTTATAAATAAAAGAAAATTTATTTAAAAATTCATTTTAATAAAACTGTATTTAAAAACTAAAGGCAAACAAGTTCGAGTGCTATATTCGGCTGTGCCGAATCTTAAATACCCTCCACCTAAACGTCCTAAGAAATAGAAAAATTACACTGGTTATAGGACTAGAATATCCTTATTCTGTGTTTTCTATTCAGTCTTAGTGCAAATTTAATTATTATTTTATATATTGTTTGAAAGACAATTTTACGGCCAACATAATTTATATTAAATAATTTGAAATTTTATCTAATTTTGACCATTTATAATTGATGTAATTACCGATTCTTACTGTAATTTACAGAGTTTGTTTGATTTTCATAATAATCTTGATTGTAATTTAACAATTTATAAAATTAAAAGAACATTTTTAAATATTCACCACAAGTTAAGAAACAGAGTATAAAAAAGGATAAGATGTAAAATGAGGCTTTTTTGTTTTAATTTGATCTCAATAACATTATTTATAGAAGATTTAGGGATGGCATAGAGGAAATGGACCATTTATGGACCGATGGCTTCTAATTCCAGTATCCACTAATGTGATTTCTATATATTTTAGGATTATATTGGTTGAATTTACAAGAGTTGTATGGTTGGTTGTTATGCTCGGAAGTGGACTTAATTCAGTAGCTATTATTGACTGACAGCTACAAAATCCAGTAGCTTAATTGCCGTATAACCAATACTAATATGATTTCTGAATTAAAATTTCTGATCTATATAAAAGTTGGTTCCATATCGATATTTATTAGACATTTTTGTGGCTTTATTTGTTTTTCGGAAATGGTTCTTATATGGCAGCTATGACAAATTATGAGCCGATCTTCTTAAATTTTGGAACAGTGATTTTCATGCATATGACGATATTTTACTTCGAATATCAACATAATAACGGTATATTTAAGATATATATTAGTATTAACGTGGATTTCGGAAGTGGACCTAATGTGGGGGATATTGTCAAATATGGACCGATATTCTCAAAATCCATCAGTTTGATTTTGGCATGTATGTAAATGATCCGTGTAAAATTTTGGATTGGTACCCTTATTTATAAGAGATTTATGAGTATTAAAGTGTTTTCGGAAGCGGGCTTTATATGGGGTATACGGTTAAAAATAGACCGAAATTCACAAAATTCTGTGGGATGATTTTGCAATGATCTGTGCAAAGTTTTGAGTCAGTACCGATATTTATACAATATATGTAGGGATAAATGTCTTTTTCAGATGTGGTCCTTGTATGGGAGCTATGACCAAATCTGGGCCAACCACCATAAAATTTAGTACAACAATTTATTTGAATAATCTTTTAATTCATGTCAAATTTTAGCCGTTTAACATTATTAATATCTGTTTTAGACGTATTTAAGTGAATTTTGGAAGTGGACTTTATATGGGGGCTATGATCAAACATAGACCAAACTAAAAAAAATTTCGTTTTGCGATTTCTTTTTGCATAAAACTTATTTTTGCTGAATTTTGTCTTGATATTCCAATTTTATAGGCATTTATGTATAATTGAGCAATATTTCGGGAAGATTTTTGTATGGGGGCTATGAGAAATCATGGACCGATTCATACTATTTTCTACACACTTTCTTCTTTTACCATAAAAACAACGTATACAAAATTTCATGGTAATATCTGCAATATATTTCAAAATATTGCAATAAAATGGACAAAAAATATCAAATTTTTATGGAGGTTGTCTCACATATTGGTTCATAACTCTGGTTGGTCTAAACCGATTTTGCTGATTTTCAATATTAAAGTTACCCGGAAAATAAGAAATATTTTTCTAGAAATTTTCTTTAGTTATGTTGTATAGTTTGGACGTGAGAGTGTTTTACACATGAAATTTGTTCCCTTTTATTTTTTTTTAACATTGAATTTTAATAGTAAAAATGTGAAAAGGGAACAAATTTTATGGGGAATTTTTATTCACGATAAGGGTGATTAACTATACAAGAACTATTTTAAGTCCAAATTATTTACAATTAATTAATTTAAATAATAAAGCCCAAAAACGCAAACGAATTGACAAAGCCATAGAACGACAAGCACGAAAATTGGTTTCGAAAGGAATAAAAGTCAACTTATTAGCTTCTTCAAAGTACGATATTGGTACTTTAACCAATGTAGACGAGGTTAAATTTATTATTAATAGTCTCAAAAACTCAAAGGCCCCTGGTTTAGATCAAATTACAAACATAGTAATTAAGAAACTTCCAAGTTCAGCTTACTCTTTTTTAGTTAAATTTAATAATTTTTGCATTAAAAATTGCTATTTTCCAACAGAGTTTAAAAAAGCAAAAGTTATTCCCATTGAAAAAAGTGATAAAGATCCTAAATTGACAACCAGTTATAGACCAATTAGCTTATTGAGTTCTCTGGATAAAATTTTTGAAAAGATAATACTAACTAGGATCAGACATTTTGTTCAGTATGGGTTTAGGCCCCAACATTCTACCACTCATCAGTTGAAACGTGTGCTAAATATAGTAAATGAAAATAAAAACAGACGATATTCGACGGGAGTGCTTTTCCTAGATATTGAAAAAGCTTTTGATTCTATTTGGCATAATGGGCTAATATACAAGCTCAATAAATTCAAACTGCCATTATACCTAATAAAGTTAATCAGTAGTTTTCTTACTGACAGGTCTTTTTTATGTGAAGTGGCAGGAGCACGCATTTCTGCCGGAGTCCCACAGGGCTCCGTTTTATCTCCACTGCTATATAATCTATATATATCAGACTTCAGGATACACTCGGGTATTGATGTAGCATTTTATGCCGATGATAGCGCTTTCATCGCTAATGGGAAAGTTTCTAACGCCATTGTTAAGCGTTTGCAGAAGGCTTTTGTTTCCGCAACTAATTATTTCGTCAAGTGGAAAATAAAAATTAATGAAGAAAAATCTCAGGCGATACTAATTCCATTTAACAGATCTCCTAAAAGAATTCCCACTCTTGGACTTTTTGCCCAGGGAACTCAAATTTCTTTTTCAAAGTCAATAAAATTTTTAGGCATAACACTCGATTATAAACTGAACTTCAGAGAACACTTGCAAAATGTTTGTTTAAGAACGGTCCGTTATGGTCGAGCTCTGTACCCTCTGCTTAACAGAAAATCGAAATTAAGTATTAAAAACAAACTTCTTTTATATAACTTATGTATTCGACCTATACTGACATACGGTTATATTGTTTGGAAGAATTGTGCGAAGACTCACAGAAAACGAGTTCAAGTAATTCAAAACAAAAATTTGAAGATCATATATAATTTACCAAAACGATTTCCTACATTGCAACTATATAGAATGTCTCGCCAAACAACTATTGAAACATTTATAAATCATATGACACTGACATTTAATAGTAAATGCAGTAGGTCAAATTTTGCACATTTGAGAAGTTTGCGAAACACTGACTAATTGAATCTATTCACTTCTGTGATATTTTATATAGGTTTTTTCTCACTATCTTTTTCCTATACAGTGGAATATTTTTGTATAAATCTTGAATTTATTTGTTGTAATATCTTAATGATAGTAACTCAAAATTGTTTAGAAATAAGAAACCAATTTGATTTTGTGATAGTAAAATAAATAAATAAAAAAAATGTCTAGAGACTATATTTCCATTAAAATTTGACTTTTTAACTGAATTGGGGTCAAAATATGTCCAAGTTTGAATATTGAACATGAGAATATTTTAGGTTTTTTTTTTTTTTTTTGAATGAAAACAATTAAATGAAGCATTTTTTTCAATTTGAGTCAATAGGGTTTCAATGTTAGAATGGGGTTAATTTTCACACTTAATAAGAATCTTTTTATTATTTTTGTTAGAGCTGGTCTAATGTACCTGTTTCACACCCTTTTGACTTTATTTATTCATTCATTGATAAAAGGTGGATTGTACCAACTCGTATTGTATTATTAATTTGATAGAAATTCATATTCATTTTGACAATAATGGTGCTCCCATACCCAGCATACCATTCTAGGAGCGCTCCGAAAAAAGAGTCAAAAAAAAAAACCAACAAAAGAGCATTTTCGGACCGCTCCGAAATAAGGAGTCAGAAAAGAATCCAACAAAAGAGCATTTTCGGAGCGAAAGAAAAATTTGCTTGTTACTGGCCTGAGTCGGCACGTAGTATTACACAGAAATTCCACTTAATTATGTGTGTACCAAAGCGTTGTTGTCCTGTTATTTGTGCTTGGAACAAAGAAAAAAAAAACATACCTCTACCACACAAGAATGATCAAAACAAGATTACACAGAGCCCAAAAAACCCCTCATAAAAGACTCTTTTCTGGCATTATCTAAAAGCTCTTTCATAAAAGACTCTTTTCTGACATTATCTAAGAGCTCTTTCTGACGGACCATTTTCGAATGTAATGACCCTCTTTTCTGAAGGTTTTCGGAGCAATTATGATTGTTTTTTGGGCTCATAAAGAGCGTTAACGCTTCGAAAAAGGTGTCAGAAAAGACTCTTTTCGGACTCATATGGCTTGCTGGGTAGGCGCTGTATATAGCTTAAATGGTTTTGTACAGCACAACGAATTTGAATGAGTTAACAAGTATTTTACGAATTTATTTAGTTTGCATGTGGATTTTTTATTACAAAGGGTGATTTTTTAAAAGCTATAGGAAAGTTTAAAAAAAACACACATAAAATTCAGAAAAATGCATGAAATCTTTATTTGAATCGATAGTACGATCCATATAATTTAATGTCTACAGGCGTTAAATCGCAAGATCTAGGCGGCCCGAACGTGAAATAAAATGTTCACCGAACTCGCCGCTCAATAAGTCCATTGTTGCGCGTACTGTGTGGCATGTGGCACCCTCTTGTTGAAACCACATATCATGCAAGTCAAGCTCTTGCATTTTTGGGCAAAAAAAAGTTGGATATCATCTCACGGTAGCGCTCATCATGCACAGTTACGTTACGATTCGCATCATCTTTGAAGAAGTGCGGTCCAATGATGCCACCAGCCCATAAACCGCACCAAACTGTGACTTTTTCTGGATGCATTGGTAGCTCTTGCAATGCTTCTTTCTGGCTGATATTCACTCCAAAATCGACAATTCTGCTTATTTACGTATCCATTCAACCACAAATAAGCTTCGCCGAGGAACACAATTTACCGATTAAACCTTTCTGGACAACTTTCTTCACCGAGCATAAATTTTGATTCAATAATTTGCAAGCGTTGTTCGCTTGTAAGACGATTCATGGTTAAATTAGAGACCAAACTGAAGATGTTTGACAGTGAAACAAAACACGAAACGTGCGTCAGCTGTTTAAACCAGTGTTGCCAAAAAGATAATAGCTAAAAAATCACCCTTTATATCTACTCGTATGTACCTACATAGGTACATACATATGTATAGAATTTATATATAGAATTATTTAAAATTAAACATAGTTTTATACACATACACATATTTATGGAGTGTATCTGTGTGGTTATATGAAGATGTGTGTTTGTGTGAGTATAATGACTAAATTCAATATTAAATAGTTTTATAGTAATTTCCATTTAATTTCAATACATTGGAAATTGTTTTGCGAACAGAAGGCATGCAATTTTTAGCACAAGTAAAACAAAAAATTATTTAATAAACATTTACCAGTTAGTGGTGGCATGTGCATGAAATACTCACATTTTACTGCAACAAATGATTTGTAAGCTATTGAAACGTAAGCAAAAATGTAGTGGGTTTCATTTTGAATTCTTGCAGACTTTTTAGCATAAAGCATTATTTTGATTTTTCAATAGTTCTATATTAAAATTTATGAAACAACCCATGTGGTGTTCGTGCAACCCTTTTTACTAGACATTACTTTGACTTTTCCTATCATTGAAATTGATGTATCATGCCAAGAAACAATTTAAGCTTAAATGTCATTTCTACCCATAATCACAATCGACATGAACTTTTCGATGATTGTAGAAATGGATAAAAAATCGTAAACAGCAAACGTCAAGTGATGATCATACTCGTAACCTGTATGTGGTGGCATGAACAATCAGACACACACACACACACACACACACCGATGCACTTTGCTCTTTTTGTGATATGGAGCAATTGAATTATTTAATTTGTGCAACATTAATGGAATAAATGTAATGGCAGATAATGATGTTGTAATGATGCAAGAGAACCCCATAATTGGATTGTAGACAATTGAAATGTAGTTTTTTTTTATTTCGTATATTTTTTTTTTTAACAATTTATGAAATTTTGTGCATAAAAAAGGGTTGGCCGACGTTTATACATACATACATACAAACTTGTCTACAATTATAGGCACAATAATAATACAAAAAAAAAACTTAAAAAGTCGGATCCTAAACCGGAAGGAGTTCGTTTAAATAACTCTTGGGATTATTTTTATCTCTATAATAGATTAAACTCATATAAAAAGTAAAATATTTTATTACCGCTAGACGACTCTCCTTAAGGTTCAATGTTAAAGCCAGAGCCTTGCGAATATGCACATCTGAATAAGGATTGGTAAAAATGTTCTTTCCAGTTGATCAAGTTGCCATGAATTAAAATTTGTACGGTTTCTTCTTCGTTTGGAGCCATTGCTTTCATTGCCCTCGTCATCATCGTCATTATAAAGCGATTCTAAAAGAAAATATTTAAATTAATGTGAAATCAAGCGAATAATTATGTGTGTAGAAGGACCATAGTATAATACTGGTGGCATTATGATATTTTACAAGTTCATCTTGACCAATTTTAAATATACCAGTTAGTTCAGTTACCACATCGAAATATTGGTCGTAGAACCAACAAGTATATATGTAATGGGTCCTTATAATGATTCTAAGACATTTTAGCCATGTCAGTCCTTCTGTTAAAGGCACCTTTAATACAAGAAGAATGAAATTTTTCTCAAGGAGTCTTTGTATCACCGATGTGTTTGATATTGAAAAGTGGGCAAAATCGTTCTAGTAGGATCCGAGATATAGACCAAATTTTCATATAGCCTCGTTATTTTTCAAATAATTTTTCATTTTCTTCAGATATAATGCAGTCCTGTTGAAAATATAATTAATCGAAACGCGATTTCTCATAGGCCCCATACAAAACTTCTCCCGGAATATAACATAAATGTCTATAGAAAAGCAGTATTCATACGAAATTTAGAAAAGAAACCATCATCAGTCCATATTTGACCTTAAATGATCATAAATCTTTAATAGAAATGACTATCAAGTTGAAATTCGACACAAATAATCCATATTTGACCGTAGCCAGCATATAAATTCCATTTTCGACAATCATCTAAATCGCTTATAATCATCATTATCACTTTAAAATATGACACAAATAATCCCCATGTTATAAATCATCGTAACGAAGTTTATGGTGATCGGAACATAACATTACGTAAACATTTTTTAAATGTCGATATAAAACTGAAAATTTTCACAGATCGGCTAAGTAAAAATTTTGCTATTGGATTTTGTAAAGATTAGTCCATAATTCGACATATGTCCCATATGGTTCATGGTTCATTTCCGAGAGAATAACTTAAATACCGAAAAAAAAAATCAAACTCAAAATTTATATCATTATTCAGATGAAAATATCGTTCATGTGATATGAAATTCACCACAAGACTCAAATACATTAAAATATTTTAATGACGATCGCCCCATAACACGTAATAGAAACCATATAAGAGATCCGAAACATAAAATAACTCGTAAAACATCGTTATCGATACAAAATTTAACAGAAATTTGATTCAAGTAGTAATGGTAACTATATAAGATTCGGCACATCAGAATATAAGCTCTTATTTATTGATCCTATATTCGTTCGTACGTGGTTTTTAGGTACGTGGTACAACTGCTTAAAGTTCAGAATAATGTCTAAATATTCATAAGCTTTTTAGCAAACAGTATGAGTTACAATATGAACTTGTCATATTGTAAGAATTTACACTTACCCCAAGTTAATAACAATAGCGCAATTCACAATCTTGTGCAAATGGTATTGCATCATTGCATTTGCAAAGAGGTTTAGCACATTATTGCTCTTGTTAGTGTAGAGCAATACTGTCAATACTGGACATAAAAATGGTGTAATTGCTTTATTAGAAAAACATCTGAAACGATAGGATTCTTCGTTTCTATATTGGTATTGCTTATCCATCAGATAGTCTAAAACAAATGACGCTTTTCGTTATGAAAGTGTACGCACCTACATGGTTTGACATAAAGTCAAGGTCTTCTTGTAAACATGGCCCATTTCATGTTTTTAACATGGTGAAAAGAAGTTGGTATTTAAGAGATGACCTTAAAATAATCGTTTTAAAAACTATACAAAGAAATTCATACTTTGCTCATCCAGAAAATATTTTGCTCGCTATGCTACAAGATGTTGATCCACAAATAAGGGAATTGGCTCTTCAAAGAGTGTCAGAAGCCAGAAAAAGACATACCACAGAGAAAGTTCGCGAGTTCTGTCTTTCTGTGCTACAAGTAAATGCGACAAATTACTATGATTTGATAGATTGGGCAAATGTGAAAATAACAGAACCTCCATTGACAATGAAATATACTTATGCGGAAATTATAAAGTTAATTCGTGCGGAAAATAAAATTATTGAATGCGTCAAACTCGTCACTGAAGCTTCAAACTCAGTCTGTGGATCAGAAGCAAGAATTAAGATCAGAAGTTCCAGAATTAAGGCCAGACAAGATATACCATTGTTTGAGACCAAATCTCAATATTTTCAACAATAAGGCTGATAATAAGTAATATTTTATTTTTAACACTTATTTATTATACATACATATATTAAATGTATTTTATGTTAACAAATAAAAGACTGAATTAATTTGAATTAACTAAAAAAAAACTAATCAAATGTGTTTTATTTTTAATAAATTTTAAGTTTAAAAGACCCAAGTAATGTTTAATATCAAAAAATTGTAGATTGCTGGTCTGGTTCAAAAAAATTAAAGTCCTCTGCGCCACCTAACGACCTTGACCTATAAAGCTGAAATTTTTTTTCAGCATGTTTAAGGGCACAGAACATCGATTCATAATACAGGAGAATCGAAATTCGAAAAAAATATAATGTAAAAAACAAAGTTTTTCTTTACTTCGAAAATATTGAATTTTGTGCCGACAGAAAGTGCCGTAGAAAGTTTTGTTTTACTGCTTTTATTTATAAAAAAATGTGTCGCTCGACATTGCTCACCTAATCTTATGGTGAATGTTTTCCATCGGTTTTAATGCGATAGAGATGGTTTGTGCAGTTCAGAAGTGGTGATTTTGACACGGCCAACATTTTTTGAATACCAAACTATGGATGCTTTACTCCATTAAAGATTGTTTGTAAGGGCGATTTGATCTAAGACTATAAGAAAAGTAATTATTAAAAATTAAAATAGTCCTAATTTAAACAAAGCTATTCTTATTGAAAATTTTTATATAATACAGCACAATTTTTATTGCTTAAATCGTTCGTATTTTTATTTGAGACTATACACACACACATAGATATGTAATACATATGTATATGAGAATAACAGGAATCAAGTGTGTACTTGTCTTATCTTCCCTTTACCCCGATGCCGAAAAAGTAATCAGCTTAGCTTAAAGAATTGCTTCGTGTAAATTGGGACATAGTAACATGACATAACGTTTAAAAGGGTATAAAATTCATTGAAAAATTATTCATTTAAGCTAAAGTTTTGTTGAATGAAAAACTATTGACTTTGAAAAGAAGAAAAAAATTTTGTTTTTAAACAATTTTAAACATGAGTGAGTAAAAGTAAATCAATCAACTAAACAATTGACAAAAAATTATAAAATTGAAATATTTCTATTTTCAAGTTTTAAATAACTATCTTGGTGTAACTATACAAAGTGAGTGCGGTGGCATAGAGCTGACTGACTTTGTTTACAATTTACTTACGAGTATGTTAAAAGTAATACTGTTTCAAGTGTTTGACAGTAGTACATTAATTTACACAAACAAAATGCCTGTTGTTTCTGTATTGTGTTGTATTTGTTGCCGATTTGCACTCACCTTGTATAATTACACCATGTTTTGTATATTTCATTTTAAAATATTTGACAAGTTTATAAAATAAATATAAAACAAATAAACAAAAACAAATAATTACATTATACAACAAAAGTTAACAGCCAAACGAACAATTTTTTCAGAATTAAACCACTTTTAATTTGCTATGTGGAATTGTTATTTTAAGAATTTCTAGGTTTCATGCTGAAAAAAGTTTCGTTTTACTTTTTCTATAGAAGCAAAATACGGAATTAATTTCACTTCTGAACGGAATTAAATTCTGTGACATGACTGTATTACTAAGAATTAAAACGAGTATTTTCGAAGAACATTTTTGTACGGGGTACAAAAAAGAGCCAAAAGGGAGTAAAAATAGGACATTTTCCACAATTTATTAAAATTAACGAACTCATAATTTAACGCACAACAAAAGTACTAATTGGTAAAAAGGGCTAATTTCAGAATACATATTTGGTATTTCTTTTTTTTTTTGTAAATTCTTTTAGTTTTCAATTATAAGCAATTAAAAATCTGATGCGCGTTCACTGACACTCGAACCCTGATTGTTCGTTTATAGTTTAGTAGACCAAACCATCGGTAACCATAAATAATGAATATATGAATAATAATGAATGAACTGAATACGGATGTCTTATAGGATAGCTACGGTTTCCAAGAGAGCAAGATTCGTTACATGTTATCAACCTCAACAAGAGCTTGCAAAATCATTGGAAGCAACTCAAGCAGCAAAAACGTTTTGCCAGTAGGAGGATTCATTCAAATGTAGGAAAACTGGGTACCATATGAATTGAAGCCGAAAGACTTTGATTGTCCGAAATGCTGCTTCAACTCTATAAAAGGAAATCGTGTTTGCATCGAATTATCACATGCGATAAATAATGTATCCATTACGATAACCCGAAACATAAGAAATTGCACGTGAAGCCAAATATCCATGGCAGTAAGGTAAAGTTTTGTATTTGGTGCAACAAAAAAGATCATATCTATTATGAACTCCCTGAATGACCTGTTCCGAATGGAAACGATTGACCGAAAAACGCCCAGAATATGTGGCCACATTTTATAATACCTTTTAAAAAGTGGTTGTGAAGTTTTGCCTCACCCGCCTTATAGTCCAGACCTTATCCGCCCGAATTCTATACTATATACAATACTTTGAACAATTTTATATTGTACACATGTTTCAAAATATACGAGTATGATTAAAAATTCCGCATTTTTATATTATAGACCAAATGTTACTAAGGCTTTCATTATTATTAAGTCTGAGTTTAAAGTTCATGAATTTTAAAGGTACTCCCAAAAACCAATATGCAGGTGGCATAGATTTATAAGCAATATTATGGATTCTTCTCCTAAATTAGATACTTATAGAACATAAAATAGTTGATGTTCGACAGTAGAACACGCGAATAATGTAGAGCTAGTACACAACATTTCTGGAAATCTATCAGTATTCAAATTTGGCTTAACCAGAATTAAGCTATGTGTCCACGATCGTCAGATATTACAACGTTGTCATATCTAGCAATGTGCTAGCAATGTACTGACATTGAAAAATTTGTAGCAAAAGGTAAATTGTCAGTTTAGACGACTGTAAGAAAAATAAGAATTTCATTTGCACACAATTGTCACACAATGAATTTATCTGTCAACCGAAATTGTCAGTTTACACGATTTGATTCAGATTGTTGTGTGACATTGTCAAATTCGTTTTGCAGATCTGTGTGTTTAAAAATTTTAAATATTGTCATGGAACAAAAAAGAGCAATTCGAACCATTTTATCTGCACTCTATTAAACAGGATTTATCAAAAAATATGTCGCTATCCAATTTTTATTTTCTTTAATTTTCTTCCACTTTTTTGAAAAATTTTATTAATACACACTTGTTTGTTTATTTATGTATATACAGAGTTGCATTTAGAAATAATTTCTATGACAATACTGCCATTGGCAGATGCATAAACTTTGTACATATGACAATGAAAAGTGTTTGACAATTGTCTTAAAACAATGACAATACCAAAATTGTGTGTTTACACGATTGTTAGATGTCTGCCAATATTTTTGCCTTCCAATGTACTGAAAATGCTTTTTCTTACAACGTTGGAAGGAAAACATTTTAAGTTTACACGGTTGTTAGACATTAACTGAACATTTTTCGGACAACGTTGTAATATCTGACGATCGTGGACACGTTGAAACTAGACATTCAAAACAAATTGAAAATTTATTATAACAATATTATGATTAATTCAAACTTGTTGGAGAAAAGAAATAAAATTTTACGAAAAGTGGTATTTTCTGTACAAAAAGTATCCAGTAATTGTAATTGGGACCATTACAAATTTTGCAAGTAATATATGATTTAATACAATATTTCAATTGGGTTCTTAGTTTGTTTTACTTCTAAAAATCTAAATTAGCTTAAAACAGTAAAATCCCTTAAATTGATATTTACTAACATACGCTTACGCTGCATTACTAATTAATTTTACACAATTTTGCATAATAAACCGAATTATCAATTTAAATTTTAACATTCAAAGGACAATAGAAATAAGCAAGCGATCCATATTTAAACAGCAGCAACAACAAAACAAACGTACATACATACATACGTACATACTTATGTATGTATGTATGTACGAGTACATATGAATATGTACAAACAAACAAACAGCATACAGTCAAGAAGTCAACAATGACAATGATTTAGATAATTTTATTTATTATGCCCAAGAGAATGATGAACAAAGAAAAAAAAAAATAAACAACAACAAGCAGCACACTAACAATATGTATGTAGTTGAAAGGAAAACGAGGACTATATAATTTTATTTACTCTTTCAAGTGCGATGAGCCTCAACTCCCCATTGATTTCGAGACAAAGAAACAAAAACAACAAAACGTACATATAAACAGCAGTGTTGCCAGCAGTAACATTCAAAATTACACATCAGATGAAGAAAAATTACCCGATTTGAATAAAATTACACCTCATACCAAATTACATTATAATTTATTGAAACCTTTAAAAAAAAAACACAAAAAATTCATTACACGGTGCGACAGTCCAAAAAACCTGGGACCGGATATTATTTTTCTTGTAGGGCTTGTCGAGTAAAACAAGATTCCAATAGTGAAATATGCCAGACACCTCCAAAATCTGGATTTACTTATAAGCCTATAATTTGGTTGGTAATAATCCGAATTCTTAATAAATTTGGAAAGAAGAAACTGAGATCTTTCGAATGATATATAATTTATCTAAGAAAACTTGAGAAATTTGGGTGCTATTGTCGAGCAAACACAAATTTTGTAGACTTTTCAAAAATGTTTCAACTTTGGTGACGTTTTTATACATTATTTTATTAAGAAACTATAATATGTATTATTGAATTTATTCAAAAAGTACGTTTATTTTGTATCACAGTGTTATTCATATTATATTTACATACATTTATAAATCAAAAAATAAATTGCGTGGCACAGCTGTTAAAGATAAACAATGCATTTCGTAGTTTTTCTTTTTTGGAAACATTTTTTTTGAGTCATAAGCCATCTTTTCATATAATAACTTAAAACAAATTAACAGAAATAACATTAAAAACTTTAAATAAATTAATAAAAAAAAAAACGCTCTACTTTCACATTTGGTTGCATATGCAGAGTATTTATGGAAGGTTCAAAATGTTTATTGGCGTTCCTTTAGTAAATAATTCCTGCAATGGTTTCAGACGACAGTCTCTTTCTCAAATCAGTTTTACAAATGTTAATTGTGCCACTGAAACATTTGAAAATGGCGAAATAAAAATAAAATTTACTACTTTTTTTAACATTGGAAACATATACCAGATTAATTTTTAGTTTGCATACCTTTGCCCAATAAACTGCAGGTTCTAAATCACTATGAAAATTGTAAGTACAGTCGGGCCTCGATTATCCGTAATGGTCGGGACCAGACGCATTACGAATAATCGATTTTCATGGTTAATCGAATTACAATTTTGATTATACAGTTTTTAAATATTTTTATTATTTAACAAGTGATCATTGGTGTACATACATATTTATATTAAAACAAATTAATTCTTTTTAAAACTTTGTATTTTTGAGCTAGCATTTTAAAACTCACATTATTTTTGAATTCTCGTTAATTAATTTAACTTTATCTTTAATATTTAAAATGTTTCTTTATCTTTTTACCACTGGTAACGATGCCATACTAAATATAATTACATAGATCTATGTAATGTATCACCCGTACTTCCCAAATTTCAAAACTAAACTAATCACTTTAAAATGTTTCCGACTAATCGTATGCAAACAAGGGGATTCCCCGTTTTCATGTTTATTATATGGTACGTATGAATTTGAAGTTAATAAAAATAAATCTGCTATCACGGATAATAGAGGTAATCACGGTTAATCGAAGCAAACAATTTGAAAACATTGCAAACAAAAAAAATTGACTGATATTTTTCCATCACGGTTAATCGGGGTTAACGGTTAACCGAATCACGTATAATCGAGACCCGACTGCAATTGTAAGTTAGTTAGCGAGAAAAAGATGTACATACATATGTACATATGTATGTATAGCTTAAGAGTTGAAAACGAATAATTTTAAATGGAAAAGTAGTGTTTTAAAAGAATTTACATAATATTAAACCTGATCTACACCTAGAAGAAATTACCCACGCTCAATCCACGACAATAAAAATTTCACCTAATTCGGGTAATTACCCACAAAGTGGTAACACTGATAAACACAAACCCAAATGTCTACTCGACATTGAAAACGAGAGAAACGGTAATAAAGGCGTAAGAACAAGGGAGAGAGTATAATGAATGTGAATGTGTGTTCGTTCTTATTATTTCTCAAGTTTGTCTGTTTTTATTTTTGAGCACAAACATTCATACATACGAGTATATACATGCATACACACATCTTTATTCATGTAATAATAACAATGTAAAGTAATGTAATACATATTTAAAAATCACAGATGTGTGATGTATTGAATGGTAATAGAATCTCTTTTTGGTTTGTCTCTCTATCGGCTGGAAAACTCTTGTCAATTGTACACACGTGAGGGGAAGGATGTCACGTCCTTCTTATTTTATTTATTATTTAGTGGCTTACCTCTAACTAATTTTAAATTCATTTATCATTTTCGTTTTTGTCTTTTAATACTGTCTTCTAACTTATCACGAAATAATAAAATTTTATTTAATCTTGTATCTTCTTGACTAAGAGAAAGGGAAAGGATTTATGTATGTACATATGTATGTATTGATTGTAACACATCTTAATATTTGTCGTAAATAATATTTTTGGACTTTTGAGATTTGTTTTAAAAGATCTATGCTCTGTTAAAATAACGATATAGGTACGATATAGGGAAAAATACATGGTTTGCGGTATTTAAAATACAAAATACTTCTATTTATTGTACGTCCCTGCAAATAATATTGGTCTAAGTGATCCATTTTAGATGAAATGGACTACTTACAACATGGTCCAATGTAATGCATTCATGGACCATGTCATAGTTAAACAAGAGTTTGTAGTTAAACGACATGCTTTCGTGTTAACACGATTGCATATTGAGTTGTTGTTGTTTAAAACGAACCCTCTTGAGTACATACATGGAGTAGAAGCATGGAGTAGTTTTGGGACTACTCCGATGGGTTATATGGTCCAATCCTAGGACATCGCAAAGTTAAATCGACCACCTTTTTTTCATATATTTGGAGTAGTTTTGGAGTACTCCTACTCCTCTTTGGTCTAGTCTTTACATGCATGTATAGACTAGTAGCGTTATTTGCAGGGGTATTTTAAATACAAAATACTTCCACGTCATGTACTATACATCTATGTATGTATTTAAAATACAAAATACACCATTTTTATTCAAACCAAAAAATACATTATATAAAAAACTAATTAACAAAACAATTGTTTCCTTTCATAAATATCAGATTTTTGAATGCTGGAGGAGAATAAATAAAACCTGCTGCAGAAAATAATCATTCTACAGGTTCTGATGAGCACAAACTGTCAAGAGTAATAATGTCTTTGGTCTTGTCACTGAGGAAACTGACAAATTCCAACTCCAAATTTGAAATCCTAGATTCACCATCATCCCTATCTACGAAAACAACAAAATCATCGTCTTCTTTACTGGTGCTTCTAATTCTGATATTTCCAGGTGTCATTTTAAGTTTTTTGTAATTTTAATCCAGAGTATAAATTGCAAGATTTTGGATTCTTTGACTTTCTTCTGTCGTAATGTTTTCTGGCAGCCAACGCATCTTATAACCAGGATGATAACAGGAGGCCAATATAGCTCTATTTATTTCCAGTGATAGTTTAAAATACTTATCGAATCTTTTTTCCAATCTCTTTTTTAGTAGTGTTATAATAGGACTTAAATGTCTTAAATTGTTTCCATTCAACCGATTTAATCTTGTTCTAACAGACATTAAAGTCGGCAAAAGTTTTCCGTAATAACAGTTGTTACCCTGAAGGTAATCTAAAGCAGTGGCAATTGGTTTCAAAACTACAATGAATTCCTCTAAGTATTCCAGTTCTATAGCCGCGAAAGTGCTAACCTTACTTAGCTTACCAAATAATTCATTTAATTTGGATTTACTTTTCATAAGTTGTGCTATAGAATCATGCAGAGAGTTCCATCTTGTGGGGACAAGATTGATTTGGGCCTTCTAGACATATTCCATAATAAAGTACACTTACCAACTGCCGAATAATGAATTCTACTAACGTGTGAGTTTGTTATATGATTATTCATATCTGTAGTGGCCAAAAGACTTAATGTGTGGCTGGCACATCTGATGTGGCTGTCTAATTTCATCATCTGATGGAGTTTTTCGGCCTACGAACCAAAATTCTCTGTAATTCGTAATGCGATGCACTACTAATACGCTCGAGAACGAGTTCCCTGTCTATACTTTTTTGCAGCAGCAGCATCTCATACATGAGACTTGTATTTGTGTTGTGCACACGTATACATATGTATGTATGAAAATCCCTATTTCAGTATTCCTACATAAATATACAGTGGTGGACATGAGGTTAGCACACATGGCATCTGTTGCCAATTAAAGCAAAATATTTTTTGTTGTTTGTTATTTTTTTAAACCCTTTGTTTTTTAAACAAAAACCACGCCACTGCATTTTTACCCCAAAAAATTTTACAAAAAGCTGTGGGCAGTACTTTAGCACTACATAATAATTTTATTCACAAAAACAAAAAATCACAAAAACAAAAAAAAACAACTTTACTAAAATCCTCATCTTTTATTTTTAACAGCTGCACATCTACTGGGCATACTGTCCACCAGAGCCATACAGCGCTCTTTAGGAATTGCGTACCAAGCATTTTGGATTTCATTCCACAAATCGACCAAATTCTAGTAGCTTCACATTATTCCATAAGCTCTCAATCCAATTGAGATACGGAGATTGGACTGGCCAATTCAACACATCAATCTTATTTTGCTCCACGCAACTGATTTCAGTGCGTAGGAATAGTCTTCCTGTAAATGATTTATGTTTCGAAAAAAAAAATAAATCCAAGACTGTAGCTAAAATGCATCCACGCAAATTTTTTCCATTGAGTCTTCTTCTTATAGTTCTAAAGGAGACGTCAATAACGAATTTTGTTAAAAGATCTCTTTGGATTGCTGTTCTTAAATGGCCACTGCCACTGAGGCTTTTTACGGGTTGTTTTTTACGTCTTAGATCCTGTGCAACATTTTTATATGTCCCATAGACCCGATAATGGGTTAATGCGTTGTATAGGTACCATATTTCTGGACCAATTTAAAATACTTGCAATCTTTCCAATTTTGCTTCCTCTATTTTTAGTGCTCCCCCTTTTTACTTATGTCTAAATAGTGTTCTTTGAGCCTGAATCTTTTGTCAATTCCTAAACCTCAAGCCTACACTGTATGTTTAACGGCTCAAAAATAAAGTTTTACATTTTTCTTTCGTCTGATTTTGTTAAAATTAAAAATTCGCTTATCCTCGGATATTCCGAAAAAGGACATTTTTATTGTGTTGTCATTGCATTTAATACTTTATCAAAATATGCAAGTAACGGGTCCACCATCTAACGTTTTAGTTTTATCCTTCCGCTGAACGAATATGGTTGTGTATACGCTTGAACAACGCTGGGAAATATTGCGACATTACTTTGAAAATCATGGTAATGTTGCAGAATGTGTGCGAAAATTGGCGTACGAATTTTGGAAGAAGAGAAGCACCGTCAGCTCCGTATGTTCGTTATCTTGTGAAAAAAGTGAAAGAAACTGGCATTCTCATAAACCAAAGCGTGAAAAGCTTAAAATAGTGCGTACACCCGAGAATATTGCTGCTGTGGCAGAAAGTGTGCGTGAAGCGCCATCAACATCAATTCACCGTCGTTCTCAACAATTAAATATTTCGGAGACATCATTGAGACGAATGTTGCATAAAGACGCCATACAAAGTCCAATTGGTTCAGGAGTTGAAGCCAACTGACCATCCAATGCGTTTTCGCTTCGCTAAGTGGGCCTGCAATCGACTTACAGAAGATGCCGATTATGCCAAAAAAAATCATCTTTTCAGATGAAACCCATTTCGATCTTGGCGGGTATGTAAACAAGCAAAATTGTCGCATTTGGGGCACAGAAAACCCGCACGCATACATTGAAAAGCCGATGCACCCAAAACGAGTCACTGTTTGGTGCGGATTTTGATCCAGAGGCATAATTGGGCCATTTTTCTTCGAAAATGAGCAAGGAGTGGCCGTTACAGTCAATGGCGATCGTTATCGGGCCATATTGAACGAATTTTTGTTCACAAAAATTAAAGAGGAGGATATTGGCAACATTTGGTTTCAACAGGACGGCGGTACGTGATGTCGTTTGGCCACCTCGAAGCTGTGATTTGACACCGTTGGACTATTATTTGTGGAGTGCCGTCAAAGATAAGTGTTACGCCGACAAGCCAGAGACGCTTTAAGGGACAATATTCGAGAAGCCATTGGTGAAATACAGCTGCACACAATCGATAATGTGCTTAAAAATTGGACCAATCGTGTAGGTCAGCCGAGGCAGCCAATTTGAATGAAATTATTTTCCATTATTAACCGGAAGGATTGTACTTTCAAATAAAAAAAGAAATTTGAGAAAACATTCAGTAGTTTTTTTTATAGCATTTAAAAAAAAAAAAAAGTTATTTGGCGGACCCTTTATTAAGGAGGAAGTTTTTCTAGTGATTTGATCCTAAATATTGGCACATTTATACAAAAATGTCCTTGACGTCAAACACAAAAGAGGTCATTTAAAAATAAACCATATACGATAATTTCAATAAAGTCAATAATTCCACAGCCAAGAGTGGAATGTATATTTTAAATTTCAAGCAAATCTAAATCGAAGTTGGTTAAAATCCAAATGACCCTATACTTATGAATTCATATGAATGTTTGTCTGCAAACCTATAAAAATGTAGTAAAATAATGGAATTAATGCAGGCTATAATTTAGTATTTAGGCGTTTCACAAACATTAGTGCAAATGCATACAAACTTCTTAACATGTGTATGAATGATACATGCATACATACATACGAGTACATATACATACATACATACATACTCGTATGTTGAGTTTGTATTAATTTACACTGTAGATTGCTGGTATCTTTGAAATTTACATAAATAGACTTTAATTGTTTGCAATTATTTCTAATTGAGTCTACCTAAACGGCAGTCGGTGTTTGTTTTGTTGACTCCTGACTCCTACTCCAAACACTTAGCTCCTAAAAGTAAACACCATAAAGTGGAATATTATGTTTAATGTATGTACAGACATACAAATGTACATATTTCTATACTCGTATGTGATTAAGTATGTAGTAACATATGTTCATTAAATACTAGTGGGGGCAATTACATTTTATATATGGAGTATTTTTACTTCAAAATTTGTTTAGTATCGATCTGTAAGTGATCCCAGCCTCCATATAAGGCAACCGCCGAAAATCACTTCAACATTCATAAAGTTCTAAATGAATGATCGATATTTAAATCGAAACAAATAAGTTTTAGGTATGCGGACATTTTGTAAGAATCAGTGCTTGTCGAATGCTGATTATAAGATAAAATTGAACATGCTTTAGTTTTATTAAAACATAAATCACTCTACCAAATCCTAAGATAGTCCTTAAAAATTTTTGTCTGGATGGACATCAAGCAAGAAAGCAGAATGTCTACGCACAATCATGGAGACTTAACTCTATGAAAAATATTCTGAAACTCAGAACTTGGAAGCTACTCAAGGATCAATTTTAAAACAGTTGCGAGCAGCAGGAAATGCAAAGTCCGACAAATCAATCGAATCGACAAAAAAGACAAATATACATGGCAATGGACAAAAAAGTTCCTATCTATTAAGAGCTACAAAAATCTGGCCAGACCATCACAGGGAACCTGATTCGTTTAAAGCGAACATTGGCAGAAAAACGCCCAGAATATGCGGCCAGGGATGAATGCTCAATATTCTATCATGACAACGCTCGTCCGCATGATTTTATACCTGTTAAAAACTATTTTGAAAGAAGTGATTCGGTAGTGTTTCTTCAACCGCCTTATAGTCCAGACCTTGTCCCGTCCAACTACTATTTGCCTCGATCACTTCAGAACATGGTATCCGAAATTGGCTTGATTCATTTTTGGCATCCAAAAATGATCAGTTCTTTTGGCGCGGAACACTTTTGTTGCCAGCAAGAAGAAAAAATACAAGATGGGAAAAGTTTAGTGGTCAATATTTTGAATAAATTTATATTGTACAAATGTTTCAAAATAAAAACTAAAAGTTTTAAGAAATTCCGCGTTTTTAAGTTATACACTCAATACCAACCTTGAAATTCCAGATAATGAAGTATACAGGATACCTGGTATAACGAATCACACTGTAACAAAATTCCGAAATAATATACAGCAAAGTTTATTTAAGAAATAGGCCTGACAACCTGTCGTTCGTTATACCGGGATTTGATTGTACAATTAACTTAAAGCTATAGTATTTATTTTAGATAAACAGTCGGTTGGACCCACAGTGCAAAAGCTGGCAATAGAAGTTTTAGTAACGAAACATGAAGGTGGAAAACGGCGTGCAGAAACCAGCAATTAAAAGTAGAGGAAAAAATTGCTTGCTAAAAATTCAGGGGTTGGCACGATCGTCAGACTGCAAAAAGACAAAGTCTGCTCTCTCTACAACTCATCAAATAAGGAATAAGTTTAAGGAAACCACCATATCTGAACCTTAGCCTGATTTTAGCAAATTTTAAGGATAACGCGAAACAGTTTCCAAACAAAGCTATCTAAAGCTATACACCCCGACAAATTATTCCTGAGATAATTAGCACGGACACCTGACACCGCTCCTGTATAACTTCTATCTTTTACATATTGGAGATACCACATTGGGGAGCGACTGCCTCAAGGCGACCAGCTTGAGCTTTACGGTTGTAATATCTACGAAGCCATCGCCAAACCTCTTCTCCACCTGCATGAAGGAAATAATAATCATCTTAGGCATTATAGCCGCATTATTTGGCTTCACTTTTCATAGTCCTTTTATCTTCTCAGCGGGATAAAAAAGCCTTGCAAACAAAACAGCACCATTTGACACCAGAACTTGAAATGTTGAAGTACCACATTTGCTTGTATCATCAATATAATACCAAAGAAGGAATGTAAGAACGTTTTATTTGTTGGAAGTCTCTCATGCCTTAAATAAGTTAATTTGCAAATTTTCATGCGAACCTTTCAATTTTGAAAAGGCCTTTAAAGCTAAAAAATATATGATAAACTTTGAAATTTAAAAGCAATTTGCTTCTGGTGATTTCGTTATAGAGGGGAACTAATACGATTTATTAAAGATTGATAGTAAAGGGTTCCCACGTTTTAAAAATTAGACAAGTCATCATTGAACAGTGACAATTTAACGCCTTGGAATAAAATTCATCAATCATTTGCTACAACAGTTCACTAAAGTCAAGCTGCTGCAAACAGATTTAATGAACAAAAAATGACAGGGGTAAGTATTTTTTTTAAATCTAAACGTGTGTTATTTGTACCATAATTTGTTGAAGAAAAAAAGTGATTTTACAAAAAAAAAAAAAAAAAAAAAAAAAAAAAAAAAAAAAAAAAAAAAAAAAAAAAAAAAAAAAACGTTAATTAGACCTTAATATACAACACTTTTAAATTTTTTTGGTCATAAATTGTAAATAAAAAAAGTAAAAAAAAGAACAAATAAAAAATATATTCAAATCAACTGCAGAGCTCTAATTAACCCATGATAAATATTTAACAAAATAAAAAATCACAAAAAAAAAAAAAAAAAAAGTGCCAGAATTGGCCCACAATAATGACAACTAAAAAACTAAAAAAACAATGAATCTTAAAAAACCAAACGGAAAATGTGGCTACACAATGTGTGTGTAATTTTTTTCATTTAAATTTTCCACTTATTTTGTGATACATTCTTTCATTTTTCTGATTTACTTGTTTTTTTTTTCTACATATTATCAGGCCTTAAATTAAAATTAAAACAGGCCTTTTTCTATTTAGTTTCCACATTTTAATGATTTTTTTTTGTAAATTAAAGAATGAATGGAATGCCCCTTTGGGAAAGATTCTAGTTAATTTGAGGGTTGTTTTATTTTACCACCTAAACTGCGTGCCGTACTTGCCACGTCTCATCTCACCTCAACACTGATTTTATTTGTTCACCCTGCAACACCTCAGCACTGTTCAGAATTCAAATAAAAAATTTCTAACTTTGAAAATGAATTTTTAACGCTTTAGTTTTTTTTTTTTTTGGTTTTCAGACTGATGGGGTGGTTGTGTACTCCGTGCTGGTGGTTGCTGATGACGCTGGTGAAGGGTATGATGGGTAACAGTATGAGGGGCAGCAATAATAAATGGTAATAATGTATTAACGACGTCTACACTGTGTTTTGATTTGGTTACACTTCAGTTTGTTTGCTTAACGACCTTTGAAATTAAAAGACAACAGCAACATTATTGATGATTAATTTTTTTAATATTTACATAAACGATTTTCGGAAAAACAAATCCAGATTTTGATAGTGGTGTTTACTCAGATTATATGATTCCTATGATAATAATAAAGCAAGTAAACAAAATACTAGAAAGTTAAAGTAAAAAAAGTTTTCTTAAGGGTGCTGTAGCTTAATTGGTTAGGGCATTTGATCATTAGGCATGAGTTGGTATTTGTATCCCGGATTCGATTCCCAGCCGCTGCCACTCAAACAACAACTATTTCTGATAATTATTAGTTTTCTATCATAACTTACATATATTTATCACAGCGACCTCCTTCAGTGTTATAGCATTGAAACGCCACTGAAGTGAAATAATTAAATAAAGGCTACAAAATGAAGCTTTAACATTAATGCGCCTACTCACCACCAGAGGCGCTGCAATTCTGCAGCGATATCCAAAACCGTTTTTGTCCTATTAAAAAAAACCTTTGTAGCGCTCTTATTGAAAAATCCGATACTAATAATAGCTTTTCTTCATTGTAGTTTTGAATGCTGGAAACATTTGTTTAGCTCTGTAACACTTAAACTCTCACGTTCAGTGTATTTTTCGCATTTTGAACATTTTAATCAGCAACGGCAGCAACCAACAACCATTAATGTACTGAAGAGTTAACAACATGTTGAGCGATTAAATGTTGATGATACCACAGCACAGATAACAACAGCTACAACAACAAAAGCAACAATGAAAAATCAATAAGTTTTACGCATCTTGTTACACTCTGTATTCAATATTCCATTATAAAAAAAAAGTAGGGATTGTATGTGAAAATTTTGCAAAAAAAAAAAAAAAAAAAAAAACAACAACACCGGCCAATCCTTGTTTTCTAACTGACATGAAAACGAACCGCAACAACAGCCATAACGAGAATACGGATGTGTAGCTGCAATAACAGTCATGTTAGTGATGTGAGTTTTCAATCGATATTTTGCAAGAAGTATCAATTTTCTACAATGTTGATGATGATGATGATGATGATGCGGAAGACAGTGTTTGGTGCCTAAAATGCCGTCTAAATGTTTTGTTGTTTTAATAAAGACGTTTTCGAGATAAAACACTCCTTTTCTCTAAGACCCTCTAGTAGGCACAACATAAACTGGCTTCATTTTTTCCTTCACACAAATTTCTTTTCCTGCACTTCTTTGGGTTATTTTTTTGTTTTGGAAAATTTCAAAATGTAAGACTAAACTAAAGGTAGAATACAAGTTGTTCAACATGTTGCATATACATACATATATATATACTCTTATATTCTGTTGTGATGATGTTGCTGTTGTTGCGTCAATAAATTTTTTTTTATTTTTTGCTTTTTAGTAATTTGCTGATACGTGTGCAAATTGATCGGTTGTTTATACTGTTGCATGCCAAACTCTGGATATCAACCTCGTCTTCCTCAGCTTTCGAGGTTGCATGTCTTTTCATTTTCATTTTGCTTTTAGTTTTTTGTTTTTAAATAATTTTTTAATAAATATCTAAATACACTCAAGAAATCAGCCATGGAATTGTGCATTTGAACCTAAAGCAGTTTCTTATTTTGCAACTAGTTTTATGTTGAAATAATTTAAATAGCAATTGCTGTGGACGGACAATAACAGAATGAGGAAAGGGTGTTGCTTATAAAAAGATTAAGATCTGCTGCAACAATCAGTACGTTGACGCCTTAAGAAAAATATTCCTAACAAATTTGATCTGCATGTTTCAATTACATACATATATTTTTTGAAAAACTCCAACTTGCGTTACATTTATAAATGCCAGCGCTAAATTATCTAATTAAACATATTAATTTCCAATTAATAAATGATGCCTACAAATTTAATTGCAATAAACTTCGAGTGTAATTCGTTCAACTCTTGTTCATATTATGTTAGGTCTAATTATTGTGGCAAGCCCCTGAGGTATAATTTGCCTGATTGATTTACATAACGATCGAAAATGATCAAGACATTAATTTCTTATTAACGTTGCCTCAAACGCAAAAACAGACTCAAATACCAACAGCCACAGCAACTAAATACAACATCAATAATAATAACAGCAATAATACATATTGGCAACAGAATGCAACACACACATACACGCACACACATACAATACATACAGTCTGACAGACAGTCAGACACACAGATCGATCATTGGCAAAGATGTTCGTTTGTACGATCTCCTGTTTGTGGCTTCGTTTACTGGCAACGCATTCAAGTATTTAAACTTTAAATTTTAAAGTCTTCATTTTCCACACAAGAGATGTTTCAATTCAATACCCTTCGTTCGATTCTTCTCTGTTCTCTGCAGAATTGAAGTATGAACAGAAAACCACAAAATGTTGCCAACTGATGCTTAAACACGTCAAACTATTTCATTTGGTTAAAGCTGGGAAGAAGTAGAACAATTTCAGATAATTCAATTAAATGAAATTGTGTTTTTTTCAAAAACTTAATAAAGTCATACAATTTGATATACATACATAAATGCGCTCGTAAAACAATTTATTAACTTGGCTTGAATGTACGAGTATGTTGCTGTTTTAACTGCTAGTAGCCATCGTATATTTTGGTAAATATTTTCTCAAAAGTAAAAACTAGGTTTCAAGCATATCGATGTAATAAGTTAAGGAGGTATTGCTCTGATTGTACTTTTTGTTAACACCTTGAGCAAATAAATCACTAACTTATTTATGCTCTATCTGTGTACACCAATACCTCACTTTGCGTCGGGGTTACGTTTCAAAACAGCACCACGCAAATTGAAGCGACGCAAAGTGAATTACGATTTTCTATAGCAAACCATGTAAAGATTGAAGATATTTAGGTTCTGGGGTTATGAAAATACTATGTCGTCCAACTCTAAATATTAAAGACTCGAACCCAAAACAACGCAACTTTGAAAATCTAACAACGCCCAGTGAAAATTAGTACTAATTAAGCAGCCATGCAACGTCGAAAAAAAACGCAAAACGAAACGACGCAAAGCGAGGAATGTATCCCCGCAATAACACATGCTAGTACTAGCAATCGAGTGCTGTGTATACGAAAACTTATTCGAAAAACTCGAATCATTTGCAATTAGCATTACTGTTTACACACGACAGTGAGAGTTCATTTTCAAAATGTTGTCAAAGCTTAAATTTCTACCGGCAGCTCCATTTGATTTGCAATTGCTTCGAAGGCCTTGCTTTATCACTAATATGCCACAGAAGAGGATGGGAACGATATAAATTAATTAATTTTATTATATTTTTTAAATTTAATTTTACTTTCATTTTTGTTTTGATTGAAAAATAGAGTTGCCGAGTTGATCACATAAAAATTTTTCGTGAGGGAAAATTTTTATTAACAATAATTATTATGATTTTAATGATATTTATTCTACAAAATTAAAACATTTTGTTTATCAATGTTATTTTGAAAGAAATTTGTTTACAATCACTCATAAAACAAACTAAAATTTCAATTATAAATATTATATTATCCACTTTCTATGTATTGGAAAATATATGTGGCAACATTATTTTTTTATTTGACTTTTACTGGCGTGACAGTGTCAAACATTCACTCGTATGCAAATGTACCCAGCTAGCCATATGAGTCCGAAAAGAGTCTTTTCTGACACCTGTTCCGGAGCGTTCATGCTCTTTATGAGCCCAAAAAACAATCATTATTGCTCCGAAAACCTTCAGAAAAGAGGGTCATTACATTCGAAAATGGTCCTTCAGAAAGAGCTCTTAGATAATGTCAGAAAAGAGTCTTTTATAATGGTCTTTTTGGACTCTGAAAGAGTTCTTACATCATGTCAAAAAAGAGTCATTGCAATTTTAAATACAACAAATTTAAAGGTCGCATTTATTATTTTTTATACCCTACACCACAATAGTGGGGAGGGTATATTGGATTTGTGCTGATGTTTGTAAAGGCCATAAATATTGGTCCAACACCCACCTCAAAATATGCCTATCAACTCTGAATCACTTTCTGAGTCGATTTAACGATGACCGTCCGGCCGTCCGTCTGGCTGGCTTGTGCGCAGAGTACAGGTCGCAATATTGAAGATATTTCGATAAAATTTGGTACGTGATCTTTTCTCGGCGCAAGGATGGATGGGATTGAAGCTGGTGGAAATCGGTCTATTATTTCACCTGGCCCCCATACAAATGTCCTCCCGAAATTGGGGTTTACTGGTCATAAATCTTTGAATTATGCAAGTATGCAAACAAATTTCACCACAAATGAATAGTAAATGGAGCTAAATCACATCTACAAATTTCGTGAAGATCGGTCCCTAATTAGTCGTAGCTCCCATATAAGGCCCACTTCCGAAAACCACTTGAAAGAGCATAACTCTCTCCAAATAAAATTTAACAAAAATGAGTTTCTTTTATACAGAAAAGATGACACGGTCCATAATTAGTCGAAACTCCCATATAAGACTCTTTTCGCAATTCACTCCATAAATCTTTTAAAAGTATTTATATCGAGATAAAGGTTAGCACATATAATACTTATATTCACAGACATCATGACACTAAATTTTTGGATGATTGGTCCACAATAGGTTATATCTCCCATATAGCGCCCATATCTGAAAAACGGTTTTATTGATATACTGGGTGTAGGGTATTATATGGTCGAGCTTGACCGACTATACTTTCTTACTTGTTTTTAAATTGTTTTTACTTAAACAAAAAGGGAATTCATTCATTGGAAAAAATTAAATAAATTGTATTTACTGTAAAAAAAATAAAATGGAATTCATTTAAATAAAATATATAAAAATGGAAAAAAAATTATTTTTTTAAGCAAATTTTTCTTTCGGTCCGAAAATGCATTTTAGTTGACTTTTCTGACTCCTTTTTCGGAGCGCTCCAAAAATGCTCTTTAGTTGGATTCTTTTCTGACTCCTTTTTCGGAGCGCTCCTAGAATGGTATGCTGGGTATATACTCGTATAGTGAAAACTAAACATTATAGAATAAGTACAAGGTTACTTTATAACGCCAAAGATACTCGTATAAACAATAAACAAATAGTCTTAAAGAAAAGTCTACTGCATATCGTAAGCTAAAACGCAAACGGCCCTATCTAACATTTTAAAAATTTTACAGGATAAGCAAAAAACTACTTTAAACTAATGGTACAGTTTCGATCAGTATGATTTTTACCAGTATTATAAAAAAAAGGTGTGAGAATTTTAATTCTTGCAAAATAAAATAAAATTTTCAAATATTTAAAAAGCCTTGTTAGTTAGTTAAGTCCTTTGGTACTCCAATTTAATGAAGCCAAAGGCCCTATCTGCACGTTAATACAAAGGAAAACGCTGTTTAATAAATTTAAATATACATAAACGTTTTTTATTTATTTTTAATCAAGAGTTGCAAGAATTGGAATAAAGAAAAGTATTAATTCATTTTTAAAGGGAGCATACCTTAGAAATAATGTCAATCTTTTGGAAGTAGTCCAACATCCTGCAGATGTTGACACTTCCTTTTTAGAAACTTTTAAACTTTCTTCGTGCAATATCGAAGGTAAAGCGGTAATGATTTCGTTTAAAATAAATAGTGCCTGTTTGTTCGTATGCCAGTGCATGTATCATATTGACAGTGGGGTCCCCCGGATTTTTGTCATTAAAAATAAAATATACTTTTTAGTTTCAGTAGATTTTGCACTAATACATTTCATATTATACCTGGTCTTATAGATTTATATCGCTTAGTGATAGATTCATAATCAAGAAAGTAATTGTGATTCAAGTGGTGGAAAAGAGGAAGAGGGCTTTGGAAGCAGTTTTACCAAGTTAACAAATTCAAATCTCCCAGTAAAAAAAAATCGTGTTTTTTGTAGCACTTAAGAGAAAAGGCGCATAATCGAGCGCTTCAATAAAAGCGCTCTTTTGAAGCAGTAAATGCTGACGAATAAAATATACAAAAAAGATGCTCTTTTAGTGCTGACAACGAAGAGGGTTTTAAAGCGAAAAAACAAAAATGAAATTAAAGTCAATTACTTCTCAATTACTATGAATTTTTTTTTTCTTAAACAAAATTATTCAGATAGAATTTGTTCTTTGATTGGTGTGCGCGAAGTGACGTAAAACACTTTAGGAAAGTGCTTTATTTGCGCTTATTGTCAGCAGAAAGTACCTAGTCCCTCAAACCGGGAACATCTCATACAAAAATCATGCATCCCATCAGCAGATTTGAAGCGATTTGAAGTATGAATTCATACATAAAACCTGCTCCTTTTGTAGCACATTTATTACTGGGCTTTTCTTCAATAAGAGATTGCGTAGAGTCGCCTTCCATTTGCGTATGACCAACCATCAAGTATTTGTGCTCTATGGTAATGTCTTTTTCCACACATAAAGAAAGCAAAGCATTTGAAAGGACGACATTTCTGTTTTAATTACAACAACCATCTGAATAGATAATGATGTGGTGAATTTCAGGAAACAGTTCACGTCAATTTCTCATGAACGAACGGGTTAAAATGAACGGATCACTTCATTGAACGGAATGAGCCGGTCATTTAACTGAACGATTTTCGTTCAATAGTGTACGGATCAATTTTTTATCAAAAGACAAGAAGAAAATCGCATTCAATAAGGATTGTATTCATTCGTTCAAAGTGAACGATTAAACGAATTGAATGAACGAATCAGTCTTGGATAAATGAACGAAAATGACCGGTCACTAAAATTAACGGGCACAACTCTATACTGAAGTATTCCAGTTTTGCTATCATAATCATACCAAATTACGGAGCAGAGGATGTCGTAGCAAACCGTTTTAACAAGTAGAAACAATTTATTTAATGTTCTCAATCAGTAGGTGGGACTTGTGGGTCCTCGTGTTAACACTTTTCATGTTGGGTAAAGTACGAACGTAAAGGTGACAGATAATATCGTTAAGGAACTCCTAATCTTCGTAAATGTTTATATTTCAATTCACAATATCAGATGCAACACAACTCCCCAGATATAATACTGGGAAATAATCAAAGAAATATGACCTGGAAATTGGTCATGGATGGGAAACACACTTTGGAATTACGTATGGCAGATCAATCGTTAATGTGTTGAATGGAATTTCTAGGGTCTTTGCTAAATGTTTTAATGTTTCCAAATGGGGCAGAGTTTATTTGGTCCAACGCATTCAATTATTATTCTTAAAAATTGCTCTTCAAAATGCTTCAAACTCGTGTAAACAGCAAAAATTCTTCAAAACATATTTATATAATAGTTATTAATAGTTATTAAATAAATAAGTTTTGAAGAATTTTTGCTGTTTACACGAGTTTGAAGCATTTTGAAGAGCAATTTTGAAGAAAATTTCGATCGTGTAAATCTGGCTTAAGGTTTTAGATGGTGAAAGTCAATGATACTTCAATTACTGCCAATTTAAGATTCTACAGTCGATAGCGTTTTAATGAGAATAGTGATGTTCCTAGAAAATTTGACAGTAAAATGTCAATTAACACTCTCTACCATTTATACCGATTTATGATCATCTCTGTACGCATCATGCGACGCATTGCAAAGAATTTCCTTGTATTAATTAAAAACAAAAACACTTCTTATTATGTTCGGCAACAACAGTTGGCCCAAAATGCCAAAATCTGTAAAAAAAAAAACATTTCTTTGCAGTTTGTAATTTAAATTGCATTAATTAGAATGAGAATGTTGAAATTCCAATGATTTTAAAATGTGTGTACACACAATAATTACAAACACGAGGACACGCAAATCCTCCAACCGGTTGTAGGCATTAAAACAATTATCAAACATTAAAACCATCAACCAATTCTGTTGCATCCACAGTCATTCTGTGTGAATGCGGTATTCCAACATGTCTGTCCGTTTGTCCAAATGAATGACTTTCATGTTCACATTTAAGTATGTACATAAGTATGTGGTGTATGTAAGTCGTTAAAATAAATGGCTTACAACACTTTTATGGAGCATGATTGAGTTGTCATATTTTATCACCGTAAATGACTACTTTGCCAAGATCGGCCGGCGCAAACTGAACGTAACATTGCAACGCAATGCATCGCATCAAGTAAAGGCAAGAAAACACACAAATAAAGGATCATTCATTTTAAAGCTGACGATCGGACATTTATGGTTGCCAGATTAGACATCGTTCGAAACTATCTGTTGACTAAAATACCAGTGGCAACAAGAATAAAGAGCGAAAATGTAAAGCAACTCTTCGTAAATATATTTATGTAGATAAAACACAGATTGATCAGAACACAACAAACATAAGGAAAGAATCTAAAGTTTTAAAATGAAGCTAAAATTCTTCAGGTATCTGAAATAGTGGCTCTTTAAAAGAGCTTTGGCTCCAACAAAACATGTCCAGGAAATTCCTAAAACTTTCCAATATCTCAACCATCAGGCAACACTGAATGCTGCGCTCTGACTTTTTTAATAAAAAACAAGTAAAACAAGTATAGTCGGTCAAGCCCGACCATATAATACCCTACACCCAGTATATGTATAAAACAGTGTTTCAGAAATGGAGATATAACCTATTTTGAACCAAAATTTAGTGTCATGATTTCTGTGAAAATAAATATTATATGTGTTAAACTTTATCTCGATATAAATACTTTTAAAAGATTTATGGAGTGAATTGCGGAAAGGGTCTTATATGGACCGTTATGGACCGTGTCATCTTTTCTGTATATATGAAACTTATTTTTGTTGAATTTTATTTGGATACCAAAATTTTTGAGAGAGTTATGATCTTGAAAATGATTTTCGGAAGGGGGTCTTATATGGGAGCTATGATCACTTATGGACCGATCATCATAAAATTCTACCATATTATATGTATATATACGAAACATATTTGTGTTCAATATTAGTTGGATACCAGTATTTTTAAAAAAATTTATGATCGTTAAAGTGAATTTTGAAAGTGGGAGCTACGACTTATTATGGACCGATCATAATAAAATTGTACCGTATTATTTGTATATATATGAAATATATTTGGGTTCCATATTATTTGGATACCAACATTTTTGAGGGAGTTATGCTCTTTAAAGTGATTTTCGGAAGTGGGTCTTATATGGGAGCTACGACTAATTATGGAGCAATCATCATAAAATTCTACCATATTATTATATTACCATATTACGAAACATATTTGTGTTCAATATTAGTTGGATACCAGTATTTTTAAAAAATTTATGCTCTTTAAAGTCATTTTCGGGAGTGGGCCTTATATTGCAGCTATGAAAAATTATGAACCGATCTGCACAAAATTTGTTGTTCTGATTTGGCTTCATTTACCACTCATTTGTGGGGAAATTTGTTTGGATAGTTGCATAATTCAAACATTTATGATCGTTAAACCCCTATTTCGGGAGGATAATGGAACGATTTCCACCAATTTCAATCCCATCTAACCTTGGACCGAAAAAATATCACTTAAAAATTTTATCGAAATATCTTCAAATTTCGACCTGTACTCTGCGCACAAGCTTTACATGGACAGCCAGCCAGACGGACATCGTTAAATCGACTCAGGAAGTGATTCTGAGTCGATCGGTATAATTTAAGGTGGGTGTTGGACCAATATTTCTGGGCGTTATAAACATCAGCACAAATCCAATATATCCTCCCCACTATGGTGGTGTAGGGTATAAAAACCAAAAATTTTATTTGTATTTTGAAATACTCGTATTGTGGTGAGAGTTTCTATATTGCGAATAAAAGGGCCGACACCTGTAAGTGTTTTTAAGCCATGAATTTATTTTATTTATGTAAGTGGAAACAAATAAAGACATCAAAGGTGTGAGTGAAGAAGAAAAGTACTCAAAAAGTAAAACAAAACTAAAAATCTAAAGTGGCGGAAGGCACACGAATTCTGTGTTCAAGCCATTTCAGAAACTGCTTGAGAATTTTGTGTTGCGATCGGTTGGTTGCACAGGTTGTTGTGGCAGTAGTTGTTGGTTTATTGGCCACATATGAGTGTGTGTTTGTGTGATATTCAGGTGATAATATACCCGCCATTTTCGTAATGGAAAGTAATTATTGTTTGTGGTACACGAATTACAGTAATCGTCATAAAACGTTTCCCCATGACTGCCTTGAGTAACAGGCGCAAGAATTTAAATCAGCCAGCGTCAGTCGGCCAGCCAACCATCCATTCGATACAGGTCGTCGTAAAACAACAACAAGTCAAATATCATTATCCGCACATTCAAATGAACGTACGTACGTACATTCGTACAACAATATCAGGAGATGTATGTATGTATGTATGTATTGTACGTTCATGTATGCACGTGTATTGTGCATTGTGATCTTAGTAGTTAGTGTTCATAAGTATTCGATCGATAATGTTGAGTAATCTCTTTTGCGTTTGTATTACGGACGAGTATTATCATCTATTAAATTAAATTAATGATGATTTGTAATTAGGATATTTTCAACACTCAACCTTTTTTAAAGATTGTTCAATAAGTTTATTTATATTTAATAACCAGAGTGTTTTAAATAGAACACTCCATAGTATCATCTGAATTCGAAATGCTCATCTCTTAAGGTCAGCAACGAGTTAAGTAGTCGGGTGGCGCAACGTCTGGACTAAAAGGAGGGAGAGCCAATACTTTCCAATCATTTCTTTTAAAATAGTTTTGCAACTTGTGGCCAGCGTTGTCATGTCATGTAATATTATGCTTTCATGTCTCGCATATTCCAGGTACCCTGTGATTGTTTGGCCTAATTTCAGTACCTCATAATAGTGCTGAGCAATGGAAAATTAAAATACAGAGAAAATCGTGCACAAATTTCTTCAAAAGCCGAAACTTGTTGTTCAGTAATTGAAAAAAAGCTAAAGCATCAAAAAAAAAAATAATGTAACTCATGTTATAAATATGTATGTATGTAGATACAATCAAATCTTAAAGACAGATCGTTACCGAAAAAAACATCATTAAAAGAAACCAGGGGGTTACTCTCTATTGCGATGCGAAAACAAATTCGATGCGATAAGACAACAATTTGGTACTCTGTATCTCTCTCTTACGCAAACGCTTTCGCAAAGTAATTATAAAAAGAAGCAACACTGGCACTGTCAAGTAAACAATAAAGAAGAAGGAGCAAATAAAATGTCAAAACTTGTGAAAAAAAAATTCAAACTAATTTTTGTGCAGTTGGTGTTTAATATTTTTCTTTGATATATTCAAAACAAAATTCCTTATTTCGCCAAATGCTTTAGATGTTTCTTTATGAAAGAAGCCCTGATTAGCACGCACGTTCATGTTAGAAAGCCGAGGGCGTTTGGCAGCATGCAGATTTTCGTTTAACTTGCTGTTCTGTGCAGGCTCAAAATTTTCTTGCGAAACATCTTTTTCCACTAATGGCAAACACGTCGCCATTGGCATGCCGGTAATGGCCTGCTCCATATTAAGAAGAGTTACAATTTGTGCTTCTGCAGAAGAAAGCGGGCAAAATTCTGAAATGCTCAATTTATTTTTCCGCATTTTTATTTTTGGGTGGTTTTTCAAATCGGACCAAACCTATGTAGGTACCAGCACAATTATAAAATTATAAACTTTACAATTTCGTCCATAAATTATTTGAGACTTGTTTGGCATTTGCTGTCTGCAAATGTCCCTTGGCCAATTCTTTGTGTTGCACCATGAAACCAACCAAAGTGTCAAATTGTCGCTGTTTTTCCCTAAAAATATTAATAGACCTAGACATTTTTACTACAAAATTAAACAAATAATATATAATTTTCCATTTTATTTTTATTTATTTGCGATTGGTATTTTACTACCGCAAGATGTTTTTATTTATCGAACGATTTTGACATACGTTTTCGCATTTCGCTTTGCGAAAACAAGATAAACTTAATGCGAAAAGGAAATGCACAAACGCATTAGAGAGTATCAATTGTTCGATTTCGTACGATTTTTCTTTCGCATCGCAATAGAGAGTAACCCCCCAGACTAATACAGTAAGTTCTATCAATAAGCAAAGTCCGGGTCTTTCCGACAATGATAAAGAATCGCTATCGTGATCAAAATTGTATGTTACACTGAAAAGAGGTGATGAGTACCAAATAGATTTTACCTCTCTTTAGTAAAGTATTGGCCCGATGGATATGAACCCTTTAATTCAAAAAATTTTAACAATATTAGGCTCTTGTTAAAGGAAATTTTAAGTATAAAGTAAATAATTCTTGACAATAGAAAACAAATATGTGAAATTTGAAATAAATATGCATCGCGGGTAGATTGAAATGTTGTAACAGTCAATGCGATCCATTGAAACAAAAACGCGGATTTTTATGAGACAACATTTATTTTACAAGCTTTTCTTAATTAAATGTTAATAAATGAATATCAACTTGTAGTTCCAAAGTATTCAAACGCTTTTTTGTTACACCATGCTTTGACGTCATTGAATTATAAAGCTGTTATACTATAAGCGTCACATCTGATTTTAATTAAGAGATATCGAATCAATCTATTCATTAAATGGTTTAAATCTTTTTCAGTCCTGGCTATATCAATTGTGATACATATCTGTGTTTTTATACCCACTACCAACAAGACGGAAATATTGTTATTCCGTTTGTAACACATCGAAATATTGGACGTAGAACCAAAAAATCTATATATTTTGGGTCCTTATAAAATTCTAAGACGATCTAGCCATCTCGGTCGGTCCGTCTCTTGAAGTCACCCTACAGCTTCGAAAAAAAGACATAGAACAAAGAAATTTGTCGAAAATAGTTTTTATTTCAACGGAATATTTGTTACTAGCTGTACCCTGCGCACGTTGCTACGCAACCAATTAAAAAAAATTTTAAAGAAAATATTCAATTCATTTTGAGTAATTTTATTGATTTTGCTCATTTTGCAAAAAGTAGGCGGTCGAAAGAAGTATTCTTAGTCATGCCGGAGTCTTAGTTATATTCCGTCAAATTTTCAGTAAGATCGGTCCAGCGGTCTGGCCTTCCCGTCAGGCATTGTCCTGCAAGAGATGGGGTGTGAAAGGGGGCGTGGAGTATGAATCTTTATTTTTACCTCACCTAGAGTAACATGTGTATTCGAATTGAAGTAAATATGTTAAAATCCGAGTAGAATCAATTACACAATTTAAAAAAAGTAGGAGTGGTCGAAAGAAATCAGAAGCTTTGGCACATAAAATTTTTATTTTTACCTCACCTTCAGTAAGATGTGGATACAATTTGTTTGAAGTAAATCTATAAAAACCCATGCAGAAGAAATTAATCAATTTAAAAAAGTGGGCGTTAGAGTAGGCGTGGTCGTAGAAACTTAGAAACCTTACCGGTCTCATGCACAACAACTTTGCCAAAGATCATCACATGATCAGATGCATAGTTTAGGAGTCTATAAAGGACATACACACAAACATTAATTTTTATATATGTATATAGAGTAAATATTTACTTTGTATGGGAGCTGCTACTCCCACTGCTCCGATCGCGGCCATTTTTGTTTCCTGATTATTCAAATCAGTAACATATGGGATACTGCAATGTTTCAAAACTCTTGCTATCACAATAGTTAATGTTATTCAATTTATGTGGGAGGGGCCATGCCCACTTGAAATATATATAGCCGAAAACCTAATTTGGACTATAAACTTTCAAATGAAACCGATGTGGGCCAAATCGGTTGGATAGTTTTAGAGTCTATAGAGGACAAACATACAAACATTGTATTTAAAATATATAGATACTAATAAAATTTGCACTAAGACTGAAGAAAAAACACTGAATAAGGATATTCTAGTCCTATAAACAGAATACTTTTTGTATTTCTTATTACGTTTAGGTGGAGAGTATTAAAGATTCGGCACAGCCGAATATTGATTTCGTAAAGATCGGCCCATAATTGATCATAGATCCCATATAAGACCCTCTTCTGAAAATCACATTAACTTGCATATCGATTTAAAATTTAGTGCTAATCAGGTCTATTCGGGAATACGCGCTTCACTTCTTCGTCATCGAACGTACACTTTCGACAATTCGTCTTCGACATATTCTAAAATACGAGTGAAGAATTATCGTTTGCAGTAATCGATTTCTTATAATCTCTTATGAAAAACATAAACATTGAAAACAGCTGTCTAATTAATACACAGAAAAATTTAAAAATAAAAATTGAGATGGATTCGATTGCATTTTTAATTAATGCACAACCTGGAAATCTTAGAGGAGTAATTAAAAATTTAAGAAATAACACGCCGGATATATTTAAAATGAATGATGCCAATTATGTATGTTTATTACAAATTTAAAGTCACCTCTTCTAATACCAAAAGAAGTTTTAGGAAAAATTTTAGAATCAACAAGGAGTCATTTAAATATATTTTATCTGAATTGGAAGACAAAATCAAACAGCAATCACGGCTTGGATGCTTAAGGCCTGTTGACAGTCTGGCAGCAGTCCTTCGTTTCTTCGCTGAAGGAAATTACCAACATGGAGTTAGCAAGGATTGGCATCTTAATATTTCCCAGTCAACTTTTTCAAAACTTCTGTCTGAATTATTAGTTGCAATCGAAGAGAAATTATGCCATAAATGGATAAGTATCAAAATGGATGAACAGACAAAAGAAGCCCGAATGTACTTCTTTCGAAAATCATCGCTAAATCGCATACTCAGTGTAGGGTATTATATGGTCCCGCCAGTGTTGCCAACTTTTTTTTTCTTAAAAACCTACACATGTAAAAAAAAATTCCTTTTTCCCCTACATTTTGTAAAAAAAAATCCCTACATTTATACCTACGTTTTTAATGATAAAATTTTTAAAATAACTTCATTTTTCAAAACAAAAAACTATTTTATTGACTTTTTATACATTAAATCTTAAATTAAACTTTAAATACAAAGACAAAATACATAAATATACACTAAACATCACTTATAGAGAATGCTGCTATTCATATTTTTAAAATGTTCCGAATTTAATTTAAATTTGGTGCAGTCTATGTCTTGGCATTGCATATATGATCTTATTATACAAATTGAATTTAAAATTATATGACTTAGTTTATTTCTTTTTTTAGTTCGAACGTCTGTGATTATGGAAAAAATTCTTTCAGCATCTGCGTTTGCGTGAGGCAATGAAAATATTATTTTTACCAGTTTAAAAAAATTTGGCACTATTAACTCATCATTAAAATTTTTAATTTTAATAATTTTTGACCATAGTTGAACGATATCCAAGTTTTTGAATGATTTTATTTCATCTTCAGAAAAATTGTATTCCAATGTTCGCCATTCCTGCGTGAGATCATTTATGTTTATATCAAACTTCTTACATATATTATCAAACTTAAATTCATCTTTATTCTGTCCGAAAGCAGCATTAAGATTAAGAAATTCTATTTCTTTAAATATGCTTTCTGTTTTAAGTGGAAGTCTTCTTTGAATTTCTTCTAAAGACGTTAAATAAAACTGAAGGCAATCAGTCTTAATTTGATTTACTTTTTGTTCCGGCAAAGTCTTTAAAAACACCTCACATTCATTGCCGACAAACAAATCTTTAATTGGCAACAAAATATGTGGAGATCGAACTAAGCAATTAGTTTTTAGTTCATTTTTTTTAATGCAATTTTGTCCCATCTTTAAAAATAGTTTAATAGATTCAGAATGAAGTACGTGGATCAATGGTTTTTTTGATTGGAATAGAGCATTTAGTGAATTAAAATAATACAAAACATATTTCAGAAACAATAAATATGCCTTGTTACATTCATTTGTTAATTCATTGTAAATTAATTCTGCAGATTTTAATTTATCTCTTGTAGAAGCAAACTTAAAATATTCGTGAAGTACTTGCCAATTTGCTAATATTCGTTCAACACATCTTTGGTGCGATAGCCATCTAGTTAACGAAGTTCTCAAAATTTTTCTTTTTTCCTCATTAAGCATGATCTGAAATTCCTCTAATTCTGCGCATCTTTTAGAGCTGCCAGATATATAAGTTCCGATTTGTCGTAAGTTCTTCTGGAGCTCTTGGTAAAGAAAGGCATGCTTTGTTGGCAATAATTGCTGCAGAATGGCAGATGCATTTAATTGTTATTGCTTCTGGGTTGTCTTCCAATAAACGAGAGGAAAAGGAGTTGTGTTTGCCCACCATAACGTTGGCTCCATCGCAACACATTCCAATTATATTTGAAAATGGAATAGCATAATTTATAATACAATCTTTAAATGATTTATAAAGAGCTTCAGCACTACAGTCAGAACCAACAGGTAAAAGATCCAAGAGTTGAACAATTATCTGTTCCTGTTCAGAGTTATAAAATCTCACTAGTACACACATGGTTTTGTTGGAGCCAATATCTGTACTTTCATCAACAAGCACAGAAAATTTAGTACTTTGTAACTTTTTAACCAATTTAGACTTTTCTTCTTCAGCCAATACGTTTTGAATTATTTTGGTGCATTTCGTTCTACCTAATTTACTTTTCTGAATGATATTTGAATCAGGTACTATTTCTTTCAAAAGAGGTAATAAATGGTCAATAACATGTAGAGCCACATTATGTTCAGCAAAAAATGCACTGAGTCGAATCTCGAAGTTTTCAACAGGGTCAGCACCTTTATTCTGTTTAGCAAACAAATTTGTAACTGGTTTCGTTGTGTTCACTGCTACAACATTGGACTGGTGTAATTTTGTTATAGCGTGTTTCTTTAGCTCTGATTTTCCACAGTTCATAACTTTTCCACAAGCTTTACATTTACATCTAAATTTATCATCCTTTATTTCTGACAACCAACCTTTAAACTCTTTTTCTTCCAACCAGCCTTGACAAAACTTTTGCTTTCTATATTTTTTTTGCTGGACATCGATTTCCTCAGAAGAACTACTGGACTCAGACATTGTTCTACATTTATGTAAAGAAAACGATAAAATTGTATTGCTTATTTTTTAAATGTTATTTTACTTACTTAAATTTTGATTCTATTTCTTTTAGAATTAGCTTTTGATTTTAAAATGGCCTTCAGTATTCCAAAGAATTTGTTTTTGTAAAAATTTGAAAAGAAAAACGTCGACTACTTGATACAAAAGTTGCCATATTTAACAAATTCAAAAAAATGTGTGAACCAGATGAATTAAAAGAAAAAAACGATAAAAATAAAAATATGGCAATCCTTTCTAAAAAGTACCTACATTTTGATCGAAAAACTAAATCTGTCCCCTTTTCCCTACGCTATCATAAAAAAAAAAAAAAAATCTATTTGTAGGGTTTTTCCCCTACTATTGGCAACACTGGGTCCCGCTTAACCGACTATACTTTCTTAGTTGTTTTATTTATACGAGTATATATTATAAATGTTTTTGTAAGTTTGTTTCTTTGTTCTGCAATATCGCCTAAATGGCTTAACTGATTGTAATGAAAAAAATTTTTTTTTTCATCAAATAGGGCTTTTAGAGGAGATGCAAGCAAAAAAATTTGTTGGCGGTCACGCCTTTTTTCGAGGGGGCGGGCCCGTAAAGTTGAAAATATATAGACCTATATCTCGGAAACTGCTGGGTGTCTGATAATTTGTAATACATTAAATAAAAGGTATTAAAAATACCTTTCCAACGATATATGTATATCATGATTACAAAAAATGAACCGAATATGGGTTAAATCCGAAAAGAATATTTTTTGACCCAATATTTTTTTTAATATCTAAAGAAATTAAAAAAATATCTATATTCATAAGTATTATTTTAGTTTATTAAAAAAAAAAAGCCAAGACATTAAGCTTTAATTTAAGGTATCATATGTGTCTGTAGGTACTATAATCATAGAATTATAAGATCTGAAAAATTAAAAAAACACATTTTTGTAAAAATTTTGTATGCAGGATAGGATTTTTTCCTCTATGGTTTACAAAATACTGGCTTCGCATAGTACAGATTCCCTGTTTTGGCGGCCTACGGCCGGGCGGAAGGATTTTCTCCTCCATGGTATACAGAACACCGGCTTCGCATAGTACAGATTGCATTTTTTATGATGAAATGTCATAATCTTTCTTTAATATCTTCGGATTTATATTACCTACATGGTCATGTTATACCTTAAATAAAAGCTTAATTTCTTGACTTGAAAATATTGTAAATTATCTACTTACTCATATAGACCTTTTTCCTGGATTTTTTATAATTTTTTTTAAAAAATATCTGATCAAAAAATAATTTTGCGAAATTTATCAATAGGTGGTCGATATAAATAGGTCATGTTACATATCGTTGGAAAGGTCTTTAAAATACCTATCATTTGATATATATATATATCGTCTAATAAAAAAATGTAGTTTTCAACATATAGCTAAATATGTATATTACAAACTTTGGAGCCCCGCCCACTCGAAAATAGGCGTGACCGCCCCAATTTTTTTCATTTTTATCAGAATTTAAAATTCTATTAGTGATAAAATTTTGATAGTGATTTGAAAAAAGTTAACAAAACCGACTTAAGCTACCGTAGTCTCCATATAAAGTCCAGTTCCGAATATCACGTAAATATGCATAAATCCTTTATAAAAACGATTAAGAAGTCGAAATTCAACACAAATAATCCATATCTACATATAAATCGCTGTAATAAATTTTAAAATAACTGGTCCATATAAATCTTGGTAATAGGTGATTTGGTGGTGGGTATACAAGATTCGGCACAGCCGAATATAAACTCTTACGCCTCAGTTAGCCGACTGTAACGGAATGTAATGACGTAAAAATGTAAGGAAATTCTATTTTTTACAGATTCATTAATTACGGTGTTGCGTTACCTTTATATCTCCATAACCATTTGCATTACTTTGCGCATAACAATATCCATCAGCTGTTTCTTACTGTTGCAGTTACATTGCGTTACAGTCGGCTAACTGAGGCTTTACTTGTTATTAACTACGATATTTTTTCAATGCATATTTACGTTAATTTCTATAATAAAAATATTTTAAAGTGTTTGAGTTTTTTGCAAATTATTTCGTAGCTTTTAACCTGGTCAGCACAATTAGTCCCCGTTTACATAGGGAAACATTTGGATGGGAAACATTTTGTTTGTTAGAGAGGGACGGCTGGGGAAGAGAATATGAAATTTGTTACCCGTTCTCGGAGACACGCTTTGTGATTTCATTCTTATTGTTTACATTTGCTATACTTTTTGACATTTGCTTTATTTCTTTTCGGCGGGCTTTGTTCTCTATGTTTTATATTTGACTTTCTTTGAATAAAAAAAAAAAAACAACACTGCAATTAGGCAAATGTCAAAAAAACAAATATAAACTGGAATGTTTCCGACAACAATGTTTCCCTGTATGACCACGAAGGAAAATACAAAAGAGAATTCCAGATGTTACCCTTCCAAATGTTTCCCTGTGTAAACGGGGACTTATGCGATGCCCTTGTTATGAAAAATGATTCAGTTGATTAAGATTCAAATATTGTATAGGCATATTACATGCGAAATAAATGAATAAATTTTCCAATTCTTATAATTTTTTGAATTTTACGAGTAATATAAGGCATAGCTCTGACAGGGGTATTCAAATGACAAACTCTTATTTAAAAACAAACTCTAGATGAACTTCTAGCTCTCTGGTATGCTAGAGATTTAAACTAATCATTATATCCATGATAGAGGTATGTTAATTTGGATTAGCCAAACATGGATCCATGTTTATAAAATAAATAACCGATTAATTGTATATCTAATGGCAACACTTATTCCTATTGCAAACGACTCCAACAATATACAATTCCTTGGAAACTTATTTGAAATTTTTTTCTTTTTTGTTGTTTGTTTGCCAAACTGCTGCATAACTTCTTTATTCGTTTACTGCTGTTCTGATGCCTTTTTTTTGTGTTTTTTTTTGCTTGTTTTCGTATTTGTTGTTGTAGATTTTTATTGTATATAATCAAGGCAAATAACCATTTCGTTTTAGCGTTAAAACCAACATTAATTATGTGCAGTGCGATCGTTCGCTTCGAACTTGGCACGATCGTATGTATGTATGTATGTATAGGTATTTGGTTGCTAATTCCCGTTGAATGTTGTTTGGTTTGGCTCGATTTGGCCATTTGATTGAGCCAGCCAATCATTAGTTGGACTGAAGAATATTTTGAGTGTAAAAATGAGCTCAAAGTTCATTATGATTGTTTTCCAATATGATATGCCACATTTATTGTATAAATAATTCTGGAAATTTATAACATAATTATCAGAGATTAGTGGAATCATTGATGATTACATTAAATTGTCAAATATTGCATTTTACAATGATTAACGTTTTGCATTTTGTTACGAACATTATTTGAATTAAATGAATTTAAAAAGATGTTTTATTTAAGTATAACATTATTTATTTAATATAATAATGATTTAATAATTGGCAAAACGTACTTTTTCATACATTCGTACATATTAAACTGGGACATTTAACATATTTTACATAAAATCATGATCTAGATCTGGATGGATGCTCCCAAAGATTTCAACAAATAATAATAATAAAGGCACATGAATTTATTGACATACTCGTACATACATACATACATACATACATATGTACTCGTATAAATACAAAAAATATTTAATTGAATAATTTTTTTTTTCATTTTGTATTTTTATGTGATTATCCTCCTCTTTTCAGCTTTGTTTTGTCTGCTTTCGTGTTGATTTAATTTTTTGTTTTCTGAAATTTCAATCAATTTCGTTTGTTTTTTACTCGTTCATCACATCAAAACAAATTATGAACGAATTAATTTGGTACCAAAAGCACGCAAGCGCATAAAAGTACATACAAGTATCTAAATACATACATATTTACATATATTAACACACGCACACAAATACATACATATACTCGTATATTCACAAAACTAGACAGCCATGCAATACAGAGATGGAACATGGCCATATTTAATTTATGACAAAAGAGTACTTTTCAGACTACCAAACTAAACTTTAAATAGCAACAAGTACCCAGCAAGCCATATGAGTCCGAAAAAGAGTCTTTTCTGACAACTTTTTCGAAGCGTTAACGCTCTTTATGAGCCCAAAAAACAATCATAATTGCTCCGAAAACCTTTAGAAAAGAGGGTCATTACATTTGAAAATGGTCCGTCAGAAAGAGCTCTTAGTAATGTCAGAAAAGAGTCTTTTATGAGGGGTTTTTTGGGTTCTGTGTAATCTTGTTTTGATCATTCTTGTGTGGTAGAGGTATGTTTTTTTTTTGTTCAAAGCACAAATAACAGGACAACAACGCTTTGGTACACACATAATTAAGTGGAATTTCTGTGTAATACTGCGTGCCGACTCAGGCCAGTAACAAGTAAATTTTTCTTTCACTACGAAAATGCTCTTTTGTTGGACTCTTTTCTGACTCCTTTTTCGGAGCGCTCCAACAATGCTCTTTTGTTGGACTCTTTTTTCGGAGCGCTCCTAAAATGGTATGCTGGGTATTAATTTGAAAAGTTTAAACTAAAAGTTTGCTTTGAACAGCTCTTAAATATTTTAAAATATACCGAGTAGACTACTGAAGCCTAGAGGATAATTTTAGTGAAACGCAGCTGATTTCTCGAATACTAACATACCTCAATCTAAATATGTCAGTACTAGGGGCAATATGTGAAACTCCAGCAATTTATAGGTCCTAAAAATTGCAAAAAAAAAAGTACCATTCCAAAATGTTACTTCATACATCACTAGCAAAGAAATTCACAAATAACATCTTCCACATACATAAAGTTATTAAATATTTTATATCTGATGCTATTGCGACCAAAAAAAGTTAACAAAACGTAAAAATAAATCTAAAAGATGAATTTTTGATTAATACCTCAAACTGGTCCAAAAAGAGAATGTACAATAATTTTAAGACCTTTTTCATGTTGCTCATGCCTTCAGCAGAGTAAATAAAGTTGTTGCTCTTGTTTCCTTAAGGATTTTAAAACAAAATCATTTTACCTTCACTTTAAAATAATTAAGTGTTCAAAAATTGAGAATGATAATTAATTGGTTTTGAAAATATTTTAGGCAATAAATGTCAGCTGCAATAAACTCAAGGTAAATAATTCCTGTAAGATTTATTTTCGTTTACTTTAACTGTTGCATTTCAACATTTTATTTTATTTTTAATATTTGACATATGTACGTATATGTCAATTGAATACTACAGCGGATCTTAACATAAATAAGTCTCCTAGGCCAGATCGTATACCAGCACTGGTCTTGAAGCAGTGTTCTTCGACGCTGGCTCCTCCATTAGTTAACCTTTTCAGCACCTTATACCATGCCGGTGAATTTCCCATGTGTTGAAAGATTGCTAATGTAACGCCGATTCCTAAAAAGGGAGAGGCTACAAACCCTGCAAATTATCGCCCAATAGCAATCTGTTCTGCACTTTCGACAGTTATGGAAAGTATGGTAAATTACCATCTTGTGAAATATTTAGAGTCCCACAATTTACTTAGCGACCGCCAGTACGGCTTCATAGAGAACGCTCTACGGGTGACTTACTAGCCTTGCTTTCGGAAAAATGCTGTCGTTCTATACATCGTTTTGGCGAAAGTAAAGTGGTGGCTCTAGATATTTCTAAGGCGTTCGACAGAGTCTGGCATGGTGCTCTCTTATCGAAACTCATTGCTCTTGGTGTCGGTGATAACTTCTCACGATTTATATAGAGTTTGCTCACAAATCGCACTATACGAATTGTTATAGATGGGATCTCATCAGACGAGTTCAAGATTAATTCAGGGATACCGCAAGGCTCCGTTCTTTCTCCTACTTTATTTCTCATCTTTATAAATGACCTCCTATGTCAAACTTCCAATCGTATCTATTCTTTTGCAGATGATAGCAACATTGGCCATTCATACTCATTTAACCTTAGACCAAACCCTTTGGATATTGGGAAAATGAGACAGAACATGAATCATTCGCTTAAGCAAGATCTTAAGACAATCTCGGAATGGGGTTGTGTGAACAGAGTCGATTTTAACGTACGTAAGATTCAATGTTGTATGTCAACGCACGACAGATCATGTTGCTTCATCTGTTTTTTATGAGCGGTGTAAATATTAAGCAATCAGACGCTCTAAGCATAAGAATCCAGTGTAATGCCCGCTGGACCAAACACATTTTTCAAGTGTCAAAAGAAGCGTTCAAGTGCCTTGGTTTTATAAAACGATGTAGAAAATACTTCACTCCATCTGATCTCTAATTATTTACACCACCTATATGCAACCAAAAACGGAAAAGAACTCTCATGTATGGGCCGGTGCTTCGAAGTCTATTTTGAAGTTACTCGAGCGCGTACAGGAGAGGGCCAAGATGCTAATCAGTAGGGTATCCATCTCTATTGATTCATTGGAGCATCGTCGCAATGTGGGTTGTATTTCACTGTTCTATTGATACTATAATGGAATGTGTTCTGCTGAAATCAGGGAACTTATTCCTGAAACACGTAGTAGTTTTTTACGTAATACACGTTCTTCAGTCAGGGCTCATCCATTTGTGGTCGACTTGCCAGTGGATCGCACAACACACTACAGGAAAAAATTGTTCTTTAGCCGTACTGTCCGTATGTGGAATAAACTACCAGCAGAAGTATTCCCTGTCACTTTCAATATAGGAAAATTCAAATCAATTGTTCACAAACACTACTCCCTCTATCCTCCCTTCCATAACCTATTTTCCTAGTTCCATCACAATGCATTGCATACGTAGGGGTCATCCTCTGAGTACACTTTCGTTAACTTTTAATAATATAATAAAAAATTACCAGCAGAATATTATAAGAAGACCCATGCTTTGAAAACCATCTCTAACTTGCTGTAAGAAAGCATTCAACAACTTTAGGAGAAAATGGGGGCTCTTATTCTACGAATTATTTTCCTGACAGAAATGGTAGTTGTTGTTAGAACCCAGCTTTTTCTTGAATACTATTAAATTTGATTGTAAAATGTCCAACTAATCAATCTGCCCCATTATCCCTTTAATCAAGTATAATGAAGCAATTGCAGCTGCCGACCCATTACCTTAACCATTCTTTACTGTGGTTTTTAAATTTGATGATATGAGCTCTTCATTCGTTTTTCAGCAACGCACACTGCTCTCCAATTTGGCTTCAATAATAAAAATTGCAGACTTGAATAATAAGAATTGCATACTAAGCTGAAAGAATGATATGCTTATTTAGAAGATTTGTGTGGTTATGTTGAGAATGATTGTCTGAAACCCCGAACACACATCCACTCGGAAACCTGATGTGGCCAATTGTGGTTTCCTTCAGTGTAGAGATAGCTTGAAAAGAAAAACCTAGTCGGAAGTAAAAAATAAAATATGCATATGGTGGAAGGATTTAAAGAAGAAAGAGCGAAGAGGAAAAGAAGAAGAAAGGTTGGAGTATCAAAAACAGAAAAGAGAGCAAAAAAATAAAGAACTACAAAAATAACGGTCTTAAACGGCTACTTTTGTCATTAAGCCACCTGATTCCCTTTCTGAACTTGATGGAATTGCCAATTTCACAATTGCTTAATTCATCAATTCCAGCAAAGAAACAACTGCCCAGACACTTGTACCTGTGTCTTTGGAAAAATGACAGAAGACGCATATCCTACAAAAATGTGGACTACTATTATTCCATACGATGATTCTGGTTCATATCAGATAGTGGGCCCTGTTCAATCCTAACATTAATTTGGTGCACGATAGGTCTAATTTCGATACCCTACAGTCTGTTCTGTTCTTCCAGAATCGGTTGGTCCTATTAGATAACTATTGGTTATCACTCTATTGAGGTGACATATTGTTGGTTTCACCCCATCTACCTTTTATTCCAAGCTTAAAGCAGAGCCCCATCGTGCGAGTTCAACTGAAATCTCATTGCCTGGAACATCGCATAGCTCTGGTACCCAGCACAACCCAGCTGTTTTTAGACTTTCAGAGCTTCTCTATAGTCTCTCACTAATTTGGATCGAACTTTCTGGCTCCTTATCGTTCTCAACGCCGATAATGTTCACCCCTGATCCGCTAGGATTTCCCCTTGAAGTCCTAATGTCGTGAATAAAAATTCCACATGAAGTTTGTATCAACAAGATCTTTTGTTTCGAAAAATAATATAAGATCAGGGCTATAAGTTTTTAGAAAAAAGTACTGTGGAGTGAAGAATGAAAGCTTTGCCCCTGGGGATCTGATGGAAAACGGCATGTATGGCTTCCGATTAATCAGCCGCATCATCCAAAGTATGTCATAGAAACAATTAAACATGGCGGTGGTAATGCAATGGTTTGGGGTGCGTTTTCTTGGCACTGGATTGGACCAATACCATTTGCCGAAGAAAATTTGTCGCTACTATAAAATTTTAAGCACCACTTGTGAAGCGTTGTTTATAGGAACATCTTAATTGAGAATTTGTGCAACAAAGTTGAGAAAAATTAAAGAGGAGAACAGCAAAAAAATTGAAACAATGGATTGTGGGAAAACATTAAGGCGGTCTGGAAAGCTATGCCCATTTGACTTTGCAGTCATTTGGTCGAAAATATGCCGACAAAATATTAATACCATGTTCAGGCGGCAATATGAAACACTTGTTTATTGAATTACGATTGTGAATCATTCCGTTCACACGGCATATTCGTGTTTCATTTTGACAATTCTTTTTTATGTACATGAAAACGTAAGTAGTTGGCGCGATTTTTTTAAATTTTTTCCACTTTTATTGTTTATTTATTGTCACTTTTATTATTTTTCACAATTCTTATTTTTACCTTTTAGGTTTTTTGTTTAGATTTTATTTTGACAGCTAGTTCAGATAAACTAGCGATAATTTGTTATGAAATTAGAGAAGACAGTAAAATATTCGTGTTTGGGTAGTAGTTTCAAACTGAAACAAGATTTTTCGCTCTCAAAAATTTCAATCATGATTGGGGTGCAAATGACGAATGAGAGAGCGGGACACGAATTTCAGTGCCCGTCTGAACATGGTATAAAGGTAAATTTATAATTATTTGACGGAAATTGGAAAGACAGTGGTAAATGTTTCAATTACTTGTTCAACTCCCTTAATTTTTTTAATTTTCATGGATTTATGAGGGGCGCAAATAAAAGTGCCAGGCTTTGAATTATGTAGTGAAAACAATTATTTGTTATCTTTTTATAAATAGAATTTAAATTGAATAAGTTACTGCTCTGATAAATGTTTTAATTATATATCTACCGACAGACTGGCCTCCTTAGACCCACTCAGATGTCACTCCGAAAGTTATTGGTTGTTATTGGTGTGGTGAAATTAGGAAATTGGTCCATAATATATTTTAAAAGCTCAAATATCTGCATAGCAAATTCCTCTTCCTACTACATATTATATTATAAGTAACCTTAAATGTAGGGCGTTTCCAATTCGTTCACAACCAAATAGAATAAACAATTTTGTTGGGTTTTTAGTTAAAATGTATTAAAATATCTAAACAAGTCTAAAAGCATGAAACGGGTTGAATTTAATTCTGTTTTTGTTTTGTGTTTTGAAAACAATTGGGCGCCCGCGGCGAGAAAATCGGTGGCATGTGTAACTTTTAGCGCTTTTAATTAACTTTTCAATTAATAAAAACATTACGACTACATCTACATTGCTCTCAGTCGTTGTGTCTTTGTCTGTTTGAATACAAAAACAAGTCCCTGTAGTTCGTGGAACTAGTACCGAGCTAGTTACTTGACTAGCCACCATTTCGCTGGTTTACCTTTCTTAGTGATAGACTACGATAGACCCCTCTTATTTAACTTAACAAACAAAAGGCCAAAATAGTTTAACACGATGTCACTTTTTCGACGCTGTTCTGCTTTATTGGTCTTTTTAAATTAATTGCCATCACTAAATTGTAAATGACTCCAAAATAGAGAACTTTGTTTCGGGCTCTTGTGTATAGCATGTTCAAAAGAGGATACATTGCCTCATTATGAGCTGGTGGGTATATTCTGTATTTCATGTACGAGATATGCCTGTATAAACATGTGTTTTTGTATTTGTGGGTAAATATGTATGTACAAGGTGGCGCAAAAGTAAACTTCCGATGTTTTTTGGCTGTAATTAAAAAAAAAAAATTTTTTTTAATTTTTTTTACATCAAGTCGAGAATATGATGTCATGTAAATGGCTGCCGCCATAGTTGATTGTCATTTGAGCCCTTTTTATGGCATTTTCCATCACTTTGGCCAAAACTTCCGGCGAAATTTTGCTTATTTACTTTTGCGCCACCTTGTATATGAAAATGTCTGAGTAGATTTGTATGAATATGCTTTGAGTCATTTTACATGATACAAAATAGACAGACAGACACTTACATACTTACCATTCATAATTGAAGTAATAAAGATGTCAGTTTATAACATGCCTTAATGTTGGAATAAATACTTGCATATATCATGATGTCTGTACGAAATTATACGAGTAAATGTGAATAACTATATAATCGATTTAACCCTTATGTGACTGACAAGGTACCCGGTTATCTTTTAGGTTTTCAAATAAATTCTTTTTTGGTAGACATTGGCAATTATCGTAATTGAAATTTAAGGTAGCCGATTACCTTCTTTTTACAAATCTTATGAAAAACAATCTATTTTGCAACAAACGTTTAAATACAATAAAATATCAATCAGTTGGGAGCTCTCAAGAAATTTCAAGTGCGATTTTTGCCAATATCTACAAGAAAAGAATTTATTTGAAAACCTAAAAGGTACCCGAGTACCTTGTCAGCTACATAAGGGTTAAAGCTGTTGTCACCAACCCATCTAAAGCGAATCGTTAACTTAAAAATAACCAATAAATTCGCAACACTGCACATACTCGTACATAGTTACATATTAAAACTACATACATACATTATTTACCCAGCATACCATTCTAGGAGCGCTCCGAAAAAGGAGTCAGAAAAGAGTCCAACTAAAAAGCATTTTTGGAGCGAAGGAAAAATTTGTTTCCATTTTTATATATTTTATTTAAATGAATTCCATTTTATTTTTTGACTGTAAATACAATTTATTTAATTTTTTTCCATTTCTAATTTAGTTTATTTGTAAATGAATTCCCTTTTTGTTTAAGTAGAAACAATTAAAAAAAAAAAAAAAAGCGACCTTAAAATTTGTTATATTTAAAATTGCAATGACTCTCTTTTTGCCATGATTTAAGAGCTCTTTCAGAGTCCAAAAAGACCCTTATAAAAGACTCTTTTCTGACATTATCTAAGAGCTCTTTCTGACGGACCATTTTCGAAATGACCCTCTTTTCTGAAGCTTTTCGGAGCAATAATGATTGTTTTTTTGGGCTTATAAAGAGCATGAACGCACCGGAAGAGTTGTCAGAAAACACTCTTTTCGGACTGGTATGGCTTGCTGGGTATGAACAATTTTGTACGAGTATATGTATGCATACATACGAGTATTTAGGTACTCAATATATAGTTATACATATATTTCATGTTCTTATATACAAACAGACATACTTGTACATACATATGTACATATCTTGTACATACAATGTATCTACATATAAAACATAACTATACAAAGTATTCGTATGTTACTCCTGTGTGCGGTTGAATGTGATACAGACATGATGTTACTTTTAATTTTAATAACTTGAAAACTTTACATACTAAATATTGCAGCTATTGATTGAAAAATAACAATTTTTTGGGTTGGGCCCAACAAAATTTCAATTTCAATTTATGGTTTATTAACTGATTATATCTAGACGTCGAACATCACTCACTTCCTGTGCTTCTCCTCCATATAGAATTGATTTTCTTTTTCATATTTCTCTGACATCTTCTTTTTGTATATTTTTTTATAGATAATTTTAGGGTAGCACTCGGTTATTAATTTTCTTATTAAATACTAAAATTCCTATTTACTTGTAACAGAATTCTTCACATTTAGTTCAGTGTAATACACAGGTGCATAAAACAAGTTAAAAAATATAAGTTAGGAGACAATTTTCAGACAGTATTATAGTACTTTTGGACTATCTAATAAACTCCTTTTGCAGCTGGAAAATTCAGTTCATAAGTGAAAAGTAGAGTTGTGCCCGGTCGTTCTTTTCAGTGACCGGTCATTTTCGTTCATTTATCCAAGGCTGATTCGGTCATTCAATTCGTTCAATCGTTTACTTTGAACGAATGAATACCACCCTTATTGAATGTGATTTTCTTCTGGTCTTTTGATAAACAGCAGCTGAACGAAATTGTTCCGTACACTATTGAAAGAAAATCGTTCAGTTAAATGACCGGTTCATTCCGTTCAATGAAGTGATCCGTTCATTTTAACCCGTTCGTTCATGAACGACACAGCTCTAGTGAAAAGAGAAAGTGGACTGTTCGAGTATAATTAATTTGGTATTTTAAAGTATTTATTGAAAAACGTACAACAGCGCTGATTTTTCCATTCTTGGTACAATAGCACATTTTTAGAATTTTAGCTCAAGAAATCAAAGCGAAATGTTTAAGGCAAGCAAAATCCGAAGTAACGATCTCTCGGAAAGACGTAAGTGCAAGGATTTCGAAATCAACAGGAGTAGGAAAGTTTATAAAAATCTCAAACATCAAACAAAAGGCTCCATTTCGATAATGTGCCAAAGACTCTGGGTGCTTTCTGCAGATAAGCCAAAAAGCTTCGCAGTTTGTGTTTATTAATTATATTACAAAAAAACAGGTAAGAAAATATAGTCGGTCAAGCCCGACCATATAATACCCTACACCCAGTATATGTATAAAACAGTTTTTCAGAAATGGGCATTATATGGGAGATATAACCTATTGTGGACCGATCATCCAAAAATTTAGTGTCATGATTTCTGTAAATATAAATATTTAGGCATGTGATGGAAATCGAAATCGAAAACGAATCAGTTTTGGAAATATATTTTAATGTATTTATAATATAATTTTTAAAATTTTTGTTTTAAGATTCTCTTTAGTTGCCCAATATCTTTATATTTTATGTGATAAAAGTTTTTCAATACAGAAATATTACGTAAAAATTGACTTCTAGAACTCATTCGTTTTCGATTTCCATCACATGCCTGATTATATGTGTTAAACTTTATCTCAATATAAATACTTTTATAAGATTTATGAAGCTTAAAGTGAATTACGGAGAGGATCTTATATGGCAGTTTCGAAAAATTATGGACCGATCATTATAAAATTAGGTGTTGTTATTTCTGTATATAAGAAACTTATTTGTGTCAAATTTTATTTGAAAACCAATATTTTCTTAGAAATTTATGATCATTAAAGTGGGCCTTATATGGGAGCTACGACTAATTATGGACGGATCATAATAAAATTGTACCGTATTATTTGTATATATATGAAATATATTTTTGTTAAATATTATTTGGATACCAACATTTTTGAGAGAGTTATACTCTTTAAAGTGATTTTCGGAAGTGGGCCTTATATGGGAGCTACGACTAATTACACTGTAGAACAATTTCAAACTTTTTCCAAAATTACGGGGTTCCGACGATTGATTGTTGTTAAGGAAATCAACAAAAAATATACGTGTGTCGGCGTTTTGATAGATCACATCAGAATTTAATTTAAGAAGAGGTTAAAAATTCCCAGCTCTGGCCTGTTCTTGCAGCATATCGGTATATAAAACTATGTTTTCTTTACGTCTAAGGTGTAGGGTATGTTCAGCATTTTTGTAGATAATGGTTTGGTAAATATTTTTTTCGAACATATTAACCCTCTAACTCGCCCCTCATAACAGCATTTTTGGCTTTATTCTAAGAAATTGTAAAAAACACCCCGAAAAAGGGGAAGGGCGAGGATGAAATGTGCTACAAAAATGTTGGCCATAAAACTTTACTATATATGTCAGAACACACTAAAACCTAAAACTTAACATAAACACTAAAAACCAATCAAATTCAAGATTGTCCATTAAAGGTTAATTTAGTTATTGTTCACATATGTGGGTCATCCCATCTCTGGCGGGAATGGCTCATCTGGAAAAACTTCCTGTTCAAAATGAAGTTTATATATATCATCCACATTTTAGCTACAGTATGTTGTATACGACATTAAATCTGACGAGTGGTGTGGTCTTTTAAAACGGGGTCCCTTCGACTCTACTTAAGTGTTCGCACGTAGTGAACTACCACGTAAACCAACCAACCAACAATAGTTTTTGACGGTAGCATAATATTTTACACAAACAAAATGCCTGTTGTTTCTGTATTGTGTTGTATTTGTTGCCGATTCTATTGTGACGTAGATGCGCAGAACGAAAACAATTTTGCAGCCAGAATGCGTAATCTTGTTTTTATCATTATTGTACATATGTACAGGGTGGGCCAAGTTTGACTGACTGAAGTGCCATTGTGGCTCTTGCGGTATGAGCTGTAGCTCCATCTTGCTGGAACCATATGTTACGATTATTGAGAACTATCGGACGTAATACCACCCCAGAGACGGTTTGTGGTTCATTAAGCTCATTTTCGAAGAAATATGGACCAATAACTTTATCAAAATTTCAAAATTATTTCAAATCAGTCAGTCCAAGTTGGCCCACCCTGTATATGTATGTACTTTCGGAGGTGATGCCCAGCTAATTTTGTTTTTATATGAAGTTTTTTATCGGTTTGTTTGTCAATTTCATATAAAAAATGTTTTTTCAACTGTCATTTTTTTTTTAGTGACATCATCTTTCAAATAAATTTGCTTTGCATTTGTCGATGTCAGCTGTTCGCCGCTTGCGACGCGTTGAAAAGTAAACAAACTTCTCACGTTTCAAGCGTCAACGTGTCCTACGCTTGAGTGTGTAACTTAAAACATACAACTACATTGATTCTACTTTTTTGACAGTTGCTTAGAACGCGTGAAACGCGTAGACGCTTGGTGTGGACCTCCAGCTTAATGCTTTGACATTGCAGCCCAAAGAGTGGTTCGTACCCTCTCTCTCTCTCTCTCTCTCTTCAGTACAGTATTCACCCAATAACAATTTTCTCGCATTTAAAGAAAATTATATTATGTATTTAATTTAAATTTCTAATTCAGTTTAAGTACAATGGACAATGTATGTATGTATGTATGTAGATAAATTTGTTTTTAATATTAAATTTAAATGAAATCTGTTAAATTCAATATCAAGTCAATTATATGGTTTAGTAAACTGGCTAATACTACGAATATGAATATCAAGGACAATTTCTTTATTTCCTTGCTGGAAGACCCATCAGACACACATCCTTAAGCACAAACAAATAAACAAACAAACAAAAAACAACGTACTTGTGGGCATTGATTCGATTATAAGGTCTCTGAGGGACAACCTTAGAAGACAGCAGCCAAAAACAACAACAAAAACAACAGCCAAAACAACTTTGCGCAAATTCAACATGAAATTATGTAAAACTTAAGTAAAAGATGAGCTCGTCAAGAATTATGACACTCTGGGGAAAACACAAACAAACGAGAGAGAGAAAAAACTCGGTTACACAAAAAAAAAATTACTACATATTATTAACAACTACAAGGCGAATGATGACGTCGACGATGATGATGAAAGTCATACCAAAACACATGTACAGAAACAAATGAAATGTTTTTATACTTGTACATATGTTATAAATACATCCAACCAACCAACCACCCAACAACATCATCATCATCATCATCATCTTCATACAACCACTTACAACAAAGTACATATTGGAAAGGAAGAAGAATGGTCGGTGGGAGTGATGGTGGCTGTTATAGAGAATTGTCCCCCAAGAATATCATCGCTTATGTTTGTTTATATTGAAACAGATTGCAACTCTTAAACAGCATTGTGGTTTTTAGTATTTGAAACAAATGACTGCCAAACACTAAATTTACTTAACAACAAAACAACCAAAAAAGCTCAATTGTGGTTGGGATACACAACAACCATTCATCCATTCATTCAGTCAGTCAGTCATTCATCCCCGTTCCCTGTGGCGTTAAGTGGCCATCCAATGTTGGTCTATATAGAAAATTAGAATTTATTTATAACAAACAATGATGTTGTTTTGGTCCATGTCTCTTTTACTCTCCAAATATGCAACAGAGATGGCAAACATTTTACTTTTTTTTTTGTTAAAACATTCAATGTAAAATTAAAATTATTAAGATTTTATTAGAAACATACATACATATGTATGTATATGTACTCGTACATACATATGCATACATATGTTGACAATAAGATCAACTAACGATTTAAAATGATAAAAACGTAACGAAAACGACTATTCGGCAACTGTATTTAAATGATAAAGGTAATTCTGGTATGACTTAAATTTATTAATAAAATCTATTTTTATAATTTAAATGTTTTTTTTTACATTTTAATTAATTTAGTAAAAGGCACAAATAAACTGTAATAACTATAATTTAGAACTATTTATAGAATTACGAAACCGGTATTTGCAAATAATCGCGGTAACGGTATTTTAGGGGTATCATTAACGTTACCCAATCTTTTTTGGCACTTGATACTATTTTGGTACTATTTTCGTAATATTACCCGTTTGTAGAATATATACAAGTGTGTACAGCTTACACACTATCAAAATGGATGGCGTTGGGTGGAATTTCCGGATCAATGTTTTCACAAATACAAACTCAGACACATGTGTATGAGAGATAAATACATATATGTTTTTCTATTTAAAAGAACTAATTCATTTTGGCGCATGTCAAATGTTAGTTGTAGTTATTTTTGTTCCTATTTATATTTAAGAACATAAATATGTTTAAACTGCTCCAACTGAGAAAATACACTCCCAAAAAATAAGAATTTAAGAGTTATTATATTGCTTTTAAATAATCCATAAAATATATGATTTCTGATATAGTAGGTCTTTAATAATGGCCTTAATTCACATTTTTATTTATCAATCTTTTCTTTCTTATGATGAAAACTTTCAAACGTGCAGCAGAATTCGCCATCTTTTTCATATTTTTTCTAACAATTTCATAAGAGAATCCAGTCATACAAAGTTTGGTATCAAATGATTCTTTAATTTCTGGTTTACTTTGATGCAAGGAGATCATCAATCGCTGCTTCTAAGATACAGGAATCTTTATTTCAATTCTGTAATCCCATGCAGGCTATTGTTTTATCTCTGCTGATCGATGGGTCACATTACCCTAAAACAGCTGAACTATCAACGCCATAGATCATCCGCTAGGAAAGCTTAAGCGAGACAAAAACATGTTTGAAATCATGTAAAGTATTCCAACAAAAGAATAACAAGTTCAGAACGAGATATTTCCTACCGTAAATCCTTTCAAAAAACAAGTTAGAGTGCAATATTCTGCTGCACCCTCTACCTAAATATAATAAGAAATATAGGACTAGCACAGGGTAACCCAAAATTAGCAAAAGGGGTTTAAATTGCTAACAACTTTTTTTTATAATTTAAGTTTCTTTTCTTTTCAGTATTTTGTAAAGAAGACTTGGGGAATTTAAAATGGAGCAGTACTCAATGGAACAACGTGACCAAATTCTTGAGCTTTAATTTTTGGCTCAGCGTGCATATCATCGTTATTTTAATTGCGGGTTGGACCCTCAGAGACGACAATACATCGTCTGGTTGCAAATTTTCGACAACAAGTGGCAATAAGGAACCTTCCTGGTGCTGGCAGAGGACGTACGGTGCACACGGATGACAATATTAAACTGGTACAGAGGAGTATTCGGGAAGATGGAGAAACATCAACCATGAGACGTTCGACACAACTTGGCCGCTCACGAGCGTCGCTGCAGAGAATTTTGCACACATTAGGAATGTTTCCATACAAGATTCAGCTTGTCCAAGAATTGAAACCGTCAGATTGCCAGCAACGACTTGATTATGCAGTTTTTTTTTCTGGCAAAAGGCAGAAGAAAATCATAATTTTATTCATTATTTAATTATTAATGGGCTACGGAAAATACGAGAGTAGTTCAACAGCGAGAATTACACCCACCTACATAAGTGTACGGTTTGGTGCGGTGTTTCAATCGGAAAGGATAATTGGTCGTTATTTTTTTGAAAATGAACCCGGGATCGCCGTTTCCGTCAATCATGTCAGATATCTCACAATGTCGGAAAATGTCTTAAGGCCAGCCGTGGAAATCCATAATTAATTTCAAATGTTTAGAAATATTATCTAATTTTGACCATTGATAACACGGTGCTACAAATGAGCACTTTTTTTATACTTGAAAAGAGAGGTTATAGACCTTATGGAGTAGATCATAAATCAATTTGTAAAAGTTCGAAAACACCCTCAAATTTCGGAGTTATTCCGAAAAAACTGTTTTCGTGTAGGTTCGAGTAGTTATGAACACGTAGCTCAGTTGATTTTAATCCGATTTTCAATTTTTAAACGCTTTCAGAAAGAATACATTTTGGTATATATATATATTAATTTTTGCAGTGTTATTTTTAATTATATCTTGATTTTACAAATATTGATCAAGATACTAAATTTTCTTTATTTTTTTTAGTCTTATAATGATATGATTATATAAATATTTTAAAATAACAGTTTTCAAATTATTTTATTTAGAAATTTAGAATATTTGATTAAAAGTGTTTTTTAGACCTCTTTCGCTTGTACGTCAGATCGTCTGTTTCTCGCTTAAGTGACCAGCAGTAATTTGAAATCATTCTTACTTGGCTTTTTCCTTCGAAGCGTCTTTCGATATCCAAAATGTCTTGGTGAAATCGTTCGCCTTGCTCATCACTAAATTTTCATAGGTTTTCTGGGAAAAAAATCTAAATCTGAATGCAGAAAATGAACTTTAATGGACATTCTGCATCCCATTTCTGCATAAGCCTCAAGAAATTCATTTACTACATCAATATAATTTTCCCTTTTTTTTCTTTCCCAAAATATTTTCACATAAACTAATAAAGCTTCTCCATGCTCTTTTTCCACAACATTTAATTTCATATTAATTCATATTAATTTCATTCTTCGTCAAGCATGATTTTGCGGATTTGAGGTCCAACAAAAATACCTAAAAATAAAAAAATAATACAATTATGTTTAGAAATCAATAAACATTTGTACCTTCTTTTATTTTTGTTTCACTTATTCTTGGGGAAACTGATTTTAAGTGTAAAAAAGCATCGCTTTCCTTATCCAGGCGTTTCACGAACTGCTTAATGTATCCCAATTTGAGGTGTAATGGTGGCAAAATTATTTTTTCGGTACTTACTAGTGGAATTTTTAAGACGTTTTTCTTGCCAATTTGAAAAATTGCTCTTGATGGCCAGTTTTTTTTTTTTTTTGCTTGTATTGGTCTTTCCCACGACTGTCCCATTCGCAAATATAGCAAGGAAATTTAGTATAGCCTCCTTGCATTCCGAAAAAATATGTTAATGATTTTTGAATAACAAAAAAATATTTCTTACTTTTACACGAGCCGTCCAAAAATAATCTCCAGTTGTTTGGTTGATGTTGGTAATTCAGACAATGGAATAACTCATCCACATCTGAGCAATATACAAGGTTGTTATTATAATTGTCAGCTTTAAAAATGTGCTCAAACTGTTCTTGGGGATTGTCTCTTGCAAATGTTACTTTAAAGTCACTTTTAGTGATATTCCACTGTTTTAGTCGAGATGCTAACATCTCTGTTTGTCTCCATGATAGTTTCAAATCTCGAACAAGATCATGAACATCTTCATTTGTCACTAAATGGGGTTCCACCGACTGTACAACAAATGTCTGGTCACATTCCATGTCTGCAGACTTTTCTTCCCCGGATTCATTTTCTTCTTCAGTCGTACTTGCACATAAAGAGCATTGCAACTTAACTAAAGTATTTAATTTATCTCTTTTATCTCAATATAAAAAAAATATTATTCTCACTTGAATTTTTTTCCGCTTGGGGGTATCAAGTGCTATTTAAAGTTCTTTAAATAAAGTTTAATAACTTTCACAAACATTATCCGATTTAAAAAATACTAAAGTTCATTTTATTTATAATAAAATTGTATTTAAAATTTTTATACAAATATATCTGCTTTTATAGAAAAATATATAAAAAAAATTAAAAAAAAACATAAAAAATGAAAAAAAAAATTGCAGATGTTATTACGAAAATTACTACCAATTTTTAATTAATATAGAATAAAATGTATGGAAAGATCTATTCTTTGTGTTTCTGAAACCGTTTAAAAATTTAAAATCGGATTAAAATCAACTGAGTTACGTGTTCATAAGTACTCGAACCTACACGAAAACAGTTTTTTTCGGAATAACTCCGAAATTTGAGAGTGTTTCCGAACTTTTAAAAATAGATTTATGATCTACTCAATAAGGCCTACAACTTACACTAGGTCACTTTCCAAGTATATTTTTACTGTAGCACCGTGTAATTGATGTAAGTACCAATGAATCACACCACAAAATTTACAGAGATTGTCTGATTTTCGTAATAATCTTGAGTGTAATTTAACAATTTATAAAATTAAAAAAAAAACTCTTTTCTATATTCACCACAAGAAACAGGGTATAAAAAGGGGAAGGATTATAAAGTTAGGCTTCTTTTGGCTGAATTTGATCCCAATAACTTTATTTACAAGAGATATATGGGTGGCATAGAAGAAATGGACCAATTATGGACTGATGGCTTCTAAATCCAGTATCCACTAATGTGATTTCTATGTATTTTAGGATGATATTGGTTGAATTTACAAGAGTTGTATGGTTGGTTGTTATGCTCGGAAGTGGACTTAATTCAGGAGAATTCCAGTAGCTTAATTGCCGTATAACCGATACTAATATGATTTCTGGATTAAAATTTCTCATCTATATAAAATGTTGATTCGACATTGATATTTATTAGACATTATTGAGGGTTAACTTGCTTTACGGAAGTGGTACGTATATGTAAGTAATTACAAAACATGGGAAGATCTTCTTAAATTTTGGAACAGAGAATACAATAATAGTACAACGTGAGTTTTGGTAGTGGACCTTATATGGGGGATATAGTCAAATATTCGTAACAGTATATAGACCTAAGAAGTTAGATAAGAATTAGCTCGGAACCTATTTCATTTAGAATTTTAATTCTCTTTCTATTGGATTCTTTAAATTTTAAACTTTTATTTTGAAACATTTGTACAATATTATTTTATTTAAGTTTTATTGTTCATGTTTTGAGACCAAGAACGAATTAAGCCAATTTCAGATCCAAGAGAGAGCAATATACATAAATCAATCGAAATTAATAGCCAATAGACAATACTGGCTTCAAACGAATGTTTTTGCCATGTGATGGTCTGGGCATATATCAGCAGATGGGAGGCTTTTGGTTCCACCAAATACAGAGCATTACTTTAGCGCCATGGATATTTTGTTTTAGTTTCGATTCGGGTTATGCTTCGGGTTATTGTAATGGATTCATTTTTCAGCGATTTCTTTTTGAAGCGTTTTAACAGTATTTCGGTCATGCAAAATCGTCTTTCAAGGACTTTGGGCTTCAATTGATCACATTTCTATTGAGTTTGATAGAAATCTAAATTCAAATTGTCTTAAAAATTTTAAAATTTAAAATAGTGCCTTCTGAGGAAGTAAAATATAGAAGTATAACACTGTCAATCGGAATGAAATTCAGGTGCAGGAAGCAATAATTTAAAAAGCACGAACTCTTTGGATTCGTGCAACCATGTTTAGGATAGTGGAGATGACGTGAACATGTGTATGTAGAATTATTCGTGTTAATGTTGCCAATAGTTTCATAGTTTAAACACATGTTTTTTTCCAGTGTAAATCTTAAAATAGAACTACATACATCTTTTTTGTTCTGGCTTCCTAGAGAAGTTGTTCAACATGTAGAACATGGATAATTTGTTTGTTGCCTTGTCAGGCATTTATCCTTGTTATACGAGTATGTATACTTGTGGCTTATTGCTGTTATTGTTGTTGTTGTTTAATGATGGTTGTTATTGTTATTTTTGTAGTCATTGGAATAGTATACATATGTATGTAAGTGGCTACATATTGTTGCAACATTATGGGTGGTTGCTGTTGCTGTCGTCCGTTGAGCATGTGTCTAGGAGTGGGTGTTTTTGATACATGCCATCATTATACACGTTTAGGCCGCTTGTAAATTGGAAAATTGGTGTTATTTTGTTGCCATTACTTCATTTGGTTTTGGTTTTTTTTTTTTTTTGTTTTGTTGTCTTCCGTTTCCTAACTTCCTACATTTCCTACACAAACGCCTTTGTTCATATAGAATATCAAACAAAAACAAAAAAAAAAAAAAAAAGACAAAAACAGAGAGAAAATAAAACGTATTTGGCTGTGTATGGCAGGATATGCTTGTTGGCATATTGCCTGTATTTTCCACTGACTGGTATCCCCGGCACAAATGTCTACATTCTGTTTTGATTTCTCTCTCTTTCCGTAATAAACTTAAATGAAGGCAATATTGTGGCGCTATTTTGGGTTTATATAGAAACAATAAAACCAAATTGAACACACTTTAATATTGTATTTTTGTTTCTTGTTTTTTTTTTCTTTGTGTTCAGCTAAAAACGATTTAAATGCCATTTAGAACGATACCGGGTTGTTCTAAACGTACATATGTACATATAAATGTACGAGTATGTATGTATATTGTGCTACATATATTTAATAAACATTTGTATATACATAGACACAAATGTATTGGAGTATGAGAATGTGCACATGTTTATTAAATTAAATATCTTTTGAGTTTTGTATTAAAGATTCAACTAGAATCAATTATTTTAAATATATTAGTATAAAAATTCCAGCAGAAATTGCAGTCCTGTGAAATTTGTCACTTTTACAACATTACGAGTATATAACCATTTTGGCATCACCTACGATTCGGCTGGTTGGCCAGATTTCACATACGATCTCTTAAGGTGGATTCCATTCCACCATTTGTTCTTAACAAAAAATTTTTTCTGAAGAAAAATTTTTTCTGAAGAAAAATTTTTTTACTAAGAATTTTTTTTAGCACCCATTTCGAACGATTTTTCTGAAAAATCAAAGCTGCCATATGTAAACAAAATCTAGTAGTTTTACAAGTGGCAATACTACGGCCATTGATTTATTTTGCTTTGGGTTTTAAGTGTCAAAATACAAATATTGAATTATTTGAAAGTATTTTGTATTCCAAATCACAGATATAAATTCAAAATGAAAAAAGAAAGTTGCTTTTGCTGATGGCCATGGCTGGCATTGTTATTTGTCTGAAAAAATGCAAACTATTGGCAACTCAATTCATTTTTGCCCACAAAAAAAATATAAAATTAAACCAATTCAAGTTTGTAAAAAATATTTTCTCTCTCTCAAAAAGAGACGCGTCAAACTTAATAAAAAAAAAATTGTTCGAACAAAATTTTTCTTAAGAACCAATGGGTGAATCCACCTTTACGGTTCAGGTTGAGCAGATAGATGACTCTTCAAAATGACATTATTAAAGACAAAAAACCGCGTTTAAAAGATACGCCATGTGTTATGAATTTCGCATTTTTAAGTTATACACCCAATATATTGATTCAAAGTCACACAATGATTTAGAAATGTTTTTATACCCACCACCAAACAAATGAGGGGTATATTGCGTTTGTCATTTCAAAATATTGGTCGTACAACCAAAAAGTCTATATATTATTTGTCATTATAAAATTCTAAGACGATCTAGCCATGTCCGTCCGTCTGCCCATCGGTTGTTGGCACGATAGAGCTTCGAAAAAAAGACATAGAACAATGAAATTTTTACCAAATATTCTTTGATTCGCCGAAATGTTTGGTATTGAAAATGAGCAAAATCGGTTTAGTAGGAACTGAGTTATAGATCAAACTTTGAAACTACCTCGATATTTTTTGCTGTATTCTTCAAATATAATGCCGATAATATCATGAAATTTTGCACACATTATTTCTACTACAGAAGAAATAGTCCTGTTAAAAATGGTAGAAATCGGTCAACGATTTCTCATAGCCCCCATACAAATATCTTCCCGGAATATGGCTTTATGGTACACAAATGTCTATAGAATAGCCGCAAATAATGAGTCTCATGCAAAGTGAAATCTCAAAACAATATTTGGTTTGCATCGGTCCATAATTTTCACCAGAGCCCCATACAAAGACCACTTCCGAAAATCACTTATATGAACATAAACTTATATAAACATAAAAAGTCAAAAATCAACACAAGTAATCCGAATACACATATAAATCGTCGTACCAAAATTCATGATGATGGGTCCATATTTGACCGTAGTCCCCATTAAAGCCCACTTCCTAAAAACACTAAAATTCGCACAAATCTCTTATCAGAATGACTATCAAGTTGTAATTTGACAAGCATAATCAAAATTTACAATTAAATTGTCCTACCAACTATTATGATGATCAGTCCATCTTTATCCATATAAAGTTCACTTTGAAAATTCACTTAAATACGCATAAATCTCTTATAAAAACCATTAATATGTTGAAATCCAACACAAATAATTCGCATATACATATAAATCGTCGTACCAAATTTCATGACGATTGGCCCACAATAGGTCACAGTACCCTTATGAGGACTACCCCCGAAAACTCATTAGCTTACATAAACATCCATATCAAACCAAATCAAAGGGTGCCAGACTATCAGTCAGAGGGTTGCGAGTTCGATTCCCGCCAAAGACTCTGGATGTGTTCTGCAGATAAGCCAAAAAGCTTCGCAGTTTGTGTTTGCTAATTATATAACAAACAATTACACACATCCGTTGTAAGTTTGTAAAAATTATAGTATTGACTTTTGTCCATAATTGAGCATAGCTCCCGTACAAGCTCCACTTCCGAGACTAATCAGAGGAACAATTTTGACGTTTCAAAAAGACAAAATTAGTTGCCAATGGCAATGGCCCAATGGAAACTCTTTTTTGTTTATTAATAATTCGGTTGCTTGGAGGTATCATAACAAAATGTCATGTGGTTAGGTCTTTGCGGGTGATATAGCTTAATTGGTTAGCGCATTTGATCATTAAGCATGAGTTGGTATTTGTAGCCCGGTTTCGATTCCCAGCCGTTGCCACTCAAACAACATCAGTTTCTGATAATTATTAGTTTTTTATCCATCATAACTAATATTTATCACAGCGCCCTCCTTCGGTGGTATAGCATTCAAACGCCACCGAGGTAAAATAATTAAATAAAGGCTCTAAAATCAAGCTTTAACATTACTGCGCCTACTCACCAATAGAGGCGCTGCTATGCTGCACTAAAAACAAACATAATGCGCAATTGCAGAGTTGTGATATAAAAAGCTTTCTTCTACTTTCACCACCTTTACTTCCTCAACTATCCCCTTTCCAAGGAAAGTAACGCAATTATAGGCATATTAATTGCCTGAGTGTTACTTCTCTTTTATAAAAAAAAAAAATATTTGATTGTTTTCAGATCTTCCGTGGAAAATGCTGATTCCCTGATCTTGGATAGTTTATAGACGATTTGTTTCTTGTACATTTTTCTCACCTGGTTTTATATTCACAAGTTTCTTCTATGTAGCTCGAAAAATCTCTATATATTATTTTAGTTTTTCTTATTTGCAAAGTATTTCAGGCTCAATGAACAATTTAAAATCTAATGGAAAATTGTCAACATTTATACAAATTTTTCATTATAAATAGTTGCATATTTAAAACTATTTTAAATGTCTGTAGACAGATATAGTGATAACAGTGCTCATATACATACTCTCCACAACGCATATTTGAAGATGAAGAAAGTAACTATGAGGGAACCTTTAATCTTAAGCGACGATCAGATTTTGAAGCTAACAATCTTCCGAATCCAGGGGCCAAATTACCACATTCGATATCGAGTAAAATTTATCGTAATTTTCTTATTTGAGATTATGGCATTCGATGTCGAGCAAGAAATTTAGTATATTTTATCATAGAATGCGGTAATTTGGCCCCAGATCCAGCAAAAAAACAAGAAATGATATAAATGCTATAAAGAAGGAGAAAGCTGCAATGGAAAAGACCAAGAAGAAGAGGAAAATGAAGACAGAAGAGGTATGGAAACTCTGAAGAAGAAAAAAATCGATGAAGAGGAGGAAATCAAAAGGGCAAGTATAATGAAAGGGGAAGTGACACATATATCGCTCCTATCTTTCATACCAATAATATGGACGAAAGAATTTCTGTTGGAGATCAATTCGACTATAGAGACTTTGAAATATATAAAGAAAATATTACATATATTGATGGACTCCCTTCAAGCAGCACAGAAAACAGAAATCAAACAAATTTACAGTTATTATAAGAAAAACAGTAACCGTATTTTCGATTATATTATATTCCATAAAAAACAAAGAATTTCCCATAAACTTTTCAAAAGTCGTTCAAGTAAACCTTAATATTTATATGATGTCTCTAGAAAATTAACTAACCTCTTTCCTTGTTCAGAATGCATGAATCGTATTAGAGAAATTGTTATTATCTTATTAAAAAAAGTTGTTTTTTGAATATCAAAAGTTCTAAAAGTATATTGCCACACTCCCAAACACATTGGTGGCGTGTAATCAGCAAAAGAGGTTAATCAAAAAAAATCCCAATAAAGAGTGTTGTATCCGTTTCAATTCACATTCTTTTATTTATTAAAAACATCAGCTAAAATAAATAATTCTCTCAGTCGTACAAATAATTTAAAAAAAAAAAAACTGATTATACCCTCGACTAATTAACTTTAACAATCAACTACAAACACAACAAATTTAAAGAGGGTAAATTATTTGTTGTTGTACGTAGCTGGTGATTCTATCACTTGTGACTAGAAAATAGAGTAAAGGGGGCAGGAGGAGTGCAAATCTCTTTAAACTAATTTGCATAATGAAAGTATGTAAGTGAGGCGTTTACAATATGCCAGCCTTCCGCAACCCAATGATTGTGCCATTTGCCACATAAAACAGCAACAATAAAAATAAATCTTTTTTTTTTTTATTATTATTTTTTTATTTTTCCGTGTGTTTTGCCAACACCATCACTGCCACCATCCTTTGTTACCCAGTAAACAGTGATGTAGTGTATAAATAAATTATTGTATTACTCCACTAATTTTAAGCTATTGTGGAATCTTCCTTTTGAGATATATTTCTTCTGAAACGGCCAGTCCGGGGGGGGGGGAGGGGGGGATTAGTTATTTCGATTCGAAAAGAACATTGTTCGAATTTGTATATTTTATACATTGTTTTTCGAGAGCTTTTGCTTTCGAATCGAAATACACAATAATCCCCCCCCCCCCCCCCCTGATTACAATAAAACTACTCATGAGGCAAAGAAAAAAGGCCCCAAAATGAGACACGTCAAATTAAATTAAAGTCAGACCAAAATTCCACCAAAATATTAAAAATTGGTTTAAGAAGAATCCGCTGGCTTTTTATGATGATGATGGTGGTGGTGAGAAAATAGTATTTAGTTTTGTTGTTGCAGACTACAGCATACCCAAATGTTTGTTGGGTATTTTTCAGTTTTATTTGACAATGTATTTTTGTACATATGTAATGTAATGTACTGTAATGTATGTAAATATTCCATATTAATACAATGTACTCGTTCATAAAAACACAAAAGAAAATAGAAATGCCCGTAATATGAAGGAACTAAATTGTTTCGTTAAGAGTCATTTGGTAGGGAAATAATGCTTGAATATTTGCAATTTATTTACTGTGCCGGCATTTAACCGCCACCACCAACAAACAACGGCCAACAGCCAGACAAAAATTCCGTAAAAGCTGAGCCAAAATCACTAGACAGACAGACAGTTAACCAACCAACCAGTCAGCCATCTCTATTCATTCATCCAGTTAGTCAGCCAGCCACAAATAGGCGTTTTTGTTGGCTAAACTTAAATTGAAAACATTTAATAAAGGATCAACATTATTTTGTTGTTGCCTTTTCTTAACTTGATTTTTAGTTTCTTTTAAAATAATGTTTTTCTTTTTTTTGTAGAAAGATTTTTTTGTTCAGATAATTTTTCTTGATTTTACTTAATTTTTGTGCCTTGTTTTTACGGGGGGAGTTTGAATTATTTTTCGGGTTTTTTTTTTTTGCTTTTTAGTAACTTTTGTTTTTGTTGAGATTTTGGCGATAAATGGCTAAATTACCTCAAATACTTATTGTTTTCTATTATTGCTGCTGTTCTTTCTAATTTAAGTTGAACAATGAACAAGTAGACGAAGCTGTTTTATTACCGAATGTGTCATTAATTGTATTATTTATTTTAAAATTAAATGCCTGCAATTACGAGTGTATTTGGCTGTTAATAATATTTGTTTTTTTTATCCCTCAACATCTTAATTACTTGCATGTCTTGAATTCAAGTCAATTAAGTGCTATGGCGAACTCGTGGACATAGAATTAGTAGTGGTGTAGACAAGTTGTGCGATACATATCTTGTTTGTTTGGGTGCTGTTGTAATTTCCAAATGTGTCTTAAACGAATTTAATTAAAATTTTAAATGGACTGAGTTCTAAATATCAATAGTGATAATACTTGACTTTCCCCATAATAGGATCCTTTTATCTTGTGAAATCCGCATCATTGAAAAAAACTTTTAAAGGAGCCAGTAAAGATCTTAAAGTCATTATACTCGTACAATGAAAAATAATCTGAATGGTTTAAAGTAAAATGCTTATATCACTATTAATTTCATGATCACTATGAACTAAACTCGAAGTTAGCACTTAGCTGACATAGGACGTTATTTAAAAAATCTTTAATCTATATACAATAGGGCTGCCAATCCCGAAAAGCCCGGGATTTGACAAATCCAGAACGTAAGTGAAATATGTAAAAGCCACCATATGGAATCAAATATTGAATAAGAAATATGTATAATTATTTGTTTCGGATGGTGCGAAATGCAATCACGATACAATAATTTTTTTTCTTGGACCAGCACTCAAGGGACAACTCCTACTTATGCAATGGTAGGATAGAGGAAGTAGTGTTTGTGAACAATTGATTTGATTTCCATTTGGAATGATAGTTTATTTCACATACGGACAGTACGGCTAAAGCACAAATTTTTCCTGTAGTGTGTTGTACGATCCACTGGCAAGTCGACCACAAATGGATGAGCCCTGCCTGAAGAACGTGTATTACGTAAAAAACTACGTGTTTCAGGAACAAGTTCCCTGATTTCAGCAGAACACATTCCATTATAGTATCGATAGAACCGTGAAACGCAAACCACATTGCGACGATGCTCCAATGAATCAATAGAGTTGGATACCCTACTGTCACCGTTAAGCATCTTGGCCCTCTCCTGTACGCGGTCGAGTAACTCCAAAATAGACTTCAAAGCACCGGCCCATACATGAGAGTTGTATTCTATTTTCGGTGTAAATAATAAGGAGATCAGATGGAGTGAAGTATTTTCTACACCAAAGCACTTGAACGCTTCTTTTGACACTTGAAAAATGTGTTTGGTCCAGCGAACATTACACTGGATTCTTATGCCTAGAACGTCAATATCGTCTGATTTCTTAATATAGGGTTTTCCAATAAGGACTTGACAACTCAAACTTACTCTTCAGTAAATCGATTGTAACGTGTGCTGTGTGGCTTGTGGCACCGTCTTGTTGAAACCACATGTCATCCAAGTCCATGTGTTCCAATTCGGGCCAAAAATAATCGCTAATCATTGCGCGATAACGATCGCCATTCACAGTAACGTGACGATCGTTATTGTCGACGAAAAAATATGGCCCAATGACGCCGCCGGCATGCAAAGCGCACCAAACAGTAATTTTTTGTGGATGAAGTGGTGATTCGTGAAGCACATGTGGATTTTCAGCAGACCAATAACGCATATTTTGCTTATTGACGAACCCATTGAGCCAAAAATGAGCTTCGTCACTGAAGATGATTTTGCGATGAAATTCATCATCTTGGTGCATCTTCTCCAGAGCCCAATCGGAGAACGTACGTCGACTCAAATGGTCCATCGGCTTCAATTCTTGAGTCAGCTTAATCTTGTATGGGTGTAAACCCAGATCCTTACGCAAAATTCGCCATAAAGTGGTCTTGGGGATGCCCAGTTCGCGGAATCGACTGATTTGAATCGTTTGCTACGGACGCCTGAACGGCAGCGATATTTTCGGAACTTCGACCAGGCCGTTGTCTCACTGGCACGACAGCATCACACAATGAATATGTAGACTCAAATTTTTGCACTAAACTTGTTATTGCTTGTCTACTAGGGCGATAATTACGACCGAAAATTGGAGTTAACGCTCTTAAAGTTGCGGTCACCGACTCCGAATTTCGGTAGTACATTTTTATAATTTCCAAACGTTGTTCCTTCGTGTACTTTACCATAACGAAAATGTTAAGTTTACTGAAAAAAAAGAAAGCAACAATTAGATGATCAGTGAAATAGTGCGTTCACAATTTAAATTCAGAGTTGTCAAGTAGCTATTAGAAAACCCTATATTTACACCGCCCATAAAAAACAGATGAAGCAACATGATCTGTCGTGCGTTTGTGTGTTGACATACAACATTGAATCTTACGTGCGTTGAAATCGACTCTGTTCGCACAACCCCATTCTGAGATTGTCTTAAGATCTTGCTTTTTTTTTAAAGAGAAGTAACACTCAGGTATATATATTTGCGTTACTTTCCTTGGAAAGGGGATAGTTGAGGAAGTAAAGGTGGTGAAAGTAGAAGAAAGCTTTTTATATCACAACTCTGCAATTGCGCATTATGTTTGTTTTTAGTGCAGACTTGCAGCGCCTCTGGTGGTGAGTAGGCACATTAATGTCAAAGCTCGATTTTAGAGCCTTTATTTAATTATTTTACCTCGGTGGCGTTTGAATGCTATACCACCGAAGGAGGGCGCTGTGAAAAATATTAGTTATGATGGATAGAAAACTAATAATTATCAGAAACTGATGTTGTTTGAGTGGCAGCGGCTGGGAATAGAAACCGGGCTACAAATACCAACTCATGCTTAATGATCAAATGCGCTAACCAATTAAGCTACAGTATGAATGGCCAATGTTGCTATCATCTGCAAAAGAATAGATACGATTGGAAGTTTGACATAGGAGGTCATTTATAAAGTTGAGCAATAAAGTAGAAATAAGAACAGAGTCTGATGGGATCCCATCTATAACAATTAACAATTATGTCCACAAGCGTTTATTGTGAACAATAATTCTGAGTCGATCGGTAAACTTTAAGGTGGGTGTTGGACCAATATTTCTGGGCGTTACAAACATATGCCAAATCCCCACTATGGTGGTACAGGGTACAATTATGTGCTGGATTTATCATGAATCCTGATATCTTTTCGTGCTTCTGTAATACCCACTACTTCTTCCCAGACAATTCTCCAAGATTCCATTATCTCAATTCTGTTCTTCTTAAATGTATTAAGGCTTTGTGGTTAATTGTTCCAGTAGAAATCATGACATCTACAATTGCTTTTGAAATTTTCAATGATGTTTTCATTAAACTTTGAGATGGACTAGGCCATCTTTGATTTATCTTATTATTATTCTGACACTTGATGTGAAGACCAACGAACCTTCGTTAGAAATGTTGGTGTTCCCTCCAGAAATAGCATGAGGCGCCGCATTAGATAGTCGGAGTAGACGACTGTGTAAAATGTCTCCCACCTGTTCTGCTTCCTATTCATTCCACTAGCTTCTGGATCGTTAACTTGTGGTAAAGTAGCCACGTTATATGTAAAGATTGTAAAACACTCGACCAAGCACCTAATGCCATCTACTCTACCTTCAACTCTGTTTTTGTAGTTTTTACCCATATACTCGTAATATTAGAAATAAGAAACTGTTGGCATGATGAATTATATGTTTTCACTCTATGTGTCAGTCGAGTCAAATATTAAAAATAATCAGTGTTTTTTATACTAGACAAAACCAGACATCCCATTCAGGCCCAGTTTAAACAAATACACCCCCATCGTGAATAAAAATTCCACATTAAATTTGTTCCCTTTTATTTTTTTAACATTGAATTTTAATAGGAAAAAATGTGAAAAGGGAACAAAGTTTATGTGAAATTTTTATTCACGATAGGAGTGATATTAATATAAAAATTGTTGAGCAAAGTATCTGACCTTAACAAAACATAGAAAAGTAATTTAGGTTCAATACCAGCGCTATTTTTTAGGTGACTAGAAAAAAGGGGTAATATAAGGGATGATAGGGGGAGGTTTTGGACATTCGATTTGAATGCTGTTAAATTAAAGATTAAAAAATATTTTTGCCGGAAGAATTTTTCGTTTAAAGGACTTATGTTGCTTGTAGTATATTGTGCTAAAACTATTGGACAGTGGTCCAATCACCAAATAGAGTATTGAACAAGATAAAACAGCAAAACCCAACCCATGGCGACAAAGTTCCAATATATCCGTACTGAACCTCTTGTAAATATCATGAAAAGGTGACTAGAGGCTGTATTCAAGCTGAATGGCCAACCAACAAAGTATTAACTTTTAATTTTTGGAGTTTGATAATATTAAATAGAAATATAAAAGATACACATAAATTCAACGTTATACTATATTGGATTTGTGCTGATGTTTGTAACGCCTATAAATATTGGTCCAACCTTAAAGTATATCGATCGACTCAGAATCACTTTCTGGGTCGATTTAACGGTGTCTGTCCGTCCGTCCGTCTGGCTTGCTGGCTGTCCATGTAAAGCTTGTGCGCAGAGTACAGGTCACAATTTTGAAAGTATTTTGATAAAATTTGGTAAGTGATATTTTTTCGGTCCAAGGACGGATGGGATTGAAACTGGTGGAAATCGTGGAAATGGCCCCCATACAAAAGTCCTCCCGAAATTGGGGTTTACCGATCATAAATGTATGAATTATGCAAGGAACCAAACAAATTTCATAACAAATAAGTGGAAGCCAAATCACATCTACAAATTTTGTGCAGATCGGTCCAGCATTAGTCGTAGCTCCCATATAAGGCCCACTTTCGAAAATCACTTTAAAGAGCATAACTCTCTCAAAAATGTTGGTATCCAAAAAATATTAAACGCAAATATATTTCATATGCATACAAAAACTACGGTGCAATTTTATTATGATCGGTCCATAATTAGTCGTAGCTCCCACAAATGACCCACTTTCGAAAATCACTTTAACGATCATAAATTTCTTAAGAATGTTGGTAATCAAATAAAAGTCGACACAAATAATATACAGAAATGATGATACCTAATTTTATAATGGTCGGTCCGTAATTAGTCGAAACTGCCATATCAGACCCTCCCCGTAATCTACTTTAACCTCCATATATCGGTTAAAAGTATTTATATCGAGATAAAGTTTAACATACACAATATTTATATTCACAAAAATCATGACATTAAACTTTTGGATAATCGGTCCATAATAGGTCATATCTTCCATATAGCGCACATATCTGAAAAACTGTTTTATACATATACTGGGTGTAGGATATTATATGGTCGGGCTTGAACGACTATACTTTCTTACTTGTTGTTTATGGAAAATTACTTTTCAGTAGGCAAAGATAATGAAAGCGGACTAATTGGAGACCGATTTGGAATTGCTCCTGATATCCATAATAGATGACTATAGCAATCAATACCAGAGCAATTCAGCCATAGCTGACAAAGATTTTTAAGGCTAGCCTGGAATACGGATTTATCATTATAGAATTCATAGAAGGCAATAGTCCTGTATGACGTACCATTATGAAATGGCATCGTTTTGGACAGAAAGTGTCTGTAATAGATGACTAACAAATTAAGCGGGACCATGTTTAAGTGCAGCATTATTGCTTATAATAAATCGATATAAAATCTAGACAAAGACATTCTAAATACTAAATCAGCTGCATTTAGGTGAATCGAGGAATTTGTTTCGAAAGCTTTACTGGGATTACTTTCCAAACATTTTAGAGGCTCAGAGAAGCCTGAGAAGCTTTATTTAATGGCACAACATTTCTTATAAATTCCGTTGATTATATTCAACAAAGGTCATTGGGAAAGCTTTTCCGAAATTTGAGAAAAAGTGAATGAGAATTAATAAGCATCACTCACAAAATATTTGATTCAAATAGAAAAGAACTTAAAAATACCGAAACATTTCACATATTTTATATTTTATTTGTCAAGTTTAAATTAAATATAGCAAAATTATTTAACACTTTGGATTTTAATTAATTAAAGTTGAAAATAGTTTAATGAATTTTCTAATATTTTATACATTTAGTATCTTGTTAGATTAACAGCAAACATAGCAAAAGAGAATGAGCAACATTTTTTATCGTGTTAAAAATTAATTTTACATTTTACATTTAAATCGGTGCTTTGGGGATGTACAAATGAATGGCAATTGAATGAAGCCTGCTTAAGCGGCGGACTAAGAGACCGACTACATGTTTGTTGCTCTGTCCAGGTCTTTGCAAAAACAAAGGCTTGTTGGCCAACGTTATAAAGAGTTTGTTGGTGAGGTTGGCTGGTTAAAACACCAGCTGCCACAACTTACGACTACATGCAACCAAGTGCATATTGGTAGCCGCCAAGTACTATTTTCGTTGTACGAGTAGACAGACACTCACAAACTGACAGCCAATAATTGCAGGGGCACAAAAGAAGCGAATTAACACTATTCGGTTTGTAAGTGAAAATAATGCAGTACGTATGAACGAGAACGTAAACGTGAACGAGAACGAGAACGTGTATTAAATGGTTGAGATGAGGAGTGTGAATTGCTGACGTGCTGTTTGCTGTTTCTGCTCTGTTTTATTCCTGTGTGTTTGGTTGTTGTTTATTTGTTTTAGTTGTTTTAGTTGTTCTGTAGAATATAATATGTAATTACTTGTAGAGATTAAAAGGAATTAATTCACAAAAACAATTGCTGCAACTTCCGTCTTCTGACGTAATAATACGAACGCTGAGCGAAAAGCTAAGATCCACGCGTGTCAATCTTTCTCAGAGATCTAATTTAGGATTTGTTTTTGCAGAAATCTCAGCACAAAGTCGTGCGAATAAAGCCGACTTTAATGCTCTCACAGCTGAAACGTGTGGATTATTCTAATGGTTCATTGTAATATCTTGGCAATGAGCTGCAATGCGGATTATGTTAAATTTTTCAATGTTTTGAAATTAACACATCTTTTTAGCGATACCTGAATATGTTTGCTTAATTCAAGTTATTCATAAGAATTCCTTCATTCGTGGCCAGTGGTTCGTCCTTAGTCCTGACAATTCAAATGTAAAATACTGCCTAATAAAAAATTTGATTTTATATTTGAAATATCCTCCTCTTTGTGATGGAAAGAGGAGGATCCGTATTATCTGCAACAGGTTCTCAGCTTCCGCTTTTTCTTTCTAAATTTAGGAAATTCAATGTTCGAAAAAAGTTTCATAATCGAAATCCCATGGAAGCGTTGGAAGAAGTGCATTGCACTTTCAGGATTCTATGTTAAAGAACCAGTGTGATTTCAAATCTGTAAAATTTATTCATTTCGTTTGGAAATATCTCCAATTGAATTTATACTTTTGCTCACTGCTCCCTATGGTTTGAAACAATTCGGTAGCAAAAAATGTGTCGAGCGTATCCGTTGCCATGGCTTCTACTGGCAAACTAGCCTAACGTAGAGTATTGTAAACTAGTGGATACGTTTCCACACATATTATGATGGGTGTTTCTCATTAACATAATGTTCGGAGTGCATAAATATTGTTAGGTTTTTTTTTCAAGTTCTTTTGGTGTAAAATGAAAAACAAACTCATTAATTTTGCAGTGCTTTAATTTTTTTTTTTAATAATTATATAAAGTTTTAATTAAAATTCAATTTTGTTGTTGTTGTAGTTGTTTTTGATTAAGTAGTTTTTATTTTAATGGTTAATTACCCACCCTGTTTATGGCAGCCATCACACAACAACTGTGTAGCAAGTTTTACAAATGTGGCAACATACCTACAAAACTGTTTGTAACAAAAATTTCATGGGCGGTAGCTACAAATGGGAGACATTCAGAACAAAGACTACAAGTTGTTGTCTAAGTCCCGGATCACACAGTGCAACTTTCGCTGCTCAACTTTTGAGTTGAGAGAGAGGGGACCACTCTTCTCTTCTTTCCCCTCTCACCCAAAAACTCAAAAGTTGAGCAGCAAAAGTTGCACTGTGTGATCCGGGACTAACAATTGCTACACCCACTGCAGCAGACGCCACTGTGATGTTGTTTGGAAATGTAAAAATTTTAATTTGCGAATTGATTAAAATGGCGATTTTAACTTTATTGGTAAATTGAAAATCTGTGAGTGTTTTTTTTTTCCAATGCTGCTGCTTTTGTTGCATGAGTATTTTGTATTAAAAATTTATTGCAGGCAACTAAATTTTTATTGTTTATTGTCATTTAATAATAATTATAATAATAGTAATGAAATTTCTACAACAACACGCAGCCTAAAACATTTATTTATACTCGATTCTGTAGTCGCATGAGGATACGAGTATCTGTGGTGTTTTTGTGTTTTTGTTTTGTATCTATGCGTGTGTATTTCATTAGTATCTAAATGCGTGCAAATGTATCTAGTGTACACACACATTCATGTGCGAAACACTGTGTATTTTAAATTCATATGTACGAGTATTTAGTAATTTTCTTTTCATTTAATTATTTTGCATTATTTTCCAATTGACTGAACGCACATTAGTTTTGTTCATGCTCGTATTTATTAATCAGTTTTTTTTTGTTTTGTTTCTCATAATCACAATGGAATTGTTTTTTAATCCCATCATCAAATAATCAATTTTAAATGGAATTCTATTTAAATAATGGATGTTTTGGGGAAAGAAATTACATATTTAAAAGTTCTACTGTTACTTTTAGCAACAATTTTCTTAAAATAAGAAATTGTCTGTGAAAGTAAACAAATACACAATTTGAAATTGATATTATAAACTGAAACAAACAGCATCAAATCCCTCATGTCATGTAAACTAATTACCAATTTATACCAAGCAATTCTTATTAAAAATATTGCTTAAATCGCTCTGATTCTTATTTGCATAGTGTACACACATTTGTGCTTTCTGGCATTTGTGCGAATAAGAGAGCAAAACGAATTGAAAGTACAATTAAGTGTAAACTCGTCCTATCTTTACCTCACCCCCACACTCTAAAAGATAATCAGCTTAGCTTAAAGAATTGCTTCGTGTAAATTGCGACTATCATTAGAGTTCCAGTCAGCGTTGACAAGGTTTTCGAGAGGCAGAGTTTTTTTTTATAAAACTGACAGGAAATGCGAGATATTCCGATTTGATTTTACACAATTTTTATTATTGATTTCGATTGATAAAATAATAGATTAATAAAAATAATTCGCATTCTTCTTAAACAAGTTTAAGTTTTATATAAAAAAAACTTTTACAGACATCATTATACTGAGTGCCCCACCTTTTTCTTTATTAAATCATTTTGAAGTGTCATTATTCTCGATTAGTTATTGAACATTACAAAGTCTTTTTTTAACTCGAAAATGTTGTGCCAATGAAGCTTCATATGCGGGATGTTTTGCTTTAATTATTTAATTTGAAAAAAAAAAATGCACCGCTAAAACACATCGATTCCCCACCTAAGCTTGTATAGTTAGTGAATTCCATCGGTTTCAACGTGGTTATTTTTGAACACAAGGACCGACCAGGCCAGTCAAAAATGTTTGATTAACAAGAATCATGTCATGAAAATTGTTTTCAAACTCTACAAGAGTCTGCGTAATTACTGGGAGCAACAATTTCAAAATGTTTGCAAAAATGTACCGAATGCAACTGATTCGTTAGAGGCGAGCACAGATTAGGCAGCCAGACATGTAAGCGTAATACTCCATCATGACAAATGCTACAATACCTGTTATTATTTGGAAAGAAGTGGTTGGAAAGTTTTGGCTCAACCACTTTATAGTCCAGTCCTTAGCCCGTCAGACTACTATTTGTTTCGAACTCTCTATCTGGAATACTCAAGCACCGTAGGAGGGCGCTATGATAAATATTAGTTATTAAAGGGTGCTGTAGCTTAATTGGTTAGCGCATTTGATCATTAAGCATGAGGTTCGATTCCCAGCCGCTGCCACTCAAACAACATCAGTTTCTGATAATTATTAGTTTTCTTTCTATTTATCACAGCGCCCTCCTGCGGTGGTTGAGTATTCAAACGCCACCGAAGTAAAATAATTAAAATAAAGGCTATAAAATGTAATATAATCTCAAACACGATCCAAGGTCATCTTGTAATGAGGCGGTAATCAGTGATTTATTCGCCGACTTCTTCTTTTCTGTTTACTCTGAGGCCCAATATGATGTTGTGTATCCATTCAAAATTTGCCATAGTCAAACAATATCTTTTTCATCGATCAACACTACACCAGGAATGTCAGCGTCATACACAATTGTGTAAGTAAAACTCTCATGTACGCTTACGCTCTCTTATTTTGCGAGCGTAAAATATAATTGTTTACTGCAAAACACTCTCATTCAGCGGGAAATATCGCACGTCTTGTTTTGAGGCCTCTAAATTTTGGAGTCTAAACAGAAATAATATATTTATTATTTATTATCTTTGTTTTTTTCTATTTTGTTTTATTTCTGTTTTTAACATTGTATAATGATTAAAAAAAAACAAATTGCTTGTGGTTTTTGTACGAGGTGTACTTGTTGTAATTTTGTTGTTTCGAAACTGCAATATCAATTTAGAAGATATTATTGGTAAATAATCTGTCCATAACTCAACATTTTTGGATAATTGTATTATTATTAATTGCTCTAAAGTCTTCATAGCAAAATATGTATGTTAATTAGGCCGCGTAATAGGCCTCGCAACCCCAGTTTTCTCCCGCTGGGAATGTAAGAGACAAGAGTAATCGCACCAACACAATCATAATTGACACCACTGCACTACACATATTATTGAATGTTTGAAAAGTTTTAAATATTCACTTTCAAATGGACCTGATGGCATACCAAACTGTGTTTTGATGGACTGTGCACATGCTATTGCATTTCCATTATCAATTATTTTTAATATTTCATTAAATAATGTCTACTTTCCCAATATTTGGAAAGAATCATATATTATTTCTCTATTTTAATCTGGTAATAAATCATACATAGCGAATTATAGAGGCATAGCTAAACTTAGTGCAATCTCAAAACTATTTAAGAAATGCATCACTAATTGTCTTTCACACCAAATTTCTTCGTTATTAAAACCTTTTCAACATGGTTTTCGCAAAGGATCATCAGCTATGACTAATATTTTGCAGTTAACATCTTTAGTCAATGATGGCTTTGTCAACGGTCAACTTAATGACGCCATTTACACAGATTTTAGTAAAGCCTTTGACAAAGTTAACCACAATCTTGTGTTAAAAAAAAAAATTGAATGTTATGGGTTTCAACAACATTTGTTTAAACTGGTTAAAAACATATCTTTTAAATAGAACACAGTCCGTAAAATTTAATGGTGCAATTTCCCAAAAGATATTGGTAAAGTCCGGCGTCCCGCAAGGAAGTCATCTCGGCCCTATTTTGTTTTTGCTGTTTGTAAACGACATGCCTGTAGCAATCAAATACTCAAATATATTGATGTTTGCGGATGATGTGAAAATATTTTCTAATTTTAAAAATTCAGCAGATCATATTTATCTGCAGAATGATTTGGATCATTTTAATAACTGGTGTGACCATAATTTAATGGAATAAGACCTGAAGAAATGCAAACACTTTTCAAGAAATTATGATGCATGTTAAGTGATCATAAACTAGAGTTGGTGGTAAACTCAATTATGGATCTTGGGATTTTGTTAGATGCAAAGTTAAATTTTGTACAACATATGTGCATCTAACGATGGCTGTTAATAAAGCTCTTGGTATTTTAGCCTATATAAAACGATGGGCAAAAGAATTCAATGATCCCCACATCACTAAATGTTTATATGGGTCAATTTCAAAAAAAAAAAAAAACGCAATTTTTGTGTCCCCGCAGTACTACTTTAGGTAAAAAAACAAAAACAAAAATATGAGAGTGATCAGCGAGGAATATGTAACAAAAAAAATTAATTCTCAAATTTGTATGTTTGTTTTTTTTTTTTGTTTATTCAGAATGGTGTTTTGTTTCTTCCTCTGACTGCTTCCATACAAAAGCATGTGTCCCCCGTTAGAATTTTTAGTAAACAAAATAAAATAAAATCAAGAAAAAAGTAAATATGCAACATTTAATAAAAGTATTCGAATTATTGTGTCAAAATTTAAGTAGTGCAAATTTGGCGTTGCAAAGAAAGGTTGTCCCCATAATTTGCATTGAGCGTCACTTTTTTTTATAAATCCAGTAATATTACTAGTTTTCAATTTCAAGTTTAATTAAAGTAAATAACGTAAGGAAAGTACAAACTTTAACTGTTACAAAAGTGAAAAAGCGTAGTTTTTGTAAACACCATGGTAAGGACGCGATAAAATTTCTTGAGCGTCACGCTAATTTTTTTAAAAGTGAATATATTAAATGTAGAAGACAACTACAAAATAAGCGCCAGTAACAAAGTTGCAATTAGATAATTGATTTATATATTTGAGAATTTTAATTTCATATTCAATAAAAAAATAAAAAATTCCCCTGAAGAAATCAACAAAAAATTGTCGAAACGTCGGAAAAAAAATTGTAATTAAATGCGTTTTTAATTTACAACAGAACAATTTAGGCCCAATTAGCTTATATAAGAAACAAATATAGAAAGACTTCAGGTAAAAAATTGAAGTTGACAATCATTGTTTACATGGTTTCAGCTCATTATTTTATAATTTGTGAATTTGAGAAATAAATTGCCTACGAAAAAAAAAACCAAAATAGGCAAATATTTAATGAGCATCACTTTTGAAATATATTGCTTCATAGCTTAAAATGCTTAATTTTGATTTTATTTTTTAATTTTCAAGAGTAAAACAACAAAATTAACTGCGGCTGAAATATCGAGAGAAAATACAGCTCGATAAAGCGCGTAATGACGAATATAAAAGAAAGAAGAAAGAAAGGTATAATCGTGGTATATTTGAGTTTAATTTTTATTGTTACTGACTGATTCTGTTTTTGCCACAAACTTAATTCAAAAGTGGTAAAAATAAATGAGAATGAAAAAAAAACAAAGCCGCTTGTCATTTCATGAAGTTTATACAGATTCAGAAAAAGAATTCGAATGAAAATTTATAAATTAAGTTAAGTTATTGTTTTGTGTCAAATATTTACATATGTGTATAAGTTTCTTCAAGAATTACTTAATTTTTTCCATTTTTGTTAAATACATCAAAGAATATGTACCTATGTACATGTTTAGTTTTGTATGAAAATTTTTGTTTTTTGAAGAATTTTTTTTTATTTACTTTTTGTAAAGGAATAAACTTTTTTTCGTTAAACTTGGCATTATTTCTCAATAAAAGAACACCAATACCATAACTTCTTTAATTCCCTTGGAGCTAGATTTTTAGTTGCTGGCGACTTTAACGCCAAACACACATTTTGGGGTTCACGTCTGGTAACCCCAAAGGGTCGCGTACTCTTCAACACCATTGCTCAAATGGGCTTAGATGTACTCTCAAGCGGACATCCCACCTACTGACCGACGGAAGATTCCCGATGTTATTGACTTTGGAGTAGTGAAAAATATCCCTGTAGAATGGATGCAAGTGGATCCTTCATTAGACTTGTCCTCAGACCACTCTCCTACTATCATTTCAATGCATTTCCCTCAAGTGTGTGGCTCTCCATTTAGAAACATGACTAAGACCCGAGTAAGCTGGATAAAATACAAAAAGTATTTAAGTTCTCATTGCACGGAAAATATTTTGTTGAGAACTACCGACGATATCGATGAGTCGATTGGCAACTTTACCGAGGACCTTCGACGAGCTGTGCATCACGCTTCCACTTATCACGTTGAATGTAGAAACAGGACAAACAGAACTTATTTATCTGAACTCGAACATCTCCTATCAGAAAAAAGAAGAATGAGAAGAGAGTGGCAACTTCACAGGTCTCCTGAACTGAAAGCTAGGCTACGGGTATGCAGAGATATACTAAGACATTTCTTAGAAACCCAAAGAACGGCTTCACTTAGATCCTACTTGGAGGGTCTTGATAGTACCCCACAATCTGACTACTCGTTATGGAGGGCGGCAAGAGGTTTAAAAAGACCAGTGAGAGGAAAACCTCCTTTGCGAAATCCGACTGGTGACTGGGCTAGAAACGATTCCGAGAAAGGGACATTATTTGTTAACCATTTAAGAAATGTGTTTGCTAAAAACAACTCAAATAACGTATCTGATTTGCCACCACTCGTTATTAGACCTCCTGTACCTCTAAGACTCAACTTTGGTGATGTCCAAAGCGCTATTGGTACTCTGAACCTTAGAAAGGCTCCAGGTATGGATAAAATCAGCAATAAAATGCTTGTGGAGTTACCTCGTGTAGCTAGAAGAATTATCCTCTTTATCTTCAACGCTATTTTACGCCTAGAATACTATCCTGCAGATTGGAAGGTGTCTATGATCACTATGATTCCTAAGTCAGGGAAGGATCACACCAAAGTAGAGTCATATAGGCCAATTAGCCTACTGCCGACAATTTCTAAACTGTTCGAAAAATTGTTAATGACTAAGTTGATTCCAATTCTGAACGACACTGAATGCATTCCTAATCATCAATTCGGCTTCAGAGCTAAACACAGCACCATCGAACAAACACACAGATTGGTAAATGTGATAAGAGGGTCGTTTGAAGACAAAAAATACTGCTCCGCCCTTTTCATTGATGTGTCCCAAGCGTTCGACAAAGTTTGGCATGACGGTTTAATGCACAAAATAAAATTAACTCTGCCTGCTAACACCCATAAACTTATGGAAAGCTATTTATACGGTCGCAAATTTAAAATCAAAGAAGGCAATTTTTTAAGCCCCGCTCAGCCAATTGAAATAGGTGTGCCACAGGGTAGCATACTGGGTCCTACTTTATATTTGATTTATGCCTCCGACATGCCGTCAGACCCCAAAATCCACACGTCAACTTTCGCAGACGATACAGCCTTTATCAGCGTTCATAAGGACCACCAAGTAGCATCACAGAATTTGCAGAATTATGTTTATAAACTAGAGAATTGGCTAGAGCTTTGGAAAATCAGGGTTAATGAACAGAAATGTATTCATATCACTTTCACATTGCGAAAAGAAACTTGCTCGTTCATCAAAATAAATAATCAAATTATTCCTCAACATAATGAAGTCAAATACCTCGGCATTCACCTCGACCGCCGTTTAACTTGGAAGTCTCATATTGAAGCGAAACTTACACAGATGAGATTAAAAGCAGTGCAACTTAATTGGCTAATTGGCAGAAATTCTTCACTAAAGTTGGACTGCAAACTATTGTTGTACAATGCAATTCTAAAGCCAATCTGGTGCTATGGAATTCAATTATGGGGTACTGCCTCAGCATCAAACATTGAAAAAATTCAAAGGGGTCAAAATAAAATTCTACGTATAATTACTGCAGCTCCATGGTATGTTAAAAATTCTCGAATTCACAAAGATCTATGCGTGCCATTAGTAAAAGATGAATTTACAAAACACGCGTCAAAGTATGTCAGCAAACTTGAACACCACCCAAACCCACTTGCACGAGACATCCTTAACTTTAGTGGCCATAATCGGTTGAGAAGGAGGGATACCCTTGCTTTAACTCAAGCGCAAAATAGATGACTGGATCAGTTGATGTGAAATTTTTTTAGTATCATAAAATTTTTGTCTAGCACTGGCTGGGCTTATTATTTTCTCTTTAGTATTAAGATTTGAATACTTATTGTCATTTCATTATATGAAGATTCAATAAATAAATAAAGGCTAAAAAAAAAAAAATTTCTTGTTTACGTACAACAAAATCTCTTGATCGTCACAAAATATCTTGAGCGTCACACTTAGATTATAATTGCATTGTTACAAGCCTATTACTTTGCAAGTAACCTCTAAGTTCATTTACATATTTTCATCTTAAAATTTTAAAATAACTGGCCAATTTAAAAAAAAATGTAAAATCAAGTTGAAAAGATAATTTTTGCAAAAGTCAATCTTGAGAAACAAAAGAACATCGTAGTAAGCTTCAATTTCAAATATTTTTGCATTTTTAGCGATTTTTTATACATATGTATTTCGTGTGTGACGCTCAAGATAGAAATCATAGAAAACCTAAAAAAAATCCAAAAATATTGAGTTTTTTGAGAGCCTAAAAGCACCGTCTGATTCTTCATCAATTTCTACATAAATTGGTCACTCTTACAGGCGAATTGAAATAACTTTAAAAATAAGCAAAACAAAAAACGTTGTGTACGTTTTTTTTTTTAAATTGACCCATATATTTCTCTAGTAAGACCGATTTTGGAGTAGGGTACCGTTGTATGGGACCCGCATTGTATTGTACATACTGATCATATTGAATCTGTTCAAAAACAATTCCTTCTTTTTTGTTTGAAGGATATATACCGAGGATATGTATCACTTCCAGCATATTCATCAATATTACGTTTGATAAATTTGCCAACAATAAAAAGCCGTAGAATAATGCTTAACATCTCTTTTTTAGTAAATCTTATAAATGGAAATGTCTGCTCTGAATTTCTATTAAACAAATTATTATTTTGTGTTCCCCAACGTTCACTGCGCCTCCATAACAATCCACTTTATGTTAAAACTTTTCAAACCAATTTTGCTATGGCAGATTAATTTGCTAGACTTTTCTATAAATGTAAATTAACATAAAACGCAACATTATCTTAAATTTAAATAATTAATTGTACTAAGGTGTCAATATATTAATATATATATGTAATATTGTAAATGGTCTGTAAGGATTTTATCCATAGACTTAATAAATCAATAAATAAAATATTTGTTATTTGCTTTCATTATGATTAATATTTTTGAGAATTCAATTCAATTTTTAAACGTTAGCCGTTTAGACAAGGTGGCGCAAAAGTAAACTTCCAATCAGGCGATCTTGCCGGCCAGTACAAATCGCCAAAACGGGAGATTAGGCGCCCGGTAAATGCATCCTTGAGCATATCGGTTGTGGCACGTGCAGTGTGTACCGTTGCACCGTTCTGTTGGAACCATCCCAATTGGAAAACATCCCAATTCATCAAGTTGCGCAAAATTTATAGCATTTTCTGATAGGCGGATTACTTTTGTGCCACCTTGTACAATTAAAAAATGGAAAATACTACAAAATTCAATTTGTATACAATAAAATACTCTACTTAAATACAGTCGACTCTTGATAATTTGAAATTCATTAATTTGAATCTGGCGATAATTTGAACTGTTTTCCAAGTCCCTTGAAAAACATTTAATAAATTGAAAAAAAAAAACTAAGTAATTTGGTCCCCTCGGTCGGCATATTTATCACCGACACGCTATATTTTGAATTATTTTAATATGCTGTGTTTTGCATATTTTTCATATTCTTGCCCGACAGCGTTCTATAATTTGAAGTTTAGTTTTTTTTTACACTCTATAATTTGAATTCGTAAGTGATTTTGTTTCTGTTTTTAAAACAAAAATTAAAATCGTTTGCTTTTAGCAGACACAACACATCGAGCTTGAACTCACGTTAATATGAAATCTCGATTATTTGAACTTTTTCTCTGGTCCCTTGAATTTCACATTATCAAGAGTCGACTGTATGTATATACATACATTCTCGCACAAACATAGTCATAAATTTCAAGCAAAAATATACATACATATTTCTGTTTAGCAGCAATTAGAACAGCAACAGCTCTTACGGCTCAAACCTGGTATTAAGAAATAAAATGAAGTAATTATTGTGGATGTATTTCAATGAATCTTGATCTTGACTAATGAATATTAAACTATATTCAGGTTATTTATTAAAATTTAATTAAAGGCTTGTAACAAACCCAAAACCGTAGACTACATTTAATAATTGGAAAGTTAAAACACACATCCGTTGCCAAAAAAAAAACAAAAAAATACCTACTCGTAAAACTAAATTAAATACAATAAACTCTAACACAATAAAGTCATTTTCAGCTGCAACACTTGAGACTGCCACAAACAGACTCTTAATTTGTTGGTTTGTTTTTGTTGGGCATCCTTAAATGTTGTATAACGACCGAAAATAAAGAAGTCAAAATGTTTTTCAAACACGAAAAATATCAATCTTCTTAACAAACAGAGAACTCGTGCATGTGTTTAAAGCGCCTGCTTGCCGGTACCGCTCGCTTTAAAGGTTTTTTTTTCTGCAATGAGTCTGTGTGTTTGTGTATTTATAAAATTTCTTAGACTAGAATGAGCTACAGTTTGTTATGCTGCCACCACCGCAACACGCCTTTTTGAAAGAAAACTACATCGTTCTCAGCTCACACCATCATAAAGTGCCAACCAACACTAAATAAAACAGGTCAAGTCCAAAGAATTATGGCCACATTAATTTAAAAGTTAGTTTCTGAAATATTCAAGTTATTTTTGAACCTGTTTCAGGTCAAACAAACAAGTTCCGATGACAAGCGCAAGCTGTCACACTTTAATCTCGTTGCCATTGTTTATGAATGAATACGAAGGATGATACTGGAGCATGCTTTGAAGAATGCGGTTAAGAGTCAGACGGAAGAATGGAAATAAATGCTGCTGGCATAAACAATATGATGTTAGAACATTGGATAACGATGCTGAATTTATCTAATCGTTTCTTAATTTCATTTCCCAAATGTGAATAAGATAATTGCGGTGCTGATTGGAGAGACATATGCATCTGTTTGTATCCTGTTTCACACTATTCAGTTTTAGCTGACCAGAACTTGCGATATCATTCACACACGTCAATTCGATTTTCGTACTTTTTAATACAAATCAACATGCATGAAAGAAGGAAAAAAAACAAAAGGAAATAAGAAAATTGACTAGTACCCCTTTTATTCTCTTTTCCCTTCTCATCCAAAAAATACTTGTCTTGACTTTGTAAGTCAGAACTGAAGAGTGTGAAAGCGCATATTAAAACTCTTTTCGAAGTTCGTAAAAACGAAAATTCCTATAAAATGGTAATTATGCTTTATCAAGTTCTCATGCTGTTAAACGCTTGGTATTGTGTAGTAGACATTTCTCTGCACTGGTTATAATATTTCGGTCAAGTACTGTATTTCGTCGCAACAAAAACAATTTAGTATTTTTGTGCCAGAACAGAACAAAAGAGCGAAAAAGGAAATTAACAGCCATTAGTCATTTTTTATTGTAATGCGGCTAATTTGAGAATTGTTTTGGTCTCTTTCCAACAAAAAAAAAAACCCTCAAAAAAACAGAAAAATAAACTAAATGATAAAAAATTCTAAAATAATAAAGAATATACTCTCTCTATAATTAAGTTGGAAATAATTTAACAATGTTTTCATTTGGAACAAATACCAAATGCCAGTAGTGTAAATACATATAATTGTCTTGTTGTTAACCGCCGAAACAATTTGTAACTGGGCCATAATGACAGAGAACAGCCACAACCAACTTTTAGACCAAAATGATTATTAGAAGAAAAGGCAGAAGCATTTAAAACAAATATTTCTAAATTACAAACATTGTAAAGAAAAATGAAAGAAATTCAAGAAACGAATTAATATTTCCCTTTTCCAGCTACATTTTACATTTAACAATTTAATTAAGTTTTCTTTACAATAGTTACTAGAAGATATCGTAGAATCTCTACTAATTCATCACTGTTTTATAGCAGAGCAGTGTTTAATGGAGTAACATAATCTTTGTATGATTAAATACCACAACAATTCATCACTCTTCTAATGGAGCACTGATAGATTTCAGCCACCAAACATATTTTCGTTTCTTAATGTTCCCAGTGAAATCTGAAATCTGAGCAAGTTCAACAGAAATTAATTGATGATTGTATTTTATGTACGAGTACACCGAAAAAAATAAATAAAATACACAGATGATTGTATTTTATGTAAGAGTACACTGAAAAAAATAAATAAAATACACAAATGGCCAGTGTGGTCAGTAACAAAGACTGTTTAACCACATTTAATTTTATTTTATTTTTACATATTCATACTTAATAATTACTTCGACATTTCGTCTATGCTCCATTTCTACCTTCTAAATTTCTTCAAGTGCATTTAAGTAGCTTGAAAAGTTCCTAAAAGTTTGATTGTTTTCTTTCACCAAAAACATGATCTTGTTTACCCACCATTTACTTTCTATGATCAATTATAATGATGTTTAATCAGGGGCGCTGATGACTTCCCTTCCAAAAACCTAAAGACAACACTCAACACAGACAACACAAACACAAACAACTTACACGTACATATGTATGTATCTATGAGCGAGTGCTTACTGTACAACAACTCATCACATCACAGTTTTAATAAGAAAAGAAAGATGCCAAGACCAATTATAACATTAAAGCGGCCAACCAGTAGAACATTGTAAATAATTACACAGATATAGAGATACACAGATACATACCCAGCAAGCCATATGAGTCCGAAAAGAGTCAAGAGAAACAATCATAATTGCTCCGAAAACCTTCAGAAAAGAGGGTCATTACATTCGAAAATAATTCCGTCAGAAAGAGCTCTTAGATAATGTCAGAAAAGAGTCTTTTATAAGGGTCTTTTTGGACTCTTAAAGAGCTCTTAGATAATATCAGAAAAGAGTCTTTTATGCGGGCTTTTGGCTCAGTAAGAGCTCTTACATCATGTCAGGACAGAGTCATTGCAATTTTAAATACAAAAAATTAAAAGTTCACATTTTTATTATTTTTTTTAAATTGTTTTTACTTAAAAAAAGGAATTAATTTACAAATAAACTAAATTAGAAATGGAAAAAAATTAAATAAATTGTTAAGAGAAAAGTTTTTATCCAGGCTAGTGGTTCGGGAATTTATATTAAAGAATACTATTGTAACGTATTGGAACAATTGGCAAATTGGAATGCATTTTCTACCCGGTACAGTAAAAAAAAATAAAAAGGAATTCATTTAAATAAAATATATAAAAATGGAAAAAAAAATTAATTTTTTAAGTAAATTCTTCTTTCGTTCCGAAAATGCTTTTTAGTTGGACTCTTTTCGGACTCCTTTTCGGAGCACTCCGAAAATGCTCTTCAGTTGGACTCTTTTCGGACTCCTTTTTCGGAGCGCTCCTAGAATGGTATGCTGGGTAAGTACAAATAGGTACGTATTTATGTTCATTCTATCAAAATTAAAATTGGTTTAGTTTCATATTTTCCTTCTATCATCAACAGATTTTGGCTTCGGGCACAAACACAAAAGACCTAATGGAATTTTCATGAGCTGCGCGTCGAAGTTGGCGGTTAAAAAATTGACCCATCACTTGCAACTTAAAAATAATGAAATAGTTTTATTTAAAAGTAGAGTATAATTAAATCTACATCTTTACATTTTTGTTAAATAATAATAATGATGAGATGTAATTAATTAAATTTAGAACAAATAGAAATAATGTAGTTTCCAGCAAATTACTATTTGAAGGAAGGCTCTAATGTACGTAAAGAAAAGTGCTTTGGTTTTATATAAATTTATTTACTCCAAACAACCAGGTCAGGGAATGTTAGCTTGTAAAGGCAGATTCATTATATGATCTCTTTGTTGTATCACCCGAACAAACCAACCCGATGAACATGTGAACGAATCCTGGGGAGAACTAGCTAAAGACAGAGGATGTGCTTCACTGATTCTTCCCCGTCTACATTATGAGAACTTTTACAGTAATCATTAAAAAGTATATTTAATGTAAACACAAATCCATATTTGATCTCTAGAAAGCGCCTCCAGAATCGCAGATATACTACATTCATATACTATATATCTAGGAAGTCCTAGGAAGGTTGCTTCATTATACGGAATTTAAACTACAAACACAATAAATAGAGCCTTGATTTGCACTACAAAGTTTATATTAATGATAAATTATCCCTTTGGAATTCGTTATTTCTTACAGCTATTAAAACTTTTCTAATTTTATATAAACTCAAGGTGGGCATTAACATATGTATGTAAATACAATTACATACATCCTGAAACAAACAGCAGAAAATATGGACACAACACCACAATTATGGCGACATAAATTTCCATTTGGCGACATGGCGATTTCTTTGCGGTTTTTAAATGAGATGACGATTTTTTGGCAATTTTTTTTTTAACAATATAGCATTTAACATTTTTATATATCTGGCATCCTATTAAAATTGCTTAAGAGCCTTCCCTAAATATCGGCGGTAAGCGGCACGTTTTTTACGCTGAGCGTTAACGCTGATACCCCATCCCTGAACATAAGCGTGAACGTTATGTCAAAACGATTAAAACAGGGTTATCAAACAAATAAATAAAACGACCCAGTTTATTGTAACAGCTAGACATTGTTGTTTGTTTTTTTCTTTTGCAACTAACTTCCTCTGTGAAACACCCTCTCAAAATCGGATTTTCGAATAGCAAAGCATTGCCGCCGCGTTGTTTCGGAATGTTCCATACAAAATGTATGGGAGCATGAGAAATTTTGACAGTTAAAAAACGCTGGCCGCCGTTATTTAGGGATGGCTCAAAAATTCGAAAAGCCGTCGGCATTACAGGTTGGTACACAGAAGAAACTATAAAAACATTAAATGACAGTTCGTGAAGCTGCAGCCATCGTTTCAATTATGGGCCTGTTTTCTCTGCAAGTCGTTTTTGCTTGAAGTTGCGGTCGTGTTCTGTTTCATCATTTATAGTAGATAATTAGAAAGCGATGCAGCGGCAACATTTCATTTCAAAATGATACAGATGAAGTGTATGAAAAAGAGATTTACGACCTAATAAGTATGTTTAATTAAATCTATATTAATCTCAATTTTTCTTTATTATATGTTAATAAACTGAAGTAAAAAGAAATTTTATTTATAATCTTTATAAATGGAAAATAAAATTTTAATTTTAAAAATTTGACTCTGGCGACATATTTTACGATTTTATTATTTTTTTTTTTTGCGATTTCTGGCAAGTGTTTTGGCGAAATAGATGAAAAAAAAACTGACAGCCCTGTTGTGAACACCCACAAGGGTTTGTGGGGTCCATTAACAAAATTTAAACACGAATAACTCTTTGCTACACGCAGAGAAAAAACATAATTGTGGTAAAAATAATCTAAGAGCAACATATTATGATAAGATTTATGATTGTAGTCAAAATATATTATATTGAATATAAGTGCCATGAAATATCATATTATGATTAATTATCATCGTAACTTTTCATCATAGTATTTATTGTTAATCATAATTTGATATTATAACATCATAGATATTATAACCTAATATAAACATATAATTGTCATACATGATCAAATTATGACCTAAGGTAACCATATTATAGTTTAAAGTAATCATATTATAATCTAAATTAATCATATTATGATATATAATAATCATATTATGATCTAAATTAATCATATTATGATATAAAGTAATCATATTATGATATAAAGTAATCATATTATGACAGAAGTTACAAACACTAGTTAATATTTTTGTAAATAGAAATAAATATTAATGCGCTTTCAAAATTTACATTTTATTTTTAGTTATGTTTAATAGATTTTTTTATGATTTTTAAGTTTATTTCTTTTATGTACAATTTATTATTTATTTATTATGCACGATTTAGGTCTTTTACATTTTTGTATTTTGCAGTAAAATTTTAAATACGAATTGTTTTTTTTTTTAATTATTGAAACATTTCAATTCAAATAAATAATCCGATATTACGTAGACAAACTACTGAATTGATGGAAAAGCATTCTACAAATGATAAAAGCAAAATATTATTAAAATTAAACATATTTTGTTTGCATTTTAAACATAATATGAGTACAAATATAGAAACTTATCATTTAATGGTTATTTGTAAGTTTAAATAGTAAATAATATAATATGTTTGAATAGTTATCATACAATAGTTGTGGTAAACATTTAATAACAATAATTATGTTTCAGTGAACCACTACTATCCTGCCTCATAATATTATTTGGATTTATTATAATTAAACTCAACATTGCCAACAATTGACAAAATTTAAGATACCATCACTATCATTTAGTTTTGTTCTTGAAATATACTATCATGTTATTTTAAAAATTTTTGCGATCATTAAATGAAAAAAAAAATAGTTGTTGTCTCATTACCAAAAATATTAATAAAATGGATTATGATGGAAAATTTTTATAACTGAGAAAATCGTCACCCTATTGTCACGTTTGCTATTTTTGAAAAAAAAAATCGTCAAATCTGGCAGCTATGCCTGTGATAGTAAAAAGCTTTGTATGGATTTTATTTGTATATTTATAAAGCTTCAACATTGTTTAAGTTTTGAAAGAGCTGAGGGGACCAAGTGCGCTTAAATAAGTCAACATTTATTTTATACGCTTTTATACGCTTATGCATGAAGTTCTCTAAAGGTGGATTCACCCATTCGTTCTTAACAAAAAATTTGTTCAAATATTTTTTTTTTATATGAAGTTTCTTTTTTTGAGAGAGAGAAAATATTTTTTACGAACTTGAATTGGTTTAATTTAATATTTTTTCTGGACAAAAATTAATTGAGTTGCCAATAGATTGCATTTTTTTCATACAACTAACAATGTCAGCCATGGCCATCAGCAAAAGCAACTTTCTTTTTCATTCCTTTTGAATTTATATCTGTGATTTTGAATACACAATACTTTAAAATAATTCCATATTTGTATTTTGACACTTAAAACCCAAAGAAAAATAAATCAATGGCCGTAGTATTGCCACTTGTAAAACTACTAGATTTTGTTTACATATGCCAGCTTTGATTTTTCAGAAAAATCGTTCGAAATGGGTGAATCGTGCTGCTAAAAACAAATGTGTACTCAGAACAAATGGGTGAATCCACCTTAAGTACCCTAAGTCTGAACACTAATTCCTGTTTCTAAACAAAGACATTTCAGATGAGAAGCGAATAAACAGTTTTGAAAAGATTGATCTAATGTCGATTAGCAAAACTTTGTAGCATCATATTGTAACATTTCCACTTGAAAAAAATATTAATAAATTTTTCACAACTTTTATGAACACAAACAAATGCCAGCCACAAGCGTAATTTAATGGCACATTTTTTCTCAATCTCATTGAAAAACTTAAACTTAAACGCAAAATTATGTAAATTCGCTTTAAAGCAAATTCAGGCAATTTCTGTTTGCCAAATTATCAAATAACCAGCATTGGCTTTAAAAATTAATACATATTGTATTACATACATATTTTTATTACTCGTAAACAATTTAGATATAGAAAACAGGTTTAAATTGAAAAAAATAATCACTTACCATCATCATCATTCGATACATTGCCGTCGGCAGCTGGAGGTCCTTGTGGTATATTGTGTTTAGCAGAATGTTGCAAATTAGCAGCATTTGGCGTTGACTGAGCTCTTGTAATGCTGGCATAAAATGGCAAAGCAATAGTTGGGTGCCGCTGAGCTGCTCCGACTGGAGAGCTGGCGGAAATTAAAGCAGAGTCGGCAGTTTGGACACATGAACTGGTTAATAAACGTTGACGCGTTAGAAATGAACTGGATTCGCCGCTAAATATTCCAGCATTAACGTTTGGCAGTTGTAAAAAAAGGCGCCCAAGGCGGTACACGCAAATTATAAGCAGCTGTAGCAGCTGCATACAAGTGTATAGCTGTTGTTGGGGGCAAAGTGTGAGCAGAACTAGTAGTAAGTGGAGGTAAACAATGGGCGGAAGCGACTGAGACTAAACCGTTTGTTAAATGCTGCAGCAGTTGACGTCCGCCCATTTGATCCCTGAGCATGTTTTTAAACGATTGACTAAAGCAACTTTAAATTAATTAAGTGTTTGCTCAATTGTTTAATATTGATTTCTTTTCATTTCATTTTATTTCTAATTATTTTGTTAGATGTTAGAAGTAGTGAACGATTTGTCGATCGTTATTATTACTCGAAAAAACACAACATAACCACCGACCATTAGATGTAAAGCTGGAGGTCCACAACTCGCGTTTTGGCGTCAACGCGTTTTAAGCGTCAGGTATTTCAAGTTACATGCGAAGATTTTTCGCGTCAATATTTTTTTTTTTGTATGTACTTTTGGAGCTGATTTTTTTTTATATGAAGTTTTTTATCGGTTTGTTTGTCAAACTCATATAAAAAATGTTATTTCAACTGTCATTTTTTCTGATGACATCATCTTTAAAATAAATTTGCTTTGCATTTGTCAAAGTCAGCTGTGACGCGTGCACCGCGTTCAAAAGTAGAAAGTAAACGAACTTTTCACGTTTCAGGCGTCAGCGCGTCCTACGCTTTTGAGTGTGTAACTTAACTCATACAACTACATTGATTCTACTTTTTTGACAGTTGCTTAGAACGCGTGAAACGCGTAGACGCTTGGTGTGGACATGCAGCTTTAGAGCGGGCACGTATGAAGAATGTAGCTACGTTTAGGCGGCAACAAACCAAATGTGCCACTGTTTACGTTTCGCAAGATGTTTTGGTTTTCTTTCTCTTCTGCTTTTGCTTTTGCCCCTGTATACTTTTATATTCGATTAGACTGTATGTGTAAATATGTATGTAGGTGTGTGTGGTTAAATGAATCCAAATAAAACAGTAGAATTCTTTGTTGCAAGTTGGCAATGAACAGCAGCGTTGTCAACTTGGTGCGTTTCGCACCATTTTTGGTGCTTTTTGAAATTTTTTTGTGCGAAAAATTCCTTAGTTGGTGCGCGGTGCGATTTTTAATATTTTCGAAATGTGATGAAATCTTTCTTTTTACCAATTTTTAATTGCAGTTGTCTAATATTTCATTTTAATGAAATCCATACTATGAAAAAGGACATTAAATATATTTTAAATACGAATGTAGGATAAATTAATACATACTATCGAATTCGTCACATTAAGGTTATTGCTAAAGGAGAATAGAATGAAAAGTTTTGTTTGAAAGTAAAATTAACATTTTAAACATGTAAATAAAAATTCTTGTATAGAATGATGATGGTTTGGTCTACTGAACTGTAGACGAACAACCAGGGTTAAAGTCCCAGTGGAGTCATAACAATTTTTATTGAAAAAATTCAAATAGAAGTGTTTAAAATAGAAAACAAAAATAATTAAAAAAAGTACCAAATATGTACCGAAATTAGCCCTTCATTACCGATTAGTACTTCAGTTCAGAATAGCATATTGTGAGTTAAATTTTGAGGAGTTGAAGGCTTTTACTATTATTACTTTTACTATTAATCGTTGATCTCTTTTAAACAAGATTTATATAGAATTTAGGAAATTTAAAAAAAGCAAAACTCTAAATTTGGTGCGTTTTTTTTTTAAATGGCGCGTTTTTTCCTCCATTTTGGTGCGTTTTGAAATTTCAAAGTTGACAACGCTGAATAACAGTTAAACGAACTGAGAGAATGAAGTGAACGAACTAAAAGGTTGTAGGTGGCTGAAGCTGAATTTGCCGTTACAAATTGATTCAAATTACAATTTACGCTACAAAAACAATCACACGCGAAAATACAAAAAAAAATGCGATTTATAAATCATGTGTTTGTGCGAAAGTTAGAGTCCGTCCGTCGTTGCATATGTGTGTACATACGAGTGTGTGTAAAATAGTAAAAGTTTGTTACTCTCTATGCAAACAATCACACCCAACGATCGTTTCTTTTTAATATTTGGCAATTTCCAGGACATTGTTCCTATTTTAATACAACCAATTTCCAAAACCTCCTCGACTCACATTAAAACAAAGAGCATTCATTTTGCTAGGCTGCGCAAAATAGATAATTAAAACGCAAATAAATAGTTTTCCAACTTCTTGAGAGTTCATGGAATTGTTTAGAGTTTAAGAAATGGCAACAATATATCTAATTCGTTTTTTTTTTTCTCACAATATCACATTTTATATTCTAATTAATGCGCAAACTCTAGATATTCTCTCTCAGTCCTTCTCTCTGATGAGAGCAATTCAGTATATTTGTTACATATGTATGTACATATGTATTTAAGTATGGAACGAAAACACAAAAACATTTTTACGTATTTAAATACATACTCTACAAAATAGGTATGTTCTCGTACTGCAATTGTACAAGAGTTTAAACGTCTTCAAACATCATCGTAGAATCTTCAACCATAAACGTTTACAATGGCAATTAACACGCTGTACTTCCTTGTTAGAGTCAGGAGCTTGTAACTTGTAAATTTACTGCAACCCAATTCAACTTCCCCTTCGTGTGGTTGATGGTTGCAAAACCACATTTCATACATAGTTACTAGTTCGTTGTTGCATGAGGGAAAGAGACATAAAACAGGAAAGCGAATGTGGCAAAGCTTCTCTCGTAAAGAAAACAATTCGTCACTAACACAACGCTGGCATACTAATACTACTTGGCCACCATTAAATTTTATTCACCTGCATGTCCATTCGCCTCTCTGTCTGTCTGCCTTCTTCCTTCGGTCGCATGCGAGCAGCAACAGCCATCACAACTATTGAGTTTTTACACTGCAATAAAATATTGAAATGATTTTTTGCTACATTTTTTTAATGCAATTTTTTTTTTTATTATGTAGTTTGAAAAATAAAAAATCCAACATATGAATGTAGTTCGAAATAATAAACAAAATTATTGATTTTTAATATGGTCGCGATTTTTACCGGATTATACCTACAGTGTTCTTGGAACACTCACTTTAATTTTAACTCAATCAAAATTCAAAATAAACAAACTGATTTATGATCATGCTGCCAATAATTATTCATATACCCCCTTATTCAAAAACGATTATTAAATTTAATAAACGTATATTAAGACAGATTTGCATATAAAAATTTGCTTAATAAACGTTTGTTAAATTTAATAATCGTTTTTGAATAAGAGGGATAGTCGTCGTTCCATCAACTTCCACTCGAGAGTGTTCTGCTTCGAGAATGACTTTTTAACTGTTATACATTGAATGTTCTGTTATACTCACAGCTGACTTCTCTATTCGCGTTTAACTTCAAAGATCTCCAGAGTAAAACGCGTTGATACAGAAAGAATTGAAATATCATGAACAATTAGATGATTTTAACTTAAAATTCTAGTGTGTTTTCTGTTATTTTCCGATCATATTTAAAGGAAGATTCAACCAACCTCATAATTTCTGGTGATGGTTTGATCAACTGTGCTTTCTGCTGATTTATAGCTCGATCGAGTGATTTTATCAGCTCTCGACATTGAACATTCATGAATAAATCAAAAGTAACAAGCCATCTAACATAACTTTAGAGACTTTGCAACTTGCATTTTTAAAGATCTTCTGAAATCCTGGAATGTCTGTTCCTCTTAACAGTGCATCATGATATTGAATGTCTTCGAAATTGAATAATTTTTAGCCAAGATAACGATCCCAGATAAATAATTAAAATAATTAATTTGGTTTATTTCGGTACGGATTTTCTAACGGTAATTTCGATTATATCCGTAAACATATTTTGACAAATCGTGTCTAATGTTACATTTTGCTTCTTTACATTTCAATAAACTCAAGTACGAAGCTGACAAATATGTCTTTTCATAATTTGGAATCATTTATGGTTCCAGTCATCATCATATGTAATTGTATTTTAGAGGTAGCGGCAGTCGTACTGAAACGGAAGCAAAACGTATTAAATAATTAACAGAAATACAAACTTAGACAAGGAGTTCTGTTGCATAGTTAGGCATCTAGTTTTTAAACAATTTGTTGGCTAAGAAAAAAAAAAGAATTTTTGTTGGCAAACTTTTTCAACCTTTTCCAATCACTGGCAAACAACTAAATCATGTTATTGAGACTATTAATAAATTCAGAGCTATTTTTAAAGATGAAATATGTTAAGCAGTCATAATGTGAAAGTTGAATTTATGGCGAAGAAACTTAGTCTTCTAATGTCAGCAAAGTTGGGTTAGCCGCCCGTAGCATAACTCACTTGGGTCACATTGTAAGGGATTTCCAGACATTTAGCATGTCCAGTTAGTGAATGGAATGTGCTTATTCCTTTGGTCAAGAAACCAACAATACAGCTAATTATCTATCAGCAGATTTTCAGCATTATTTAGAGATTGTTATAATTGTCAATGGTAAAACTAGATCGTTCCTTTGACCATTTTAGTTAAAGTAGGGTTAGTTTTTCTGTATTTAAACCCATAGTCCCAATTAAAGGTTACTGTATTTTAATTGTATGTACATATATGTATGAAAGCTGTCAGTATATCGTAAAAACACAACCAGACATTAAGAAAAGGGTGTAGGGTGCTGTAGCTTAATTGGTTAGCGCATTTGATTATTAAGCATGAGTTGGTATTTATATCCCGAGTTCGATTCCCAGCCGCTGCCACTCAAAAACAACATCAGTTTCAAAATATTATTAGTTTTCTTCTATCTATAATAACTAATATTTATCACAGCGCCCTCCTTCGGTGGTATAGCATTCACCGCCACCGAAGTAAAATAATTAAATAAAGGCTATAAAATGAAGCTTTAACATTAATGCGCCTACTCACCACCAGAGGCGCTGCTATGCTGCACTAAAAACAAACATAATGAACAATTGCAGAGTTGTGATCAGCGTTGCCGTTTTGGTTATTTTTAACCAAAAATGATTATTTTTTCTTCAATGTGGAGATGTGAACTCTTTATGCGCACTGCTACACTTTCAATAAATATCGTGATATTTGGATCGCGATCCATTTTAAAGTGTTGATGGATCACGAGCGTATGCTACATGTTTAATATTTATCGCTTCAGTATTTATGTTATTTTTGTGCTGTGCGGGTCGTTTATCAATGTCGAAAAAAGTGAAAACAAAAGTTTGGAGCAAAAAGTTTAATGGACACAATTATTATTATTTGTCACTTATTACTGACTAAAAATGCTACACGTTCAATATTTATCACGAGATCCATGATCTGCGATCTGGATTTCATATTTTAGGCCATTCTGCGATATGGATCGGGATCCATGAATATTGCATGCTACACATTCAATAAATATCGTGATATTTCTAGTATCACCTGTAGCAGTGTCCTATGGGGTATCAAAAATATAAATGTTTTGTTGTCTATTTAATTTGATAAATTTGCTTATTTTTTTTTTATTTTTTTTCTTTTTAATATTTTTTAAAAATACACGTTGTTATAAACACGTTGTTTACGTTGCTTGGATAACACTACTATTTAATTTTGCGAAAGTACCTATGTAGGTACTAATAATCAACTCTGAGTTACAAAAACATGCATTCTATAAATGTAAAAATTTCTTTGAATTGCCAAACACGAAAAATACGCGCATTACATTATTTTAAACAAATGCGCAATGGATAAGAAGTATTTTTATTTTTTCAGGTTTGAATCTATTTAAATTCAATAATACATATTTTTTAACTGCGGTTTAAGTTTTTATTGCACAAGATGAAACCGAAGAATTATCATCTAAAAAATAAAAGGTAAAAAAAACAAACTAAATAATTATAAAAAAAATTTTGGTTATTTTTTTTTCTCATTTGGTAACTTTTTGGTTACAAAATTTTTTTGATAGTGGCAACACTGGTTGTGATATAAAAAAAAAATGGGTAAAAATAAATAACCCTTTACTTGAATTTCAAAAGCAATTGGAATATTTAAAACAATTTAAAAACGCAACTATTATTCAATAATTGCACATGTGATTAGAGTTAACATGTTTATGTTATTGTTTATAAATAGTAGATAAATTATTAACTATAAAATAAATTCATGCAATAAATTAAAATGAAGTTAAAAAATGTTTACTTAATTAAATTTTGGGCGGTGTATTTTAAATTTTACCTTTATCGAACTCCCACACAAATAATAAAAACTACAAACTTTCAAGCACAAAAACAAGAACAACAAGAAAACGAAACGAAAAAGCAACAATGTCGCAATGATGTTGATCATGCACAAGAGCAACAGAGATGGAAAATTATTAAACCTCTTACGTGGACAATGCAAAATTGTTGTTTCGTGCAAAAGAGCAAAGCAATAAAAGATGAATGAAATTCTATTAGAAAAAAATGGTTTCACTTAACAGCGACACTTAAGAAGACACTAACTTACAACAGCAAAAACAACAACAACAACTGCAGCAGAAGGAAACAGCAGCAGCAGCAGCAAAAAAATGAAATATTTTTCTGCTTCAGCAAGCAGAAGTGTATAAACAAAAATAATTTATACAAAACACAACAGCAACAACTACGATACCAAAGAAAACAAATGAGAAAATAATCAATTTACCAGCCAACATAAAAAACTCAGGCCAATTACAAGTGAGAATGAAAGAGAGCGTTATAGTGTTTTGGATTTCAAATAAGGGTGTGGTTAATCAAAATACTGGGAAATTTTCATTTGTGTGTACAACATAAATAGATAAATAAAAACAAAACTGTAAAATGTTTGTATGTATGACATTGTTGGTATGTTTATGGGGAGGAAATGTAAAGTTCAAATAGATTAAATCTTAAATTAAGAAAAGAAAAAAAAAGAAAGTAAAGGCAACAAAGATGGAAATAAAAATAAATAAACTTTTGCTAATTGTAAGTGTGAAAGTGTTATGTTTGTTGTTGGTGTTTTTCTTATAAATGTTTCCAGAATATCCCACTTGGTGGGGTTACACATACCTACATTCATACTAGGGATGCCAAACGGTACTGGGTTTTTAATACCGGAATTTCGGGATTGGTTATAGTAACTTATACCTATTAAATATGTATGTAGGTATAAATGCTTACATAGGTACAATGTATGTTTCAAAACACACATTATCTGTTCTGGTAGCTATAATTTTTAAATTTATTAAAAGCTAATAAACCATTAATAATTTAAAAACCTAATTACACTACATTGAAATGTTAGATTGGCAAAAATAATATGTAATTTTGCCTTTAATTGCTGTATTAATTTAAATTTTAAAAGCAACAGAATATTATCGTTCGACTTTAAAAGAGCTTCTTTAAAATTTTAACGTAGGTAGGTATCTAAAATAAAGAATAGAGAATAGAGATTTTTTTTAACAATATAGGATGAAGCTGCCGAAAAACATCGTTCACATCTTTTGTGGGCAAATTTATTAGCAAATTGTTATATGCTGATTGCATAAACAATCCTTTCTCACCCTCCGAAACAAATAATTATAGGCAGGTAGGTATGTAGGTATTTCTTATTCAATATTTGATTCCACATCATAACAGCCATTATTAGATGTTGTGGGGGACTTTTAGATACAGTGAACTCGCAGAAACGTGAACATCCAGTAGCATGAACTATCTAAAAACATTTTTTTTAAATTCGTTTTTATTTGCAATCTATTTTACAAAAAATAAATTAATAAGCAAATTAATTAATAAAAGAAAAATTAACTTAACTATATTAAGATCCAATGAACTCAATAAAAAAAAACAATTATTTAGTTTAATTTAATCGAAATTACTAACATTTTTCTATTTTCTAAAGGGTAGGTCAAGAACGTGACATTTTTTAATCTTTGTATATCTTCGCTATCATCTAGTAGATTAATTGCTAACACATTTGACTGATTGCTGAGTCGATTTAGATATCTTTCACTAAAATTATTAATTTCATCTTTGACTCTTGCAATTTTGAGATCGTTATGTATGTTATTGTTATTCACAAACCAAGGCGCATACAGTGCTTTTCGCTTAAAGGCCAAAAACGGATATAAGCCAAAACTGCCATATTTACTTGCAGATGTAATCCATAAAATTGTTTATAAAAAAATCGGTTATAGTTCAAATTCGCTTAAAGTTTGCAAAAGTTGTGCAACTTAATCTTAGAGTTTTAGATTGATATGTACCTTTGTAATATTTCAATGTTTGAGTTGCTGGTAGTTCTCCACAGCTGAACTCCGTATGTCCATATCGGCTTAATACCTAAAAACATGAACATTTTTTTTTAACATTGACTACTCTAAAACGTGAACATAGGCTGAAGGCTCTAAAATTATTTTTAAATTTTGGGATTCCCCGCAGACGAATTTCGTAGTTTGTTGTAAACAACTTTTGTTGCCTGATAAGTAGCTTCTTTTTCAATAAAAACTAAATAAACAAATTTATAAATATTTTTGATGAGTAGTTTATTAAAATGTGGCAGGAACTTGCAAAAAGTAGCAACAAAACATGTTTCATAGGTACATACCTACTTTATTTTTAATTAAACAAAAGATAAGACACTAAAATATGTTATAGAAAAAATGCAATCTAAAACATTAACAATATCGAAAATGTGAACACTCTCGGTAAAAATTAATTTCAGCGATTTCCCTTTATTTTAATTGCAATTATTATTTCATTCGTTCCGCAGTTAACGTTTTTAATTCATTTCTAATAATATCGAAATATTTTTATGTAAATCATTATCAAATTCACTTTTAAATGTTGAGTTTTTCAACATATTTAAAAGTGTTGAGTAAATCGTCCTTCTTTCTTGGTTTCTTTTAAGGAGAGATTTCACCAGTTTAGCGCTTAATATGCAATCACTTTTCGATATCTCTTTGATCTTTGAACATCAGCTGAAATCAGTGTTGCCATTTTAGCACTTTCAGTGCTAGATTTAGCATTTTGTTTCTTGAAAATGCATTGAAATTTTTAAAAATTATGCTAAATGCTTTTTAACATAATTTGCTTGATAAAAAAAAAAATTTTTTTCTCGAACAAATTTTTACTATTTTACTCCAAAAAAACTTTTGGCGAAATAAAAAATAACTTTTATTAATATTTCAACTAAATTTCTTTCGGTGTGGTAAGTTAATGAACACGGAAATTTTTGAATTAATATATGAAATGTAATCTATTAAAACAAGTCAACAATTGTTATGAATAAAGGTAGAAAAAACTATAATTTATATTGTAACATTTGAAATAAAATTTGTATTGTGACATTGAAAAAATTTAGCACTTTTTTTTTCTTCTGTAGAACATTTTAAAACTTAGTTTTTCAAGTTTGAGCATATTTTGAAATTCATTTTTTGGCAACACTGGCTGAAATTCATATCACTGCGACAAACGTCTTCACTGTTAAATTAATTAGATTTAAAATAGCGCGTTCGAGTTTGTCAATTCAAAATTAATTTTAATTCTTTCACCTTTATTTCCACGACTTGGAAAGTAAATACATACATACAGTTTTCGGGATTTATTAATCGGGATGGGTGTTGGCATCCCTAATTCGTCCTAATAATAATTTGTGCAAAAACGTGTGTATTATTGCATCCCCTAACATCCTCTTTATAGAAATGTGTAGATATGTACATCATTGTATTGTAGACATTTTGTAAAATTATTATTATTATTATTATTGGGATTATTATTACTCATTTAACACAACAACAACATTATGATGATTAACTACATTAAAATATGGAGTTGACAGTGTTGCCATTAGTTATACATACAGACATAAATTACAAGGAAAACACTAGGATCGTTAAAACTGACACTACACTAGAAGGTAGTATTTACATATTGTAAAATATGATAAATATCAATTCCTGTAATATCAACATATCTCTAAATCGTTAAAAATCTGTTTAATTTTGTTTACGATTAATTTGATATGTACATACATACATACTCGTACATCTTCGTAGAATCTTCAGGAAAACAAAAGATTTTATTTTCGCTATGTTTTTGTGTAGCATCTTCAGGTAAAATATTTTTCCTCGTTCCTTTAAATCAGTGTCGGGCACACACATACTCACTTATATGTGCTAGTGTTGGAAGCAGCAAAAAACGAACGACCGACAGTAATTGTACACTCAAATAATTTTTCAGTTGCCAAAATTAAAAACATTTTTAGAATTTTACACATATATATTATTTTATTATTTAATATTATTTGTATATACATATTTTCTTTCGTTGTTAATTAGTTTTAATAATTATTAATTAATTCAATTTTCGAAATTTTTTTAAAAAACTATTTTTTTTTGGTCAAAAGGTAATTCTGCTTCTACAACGACTGCGCATATTGGAAAAAGTTTAACCTTACTTAAAGAAAATTTCATTGCGGAATTTCGTTTTTTTTAGTTTTTTTTCAATAAACTAAAGCGTTGTGCAACCTCCTCCATTTTCGAAATAATGGTATTTTTCGAAAACAGGAGCTAACCTAAAGAAAACGGTTAGCACCACTGGATTCAGCGTACCCGAATTAAGTTAACCCACCAGGTGCCGCGCTTGTCACAAAAAAACAAAGTGTAAAATTCTACAAATACAAATAATATTAAATAATATATGTATGTATGTATGTACATAAACATAAGGTACCTATAATTAAATATTTTTTGACTAACAATGCGGTGATAAATCAAGCATTGTGCATCGCCATCTATGTTTTCTATATAAAAAAAAAATCATTTTCCCATTCCTCATTAAACATTTTGGTTTGAGTGTATTAAAAAAAATGGGCAGCGAGATCAGACAGCGAAACAGGGGCCAAATTACCGCATTCGTGATCGAATGAGCTATCGTATCGAAAAATGATTTCGATATCGAAATTATGATGAAATGTACTAAATGTCTTCCTCGATATCGAATGGCATAATCTCAAATAAGAAAATTACGATAAATTTCACTTGATATCGAATGCGATAATTTGGTCCCTGTTCTCTAAATGGATGTAAAGTCGTATCAAAGTTTTTCTAATATTTGAAGACAACTTGCCTATTGCAATGAATATTTTCTGCAATTTCATTTGAATAACGTTCAAGTGCTTTAAAATTGTACGAAAATTGCCAAACTTAAGCCTTCTGCGCTTTGCTGTTGTATACGAGTAAATAATTGTGTAGAAATAATATTTGTACATACATACATACATACATACATATTTCTGTTATTATGTTTAATATTCTTCGATTCCATAGTCCTCTGGCTGAAATTCCAACTCCTAAGAACAACAAAGTCCTGGCCATATGAACACTCTCATACACATTAATATTTACGTATACAGATATTTTTCTTAGTGTATATAATTTTGCCTGTGTGTGTGTGTGTGTGTATCTGTGTAAGAATGAATCTTTCTTTATTGTGTGTTAAGGATGAATTATTGTTACCAATATTTTAAGTAATTTTCTCTCTCTTGACTGAAAAAACAAGAAAAAAAACGTTCTTTCCTTTGTTTCTTCCTTTCCGACTTTTATTGTTTTGTTTACTCGCATTGTCCTTAAGAGCCATTGATTGTTTTATGTGTTCATTAAGTAATAATGTGTTTTTTGCTTCCTTTTGTTTTATGTTATTGTTGTTTTAGTTTAAGGACACTACATACATTCTTACACACGCACACACACTGTCTTTCAGGTGTTGAGAATGTCATGAATTATTCCTGTTTATTAATATTTGCATAATTTAAATATTTCTATAATTTTAATTTGCTTTACCAAAATTGAATTTTTTTGTTTTTCTTTCTCTCCTTTTTTTTAAATCACCTTAAATGAAATTAATGTCTGTTCCACAAGTACTAATTAAGATTTTTGTTGTTGGTATTTAATAAAAAAAAACGTATTTTCAATTCAGCGCCATATTTGTTTTTCGTTCTTGTCCTTTTAAGTTTTCCTTTTTACGGTTGAAAACTTTTTTACTGCTTTTAGCATTATACTCTTACACTATTTCCAAATTTTTAAATCCCAAGAAATATAAAAATATCAACTTTTTAGGCCCTAATGAAATTATGGATAAAATTGCGAAACAAATTTGGTGAATCTATTGACCATGATGAGCCCAATGGGCAACTGTTGACAATTGGTATGAATCTGCAGCGGAATCCCAGGAATATTCTACTTAATACAAATTTATTAACTATTTCCTTTTCGTTGATATTCTTGTGTTTATTGCCAATAATGGCAAATGAACTGACGGTTATGTGATTAACTTACGTCTAAAAATTCAATAATTTTTGCTTGAAAAGTCTCATTGACTTATAAAGCTCTTCTAAACTCTGGAGATGTCTACATGTCTACATCAAGGGTTGATCCAAAGAGACAATACGCGATGGTAGTTGCCCTATATGCCCTATATTCAACAAAAACAAGTAAGAAGGTATAGTCGGTCAAGCCCGACCATATAATACCCTACACCCAGTATATGTATAAAACACGTTTTCAGAAATGGGCGTTACATAGGAGATATAACCTATTCCGGACCGATCATCCAAAAATTTATCTGGATATAAATACTTTTAAACGAATTATGGAGCTTAAATTGAATTACGGACAGGGTCTTATATGGGAGTTTCGACTAATTATGAACCGACCATTATAAAATTAGGTTCCATTATTTCTGTATACATGTAAGAAATTTATTTGTGTTGAATATTATTTGGATACCAACGTTTTTGAGAGAGTTATGCTCTTTAAAGTGATTTTCGGATGTGGGCCTTATATGGGAGCTACGACTAATTATAGACCAATCTTCACAAAATTTTTAGATTTGATTTAGCTCCATTTACTATACATTTCTGATGAAATTTGTTTGTATACTTTGGATAATTCAAACATTTATGATCGGTAAATCCCAATTTCGAGAGGACATTTGTATGGGGGCCAGGTGAAATAATGGACCAATTTACACCAGTTTCAATCCTATCCATCCTTGGGTCGAAAAAATATCACGTACCTAATTTATTAGAAATATCTTCTAAATTGCGACCTGTACTCTGCCGTACACAAGCTTTACATGGACAGCCAGCCAGACGGACGGACGGACAGACGGACATCGTTAAATCGACTCAGAAAGTCTGAGTCGATCGGTATACTTTAAGGTGGGTGTTGGACCAATATTTCCGGGCGTTACAAACATTAGCACAAATCCAATATACCCTCCCCACTATGGTGGTGTAGGGTATATATACTCGAGCAATTAAATAATATTTGGCTATTTTCAAAGGAAAGTCAGCAAATGTTTTTCATTTCTATAGTGTAGAATGTGAAAATACACGGTATTGGTTCCAGGAAACCCCGTGTAAAAAATGACATTGATCGTATGCAAAATAGGTAATTGGTTTCTTATCTCTGAAATCTATTGAAATTAGCGAAAACAAGGATTTTTTAAGAACAACTATTCAGGTTTAGAATATTAAATCCCATACATTTGTATATATGTATATATAAAATGCATTTTTAAGATTTGCACTCTAAGTTTAAAAGTAACGTAAAAAATGTATGTATGACAGTTGATTCGATTGTATGCATAAAAGCGAATTCCCCTAAATTTGTGCTTTGATCGGTATATGTGTTTGTATCCACAAAAAGGGAATTCCTCTAAATTTGTGATATAAACATATTTCACAAAAATTAAATTTAACCAAAAACAAAATTAAGCCCAAAAGATTTTGAATCGTGCTAAATGGAATAAAATCGTGTAAAAAAATTAAAATTTATTTATTTTCAAACCGTGTAAAACCGTGTATTTAAAATAGACAGTTTGTCCTATGATTCAAGGACATGCTTGGAGATCTTTAAATGAAGTCTGTTTTCTAGCCTTACTTTTGGACATTTAATAGGAAATGGTGTGAAGTTTTTATATTCAAATACACAAACATACATACAAACATATGTGTGTATGTATGTACGAGTTTGTATACATATAAAGACATTGAAAATAATTTGTTTTCCATTATCATTTTGCACGAATCTGTATGAACGCATACTCAATTCAATTAATTTCCACTTGCCTGACTGTCTGCCTTTCGACGTTACGACTACTGCTGTTGCTGGTGGTACTTTTTTTGTTATTTCTGTCACTGGCTGGGCTGCCAAACAAACAGACATATAGACATTGAATAAATGAAACCATCCTGACAGTCGAAAAACTTTTCCAACCAACACCCAATAAAATTAACTCCCCCTTTTTGGTGCTGCTGCCTCCATTTACTCGCATTTTGCATTTATATACATACATATGTATGTGTATGTGTGTATATATGTACTCGTATGTGTTTTTGTGTGCCTGTGTTTCGTGTGTTCTTACTTATGTATGTATGTATGTATGTATTTCATTTGTGGCAATTCGTAGCGTATTGCTTTTCAGTTTTTAATTTGTTTCCTTCATTTTGTTTGTTTAATTTCCTCGTTAATAAGTTTCTTTTTTTTTGCTGTTGGTTTTATTTTTATCATTTTTCTATTTCCCACAAAATGTTGATAAAATCTTTTAATATTTTGTTTAGTATTTGTGTGTTACTCTCTGGCAGGACATTTTCTTTCTTTATCCAAGGCATATTAAATTCATTATTATACATTTATTAGGTCTATGTAGTAGACATACATACATACATATGTATGTATGTACATGGCTACATGATGCAGACATATAAATAAGTGCATACTTACATTTAAGGAGAAATTACTTGTAATAGGAATAAGACTCGCAGGTTTCAAGAGTGGTTTTATAATTAAAACTGTTATACAAATCATTTTCTAAACAAAAAATTATTATACAGTATAATAAATGTTTAAAAAACAACAATTCATATAACATATACATATGTACATATCTACATATATATTTACATATGTAAAGGGTGGTTAAATTGTAAGGACCGATGTTGAATGTGAACCACACCTAAACGCCAAGCTTTTTTCCGAATTTTATTTCACATTTCTCTATTTCAGACTTACTCAATTTGAACCATGGAGAGATACACAATCCAACAACGTGTTAAAGTTATCCAGACTTATTATGAAAATGGGCGTTCAAATCAAAATGCATATCGTGCACTTCGTGATTTTTTTTGGTCAATTTGATCGTCCAAATGTGCGTACAATCGCAAAAATCGTGGAAAAATTCGAGCAAACCGGGTCTGTAGAAGATGTGAGAACACCAGTGCATGCTCGTACTGCAGAAAATATTGCTGCTGTTCGCGATAGTGTGGCTGAAGAGCCGTCCACCTCAACTCGTCGTCGTGCCCAACAATTGCACCTCTCACGCTCGTCGTTGATGAACATTATGCATAAAGACTTGCATTTACACGCTTACAAGGTGCAATTGGCTCAAGAACTAAAGCCTCTTGACCATTCCAAACGTCGTGAATGGGCAGAATGGTGGCAAGAAATGGCAACAGTGGATGATCAATTTTCGAAGAAAATCATCTTCAGTGATGAGGCACATTTTCACCTCAGTGGATTCGTCAATAAACAGAATTGCCGCATTTGGGAGAATGAGAATCCAAGAGTGATTGTCGAAAAACCAGTGCACCCACAAAGAGTGATTGTTTGGTGCGGTTTATGGGCTGGCGGCATCATCGGGCCGTATTTTTTCCAAAATGAGGCCGGTCAGGCAGTTACTGTGAATGGTGTTCGCAATCGTGAGATGATAACGAACTTTTTATGGCCCGAATTGGAAGATATGGATGTGGACTTGCCACACAGCTAACGAAACAATGGCTCTTTTGCGCAACAAATTCAATGGCCGTGTTATCTCACGTAATGGCGATGTCAATTGGCCGCCAAGATCATGTGATTTGACACCGTTGGACTTTTTTGTTTGGGGTTATTTGAAAGAAAAGGTGTACGTCGATAAGCCAGCAGCAATTCAAGAGCTAAAGGATGAGATAATTCGGCACATTAACGGCATAGAACCTCCATTATGCCTCAGGGTCATCGAAAATTTGGACCATCGGATGGAGGTGTGCCGCCGTGGTCGCGGCGCCCATTTGGCTGATATTTTGTTCCATACATAATTGAGTAATACCAATATATCATAATAAAATAAAATTACAATAATTTCCTAAACAGTTTGTGTTTTATTCAAAATCAACATCGGCCCTTGAAATTTAACCACCCGTTATATAAAAATGAATGTCTGCCTGTATGTTTGTGCTTAATAGGAGGCCAAGCCCTTGGACCGATCTTACTGAAATTTTCACAGCATATTACTGTGACTCTGCAAGGAATACTAGGCTATATCACGTATTGATTAGATAAACGGGAGTGGCACCGCCCATATAACCCATAAATTTAAATCGCCATATTTTGGCATTTTTGACCTATGTCGATGATATTTGGTACATATGGTATTGGCATAATTCGAAATACGTACCAGGAGAAAAGTAGGTGGGACCACGCCCCTTTTTAGAAAAATTAAAAATCGTAATATAGTCTTAACTACTGGACCGATCGTCATTAAATTTTCACAATAGGATATTCTTACGAAATAATAAATTCTTGACTACATATAGTTGTGAGTGAACAAAGGAGCGTGACACCGCCCTTATAACTCAAAAATTTAAATCGCCATATTTTGACCTACATACGTCGATGATATGGTGAAATTTTTTTTTTAAATATTTACTTGATCTATTACGTTTAAGATCTAGGCCAATTTAGTGACGAACAAGGCGAACGTTTCCATCAGTTAGTCTGTGGTACTACTATAAACATAACGCGCAATTACAGTGTTGTCTTATAAAAAGCTTTTCTTTCCTATTCTTATCCTACCTATCCCCTTTTCAAAGAAAGTAAATACTAATTAATAAAAGGCCTGGATATTAATCAGGCTTCTCAGTGGCAGGTCAAAAAATCTTTGCTATACTCGTATAGTATTTGCCAATGGTTTTGGATAGTGGCTGCATTGGGGGCCGCTATAATTGAAGGTGACGTAAAAAGTTTTAACGTATCCGACAGTGAAAGATTATGTAGTCTCACCGGATAAGCAATTCTGACAATATTGGTTTCTATGACAACCCTGAGTACTATAATATAATATTGAGATTCTCAAAGTTTGACTCCTCTGCAATTCATAACCGGTAGTTAGACATTTATTACGATTTACTTTGCGATCGGGCAATATATGTAATATATTGTGTAATATATTTAAATGAATTATCATAAGGTAAGAGTATAAACAGATAATCTTGCTATAATACTTTTCCAATTTAACATTTAATAAAAAATAAAAAAAGCTTATGGCTGCATGTATCTACATATTTATTTAAAGGCACGTTAGATTATTATTTAATAGAGAATCGTTTACCAAACAAAAAGTTTGATTAAAATGGATTTATTGTTCAGATGGATTCACCAATTTGTTCCGAACAAAATGTTTGTTCGAACAAAGTTTCTTTCATAAGTATGGAGTTTGACTGATCTCTTTTTAAAAGAGAGAGAAGAAAATATTTTTTACGAACAACTATCAGCTTGAATTAATTTTAAAATTTAAATTTACATTTTGTCTTGTATTAATGGGGCAACATAAATACATGGGGCCTTATGTATTTCATTGGCCATCAGCAAAATTCTTTTTTCATTCATTTTTAGTACACAATATTTAAAAATAATTTAATATTTGTTTTTTGACACTTAAAAACCGAAGCAAAATAAATCAATGGCCCATGGTGCAACTATACTAGGGAGTGCAGTAGCCCAGCTGACTGTTTTTGTTTACAATTTACTTATGTCAAAAGTAATCCCTTTTCAAGTATTTTTGACAGTAGTACATTATTTTACACAAACAAAATGTCTCTTGTTGTTTGTTGTTTTGTGTTGTATTTGTTGTCGATTTGCACTCACCTTGTATAGTTGCACCATGCAATGGCCGCAGTATTACCACTTGTAAAACCAATGGATTTTGTTTACATATGACAGCTTTTCTTTTCCAGACAAATCGTTCGAAATGCAAAAAAAATCTCGTAACAAATGGGTGAATCCAGCTTTAGGTAAAATTGTATGTATGTTTACATCTAACACCATAATTCAAAATAATGGCAGGCAAAAACTTATTAAACCAAAAATAATTAATGAAAAACAATATTAGACCAAGAATTGATTAAATTTGTTGGGTAAAAAAATGAATATTATAATTTTAATAAATGACTTCATACGACAGTTGATATGAAATTAAAAACCAATTAAAATAAATATAAGATCACTGTCACTTCTGACAGTATAAACACACAAATAATTGTAATTAAAATATTCATGACATAAAATTATATCTGAACAAAAAAAAACAGGAAAAAAACGAATGATATTATAAATAAAAGTCTCATACACAAAAATAATAATCAAATACAATCACAGATATTATATATTTATGTATACTCGTATGTATGTACATTAGGGTGGCCGCATTTGTATGGAGAAAAAATAAGGTATCGATGTTCCCGACTAATATGAAAATTTGATTCATTTTAAGACTACGTTTCTCAATTTTTTTTGTCCTATGGTCAATATTTGGTGAGCTGGATCGAAGGATAAAAAGGTCCTTTTTAGAGGTTTTTTGATTTTTTTCAAATTTCTTCCAAAGAAACTATATATAAATTTGGTATCATATGAAAGGTCTTTGAGAGGCGCATTCAATGGGTTATCAAAAATTAAAAAAAAAAAAAACAATTTTTAAATTCAAAAATTTTGAAAATTTCAGACAAAATTTTATTTTTTTATTTCTTCATAGAATTTACTTAAATAAATAGTTGAAATTTCTTGATTATAAACATCATGCAATTTAACCCCAATGGTTTTTTCCCGTTTTTTAAAATTCTATCTATTTCAATTTTTATTATTTTTTTTTTTGAAACCCTAATTCTTCCCTATCTGACAATCTCTGTTAACTCAATTCGTTAATGTAATGGGAATTAAAATAACGTAAATTTTATAAGCTAGTCGGGAACATTGATACCTTATTTTTTCTTCATACAAACGGGGCCACCCTAATGTGCATACATGCATAGATACGAGTATGTGTAAATGTCATTTGTAATACAACAGGCCAATACCGAAAATTCTGTATTCCTACAATCATTGAAACTTATAGACTAACATTTATTTATTCATTTAATAATGATAATTAATAATTTCATACGAGTACATATGTATAACTTACATGCCTTCATACGCAACTACAGTTGTGATCAAAACTATATTATAGAATTTTTTTTTTAAATTAAGAGCAAACGAAGCGAAGCTTTTGGCTTATCTGCAGATAACACCCAGAGTCTTTGGCGGGAATCGAACCCGCAACCCTTTGACTGATAGGCCGGCACTCTATCGCCTAGTCTATCGGGTTACTAGAAGGTTTTTTAATTTGTTAACAACTTCTAGGAGGAGGTTTACACCAAATAATTGAGTAAGATCCTTTTATATTTAGAAACTTTTTTGACAATTGGATTAATACATAGTTGCATTGAAGTTTTGCTATCCCTACTTTCAATAACACTACTTATGACTAATTAACATTGCACAGTGGTGTAAAGTGGAAATAAATCTGTATTTTCTAAACTACAATTCTTTAACGTGGAACTGAAGACTGTATACGTTAATTAGGTCTGAATATTCAACGTCTCACATCTGGTGAAACAAAGTGATTTAGATAATTCCTAATTTCCATAATTTCAATCTCGCTACATTTATAAACCCTGCTGTAAATACGTGTATAAACTAATAAAAATGTATCTAGACTATTGAAACATTTAAATAATTTATCAAAAAAATAAATTATATACAAATCCATAGATAGATTTCCCAAATAAAACACATGAATGAATTTTGTACAAAAGTATTTATTAGATTTAAGGCAGCAACACACGTAGAGAGCTGCTCATTATTACAGTTGATATCAATTCTAATCTAATTTGTTTTTAATTCGAGTGTTTGTGTATACAATCGAAACACTTTGATACAGTTTTGATTATTAAAAAAATAAAAAATAAACAAGTAAGAGTGGTATATTCGGCTATGCCGAATCTTATATACCCTTCACCTTTGTTGTGGATGCATATTATATTGTGGCGTTTTTACCTTTTAAAAACGGTGGTTTATTTCCTTTAAATTAACCGGATTCTTTTTAATTGCAAAATAAAAGCGTCAAGTAGTTTAAAGAAAATATAACGAGTTTTTGTTTATTTAAATGTCCACAAACACGATTAAAAAACAAATGAACACACTGTCTTTTTACACACTTATATTACGGTTTAAGAACACACTTAAAGTTTTCGAACACTTTGATGTTGAACACGCCATCTGTTGATGAAAAAATGTTAGTAACAATATTTATACACTTTGTGTGATCAACGCCATCTGTTGATGAGTTTATTAGTTTTTCTTAGATGAAATTTTCAGAGGTTGTCTCGGATTGTTGCTCATATCTCCGTTATTTATGAACGGATTTTGTTGATTTAAAATAGAAAACTTCATGAAAGCATGTCTGACAGAATTATTGAAGATTTGGATCCCGAAGATATCTGAGGACTTCAGAAAATTGATTTCAACATCCATACAGGCAGACGGACATGGCTTAATAGACTCCGCTATCTATAAGGATCCAGAATATACATATATACTTTATAGGGTCGGAAAATTATATTGTGGAAATTACAAACGGAATGACAAACTTATATATACCCTTCTAATGTAGGTGAAGCGTATAAAAACACTCGTTCTCAGCAGAGTGCAGAATTTTAATTTAGTTGATTAAAAACTAATGACAATAATAATAATAAATGATTGATTTGTTATAGAAAATTACCTGTCTGTAGACTTGGCCAGTCGCACAAACACAAGCATTAAGATTATCTATGACATTTAAAATGAAATTGCTGTCATAAATAGAGAATAATGGGCTGCATAACAAATTCAAATGCCCACACATCCAAACATTAATATTTCAATATTTAAATATCTCATTGTAATTGTATATATATATTTTTTTAATTTCATCCTTTAGATAACAAAGCAAATTTTCCCATAATTTTATTTCAAATCAAATTTTATCTTACATTTTGTTGTCTTTCTAGCCAGCCCTCCCTCCCTCCTTCCTTCTTTCCAGCAGAACAAAAATCCTCACTTTAGTCGCACACACATGAATATGAGATTTGAGCCAACAATGAATGGCTAAAGGAAAATCCATAGAAGGAAAGATTTAATCTGATAATAAGAGCGTAAATAAAGGGCTGACTTACAAACCGTACATAGACTGACACGCTTGCAATCACAATCTATTTGAAATGTCATATTAAGCAAACATAACACCCAAATATCATACATCATCGCAACGTTGAATGTCACTCAGTCGCTATGGCAGTCAGGCGGACTAAATGCAATGCACACACAAACACACACACACACACTATGGATCTAGGAACACATACCACAGGTACACGTGTGCTTCCTATAACGCTGGAATTAAAACTTTGTCTAGTTATGAACACAATTCGTAAAATATCAACTAATTTTGATCATTACTCCTAAAATTGTAAAACGCTGAGGTAGATATCAGGATATATGTATCTGAATGACCCAAAAAGATCGGATATTGCAAAATGTACTGACATCATATAAAAAACTATTGGAAAACTTTAGCATTACAAAACTGTGTGTTGAGGAGCGGGATAACACTTTGCATCTGCTGCGAAAGCTCTGTCACTTTAGTCTTTCTCTTTCTTTATTTGGTTCAGGTTTTAAAAATCTAAGAATAATTAATCCATTAAATACAGTGAAATTCGTAAAGCTTTGTCAAACAGTCGAATAATGACTTATCTGATCTGCATTAATGAAGGCTTCTTGTATTAGAGAATCTATCACAATAAAAAACATTGCCAATTCAATATTGGAATGCTGATACTTGATTAAGAAATATTTGAGTTACCTTATCATTATAGTCTCTTCATTTTACAGTCATGATTACGGTCTACGTTGATTAACCTGGTTTGAATCGATCAATTACACACACTTTGATACAGTTTGGTTCAAAAATTATCATTGCTCTCATATATGGAGAGCTCCTGAAGATGTCATAAAATTCCACTGCTAAAACTACCAATTGCAGGACACGATGCACTGGCCATCTGCGCCATAAAGGCATGGAAAGGATGATATCTGACAGGCAGGGTAAATAGCTTTTTGGATTTTGTAACAACTTTATAAATAAAATGTCCTTTTTAGACCTAAAACTAAAAATATATGTATGTATATATTCGTACTTCCGTTGGCATTTCCAAAATTACTAGATTTATCATTTTAAGCATGTATTGAAGAAATAGAAGGATTAACATCTAATGTTTTTGAAATCCTGATTAACTAAATTTTAATCTTGCGTTTTTGGATTCAGCTTTAAAATCATTTAAGGGGAAATAATAATTAAGAGGCTCTCCTTGATCGACTTCTTGTCGTGCTAACTATCAGTTCCAAAATATTCATGCAATTTAAGAAAATCATCTCTTCGGCTTGCAGGATTCCACAAATGGTAATTTAAATCATATGCCTATATTTACATATTTATTTCATCTGGAATATGAAATGTTGATGTAGCAGTATTTGAAATTGTACCGAGTCCAAATTGTTTTTTTTTCGTACTTTTGTTTATTTATTGTCTTTTCCTTAAAAAAACGAACTAACAAAAAGTATTTCAAATCTTATATCTAATAAATTTTAATTATTAGTCCAGCCAGTGCCGAACGAAAATTGTTTGATCATTGTACAACAATTGTATCATTCCCAACCCTGATATCTAACATCCCAACAAATATAAACCAACCCTGCAGCGGCGGCAGTAATCAGTGATCGCAAATAAGTACTTAAATAGTATACGAAAAGCATGAGTACTTACTTTTGATACCACTGGTAATGCCAAAGTTCCACTTTTATATAAAAAAAAGAACATAATTGCGAAAATCAAAAAAACTAGTAATTTGCTGTGTTTCTTTTTTTCAACATGTTGTTACTACCTCTATAAATATATATGTATGTATATCTTGGTTGACGCCAATACGATTTAGGAGAAAGAGAGAGAATGCCAAAATGTGCCGTTATCGCACATAAATTTTAGTTGCGGCTATGCCACAAACGAAATGACTGCTGAGAGGTAATGACTTAGGTAACAAGTGACTACATTCTATGACATCCCCATGTTAAACTCGTCGCTCATTAACATTGCCAGTGGTATGGCCGGTAAGTACTGGTGATTATTGGTAAGTAGACAAATCACAAATCATTCACAACTTACCCCGACTGCTGGCAAGTATTACACACCAATACTTATTCATGACAGAAGTATTGTATCGATAATGGGTGTATCATCTACGATCTGATGGATAATCCTCGACCCTCTGACATGATGCCGGTATGATGAAGACATGGAGATGATATGATGGAACACTCTCACTGTGCTCCTATAGTTACGATAATGGGCAGTTGACGATATTGGATATTAGAGAATGGATTCCTTTCTTCTTCCAGCAGGTTGGTTCGGCGTCTAGCACATGTAAAGGTGCAGATTTAAGGCACCTGTTCATGAGACATTTAAAATCCAACCACTAACTTATGTGACGATCAGTTTATAATTTACCAAACCTCTCTAACGCGCATACAGCTCATAAGTACAAAACTGAAATTCTCTTCAAAAGAGTTTGTAGCTATTCTTTCTCCCCTAATTAGTCGACAAAGAGGCAAAACATTTAGCTCGTCGGATTGTTAACTGTCCTCAGTAAATAAAAAACTAATGATTTTAAAGCTTGATCCCATTAACGATCCGATCTCTGTGGTAAGATCTCAGAGGAAGCAGAAGAAACCTGGACAGAGTAGGCATACCGCGATTGAAAAGATAAACTACATCACAGCGTTGGCTGAGTATCAGGTGTGTCTGAACATTTTGTTTACCATCCACATTTTGGGGATATGTGTATGTATGTATTTTGCTCTCGTTTGTTGTTGTTGTTGTTCTTGTTGTTGGCATGCATACATACCATGACACATACCAGATTTGTTTGCTCTGATAATACTTAAATTAAGTCTTAATGCTAATGTCGCTTGTCGCACACGTGTCCTTGTGTAGATGGAGGAGTAGCACAGCAACTCACTCCTCACTAGCAGACAGACAGACAGACCGTTGGCAGAGCAGGGCCATTTGTTATTGTGCAAAATCGGCATTTAATTATTGTATTTTGTTGTGATTATAAACCAAAAATCTAAAATAAACTAATAGATGTGTTAAGTGAGCAATACGATTAGGAAATCATAGTAAAAGTGGTGGTACTCGTATAGTTGAAGAAGGCAACATAAAACTGAAGTGTAAGTGTGTGTGTTGGAACTAAACCCTCATGTTCGCCGCCTGCCACAGTGTCAGTACAGACCTAAATCACAATTTCTTCTTATCTTATCGATCTTATTGTGACATTTTCACACTACGTAACAGTGTAAATACGACATCACTGGTCTCTAAAAATTTGAAATTTTGTTTAAAAACCAATTTTTAGATTGTTTTAGATAAATGACAAAAACACCCTGCACAAGTACCAACACTGGTACACAACAATGGGAACTATACACCCGGTGACAATAGACACAATTTGACACTTAAATTTATGGCTGAGCATCAAGTGATGTTTATGCAGTGTAAAGGAATGGATTGTTAAGGCGATCTCAATTAACGAAACTGAATATGAATCATGTAAATTATTTGAATAGATTCACTTATTTAATGACTGCTCCTGGTTAGGAGAGAGAGAGAGAGAGAGAGGGAGTGAAAATGTTTGTTGTTGTAAATCAATCACAATGTTCTTGTAATAATATATGAAGACTGTATACGTTGTGGGTCGTCCTTTATTGTTATTGCTTTTATCAATCCGTAATATAAATATTCACACAAACTGATAGATAGATACACACATCCACACATCCACCTATTGATTGTTTAGACACAAAGTATCTCTTTTTGTTGTGGTTGATGTTGCTAGAATGTCGTGATGTTGTTGTTGATATTTATCTGTTTCTTCTTTGTATTGTAACTTGAAACTCATCCGGTTGTGCTGGTACTTAAAAAAAAAACAGTGGTAAATGCTGCGATTGTGCTCTGTTGCTGTTGCTGTTCATTTCATTTACAATTCATTTGTTTGCTTGGTTGGCAGACAGACAGTCAGTTCGTTTAGTTGGTGGGTCGTCGCATGGCGTGGGTTTAATTAGATTTCACTCATCATCGATCACTTTTCATTTGATGGTTTATTGCTTCAAGTGCTCATTTAATAATGATTAAATGAGATTTAGTGATGAAGATGTCCGTCCGTCCCTCTGTCTTTCTATTTATAGTCATGCTATAATAACTACTTACTACTACAAACAACTACCATGTATCTATGTATGGATGTGTTTTTGCATGTTTTTATTTTTATTTTGGTTTTTTTTTGTGGTTAAACATGTCATTAAGTTAATTAGTTCGTAATACATTTATTAATTAAAATTGTTGTTTGTTTGTTATTAAAATAAATAACTTGATGACAACAACATTTATTGACTTTCCAATAATTAAGTACTCAATCAAGGTAAGCGATCCTCGTGAGATTAAAAACACATACCTACATACTCGTACACATATTTACACAACTGGGGGATGCCAGGGAATAATTGCTTTTATTTGAAGAACCGACTGTCATACTAGGCCACACAGATGATTTAGTTTATAAAGGAGACTCCTAATATATCCATTGTGTATTTCGTTTCCTATATCTCGAATGTCTAATATTACCATATTGGCGAGCTTGCTAAGCATAATAATCCCGAACAAGCTTGCCGCCAATTTCGTTGCCCACTATATAACAATCGAGACACCTCAATTAATAATTAGTCGTAGCTCCCATATAAGGCCCACTACCGGAAATCACTTTCAAGAGCATAACTCTCTCAAAAATGTTGGTATTCATATGCATGCAAATAATACGGTACAATTTTATAATGGTTGGTCCATAATTAGACGAAACTACCATATAAGATCCTCTACGTAATTCACTTTAACCTCCATAAATCTTTTAAAAGTATTTATATCGAGATAAAGTTTAACATACACAATATTTATATTCACAAAAATCATGACACTAAATTTTTGGATGATCGGTCCATAATAAGCAATATCTTCTATATAGCGCTTGTTTTTGAAAAACTGTTTTATACATATACTGGGTATAGGGTATTATATGGTCATGCTTTAACGACTATACTTTCTTACTTGTTTTTTATTATCTATTATTATTTAATTTATTTTTTTTTTGCCAACACGCCTCTATAAATCCAATCTGGCGCTGAGGCGAAACATGTACATATATTCGTTTTATCATAATATATACACCCCTATTGTGAATAAAAATTCCACATGAAATTTATTCCCTTTTATTTTGTTAGCATTGTATTTTAAAAAATGCGAAAAGGGAACAAATTTCATATGGAATTTTTATTCACGATAGGGATGATAATAAAAATTGAATTGAATTAAAGAAAACAAAAAAATTATTGCCACTGAAAATGTTGTGCTAATAAAGAAATCCATACAGGTTTTTGTATATTTTGTATATCTGCTCAAAATAAATACGATCATGGTAAATGTGGTTCAGTTATATTAGATAATATTCGGAAAGCTATTATGTACATAGAACAAATACTTTTGTAAAGCTGTGAATCCAGCCATTTGTTCTTAATAAAAATGTTTTCCAGAAAAAAAATTTTTTTACTGAGAGTTTTTTTTAACAGCACGATTCACCCATTTCGAACGATTTTTCTGAAAAATCCAAGCTGCCATATGTAAACAAAATCTATTAGTTTTACAAGTGGCAATACTACAACCATTGATTTATTTTGCTTTGGGTTTTAAGTGTCAAAATACAAATATGGAATTATTTTAAAGTATTTTGTATTCCAAATCACAGATATAAATTCAAAATGAAAAAAGAAAGTTGCTTTTGCTGATGGCCATGGCTGGCCTTGTTATTTGTATGAAAAAAATGCAAACTATTGGCAACTCAATTAATTTTTGTCCAGAAAAAATATTAAATTAAACCAGTTCAAGATCGTAAAAAATATTTTCTCTCTCTCAAAAAGAGAGACGTCAAACTTCATATAAAAAAAATTGTTCGAACTAAATTTTTGTAAAGAACGAATGGGTGAATCCAACTTAATACAATTTTTGTGTGGCTCTATCGCTTTAAAAATTTATATAAAATGTACATAAAAAAATGCAAGATCTCCTTGATAGGTATTTGCGATTTGGAGGGTTTGCCAATTCCGTGAGGGCAGGGATGGGCATGTTGCTAGGACCCGACATCAAAGTCGACGATCCAGACTATGCCATCTTCGCAGGGACCGATGCGAAGTCCGCATGTTCCAGGCTTATTGCCTGAAAGGGCGTGTACAGCTTTTGAAGTACTAGGCTCATCCGCCATAGCCTGATTCGTATGGGTCAGACCAACAGAAGTATTGATTGTTGGCATTTTGCAGTTCGCTAGCATGGGATTCCCCTGCTGACTTCTTGCAGTTTGTTGTTTTTGTTGCAGTTTGTTATTTATTACTGTTTGGTTGCATGTTGCTGCCACGAGTAGAAAATTGTTCTTGAGTCTGTATAATTCTCTTGAAATTTAAATAATTAAATCATATAAAATAGTAATAAATGTATATTCTTGTAATCGCAGTGTAGCCATAAATTGCATTTGTTTTTGGGATTCTCCCGTTCATGTGTGTAATGGAGAATGAAACCTTTATTTAAGTCGTATTTCGTTTACAGTTTATTGAAATGTAAATTTTCTGCTGATTTCATGTAGTTTAAGCAGTCAATTTGACGCCTCTTTTTTCCCCAAAACAGCCAAAATGCCTGTTACATGTGGTAAAATCTGTGTTATTTTTACTGTGTGCAGGATTTTACAAGCTGAAGAAAGAATCCTCAAAGGTGTTATTTGGTTGCTCCCAGTAAGTATTTTATATTCGTTTTCTTTTTATTTATTTTTTATTGAACAAGTGCAAATGAAAGGCAGCCAGACAGACACAGAGAGAGAGAGAGAGACAGAGAAGTACTAAAATGAAAAGCTATAAGTTTTGGAGACACCGTCTTAAAAAAACGAGTACGATTAGGATTTGATTTTGTTTTTATTGTATGTTGCTCCTGAGAATCTGCTTGTATGTGTAAATTATTTAAAATAAAATAGTTTTTTTTTTTTATTACCAAAAGGGTTCAAAGGTTTTTCATTCACTCATTTTGGTTTACAATTTGCTTATGCGTGCGTTTCTTTCAATACCTTAAATGCTACATACTCGTCAGTATTTGGGATTCAAGATAATTAAGTTTGTCCAAACAAATGTTACTAGATATTAATAAAATCTAGAAAATAGCAATGTTCATGGTTCTATAAAGTCCATTTCTAATAAACATGCATAATTGATTGACATCATGTGCCAGTCGAAAGGTTTAATTGTCAAAGGGATTTGCGTTTGTAGATATGTAACTATGTATATTAAGGATATCACCTTCTCCTCAACATTTCCAAAAACTAAGTTTGTATATTCCTCTAAGTATCTACATAAAAAAATTAGATTATTCTTTAGAAATAAAAAATCAAATGTGGATTAGCGTAGGGTGCAATGCTGGCAGTTTTAACTCAACCTAAACTCCTTGAAATTTTATTTGTATTCTCATTTTCATGAGAATGGAATCCCTGTATTCCAATGATTCTGTTGTTGTTGTTGTATTTATACCCTTCACCTTCATGAGAAGGGTATATATAAGTTTGTCATTCCGTTTGTAACTTCCACAATATAATTTTCCGATCCTATAAAGTATATATATTCTGGATCCTTATAGATAGCGGAGTCGATTAAGCCATGTCCGTCTGTCTGTCTTTCTGAATGTTGAAATCAGTTTTTTGAAGTCCCCAGATATCTTCGGGATCCAAATCTGCAATAATTCTGTCAGACATGCTTTCAAGAAGTTTGCTATTTGAAAACAGCAAAATCTGTTTAGGCCAACCAGAGTTATGGACCGATATGTGAGACAACCTCAATAAAAATTTGATATTTTTTGTCCATTTTATTGCAATATTTTGAAATATATTGCAGATAATGCCATGAAATTTTGTATACGTTGTTTTTATGATAAAAGAAGAAACCGTGTGGAAAATAGTATGAATCGGTCCATGATTTCTCATAGCCCCCATACAAAAATCTTCCCGAAATATTGCTCAATTATACATAAATGCCTATAAAATTGGAATATCAAGACAAAATTCAGCAAAAATAAATCGCAAAATGAAATTTTTTTTAAGAATGTTATTTTTTCAAACTAAAATGGCCTAAATTTATTCAATGTAAATAAAAATCCAATTTTTAATTACAATATTTTCCCGACGTTTCGTAGATTGTTTGTCGACTTTTACATCACTTCATTCATCACTCTGGCCAAAGAAACAACTGCAAAAAAAAAAAAATATTTTTTTTAGTTCGGTCCATGTTTGACCATAGCTCCAATATAAAGTCCACTTCCAAAATTCACTTAAATACGTATAAAACAGATATAAATAATGTTAAACGGCTAAAATTTGACATGAATAATATTTATAGGCAAATAAATTGTTGTACTAAATTTTATGGTGGTCGGCCCAGAATTGGTCATAGCTCCCATACAAGGACCACATCTGAAAAAGACATTTAACCCTATATATATTGTATAAATATCGGTACCGACTCAAAACTTTGCACAGATCATTTACATATATACAAAAATCATCCCACAAAATTTTGTGACTTTCGGTCTAGTTTTAACCGTATGCCCCATATAAAGCCCTCTTCCGAAAATCACTTTAATACTCATAAATCTCTTATAAATCAGGGTACCAATACAAAATTTTACACGGATCATTTACATACATGCCTAAATCAAACTGCTGGATTTTAAGAATATCGGTCCATATTTGACTATGTCCCCCATATAAGGTCCACTTCCGAAATCCAAGTTAATACTAATATATATCTTAAATATACCGTTATTATGTTGAAATTCGACGTGAAATATCCTCATATGCATGAAAATCATTTTTCCAAAATTTAAGAAGATCGGCCCATAATTTGTCATAGCTGTCAAAAATTTTCCAAAAAACAAATAAATTCGGGTCAAAAAATATTCTTTTCGGATTTAACCCATATTCGGTCTATATTTTATAATCATGTATATCGTTGGAAAGGTATTTTTAATAATGTATTACAAATTATCATACACCTAGTAGTTCCCGAGATATAGGCCTATATATTTTCAACTTTACGGGCCCGCCCCCACGAAAATAGGCGTGATATATATCGTTGGAGAGGTATTTTTAATACCTTTTATTTAATGTATTACAAATTATCAGACACCCAGTAGTTCCCGAGATATAGGCCTATATATTTTCAACTTTACGGGCCCGCCCCCACGAAAGTAGGCGTGACCGCCAACATAGTTTTTTGCTGGCATCTTCTCAAAAAGCCCTATTTGATGAAGTTTTTTTTTTTTTTTTTTTTGAGCAAAATCACTAAAACCGATTTGTTCCCCTTTTTTTATACTCTGTTTGTTAAATTACACTCAAGATTATTATGAACATCAGACAAACTCTGTAAATTATGGTTAGAATTGGTCATTAAATCAATTAAAAATGGTGAAAATTAGACAAAATTTCAAATTATTTAACATAAATTATGGTGGTCGTAAAATTGCCTTTCAAACAATATATAAAATAATAATAAAATTTGCACTAAGACTGAATAGAAAACATAGAATAAGGATATTCTAGTCCTATGACCAGTGTAGTTTTTGTATTGCTTAGGACGTTTAGGTGGAGGGTATTTAAGATTCGGCACAGCCGAATATGGCACTCTTACTGTTTTTTTTTTTTTTAAAGAATATAGAATAGAAAGTTATATGTGGGGTGAGGTGTTTTCTGTGTCAAGGGCCCTGAACTTTAATTTGATTTTTATTTTGTTGTTTTATTTTTATTATTGTTGTTTATCGGTTTTTGTTTATTTTTATTCTTTTGTTATTGTGTATTGTTTTGTTTTTATGCTGCTGTTGTCAATTTTATAATAATATTATGCTGACATTTGCAATATTTAATTTTATAACCCTTTTTTTCTCTCTCTCTCTTACATCTTTTTTGTTTTTTTTTTTCTTTTATTTTTATTTGAAAAATTTACACGTATTTACCTCTAAACACTTGTAATCATTTTCGTTGTTTTTTTTGTTGGTTTATTTTATGGTTATTTTTGGGGTCTCTTTAGAATTCAATCGTTTCAGATTCTTTGAATTTGCATAAATGAATTACAAAAGCTGTAAAGTTTATTTGGTCCTAAAATATTTGCGATAATACAAACAGTTTACATACGAGTACATACATATATTTTGTTGGCGAATTGTTAACTTTTTATGATCTGTTGTACATTTGTTCTGGGGGCAGAGGTTGTTATACTATTGACATTCAAAATACAAATTTATTTGAATATCCTTTTGTTTTTATATTTTTATTTATATTTTTATTTAAATAATCGTTAAACGTTTGTAAATATCATGGCAACATTTTAAACATCATAAAACTTGTAAAATGCAATTGATCACGAAATAAAGTTTCTGTAACGGGGAGAGGGGGGGCACCTTTGAACACTTTTTGCTTTCAAGCCACATAAAAATTTATATTTTTGAATTATTGACTTTTCACACAATTTAATTAATATGTATGGAAATAAACTTTAGTTTAAGTCTACAAGTAACTTATTTTTAGTTCGATTTATATTTTTTTAATGGCTGAAGACATTGTGTTCAAATGTGCCCCCCATACGGGGCAGCTTGAACGGCAATTTTTTCTTGTAGCAATTATGTCCAAAAATAACATAAACAGTTATATTTTTTATATATTTAATAAATTCGATTTATTTATTAAGAAAAACATAAACATTAACAATTAAAAAATAAAAAAAAATTCAGATCAAAAATAAGTTTTATATTATTAAGACGGCCAAGGCCTTTCAGGATTTCAGGTGCCAATACATTTTCCATTAAAGCATCATGATCTGCATTGGATTCGTCATTTTCAGAAAATAAGAGAGAATCAACAATATTTTGTACTTCGGTTGATAAATTAACATGTTCAAAGGTGCCCCCTTTTTCTTTGACCAAACCTGAACTGGCTGCCTTTTCACGGAAATTTATAATAAATATTTTTTTTTTACATAAATATCAAATAACTTACCTTAATTTTGTTTGAAATGAATTTTGGACTGCAATAAATTCCTTTCACGAAAGAAAACGATCACTGAATACTTCTAACACTCTTACAAAAGAAATAAATAAAAAAATTTACAATGGCGCTGCGAAAACTTGTTCACCCAACTACATTCGGTCGACGACTGAAAAAACTAGCAAAAGTTGTTGACGTTGCTAGAAAACAAGGTTGTCATGTGAAAAACTCGGTTAAGGATCGGAAAAAATGTTAAACTGAGATTTTATCAACATTGTTCAAAGGTGCCCCGTGTTCAAACGTGCCCCCCTCTCCCCTACATTAGGGTGGCCCCGTTTGTATGGAGAAAAAATAAGGTATCGATGTTCCCAACTAATATGAAAATTTGATTCATTTTAAGACTACGTTTCTCAATTTTTTTTCCTGGGGTCAATATTTGGTGAGCTGGATCAAAGGATAAAAATGTCCTTTTTAGAGGTTTTTTGATTTTTTTTTTCACATTTCTTCCAGAGGAACTATATGTAAATTTTATATCATATGAAAGGTCTTTGAGAGGCGCATTCAATGGCTTATCAAAAATTAAAAAAAAAAAAATTTTAATTTAAAAATTTTGACTATTTCAGACAAAATTTTATTTTTTGTTATTTTTTCATAGAATTTACTTAAATAAATAGTTGAAATTTCTTGATTATAAACATCCTGCAATTTAACCCAAATGGTTTTTCCCGTTTTTTTAAAATTCTATCTAGTTCAATTTTTATTAATTTTTTTTAAACCTAAATTCTTTCCTATCTGACAATCTCAGTTAACTCAATTCGTTAATGTGATGGATATTAAAATAACGTTAATTTTATAAGCTTTCCTTTGATGTATAATTTATTATATTTTTTGTTTGTTATATAATAACTATTTAAATTTAAGCCAAAATATTGTACATTGTACATATATAAATATTAACGATTTGAAAACGTTCTGTAAAATGTTTTTCATACCAGCAGATAGAAAAAGAAAGAATAGTTTTCACAAATTTTTACACGTTTTTCATTGAAATTTTGAAAAGTCCGTATCAAATTGAAAATTTAAAATTCAAGTCAAATGAGCTCTCGATAAATGGGCTTCGAACTTTTTCTGGTATACAATAATCGTACATATTCGTATGTCATTCATTGCCTTTTGCCACAATCGTCTTAAGGCAGAATTAGTCTTTACTTTCTGTTCCGTTCCGAATCAGCTGACTTGATTCTGTTAAATAGAAAATGTGTAGAAGTCGTTAGTTGATTTGTTACTTTCCGTGCCGTTGCGGACGAACCTGTTGAAAACAAAAATTTGCTAAGTAATTGTAAGTGACAGCACAAAACAGCTGACATCTGCTGTTTTGGTTTATTACAAACATTTTCTTTGAATTTAATTAAGTTTTTGTATAAAGGTTATAAAAATATAAAGAAATAAACGATGGATGCCGAAAAACTCATTAGTTTATTCGAAAGTAATGACATATTGTACAATAAAAAAAACTTTGATTTGTATTTTTTGATTTATTTTCGCAGTATGTATTGTCTGTTTACCTAAAACAGCTGATACGTTTATACGGAAAAACTAACTACAAAAATTTAGCAACAGAAAGTACAGCGGCCAAATCACCGCATTCGATATCGAGTAAAATTTATCGTAATTTTCTTATTTGAGATTATGGCATTCGATATCGAGCAAGAAATTTGGTACATTTTATTATAATTTCCATATCGAAATCATTTTTCGATACGATAGCTCATTCGATCACGAATGCGGTGATTTGGCACCTGACTAATGAAGCCTTTATTAAAATTTTCTACAATTCTCAGCAGCAACACGTTTACGATTGACCAATGCTTATCTACATATGTGCTCGTATATTGAATTATTTTGGTCCAAAATCCAATGCAATGCAAATTCAAGGATAAATGATAGAGCAGAGGCTTTCATATCCTTAAGAATTAATGAATGATTCTGTGTGGATTTGCAAGGGTGCTGTAGCTTAATTGGTTAGCGCATTTGGTATTTGTAGCCCGGGTTCGATTCCCAGCCGCTGCCAACATCAGTTTCTGTTGAATATTAGTTTTCTTCCTTTCCATCATAACTAATATTTATCACATAATAAAGTCTATAAAATCATGCCTTAACATTAATGCGCCTACTCACCACCAGAGGCGCTGCAATTCTGCACTAACACAAACATAATGCGCAACTGCAGAGTTGTGATATAAAAAGCTTTTTTCTTTCACCACCTTTACTTCTTCAACTATCCCCTTTCCAAAGAAACTAACGCAATTATAGGCATCTTAATTGCCTGAGTGTTACTTCTCTTTAAAAAAAAATATATGATGGTAACACATATTTTTTCTTACATATTTCTTTAATGCGAAGAGTACAATACAAAAATCTCCATATCATTCACATTTGTCTCAATTTAAATTGGTTTTTTTTAATTTCATTTGAAAAATTACCTATCTGCCCAATCAGAAATAAAAGATACGCGGGAGTTTGTTTCCCTTTTTATTTTTTTAACATTGAATTTGAATAGGAAAAATGGGAAAAGGGAAAAAACTCTCGCGGAATTTTTATTCATGATTGTGGCTGTATTTCTCTTGGAATTTGCTCAATATTATGTATAATATTTTCAATTTTAATTAAAATTGTTAGACAACGGTTATATTTCACTGTCAGGGCTGCTAGAATATTTATAATTAAAATCGTCAATTTTTTCGAAAAATATCGGCATATCCGGGAATGTAAAAATTCTATGAAATATACCTACAAATTCAGTTGTGATCGTTAGAGTAAGGAATACGTTTTCTAGGTGCAACCTCACTAAAAATCATTCTCTTTATATAATCTTAAAGCTTCAAAATCCAATTACAATTATAATTATATACACTGCGTGGCATAACTAAGAGTACATAAAACTTTTCTCAATTTTGTAAGATAAAGAAAATAACAGTAAAAGAAAAATATTTTAAAAAAATATGTATAAAAAAATTTATTAGTGTTTCATAACTATAAATACACTTAACTCAATACAACAATATTTAACACAAATTTAGACTTCTATATCTTCAGATATAGAAATCGAATCATCTATTACCGTTTTTTTTTTTTTTTTGATATACGACACATATGTATGCTTTCATATTGTAGGTTTTTAGCATAAATTTGACGTTGTAATATTCCCCAAATGTTCTCATTGGAATTCTGACCCAGGTATTATGTTTGTTTGACGGCTTACACATAGGTATACATAGCTGCATTGTTGAAACACATACACACATATGTCAACAATTGTGGTGTTGTAAATATTTCAGAAATACTCGTATACTTGTATTTCATTACGAGCTTTCAATGAAGGTCTTTAAATCTAGAAAAAGTCTAGAAAAATCTAGTGAAAGTCTTAAGAAAAAAAATTTCAATTAAAAATCAAAAACTCTCTCTAGATATTTTAAATCTATGAGTAATGGATGACAAAAACTGTCATCCATGTTTTATAAATCTTATCAGCGAAGAGTCACATACCTTTTCGTTGAGATAACATTCTGAAATTCAAACCAGGCATAGAAAAAATATAAAATTTGTGTCAGCAAATGAATATTATGATTAAGATTTAGTTTTTTTTTTTCAATATTATTGATTTACTGCCGTATTCATAAAAAATAAAGTAGGTTTGAAGTGTGCTTTAAGACAAAATTTTCATACAAAATTTTCTTAAAGTACACTTGAAGTCTACTTTAATTTTTTCTGAATAAGACTGTTATTCTTTGTAAATGTAAAGAAAAAGACAATAATGCTGAATACAGGAAACATATTTTTGCTTCTTCTCAATACAATAACAGAGTAATTCTATTCATAATCTCCACAGTTTATATTAGTTTAAACTTTAAAGTAATTAAATCAATAGACAGTTCGCCTCTTTTCTATTATAAAGAGTTTTGTGCTGCTCTACAAGAATGCAATTCGCTGCAAGTAGCGGCTACGTTTTTATACCCTACACCACAATCAGTGATGACAACTTTTCAAAACGCGCAAAACAGTGTCTCAAAAAGCGCTAAATTTTAATTAAGCGAAAAGCGCCAAAAAGATAAGATAAGATAAATTTTAATAAAATGGGTTTTAAATTCAATATTTATATAAAAATTAGTTTTATTTGTACATTTTGAGATCATATAATATATTATATTAATTTTAAAGTGTATATCAGCAAAAAAAAATATTTTAGCGAATTCAGTTCAAACTGTTCATTTTCGAACAAAAATGTAAAATTTTCCTCTTCATCGTCTGGCCAAAGTACTGTCTTAATATAAAATTTTGACTTATTGTAAGTTTGAATTGAATTAATTTTTGCAGAAACATGTGGAGGGATTTTATAACTTACACAGCATGAATTTGCCATCTTTAACCCGTATTTAATATGACTTAAAGAAATAACGGTATTTAAACACATTCTGTTTCGAATTTTGTTTTTAAGATAATTCATAACGCTAAATACTCTTTTCACTTCAGCATTGGAGTATGGATATGTCAAAATATCTATGACAAAACTTGACAACTTAAAGAAGGGATTTTCATCGACTGCGTTTTTGAAACTATGTACTTCAATCCAAAATATATCAGTTCGGTCTCTATTGTTCCATTTACAAAGCTTTAAATTGTTGAGACAAATTTCAAATTCTTCGATTTCTTTTTTATCTTTTTCATACTCTTGTATAAAATTCAAAACTTCTTCGAAGTTATTGAACAAAATATTTTTTACGCTAAATAACGATATTTTTTTCAACATTTTAAAATTGGATGGCAATTTAGCCCGTATCTCGTAAATAAGAGATTTAGTGAAGTGTATTAATTTATCTTTAATAAATACTTTTTCAGATTCTTCAATGTTGTTATCAATGCAAGCCTTTTCAAAGCTATAACAAATGTAAAATGTACCTTTTTGTCAAAGTGAAAAACGAAAACGCGCCAATTTAGCGCTTTTTTAAAAAACGCGCTAGATTACAAAAATGCGCTTTTTGGGTGGTCAAAAAGCGCTAAATCTAGCGCGAAACGCGCTAAGTTGGCATCTCTGACCACAATAGTGGGGAGGGTATATTGGATTTGTGCTGATGTTTGTAACGCCCAGAAATATTGGTCCATATTATACTGAAAGTATACCGATCGACTCAGAATCACTTTCTCAGTCGATTTAACGATGTCCGTCCGTCTGGCTGGCTGTCCATATAAAGTTTGTGCGGAGAGTACAGGTCGCAATTTTCAAGCTATTTTGATAAAATTTGGTACGCGATATTTTTTCGCCCCAAGAACGGATAGAATTAAAACTGGTGGAAATCGGTCCATTATTTCACCTGGCCCCCATACAAATGTCTTCCCGAAATTGGGGTTTACCGATCATAAATGCTTGAATAATGCAAGGAACCAAACAAATTTCATCATTTATAAGTGGTAAATGAAGCCAAATCACATCTACAAATTTTGTGCAGATCGGTCCATAATTAGTCGTAGCTCCCATATAAGGCCCACTTCCGAAAATCACTTTAAAGAGCATAACTCGTTTAAAAATGTTGGTATCCAAATAATATTGAACACAAATAAGTTTTTTAAAAATATATATAATATGGTAGAATTTAATGATGATCGGTTTATAATTAGTCGTAGCTCCCATATAAGACCCACTTCCGAAAATCACTTTAAAGAGCATAACTCTCTCAAAAACATTGGTATCCAAATGAAATTCAACAAAAATAAGTTTCATATATACAGAAAGATGACACGGTCAATAATTAGTCGAAACTCCCATATAAGAACCTTTCCGCAATTCACTCCATAAATCTTTTAAAAGTATTTATATCGAGATAAAGTTTAACACATATAATATTTATTTTCACAGAAATAATGACACCTAATTTTATAATGGTCGGTCCATAATTAGTCGAAACTCCCATATAAGACCCTCTCCGTAATTCACTTTAACCTGCATAAATCTTTTAAAAGTATTTATATCGCGATAAAGTTTAACACATATAATATTTATATACACAGAAGTCATGACACTAAATTTTGGTCCAAAATAGGTGATATCTCCCATATAACGCCCGTTTCTGAAAAACTGTTTTATACATATACTGGGTGTAGGGTATTATATGGTCGGGCTTGACCGACTATACTTTTTTACTTGTTTTAAATAAAAACTACTTACTATTTATTGTATTTCTTATTTTAGGAAATTTTTGGTTACATACCTAAAACGTAAATTTTTTGACGTTTCTTATTTAAAGAAAATTTTACTGAATACAAATGAAATAAGTAAGAATCAAAAAATTATATTTGGATTTTGGATTTTCTTGTTTTAAGAAACGAAATTGATTAATTTAGAAAATAAACTTCTTTCCGTATGCTTATAAAAAAAATCGGTTATAGGCCCAATTCGCTTACAGTCCACAAAAGTTGTGCAACTAAAGTACATAAGCGAAAAGTACTGTATAAAGATAAATGTCAATTTCGGATGTGGTTCTTATGTGGGAGCCATGACCAATTATGGGCCGACCACCATTTATATAGAAAACAAGTCATTGTAAACTTATTACTTGGTACGTCTTGAGTTACACATTTGCTTTATCATTTCCAGGATCACGTTTATTTCTGCAATTCTCGAACATGGGCTGTTGCATCATGTTTTCATACGATATCATGACTAAAACCAATCCATGGATTTTATGTCACTGTCTTATGACTTTTATTAATGAAAATTAGAACCTACATACATACATATGTAAGTATTTCTACAACGAAAGAGAATAATTAACTAAATAAAAATGCTATTTAGGATTCATCTGTGAAATGCTAAACTCTTTCATTTTCGATATTCACTTGGATATTTTGTGCCCACAAGTGCATCATCTGCAGCTAACTGGCCTACACCACTGCTGTGATGAATGATAGTGCAATTTAAATATAATTTTGATATACATACATACATACATACATATGTACATTACATTTTGTTTAATATTAATAATATTATTCTTAAGCATTTAGAGCATTTTTGATTGCAACTATTCCCTTGATAATGACCACTCATAAAATTTTCTCAAAACCCATTTAAATATGCAACAATATTATTTTTCGATGGTGCATCATCAAAAAATGTAAAAAAATAAATACACTTTTTCATATTTATACCCTACACTGGCTCGTATTTTATTACTTACTCGTATGTATTCAAAACCTTGAAACACTTGACTTATAGAGATGATTGAAGCTAATTTATGTTTGCTTGTAGCAAAATATTAGATACTAAATTGGAATAAAATAATATGAAATTTGGCCTATTCGCATAAATGACTAAAAAGCTGGTGGTCCACAACTCGCGTTTTGTGCGTCAACGCGTTTTAAGCGTCAAGTATTTCAAGTTACATGCGAAGATTTTTCGCGTCAATCATTTGTGTTTTATATACATACATACATATGTATACATATGTATGTAATTTCGAAGGTGATGCCGTAAGCCCAGCTAATTTTGTTTTTATATGAAGTTTTTTATCGGCTTGTTTGTCAATTTCATATAAAAAATGTTTTTTCAACTGTCATTTTTTTTAGTGACATCACCTTTAAAATAAATTTGCTTTGCATTTGTCAATGTCAGCTGTTCGCCGCTTGCGACGCGTTCAAAAGTAGAAAGTAAACGAACTTTTCCCGTTTCAAGCGTCAACGTGTCCTACGCTTTTGAGTGTTTAACTTAAAACATACAACTACATTGATTCTACTTTTTTGACAGTTGCTTAGAATGTGCTAAGGCCCCTTTCAGATTAGGCAACTTTAATTGCGCGAGTATAATTTTCATTTTTATTTATTTTCTTTTGAACGTCAAAAACAAATATACCTATATCTTAAGACAAGAATGACAGCAGCTACAGAATTGCCAAGTACAAACAAGCCTGTACTCAGCAATTCGGCAATTATTTCCCCCTTCCAACCGACCTTTACTCTTACACCCACAAACACAAGACTTGCGCAAATAAAGTTGCCTAAAACAACTTAAGCAACTGTGCGAATACATGTAAAACGTATGTGACAAACCATAATGTACTTCATGAAACTTTTTGGCAAGTTTCGTCAAATGTCATTTGCTTAAGCAAAGTGCCAAACTGAACGCACTTTCCGTACGGAATCATCTGTTTTTTGATTTTATTAAAAAAAATTAAAATACAAAATCAAGAAATAGATGAGGAATCGGCGTTCATTTTTAATTTAATTGAAAATGTGCAAAAACACAACTGCCTGTACGAGAAGAGAAGCACCTTTTACTTTAATTTCCTAAATTAAAATTAGTTTGTTTGCAAATTTTCAATAAAATAAAACATCAAATAAACAAATACAGGGCTGTAATTTTTGGTACTTTTTAAATTTAAAGTACTCGCAAAAACATAAAATACTGCACAAATATGCAACAAGGGTTACATGCATCTTAAGTTCATCTAAGTACATTATGGCCACCTAAAAGTCTTCTCCAATTTACTTATGCATTTGACAGACTTTTCGTTCATTTTTGACAGTTGCTTAAGTTAGCTTATGCACATTATGGTTGGGCGCCTTAAATCGCACAGTTACATACATATGTATCTCCCATAAATGCTACTATTCTAGGAACATTAACCAACCCGAACACTAGAACAATCTAGTAAATACATATGTAATACACAGAAATACTAAAGTGTAGGCTTTAAGAAGAATGAACTAGACCGATGAAAATTCTTGTCATATTTCTCTTTTATACACATAGTGCAATACGTAAAATTCGAATACCCAACAAACACAAATTTAAAAGTTCAAAACCTAAAGCTAGTCTTCAAATATGTGTATGATAATTATTAGTTTTGTTTCTATCCATCATAACTGAAATGTATCACAGCGCCCTCCTTCGGTGGAATAGCATTGAAACGCCACCGAAGTAAAATAATTAAATAAAGGCTATAAAATCAAGCTTTAAAAATAATGCGCCTACTCACCACTAGAGGCGCTGCAATGCTGCACTAAAACAAACATAATGCGCAATTGCAGAGTTGTGATATAAAGCTTTCTTCTACTTTCACCACCTTTACTTCTTCAATCTATCATCTTTCCCAAGAAAGTAACGCAAATATATTGCCTGAGTGTTACTTCTCTTTTCAAAAAAAAATAGTGCTGGTACTCTTAATGTTAATGTTGACAGCAGATGGATTCGCACATTCGTTCCGAACAAAATATTAGTTCAGACAAAGTTTTTTTCTTATGAATACTTTCTCTCTCTTAAAAAGAGAGGCGTCAAACTTCATTTGAAAAAAACTTTGTTCGAACAAATAGTTTGTTTGGAACGAATGAGTGAAGCCACCTTTAGATTTGTTGTTTGTTAATTTTAAAATCTACAACTGTTTGGAATTAATTTTGAACTCTGCGTTATATACTTTCGGAATCATGTGTATATCTAGCACGTATGTATTTCAATCAGCAACTGATCATGGATTTTTAGAAAGCCAAATGTTTTAAATTTGTCATCCACATTCCACATTATACGATACAGAAATGTAGCTTTTACAGATCCACCATTTTTAAAGTGAGTTTTGGAACCAAATTGAATTTATCATAACAATTGTCAAAGCTCTCTACTATGCATATGTCAACAAGTGAAATGTCAAAACTTTTATGTTACATACTTGAATGTTGGAAAACAAAGATCTTGTTCGAAAACTCTTTAATTTATAATTGAAATCGTAACAGCTGCATGTGTCGGTCGCGGGGTTAAAGCAATAAATGAGAATGAAAAACTCCTTTGAACATTAAAACATTCTCAATTTGATAATAGCAAACCAGTGTCTGCTGGGTAATTATCGGTGTGCGTATGAATGTATCCGTAAACGTATGTTTGTGTAAATCTAAAATCATAATTCATGTGTCTTTTGAACATTACAATTTTATTGGTTACATTTAAAAATTGCAAACCAAACCAGATTGGAAATTGGATGTGGACCTGGTAGAATACATATTCATATTGCACTACACACACACACACACACTTTTTTTGTACATACAAGTCCATAAACAAATGTTGCAACAGCATTTTTTGGAGCCTGGCACATGTGTCGATCAAAGGCAACGAAAAAAAAACAAGAACACAAAGACAAAAACAAAACGAACACGAAATGAAACAAATGTTCATACAATATTTAAATATTCCATGGTAACATGTCCATTTTGCATGAAGAATCCATTTGATAACGAGCGAACGTATTAATAATATTGCACCATTATATCGAATATGTACTCACTTACAAACATATATCGGAAAAAGAGTTTCACATAATACCTCCTTTAACTCCCCCTCAATCATTTTCATATGTACGTGGACCATAGCAGGCTGTGCATATAAACATTAGGGTAGTGAGGATTCAGAAGAGATGCTGGAAGACGCTCAGCATCTCTTTATTCATTTATTACTATTGCCCACTATAAAGAAATTAAAATTTATTCAAATCAGTTCATATTTGGTTCATAGGTGAAATATTTCAGACATTCTTTTGTTTTGTTATCTAATGCTTGGTTTTCAATATGTCATTTTTGTTGTCAAATTGTCCAAATTGTTGGCAATTGTATGAAAACGGGTTGTCATAGGTTTGCAATCATGATTGCAAACATAGATGACGCCATATGACAACCCGTTTTCATACAATTGCCAACAAAAATGCCATAGTGAAAATGCGTCCTAACTTGCAATAAAATGTGCCAAATGCAACCACCCTAATGTGCCAAATGCAACCAAATACTCTTAGCTGAGCTGTTCGTTGATGTTCTGCTCCAAAAAATACTCGTAAATATGGCAATATTAGTGTAGTGAGCAAAACGAAATGGCTTATCGTCTGTCATTTATGGCCGTTACACAATTTGACATGTAAGGAATGGCGGTTGTTTGGTCGGTCGCTCGGCTGGCTGCTGGATCTGTGCAAGCATTAACATTCACATTTACTCGTACATTCATGCCATAGTGTTTCAGTGAGTGATGGTCAATAAATTTGGTATTTTAACAACGGATGCACATTTTGGTTATGAATAATGAACGTACATATCTATAATTCCCACTTTTCAAAAAAAAAAAAAGAAAAAAAGATATAAAACACAAGAAAAAAACCAACAAACGCAAAATAAGAAAAATGAAAAAAGCATGTGAATAATTCTTTCTTAAAAAAGATTGATAACATTACTACTAATGTTTGAGTTGTATCCCAGTTAAAATAGGAATTAACTATTGGGAACCAGTTATAAATTATAATACTGGCTTTAAACCTCACACAGTCTGGTTCCCGATCTTCTCCTGTTTTCACCTTTTCCCACTCTGCGTTTTCTCCAATAACCGTTGTAATTAATAAGATTTCCTGTGTGCTCTTTACCAATTTTTGTTCAAAACCTGCCTGACAACTTTGAATTTTTGCTAGCAAGTGCTATCTGATCCTTAAAGCGGATCCTTTTTCTCGCCGGCTCCTCCGCCTGCTTGTCTCTATGTGTAGAGACCTAAGCTAGGATAAAATTCTTTAGTCTGCACAGCTATTTCAACACTATCTGACTAAGGGAGAAAACATGATACAAGCTATACTTGTCTACAACTTTACAAGCCTTCCTGTTTGCCAAACAGTTAACCTGTAAGACACTACACTTATCTGGAAGATGTATTGAGAACTTTAACCCGAGTTCATCACAAAAAGCACCAGATTATATGTCAACAGTCATCTTAGAACCATCAATGTTTATATTCTTGTGTCCATTTATAGTGTTATAGCCTTCCATATCCATCTTTAGAAAGTGACAGAAGTCGTTATTTATGTAGTCACAGGTTTAATTTAAGAGCTGTGGACTCATGCATACGATCCGTTCGTGTCCATTCATTCTCAAACATACATAAACAGATGATCTCACTTCATAAACGAACGGGTTAAAATGAACGGAGCACTTCATTGAACGGAATGAGCCGGTCATTTAACTGAACGATTTTCGTTCAATAGTGTACGGAACAATTTCGTTCAGCTGCTGTTTATCAAAAGACCAGAAGAAAATCACATTCAATAAGGGTGGTATTCATTCGTTCAAAGTGAACGATTGAACGAATTGAATGACCGAATCAGTCTTGGATAAATGAACGAAATTGACCGGTCACTGAAATGAACGACCGGGCACAACTCTAATCTCATTACACTACAGTTTGATGCAATTCAATTCAAGGACAATTGAAGTTTATACGTAATACGGAATTCTGTACAGTTGGTTCATAATATGTGTCCCTTCCTTTGCGGTCGACCAAAATAGAGATCCCTATGACAATATTGGACATATAATTGTGGTGTACATCAACTTAACCAGCTGAGGACATAATTTACATTTTTGCACCGTAACCCTTTTGACCATATAAGATGTTACAGTACCACTGACGTTTGAAGCTTGGAAATTTAATCTTTAATTCCAAAAACAGTCATCTTGATATCGGAAATTGCATTCAGAAACATAATGAAGACGATGTGTCCAGTTGGATACAAATTGAGTTAACTTTTACAATCAGTTAAAGTAGTGGACAGATTATGCCATTTTGGGGTGTTCCACGTTCTCGCTGCTGATCGACCATTTTAGAGCTCTTCAACTTTTGCTTTATCCATGACTCAATGAGTTTTTTTTTTAACAGGAAATCAATTTTTGGAATTCTCTTTACTTATTTAGTCAATCTTGATATCTGGGCACAAATTAACTTTCGCTGTGAATGTCTTCTGGGGGAAAATGACTTACAAATAAGATTATTTCTCCAAGTTATTTTATGTTTAATTTACACTGAGAGATTACTGCAATCAGTTAAAAGAATCATTGGAAAAACATTTGTCAATTCGAAAAATACACGATATTTATGAGAAGTGGAATTTAAATCTAGAATATTTTTAATTTTTGCTTCCAGAATATGTTGTGATTTAAACAAAATCACAAACATTTCACAACAACTACAAACAATTCCCCCTTGAGTCTTGTTGGGGTCATCATGTAATGTCACTCCATCATCGCACTTGTAAAACTTGTAGTTCTTTGTTCCATCGTCATAAATTGTCGTTCCAATTATCTCATTTGTCGTTGATTAAAATAATCTCTTGTTCCTGTTAATTTATTTCATAAATATGATCCCTTCATGGATCAAATCAATAAAAAAAACACACACACACACACAAAATAAACAACAATACTTTTTGTTATAATGTTGGTTTTCAGCCATATGACATTTATCAATACACACAGATGTAGAATGGATGTATATATATACATAAATACAGATGTATGTATGTATGTATGTATGTAAGGCAATCACTTTACTACTGTATGTACATATGACAAGTCTCTGGAGTGTAATTTTGTTGGAACTCAACTCGAAAAAAAAATAATACAAAATAAATAAATAATAAAAAAAACAATCGCCTGGTATTCATGCCCATTTTACAAAAAAAATAAATAAATATATTTTCCTTTATGTCTAACTGAATAAGAATGGTTGACAAACGTACAAGTAAATCGAAAGACAGACAGACAGACAGATACACAAATACATACATAACATAAGTAAACAAGAAATCAACCAATAAACCGATCAACCCACCAACTATTTGGTCTGCCATCATCCAAGCCACAGCCAACCACTGAAATTGCCTCTCATTTTGGCTGTTCATTTGTAACTTGTACGAACATCACGGACGGACGTATAAAAAGACAGACAGACATACAGGCATAAATACTTACATACATACGTATCAAAGTTTCAATTCGTTTTGAAATCTTATCATTTAAATGCCAACAATCCATAAAATCCATAAAATAAAAATAATATTGCTTTAATTTTAGTTTAATTTATTATAAATCTTTTTCTACTTTCTCATATTCATATTTAAGATTATTACATCTCAGACTCTAATTACACGCATAACAATAAATATGCAACTTGACATGGTGTTAAAGAGCTTGGATTTTGTGTATTAAGCGCCACAAAATCTGGTAATCTAGGTTCCGGATCACACAATGCAACTTTTGCTGCTCAACTTTTGAGTTTTTGGGTGAGAGGGGGAAAGAAGAGTGGTCCCCTCTCTCTCTCTCAACAGTTGAGCAGCAAAAGTTGCATTGTGTGATCCGGGACTAGCACACTCAATGAAAACCGTTTTTTCAATTTTATCGAGGAAGCACTTTATTGGCATTCATCTATAATTACAAGCATACAGTAGAGTCCCGTACGTGAACTAGAGTGGCATCAATTGATTGTTATCTACATAACTACTAAATCCTCAATCTTCTCAATGTCCCACTTCTGAGGAATTGGTTCATCTAGTTAGAAAACTGAATTCCATTAACAATAACAGTTCTGCCACAGATGAGTACTAAAAATCCATTGAACATTCAAGGAGTTACAAGATTCCATTTTACACGCTGATCCCATTCAACGGTATTGAACTGAGCCTATTGGACAATACCACCAAGAGTGGTGAATGAGGGTATATTACGTTTGTCATTCTGTGTGAAACTTTTTTAATATTCATCTGCGAACCCAACAAAGTATATATTTTCTTGATCCTTATGAAATTCCAAGTCGATTGAGCCATGTCCGTCTGTGTAAAACACTCTTACGTTCAAACTAAACAACTTAACTAAACGAAATTTCCAGAAAAATATTTCTTATTTTGCAGGTAACTTTGGTAACTGATTTACAAATATGTGGCCTTTTCCAGTGTCATTTCTTGTCCAACCACCACTTAAGTTGCGCAAGGTGGGCTTAATTAAGACAGGGGCCAAATTACCGCATTCGTGATCGAATGAGCTATCGTATCGAAAAATGATTTCGATATCGGAATTTTGATAAAATGTACAAAATTTCTTGCTCGATATCGAATGCCATAATCTCAAATAAGAAAATTACGATAAATTTCACTCGATATCGAATGCGGTAATTTGGCCCCAGGTCTGAATGCGGAGTAAGACAAATCCTGAAATGTAGATTATCTATGAAGCTTTGGGATCTGTATCTTATACAACGCACTAGGTCTACCAACCTCTATTCTCTTTGAAATATTGGGAGATAAGGGAGATAACAGGAGTCCTTTGAACATCTGTGACAGTCGCTTTTCTTACTTATGAATTGGATTCTGGTGGATATGGCGGAGTGCCTCTCCAGTGCTACAGTAAGCGTTTATATTTCTACGAATGAATCTAAAGAGGGAGATAAGGATCCCAAGTATATGATGCTCAAAACTCTTATTCATTGAATGGAATGGAGAAGTGCAGAGTGATATACGAATAAATTTGACTGATGATAAACTATGGCGTATTATCTGATGCCTTCCGCAATTAACAGCAGACTAGGAGGTCTCTCTGATACCACACTGTTTTGTGAATACATTTCTCAAATACGAGTACAGTCTTCTGTATACGATGAGAAACACACCGACAGCTCTTGAATTGGAAGGACATATCGAGTTAATGATAGTATTAATGGATCATTAGGTGAGTGATAAGCAAGCAGGTACGCAGGCATAAACTTCCCTACAGTAGTTATTGGCAAAGCCTCAAGACCGCGAGAGGAGTAAACGGTTTCTTTAAGTTTCTGTTAATGTCCAGCTATTTATTGGTTAAGACATATAAACCTGAACGAAGATAAGTATGCTTAACGAGCTAACTGAGTTGTCGGTTATAACACTGTGTGGCCTGAATGCGAGAGATTGTATCTAATAGTATTAATGTCATCAGTATTGATCTCTAAACTAAACAGAATCATATACATAGATTCTACTCTACAGCAGCAACATGATTTGAATTCGAAATGAGCCAAATAGTTTTTGGATTTCTCTCATTTCGGATAAAATCCTTCAACTCCGTTAAATAAGTGTCTGGTGTCCAGTGTTATATTGCGTTTTTAACAGTTGTCTTTATTTCTTCCTTAATTTCTTGTTTATCTCATTATTTCTATATTTTATAGACTTAAATAAATAGAATTTTATTTTGTTTTTTTTTTCTACAAACTGTCTATAATTTGTCCGTTACTAATTGGATTTATTAAAATAAAATTTATTATGATACGCTCACTTGATAATGAATTTATTTATGATTTTGTTGCTGTTTATGGTTCTTTTATTTATTTATTATTTTTTTTTTTGTTTTGTTTCATTCTGATTGTATCGTTAGATGTTGTTGTCGATGGAGATTTTAATTTTTCGTTTCGTTTTATTAGTTGATAAATAATTTGATTAAAATAATGATTTTGTCTTAAGGCAGTAAAAAGTTTGTGTATGTGTGTGTTTTACGAGTATGAAGAGTTATTGGTGGCATAGATTTGGACATTTTGGACCGTTTTAGGTGGATTTTAATACCGAAATTCGTATGACTATGTCTCATGTGGGGGCTTTGGAAAACCCGCAGGTAACAATAGGGCGATTCTATTTTGACGGGTGCAACATTTAGACGCTTTAAACGTCTTTTACTAATAGAAAGAAACACATTTTCAATTAAGTTATTTCTAGCAGGGGTAATATTTTCCCACAAACTCTTGTTATCTATTTACAAGAATTTATATGAAACGAGCCACGAGAGAGCTTTAAAGTGCATGACGGGTGCAACATTTAGACGCTTTAAACGTCTTTTACTAATAGAAAGAAACACATTTTCAATTAAGTTATTTCTAGCAGGGGTAATATTTTCCCACAAACTCTTGTTATCTATTTACAAGAATTTATATGAAACGAGCCACGAGACGTGCATGACGGGTGCAACCAAATTGGCCAACTTTCATAAGATCATACCACAAAAACACAAAACTCTGTTAATTTTTAAACTTTTATTGTATTATTTTTTTTTTATTGTGAAAGATGAGATATCAGACAATGATTATCAAATCAAACATCGTAGAGAAATACAATCCAATAATAAGAAATTTGCTCTTTAAGCCATGACGGGTGTAACATGCAATTATGACGGTTGCAACTCGTCTAAATTAACTAAACAAAAATCCTTTTTTCTTTCTTCATTTTCACATAATTATTCAAAATATAGTTGTTTATTAATCAACAAATAAAACTACACAATAAAAAACTCATTTGTCATTAATTAAAAATCAACAAAAACTCAATTAATTCATTTTTTCAAATATTTTAAAATTATAAAGAAAAGGTAAAAATAAACAATAAAAAAAATCACTTTTCAATATGAATATCTAAGTTATTTCAATAGTTACATCAGCATGTTAATGAATCAAGCATGAAATCGGTTTCAAATCGTCCTCATCCCAACTATTTTCTGCTTCGTTTGGAGTTTTACAAACCAACGTGCTTCTTATGTTGGACTTGGAAGTTCGCCCCATGGGAACTCGATTGCCATCTTCAAATTGAAATTAATGTTTTCCTTGAAGTCCTCGAATGTTTTTCAACATCATCTACCACACTCTTTACTGCGTCAATATCTTCCTTTGGTACGAATATAAAAAATATGTTTAAACAAAGACTGCGCGCGACATCCACTGTTAACAAGGGCTTGTCGGGACTTTACAGCGGTCCACACTGTTCTTTTTATACTTCCACCTAGTCCATCAACCGCTCCTTTGCCATGTGAAGCAGTAAAAAAGTTCCATTCAAGATGTTTTACCCCGTGTATTCAAGTTTGAGTGCATTCATGCTTCCTATTATATAACGATTCTTGAATTGAACTGCACAATTGAGCTCATAATTCCCGGCAAAGTCTATTTGTACAATAGCTTTTTCATCAAGTGAAAATTTTGTTTTTTAGTTTGAAAAAAGTAGTCAACAAAGAAATGCAGTTCGAATTTATCAGTGTTGTCATGTAATTCATTTATCGCTTCGTCTAAAGGTTTGCCGAATTCTTCGAAATAATATCAAGAAGCGCAATAAAGTTTGAATGTGGAGTATGGCTTACAGGCAAAATACCCTGCAAATAATGCGACTAGTCCATACATGCATGTAAAGACTAGACCAAAGAGGAGTAGGAGTACTCCAAAACTACTCCAAATATATGAAAAAAGATGGTCGATTTAACATTGCGATGTCCTAGGATTGGACCATATAACCCATCACAGTAGTCCCAAAACTACTCCATGCTTCTACTCCATGTATGTACTCAAGAGGGTTCGTTTTGAACAACAACAACTCAATATACAATCGTGTTAACACGAAACCATGCCGTTTAACTACAAACTCTTGTTTAACTATGACATGGTCCATGACTGCATTACATTGGACCCTGTTGTAAGTAGTCGATTTCATCTAAAATGCATCACGTAGACCAATATTATTTGCAGGGTATACGCAGGTCTCTCTTTATAAAAATACTCATGTTTCGGCGTACAAAGTTTTAAAAATTTCATAGACTTCACTGATGCTCATAATCATCGTTCTCTTCTGCATTTTCTCCTTTGTTCCCACATTTGACTTGAACGATTTTACATCCTTCATTCCAGGCATTTTTCTGCTAACATCATCCCTGTTATAGAAATCAGAAAGTTGTTGTTGTAACTCTGTCGTGAGTTTCCAAGGCATTGCGTTAGCCGATACAATTTCAGAAGGTACACAAATTTGGAATTGAGCAGCTATTTTTTTTCACAACAGCTTTAGCTTTAGTGGGGCTAGTAGGCATGTTACGCTTCACTTTTGCCACTGTCTTACCCAATGTGCGGCAACTCTTGTAACTAGTTCTCGCTTTTTCAATGTCTTTTTTACTGTACGCCGCTTTCTAGTTGCCTGCATTCTTTCCAATTTCTTGAAATCTTCATCCGACTCCATTTTCATGGCTGCTCTCCGTTTGCAGTCACGAGCTCTTTCCCTTTGCAAATGGTCTGCATACTTCTCAGGATTTTGTTTTCGCTTCCGTCTGCACTTTTGTTGAACAGTCTCCATATTTGCCTATATGATCAATATGAAATATGATCAATTATACAATAATGCTAAAAGTCATTTCTGTTGCAACCGTCATTTAAATATTATGATGACGGGTGCAACCATTTTGAATTAACGTTAATTTCAACACTAACCACAATATACATATACTTCACTTTAATAGATTTCTATTTGTCTTTGACTTTTTCTTACTTTCTCACAAAGTTTCAAAACATTGGCATTTCATTTCTATGAAAAAATGTGGACTTTTATACGTTTTGCATGACGGGTGCAACATGTTAACATTAGATTTTTAAAATCAATAAATTTTCTGATGAACTAAAAACAATTACTCACTTACTTTTTTTTTATATCGCTGATTGATAAATGTTTGCAGTTCAATATACAAAATAAAAATATGCGGCCCTATTTCCGTTGGCGTTGTCGTTTTTATCGTCGCTTCGTTTCTATTCTGGCATTCTTGAAACATATTGAAACGAAGACGAGAAGTTATCGAAAAGAACCAAAAAGATTTGGCAGCACTATTACAGTGATGCCAAATTTTACCTTGTTTTTCTTACATTTTCACAAATTTTTGCTTTTTTTATTTAAAATTTTCAAACGAAAAATAAAACTGCCAAATTCAAGTCCCCAGACGATCAAATTTCATTTGCCGTCAGATTTCTTTGATGGTCTACGGTCGGCTAAACAAAAAGTAAATAAAAATTAAAATAAAATAAAAGTAAACTAATTACTCTCTTGTCCAATACTAATTACCTGATTTTCCAATAATTCTAATGTTTTTCTTTTTTATGGAAGCATCAAGAGACAGGAGCTTTTCTTCTTTTTCTGTTTTTCTTTTGTAAATTTTAAGACGTTCCTCTTCTATTAGCAGTCTCCTTTTCTGGTAATTAGATATATCTTTCAAATATCCCTTTATGGATTTGGAATAACTGCATCGCTCTTGTAGCACTTCGGTTTGCGTTCTTAATAATGTGATTCTTTCCTTTTCAGAAGCTTTGGACCTCATCCTTGTCGAAACAGTAGGTAAACCGTCATTACCGTTTGATTCTGTGGTGGAAGCTGTAGACCTCATCCTTGTCGAAACAGTAGGTAAACCGTCATTAACGTTTGATTCTGTGGTGGAAGTTAAAATTAAATTTTCCGAGGTAGCATTGTGTGTTTCTTGTTCAATTGGGTACGCCGGAACTTGCAATTCTTCTCCGAATCTTAACTCATCACCTGTCGGGTTTACCTGCTTTTCAAATTCTAATAAATTAGCCACAGCTTCTTCCAATGGAGACAACGGAACCTGTTTATAAACTCCTTCTCCTGTTGCTCTACATTCAGCTTTATTGTTTACCAGCTTCTTTTTTACTTTGAACTTCAAGTCCTTTCACACCTTTAAGTTGTATTAAATAATTTTTTTAATAAAATTTTAATTATTTGTTATCGCTATTTTATTCTTACTTACTTTGTGCCAACCATGACGGTCATGAACTGGAGGTCCAAGCGGATTTAATTTTTCTGCAGTTTCTCTCCAAAAGCTATTGAAATTTTAGGGTTTAATGACCTTACGAAAACCCTTAGCATAAGCAGGCGCCTTTTCCATTTCGGAAACTAAAGTTTCAAACTGTTGCATTGTTGTTATTCTCATTTTTAATTTATTTAAATTAGAGTCTAAAACGTCACTTAAAATGGCGACGACAACAAATAAATGCTCCTTTGTCGTTTTTATTATCGTTTGAAATTAGGTAATAACGTTTCAATTTCGATAACGCCAGCGGTGATGCCAAATTGTCGTTTTTTTGTCGTTTTAAAACTACAACGCCAACGATAATAGGGCCGATGATCACAATCTGGCAATAACAGCTGTTTTGAACAAGTGTTACATACCACGTATAAATTATCTGTTCGCGCCAAATCTATGAATCCCCGGGCTAAGATTCATGCAAGTGCAAGTTCGAAAAACTCAATACACTCACATTTTTTCAATTGCAGAACTACTCGAGTTTTTGGTACTTGTATGCAAGTACTTGCATGTGTAAAGGCAGGGTGATGCTTCGAAGTGCACAACAAATTTATATTTCAGCTTACGTCTAAAAAAATTATATTTGTATAAAATGTAGATATTTTACTTTAAATTGGCATCCAAAAAAAGTATCAAATAGTGTAATTTGAAAATTGATGTTAAAAGTTGTCTAGAATAGAATCGCCCAATACATTTATTAATCACAATTTAATTCATTTAAAAATAATATTCTATTCATACGAGCAATATGTAACATGTCATGTCATGTCGGTTAATTCCGTAATACATCTAAAATATCACAATTTTTTTTGATTTAAATACAAAATTACATTAACTAAATTATGAAAAATATTAAACGTACACAAACTCTAGAATAACAAAATATCGCTCATTTGCTGCTATAACGTCATAACTCAAAATCCGTGTTGTTTGAACTGAGTAATACAAAATATGCGCCGTTATATAGTTTTATCAGTTTTCAAAAAAGTCAATTACATATTTTTTGTTGTAAACATCAACATAAAAATGCATATTTTCTCGTACATATATTTGACAAGTAAAAATGTGGTAAATACAGATTCGAAAGATATTAACATCTACTATTTAAATTTTAAATTTTATTACTGAAATCGCATGATTTGTTAAAAATTTATTTAAGAAATATGTAGTAAAATGTCATAAAACATTCAAAGCCATTTTTCTCGAAACGAATTTTTTTGAATTACTACGTTGTTGCAGCAAATGAGCGATATGTCACTTCGTTCGTTCGTCTTTTGAGGTGTCTCTCTTACTATTATATTAAATTCATTTAATATGCGCAAAATGTTGCCAAGAATTGAAAATCCATTTATTATTAAATCCATCATTTACATTTTGTTACATGTGTGTGTGTTTGCGCATTTTGATGTCAACACCTTTTAAGAGGAATTGTAAATGATTTTGATTTCAAACCCCCTTAATTTTCGTAGCAGCAGTTACGAATTCCTACTTCATTTAAACCAGCAAACATCTGACGTTTTATGTATTTTCAAACAAAACATGATTGCGTTAATAAATTGTTGGCCATTAATAACAATAAAAATAGCTAATCTCCGTCTAACAAATTAATGATGTTCTTTACACTAGTATTTGTCGTGTGTGTGTGTGTATCTGTGTTGTACCCTCATAGATACAACGCACATTTACTCGTACTGGTTCCTATAAACACATGTAATTTCACTAGAGGCCTGTGGTTTTTATTTTTCTTGTAAGAAACACTTGTCATTGTAAACATTTTGTTGTAAAGTGCGAAATGGGGCGGGTAGTTGAGAAGCAATGAAAGAACATACGAGTGAGTATATTTACATACGTATACAATTATGAAAAGTGTCTTAATAGTCACGTACATACATACATACATAGATGGATAAATATACCCAACAAGCCATATGAGTCCGAAAAGAGTCTTTTCTGACACCTTTTCCGGAGCGTTCATGCTCTTTATGATCCCAAAAAACAATCATTATTGCTCTGAAAAACTTCAGTAAAGAGGGTCATGACATTCGAAAATGGTCCGTCAGAAAGAGCTCTTACATCCCAGCAAGCCATATGAGTCCGAAGAGAGTCTTTTCTGACACCTTTTCCGGAGCGTTCATGCTCTTTATGATCTCAAAAAACAATCATTATTGCTCCGAAAAACTTCAGTAAAGAGGGTCATTACATTCGAAAATGGTCCGTCAGAAAGAGCTCTTACATCATGTCCGAAAAGAGTCATTGCAATTTTAAATACAAAAAATTAAAAGTTCACATTTTTTTTAAATTGTTTTTACTTAAACAAAAAGAAATTACATGTAAAGGGGATGAAAGCGATCAATGTAATAAAGTTTATGTAGGGACTACAAGACGCATGTTGGGAAAAGAATCAACTTGACTCTCACAACACGCAAAAGAGAGCGGACAGACCGTTGATTTTAAGAGTGTGAAAATACTTGACACGGAGAAATCCGAAAATAAGAGATACACATTGGAGAGCTTGAGAATACAGGAACGACTATTGAATACTTTCAACACAAAAGAAGATAGAAATAATACTAAGCTCCAATACATGCCTGCAATTAATTATAAGTACTAGTTCTGTGATATCCGTAGTTATAAGTTTGACGATTCTGTGATTTATTTTATATTTATACAATTGTAATTATTTATTCATTTATTTTAATTAACTTGGTGTCGTGTTATTTCCTTTTTAATTACAATATATTTTTAGATAATAACAAATGATGTAATATAAGATAAATTATCTTAATAAAATAGCTCCTGAAGAAGTCGAAAACCCACATCGACGAATCGTAGAGCAAATTGATGAAGTAAATTGTTTCATTTACATCATTTAAAGAAGAAAATATTATTGACCGAAATTCGAAATTATCCCGTAGAGATAATATCTAAACCTTAATACAAAGGGAATTCATTTACAAATAAACTAAATTAGAAATGGAAAAAATTAAATAAATTTACAGCAAAAAAAGAATGGAATTCATTTAAATAAAATATATAAAAATGGAAAAAACATTAACTTTTTCAGCAAATTTTTCTTTCGCTCCGAAAATACTTTTTAGTTGGACTCTTTTCTGACTCCTTTTTCGGAGCGCTCCTAGAAAGGTATGCTGGGTAATAAGTGTATCTATTTCACGTGTATTGTATACATTTTTCTAAGGCATACTTATATAGTCCTGGCAGAGTTACCAAATAACCACTTAATAACTTTGTCTAGAGTTGCTGTAGACCGGCAATTGTCTAGAATAGCGAATCCAAATCTAATTTTCACCGGATTTTGTTGAAACACCAGGGCTCACATTGAATTATGTGCACGATTTTTCTTTTGTTATTTGTTAAAGAACTCGATCCCCCCCCTAAAAAATGCGGGAATTTTGAAGCATTTGTACAATATAAAGTTAGCTGTGATCTTTTCTCAAAAGATCTGCTAATATTCTGAGCAGTTTTGGACAAGTTCTAAACTATAAGAAGGATGAGGCAAAACTGTCCAACCACTTATTAAACTCACCACCAAAGAGATGGGGCATATATTTAGTTTGTCGTTCCGTTTGTAACACATTGAACCAAAAAGTCTCTATATCCGTTCGTCTGTTGAAGGTACGGTAGAGCTACGAAAAAATTTTAACAATGAAACTTTTCCCAAATATTGTTTATTTTACCGTAATGTTTGGTATTGAAAATAGGCAAAATCGGTCCAGTAAGATCCAAGTTATAAACCAACGTTTCAGACAACATCATTTGCTAAAAAGTTCTGAATGACTTTGCAAGCTCTTGTTGAGTTTGACAACAAGCGTCTGGACTTCTGCAAGCGTGCCCGTGGTGGCCATGCAAAAGAAATCGAGTTCCATACATAATGGCATCGAACGTACTTTCACAGGAATAAAGAATTTCATTGATATCCAAAACCGTTTTTGTTTTATTAAAAAAAAATCTTTTGTAGCGCTCTTATTGAAGAACCCGATATTTACCTGCTGAAGTAAGAAGGCGAATAGCTATGACATTGTGTCTTCCTATATTATTATATGGTTTGGAGGTACATATATTCGGATATATCACGGAATGGTATCAGAAAACTTAAACAATATTTTAATAGGGTGGCTCGTTATATATTTGGATTAAAATATGGTTCTCATATACCTCTACAAATCAATGTCAAATGTCATGTCAAATCTTTTATTATTAATAAAGTTTTATTGACCTTAGAATATTGTTGCAATTTTATAAGACTACTAGCTGTACCCTGCGCGCGTTGCTACGCTACCAATTAAAATAAATTTGAAAGAAAGACATTACACAAATATTCAATTCATTTTGAGTAATTTTATTGATTTTGCTCATTTTGAAAAAAGTAGGCGGTCGAAAGAACTATTCTTAGTCATGCCGGAGTCTTAGTTATATTCCGTCAAATTTTTAGTAAGATCGGTGCAGCGGTCTGGCCTTACCGGCAGGCATTGTCCTGCAAGAGATGGTTGAAAGAAATAAGAAGCTTTGGCACATAAAATTATTATTTTTACCTCGCCTTCAGTAAGATGTGGATACAATTTGTATGAAGTAAATCCGTAAAAAACCCATGCAGAAGCAATTAATCAATTAAAAGAAGTGGGCGTTAGAGTAGGCGTGGTCGTACCAACTCAGAACCCTTCCCGGTCTCATGCACAACACCTTTGCCGAAGATCATAACATGATCAGATGCATAGTTTAGGAGTCTAAAAGGACATACATACAAACATTATTTTTTATATATAGTATATAGATTGATGGGCTCGTACAAAATTTGAAGGCTATATAGGTAATATAGAACCCTTGATATTTAATATTAACATTAATTTTGTATATAGCTAAATATTTACTTTGTATGGGAGCTGACACGCCCACTGGTCCGATCCCGCCCATTTTTTCCCCTGATTATTCAATTCAGTTACATACATACAAAACTCTTGCTATCACAATAGTCAAGATATATGATGTTATTCAATTTATGTGGGAGGGGCCACGCCCACTTGAAATATACCTAATTGGACTATAACCTTTCAAATGAAACCTGTTTGGGCCAAATTGGGTGGATAGTTTCAGAGTCTATAGAGGACAAACAAACATACATTGTATTTTATATATATAGATGGAATTTGCGAAGCCGTTGTACCTTTTCAACAGATTTTATTGTCGCTTGTCTACTAGAACTAACTAGTTCATTAATTATGCCTATAATATTCTTTCCAGATTAGGAATAGATCGTTTGTAGTCATTTGTACTCAATATCGAAATTTAAAAAGGTGGTTTGGAAAATCTATAGAAGGTGGCTGTAAACATTTACCACAATCCAAATTGTTTTTTATTACTTTTAAACAATGTATAAACGGTCGTCAGATATTACAACGTTGTCCGCAAAATGTTCAGAAAATGTCTAACAACCGTCTGTACTTAAAATTTGTGTCTTCCAACGTTGTAATAAAAAGCATTTTCAGTACATTGCAAGACAAAAATATTGTCAGACATCTAACAATCACATAGTGTTGCTTGAACTGGTCGGACGTGTTATTTTTAGTGCGGCTGAATTTTCGCAATAGGTGAAAAAAAAATAAAAAAAAAAAAAAACTTGTAATAAGTGAAAAAAAAAAATATATATATATATAAAAAAAAAGATATCGTAATAGGTGGAAAAATATCTATAGTGGTTTTTCGGTAATTTAAAAATCGCATAACAACTGCATGAGTGTCCCGCTCAGATGTAATTCTGAGAAAGAGCTAAGCTACAGTAGAAAAAATTTATGGATCTCTGAGGAAGAATCCTTAAGAAAATCCGTGGAGTCTCTTCTCACTACAAAAGCCGAAATACGGCGCCGTTCCTGTTCGCCCAATATAGTTATCTCATCCGATGAGAAATCATCATCTTCATCAAATAGTGCAGTCAAACCCAAAAAACAAGTAGGTATGGATAAGTACATCACCGTTCTCAAGCGACAGAGGAGCCCGACATCTCCTCAAATGTCTTCCAATTCTAAAGTTCCTAAGACCGTCAGCAGTGATAAGCCAAATGATCAAAACAGATTTGCTCTACTTCAGACGGATGACCCAGAAATACCGAAAAAGACGTTTAAGCCCCCACCAATTTACCTGAGAGAGCCCACTTCCAATAAACTGGTACAAGGAATTGTTGCTGTAATAGGTGAGAACATGTTTAGCGTAACCTCAATTAAACATGGAAAAATCAGCGAGACAAAGATCCAAGTGAATAGGGAAGATGATTTCCGAAAATTGTCCAACGAGTTGGAGAGGGAGACCAGGGATTTCTATACCTATCAGCTCAAAAGCGCAAAAGGACTCCAAGTCGTTCTAAAGGGTATAGACCCATGTGTTGATCCTGCGGAGATAAAGAACGGATTAATGGACAAAGGGTTCAAAATCAAGAGCGTAGTGAATATTAGAAACCGTGAAAAGATTCCTCAGCCCATGTTCAGGGTAGAATTGGAACCTGGAGATGTTGCCTTAAAGAAAAACGAGTCCCATCCAATTTACAATCTTATTTATCTTCTGCATCGTAGAATTACCGTGGAGGAACCGCATAAGCGTGTTGGACCCGTCCAGTGTCTTAATTGTCAAGAATTTGGTCACACCAAAGCGTATTGTAAATTGCCGTCTGTTTGTGTTGCATGTGGGGAACTACATGCAACTGCTCAATGTAATAAGTCCAAAACGGACTTAAAAATAAAAAAATGCAGTAACTGTGGAGGAAATCATACCGCTAATTATAGAGGTTGTCCAGTTTATACTTATTTGAAGGGCATAAGGACCAATAAGTCGCCAGTATTACCTGACCATCCTCAACAACCTAATTTCACGTCGAGTAAGAATTTTCCTCAAATTATACGACCAACTACTCACGTAAACGCTCCTAATTCTAGGCAAGTTTCTTACGCAAACGTGGTCAAATCTAATATGCCATGTCTGGAGCAGGAACCTATATCGCAATATTCTGAGCCACATATCAACAATCTAGAGACAATATTGCAGACACTTGTCCAAACTATGAACACTTTTACGACCACCATGACATCCATGATGCAGGAAATGCTGAAAATGCAATCCACTATCTTGCAAGCCATTTTAAAGAAATGATTTATTTAAAACTTTGTTTTTGGAACGCGAACGGCCTCCGCCAACATAAAAACGAACTGGAATACTTCCTGATGGATAAGCAGATTGATGTTATGATGATTGCTGAAACTCACTTGACGTCGACAGGGTACTTCAAAATTAATGGCTACGTGCTGTACGATACTAAAGATCCCCGCGGAAGAGCTTGTGGAGGTTCGGCAATTCTTATAAAGAACAGAATAAAACATTATTTAATGAACAACATATGTGAGGATTACCTCCAAGCAACAAACATTTGCATTGAATTCTGTCAATACAAATTTGTTTTATCATCGATTTATTCTCCGCCTCGATTCTCAATAAGAGAACACCAATACCATAACTTCTTTAATTCCCTTGGAGCTAGATTTTTAGTTGCTGGCGACTTTAACGCCAAACACACATTTTGGGGTTCACGTCTGGTAACCCCAAAGGGTCGCGTACTCTTCAACACCATTGCTCAAATGGGCTTAGATGTACTCTCAAGCGGACATCCCACCTACTGGCCGACGGACCGACGGAAGATTCCCGATGTTATTGACTTTGGAGTAGTGAAAAATATCCCTGTAGAATGGATGCAAGTGGATCCTTCATTAGACTTGTCCTCAGATCACTCTCCTACTATCATTTCAATGCATTTCCCTCAAGTGTGTGGCTCTCCATTTAGAAACATGACTAAGACCCGAGTAAGCTGGATAAAATACAAAAAGTATTTAAGTTCTCATTGCACGGAAAATATTGTGTTGAGAACTACCGACGATATCGATCAGTCGATTGGCAACTTTACCGAGGACCTTCGACGAGCTGTGCATCACGCTTCCACTTATCACGTTGAATGTAGAAATAGGACAAACAGAACTTATTTATCTGAACTCGAACATCTCCTATCAGAAAAAAGAAGAATGAGAAGAGAGTGGCAACTTCACAGGTCTCCTGAACTGAAAGCTAGGCTACGGGTATGCAGAGATATACTAAGACATTTCTTAGAAACCCAAAGAACGGCTTCACTTAGATCCTACTTGGAGGGTCTTGATAGTACCCCACAATCTGACTACTCGTTATGGAGGGCGGCAAGAGGTTTAAAAAGACCAGTGAGAGGAAAACCTCCTTTGCGAAATCCGACTGGTGACTGGGCTAGAAATGATTCCGAGAAAGGGACATTATTTGTTAACCATTTAAGAAATGTGTTTACTAAAAACAACTCAAATAACGTATCTGATTTGCCACCACTCGTTATTAGACCTCCTGTACCTCTAAGACTAAACTTTGGTGATGTCCAAAGCGCTATTGGTACTCTGAACCTTAGAAAGGCTCCAGGTATGGATAAAATCAGCAATAAAATGCTTGTGGAGTTACCTCGTGTAGCTAGAAGAATTATCCTCTTTATCTTCAACGCTATTTTACGCCTAGAATACTATCCTGCAGATTGGAAGGTGTCTGTGATCACTATGATTCCTAAGTCAGGGAAGGATCACACCAAAGTAGAGTCATATAGGCCAATTAGCCTATTGCCGACAATTTCTAAACTGTTCGAAAAATTGTTAATGACTAAGTTGATTCCAATTCTGAACGACACTGAATGCATTCCTAATCATCAATTCGGCTTCAGAGCTAAACACAGCACCATCGAACAAACACACAGATTGGTAAATGTGATAAGAGGGTCGTTTGAAGACAAAAAATACTGCTCCGCCCTTTTCATTGATGTGTCCCAAGCGTTCGACAAAGTTTGGCATGACGGTTTAATGCACAAAATAAAATTAACTCTGCCTGCTAACACCCATAAACTTATGGAAAGCTATTTATACGGTCGCAAATTTAAAATCAAAGAAGGCAATTTTTTAAGCCCCGCTCAGCCAATTGAAACAGGTGTGCCACAAGGTAGCATACTGGGTCCTACTTTATATTTGATTTATGCCTCCGACATGCCGTCAGACCCCAAAATCCACACGTCAACTTTCGCAGACGATACAGCCTTTATCAGCGTTCACAAGGACCACCAAGTAGCATCACAGAATTTGCAGAATTATGTTTATAAACTAGAGAATTGGCTAGAGCTTTGGAAAATCAGGGTTAATGAACAGAAATGTATTCATATCACTTTCACATTGCGAAAAGAAACTTGCTCGTTCATCAAAATAAATAATCAAATTATTCCTCAACATAATGAAGTCAAATACCTCGGCATTCACCTCGACCGCCGTTTAACTTGGAAGTCTCATATTGAAGCGAAACTTACACAGATGAGATTAAAAGCAGTGCAACTTAATTGGCTAATTGGCAGAAATTCTTCACTAAAGTTGGACTGCAAACTATTGTTGTACAATGCAATTCTAAAGCCAATCTGGTGCTATGGAATTCAATTATGGGGTACTGCCTCAGCATCAAACATTGAAAAAATTCAAAGGGGTCAAAATAAAATTCTACGTATAATTACTGCAGCTCCATGGTATGTTAAAAATTCTCGAATTCACAAAGATCTATGCGTGCCATTAGTAAAAGTTGAATTTACAAAACACGCGTCAAAGTATGTCAGCAAACTTGAACACCACCCAAACCCACTTGCACGAGACATCCTTAACTTTAGTGGCCATAATCGGTTGAGAAGGAGGGATACCCTTGCTTTAACTCAAGCGCAAAATAGATGACTGGATCAGTTGATGTAAAATTTTTTTAGTATCATAAAATTTTTGTCTAGCACTGGCTGGGCTTATTATTTTCTTTTTAGTATTAAGATTTGAATACTTATTGTCATTTCATTATATGAAGATTCAATAAATAAATAAAGGCTAAAAAAAAAAAAAAAAAAAAAATCTAACAATCGTGTAAACACACAACTTTGTCATTGTAATTGTTTTTAAGACAATTGTCAAACACTTTTCATTGTCATATGTATGTGCAAAGTTTATGCCTCTGCCAATGGCAGCATTGCCATAGAAATTATTTCTAAATGCAACTCTGCATATACATAAACAAACAAACAAACAAGTGTGCATTAATAACATTTTGGAAAAACAATTTCGGCTGACAGATAAATTCATTGTGTGACAATCGTGTGCCAATGAAATTGTTAGTTTTCTTACAGTCGTCTGAACTGACAATTTGCCTTTTGCTAATAATTTTTCAATGTCAGTACATTGCTAGCACATTGCTTTAGTATTCAACATTTCTGCAATAGGGGGGGGGGGGGGGGGGGGGTGTTAAAATTATATACATATACAGAAAATTTTTAATTTTTTTCTTTATATTAAATTATACTTTTGTATTTGCCATATGAATAAGCTGGCCCTAAGGGCCTACAATATAAATAAATAAGCTTCGGTGAGCAAGCGGTGTGCTTCAGCAGCCTTTTGTTCTTCAAATTACAAAAGTAAACATGGTGTAATTATACAAGGTGAGTGCAAATCGGCAACAAATACAACACAATACAGAAACAACCGGCATATGGTTTGTGTAAATTAATGTACTACATACTGTCAAAAAAATATTACTTTTGACATACTCGTAATAAAATTGCAAACAAAGTCAGTCAGCTGTGCTAACGCACTCACCTTGTATAGTTACACCATTAAAAGTAAAGCTAAATTTCCCGCATATGACATTCAGACTGTTTATAAGAGAACAATATTTCTGAATGGTTTAATATTGGTTTGCTTAGATATCTTTTCGTTTCGTTTTTTTTTTTGGCATCAGTTATTTATGTCCTGAAATTTATTTGAAATTACCATCCACCGAAGTATGTAGAAGCGTTAGAGAACCCTGAAATTGAAAAAAAAAATTGTCTTGAAACTGGATTGTGCTGTTTATGACTGGTCTAGAGCTAATGTGTAACTGCATCTAAATAAGTAGTTTCCCAAACCTTATTAGAAATATTCCAGTATCACAATATTGTTTTACACAGCGGGTTTTAGAATTGATTGTGATATTATTATGTAGTTACAAGGATGTTTCAAGGACTAGGAACTGATGATGAAATTATGTTAAAATTGCATTCTGTAGCTGAGATTTCTATTGGATAAATGCAGGTAGGGAAAGCTTTTTAAGAGAAATTGATAACTGAAATCATTTGGCTAAATGCCAAATTGTTGACATAATGATGGAATCAAGAGTTTTCAAAAGATACTTTGTTCTGTAGAAATTTCTTTGGATTTGTTTTATACATACGAGTATAAACTTCTTTCTATAGATCTAAATTTTAATGATCCTTGTTAAGAGTCGTATGACAATACGACATACAATACAAATGTATAACTTGTATTAAATGCTGCTCAAATCTGTTATTTCCCTTGTAATGTGAATTTCGGTGTAATAATAAATTTATTTTGTATATTTTACAATTACTCTTGCTCTTTTAACCGTCAATGTATGTAGTACAATCCTTACACTACATACATACATATACATACATATACATATATAAATTCATGAGTGTTTGTCTGGAGTGTTATGATGTGGTAGCGATGTTATCCTCTGGGGATTGTTGTTGCGGTGAGGATTCTAAAGTAAATTAAAAGTCACTCACACCCCCCCCCCCCCCCCCCCCCCATATAAACATACATTCGTCGCAATCTACTTGTTCCTGTGCATTATTAAGCGTTATTATTATTATATCGTCATCATCACATTTGGAATCACTAATAACAAAACATTCTTCCAGCGTGTTGTTGCCTGGTTTCCCCAGCCCCTTTAAGCAAACGTCAAACGACAAACACCAGGCGACATGTAACGAGTCGAGTTTAGACAAAATCAGACGGTCAGGGGAAAACTCAATTATAACAATCTGTTCAGATTTTCCTGTAGTTGCTTGATTACGCTGAGGAAGAAATAAATAAACAAACAAACAAACAGAATGAAAAATATTTCAACACCAAAATATAAAAAGAAACTTAAAATAGAAACAAGAAAATATTCGTTTCATTTTCATCCCCATATAAACTTTATGATCACATTTCATAAAGAATTTCCACAACAAATTCAATTTAATACTGCGCTGCGCTATGAATCCTTGATAAGTGATAAGAACTTGTCTGCAAGTGGACGCTAGAAACACGTCTCTATTCACTACAACAAGATTTTATAGCAACAATAATTTTATTGTATGTATGTATATTTTTTTTTTGATTTAAGAAGTCAGTATGTAGTATGAAATAGAATGGAATTACAATTCCAGTGGAAAGTAGGGGGACAATAGAACAATGACCAGTTAGTAAGTTGGGTAATAAAATGTTCGTTTAACTAAAGATTATTTAATTACATTTCATGTATTTGCAGAGAGACTCTTAAATAGAGACAGTTTTTATGTAATTATTATCTCAAGATAAGATTTCATCCCTTAACCACAAAATAGCGTGTGTGTGTGTGTGTGTGTGTGTGTGTTTACTACCCCTTTCATCTACATACGAGTAGTATCTAAATATTTTGTAGGGACATTTACAGTGAGTTAATAAATATTTGAGGTTTAATTTTTAATACATTTTAATTGTGCTAACAAATCTTGTTATTAAACGAAATTTTTGTGTAAATACTGTGAGCCTCAAAAGTGAGTAAACACAACAAATTATTTGATTTTTTTAAGATAATGAAAATCCTAAAATCGCTTGAAATTTAAAAGTTTCGTTTTGTTGGATATTTGGTTGAATAATAGATTCGGTTATGAAAAAAAAATTTAAGTTGAACTATAATGCTTTTCATAATCTTAAAAAAATCAAGTAAATTCACTGGTGCTTGCACACTTTTGAAGCTGTGTGTACATCTTAATTTATGTTAGAAAAAAAACCCCATTGTGTAAACTAGTACTTCTTGGAAAGTAATTCTCATTTAAATAGGGATTATAATAGCGATCAATAATGGAATTGTTTTAATTGTATCGGAAACTTCTTAGCTTTGCACAGAACAACATTTTTATTTTTCAATACAATCTCCTGAAACTTCAATACACTTACATAGTCCAACACTTATTTAGCAATTCTATCCCTTGATTAGAATAGTTTTCCTCAAGACCTTCAAAATAGTGGTTTGCAGCTGTAATTGCATTTTCATTTGAGAAAAAACGCTTGCCAGCTAGAAATTTCTTTTAGAATTGGGAACAGGTAAAACTCACTGGGAGCTAAATCAGGAGAATAGGGTGGGTGGTCAAGCAACTCGCACTTTAATTTGTTGATTTTAGTCATTCATTGTTAAAACCCTCTTGTGCGCTGTTGCGTTGTCTTGATGAAAAGTTAGGTGCCTATTCGGCCACAGTCGAAAATGCTTATCAAACGAATTTTCATTTGGTATTATGATGCAGATTCGATGAAAAAAAGCTATTGTGAAAATCACTCTTTTTTGGGTCATTCACAATAGTAAATTTCTATCAGCTGGCGCTATATTTGTTTACAAATTCTTAAAGAAAAATAAATTAAATTTGAAATGACCAACCACGGATTTATGATTTGATGATTCGTCTGATGAAGATGAATCCTTACTAGAACTGGCCAGAAGCAGAAAAAGGTTGAAGGCTGCTTCCAACATTTTGGAAATGGATTCCACGACTTGAGTATATTATTTAATGAGGTTTTGAGAAGGATATTACAGATTTATTACAAATTTTCGACTCTGCAAAGCAGCGTTTGTGGACTTGCTGTCCATTACTGATGAACTGCTGCAGCAATGCTTAAAGAGCAGCAACAATCCCAAACATATTAAAATTGGTAATAGTTTTTCTGATTTTCCTCCATGAGAGAAACGAGCTTCTCCAATTGCTGTTTTGTACTTAGGACCTTATTCCTGCAGGATATTAACAAAAGTAATTTACAAGTAGTATTTGGTTGACCAAAACCAAAACAAATAAAACAAATAATTTTTTAATAAATTTTGCACAGTTTTAAACACCGTCGACAGCAAATTTGTGTTCGATAAAAAATTCGTTGAACAACGAAATTTTCGACAGTGACGTCAACTCATAATACAAATTTTACATTCGATAGACAGCGAAGATCGATTGTCGAATGCAGCTTATAATAGGGGCCTTATTTTTTTGTGTTGTAAGCGAGGATGTTTTTGTCGAATTTTTACATTCAATTGATCCAAAATGATGCAATAGCACTCTGAATTTGTTGTTTTACCCTTTTGAAGTTTAAAGTCCCAAAAAACCGTTGTGCATAAACTTACCAGCCGATTAATTTGTTTTTGCCTTCTTTGGGGCACTTCCTCCAGCTTCAGTCCATTGCTTGGATTGTTTTTTTTTGTTTGTTTCCGGAGCAGTGGTTCCATATCTCATCCAAACAAGCTTGAGAAATTTTCATTCTTATGCGTTTTTGGTCGACCGTTAACAAATGGGGCACCCATCTTGCAGAAAGGTTTTTCATCTCTAATTCTTCATGCAAAATTAAATGGACTTGATCAATTGGAGATGCCCATGATATTGGCTTTTTCACGCACTTTTATTCGTCGATCATTTAATACCATATCATGTACTTTGGTTACAATTTCCATTGTTGTTTTGTTGCTGTTTTTTTGGACGTCCACTACGTGGTTCAACCTCAATGCTTGTACGACCACGTTTAAATTCAGCAACCCAATTTTTTACTGTTGCACCATATCATTATGAATTTAAATATTTAATGACACCATGAATTTCTAATTTCTACATTGTAAAAAAAAATCGCAGATGCGTTTTTTTTGAACAGCTGTTTCTATAGAAAGGAGTTGCCACATCAAAAAGAAATTTAACATGTGTCCATAGCACAGATGGAAGTTTCCAAAACACTTAACTTTTGTCTCTTTATACCGCGCTTTCTGTTCTAGGCTAAGAAGTTTCTGTACCACCCTCGTAAGCATCAAAATCACTATTACAACCATCGAAATCGTGATTTTGTTAACGAAATTCTAAACTAATTGACTCCAAGTAACCTGTTAAACCTGGTGGCTATGTCGACGGAACACATTGGTCTGAACAATAAAAAAGGACATTATATTTGCCAATACTAAAATAACTACTGAGCTGTAGAACAACAAGGCAAGTTTATTTATTTTCTTAGCTCTCCTAGAAAAACCATATTAGTTTTACAACTATTTCGTTTGAAATTGTCACTTCCAGAACTGTTTCTAACTGCAAAATGGCGACTAAATGTTCCATATTAATGTCAATAGAAAAGTGAAACCCAATAACAACAATGCTTTAGTGAGGATATCAGGACACATTTCAAAATTTATTTAAATAAGCTTTAATTTAAGATGTAGTAGCAAATCATTTTCAATTCCCTTCTCTAGCAAATGACTTGAAGAAAAGTCATGATGTTAAGAAATCAACAGCGGTGCGCTATTTATACCCTTCACCTTCATGAAAAGGGTATATACAAGGTGGCGCAAAAGTAATCGTCCTATCAGAAAATGCTATACATTTTGCCGCAACTTGATGAATTGGGATTGGAAAACATGTGGTTCCAACAGGACAGTGCAACAGCACACACTGCACGTGCCACAACCGATATGCTGAAGGATGCATTTCTCGGGCGCCTAATCTCCCGTTTTGGTGATTTGCACTGGTCAGCAAGATCGCCTGATTGGAAGTTTACTTTTGCGCCACCTTGTATAAGTTTGTCATTCCGTTTGTAATTTCCACAATATAATTTTCCGATCCTATAAAGTATATATGTTCTGGATCCTTATAGATAGCGGAGTCTATTAAGCCATGTCTGTCCGTCTGTCTGTCCGGATGTTGAAATCAATTTTCTGAAGTCCCCAGATATCTTCAGGATCCAAATCTTCAATAATTCTGTCAGACATGCTTTCGAGAAGTTTGCTATTTAGAATCAGCAAAATCCGTCCATAAATAACGGAGATATGAGCAAAAATCCGAGACAACCTCTGAAAATTTCATCAAAAAAACTAAGAGTATTAATATTGTTACGAATAAATTCATCAACATATGGCGTGTTTATCGACATAATTATGCATCCACAACAAAGGTGAAGGGTATATAAGATTCGGCATAGCCGAATATAGCACTCTTACTTGTTTTAATTTCGATGCGTTTTTTTTTTAATTTTTCCGAAAATGTGATGAAATCTTTCTTTTTACTAATTTTCAATTGTAGTTTTTTAATAATTCATTATCATGAAATCTATACGATGAAAAAAGACCCCATCAAATTTATTTTAAATACGAATGTATGATAACTGCCCTACAAGAACAATGACAGTCAGTTGATGCATCATCTGATGGGTATTGCTGATGGGTTTATACATCAGTAGTTCCCATCATTTTATTAAGAGCAATGTGAAAAACCTGATGTAAACATTCGTGTACATGTGATTCTTTTTCTCTTTCCAACTTGTGAACTTGTTAATCAGCGTTGCCATTGCGTAACATTTTTAATTAACAAGGTCTTGTTTCAAAAATCCCCACAATTCCATAATATATAAAATCAAAATATTACCATGAAATTTATTTAAAAAAAGTACAAAAAAAAATAAAACTTTTGAAAAGAGTATCTCTATGATCAAATACGTATATAAAAATGATGCCGAAGCAAAATTAGGTATAAGAGAAAATTTAACAAATATTTATTAAAATTTGGTATGAAAACCCCCACTGTGGCAATGTCGACAGCAATAATTTAATATAAAATTGCTGCAAGTGTGTTAGTTTATAAGTTTTGTATGTGTTAGTTTCCATCAGCAATTTCTTGTAGGGTGAATGCATACTATCAAATTCGTCCCATGAAGGTTATTGCTAAAGGTGAGTGGGATGAAAATCTTTGTTTAGACAAACAGCCAGGGTTAGGGTCCCAGTGGGGCCCTAACAAGTTTTATTGAAAAAATTCAAATAGAAGTGTTTAAAATAGAAAACAAAAATAATTAAAAAAGTACCAAATATGTACTGAAATTAGCCCTTTTTTTTATCAATTAGTACTTCAGTTTGAAATAGCATATTGTGAGTTAAATTTTGAGCGATTGAATGCTTAGTTTATATTTATTAGCTCGTTTATTAAGAAAAAGGCTTTTACTATTCTTATTTTTTTACTATTAAGCGTTGATTTCTTTGTAAAAAGTTTTATATAGAATTTATGAAATTAAAAAGATTCAATAAACATTTTAAATAAAAAAGAAATTCTAAACTTGGAGCGTTTTTTTCCCCATTTTGGTGCGTTTTGAAATTTCAAAGTTGACAACGCTGGAAACCAACTTGGACCTAAGTTAACCAATTAATATTTCTTATTATTTACCCCCTTATTCAAAAACGATTATTAAATTTAACAAACGTTTATTAAGCAAACTTTTATATGCAAATCTGTCGTAATAAACGTCTAATAATAAATTTAATAATCGTTTTTGAATAAGGGGGTTACACTTTAAGCTGAAAGTCCATACCAAGAGTTTACGCGTTTCTTGCGTTCTAAACAACTGTCAAAAAAGTAGAATCTATGTAGTCGTACGTTTTAAGTTATACACTTAAAAGCGTAGGACGCGTTGACGCTTGATAGGCGAAAAGTTCGTTTATTTTCTACTTTTGAATGGGTCGCAAGCGTCGAACAGCTGACATTGACAAATGCAAAACAAATTTATTTTAAAGCTGATGTCACTAAAAAAAAAATGACAGTTGAAAAAACATGTTTTTAATGAAATTGAAAAACAAATCGATAAAAACTTCATATAAAAAAAATAGTCAGCTGAACTTACGACATCACCTCCGAAAGTAAATTCGACAGCTCAATTCCAAAACATGGTAAGTCGAAAAAGTGAGTTTTGCAGGAAAAGCTCCTAAAGTTTACAGGCGATATCTAAAAAACCATATGAGGTAGAACTTTCACAACCAATATTTGACAGAATTTAAGTTGAAAAAATCTAAATTCAAAAACGCAAAAAAATTAAAAACATGCTAAGTCGACATAGCATGTTTTGGAATTGAACTGTCGAATTGCCGCGAAAAATCTACACATGTTACTTGAAATACTTGACGCTAAAAGGCGAGTTGTGGACCTTCAGCTTTAGGTCTTTTTTATAAAAAATTAAAATTTTATTTCAATATTTCGCTACTCATTGAGTAGCTTCTTCAGAAATTAAAAGTTTTTCAAAAAGTAGCGAAATATTGAAATAAAATTAAAATTTTTTATTAAAAAGACCTAAAGCTTAAATAATTACTAAAATCTTAACCAATTAATTGTTAAATAATATTAATTAAATAATATTAAATAATTTACCTTTGAATTTTATTTTTCAAATTATGTTATACATTTTCTAATTTATTCTTCACTCATTATCAAATAATCATACAATAAACACATTTAATTGTTGTCTTAAATATTTTCAATAAACTTTTGTATAAAAATATTTCCTTCTAATTCTGCCTAATCAATTTTAATTATGATCAACAGCAAGTAGTATGCCGATTCTAAAGGGAAAGAGAACCACAACTGTTCTCTTAATTAATTCCCCGGGGGGTTAGAATTAGCCACACCTTTTGGAAACTCTGTTACTGAGTCCCAGAACTAATACATACGATTTCCAAATTACATATAATACTTGTCATAGAATTGGTTTAAAATTAATTGAGAATATATTTTAGGAAATTAAATTGACATACAATAACTTATTCTTTTTCCCCATTTCGTGGGTCCAATACCTTTAGCAGAAATATAAGAAACCAAAATACTTTTAGAAGAAAATGAAAAATTAAGTTTAAGAAAATTCATTAAAGATTTGAAACTATAACTCAATAGATCATGCGGAAGTCAAACTCATGTATCCATAAATGATTTCGTTTGTAATGTTTTCTGTTTAGTTACAAGACTTTAAAACTTATTTATGTGACTATTTAATTAATAATTTTAAATTGAAATCAGTGATATTGGATTGTTTCAAGTGAATGCAGAATTTCATAAAAATCCATGCTGCACTAGAAAAGTTTTTTTTAGATATTTGCATTCGGTAGAGCCAGTATTTCCTAAGAATGTGTCTCCCATTTAAATCGATCAATTATTCTTCTCCTACCATATTCATATAATATAGTTTGTCTTATTCATTACCGAAACGATTCTCAAATCCCACATGATATTTATAAAATCGCACAGAAAGAATATGTAATTGAAAACTCATGGCAAATATTTTGATGCAATAATTCCCAGCAAGCCATGTGAGTACGAAAAGAGTCTTTTCTGACACCGAAGCATTAACGCTCTTTATGGGCCCAAAAAACAATCATAATTGCTCCAAAAATTGCTTCGAAAATGGTCCGTCAGGAAATAGTCTTTTAATGATGAAACAGAACACGACCGCAACTTCAAGCAAAAACGACTCTCAGAGAAAACAGGCCCATAATTGAAACGACGGCTGCAACTTCAAGCAAAAACGACTCTCAGAGAAAACAGGCCCATAATTGAAACGACGGCTGCAACTTCACGAACTGTCATTTAATGTTTTTATATTTCTTCTGTGTACCAAGCTGTAATGCCGACGGCTTTTCCAATGGCGACTGCTAATTATATATGCAATCATGCTTTTGTACTTTTTCAATTAATTTTTCTATAATTTCACTTATTTTCTTTTAAATTACAAAAATCTCACTTTTAAATTCATTTTTAAACGTTTCTTTCATATTCTTTTGTTTTTATTTTTCTTGCTCCGAAAGCTGCAAAAACACATGGTTTTGTTTACAAAATGTATAAAATTTAATAAAAGTATGGTAATATTGTTGATAGCATTTGTGTTTTAAAGTGAGAGCATAAGAAAAAACGCTGTCAAAATAAAATAGATTCTATTTTCACGACCGCATAATTTTATGTCAAACTGTATGGAAAAAAACGTTCAGCCCCAGTTCTGTTTCATCATTTATGAGGGTTTTTTTGGGCTCTGAAAGAGCTCTTAGATAATTTCAGAAAATAGTCTTTTATGAGGGGGTTTTTTGGGCTCTGTGTAATCTTGTTTTCATCATTTTTGTGTGGTCCAGCTATGTTTTTTTTTGTTCAAAGCACAAATAACAGGACATATACTGCGTGCCGACACAGGACAGTAACAAGCTAATTTTTCTTTTGCTGCGAAAGTGCTTTTTAGTTGGACTCTTTTCTGACTCCTTATTTCGGAGCGCTCCGAAAATGCTCTTTTATTGGTTTGTTTTTTTGACTCTTTTTTTCGAAGCGCTCCTAGAATGGTATGCTGGGTTGGCACAAAATCCGGTTCCAAAATGAAAGCCCGCAAACTATTGTTTTCATATAAAAAATCACAAGATTTAACAAATTTGAATTTGAATATAACAAATTTAGTTAATTTCTTTTTTTTTTAATATTTAATTATACCAAATATGGATGTATCAATGTATCAATCAAACGCCTTTAAATGTCTTGGAAATATAACAACTATCCATTCACACAAAGTATCAGCTTAGATAATATTAATACATACCTACTGTGTGTATGGAAGTACACATGTATGTATGTATGTATGTATGTATGTATGTATGTGTTTAAATAAATAATAATTAATACTTGATGATGTTGTTTTGTTGACACATTCTTCGAATTATTGTTTAAAATACATTTTAATTAAATCACACACTATACAAATGTAATTCTCTTATTCATCCAGAGAATAACATTACAGCCATAATTTGTACTTTTCTTGGTCGAATAATAATAACGTTATTAGCTGGTTAAAGGTGTTGCCCATAAAATATGTCCAATTTCAATAAAACCAAAATCCAAATTCAAAAGAAAGACAATGTTAATGAACAGCAACAGCAACAGCAACAGCAGACGATGAAAATATGTAATACAAACCATCGTACAATGAAATAAATTATCAATATTTTATTTATTTATGAAAAAAAGAATACTCGTACACACAAATGCACAAACCTATTTGTATGTATGTACATTAGGGTGGTCCCGTTTGTATAGAGAAAAAAATATGGTATCGATGTTAGCGACTAATATGAAAATTTGATTCATTTTAAGACTACGTTTCTTAATTTTTTTTCCTGGGTTCAATATTTGGTGAACTGGATCAAAGCATAAAAATGTCCTTTTTATAGGTTATGTGATCTTTTTTCACATTTCTTCCAAAGGAACTGGAAAAACCATTTGGGTTAAGAAGAAATTTCAAGAAAATTTCAACTATTTATTTAAGTAAATAAAAAAAACTAAAATTTTGTGCTGTCACTTGCAATTACTTAGCAAATTTTTGTTTTCAACAGGTTCGTCCGCAACGGCACGGAAAGTAACAAAACAACTAACGACTTCTACACATTTTCTATTTAACAGAATCAAGTCAGCTGATTCGAAACGGAACAGAAAGTAAAGACTAATTCTGCCTTAAGACGATTGTGGCAAAAGGCAATGAATGACATACGAGTATGTACGATTATTGTATACCAGAAAAAGTTCGAAGCCCAGTTATCAAGAGCTCATTTGACTTGAATTTTAAATTTTCAATTTGATACGGACTTTTCAAAATTTCAATGAAAAACGTGTAAAAATTTGTAAAAACTATTCTTTCTTTTTCTATCTGCTGGTATGAAAAACATTTTACAGAACGTTTTCAAATCGTTAATATTTATATATGTACAATGTACAATATTTTGGCTTAAATTTATATAGTTATTGTATAACAAACAAAAAATATAATAAATTATACATCAAAGGAAAGCTTATAAAATTAACGTTATTTTAATATCCATCACATTAAGGAATTGAGTTAACAGAGATTGTCAGATAGGAAAGAATTTAGGTTAAAAAAAAAATTAATAAAAATTGAACTAGATAGAATTTAAAAAAAACGGGAAAAACCATTGGGGTTAAATTGCAGGATGTTTATAATCAAGAAATTTCAACTATTTATTTAAGTAAATTCTATGAAAAAAGAAAAAAAATAAAATTTTGTCTGAAATTTTCAAAATTTTTGAATTAAATTTTTTTTTTTTTAATTTTTGATAAGCCATTGAATGCGCCTCGCAAAGACCTTTCATATGATACCAAATTTACATATAGTTGCTATGGAAGAAATGTAAAAAAAATCAAAAAACCTCTAAAAAGGACCTTTTTATCCTTTGATCCAGCTCACCAAATATTGACCACAGGACAAAAAAAAAAAAAAAAATTGAGAAACGTAGTCTTAAAATGAATAAAATTTTCATATTAGTCGGGAACATCAGCAACATTATTTTGGGGCCACCCTAATGCACATAGGGTACAAACATAATAAGCAGCTTTTATTTAAGACCAGAAAACCAATAATGAAATAGTTTATGAAAGTTAATAACAATAATAATAAAAATCCAACAAAATAAAGATGAATAAACCAAGTGTGAATAAATTTAACATCACGACCATAAACACATTGATTACCCGCCCTACAAACTGAGAAAATCTAAGTGAAAGAACAAAGAAAACGGAAAACAATAATCAAAATCAACAATAGACCGACTGATGGACGGACCGACCAACCCATCAAACAACGATCATTTGCATGAGTAAGTGACTAAATCTACGGATCATACAACAACTCCGTTAACTGATTCTCATCCGCTTAAAACATTTGTCTTGACTTAAGAAAAAAATATTAAATAAATTAAAAATTAAACAATATTTAAATAACTTCTTAATAACACTCAAATAGGAGAGGAAGATATTGAAAGGTTGGCTGGCAGCGAATCGAAACTGAACTACTGGACAGGACAGGTGTGAACTTGTATCTATTCAAATTTTCTGTAGTGTAGTCCCAATTAATTGAGATTTAGATTAGATTTATGTCATCTTAGTTTAAATATTTACAATTCAAACAATCACATTTAAAACTTCAACATAGACAGTTTTAAGAAAAGTTTATTCAGAATCTTGTATTTTAATTTTAATAAAAGAATTCTTCAACATAAAAACGGAGAATATATGAAATTTTACATTTTAGTTTATCAACCCCCAGGTGAACGGCGACACCGGTGCCATGAGCTTGCAAGGGTTTCAAACTGAATAGATCCTCATTGGTTTGAACACCCAATGAAACTTGAAGCTGACTTTAGTCTCTATCTAGTACTACCGGATCAGTTAACTGTTGGGGTGCAGGTCCACTAACTTATAATTGGTTTAAGGTCCCTTCGGGATTCACGTAGTGGCTGTGATTGATACCCAAAGCGGGGAGATTGTTAGTTGGTTAAAAGCAGCAATTTTCGGTCCACCAAATTGTCCTTGGTGCTGTTGCTGAACAACTATAGGAAATGTATGAGAATTGTGGCTTTCTTGGCAATTGTTGTGTTGATGATCCGTCTTTGAACGAGGCAGCCTATGGCAATCGCAGAATATTCTGATCTTTGTCCTTGGCAGTGTTGCGATTGCTGCTCTTCTAGTACGACAGGACACTATAAATTCGGTCTGCTACAAAAATGAGGAAGCGGAGGAAACAATCTCTCATTTTCTCTCTCATTTTACAGCAATGAGTACTTCGTGTAACACCTTTCTGGAACAGCCATCCTTTAATAATCTATCTGAGATATCAGATTTAAAATTAGAGTGTATCAATGCCTTCACTGGGAATAGCAATAGCAATAGGCTACTGTGACTTGACACTCAAAACCTTTCCTTTATTGTGGAAGTATATGGTCGTTGAGCGACTCGGAGTGTTGACTCCATCTTTTCTCTCTACAAACTTTCTGGTACCGACACTTTCTCCCTTGTCTATATTTACTTACTATCTGTCTCTATCAACCTCCTTTCTCCTTCTTCTATCTCATATCTTTTCAGGCAAAGACAAAAGGACCAACAGATGGAACTAAGTGAGCTGTATAATTATGGCCGCCTGCTGACCTAACCTATGCTAACTATCTCCAAGCTCTTAAGCAAGGTGCTCTCTACATTGATTGTTATGTTCCTGGCAAGTACCTACAAGTATGCTCTTTGCAACACATATATTCTATGTTCTTGCTAAACATACAATGCGGTGGTGTCCCGAGTTCATTTTGCGTTTGAGTGCGCCGTGCGGTCTAGGCCTGCAAAGGCAGGTACCCACTTTAAACAGAAACACATCTGCCAATTTCTCAGTATCAAAGGCAGACATAAAGGATTAAAATACATAAAATTTATTAAAACGTTTGAGCTTTGGGATCTTTTAGATCGAAAAATTTTAAATTTTGGAAAAGATGTTATGATTTTTGTAAAATGATAATAAAAGAAGTTACAAATTTCAAGTTTTAAACAAACAAACTATGTACAGTCTTGGCTAAAATTAAGAACAATTAAGTAGTAAGAGATTTTGAGAGAAATGATTGGCTTTAAAAAAATATTCTTTTGGAAACATTCTACTTCCACTTTACACTTACAAAATAATGCTCCATTTTAAAAGTCACTTGAAAACTAGGAAATATTAAACTTTTGCCAAATTTAATGGCAAATATGTTGTATTTCTAAATCAAGCATTACAACGAAAAAACTAAAGAAAAGGAAGCAACATGTAAATAAATAAAACTTCAAAAATGATATTTACAGAAAATTTCGAACCACCAGGTAACACTGGTTAAAAGATTGATGTTTGTCTGTTGGCTAGCAGGCACCGCAGTTGTGCAGAGGGTTAGAACGCAAAAAATTCTGATAAGAGAAAGTGGTGTTTCTCGAAACATATGTAAATTCAACAACCCAGGTTTGAATCCCAGCCAAGAGAATTATCAAAAAAAAAAATTTTAATAATAAAAATTTTTCAAGTTGTAAAACAATTCCTACCTTCAGTAAAAATAATTTAATGAAAATTAAATTTAATGAACTCGAGCCTAACTAAATAAATATCAAAAATTATATATAATTTATTTTATACTTTAAATTATGATACATATAAAACAATAAACGATTAGGAAACCATTCAAGATCTCATGAAAACAGGACTCGACTGCGGTCGTCGTAACGAAAACTTTGTGAAGTCAAATGAGATAAATTATTTTAAATTTGATATACATACATACATAATGTCTTAATTGCTAAACTAAGAGGCCATTTACACGATGCAATTTTTCATGCAATTGATGTTTGTAGGCGAACGGGGTGGAGAAGCAAGAGGGGTAGAATAAGTTGCACGACTTTCGTTTTTAATGGAATTTTTTGACATTTCCTTTTACCATAGTTTGTGTTTTACTTATTTTGTTTTATTCTTATTCTGACTTTGAAGTGTGCATTATAAAAATTAATGCACAAAAAAATTTTCAATTACTTCTGCTGCATTAAAATCTACCATTTTTTATATTTTTTAAAATTTCTGTATATTGTATTTATATTTTAAAATTTTGTTTTCTTTGTTGCGAATGAAAAACTAAAGAGGAATGTGTAATTAAACGTCAAAAAATTTCATGATTTATTGCAACTAAAATTTCATCGTATAAATGCACAACATTTTATGTAGCAATTTTAAAAGATAATCAAAAAAATTGCATGCCATTAATATCATCGTGTAAATGGCCTCAGTGTAGTCGCAGAAACGTGGATGTTCACGAAGCATGAACTACCCAAAAACATGAATATTTTTTTTAACATTGACTTCTCTAAAACTTGAACATTGGCTGAAGGCTCTAAAACGTAAACTTTTTATCGAACGTTAAAATTCAGTTTTGTAAGCTTATTTAAACATTTTGGGATTCCCCGCAGAAGAATTTCGTAGTTTGTTTGTTGTAAACAACTTTTGTTGCCTGATAAGTAGCTTCTTTTTCAATAAAAACTAAATAAACAAATTTATAAATGATTAAAACAATTAGGGAGGGAACACTTTGAAGTGCTTAAGAAGAATGTATGGATGTTTTCCATGCTTGGACCAGAATTATTAATTCGAAAGGTGACTAGCGGAAAACCTTATTCACCTACTCTGGTGAGGTGTTTTCACCCCTGTCTACTGACGTGACATTTTAATGCTGCATTTGACGAACATGCTTCCTCGACTAAAATTAAGCTACAAGTAGACATTTCGTGGATGATAGTTACATTTACCAGTTAAAATGTGTCGAGTTCAAATCTGAAAATACTTGACCATTTTCATGGTTCTTAAATAATATAAGAGAAGGAATATGTATCTACTCACAAAAGTCTCAAAAGGCTACTCAACGGCTGTAGTAATTCCATAAGTAAAATCTGGGCCCAGTGACCCAGAATATGGTAAATTGGATTTACATATGCAAGTGTAGGTATATTTCAAACAATAAAATAGTTCAAGTATCAAGTTACATACACAATAAACCAATTAAATACCCTACGTTTGTGTTATAACGCTCAACGAAAATAATTTGAAAAGAAAGCACAATCAAGAACAATAACAGCAATAACTGAAATTAAAATACCCCAAAACAGTTGATGTCTTTATTGAAAAAAATTCAAATCAAATTGAAAAACAATCAAGCAACAAACGTGTGAAGCAACAACAACAACAATTACAACAATAGCAAACGTATGAAATAAGGAACGAACAAATGGCGAGTAAATGTGCTTGATACTCTCTCGAATGGTTGGCCACAATTCATTTGCATGTAAAACCAATTGATTTCAAATCAAACAACCAGAACAACAACCATCACAAACAAACATAAAAAAAAAAAAAAAAGGCGGAGTAGATTCAGAAGAAGCTGCAGAGGAGAAGAAGACAATGTAAAAAAAGGAAACAAGTTCACAAGTCACGCACAATTATCAAAATATACATTTCAATCTACTTGTACACAGCCACATGAAATGAATAAATAAGAAAAACACGAGTGTTTAGGTATTGTACGAGTATAAAGTCCCTGTTTTTTTTTTTTGGGATCCACCCAGCCAAACAAGATTTCAACCGTGCACCCTATACTAAGGCTCTACGCTATATTCGATTATTTCGCTAACTATATTTCAAATGATTGTAGCTGAGAGGGTATTTATTACATATTGGAGTCCCAAATGAAAATTCAATTGAAGTTTTATTGTACATGGGGGTTATCAGCCCCCAATAATGAATAAAAATTCCGCGGGAGTTTTTTCCCTTTTCCCATTTTTCCTATTCAAATTCAATGTTAACAAACATAAAAAGGGAAAAAACTACCGCGGATTTTTTATTCATGATTGGGCTGTATATGTCCTGGTGTAATTGCATCACCTTGAAGCTTTTACCATCTTGGGGAGAGAATTGGTGACACCGGTTCCATGAGCTTGCTCAGGCTCGAAACTAGAGTTGTGCCCGGTCGTTGATTTCAGTGACCGGCCATTTTCGTTCATTTATCCAAGACTGATTCGTTCATTCAATTCGTTCAATCGTTCACTTTGAACGAATGAATTCAACCCTTATTGAATGTGAGCAACTGAACGTAATTGATCCTTACACTTTTGAACGAAAATCGGTTAGTTAAATGACCGGCTCATTCCGTTCAATGAAGTGTTCCGTTCATTTTAACCCGTTCGTTCATGAACGACACAGCTCTACTCGAAACTGGTTAGATTGTTCATTGATCGTTCAACACTTCAAATTCGCAGCTGACTAGAGTCTTATCTAGAACTACGCGATCAGTTTTTTACCATCTTGAGGAGAGAAATGGCGACACCGGTTCCATGAGCTTGCTCTGGCTTGAAACTGGTTAGAGTGTGATTGTTCAACACTTCAAATTCGTAGCTGACTAGAGTCTTATCTAGAACTACGGCATCAGTTAGAAGCCCGGGGATTTGCACCGCACCCACTGCAAATCCCCTAACAAATAATTGGTGTGGTCCCTTCGGGTACATGTGGTAGCTGTGGTTTAAACCTACGAGTATAAACACAGGAAAAAGATAGTTGGTTAAAAGACTGATGTTTGTCATAGTGATAGATTTCAGACCACCAAATTGTCTCTAGATGCTGTTGCCAAATCAATAGAGCCATTGAAAGTAGTGGTGGAAATTGGCTATGTGGTGAGGAAATGTATTGGAGTGGTGGCATTCTTGCATGGTGCATGGGAATTCTCCCGGAACAGGGTCTCACAAAGCTGGGTGATACAAAAGCCCGCATTGACTCTGTTCTTGGCAGTAGTGGTTGTATGTGCCATGCCATCAGTTTTTACCTGAAGCGATTGCTACGTGTCTAATAATTGTCCTGGGCTTTGTTGATTGACTAAGCTATGAATGGCAGGGATTAGTTAGCCCAAGCTTTTAAGCAAGGTGCTCGTTATACTGATCGTTGCAGTCATGTACGAGAAATTGCATGTTCCTGGCAAGTTTAAGACATACATATATTAATGTACGAGTATGATCAATGCGGAGGTGGCCCTATGGGCAGGTATTCACGTTAAACATTGGATATTGTACAAATTTCCACAGAGTCTATCGTTTCCAAAGTGGGCAAAGTCATACAAAATTTTTGTAAAAAGTGAATATCTCCACTTCTACTTGGTTTCTTGGATTCTTGGTTGTCCTTTTTTTAATTAATTGGAATAAATAGTTTTAGTTCTGAACATCTTTGGAATAGTTATTTTGGTTATTTGCGTATAAATTTAAAATTCCCTAAAGTTTATTGTTTATCGTCCGAGGATTGTTTGGTACTAGAAAATATTGCAAACGCCACGCACAATGCAGCGGCATGTTCAGCTTGGATTTTTAGATTCCCAAATGCGACAATATGCTTGTTGACGTACGAGGACATATCCAGACAAATGAAAATGGTCTTTGTCTGAAAAGAAAATATTTTTCTAGAAAAACAAACGGGTTGTTCTTGAATGAATTCTGGGAATTAAACTGAATTTAGTGTTTTATTGGTATATTAGAAACATTTGCGAGAGTTTTGAGATTGATGCTATTTTCTGTTGTCATTTTCAAACGGCTCCTATATATAAATTTCAAGACACCTCCTCCAAAAATACTCCTACATTCCAATATTAACGCCGGTTTTTGCTTCGTTGTTCATTATCTCATTCGAAATATTTTTGGATATTACTCCAGACATGGTCAAACAGTTTGTGATATACATATTTAAATTAGTCTAACTTGTCGAAGAATATGAAAGTGTTTGTTAAACATTTTCGCAAGGTAATCCCATCAGTGGACAACTCAGTGGAACTTATCTGGCAAGTGTGGTTAGCTTTCAATGTTAATAATAAACGGAAACTTTTTCTTTTAAACGCGATTTTTGTAGTAACTTATAGTACGTCATTTTAAAGGGTACATGTCTCTCATTTAGTCTTATTTATTCATTGAACATTACATTGTAACCAAAGTTTTTTTTTGCTTTGAAAATGTTTGAAAAAACGTGCCGCTGAAGCATAACAATTGCTCGCGAAGCTAAGGGCGACTGTGTTTCGACATGCGATAGATGGTTTGTGCGACTTAGAGTGGTGATTTTGAAACGGATGACAAACATTACCCAGGTCAGCCAAAAGAGTTTGAAGACCAAGAAGTGAAGTCTCTACTCCATGAATATTGTTGGCAAGCTCTACACAAGCAGCAATTTCTGAACGTTTGCAAGTAGGAGCATTAATCCGAAGCAGAAAAATTAGGTACCCTATGAATTGAAGTCTAGAGACCTTGAAATGCTTAAAAGCTATAAAAGGAAACCATTTTTGCACCAAATCATTACTTGCTATGAAAAACGGATCCATTACGATAATTCGAAGCATAAGAGATGGTATGTGAAGACCGGTCAACCAGCCGAATCGACACCAATGCCAGATGTGACCAAAGGGTCTTATCTATTATGAGCTGCTGAATTCGATACCGAATGCAACTGACTCGTTTGTATAAAGAAGTGGTTTGAAGTTTTGCCTCACCTGAGATACGATTCACTTCAGAACATGGTATCCGAAATTAGCTTGATTTGTTCTTGGTCCATAAGATGAGCAGTTCTTTTCTCATGGAATCCAGATGTTACCAGAAATATGGGAAAATTTACATATATTGTAATGTTTTAAAATTAAAGTTAAATAATTTCCTTATTTTTTTTTCTTGGACCAGCACTCAGGGGACGAACCCTACTTATGCAATGCATTGTGTTGGAACTAGGAAAATGGGTTATGAGAGGGTGGATAGAGGGAGTTGTGAACAATTGATTTGAATTTTCCTATATTGAAAGTGGCAGGAAATACTTCTGCTGGTAGTTTATTCCACATACGGACAGTACGGCTAAAGAACGAATTTTCCCTGTAGTGTGTTGTGCGATCATTTATAAAGATGAGAAATAAAGTAGGAAAAAGAACGCAGCCGTGCGGTACCCCTGAATTAATCTTGAGCTCGTCTGTTAAGATCCCGTCTATAACAATTCGTATAGTGCGATTTGTGAGGAAACTCTATATAAATCGTGAGAAGTTATCACCGACACCAAAAGCAATGAGTTTCGATAAGAGAGCACCATGCCAGACTCTGTCGAACGCCTTAGAAATATCTAGAGCCACCACTTTACTTTCGCCAAAACGATGTACAGAACGACAGCATTTTTCCGCAAGCAAGGCTAAGAAGTCACCCGTAGAGCGTTCTCTACGAAGCCGTACTGGCGGTCGCTAAGTAAATTGTTGGACTCTAGATATTTCACATACTTTTCATAACTGTCGAAAGTGTAGAACAGATTGCTATTGGGCGATAATTATCAGGGTTTGTAGCCTCTCCCTTTTTAGTAATCGGCGTTACATTAGCAACCTTCCAACTAATGGAGAATCTAGCATCGAAGAACACTGCTTCAAGACCAGTGCTGGTATACCATCTGGCCTAGGAGACTTATTTATGTTAAGATCCGCTAAAACCCTTTTAACTGCGCGCGTGCGAAAGAATATATCTGGCATACTCTTTCGAGCACGGCCTCATATAAACCACACACCCAAAATCGAGAAACAATTACAACGGACACAAGGAAAATCACGTACACTGGGTTTAACAACTATGTGAAGAAGATTAATAAAAGGACATATAAATAAGATTTCAAGTGAAATATGATCTAAGAGGGCGTTGCAGAAACTTCTTAGCCTAGCACAGAAAGAGAATACATAGTTAGTTTTTGAAAAACATTTTTATTTTTCTATATAATCTCCTGACACTTCAATACACTTACATAGTCCAACACTTATTTAGCAATTCTATCCCTTGATTAGAATAGTTTTCCTCAAGACCTTCAAAATAGTGGTTTGCAGCTGTAATTGCATTTTCATTTGAGGTAAAACGCTTGCCAGCTAGGAATTTCTTTTAGAATTGGGAACAGGTAAAAGTCACTGGCAGCTAAATCAGGAGAATAGGGTGGGTGGTCAAGCAACTCGCACTTTAATACGTTGATTTTAGCCATTCATTGTTAAAACCCTCTTGTGCGCTGTTGCGTTGTCTTGATGAAAAGTTAGGTGCCTATTCGGCCACAGTCGAAAATGCTTATCAAACGAATTTTCATTTGGTATTATGGTGCACATTCGATGAAAAAAAGCTATTGTGAAAATCACTCTTTTTTGGGTCATTCACAATAGTAAATTTCTATCAGCTGGCGCTATATTTGTTTACAAATTCTTAAAGAAAAATAAATTAAATTTGAAATGACCAACCACGGATTTATGATTTGATGATTCGTCTGATGAAGATGAATCCTTACTAGAACTGGCCAGAAGCAGAAAAAGGCTGAAGGCTGCTTCCAACATTTTGGAAATGGTTTCCACGACTTGAGTATATTATTTAATGAGGTTTTGAGAAGGATATTACAGATTTATTACAAATTTTCGACTCTGCAAAGCAGCGTTTGTGGACTTGCTGTCCATTACTGATGAACTGCTGCAGCAATGCTTAAAGAGCAGCAACAATCCCAAACATATTAAAATTGGTAATAGTTTTTCTGATTTTCCTCCATGAGAGAAACGAGCTTCTCCAATTGCTGTTTTGTACTTAGGACCTTAGTCCTGCAGGATATTAACAAAAGTAATTTACAAGTAGTATTTGGTTGACCAAAACCAAAACAAATAATTTTTTAATAAATTTTGCACAGTTTTAAACACCGTCGACAGCAAATTTGTGTTCGATAAAAAATTCGTTGAACAACGAAATTTTCGACAGTGACGTCAACTCATAATACAAATTTTACATTCGATAGTCGATTTCCGATAGACAGCGAAGATCGATTGTCGAATGCAGCTTATAATAGGGGCCTTAGTTTTTTGTGCTGTAAGCCAGGATGTTTTTGTCGAATTTTTACATTCAATTGATCCAAAATAGTACTCTGAATTTGTTGTTTTACCCTTTTGAAGTTTAAAGTCCCAAAAAACCGTTGTGCATAAACTTACCAGCCGATTAATTTGTTTTTGCCTTCTTTGGGGCACTTCCTCCAGCTTCAGTCTATTGCTTGGATTGTGTTTTTTTTTGTCTCTGGAGTCTAGTAGCAGTGGTTCCATGTCTCATCCAAACAAGCTTGAGAAATTTTCATTCTTATGCGTTTTTGGTCGACCGTTAACAAATGGGGCACCCATCTTGCAGAAAGGTTTTTCATCTCTAATTCTTCATGCAAAATTAAATGGACTTGATCATTGGAGATGCCCATGATATTGGCTATTTCACACACTTTTAATACAATTTGATGTACTTTGGCTACAATTTCTGTTGTTGTTTTGTTGCTGCTTTTTGGACGTCCACTACATGGTTCATCCTTGTACGACCACATTTAAATTCAGCAACCCAATTGTTTGTGTTGCACCATATCATTATGAATTTCTTGTTCCGATAAACCTTTTTTATTTAAATGTTTAATGACACCATGAATTTCTAATTTCTACATTGGAAAAAAAAATCGCAGATGCGTCTTTTTTGAACAGCTGTTTCTATATAAAGGAGTTGCCACATCAAAAATAAATTTAACATGTGTCCATAGCACAGATGGAAGTTTCCAAAACACTTAACTTTTGTCTGTTTATACAGCGCTTGCTGTGCTAGGCTGAGAAGTTTCCGAACCGCCCTACTAATGCTTTTGCTGAGGATTTAAAATTATTGGATAATGGATTTAATTCACGGAATTAGAAGCAAAAAAATCAAAAGTTTAAAAAAATTTAATGCTGAGTTTATAAATAATATTACTATTAAAAGAATTTACTGCCAACAGTGTAGAAATACGGAGTAGTTATTCTAATCAACTAATTTTATAAATCTAATGGGACAACACAAACTACATATCGTCACCTAAAATGCCCAAAAGACGTAATTTTACAAGAGAAGCAAAAAAACGTTATAACATGAAAACTGTTTAATTGAAAATCGCGATATGTACATATCGTCACCTGAAGTTGGTCGTCAATCTTAAGACAAGATGTGAAGAAATCGCGATTTTCAATTAAACAGTTTTCATTTTATAACGTTTTTTTGCTTCTCCTGTAAAATTATGCTAATGAGGGTTACGTCTTTGGGCATTTTAGGTGACGATATATGTATGAATGTATATCAAAACTTTTACTGCTGTTAAGCTCTTATGAGACATTTTTTTTTTTTTTTTGCTGAAGGGTGCTTTCAGTAGTCGCTTTACACCTGCTATATTTTAATAACATATTTCTGCTGTAGGGTTTTGATTTGTTTTTTTTTTTTTATTATTATTATTTTTTATCAAGATTTTTTAATACAATTCATACATTAAAAGTCATAATGATAATAAAATAATAATCATATCATAACACTATTAGTTTAACCAGTTCAACAGTTAACAAAGCAAAGAAGCCTTTGCTAACATACGATACGACAACGATGGAGTAGAAACTTAACTTGACTCAACACAACTCAATTTAACTTAAACTCCAACTCCACATGATACGACACCGTTTCAGCAATTCATTTGATCGTAGGTACGTTTTTTCCTGTATGCGTTCGCTGGCTCGTTCGTTTGTTCATTTAATTTCATTTATTTCTTTATTTACAGGTTAAAAACAGATGTGTGGATGGACGGACGTACAGACGGACGGCAAGAGAAGTACGACTTTACAGCTTAACTCAGTTAACAAATGCAATAAATGCTTATAATGCGGCCAAAACAAAAAGGTTTAAAAACGAACTTTTTTCTCTCAAACCTACACACTCATATACTCGCACATACATACATACTCGTACATACATACATACTCGTACATTTATGAATACAATAACTTTTGGAAAATGTTGAAAAATTAATAAGCAATAAAATTGCCATGAAATTAATATTCCCATGAATCTCGTGAACATCATGCTGGGCCAAAACAGCTGGAGTACTAATACTCGGTCAACATTAAAAAGGTTTTGCCCTCCGCATTTTTTTTTTTTTTAGTTCTGTGTTGGTTGACTGGTTGGTTGGATGTGTTAAATAAAATGAAAACAAGAAATAACAAAAAGTTTTAATAACAGAATCAAATCACTGGTTTAGATATGAAGTAAAAAAACAAGTAAGAAAGTATAGTCAGTCAAGCCCGACCATATAATACCCTACACCTAGTATATGTATGTATGTTATATGGGAGATATGACCTATTATGGACCGATCATCCAAAAGTTTAATGTCATGATTTCTGTAAATATAAATATTGTGTATGTTAAACTTTATCTCGATATAAATAATTTTAAAAAGATTTATGGAGGTTAAAGTAGATTACGGGGAGGGTCTGATATGGGAGTTTCGACTAATTACGGACCGACCATTATAAAATTAGGTGTCATCATTTCTGTATATTATTTGTGTCGAATTTTATTTGATTACCAACATTCTTAAGAAATTTATGATCGTTAAAGTGATTTTCGAAAGTGGGCCTTATATGGGAGCTACGACTAATTATGGACCAATCATAATAAAATTGTACCGTATTATTTGTATATACATATATGAAATATATTTGCGTTCAATATTATTTGGCTACCAATATTTTTGAGAGAGTTCTGTGCTTTAAAGTGATTTTCGGAAGTGGGCCTTATATGGGAGCTACGACTAATTATGGACCAATCATAATAAAATTGTACCGTATTATTTGTATATACATATATGAAATATATTTGCGTTCAATATTATTTGGCTACCAATATTTTTGAGAGAGTTCTGTGCTTTAAAGTGATTTTCGGAAGTGGGCCTTGTATGGAAGCTACGACTAATTATTAACCGATCTGAACAAAATTTGTAGATGTGATTTGGCTTCATTTACCACTCATTTGTGGTGAAATTTGTTTGGATACTTGCATAATTCAAACATTTATGATCGGTAAACCCCAATTTCGAGAGGACTTTTGTATGGGGGCCAGATTAACTAATGGACCGATTGCCACCAGTTTCCATCCCATCCGTCCTTGCGCCGAACAAATATCACTTACCAATTTTTATCAAAATATCTTCAAAATTGCGAACTGTACTCTGCGCACAAGCTTTACATGGACAGCCAACCAGCCAGACGGACGGACGGACGGACATCGTTAAACCGACTCAGAAAGTGATTCTGAGTTGATCGGTATACTTTAAGGTGGATGTTGGACCAATATTTTTGTGTGTTACAAACATATGCACAAATCCAATATACCCTCCCCACTATGGTGGTGTAGGGTATAAAAAATAAAAAAATCTGTGTAGCAAACTCACACAAGCAGGCTCACTCAAACAAACATTCATACACACACAATTTAATTTTGACATATTTAGTTTAAAGTGGGTATTAACGAAATATTTTCTAAAGATTAAATCGTTTAAACGGTATAATTACAACAGAATCTTTGATCAAGACTTGTAAATATGTATGTCTTGTTTCAATAAAATTAAATTAACAAGGAATTTGTTTGATTCGAAAATATAGTTACAAATATTCCACATATTCCACTGCATATTCTGGTAATATTATTTATTTTTAAATTGTTTTCTGCACACTCCTACAAAAAGTGTTAAACCAAGTCCTTTTCCTCACCATAAAAAACTTATAGTGGGTGTTTATAAATAGAGATGTGACGGATATCCGGCAACTATCCGGTTTGCCGGATATCCGGCTTAAGTTTGTAATACGAACGGATACCGGATAATGAGCTACTATCCGATATCTGGCCAGCCGGATATATTCCTAGAATTATTTTAAGCAAATAAATTTTTATCAAGTAAGTAACAATAAAAGTAACCAACAATTACAAATTATCTTTCAAAAACTTAAAATACGTTTTAAGATATTCACTTTACTGAAAAATTTATGTCTAAACTAAAAACTTAAAAAAACGTCCAATTAATAAAACTACTGACATTAATACTCAAAATTAAGAAGAGTTAGATTATGGTGAATAAAAACTAAATTTTTAGCGTTCGCAGACAATAAACGATTTCGCTTGTTTTCGTAAACCAAGCCAGTTTCCGAAAAAAGTCTTTCGCTATAAACGTTGCTGAAAGGAACGTTTTGGCAAGCTTATATATTTTTTGGAGTTAAACGACCACCAAACGTGAGGATCCTGACTGCGATCAATTCGAACTTCCTTCAAGAAGAATTCAATCTCAGTAGCAATTGGGTTCTTCTCATGATTCCGAGACTGAATGTAGTTTTCATCTGCCACTTCATTAAAATTCACGAGCTATATTTCAATCAGTTTCATTTAATCGTAACTGTTTAGGTCTAGTTGAAGACATCGATGAACAACTACTAATGGAAGACGTGTCGCAAGTCATTCTTAAGTGTTCCAATAAAATGTCTTTAATTTGCAATCCAGCCGCCGGATATTCGCCTATACGGCCTCGCATCTTGCCGGATATCCGGCCCAATCACTATCCATCACATCTGTATTTATAAACTTTAATATTTCACCTATTAAAAAGTGTAACGCAAGAATACCTATTAGAAGTGCTATTAACTTCCTTTAATCAAATATGCCCTAGTCCTACAACATAATTGATGGCCAGAGGGGTATTAGATATCCTACATGCATATAGTGTATACAATTACTACCAGTGTCCGCCTGTCAAGTGCCCATCGTATTTACATTTGAAAGTCAGACTGACATACTCCTGGTCATTCATTTTTAAATAGATTTTATCAATTGTTGATACTCGTGCAAGACAGATTCAGAAATTTAATACATGTGACTTCACCAGAGATCTATAATCTAGGCAGGACTGACCAATGCAAACTCCGTATACACTTCCACACAACTATCCTGCACAACTTTCAAAGTCTCCAACGCATTTATGTGTATTTGTCGAAACTGAACCAACCAACGAATTTTATATCCGCCTTGAGATGAATATAGTAGACAGAAGGAATCTGATTCCTTAACTCCATATTCGATAAAAAGTATGACTTGATACAGAAAATCTCAGACAAGACGATAAGGATCAAAAGGAGAAGGCTAACAGGCTAGAGGAGGAGTTAACAATGCTGGATACTGGCGACCAACGTCTTAATTCGTTACAGTGATGGCCCGCCAACCTGTATTGTGTAAACCGTCTTAGTCATCTCTTCAACTTTGGGCAATTTCGTTTAGGTTTTGCCTCTATCAAATGAAAGAACTAAGACTCTGAGTCAAACTATACTATATTTGGACAAGACACAGCCAATCACTGCATCCGACTTTCTTTATCACAGGCAACAGATGCAGGATTGTTATTGCACTTGAAGGTGCACTTACTGCAGCCTTTAAGAATGAAGAGCAAAATGTTAGGAGGACTATGTATACACTCGACATTATCACAGACTTGGGGTTGGTCTGAGTCACCAGCCTCTTTACAAGAAGCAGTCATGGTAGCGGGTATGTTGCAAGCCAAAACCTTGGCAGTTTGTAATGTCATGTGCACACTTTGCCGTCAATCTAAGCTGGAAATGGATGCAGTAGTTTTAAGTCTGGGCGATTTAGTAGACTCACAACCACAAAAACGTATCTATCAATCGTCCAATGCAGAAAACTCCTCGGAACAAGATGAGACACCCAAGATGTCGGTAGTTAATGTTGATTTCATAAACTCCGAAACAAATATGTAATTACATTCCTTATTCAATATTTGATTCCATATCTCAACAGATATTATTAGGTGTTGTGGGGGCTTTTACATATTTCAATTACATTCATTATTTAATCAAATTTTGAGTTTTTTCAAACATTTTAAAAGTTGAGTAAATCGTCCTTCTTCGTTAGTTTCTTTTAAGGAGAGATTTCATCGCTTAATATGCAATCACTTTTTGACATCTCTTTGATCATAAATAAAAGTGCAACATCTGCAGAGATGCATATCACTACCCTAAAATGCTTTAGCCGGATTTAAAATGACATCTATCTCTTTAAATAAAACAAAGTCTTCCTCTGTCATCTGTTGAGCTATTTTTTTTTAGAAGAATTTCCAATTGCAAAAACCGTAGACACATCAAATAGTGCGTTCGAATTTGGCAATCGAAAATTAATTGTAATTCTTTTACATTTATTTCTTCGACAAACTTTTGTAAAATTTGAATTTTTGTTGATGACTTTGTAAGTTATTTTTTTTTTAAGAGAAGTAACACTCAGGTAATTAATATGCCTACATATAATTGCGTTACATTCTTTGGAAAGGGGATAGATAGAAGAAAGCTTCATATCACAACTCTGCAATTGCGCATTATGTTTGTTTTAGTGCTGCATTGCAGCGCCTCTGGTGGTGAGTAGGCGCATTAATGTTAAAGCTTGATTTTATAGCCGAAGGAGCGAAGGCGCTGTGATAAATATTAGCTATGATGTATAGAAAGAAAACTAATAATCATCAGAAACCGATGTTGTTTTTGAGTGGCAGCGGCTGGGAATCGAACCCGGGCTACAAATACCAACTCATGCTTAATGATCAAATGCGTTAACCAATTCAGCTACAGCAGCCTCATTTTGAAATCTTTCTGACTGAATCTGTCAGTAGATCGATCCATTTTCTAATCCTAATCTCAACAAGATCGCAAAGAATTTTAACATTTGAAATTATTTCCTGCACCGGGACATACAGCGTTTTTGATCGCTAGGTATTCAATAGAAGCTTGGATTGGTTAAGAGAAAGTTGTTAAAAATCAGATTTCGTGATCTCAAATGGATTTATTAGTGACTGCCGCCTAACAGAAAATCACACTTACTGGTAAATATGCAGCTTATTATGATAATTTTATAACTAAGGAGATGTAATTTATTAAACCAGCTTTTAATTTGTAGCATTCCAGTGTTTATTTTTTTTTAAAGAAAATCTCTTATCGTTGTCTTATGTCCCAATTTACACAAAGCAATTCTTATTAAACAGATTAATACAAACTATTTCCTTGACATTTCTTCGATGTTCATACAGCACAATTCTTATTGCTTAAATCACACGTATTTTTATTTGAGAGTATACACACACATTTGTATACACATACATATGTAATACTAATAAGAGAGTAACACGAATTGCTAGTACAATCTGGTAGTACAATCCTCACCCTGATGTCTAAAAAGTAATGAGCTTAGCTTAAAGAATTGCTTCGTGTAAATTGGGACTATATGTTTTTAACGTTCACAAAATTGAAGAGTTTAATTGTATCCAAGCAATGCATATTTTTCGTAACTTTCACAAACTCTTATCTAGATCCAAGCTTGCGCACAGTTTTCGAAAAGAGCCTTAAAATCTTCAGTTTCCATAATAATCAGACTAACAAGTTTACAATTCATTCAATATAATTTGAACTTCTCAATGTAAATTAGAAGCAACAATGTTTTACAAATAAAAATAAAATATATATTTTACAAGTGCCCATAAAGTTTGTTGTGAATTAAACAATATTATCCGCTAATAATACATAAATAATATTATAAATAACTAAAAGATACCCAGCCATACAAAAAGATTTAAATACGTTCAAATTACTTTAAACAAGTTGTCATATTCTCTTTTCCATTTTGACAATTTTTCACACCTGAGGTAAAAGCGGGTCTCTCTCTCTGTCTGTCTATAGAGCTACTGACACAAGTATTTAAATTTTGTATTTTAAACAAGAGAAGAAGAAAAAAAACACTTGGAAGATGTGGATTCGGTTAAAGTCATGACAACTGAAACACAAACTCGACACCAACCAACAATACAATCAAATGTTTATAGATTAAATTAATCCTTTTATTTATGAAGACTCGTATTGTTATTGTTGTTGCTGTTGCTGCTGATGCACATGATCGTAAAATCAAAAGAGAAATGTGACTAATTCATGATCTTTAATAACATGTGGAACAACACAATAACACAATAACAACAGCAAATAAAACTATTGCCAGCATATGGTTGGTGTCTGAACTGGCTGGTTGCATGCAGCTAAATAAAAACATTTTCTTACTTGCTGGTTTCTTGCTGGTGTTCTGATCAAAAGGTATTTTTTTATTTTTTAGAGATCGTTTTTTCTTTTAATGGATGAATCCCTTGTTTCAATTTTTATGATCGACTTTATACAAGCATTAAGTTGTTTAAATATTTCGTTTTATTGTCCGAACAATTTGTTGTCGTTCATAAAGATCATGTTTACAATTATGATCATTTTAATATATATTTTTTCTGTTTCTGTTGGTATGATAATGTTATCAAATATTGAATAAGTTTAATTCAAAGTAGAAATGTTTCCAATGAGACATATAATGAAATCAGCCCAAATCTATAACTGTCGACCGACGCCTCGGTACTTAATTTGCCTGCAAATAAATATAATAAATACATTTGTAGTATTATTGACCAACGACACTTTAAAGTACCATTTTGTCTTTCAAATATAATATTTGTTTTGCTAATTGGCAACTTTGTTCGTCTAGAATAACGGTAAACTTAAATGTATTGTGACATCTTCTTAAATTGCCGAAAAAAGTTTTACCCCCATGGCCCGCGATAACGTTCGCTTACATAAGACTTAAGACACAAACTTGATTGTGGAATAAACAAACTTGATTGAGTAAAAAAAATAGATACGATGAAAAGTTTGTGTCTTAAGTCTTATCTAAGCGAACGTTATCGTTCGGCAACGCGGGCCAGGGGGGTTAATATCACTCTTATCATTTTGAAATCTTTTTTTAATTGAAAATTAATTAGTTTTGCGCACATAAACGTATAAGAATTTAATAAAAAGTTGTTAGTTACGCTTTGGACTGGTAAGTAGCGTTGGGCTGTGCTTGCTTTTTTTATACCAAGAAAATCACAGCATTTCTAATTATCAATAATAGGACAATGGCAGGAATTCGTTCAAAACGTCTCGCAACAAATGAAATTCTGACAATTTTGGCGTCAATTCCTCTTGATAATAACAATGACACCGATGTTGAGAGTGAAGAGGAATATGAAGCCGGTGATGACACATTGAATGAGTGCTTACAAAAATTGTTAGATGAAACAATCAGGAAGCATGTGAGAGAGAATTGCAACGAAAAGACTTTGATGTTGAAATCCACGATGAAAACGATGAGGATGGTATGATCCAAATTGCACCTAGCACCAGTAAGCCAATAAGAGAACCTGAGCCGAGTCGCCGATGGAAATCTAAAACCCACGAAACTATTATTCCCGAAGGGTCCTTTTGAAGGAGTATTTGATAATTGTAACACTCCTACTGAATATTTTCTTTTATTTATTGCCGATATAGCAGAAAAAATAATATTTCAGTCAAATTTATACGCCACACAGAGGAACAAAATTTTAAATCTAAAGGAAAGTGAGTTTTATGCATTTTTTGGCATAAACTTTTTTATGGGTTATGTCAAACTACCCAGCTGGAAAAACTATTGTGAAACAGTTTATGATTTCCGACAATGAGTTGGAATAGGTTCGACGAAATATTGAGCAATTTGCACATACATAAATGACAATACAAGTATTCCCAATAATAATAAAGACCGGCTGTATAAACTTCGACCTATGATTGATGAATTAAACAATAAGTTTCATTAACTTTACCATGGTACAAGACAACGCTCCGTTCATGAATCCATGATTCTGTTTAAAGGTCGAAACACAATGAAGCAGTACTGCCCGATGAAACCTATGAAAAGAGTCTATAAATTGTGGTGCCTAGCAGACCAGAAGGGTTACATAAAACAATTATCAGTTTATCAAGGTAAAGATGAAGCTTTAGAGAAAAAGTATTCTGAATTTGGTCTTGGCGGACGAGTGGTTTTGTCAATGACGGAAAAGTAGTGGTGAAGAAATAAAATAGTTTTCTTTGATAACTATTTTACATCAATTCGCCTTCTAGAAAAACTAAAAACAGAGAGAACAATAGCATGTGGAACAATACGATTCAATAGAAAAGGAACACCTAGAAATTTTGATAATGACAAAAGAATGAAAAGATGTGATTGGGAGTCATGAACCCCCTTTTTTAAATGGATGGATTGCAAACCAATTTTTGTTTTGGCAGCTAACTTTCATGGAACTGAGCAAACGACTGCTTCTGGGAGAGACCGCAGTGGTAATTTAAAAGCTGTAGATTGTCCAACTGTTATCAAGGACTACAATTCATATATGGGCGGAGTTGATCATGCTGACCAATTACGAAGTGCCTACGGTATTGACCGAAAATCAAAGAAATGGTGGTACCGCATTTTTTTGGGGCGTATTAGAAATGACTTTTATAAATTCTTATATAATAACGGGTGGTTAAATTTCAAGGGCCGATGTTGATTTTGAATAAAATACAAACTAAGTAGAAAATTATTGTAATTTTATTTTATTATGATATATTGGTATTACTCAATTATGTATGGAACAAAATATCGGCCAAATGGGCGCCGCGACCACGGCAGCACACCTCCATCCGATGGTCCAAATTTTCGATGACCCTGAGGCATAATGGAGGTTCTATGCCGTTAATGTGCCGAATTATCTCATCCTTTAGCTCTTGACTTGTTGCTGACTTATCGACGTACACCTTTTCTTTCAAATAACCCCAAAGAAAAAAGTCCAACGGTGTCAAATCACATGATCTTGGCGGCCAATTGACATCGCTATTATGTGAGATAACACGGCCATTGAATTTGTTGCGCAAAAGAGCCATTGTTTCGTTAGCTGTGTGGCAAGTGGCATCGTTCTGCTGAAACCACATATCGTCCACATCCATATCTTCCAATTCGGGCCATAAAAAGTTCGTTATCATCTCACGATAGCGAACACCATTCACAGTAACTGCCTGACCGGCCTCATTTTGGAAAAAATACGGCCCGATGATGCCGCCAGCCCATAAACCGCACCAAACAGTCACTCTTTGTGGGTGCATTGGTTTTTCGACAATCACTCTTGGATTCTCATTCGCCCAAATGCGGCAATTCTGTTTATTGACGAATCCACTGAGGTGAAAATGTGCCTCATCACTGAATTGATCATCCACTGTTGCCATTTCTTGCCACCATTCTGCCCATTCACGACGTTTGCAATAGTCAAGAGGCTTTAGTTCTTGAGCCAATTGCACCTTGTAAGCGTGTAAATGCAAGTCTTTATGCATAATGTTCATCAACGACGAGCGTGAGAGGTGCAATTGTTGGGCACGACGACGAGTTGAGGTGGACGGCTCTTCAGCCACACTATCGCGAACAGCAGCAATATTTTCTGCAGGACGAGCATGCACTGGTGTTCTCACATCTTCTACAGACCCGGTTTGCTCGAATTTTTCCACGATTTTTGCGATTGTACGCACATTTGGACGATCAAATTGACCAAAAAAAATCACGAAGTGCACGATATGCATTTTGATTTGAACGCCCATTTTCATAATAAGTCTGGATAACTTTAACACGTTGTTGGATTGTGTATCTCTCCATGGTTCAAATTGAGTAAGTCTTAAATAGAGAAATGTCAAATAAAATTCGGAAAAAAGCTTGGCGCTAGCAATTTAACCACCCTTTATATTGTCAGTCATATGGAAAAATAACTCTTTTTGGAATTCAGGCGCTCTGTAGCTCTAGCTGAAGCTTGAAATCTATAGCCACAGATGACCATTCCTTCCCAAGCTCTAAGAAACGTCGTGGAAAGGCCGAATCTGTTCCAAAGGATGTTCGGCTAGGAAATCTTGGTACGCATTGGCCAAATTTTGTCGAAACACATGGAAGATGCGAACTTAGTAGTAATAATAAAGTTCAGTCGAAGCCATACTCTAAAGGCTGCCATTGTGGTGTTTATTTATGTTGCAATGATAAAAAGAATTGCTTTGTAAAATACCATGGCATAAATTTATAATAAGATTTAATGTAATATATTTTTCTAAACAACAACAATGATAATTGAATAAAATCTTTCTGTTTTTGTTAAACTTTTTTGCATATACTGACCCAACGCTACTTCAAAGTACCATGTCCTTTTCGGTCCCTTGCAAGTCATTCTTAAAAATAAAAATTTTTTAGATAAATTTCAGATGATATTATGTTTAATATTTTATAGAAGAGATTAAGGTCCTTTGACTCAGATTTTAAAATCGAGCATCCGTTAAGATCATTTAAAAAATAATAATAAGATCTCAAGCGGATTTGTAAACGCGAATTTCTTGTAAACTCTAAGAGCTCAACTTGTAGATATATCGAACAATCTTTCAAAGTGTAACTGCACTCCTATTGGTATAAATTCAAAATTTAAACTCATTTATAACTCTCTTACCTACGTCCGAATTTGCATTATAAAAAATAACATTTGTTTCCATTTTCTTAAATTAAATTCCCACAGTGCACTTTACTGAATGTTCTTTTTTTTTTTGCCTGAGAATATCCTATCAGGAACAGCTGGGTGTTTTCCAAAATTTTCAAAGCAAACTCTCACGGCATTAAAATGAATTATTTTTGAAACAATGTCCTTGGTCTAAAACACTTCATTACTTTGTTCCAAAACAACTTTCTACCAAAATATGTGGTTTAATATGATTTGCTAATTAAAAACACAAAATAATAATAATTAACTAGATTTCCCATAAAAAACCGAATTAATTTTATATAATTAACAAACTCAATCGATTAAAAATATAATTTGGATGATAAACGAAAAAAAAACCCCCCGAAGAAAAGAAAATTGACAAGCTACTCTAACAGAAATTAATTAACGAGATGATTTTGGAAATTGTTTATACGATGATTTAAAATAACAGGTCAGATTTTAATTGTTCCGAAAAATACAAAACAGCAGCCTCAATCGCAGTAACACAACAACACCAACAACACAGACAACATGAAACAGTAAGATTGTTAATAATGTTATTATTACTGCTGTTGTTGTTGTTGTGGCAACTGCCACAAAAAAAAAAAAAGAAGGGTTCTTCTCTACTTCCATACAACTGCACTTATTGGCTGCTATTGCTATTGCGCTGTTGGTCGTCATACGGCTGCTGTTCCAAGTGATTTTGTTTGTGTTGCACACAATCACGTTATTGCAACCACTGTTTTTATACCCTACACCACTCAGAATCACTTTCTAAGTTGATTAAACGATTGAATTTGGTTGCAATCGGTTCATTCTCGATCATAAATGTTTGAATTCTGCACGTATCCAAACAATTTTCACCACAAATAAGTTATACATGAAGCCTAATCACACCTCGGTCCACAATTGACCATAGCTCCCATATAAGCCCCACTTTCGAAAATCACTTTAAGAAGCACAACTCTTTTGAAAATATTGGAAATATCTTGAACACAAATAGGTTTCATATACAAGGTGGCGCAAAAGTAATCCTCCTATCAGAAAATGCTATAAATTTTGCGATTGGCCACAAATGTCAGTTCTGTTTTGACATTTGTGTAGTGAACACATGCGAAATACACGTTAATAAACAATGTTACGCTACACTGCTCCAGAACGCGGAATATTGCTGCCTATTTATTTGACCAATAATCGGTCGGTGACTTTGGCACAACGTGAATTTTGTCGAAGATTTCCGTCCAACGTCTACTGGTGAAACATTGCGACGTTTAGGCGCTCGTCTCGAAGAGACTGGCACAACACGAGATACTGCCAGGCGTGGCAGACCCCGGAGTAGCCGTTCTGCAGAGAATATTGCTGCTGTAGCCGAGGATGTCATGGAAGCGCCGTCGACATCGACTAAACGACGTACCACGTAAATGGGTATCAGTCGACGGTCTTTACAGCGAATTTTGGTACAAGATTTGAAGATGTTTCCGTACAAAGTCCAGACGGTGCATCAGCTGTTAGCTGCTGACCGCCAAGCGCGTCTAACATACGCTCATCAAAAATAATCATGAGTAATGAGGCCCATTTCCATCTTAGCGGGTACGTAAATAAGCAAAATTTACGCTTCTGGGGCACCTTTTTCTTCGCAGACGTCGCGGGCCAAACGGTTACTGTGAATGGTGAGCGCTACAGAGCAATGATCAACGAGTTCTTTTTGCCGCAACTTGATGAATTGGGATTGCCAAACATGTGGTTCCAACAGGACGGTGCAACGACACACACTGCACGTGCCACAACCGATATGCTGAAGGACTGATTTCCCGGGCGCCTAATCTCCCATTTTGGCGATTTGCACTGGTCAGCAAGATCGCCTGATTTGACCGCTCCAGACTTCTTTTTGTGGGGCTTTTTGAAGTCGCGGGTTTATGTCAACAAGCCTAAGACTCTTGCAAAGAGACAATATCCGTCAAGAATGTGAGGACCTATCGCCGGAAGGTTTGGCCAAAGTGATGGAAAATGCCATAAAAAGGGCTCAATCAACTGTGGCGGCGGCCATTTACATGACATCATATTCTCGACTTGATGTAAAAAAATTAAAAGACCAAATAAAAATAATCCACAAGAAGAATCAAAGTTTTTCATTTTTTTTTTTTTTTAATTACAGCCAAAAAACTTCGGAAGTTTACTTTTGCGCCACCTTGTACATACATATAAAGATAAAAATAGCGTTTTGAGAATATGGAGGGAACATTTTTCCAGATTGTTGTTATCTGGTGACAGCGGCGAAGAAGATACATACCCCCATTCCTATAAATGATGATGGTGTAGAGTGCACACCGCCCAGTGAAGAAGAGCTGAAAATAGTACAGCTATGGATTATCGGCGGAGCTGTTTAAGACCGGAGGTGATGTGTTGGAAAGGAGCGTGCATCAACTTATATACAAAATTTGGCTGGAAGAACGCATGCCCGAAGATTGGAGTCTCAGTGTGCTATGTCCCGTTCACAAGAAAGGAGATAAAACTATCTGCACTAATTATAGAGAGATTATATAGAGAGTCTCCTTCCTATCGCGTAAAAGCTACTGTCGTGTATAATATGTGAAAGACCAAAAACTAAGGAGAATGAAATAATTGGCCCTTGTCAATGTGGCTTTGGACCTAATAAATCAACCACAGACCAGATTTTCACACTACGACAAATCTTGGAAAAGACTCATGAGAAGCAAATTGACAGCTACCACCTATTTGTCGATTACAAGGCCGCTTTTGTTAGTCCTATACGTGCAAAGGTGTTTGATGCCATGTCTGAATTTGGAATACCTGCAAAGCTGATCATGATGACCTTAACTGATACGAAATCATCAGTAAAAATAGGAAAGGATCTCTCAGAGCTGTTTATCACCAAACGAGGTTCCAGACAGGGCGACAGTCTACCATGTGACCTCTTGACATCATGGAACGAACTTTGCGAGATGGCAGCAAATGAAGATAAGACCAAGTTGGTGGTTTCAACGAACAGAGAATCCACTTGATTAGCAAATCTGTGAGAGTTGATAAATACAACTTCGAGGTAGTAGATGAATTTATATACCTCGGTTACGCCATAAATAAAACAAACAACATCAGTTTGGAAATAAAACAACGAATTGTACTTGGTAATAGATGCTATTTTGGGCTAAGCAAACAATTTAAGAGCGCGTGCTTAGTCAACAAGATGCACCGCTTCATCTTGGTGTGTTCGAGAGAAAAATTCTTCGCAAGATATATGGACCAATCTGCGTAAGTGGAGAATATCGATATCGTACGAACCGAGAGCTGTATGAACTGTACGCCGACATTGATATAGTGAAACGTGTCAAAATACAAAGACTTCGTTGGCTAGGACATGTTAAGCGAATGAATGAAGCTGTTCCAGAAAAAAAGCTGTTCGAATATGATCCTGTAGGCAGGCGAAAAAGGCGTAACTCCGCTAGAAGGATCAGTCCAGGAAGGCATTTCCAAACATAATGTTAGAAATTGGAGATGAAGCGCAGAAGACCGAAGCGTCTGGAAAACTATTTTAAGTTCGGCCAATGACCCACAAGGATTATTATAAAAGGCCAGTTAAGCAAGTAAGTACATATACAGAAATCATTATACCTAATTTTATAACGATCGGTCCATAATTCGTCATAACTCCCATTAAAGAGCATCTTTTGAAAATCACTTTAACTTGCACAAATCCTTTAGAAGGGTCGATATCGAGGTAAAATTTAATGCTAATACTTTGCATATGCACAGAGGTCACGCTACTACCCTGCAAAAATCTGTGGAGTACGTGGTCCATTGTAGCTAAAATTTTGTGCTCCATTTCATTTTCAAAGCACAACTTCTTGTTACACGATAAAAGAAGGAGATTTCTCATAGCCTCCATACAAAAATTTTCCCGAAATATTGCTTAATTATATGTCTTGGAATATCAAGACAAAATTCAGCAAAAATAAGTTTTATACAAAAATAAATCGCAAAATTAAATTTTTTTTAGTTCGGTCCATGTTTGACCATAGCCCCCATATAAAGTCGACTTCCAAAATTCACTTAAATGCGTATAAAACAGATATAAATAATGTTAAACGGCTAAAACTTGACATGAAGAATCTTTATAGGCAAGTAAATTGTTGTACTAAATTTTATGGTGGTCGGCCCAGAATTGGTCATAGCTCCCATACAAGGACCAAATCTGAAAAAGACATTTATCCCTATATATATTGTATAAATATTGGTACCGGCTCAAAACTTTGCACAGATCATTTACATATATACAAAAATCATCCCACAAAATTTTGTGAATTTCGGTCTATTTTTAACCGTATGCCCCATATAAAGCCCTCTTCCGAAAATCACTTTAATACTCATACATCTCTTATAAATAAGGGTACCAATACAAAATTTTACACGGATCATTTACATACATGCCTAAATCAAACTGCTGGATTTTGAGAATATCGGTATATATTTGACTATGTCCCCCATATAAGGTCCACTTCCGAAATCCAAGTTAATACTAAAATATATCTTATATATACCGTTATTATGTTGAAATTCGACGTGAAATATCCTCATATGCATGAAAAGCACTGTTCCAAAATTTAAGAAGATCGGCCCATAATTTGTCATAGCTGCCATATAAAAATTTCCAAAAAAACAAATAAATTCGGGTCAAAAAATATTCTTTTCGGATTTAACCCATATTTGGTTTATATTTTATAATCATGATATATATCGTTGGAAAGGTATTTTTAATACCTTTTATTTAATGTTATGTTATTATCATACACCCAGTAGTTCCCGAGATATAGGCCTATATATTTTCAACTTTACGGGCCCGCCCCCTCGAAAATAGGCGTGACCGCCAACAATTTTTTTTAGCTGGCATCTCCTCTATGATGAATTTTTTTTTTTTTTTGTTTTTGAGCAAAGTCACTAAAACCGAATTGTTCCCCTTTTTTATACTCTGTTTGATAAATTACACTCAAGATTATTATGAACATCAGACAAACTCTGTAAATTATGGTAAGAATTGCATCCACAACAAAGGTGAAGGGTATATAATATTCGGCATAGCCGAATATAGCACTCTTACTTGTTTTTATTATTATTATTATGATTTTGTTGGTCTTTTTTACACATCCGTTTAACAACTTGATCATTTAATTTTCGTTCATCTTCCAACAGTTTGTGTTTAGTTTCGAGCCTTTCTTAAACGGCCAACAAACACTAACAGACACAGATAAAGGTATTTTTATGATTTTATTTATACCTGTCCACATTCTGATCGTAATAATGATGTTCGTCATCATCATTACCAACCCCGATCTTGTTGAATTTTCAATAATGAAAGAAAGAAAGAAAAAAAAAGCAACTAAAATTTGTTCATTTTTTTTTTTTTTTTATTATTGTTGTTAATAATTCGATTAAGTCATATTCACACATACTGTGTGTTAACTAACTCATCGTTCCATTCCAGCAAAACACGCATAAACTCGCGAGAGCATTAAGACAGGCATGAATGAGTATGGATGGATAAACCAAATAATACTCCATCGTCATCAACGTCCCATGTACTACGAAGTCGTATAATGAAGAAAATAAACAACAAGTTGAAATTAAATGTCCGTCTCTTTGTCGGAGTTGGTAATTTAGCTTTGACCATTTTGGCCATATGGTCAAATTATATTTATATGGATAACTGTGTTCGCAGAGGCAACCATTTCATTTCGTTTATTACGCTTCTATGGGACTTAACTTCTGTTAACTCGTCTCGTAAATTAATAAAGATTTCTTATTGATTTTAAAATGTTTCTTGTTGTCTGTTCACATGTTTGATTTAATTTTCTTTTTCAGCGCTCAACGTTCGTTATTAGTTTTTTTTTTTTTATTTTTCAGTCTAAAAAGGAAAGCCAAATGTTTTTTGCATTTCACGTCGTATGCTGTTGCATGTTTTCACAGCTTTGGTAGCACTGAAATTAAATGTATGTATGTAGGCATGGTGTAACTATACAAGGTAAGTGCAAATCGGCAACAAATCCAATACAATGCAGAAACAACAGGCATTTTGTTTGTGTAAATTAATGCACTACATACAGTCAAAAACACTTGAAAAAGTATTATGTAGTTTGAAATAAGTAAATTGTAAACAAAGTCAGTCAGCTGTGCTACTGCACTCACCTTGTCTAGTTACACCATGTATGTATGCATATATTTTGTCAATTTTTTTTATCATACTTTGTAGAATTATTGACTGACAGCTACAAAATCCAGGGCAATTATGCCACTGGTATAACCGATATTAGTATATTAAAATTTCTGACCTGTATAAAAGTTAGTTCGATATTTATTAGACATTTTTGTGGATTAAATTGTTTTTCGAAAATGGTACTTAAATATATGGCAGCTATGACAAATTTTGGGCCGATCTTCTTAAGTTTTGGATCAGTGATTTGTATGCCTACATGGATATTTCACGTCAAATTTCAACATAACAGTATATTTAAGATACATATTAGCATTGTAGGAAATTTTAGATGTGGACCGTATATGGTGGATATAGTCAAATATGGACCGATATTCTCAAAATCCAGCAGTTTGATTTTGGCATGTATGTAAATAATCTGTGTAAAATTTTGGAGTGGTATCGTTACTTATAAGATATTTATGAGTATTAGAGTGATTATCGGAAGAAGGTTTTATATTAGGGATACGGTCAAATACGGACCGAAACTCATAAAATTCTGTTAAATTATTTTTGTGTGTATGTAAATGATCCTTATAAAGTTTTGAGACTGTACCGATATTATAAGATTAATGACTATTTCACATATGGTCCTTATATGGGAGCTATGCCCAATAATGGGCCAACCACCAATTTATTTACCTATAAGGACTACTTATGTAAAATTTTAACCTGGTAACGATAATTTTACCAGTTTTTTACGTACTCGGGTGAATTTTGGAAATGAAAATTTATGTGTGATCTATGGTCAAACATGGACCGAACTATGATTTCTTTTTGCATGAAACTTAATTTTGTCGTGCTTTGTATTAATATTTCAATTTTATAGTCATTTATTTATCATAAGGCCATATTTCGGGAAGATATTTGTACGGGGGCTATGAGAAATCATGGACTGATTTTTACGCACAGGACCTTATGAGGGTTAACGAAATAGATACCTGCCCTTTTCAATACAATAAAAGTTTGAATGATTTTTATATAAATTATTTTAAATTAATTGGGGCAACATATATCAAATCATATTGTTACTTGTGTAATTCTAGTTACAAGTAGCTCTTGCTTGTTTTCGATGGAATGATTTCATAATGTTATTTTTTGTAGCCTTTAAATATTCTAAACGATCTGCTAAATCTGGTCTAAATCTGGTACGACAAAAAACTTGTTTAATTTTTGCATGGAGAATATCGGCAAAGGGTAGATAACTCGTTCCATATCGATCAAATACTTTCAAGCTAATAACAGAAAATAAGCAGCTCAAATTCTTAAGACAGACCAAACACAGAAAACATATTTTCAGGTAAAAACATTTGCTACAAACAATAAAGTCATGCCGAGAATAAATGGAATGGAATGGAAAAGTTGAACAAAACATAAGCTTTCAAGAAAGTGGCAATATTCAAGGGCTTAATAATAGATAATTTTTGGGAATCCCTAAATTGAGAAAGGTCACCCACCACCTAATGGACGACTTTAATTAACTGCAAATGTTTTAAATGTTGTCTAAATTTTATTCACATACAGTGATCATTATATTGATCGGATTTTTTTTATTATATTTTTATGTATTGTGATGTTGGTTGTTATTAATATTGCACGGTGGGTCGGCGTTATTATTACGATATGAAAATGAATGAAAAAAGATTCGGATTATAATTACCTATAAAAATTATATTAATCCCAACAATAAACAAATATAAACTGGTTGATCTAAGAGTCTAAAGTCACGCTTCAATATGAAAATATTTGACTGTAGATATTATACCTCTACTTTGAATTCTCGTAGTATGGCTTTCGAAATTCATATGCCCAGATTTTACGATAAAATAAATTATTGTCAATGATCGCTATAAATAAAAACACTTTTCGCTTGGCAGCCCACTGTTTTATTGTGACGTAAGCACATATATACATACATACATACATATGTACGTACTCGTACCCTGAGTACAAAATAAAAGTTTCTATTGTGTTGAGTTCAGTTTGCTCCGTTCGTTGTTAATTTGTTTAGTTATTTAATTAACATCCATAAAAACAAGATTTCCTGTTGCAAATTGATTAATGCCTGAATTAATTTTCAATTTTTTTGTTTTTGTATTATTGTTGCTGATCTTTTATTTTCGTCGATCTATTGTATTTTTTGTTTTTGTTTTGTTTTGTATTTTTTGCTGAAAATCAATTGATTATTTTTTTTACGATCATTATTAGTTAAAATCAGCTGCAACATAAATTAAGCGTGTGTGAATAAGTGTTGAATAGATTGTTATTGACAGTCGAAAACACATTCAATATATTGAATACTAGTAGAAGTATTAAAATATTTTAACTACGATTATACGAATTCATAATATGAGTCTACGTTTAAATAGTTTCAAACAAAATCAGTGGGGTTTGCTTGAGTTACGAGTACATACAAACATACATACAAACATACATACATACATACATACATACATACATACATACATATTAATATAAATGATGTTTTGTTGAAAGAAATTTGTTGTATGTATTTAATAAATTATGAATGAATATATTATAACTTATTAGTCATATATTAGTCATGTATATCATCTTCTTGATTTGGAAATTTTAATGAAGGCATACTAGGGATGTCCAACGGAACTGGATTTCTGTTTCTTATTAAACGAAATTGGTTTCCCAGCAAAAACTTTACTTAGACCTGTTTCACACTCATCAGTTCTGACTGTCAAGGCAAGTATTTTTCAATGAGAAGGAAAAAGATAAAAGATAATTTTCTCTTTCCTTCTCATTGAAAAATAACTTGACCTGACAGTCAGAACTGATGAGTGTGAAACAGGACTTACATTCTTAATTTTTTTTTTTTTTTAAGAGAAGTAACACTCAGTCAATTAATATGCCTATATATATTTGCATTACTTTCTTTGGAAAGGGAATAGGTTAAAGAAGTAAAGGTGGTTTAAGAAGATAGCTTTTTTTATATCACAACTCTGCAGTTGCGCATTATGTTTGTTTTTAGAGCAGCATTGCAGCGCCTCTGGTGGTGAGTAGGCGCATTAATGTTAAAGCTTGATTTTATAGCCTTTATTTACTTATTTTACTTCGGTGGCTTTTCAATGCTATACCACCCAAGGAGGACGCTGTGATAAATATTAGTTATGATGGATAGAAAAGAAAACTAAAGGCTTCATTAGTTTTTTACTTTCTGTTGCTGTTCTGTTCCGTGTCGTTCTGTTGTTAAATTTTTGTAGTTAGTTTTTCCGTATAAACGTATCAGCTGTTTTAGGTAAACAGAAAACACAACGCGAAAATAAATAAAAAAAAAACAAATCAAAAGAACAATTATTATTCTTAGTTGAACTGTTAATTTCTTAAATTTTTGGTAGTTCTTTAGTCAGGCTCAAGTTCATTAAATTTAATTTTCATAAAATTATTTTTACTGAAGGTACGAATTGTTTTACAACTTGAAAAACATTTTTTATTTGATAATTTTTCTTGGCTGGGATTCGAACCTGGGTTGAATTTACATGTTTCGAGAATCACCACATTCTCTCATCAGAATTCTTTGCGTTCTAACCCTCTGCACCACTGCGGTGACCGTTAGCCAATAGACAAATATCAATCCTTTAACCAGTGTTACCTGGTGGTTCGAAATTTGCTGTAATTATCATTTTTTAATTTCTATTCATATGTTGCCTCCTTTTCTTCAGTTCGTATTCATGTCAAGATTTTTTGTCTTGTAAACTTTGAATACATTTGTTTATTATCTTTTTTGTCCACTTTCGTCGACATTTTTATGTGTACCACTTTTGAGTACAAATACAAACATTAGAAGCTGGTGCCCGTAGAAAAGCGTGGGGCGCGTTGTTATGAAACAAAATTCTCAATTATTGAAAATTCGTAGTTTTAAACATGATTGGTTGTATTTCTTTCGGTCTGAAATATTAAAATATACTCACGGCAGTCATGTTTTTTTAAGTCCAGGTTGGTATGGGCGCCCCACGCTTTTCTTTAAGGGATGTGTGAGATTTTTTCCATTTTGATTTAAAAGTTTATGTTGTTTGAAATGTTCTTATTTTTTGACTTTTAGTCGATTTTTTTAGTATTCATACTTATTTTGTGTTCACAACTGATCAATATATTAAGGTAAAGAAAAGCGTTTCTTAAAAAATTGTTTTTTTTTTATTTATTTATTTTTTACTTTTTAGTAACGAATAGCTTTTTATATTGTAAAATGATGAACACTTAACAAACGTCACAGCACAATTCAAATTGCATTTTATTTGTTAACGTTACAGTCGTAGTTTTGCGAAGACTACTCGAAAATATTAAAATTTGTTAAATTCTATTCCAGGTGTATTGTTTTCCTTAGTAAAGTAGGAAGGAAATATGATTAAGCGTACAAATCGGAATGGAAGGATGTTTATTAAACCGGGTCGATCACATATGTCCAAAAAAATATCCCAAAGTCTAACTCAAATATTAAAGATCACCTTTAGACATTTAAGAAAAAAAAAAAATTTTTGCGATCGGAACCCGTTAAAAACAGCCAAAATCGTTGTTTTTAAATGATTTTATTTAGCTTCAGTCAAAAACGAATTTTACGAAAAAAAATTCTTTTTGCCCCCCCCCCCTAGATTTTATCTTGGTTACGCCCATGTACTCGTGCATTGCCATCGGGAATATGTATGCCTGCAAAGTTCATCCATTTGCATTGAGTAAGACGGTTATGGCAAAAAAAATTTTTGCCCCCCCCCCCCCCTAGATTATATACTGGCTACGCCATCGGGAATATGTATGCCTGCAAAGTTTCATCCATTTGCATTGAGTAAAAGACGGTTATAGTAAAAACAACAATAGGGATGATATGACATTCTACATATGGATGGTAGTTGCTACCATAGTAGATGAAATGAATCTTCGGGTCAGAAATCTTTCTATGAAGGGGATAATAGACTGATCAATTTTCAATCCATGTAAGACAGATGCTAGAAATGCATAGTCTCCATGCTTCTTTTGAGACTTATTTTACAATATTATCATAGAAATAGCACAGTTTGCTAATTTGCTGTAGCAATATAATTTGAAACATAAAAAACACAACCGAAAGTACCAAAAATGTACGCAGAAGTAGTTTCAAAAGTGACAGTTTCAAGCTAAAATCATTGAATAAAAGAACTAGATTCATAATGCTTCCATAAAAATTACTACAATGTAAAAACTATAAAGAAATACCATTGATAGTGACGCTTGACATTACATTTTGGCTTTTAACTTGACTTGAGGTGGTGAATTTACCAAATGGTACCACTACTAATGGATTTCTAAAAAATGTAAATATGTATAATAAAAATTTAATTTATGTATAATTACTATTGCTTGGTAATAAAAATGGCCAGCTGTTACAGCCATCCCTAAATACCGACGGTAAGCGTTTTCTAAATGTCAAAATTTCTCAACGCGGCAGCAACGCTTTGCTATTGGAAAATCCGATTTTGACAAGGCGTTTCACAGTGAAGTTAGTTGCAAAAGAAAAATAAAACAACAATGTCAATAAACACAGTCGTTTTATTTATTTGTTTGATAACCCTGTTTTTATCGTTTTGACATCACGTTGACGCTTTTGTTTAGGGATGGGGGGTATCAGCGTTATTGCTCAGCGTAAAAAAAAAACGTTCCGCTTTTCGTCGGTATTTAGGGATGGCTGTTAAGCTATTTCTATGTATGATTCGCCAAAATTGTTTACGCCTAAAACCGCTGCGCTTACGAATTAAAGGATAATACAAGCAACTGTTGTTTTCCAAAATAAAAAGCCACAATTGTTATTTAATTAATGTATTTTCCTGTTTTATTTCTTTATTTTATTTTATATTTTCATTTATTTTATTCTCTAATAAATTATACACATCTTAAAATTATATAAAACTAAATATACAATAATAAATACAGTTAAAGTTAAATACAATACAATACAATACAATAGATAAATGTATGATGGTAGGAAGGATATGCCATTCTGCAACCATGATCACATACATACATACATTCGTCGTACATTAATAGGAAACATTTTTTGTTTTATTTTTTTTAAGGGGATAAGGACTTTTTTTTATTATTAAATAAACTGGAGTTAGTTTATGTTGCTGTTTCTCTCTTTCTTACTACATATTTACAAGACAAATGGAAAATATTCATAAAGGAAATGTTGTAATAATTTAATAAAGCAATTAATTAACCTCTAAACAAAAGATACTTTAGGCAAATTATTATATTTTTATTAACAAATTAAATACAAAATATGAATTGTGTAATGCAACAATTTACGAGTTAGAGTTACTCTTAAATATACTAATATGTTCTCTCTCTCTCTACACAACAACATACTCTCATACCAGTGTTGCCAGAAAATGAATTTCAAAATATGCTAAAACTTGAAAAACTAAGTGCTAAAATGTTCTACAGCAGAAAAAATAAGTGCTAAATTTTTTCTATGTAACAATACAATTTTTATTTCAAATGTTACAAATATAAATTATAGTTTTTTCTAATTTTGTTCATAACAATTGTTGACTTGTTTGAATAGATTACATTTCATATATTAATTCAAAAATTTCCATATTCATTTACTTATCACACCGAAAGAAACTTAGTTGAAATATTAATAAAAGTTATTTTTTATTTCTCCAAAAGTATTTTTTGGAGTAAAAAAGTAAAAATTTGTTCGAGAAGAAAATTGTTTTTTATCAAGCAAATTATGTTAAAAAGCATTTAGCATAATTTTTAAAAAAATTCAATGCATTTTCGTGAAACAAAATGCTAAATCTAGCACTAAAAGTGCTAAAATGGCAACACTGACTCTTACACTTGCAAATTGTTTTATATTTTTATGTTTTTAATAATAAAACTAAATTAAATTAAGGTTTAACTAACAACTAAAAAAAAGTCTCTTGATCATTTGGGTGTGTAGTACGTACGTATGTATAAATTGGAATCATAAACTGTTAATTAACCAATATAATAAAATTGTATAGGATGAAAATATACATACATACGAGTACATATGTACGTAGCTACATATATACATAAATAAAATAATAAAATTTTAATTAAGAAAAAATAATAATATTTACAAAATTTATGCACATTACGGGTTTTGCACATTAATGGCCGAATTCACAGTCTTTAGTTAGCTAATGACAAAGGTTTAACTAATGATTATTTATTCGCAATGCTTAGTTTTCCATAACAATAACAAGTAATAGTTAAACGATAGTTAGTATTTTAGTTTACCAATGGTTAACTAATGACTGATAATTCGGCCATAAGTAAAAGAAAATAATACAAATAGTTGAACTAAACTAAATAAAGTTGGGTCTCAATTATATTAAGACTTAATTTCCTTGTTTAACAATGAATAATAAAAAGATATTGTAAAATAATGTTTAAAAAAAATATGTAAATGGAAAACAAATTAATAAGAATAATAAAATTAGGGAACAGCATGTTTCTTTAAGCTTTTCAAACAATTTTTCTTGGGTTCATATAGAACTGTTATAATAAGTCCAAAAACTTTACTTAATTTATAAAAAAAATTAAAGGACTGATAAATGAATATACAAGAAAATAATTTTTGCACCGAATCATTTCTTGCGATGAACTGAATCATAAGAGATCGTATGTGAAATCGAATCGGCACCAAAGCAAAATATCCTTGGCACTAAGTTAATGCTTTGTATTTGGTGTGGCCAAAAGGATCATATCTACTATGAGCAGCTGAAATCTGGCCAGACCATCACAGGGAACCTGCAGCGAATGCAACTGAAACATTAAAAGCTCTACAAATGCTGTTAGGGACTAGTTCCACTCCAGACTATTTCGAACAGAAATCCTTGATGGAAGAAGAAGTTGTAAAATCGTAAAGAAAAGGGATGCTTGCTATTAAACACTAGTTCCCGTGCTGACAACTGTATACAAAGTTCAGTGATTAAAAGACTGGTAACAGAACAGTACCAAAGAATTGGTACTGGCTACGCTTTTCTAAGATTTCTTACAAACAAAAGTCCGACTAATAACGTCAAACTAGAAATGGTGCTGGCAATACGCATGTCTTCTGCTAAGTTGTAAAGGAATTAGTGCAGCATTAACTGGGTACGATTGTTTATATTAAATTTCTTAATCGCAAGCGTTTTTTTTTTCTTTTTTTTTTTTTGAAAATGTATGGTAAATGTAGTTCGAAATTCCCCAGATTTTGACTTAATTTCATTGACAAAAATGTAATGAAATTATTTCCATAAACGCTTGCCAAAAGTTACAAAAATAATCAGGTATGTGATGAAAATCGATTACGGCGTCAAAATGCGCTAAAATCGATAACAGGTGTGATGCGTTTTCTTTTGTCAGTTTGTTGTGCCGATTTCATTTTTCACTTTGTCCCATTTCGTTTTTGACATGTGACACATTTCGATAATGACAATTTAAAACCATTTTTAAAACGACTTTTTTTGCACCAACGAAATATATATACCCCTATCGTGAATAAAAATTCCACATGCAATTTGTTCCCTTTTATTTTCTTTAACATTAAATTTAAATAGATAAAATGTGAAAAGGGAACAAATTTCACGTGGAATTTTTATTCACGATAGGGGTGATTAAGAAATCATCTAAATGTAAGTATTTTTTAGTTTAATGATAAATTAGTTCATAATTATTTAATGATTGTATAAGCTTTTGGAAACTGTTTGGAAATGTTGCATAGCAACATTAACATCATTTCCTACAGATCTCTAGAAACTGCCCTCTGCCAAAACTATTAAGAAAGCAGCTAATTGAATTGTTAGAGAAATTGATGCACCTTTCCAATATCTTCCAATTAAGTGAAAACGTTCAACGAATCTAAAAAATAATTAAATTTGTAAATACATACATACATATATATATATGTATGTAAAATTATAAATTATGTAGATAATTACACTTCTGTTGTCAAATTTAAAGTATCAGATTTGTCCCTCAAGCATTTTCGTCCTATATTTTCAACATTTTGAGTGTTCTCCTCAAAGATAATTAAAGTGCTGTAATAAAAGCCATTACAGTAGTTTCCGCTTTATTGATTTACCCGCTTAATTGATACACAAAATCGCAATATACTTTTTCCCATAAAAACTATATGAAGATTTTCTCGTTTAAAAGATTCCCACTTAATTGATTTACCCTTTTATTAGCCTCATTAAATAAACACTCCTTTTAGAAATCTCTAAAAAAATCCCGCTTAATTGTCATATTTGGCAACACTACAAAACATATGTTTCAATTTTTTTTGTTTTTGTTATTTTTTACTGTTTTAAGTATGTAATTAATTGTTTTTAAATAAATCTACAAATTTAGATTAAAAATACACAATATATTTGTTTTTGAAATTTATACGGACATCTGTTAATAATCGATTTTTTTTTAATTGACTTGAAAGATCAATTAACCGAGTATCGGATAAATGAATTTTCGGTTAATTGATCCAAAAGCTATGCATTTTCGGAAAATCAATTAAGCGGAAATTACTGTACAACTTTATTTTTAAAAATTGTAAATTTATGTTTATTTAATTTTCCTTGAAAAAAATTTAACTGTTGACTTTTTAAAAGTTGTAATTTAAACTTTATCAGAGTTGCATTTATTGCAACTGTTGTAGAATGGCACAAGAATGGAATATGAAATCGATCGAAATCTATCAATCACACTTTTGTCAATTTCTAAAAACGATTTACTTTTTAAATCGATCGATTTCCATCACATACCTGAATGTTTTCAATGTCCTCAAAAATAATCCCCCTGGAAATCCTGGAAATCAACATTGTTCAAACAAATCGATTTCTTTAAAATCAGGCATATGTGATGGAAATCGAAAACGACTGAGTTTTAGAAGTCAATTTTTTCGTAATATTTCTGTATTGAAAAACTTTTATCACATAAAATATAAAGATATTGGGCTACTAAAGAGAATTTTAAAACAAAAATTTAAAAAATTAGATTATAAATGCATTAAAATGTATTTCCAAAACTGATTCGTTTTCGATTTCGATTTCTATCACATGCCTGAATCATAACTGAAACCAAATTCTTAAGCCAAACAAAAGTCTTGCTTAAAAATTGAAATCATTGACATTTAAAACAGGTTATCTGAGAATTTTAAAACGAAAAGTAAAATAATTATAGAAAAAAATACAATTGTAATAATTTGTCTCTCATGAAAACACTTTGATGAGCAATTAATTAAATAACTTATTGCGGCACACTGTGATAAAAGTACCTATTGTTTCCATAAGTACTATGTACCATGAATGTCTACATTAAACAATATTGTAGATACATACATACATATGTATGTATGTACATATTTAAAAGTATAATAAGCCATTTGTTATACATCATTTAATATAATGGCTGAAACAAAAAAAAAACAAAAAAAAACTACAGCAACAATAACAACAACAGCATAAACAAACCAAATAAAGTTAAACATGGCGAACCAACCAACAGAAACGAAACGAAACAACAACAAAACGGACTAATAAAAAAAAAAGTAAATCAAATTAAGTCAATTGATATTTTATTTAATATTCTCATTTGTAAATGAATATTTTTTGTTGTTTTTGTCTTTCTTTAGTAATGAAATTATAATTTAAGTACGAGTATGTATGTATGTTTCAATGTATCCCAGCATACCATTCTAGGAGCGCTCCGAAAAAGGAGTCAGAAAAGAGTCCAACTAAGGAGCATTTTCGGAGCGAAAGAAAAATTTGCTTGTTACTGTCCTGAGTCGGCACTCAGAAATTCCACTTAATTATGTGTGTACCAAAGCGTTGTTATGCTGTTATTTGTGCTTGGAACAAAAAAAAACATAGCTGTACAACACACAAGAATGATAAAAACAAGATTACACAGAGCCCAAAAAAAAAACCCTCATAAAAGACTCTTTTCTGACATTATCTAAGAGCTCTTTCAGAGCCCAAAAAACCCCGCATAGAAGACTCTTTTCTGACATTATCTAAGAGCTCTTTCAGAGCCCAAAACAAAAACCCTCATAAAAGACTCTTTTCTGACATTATCTAAGAGCTCTTTCTGACGGACCATTTTCGAATATAATGACCCTCTTTTCTGAAGGTTTTCGGAGCAATTATGATTGTTTTTTGGGCTCATAAAGAGCGCTAACGCTCCGAAAAAGCTGTCAGAAAAGACTCTTTTCACACTCATATGGCTTGCTGGGATGTATGTAAATTACCTGTATGTGTCTGTGTGCGAGTGTAGTTACATTTATATGTATATGTTTCTTTTATAATTTATATTTAATTAAAATTACCATTCATTATAATACAAGTACAAGTCAATTACTCTAATATTGCGCAATTTGTTCAGAATTTCATTTTCATTAAATTTAATGTGCTGCTTGCTGTTTTGTTTTTGTTTTTAGTTTTTGGTTTTAAATATAAACTTTTTCTTTATTTTTCATGATTTATATTTTGCAGTTTTATTTTTTGATTATTTTCTTGTTTCATTAAATGCTTTTTTTTTTTGGCCTGGGCTACTTGGTTGCTTTATGTCAGTTTATGGTCAAAATTTATGGAAAGCAGAAGTTGCAAGGAGTTATAACTTGCTTTTTAATGGGATTTTAAAATATATTGGGCCATAACCATAGTCACAAAAGAAAATTATACTTTAATAGTTAAAAAGTTGACTTTTGTTAAAAGTACAATTTACTTTAACTATAGACACGTAAAAGTATGTTTTAACCGCTAAAACATATTTTTAATTTAAAACCAGCTAAAGTTGCTTTTAAATAATTTAACATCACTTAAAAACCAGCTGTTTAAAGCTGCCACTTGCTTATTTTTTTCTTTACAGTTTGTATGTAACCATTTTCTACATATGAGGTGGCACCCAGTTAAAGTCGGTTTAACTTAAAACGACCTTATAAAATAATTAAAAGTCGGTTTTAAGTTTAAATTTGTTTTTAAAAAGAACCGACTTTAGTGTCTGTCTATGGTTATGGCCCATTCCAAACATCTTCAAGCACATGTATTTCTGAATAACTAAAGTTTAATAGAATAATGTTGCCAGTTACAATAGAAACTTGCTGAAATTAAAAAACAAAAAAATTTTGTTGCCCTAAATAAAATATTATTACTATAAACATATAATCTGTAGTCACAATATGTTGAGCAGTATGTTCTTTGGTAGATTTGTATGGCTTACAAATAAATATTTAATTGCCCACCGAAAATGGTTTAGTTTCCGCAACCGAGTGTTTATTCTGCTGTTACACTAAGGCCCATTATTACAACTTGGCAATAGTTAAAGGTATGATGCTATCGGACAGATAAGAAGTATGTATTTGGTTATTATAAGTTTACTTTAATCTAAAACCGACCAATAAGCTAAAGGGCAGATCATCTTGCCTTAAAATTTTATAGTGACGTTTATGTATTTGAAGTTGCCATATGTTCTGGAAAAAAATGTCAACTTCATGAAAAATAAATCAATTTTAATTATGTTTTGCCAATAAATAATTTGATAAACAAAAATGGAAAGCAGACGTTTGATTTATATTAATAACCTGGAGAATATTTTTGAATACAGTCAGCCTCAAAGTAGAGCAAGTGGACAGCGAAGCTGAATTTCGATTATCGAAGCATACATTCCAATATATATTAGAAAAAATTTGCCACTCTTTACAGTCAAGGAGCCAGAGGTTTGTTCATATATACAGTGAAAGCTCGGTATTCGCGACTATCCATTATCGCGACGGCTTGATTTTTAAATTGCAGGTTCTATAATCGCGACAATTTACGAAAAGCGGGTTCTATTTTCGCGACTTTTAGCTGTTTTTTCTTTTAATTTGATTACAATGTCTACAACCAAAAAAGGTGAATCCCCATCTTTTGGTTTATTAACCTTTTTGGATGATTTTGATCTTGAATTTTGTCAGTTTATTCGTGTTATTTGTTGTGTAAATACATTTCTTAATATGGGAAAAGTTTAACATATTTGAAAGCCAACGATTTCTTAAAAATTAGATATTTTAAAAAAATTTAAAAGTGGAAATTCCATAAATTCAATTTGCATGAATTACAAGTTGCATAAATCTTCGGTGTAACGCATTATAAAGCAAGAAAATTCATTAAAATGCATCGATAAACATATGCATACAATGGGCTTTGGAAAATGATAAGCTGACAACTGGCCTATATGAACTACGTGATTCAGCTGTTATTTTCAAAAATAATTTGCCAAATAAGCAACTCAAAATCTCCAATTTCTTTAACAATCTTTAAAATGTAACTGCATATATCAATAAAAACAACTTTAATTTTAAAAATTAAAATCAATTTTTCAATAAAATGTTGGGTTCTGTTATCGCGAAAATTCAGTCGCGATTACCGAGCTTGCACTGTATGTATATATTTATAATTTGTGTTCCAATTAATAAATTTTCTTCCAGTTGAATTTTGTTTTTTTTTTCACAAACACAAACAATTTACTGTTTCTTGTCAGTAATTTGTCAAAAGTAATCGGTTCTTCACCAGTATTGCCATATTTAAAAAAAAAAAATTATTTTATTTTACAAGGACGTTGTAATAACGAAAAATTTGAAAGGTCACTTTGTTCCTCACTTTAATTAAAGTTACCTTTTACTATTAAGAACATTAGAGGCAAGTTGTAATAATGGCCCTAAATATGTTTGCTCCAACTGTAATCTGAGCAATTGTGAATTTACTTTGAAAATTTATTGCATTAACGAATTAGTTTAGAATTTATTTTTAAGCCCACAGACTTGGTTATCAAAGTGACCAATTGGTCACGAATCAGCATTATTCTATGTAAAATAAAACATTAGAGCTCTTTTCAATATGTGTCAGGATGTATTCCCAAAAATCACGTGACAGCCAATCAAACCTGGGGCCAAATTACCGCATTCGATATCGAGTAAAATTTATCGTAATTTTCTGATTTGAGATTATGGCATTCGATATCGAGCAAGAAATTTAGTCATAATTTTATCATAATTTCGATATCGAAATCATTTTTCGATTCGATAGCGAATGCGGTAACTTGGCCCCTGAACTTTAATAAATATGTAGTTTTGATTAAGTTATAAACAAAAATAACCATTGGCATCAGCAATCTATAAATTTTGTGAACGAAATAACTCTTTCAAGCTACTGCTAAATAGTTATTACATAAAAACAAATTGGTTGTCTGGCCGGCCGGCCGGCCATCACCAGCTCCATATACATACGAGTACATATGTATGTACATAACATTAAATAATATTGTATTATATAAGGAGGCTACATGTTCCATTTATTATGCCTGAAGTCTTCATAAAGTAATTTCTTTTATGATTCACTCATAAACAGCTCTCAAATTAAGTACTTTAAATATATTTTGCTGTATGGTCCTTTGTTATCAAGAATACAATTAAATCATTAATTTTTGGTGTTAAAAAATAAGAAAATGCCCCTACACTTAAACTGCAATGAACCCAAGATATTTTGCATTCTTGTTTGTTCCTTTTGTTTAAACTCATTCTCTCACTTGTGTAATAATAATAATGATAATAATGATGATGATGATGATGATGATGATGATGATGATGATGTTAATGATCATGATGGCGATATTATAGACTGGCTGTTAAAACAGTCTGCTGCTGCTGCTGGAAATTTCATACAAATTTATGTGCTACATAGTATTAATATACAGGACGAGTCCGTCCGTCCCACCATTTGTCAAATGTTTTGATTTTTCGTAATTTGTTTTTCAACTTGTAAGATTTTTCTTTCTGTAGGTTTCTCCTTTTAACTGAATGAATTAAGTTAGTAAGTTTTATTTTTTTCGTAGTAGATATTCTTTTTGGTATAACATTTGTCAGCTCGCATGCATGTTGGCCTACAGGACTCATGTATTGTTGAATAGCAGAGATTCTATGCTAAACGGATTGCTACGTCGTATACTAATCGGTGAGGTTTGCTGATGATTCGGTGAGGAGGAGGATGATGACGATGAGGTGGTATTTTGTAATTTCAAATGAAAATTCGTTGCACGACCGGGAAACAGAAACGGTTTCTCATCTACAGCCACGTGCAGATTATGCTGATTACTATTGTTGTCGTCGTCTCGATTATCGATGCCACTGTTGGACATGGGACTGCCCAGGCCATTGGGACTGCCACTGGGCGAATAGCTGTTGTTGGCCAAATCACTGCCGCGTGGACTACGAAAATCAAAGTCATCATCGTCATCGCTCTCCGTTCCACCTACCACATCGATCTGTATGCTGTCATCTTCGAGATCTGAATCAGAAAATGTGCCATTGGCTTTGTGTTGTGATATGTATTCAGCCTTAAGTGCTTCAAAATCAACGGTTATACCTTTTGCCTGCAGCTTTCTAGCCTGTCTATCAATGGCTTTGGCTAATTTCTTTCTTCTGCGAGCTCTGCAATGTCAAGCAATAAAGAAAATGAACGTTATTTTAATATTAAAAATCTCTTCAGAAATCCACTAAATTTTTGCTTTGATCTAAATGTCCGCATAGAGTGAGATTTGTATTTGTATGTGTTCATGAGAAATTAGATCCTTTATATGACAGTGGTTCTCAAACTGTTTTAAAAAAACTTACCTTTCTTTAGCTTTTAATTCATTGGGCGGGATGGGTTCACCAGAACAGGTTTGTGGCTGGGCATTGTGGGCAGGTCTACCAGGTCCTTTCTTTGTGTGCTCACGTTTTCTAACTTTGGCACGCCGATTCTGGAACCATACCTATCTGAAACAAAGTGTATATTTTTAGAATAAGTTCATTAAGGAATTTATACAAATTACAAAATGAAATAAGAATAAGGTTTACAAAATTCTAAGTCTCGCAAAAGCCCAGAAAACCACACAGAATATTTTGCAATAGTTTGAGTTACAAGATATTCGACAAGATTTGAAAATTCATTAAAATACTACTTTCAGACATTAGCCACTTATAATCTCTATTTAAAAAACAAGCACTTTGCCGACGGCTTTAAAAGCAACTGGAAAAAATATCGTATGTAGCAAGTTTTGTCGTCTCCAAACTCAATACGAGTATTTTGAAACCCTTGTCTGTATAGACATGAGCTTTAAAATAGCCCCACAAAAAATAGTCTAAAGGCGTTAAATCGCACGATCTAGGAGGCCAATTGACCGGTCCCAAACGTGAAATAAAATTTTCACCGAACTCGCCTCTCAATAAGTCCATTGTTGCGCGTGCTGTGTGGCATGTGGCACCATCTTGTTGAAACCACATGTCATGCAAGTCAAGCTCTTGCATTTTGGGCAAAAAAAAGTTGGATATCATCTCACGGTAGCGCTCACCATTCACAGTTACGTTACGATTCGCATCATCTTTGAAGAAGTACCGTCCAATGATGCCACCGCACCAAACTGTGACTTTTTCTGGATGCATTGGTAGCTCTTGCAATGCTTCTGGCTGATATTCACTCCAAAATCAACAATTCTGCTTATTTACGTATCCATTGAGCCGCTTCAGTGGGTCGATTAAACTGACCATAAAATGGAAGAAGCGCGCGATGAACTTTCTTAACAGAGCACGCATTTGGATAATAAAATTCAATAATTTGCAAGCGTTGTTCGTTTGTAAGACGATTCATGGTTAAATTATAGACCAAACTGAAGATGTTTGACAGTGAAACAAAACACGAAACGTGCGGCAGCTGTTTAAATCAGTGTTGCCAAAAAGATAACAGCTAAAAAATCGCCCTTTAGCTCTGCCTTATCCTTGTCAAAAATAAGAGCTCAAGGTGGAGTGCAAGCGAGCAAGCTGCTACTTAATGCTCCTCGTAAGGAAAAGTGACGTCAATTTGCATGGGATGTGCAGTAAAGAGGCGAACCGTTGTATTTACGGATAGGGAGAAGTTTAATTTGGAGTTTAATTTCATGATGTGCGCAAAGAAAAGTGATTTTTGAACCGATATCACGGCCGAGAGGGCAGCGTTATGGTGTGAAGTGCTATTACGTACTATAAGCAAAAATGACTGGTGCAAGCTATAAAACTTGATTGGAATCGGCTTTTCCGAAGTTTAGTGAACTATTTGTTTCCATGACCTTTCAAGATGTCTATTTTAAAATTCTGCAATCGATCAAAAATTGTAAAATATACAGGCTGCTGAATATGAATATGAAATTTTTAGTGCCCTTAAATAAGTGAACCAATGTGTATATAAAAGAGTAAAGTGACTGTCTGACTGACTGATGATGAATAATGAATGATTGCACAGCCCAAACCGCTAAATCCAGAAACTTGAGATTCGGTTATTGGATTTATGTTACATCCAAAGTGGATCCACTAAGAAGGGAATTTTAGAAATTCGGATGTTAAGAGGGATGAAACGTGCAAAAACGAGTAAAATGGTAATAGTGTATCTAATAAACTTATAAAAATGGAATAAACATTTTAATTTTCTCTACCTTTAATTAAAAAGGTAGAGGTACTTTTTAGAAATTCAATATTCTATATTCAATATTTTGATTAGAAAGTCATTCTGAGTCGATCGGTATACTTTAAGGTGGGTGTTGGACCAATATTTCTGGGCGTTGCAAACATCAGCACAAATCCAATATACCCTCCCCACTATGGTGGTGTAGGTTATAAATATTAATATGTGTTTGTATTTATGTTTGTTTGAAGTCTATAGATGGCTAAACCGCTGAACCGATTTTCTTGAAATTTTGTGTAGTGGACTGTATTCCTGTATGACCAGAAGGAAACATATATACATAGGTCATGACAATTTCGACATCCATATGAACATTTGATGATTAATCGGTGGACTACAAATAGTGGGCATTTACATTATGGCCTAACAACGGTCTAAAATGCTAACAAATCTGAAAAAATATAACTGAATAACTTTAGTGTAAATATTTAGAACCAAAATAGTCGGACCAAAAATATTGGGCGTGGCACCTCAAGTGACCTCCTATGTGCAACTTCCAGTCGTATCTATTCTTTTGCAGATTAGAACAACATTTGCCATTCATACTCATTTAACCATAGACCAAACCCTTTGGATATTGGGGAAATGAGACAAAATGTGAATGATACGCTGAGCCGAGATCTTAAGACAATCTCGGAATGGGGTTGTATGAACAGAGTCGATTTTAACGCACGTAAGATTCAATGTTGTATGTTAACGCACAAACGCACGACAGATCATGTTGCTTCATCTGTTTTTAATGGGCGGTATAAATATTAAGCAATCAGACGATCGTGACGCTCTAAGCATAAGAATCCAGTGTAATGTCCGCTGGACCAAACACATTTTTCAAGTGTCAAAAGAAGCGTTCAAGTGCCTTGGTTTCTTAGAAAATACTTCACTCCATCTGATCTCCTTACTATTTACACCACCTACATATATGCGACCGAAAATGGAATACAACTCTCATGTATGGGCCGGTGCTTCGAAGTCTATTTTGGAGTTACAGGAGAGGGCCAAGATGCTAATCGGTGACAGTAGGGTATCCAACTCTATTGATTCATTGGAGCATCGTCGCAATGTGGGTTGTGTTTCACTTCGATACTATAATGGAATGTGTTCTGCTGAAATCAGGGAACTTGTGCCTGAAACACGTAGTTTTTTACGTAATACACGTGCTTCAGTCAGGGCCCATCCGTTAATAGTCGACTTGCCAGTGGATCGCACAACACACTACAGGAAAAATTCGTTCTTTAGCCGTGCTGTCCGTATGTGGAATAAACTACCAGCAGAAGTATTCCCTGTCACTTTCAATATAGGAAAATTCAAATCAATTGTTCACAACTCAATGCATTGCATAAGTAAGGGTCATCCCCGGAGTGGTGGTACAAGAAAAAAAAATACTAATACATTAGAAAAATCTTCTAATTTCTTAAGAGTTTGTAAAAAATGGACGTGGAACCGCCCATACAAAATAAGTATAAAATTCGTACATATATTTCAAAAAATACAATAGGTAGCCATAATTCAGATAACAATAAATGGACAAGTTTAGAAAAATGAGCGATACAAAATAAATACTTATGAACAGCCATATCTGAATCCGAAATGGTTGAGTTCGGGAAAATAGACGTGGTACCGCGTTTACGCAGTAAATACCAAAATTCTAATAAAATTCGTATATGTACAACATATCTTGAATAATACAAATCTTTAATGAATAAATTCGAAATCATAAAAAGTCCGTTTAGCAACATATTTGACATTAACAAGTGATTTATAGCATCTAAATATTTTTATCATATTCATACATATGTGGACCAAATATGACCTGATGCAAACAAATGTTTTCTCATAAAAAGAGAGCGGGTGCGAACATCATCAAAAATACTGCTAAAAACTTGAATTGATTGAACAATTGGACTTACGCCGTAATCAAAATCGCAATATGATGGTATATCATCGGATTGCATTTCACAAGATAAAATAAAAACTAATCTGTAAGAAAAAGTGTGGATGGATGTTATTCCTTACAAACATTTTCAAAAATTAACAAACTTAAAACCAGAACACTATGAGTTTAAATACATTATTAAATAAAGTTTTATAAGACTGGGATCGAATGAAAAATCTATAAATCTATATAACTGATTAAAAGCGTTGCACATCCTTCTTAGTGGCATAATTTGATCTCAAAAATCTTATTGACATCTTATTGGATAAAAATTTCTGGTAGGACGTTGTGGAACGTTGAAAAGAATTTCATTTATTAGAGAAGTAGAGCATGTAACACCATTAATAACATTTAAAATAAATGATACATTCCGCATAACGCTTAATAAGAGCCAGACGAGCAGGATATGATGGTGGGTTAAAACGTAATCCTCGAATAACTGACCCATACTCAAGAATCGGACGCACAAGTGACATGTATAATGTTTTTGCAATATACGGATCATTAAATTCTTTAGAGCAACGTTTTATATAGCCAAGCATACCCCTGGCTTTATATAAGGTGCTTAAATTGTAAGGACACCTAAACGCCAAGCTTTTTTCCGAATTTTATTTGACATTTCTCTATTTCAGACTTACTCAATTTGAACCATGGAGAGATACACAATCCAACAACGTGTTAAAAAGTTATCCAGACTTATTATGAAAATGGGCGTTCAAATCCAAATGCATATAGTGCACTTCGTGATTTTTTTGGTCAATTTGATCGTCCAAATGTGCGTACAATCGCAAAAATCGTGGAAAAATTCGAGCAAACCGGGTCTGTAGAAGATGTGAGAACACCAGTGCATGCTCGTACAGCTCATACTGCAGAAAATATTGCTGCTGTTCGCGATAGTGTGGCTGAAGAGCCGTCCACCTCAACTCGTCGTCGTGCCCAACAATTGCACCTCTCACGCTCGTCGTTGATGAATATTATGCATAAAGACTTGCATTTACACGCTTACAAGGTGCAATTGGCTCAAGAACTAAAGCCTCTTGACCATTCCAAACGTCGTGAATGGGCAGAATGGTGGCAAGAAATGGCAACAGTGGATGATCAATTTTCGAAGAAAATCATCTTCAGTGATGAGGCACATTTTCACCTCAGTGGATTCGTCAATAAACAGAATTGCCGCGTTTGGGCGAATGAGAATCCAAGAGTGATTGTCGAAAAACCAATGCACCAACAAAGAGTGACTGTTTGGTGGGGTTTATGGGCTGGCGGCATCATCGGGCCGTATTTTTTCCAAAATGAGGCCGGTCAGGCAGTTACTGTGAATGGTGTTCGCTATCGTGAGATGATAACGAACTTTTTATGGCCCGAATTGGAAGATATGGATGTGGACGATATGTGGTTTCAGCAGGACGATGCCACTTGCCACACAGCTAACGAAACAATGGCTCTTTTGCGCAACAAATTCAATGGCCGTGTTATCTCACGTAATAGCGATGTCAATTGGCCGCCAAGATCATGTGATTTGACACCGTTGGACTTTTTTCTTTGGGGTTATTTGAAAGAAAAGGTGTACGTCGATAAGCCAGCAACAATTCAAGAGCTAAAGGATGAGATAATTCGGCACATTAACGGCATAGAACCTCCATTATGCCTCAGGGTCATCGAAAATTTGCACCATCAGATGGAGGTGTGCCGCCGTGGTCGCGGCGCCCATTTGGCCGATATTTTGTTCCATACATAATTGAGTAATACCAATATATCCTAATAAAATAAAATTACAATAATTTCCTAAATAGTTTGTGTTTTATTCAAAATCAACATCGGCCCTTGAAATTTAACCACCCGTTATATATATGATAGAATTTATATGTGGGGTAAAGTTTAATTTAGTTTATGATTTTCCAAAAAGTATTTTTTTTACATCTTGCAAAGCTCATAGTTTTACATTTTTTTATATATTGAGTTCCATTAAGTTCTTAGCACACCAATCATAAAATAAGTTCAAATCCTTTTGCAGAAGTCTATGATCTATTAACTGATTGTAGCTTAAGAATAGCTGCGCATCATTCGCGTACATTAAGATATTCAAAGATTATATTACGTTCGGTAAGTCATTAATAAAAAGGGTGCTGTAACTTAATTGGTTTAGCGCATTTGATCATTAAGCATGGGTTGGTATTTGTAGCCCTGGTTCGATTCCCAACCGTTGCCACTCAAAAAGAACATCAGCGCCCTCCTTCGATGGTATAGCATTGAAACGTCACCGAAGTAAAATAATTAAACAAAGGCTATAAAATCAAGCTTTAAAAAAAATAATGCGCCTACTCACCACCAGAGGCGCTGCAATGCTACACTAAACACAATCATAATGCGCAATTGCAGAGTTGTGATATAACTTCAACTATCCCCTTTCCAAAGAAAGTAACGCAATTATATATATAGGCATATTATTTGCCTGAGTGTTACTTCTCTTAAAAAAAAAAGTGAGAACAGATGGCTGCCCTACTACTTGTATGTTTTTGGAGATACAACTTCTAAAAAGCACGTTCGGCGTCCTGCCTAATAAATACGAGTGTAACCAGTTTGTTAAAAGTTTTGAGAATCCCATTAATTGCAGTTTTTTAATAAGGAGTTTATGGTTTACTTTATCAAATGCTTTGCTAAAGTCGGTGTAAATAACATCAGTTTGTTTCATCTGAAAAAAAGCCATAAAATACAGCACAAGTAAATTGAACAAGATTAGTAGTATGTAGTAGAACAAAACAATAATATTTTGCAACTTTTCAATTTTGTTTCACTACACAGAAAAAATTAAAATTGATTTTCAATTAAAATATTCGTCTATTTAATTAAACATTTAATTGAAAGTGGACCGATGAAGGAATTTGTAGTATCAATTAAAATATTTTGTAAAAATTTAATTAAAAGTAGTTTTAATTAAAAAAAATATTACATTATTTAATTGAAAATTGTTTTTCAATTAAAAATTTAATTGATATGATTAAAAAATCAATTAAGACTCAATTAAAAGTTTAATTAAAATTTGTCGGGCAATCATTTTTTCTGTGTACGATGGCGATAGTGAAGCACACCGGGTTTTAGCAAGTTTTAACGTACATAAACTCTTGGATATAAAAGAGAACAAGCGATGGTGTACAATACTAAAAACATCTCCTGATATACCAGTTTTAATTTAGAGATCCAGTGGTAGCTAAACACTGAGTTTAGGGCTCAATCACTTTTCAAACCTGTGTATCAACTTCGTTCCATTAATGGGCATTAAGAATGATATCATACCTATAGACTTTCAGAAATATTAGAAGCTCGTTATATATAACATGACTGATTAATATATATATATAAAGTGAGTATCAGATGGAAAATATGTAAAGTTGTCTTTATCCCTAAACCAAATGACTACCCAGCAAGCCATATGAGTCCGAAAAGAGTCTTTTCTGACACCTTTTTCGGAGCGCTGCTAGAATGGTATGCTGGGTACAAACCAATTACATATACATCCCTTATACTAAAGACACTGATATTGATCATTGACTCCACCAGCTGAACCCACCTTCTCCCCATTAGCTTGCCAATACTAAGGGTTGACAGCTCTGCATGTCTAACTGTGAAATTCATTGGTGGGCTTTATAGAAGCGTAGTATTCATGTCACTTCCTGTGGGATCTTGTCTGTTAATGTCAGCTCCACTACAAGTACTTGCCAATCCATCGGTCACATACTTGTGTACATATGTACATACTTATATTAAACCATAAAGGTGATAAAAATCACCTTGGCCATTATTGGACCTAGTGTATCCGAAAATACTTAAACGTTTTTAAATGTCTATAAAAATATCATATAGTCGTGCATATCATCTCTAATTTCTAACTTTTCTTATTTAAATATGTTCATAAATCACTTTAAAACTGAACTTACCGCAACACGACTCTCCTTGAGATCCAAACGCATGGCCAAGGCCTCACGCATAAATATATCGGGATAATGACTGGCCGAAAATGCTCTCTCCAATTCTTCCAACTGCCAAGAATTGAAATTTGTACGAGATCTACGGCGCTTGGCAGCACTGCTCTCATCCTCGCCATCTGCGGAGAAACCTAAAAATTTAAACAACAGAAAAAACAAAAAAACCCCAAACTATTAATTACGATTAAAATATGTGTGTATGTGTGTATGTATGCTAATTAAGTTAAAGGAAATGTAATTAAATATAAAAAATTATACACTCAGGTTGCCAAGAATGAGAATAAATAATTTATTTAAATGACTTCTTTTAGGAGCTGGTGTAAAAACATTAATAAAACTACAAAACGCAATTAATAATTTTCATTTAACAGTCTTTATAATAAAAAACCAAACCAAACTATTCGAAATGTTAAAAGGGATTTTAAATCCCTGAAGAACACATTTCTATGTTTTTTTTATTAAAGGGGGAATGGCTGGTGGCCCATTTATTTCGATTTTAATTACAGGCCAACACTTTAACACAAACTCATACACAATCACAATCATATGTAAGTTATGCCACAATAATAAATATTCATAATCATATATTTCAATTATCAACATTTTTGTTTTGTTGCCACAAATACTGTTTGCCACAGTGGAGGGTAAAATAGTTTAACAAACAAAATGAAAAAAAATTTGTTAAAATAATGTTTTCAAATACCAACTATAGCTCAACACATACCCCCTTATTCAAAAACGATTATTAAATTTAACAAACGTTTATTAAGCAAATTTTTATGTGCAAATCTGTCTTAATAAACGTTTGTTAAATTTAATAATCGTTTTTGAATAAGGGGGATAATGTTTATTCCCTGTGTAACCGATTCTATCCATAGACATGTCGAAATATGATTAAATATAAAACTTCTGATTATCTCTGAACTACTTCTACAATATTATTGAGACAGATTGGTAACAAATCGCAAGGGAGAAGCCAAAACAGTTGGATGTGTCTACCGATTTTAGAGAATACTTAAAATAATACTGCAACTACTTTACTTGAACTCACCACTCTGATAAATTATGGTTTAATACTGATTTTAGGAAAGCATTTGACAAAGCAAACCACAAATGGGTTTTAGTTTAGGTCGCTCTCCTATTTATCGAATAGAACACAACAAGTAAAATTCAGAGACGCTACTTCTAAAGTCATTGATGTCACCTGTGGTGTTCCCCAGGGGAGTCATTTGGATCCAATACTATTTATAAATGATCTTCCTAATGTTATCTTACATTCCAACGTATTAATGTACGCTGATGATGTAAAAATTCTAAGTACTTTGGTAAATACTAACGCCCTGGCCCACGATGTTGAGCGATAACGTTCGCTTAGATAAGACTTAAGACACAAACTTGATTGTGGAATAAACAAACTTGATTGATTTAAAAAATAGATACGATAAAAAGTTTGTGTCTTAAGTCTTATCTAAGCGAACGTTATCGTTCGACATCGTGGGCCAGGCGGTAATAGTCCACGCCTACTTCAATCTGATATTGATAAATTTTCTCAATGGTGTAAAATAAACTTAATGGATTTAAATATCAAAAAGTGTAGGCACATGCAATTTTTCAGAATTCAAAAATTTGACTCCCAACTATTTTTTATACATGGAAAAACTTTGGAAAAAGTTCATAATATTATAGATCTTGGAATATTGTTAGATCACAAGCTAAAATTTCGTGATCACATGGCACTAACTATTAATAAAGCAAATGGTGTTCTTGGATTTATGAAACGATGCTCCAAGGAATTTTTGCGACCCATATATCACAAAGTAACTACATATATACAACATTGGTTCGTCCCATTCTTGAATATGGAGCAATTATTTGGGATCCTTGCTATAATATTTATATTAATAGTATTGAATCTGTACAAAAGCAATTTTTAATATTTTGTTTACGAGGCCTTGAATGGAACTCACTCATGCTACCGTCATATTAGAGTAGACTCAATCTAATTAAGTTACCTACCCTAAGAAGTCGTCGAGTAATGTTGGGTATTTATTATATTTCTGTTTGGTTTAATTCCGAGTTTTTGCTTGGTAAAATTAATTTTAATGTACGAAATAGATCAACATGCAACTTTCAATTATTGAGAATAATGTACTACAGATCCGTTTATGCTAAGAACGACCCTTTTTCGCCTTATACATATGTTAAAACTTCAACAAATGTTACCATAATATTTTGTATTTAAATTCTTAAATGTACTGTATTTAAGTTATTTGTATTAATTCATTTGTCTGAAAGGATTTATATTAATCTTTAGATCTAATAAATAAATAATATGTTCATACAATTGAATATTGCGAGTGCGGCCAATTTTAAACGTCACTGTACCCATATTAGTAGCATTTATGTATGTTACATAGTATTAATACGAGCAGGTCATTTGTATTCTGGTAAAATGAAAACATTTTAATTACAAATCATTTTATAGGTATACAAGCTCAGAACCCCACTAAACACCACCTTTTTTTCTATAGGTAGAGTACGAGTAGATATACTCGTACATAATTGTAGCACAAGTGGCATAAACAGATTGTGAGAAAGTACAACAATACAATCTCGTACAATCGTAATCATAAATGTTCATTTGTAAAGAGAATTTTATTATTTTGTTGATAATGGTTTTCAAGGTTGGTCTATTGGTTGTTTGTTCGTAGGGACGGAAATTTAAATGAGTTTTCTTTTTGGTTCGGGTGTTGCTTTGAAAGTGTTAGAAAAGTCAATTACGGGCATAGATACCCTGTGTCCAGAGTGGTGTGTGAGTGAAACTAAAGTTGTTAACTGAAAATAACCATAATAAATACAACAAAATGACCAACAAAAGACCATTTAAATAAATAAAAGAAATGGGCCCAAGTTTTTTGTTTCCCAAAAAAGAAAAGGAACAAGTATTAGAAGCAAAAAAAAAATGTAAATGGAATTGCTAATGATCATTAGTTTTAGTTAAACTAATTTTTCAAATTCACAATATAAAACTGTGTGGTTAGGATAATATCGAATTGTTGTTGGTTACAGGTTGCAACAACAAACAAAACAAGAAACACATTAAAACTAATTCATTTCATTTGGGGTAGTACTCGTATTGCAATGTGTTTCAAATGACCAGTTTTGGTTGTTGCTGCTACGGCCAACATTAAACAAAGTAAATGAAATTTACCTTAACAAAAGCCTGGTTTGTGTTGCAAACAATCTTATCAAATATAATAGAGTCATTAACGGTGTTAGAGGTTGTTGTTGTTGTTGTTGTTTCTGTTGTTATTATTTTATTTTATTTATTATTTATTTGCCAGCACAAAAATGCAGTTCTCTGTTGTTAAAAAGAACAAGAAAACCAGGGCAAATAATTGGGGGGAAAAACAAAACGCCAGAAAAGTGGGAGGAGACTTGCATACATTGCCAACGCCCTAGAGACAAATAATTCTTACAATTTGAATTTAAGGGGTGTCACTTTAAAGCAGCAGTGGCATGTTTTTTTTTTTGTTTTATTACACTTTTCTTATACTTCATATACTTAGCTGCACAAAAGTCGTCGGTCTTACAAAAACCTATAAAACGGATTGCAATTGCCGGGAATTTTAGCCAACACAGCCTGAATATCCAAATGCATGTACATATGAAATCCTTGTTGCATGCAGCACACTGCATTTTATGCCAGATAATGTTTATAATTCCCCACATTATTTTCATATTAAAGACTTCTATTTTGTTGCCAGTTGCAGACATACATACATAGATGTAGCGAGAGCCAGAGAATGAGAGACTGGCATAAAAGGTAATTGAAATTTATTGTGATTATGATTATGATTGTTATAAATGATCTTACATGCTACACCAAGTTTTCTACACAGACGCAACGGTAGGAGTTTAAGTGCAATTCGATGCAATTGTCCACACACCACAGTCCAATTGAGTTGTTCGGCCAACAAACACATGCCCTGGTATAATATTTTTCAGCAGTCGGACAGTGAAGAAATTAACTTGCTGTGTTGCATAAAATGCTAAAATTTTACATTCCAATGCTAAAATACAACAGAGGAGAAAAGGAGTGATTTTGAAATCAAATGTATTGAGAAGAAATGAAATTAATTGGACACAATAATAAATGAAATTTCGGTGGATTTATTTTCAAGTTTTGTTCTAGTATTCTAACAATCTGCAGAAATAGTTAGATAAATCTATAATTAAGCTGCCCCTGATCCCAACAAAACCTGAAAGTCGAACTTTTAGTGTATTTAAATATTCAAAATTCAATAATTAGTTTCAGATGTACTATATGTGGTACCGCCAGGCAGAAAATAGTATAGGTGCTCAATCACCAATGCCGGGGTAGATTTGGCGACACCGGTGCCATGAACTTGCAAGGGTTCGAAACTGGATAGAGTATATTTTGGTTTTTCCCGAAGAAACTCGCAGCTGACTAGAGTCTCATCTAGTACTGCGGGATCAATTATTGCCCGGCGACATATCCCTAGTTTCATTATTAGGGTGCTTGTCCCTTAACTGATGATTGTTTGAGGTCACTTCGGTGTCCACGCATTGGCTGTGGTTAATACCCAAAGCGGGTAGAATGACAGTTGGTTGAATGGCTGATGTTAGCTTGCGTGAGTAAGCAAACTTCGGCCAACAAAATTGTCAAAAAGTAGTGGTGACACTTAGCTCAGTGCTCAGGAAATGTATGGGCAGCAGGGCTTTCGTAGCAGTAGTTGTATTGGTCGCCTTTGGACTTGGTTCGATGCGGCCTATGGCAACCACAGCAGATCATAGATCTTGGCTTTATATGATCAATGCAATGCTGCGTCAGTGCTATGCTTTCTCTGTTGTCCTGTTTCATGCTAATTGACTAAGCTACAGATGGCAGGGATTAGATAGCCCAATCTCTTACATTGATGTTGCAGTCATGTATTGAGAAATTGCTAATTGTATGTTCCCTGGCAGGTTCATACAAGTATGCTCTTTGTAAGACATATTCTCTATGTTTTTGCAGGGACATACAATGCGTCCTGCGTTTGACTGCGCCGTGGAGATAAGCCCCAGAGGCAGGTGCTCCACGTTAATCTTGAACATAGTTGTACTATCTGTGGTTTGGAAGAGACCAGTAGTATTTAAAAAGAGGGTTCAATTGTAAGCGTTCCCAAAAAAACCAACTGTGATGGTGAACATGGCCTAAGAGAAACATTCTAAAGATAAAAAAAAAAAAAATAAGAATAATTTTAACAGCCGACTATTTGAAAGGGGTTTACCACTCTCTCTCTCTCTCCGTCTCCAGCTGTCAAGTATTATTGGGTAAAGCAAGGGATCTTAGAACATTAATAATTTACTGGACATATACGAAGATATTTATGCCAATATTGACACACGGATCTCCTGCAACCAATAATGGTGCAAGCTTTAAGCGTGCAACGGGTGAATAGATTAGTGCCTCTGAATATATTACAATATCTAAAGTCTACAGCTAACGAGGAAAGTATACAGTTGCCATCTTTATCAAAGGACTCAATTCAAATTTTAGAATGATCAACTCTATTTTAGCTGATCCGTCACCATTCATATTTAATAGAAAATACAAAAACTCTAGACTGAGAGAATTGTGCAACATTTTCCGAGAAGTAATATGAAGCAGATAGACTGATATATTTAAGCGATATCACAATATTCATAGATATTCAGGCTGCTATTAAGGCAATTGGAATTATTAGAACGTGGCCGCGGTTGCGATGAGCTACATGTTCTCAACGAACAGAACTACGAACAGAAACTATTCCGATTGTCATCCCACAATAATATTGAAAGTAATGTGGCTGGAGTGGATCCATTGTGCAGACATCGTTATCATAATAATCATCCATACCTTGACTTTGTATATAAGACGATTATGGTTAAATTCCGACTCTTTGGATTGATATGCTAGAATTTGAAGCAGGAATGCTTCCGCTTTTGGGTTCATTATTTTGGATCATATTTTCATTTCAACAAATCTTCTCTATTTGGATAAACTTTGTAAATAAAAAAGTTTTTTTCGAGCTCGAGGACAATTATTTGTAAAAAAAAATATATATATTATTTATTCAAATATTTCTTCCAATATTTCGATATCCTTCGGAATGATATCATTATCAAGGAATGAGTTACAATTATATTTTTAAGAGACGTCTCCACATTCAATAAAAAAAATTATTTAATTTAACTTTGTAAACAATTTCGTGGTCTAACTTTGTGTACTTTAGATTCTTTTAGGGATACAGATTGCAAAATATCTTAAAGGAATTGGATGGATAGGTTGCTGAATGAAAAATTCGACTCTGAAAATTGTGGTTCTAATTTGCTTCAAGTCATGACTCACAAGCAGGTTTGTCTGAAATCTTATTGTATTATTAAAAACAAAAAAAAGTTTAAGATATTTTTTACACATCTGTTCCATTTTTCAACATTGTGGGATTAATGATTGTTACACAAAATGCAATGACTGAAAAACAAAGTAAGAACAGTTTGTATATTTTACAGTGAAGAGGACAAGTTGTTAGTTTGAAACAGTTTAATTTTAGAAAATAATTTTACGACTTTTAAATAAAATGTTTAACATATCTGTATAATTTAAGAAAGATTTCCTATTAATTAAACAGTTGGAAATTTGTGGCAATAAAAATTGAATAAAATTAAAAAATTAATGAATTTTTATGACAATTTATGAATTTTGAATAGCACTTTAAAGTTTTACCACCCATATTCCAAATTAATCACAGAGCTCTTTCATTAATCACGCCAACCATATTCCAAGTGTTGCCACATGTGGTAAATATGAAATAAAAATGCAATAAAAAAAAAAAACAAACAAACAAAACAATAAATTCATTAAAAGTTCTGTGTCGTTGTTGTTGTCGTTTAGTCTACTGTTGCTGCCGCATTTACAAATGTTTGTTTGTTGCATATCATAACATTTATTTGGTTGCATGCAACACATAACGTTTTAACCACTTGTATACACAATTCTTTCCTTTCGTACAATATTTTACTTTAACACATGCATATTTTTTGTTGGTTTCTTGCTGTTTTATGCCTTTAATTCAAGGCAAAAACACGAAAAAAAAATTTACCAAAATTATTTTTCAAAACCCAGAGCGAGAGAAGAAAAAAAACTGCAATTCAAGCGAAATTCATTCGGCTTTTTTCTCTTTATGATTGCTTTTTGTTTTGTTGTTTCTTATTGTAACGTTGCATGACACAGTGTCAAATGACTTAATGGACAAAGAAAATGACTTTTCCACATGCCACCAAAAAAAAAAAAAAAACATGTTTCATGTTCTCGGCAATAGAGAGAAAGAAGCATGTGTCTATTACGTTTTACGACAGCGGCAACAGAAACAGCAACAACTAAAATTGCACCAAAAAAAAAAAAAAAAAGCTTCAAATTGGGAGTGAAGTTTTTAATCATTTCCAATTATGCCACTATTTTATCTTGATTTTTTAATTATAATCTATAAAAAGTAACAGCAAACAGAAACCTTAAAATAGATTCGTTAAAAATATTTTGAGTGAAATCGTTAGGAAATGAAAGTATAGGTCAAATGTTATGTATCGTATTGGGAAATAATTCGTGAAATACAAGCAGGATATCAACAATGCCAAAAAAAAAAAAAAAATCAGGGGTAACCTGAGGCAGCCGAGGAAGTAAATAAAGGGTGTTTATTTTTTTTTAAATTGACATGAAATTTACTTAATTCCAATGATAATCTTCTGGCATTATAATTTAAAGATGAATTCTGGGATATGAGCGCCACGGTTGGCTTGGAGGTAGTCTAATCTAATGTTCATGACTTTTTCCAACATTTGCAATAACGCGACAAATGTTGTCCTCCAAGTGGTCAATCGATTCTAGCTTATTGGCGTATATTAGCGACATCACAAAAATAGTCAAGCGGCGTTAAATCGCACGATTTTGGAGGCCAGTTTTGGGTGCGAAACGTGAAACTATTACCAAGCGTTTCCTTTAATAAAATAAATAAATTGTGGCACGAGTTGTGTGAAATGTTGTGTCGTCTTGTTGAAACTACCGCATCATGATTGTTCAATTGATGAACGAAAAAGTTACTAGTAATCATGGCTCTACTCGTATATTGACAACGTTTTCAAAGAAGTACGGACCAAATATACCACCAGCCCATAAAGCAGACCAAACAATCGGTTTTTCTGGATGTAACGCGGTGGCTCCTTGACGTATCCCTTAAACCAAAAGTGAGCTTCAGCGCTAAACAAAATTTGCTTATGAAAAACGGCATCAATGGCAATCTTGTTTTGGTTTTGCACAATTTGGAAGCGTTGTTCAAGCGTCAGTCTACTCATGTTGAAATGACAAATCAAACTGAGCACTTGGCAGCTGACAAAATGGCCGCCAGTTAAAAAAGTGTTGCCAACTTTAAGTTCTGTACATTTAAAAAAAAACACCCTTTATAAATACATATCTACATTAACAAAAAGTATTTAAAATTTTTCAAAAATCATTGATATTTATCATCAAGTTGTATTTAAAATTTATGAATTGATACGATATAAATGAATTTTATTTTTTTTTTTTGAAAATACACAAACATGAATAATTTTGAAAATATTTAATTTAAATTCATAACACACACTGGATCAGCACATTCAGCCAACTGGCTCATAAATGATGAATGAATTTCATCAATTTATGACATTTTTCATTTCCGGTTAAAAAGCTTTAAATGGAATTGTACAAAAATACACACACACACTCCATACAGTGTTAGAAAGAAAAGACAGAACAGAACAGAACAGAAATAAAACAAATGATGAAAGGAATAGAAACACATGAGTGAAAACCAAAATGATTTTTGGATAAAAAACGGTTTGCTACAAAGCAAATCATCTTCATCATCGCCATCCTCCACAAACTACTCACACGAGCAGATCGGAATTTTCATAGTTTATCAAAGGATGTGTCAACGAGTTTTCCAAATGACGTTTGCTTTACTACATGAAACTCTTGACGTCAAATGTTTTGGATGACAGCAGGCGGGTTTCATTTTAATACGCATCGTTGGCTTGCGTAGGTATCACTGTGATTTTTTATTTTTTTAAGACCAAAACTCCCCAAAAAAAAAAAAAAGAAAAAAACAAACAACGGGAAAAAGCTTTCAAAACGAGAGCTCACAATATAAAGCGAAAAAGAAGTTTTTCATTTCTTGGCATTTTCAATTTTTCTTGCGTTTGGTTTTTTTTTACTCTTTTTCCAAACGTTGTTTCAGTTTTTGCAAAATGATTAATGACTTTTTGGCAGACATACAAGCAAAACATATTTATTATAATGTACGTATCAAAAATATACATACATACATACATACAAATGTATAATAAATAGAATTACTAAAAATCATTATAAATAGAAACATACACGTACGATGTACATACATACATACATACATACATATGTATGTATCAACCAACACTCCTAAAAATATTTATTAATTTATTTATTTTTTTATCATAGAGGTGATTATGTTTACTTATTTACGTGTGTGTGTGTCTAAATTTTAACCTCTAGTTACAGTGGATTAAATAAATAGTGGCACCACATTTTAATAAATCAGAAATTTTAAACCGAACAACAATTATTTTAACTTGCTCTCATCCAAACAATCACTTTTGGTCGGCTTATTTATCGTTATATAAATGTATATGAAGCAATTTAGATCGTTTATTTATCTTCTGAATTTTAAGAAGATTTTTTTATGCTTTTTTTATTATTTATTGAATCTTTTCTGAATAACTTATTCAAATCTTAAAACTAAAATAAATCTAATTACTCTCTAACAGAGCATTAATTTCTTATTGGCTGTTAAGCTCTACGAAGCCTCGACTCCGTCTGGCCTTGAGCTAGAATTCTAGCAAGCGCATTCGGGTGGTTTTGTAGCTTTTTGATGTAGTTCTCGCATAAGAAATGAAAACATCCACAGAGATCTAGAAGTACCATTGGTAAAGGATAAATTCAGAAGGGTCCGCGAGAACTACATCAAAAGTTTTAAGATGGGTTTTAATTGCTTCTTTACCAAGTGATCCATCTTAGAATTTCGTACAAATATCAAAGCGAAAGTCAGACGCAAAGCTGTAAAAGTCCTGATTAATTTTCTGTTTTACTGTATCAACTATTATTTGCCACTCTGTTGCTATGTTTGCACATTTAGCTTTAAACAAATTATTTTAATATCAAATCAAATAAAAGCAGCAGTGTTATTTTCTAAAAATACAAACATTTCTTTTAATAACTTGTAGTCGTGAAATTTATACACGAGATTTTTCAATCAAGACTTTATTGCTGGCAAATAAAATCATGTCTAAATTAGAGAAATTTTTGTAAAAAGCAAATTGATTATTAGCAGATAATAAAAGTGTTTGCAAAAAAAAAACCCATGTGGAAAAGAGAATATTTTGACCTACAAGTTGAAAGCAATAATTAGAAATATCATCTTTTAGCATCCAATCAAGAAAACCAAAGCCGTTGCTGCCCCAGTTAAGCTGTATACTATCAAGCAGTTTTTGGAGTTTTGGAGTCCTCTGACCAGTCACAGAGTATTTAAAAGGTGTCAATTTACCCTCTACATGTACCATTTTTCTTTCCCGTAGTAGAGTAAACAAATTTATCTAAATAGACAGTTATAATTATCTTGCGATATATTACTTGTGGCCAGTAAAATAGCTAATCCCTGAAGAACAATTAATTTTAAATTCACGTATTTTATGGTCAATGAAATTACTAAATAATATTTCTTATTACTTAAATGAAATGAATAAAAAAAATTGTATGTACTCGTAAAAAGGTTAACTAGGTGGTAGTTAATAAAATTACAACCAAATGTGAAATAAAAAAAGTTTATACTGACTACATTCTACATTACTAAGGGGCACTAAAGTGACATGCTAGATTGCAAAACTAATTTCTTGTTGCTGTAGGTCCTGAATCTTGTGCTATAAATTATAGAATCTTAATATAGGCTGGTTTTAATACTAAGTTCTGAACTGCAAATTTGTCAAATTTTGATCCGCATTTTAAATTGCTGAAATTATTATAATGCGATGCATTACAATTCAAGTCTATAAGTAATTAAGTATTATAGTCTAGATTTTCTGCAAAAATATATGACATATGTAGACTAAATGTATGACATTTAACTGAATGAAAATGAAAAAGTCTGAGAGTCAGCAAAGCCGTAGAACAGAGTAAGTGTATAACTCTGGTTCCAATCAAAACTAGCCATACAAAATTATACAAATTTTCTACTACAGATAACATTTTGTTCTGCCTATAATAAGATTTAATATATTAATTGGTATTAGTTGAAAAAAGTAAAGTTTACACTATCACAACGGTTCGCATGTTGGACCGACGTGTGTCACCGTGTATTGGCTGCCCGTTTTAACCCACAGCAGAGTTTTTAATGTGCAAAAGCACTTTAGTTTTTCAGATTGTTGAATTCACAGAATTTTAATTTAATTTTTAAAATTAAATTAATTTTTGAATTCTATCAAAAATTATAAATATTAATGAAATGGTCATTTTATATTAATTAAAAAAGTGCGTTTTTTTTACCATTTTAATTTAGTTTTATTGATTTGAACAATTTAGATCCATAATAACATATTCTATATATTTCTTATATTCGAAGTAGAAAGCTATGTGTCCACAATCGTCAGATATTACAACGTTGTCAGATCTAGACTGTAAGAAAACTAACAATTTCATTTGCACACAATTGTCACACAATGAATTTATCTGTCAACCGAAATTGTCAGTTCACACGGTTGTCAGATTACCTGTGTGGCATTGTCAAATTCGTTTTGCAGCTCTGTGTGTGTGTTTAAAAAATTTAAATATTGTCATGTAACAAAAAAGAGCAATTGGAACCATTTTATCTGCTTATGTCCTAATGCACACTTTAATTTAATTCTTTAATGTTCTTCCACTTTCATTCAAAAATTTTATCAATGCTTGTTTCTTTATTTATGTATATACAGCGTTGCATTTAGAAACAATTTCTATGACAATGCTGCCATTGGCAGATGCATAAACTTTGCACATATGACAATGAAAAGTGTTTGACAATTGTCTTAAAACACTGACAATGACAAAATTGTGTGTTTACACGATTGTTAGATGTCTGACAATATTTTTGTCTTCCAATGTACTGAAAATGCTTTTTCTTACAATGTTGGAAGGCAAAAATTTGAAGTTTACACGATTGTTAGACATTTTCGTGGACACATAGTTGAAGAATGCATATTCTAATATTGTCTGACAATGATTTTTTAATTCATAGGCAAATAGTTTTGTCCAGCTTTCAATTTAGTACTAAGTATCTATGTATGTATGTATACTTGTAATATGTGAATATGTTTGAATGTATAAGTAAAAACAGGTTTCAGTTTAAAACAAATTGAAAGTTGATATTCAGCCTTATTATGAGAGTGTCGTTTTCTTTTTACGACAACGACTGTTTCGTAATAGATTAAAGAAACAAATTTAATTCTTATAGGTATATTATCTGTGTCTTAAATATAACTTATGTATGTATATTATTTGATTCATAACTAGAAATATACTGGAATACAATTAGAAGAATTTTGTGAATGAGTCAGTCATTAGGATCTAAAATCCTTGTAATTAATTTACATATATATTTTCAATTAAAATTGATTGTTTTCGTAATTACATTGTAACATAAAAAAATGTTTATTTTTCAGTTTCAGTAAGATCAAATGTCCTAAAATAAAATAAAACTAAACTTTTGTTGGGACCACATGGCAAATAAAGGATGATTTTTAGCTATTATCTTTTTGGCAACACTGATTTAAACAGCTGACGCACGTTTCGTGTTTTGTTACACTGTCAAACATTATATGGACCGTAATATCGTTTCAAATAAAGATTTCATGCATTTTGCTGAATTTTATGTGTTTTTTTTTTATTGGAAAACTTTCCTATAGTTTTTAAAAAATCATCCATTATTTACTTAAAAAAGCGTAACCAATTGTTTTAGCACAAATTTGTTTACTCTTACAAGAGTTTTGCAAGATCAAATAGCAGCAAATAAAATAAGTTTTTTTTTTAAATAAATAAATGAGTGCAAAAATATTTGATTTAGTGGTTACATGTTTTTCGGCAAATATTTGCCAAATGTGACCGCACCCTTCTTAGTAAAAGTAGTTTAAAAAAAAAAAAAAACTAGAATTAAAACAAGATTTATTTAGTGGCCAAATATTTGCCATGTGTGACCGTACTTTTAGTTTAAATATTTAATGAAATCCCAATAAGTTTTTTCAATTTATTTCGGACTAGAATTTGATTTTAAACTCTAATGACCTTTTAAGGAATATTAATACAAAAACACTAATGGCCGAATTCACAGTCTTTAGTTAGCTAATGACAAAGGTTTAACTAATGATTATTTATTCGCAATGCTTAGTTTGCCATAAGAATAACAAGTAATAGTTAAACAATAGTTAGTATTTTAGTTAACCAATGGTTAACTAATGACTGAGAATTCGGCCATAAGAAATCCATTAAATGCAGAACTAATAAGTCAGCTAAACTGCAAACAATTTTTAGTCTGGATTTCTTGATAAAAAAAAAAACATGTGTATTTGCAGATTGATTGTGAATTTTAATAATCGTTTAAAGATTAGTTGTTTGGAATGAATTTATAAAATTGCAAATACAACAATTTAAACAAAATAGGAAATGACAATTTTAATTTAATTAACAACCATGCAACACTGGTTTTCCACATTTTATTTTACAAAAAGCTTAAACTCTCAACAAATTGGCCATGTTGAAAGTGATTATGGAAAATATTTATTAATATTTACTTTTTGTAACATTGTACAAAAGAATTTTTAGAAAACCTACTGGTTGTCTGTCAAATTTGACATTAAATGGTTTTTGTTTTTGCTTTTAAATTAGCTTATGACAAGTATGTACATATATGTATGTATGTAGATATTCGTATGTATTCGTATGTGTGTGAATTTTTATTAATTAAACATTTTATTATTAAATTCTATGGTTTATTACCCAGTTGCAGTTACGAGCAGTGCTTCTTATATTCAATCTGATTAAACATTTTGTATTTTGACATTTATGTTTGTGCTTATTTCGAAATCTGTTGTCTGTCGGTTTGCAATTAATGAACAGAACAATTGATAAGAACAGAACAATGTATTTCACTAATTATTTAACAAGGTTGCCGATTGAAATCTCAATTAAATTGATTGATTTTTTCTTTCAGTGAAATGTTGTCCGCATTGAGAAGTAATAAAAATAAAATATACATACATACATACATTTGCATACTACATATATATTTAAATACATACATAATCAATTAGATTTATTGTATTCAATTTGAATTTGTAGTCTTTGTATGTATGTATGTACATAGTTTCTAACTTTGCAATTAGAAAATCTAGTTTGCATGAGATTGACAGATTTCATATTTTTAGAACTAATAATAACGACTGTCTGGTACAAGTACAGTATATGTCAATAATGACTTTATACACTAAATAAAAATTTAAAATTTTAACTTTTTAGTAAAAAAAAAAAAAAAATAACCAAACCATTTTATTTCGACAGATACCTATACATACATATATATTATAAACAGTGGTATGATAGAAAGAAAAGTTTGAATTATTTTCAATTAAACAAAAAGATAAAGCAAATACAAAAAATATTTCATTTTATTAGTGTCAATTAACTCTTATTATTGCTTATACTAAATTAAAACACTAAAAGCTAATTAAATAAAAAAAAAACTTAATATGTCGTATGACCATCCTTGGCGTCTCACAGTGGGAAAAATTACCAATCTAGCGGAGATTTATTAATAACTTCTGAACTAATGCTTATATTTGGTTTCGAACAATTTTTTTATGTAGATAAAAATGTATTATATAAAAATTAATACAAAAATAATTTTTGGTCTAACTTTTTTTTTTTTTTTTAATTTTTTTATAAAAGTGCTCTATTCAGTATCTGATGAGCTATCGTATGACATTCTATTTTCCTCATCCGTAGTAGAGAGAAGACTTAAAACATCATTATCTAATATCTCATCCATTTTTGAAGAGGACACTGAAGTTTTCCACAATATGGTAATAAAAGGATCAGAAGAAATAAATAGACTATGTGCCAAGTCTTCCATTGTATTTTTCCTCGAATTTTTTCGAGTGTGATGAAGGCGAAATTTTCTGAGGTCTTTATTTTTTGCCTCCAGAACTTCTTCAGACATCATGCCAATTGGAAGTGTAACATATTTGATGATATCTGCACCATGTATTAAAATTTTATGAACAGAAGAGGGCATGCAAATCCATGGATATAAGTCGACAAAAATAGTTGCTGTGTGGAATGCATACAGTTGGAAAGCATCCGTATTAATTTCATATTCCGAAGCCATTGTACGTAATATAACGCTGAATTTATAAATTAGTAAATAGTTTACACCAGTTATTTGAGAAGCCAATTTTGGCTGTTGAAAAAATGTTCTTGCCGTTATTAGTGGTGCCTGATCCAGGCATTGGGATATCAACTAGTATAGCTATTTCCTTTCTCAGTTTGGTTTGTATTTCATTTCTTTTTTCATCAACAATCACCTTATCACAACTACGAACCTGCCATTTTTGAATTGGAATTCTGTAGGCGATATGCAGAACACATTCGAAGAAGCGAATCCACGCATGTAAAGTTGACAACCCACATTCATATAAACTTTCGTTGCAAGTGAAATTTTTCACTATTTTTATGTCGTTCATATTTTTTGGTGATACATTACAAATTCCGCATTTTTGGGATGATGATTCTGCCCCAACACTAAATACCTTCCCATCTATCATGGTCATATGAAACTGATGATGAACTTCATAATTTTTAAGTTTTGTTGGCTGTATTTTGGCTACTTAAATGTTTATTTCTTTATAGATCAAGTCTGCTGTTTCCTTTTGACAAAGAAGTTTTAATGGATGCGTCTGCTACACACTGTAGTCGTTGTTTCATTGAATGTATTAATTTTGACAAGTCATAATTACTGGGAATCTTCAGCCATTCTTCCAAAACTGCAGTTTTCAGTTCATTTTTATTTTTTGGTCTAATTTGAGCGACTTGCTTCTTTAAATGGGCTCACAAATTTGCAATAGGATTAAGGTCCGGACTTTGGGCTGGGGTATCAATGACTTTTCCACACTTATAGAGCAGCCACATCCGAACCATATTCGATTTATCCTTAAGGTCATTATCTTGGTAGAACTTAAAAATAGGTTTACCATCTGTATAGTACCCAAATTTTTTAGCTCTATTTAACATATTGGTCTTCAAGATGTCCAGATATTGCTGTGCATCGATTGTTGTTTTTAATTCACTAATTAATTCACCCACGCCCTTGCTAGAAATACACCCCCAAATCATAATCGATATTTTTCCAAATTTCACAGTGGGGATTATGTTGCTATTTTCTATGCAAGTTAAAGGCTTTCGCCTGATCCTAGATAAACCATCGTTGTAATACACACATCATTTTTTTTTCTCGTCGCAGAATATGGCATCGTCCCAGTAGTCCTCTGATTGCAAAGCGAACGTTGTAGCAAATGAAAGGCGCTTATCAATATTTGCTGTTGAAAGAAGTGCTTTTTTCGTGCTGCTCTTGATGAGTATTTGTTTTTTGGTAGCGCTTTTCTGATAGTTTAATGACAAACAATAATTCCAGTCTCTTCTGCAAGCTCTCTAGCTAGTGTTCTTGTCGAAATTTGAGGGTTCTGATAAATTTGCCTGATTAAAAATTGTTCTGCACGTCCATTTATTTTAATTTTGGGGCCTCCGCTATATTTTAATTACAATCTTCCTTCAGTTTCGGCTCGATTTAAAACGTTATAAATTGTTTTTTCGTGTCACTGAAAACATCTCCGATAGCCCATAAACACTTTTTCCCAAATGGCGGTTGTAATATGTATATTAGTTGAATTATGTCGTAAGATAATCTTTATCCGGGCATCTTTTAATATTAATTTTCCACCAACTTTTAAAAATTTTACATGCGAAAAGCAATAAATAATTAGTGCAATGATAAATTTAAACATTGCATCATAGTAGGCTGACAGCGAAAAAAGTATAAAATAAAGAGTTGTGAAAAAGAGTTAATTGACACTTCGACAGCTCAATTCCAAAACATGCTAAGTCGAAAAAGTGAGTTTTGCAGGAAAAGCTGCTAAAGTTTACAGCCGATATCTAAAAGCCATTTGTTGTTTATAACTATTGATTGGACCAGCCAATCACAACCAAAATTTGACAGAATTTAAGCTGAAAAAATCTAAATTCAAAAACGCTAAAAAATTAAAAACATGCTAAGTCGACATAGCATGGTTTGGAATTGAACTGTTGACTTGTACCGTCAATCTAATTATTGGTTTTCATTAATTTTTTTGGTTTCTCTTCCGGTTAGAACAAGATTTTTTCAGGCCACCTTATTACATATACATACACAATAAGTCAGAAAAACTACATATACCTACTTAAATTAAATCTGCAATTTTATAACTTTTTAATTTGGTGTGTAAAGTCGTTATTGACATACATACTGTATGTAACTAAATGAAATTTGTATTTGAAAAATTAAAATTTTGTATCAGATAAAACTCTCATTAGAATGAGAAAATTAAACGCAGAACTGGTTGCGAAATTAGTTCATTCTTAATACAACAGGAACCTGGCACTTCAAAATTACACCCCCTTAGTGTTGGGTCACGAAACTAATCCTCACAAACTAGTTTTGCTTCGAATATTTTAGAACTCTTCACGACAAGTTATTGAAATTAATTGAAACTATTTCGTACCAAATTTACTTGAACTTCACAAAAAAAAAACAAACTTGCTTAAACTTCAGCTGTATGGCACAAACGAACATGTTTTCGCATGTCACCGGACTAGTGCGTTTAACAGTTAATACCAATTTCCCGTGGGCAGGGAATCCGTATTGATAAGTGATTATTATGGTCAAGGTTTAATATATAAAAAAAAAACAATTTTTCCTCTGACATTTTTATAATTTGTTTCCAATTTCACCCGAACAAAATCAGCACGTTTTCTACGACTGTGAAAACTCTCAGTTCAATTTGGCGCCGCTAAGTTTTTTATAAACTATTATATAACTATTAAAATATCTTCATCTTGAACAGTGGTACGAAATTCACATCATCCTTGAGTTTTTTACAGTAGGGTCTAGCTATTTTAACTTTGAATAAAACAAACTTCTCTTACACAGCAAAATGGTTTCAAAAATAATCACCCCTATCGTGAATAAAAATTCCACATGAAATTTGTTCCCATTTATTTTTTTAATATTAAATTTTAATAGGAAAATGTGAAAAGGGAACAAATTTCATGTGGAATTTTTATTCACGATAGGGATCACACAATAGTTCAATTCAATAAGGAATTTTTAAACTTAAAATAATCTAATATCTAATCTAATAATTGAAAGTAGGTAGGTATTATTTTGACATTATTTTCATTAATTTCAAATAGACGTTGAAAATTGCACCAAACTAAAGTGCTTTCTTTTAATAAGAAAAACTCTTCAAAACAAAGCTTTTTCGTAAATGCTTAAGAAAATTCAACAAATTGTCGGCTAGTAGGTATAAAACTTATTTTTATCGGTTAGTGAAATCCCAAAAATGTTGTGCATTATTATCAACAATTTCTATATTTCGAAGTAACGACTATTTTATAAATTTACTTAGGTACACAGAAAAAAACATCGTGTTTTTTTTTAATTAAACCTTTAATTGATTTTAAAATAATTTTCTATTAAAATTTTAATTGATTCAATTGATTTTTCTGATATTTTCAATTAAATATCAAATTTTTTTTAATTGATACTATCATTTTGTTTACAGGTCCGATTTCAATTAAATTTTTAATTGATTCCACAAATATTTTAATTGAAACTCATATTTATTTTTTTCTGTGTACATATGCATATTAAACTTTTATTGTTTTGTTACGATTAAAATCATTCTAAGAAAATAATCCAGATTTACTGGCGAAACTTACCCGCATCATCGTTGGATCCTTCACTCGGTGGACCCGTTGGTGGCATATTTTGTCTATTCCCAATCATAAGACGATGCTGTATCGCCACCGTAGCCACAGCGGCGGCCGCCGTTGTTTGCACGGCGGAAACATTACGCATGGCCACACTGAGACCGGTTAAATTGGCAAAAGCATTGCTGGCATTAACGGCCATCTGATTAGCGGCAGCAGCGGCGGCATTTTGTTGTGTAGTGCCTTCAAAGCGGGGACGGCCCAAAAAGGAAGCGCCGCCAAAGACACCCGGCACACCGAACTGTAAAAACGGACTCCAGGGTGGCACTCGAACACCACCGGGTGCTAATTGGGCGGCGGCGGCATATAGTTGCAGGGCAGCGGTAGGATGTAAACCCTCCGACGGCATGGCTGGCATACCGTTTGAGCTGTGATTACTGTTGTTATTGTGATTGTTGTGGGCAACAGACGTGTTAGGCGGTGATAATTGTTGCGGTGGCGGTGTTTGTTGAAGTGATGAGGACTGCTGCTGCTGTTGTTGTTGTTGTTCCAAAACCATTATTGTGTGGGCAATATGGAATAGGAGTACAACTTTTTAAGACAACTATACATACAAAGCGTAACTATATGTAAATGTATGTAGATGATTTCAAAAATAAATTTTGTCCAAAAACGAACAAATATTTTAAATTTCTCTTAAAATAATGAATTAACTAAACACTGGTAGTTGATCACTGATATTTATTTTAAATTATTCACAAATCACTACTCGTTTTTTTTTTTATTTTATTTTCTGTAATTTTAAATAATTTATGCAAAATTATTTTATTTTTTTTCTCTCTTTCGCTTTAAAGTCTTTTAACTGTTTTGAAAGGAGATTGTGTGTGTGTGTGTGTTGAATTCGCGACGTGATTTTTTAATTGAATTAGAATTTACAATCCATCGGTTAAATTAATTAAAATTCAATTATTATTTTTATTACTATGTATTATTAATTTGTTTTGTGTTTAGTTTATTTTCGCCAACAAATAAACTCATAAAAAGTAGGTATTAATTACTTTCAATTGCTGTGTTCCGCACAAAAAACAAGTTGTGTTAAATCAATGACGTTGTTAACGGGCAACTAAAACGTTTATGCACTACAATCCGGTTTTTGTTGAGTTTTCCTTAAACTAAAATAAAATCACAACAGCAACAACAAAACTAAAAATCACTTTAGTTATTTCTCATTGTTTTTTTCTTCTTCTTCTTTTTCATACAATTTTCCCCCACAAAATCACTTTTCTTCGTTGTTGTTGTTGTTGTTATTGCTTTATGTTCCAATAAGAAACTGTGTTTGTGCTCCCTTTTAGATTTACCGTGATAAAAACCAACAAGAAAAACGCGAGAGAATGCGAGAGTGTAGTGCGTGCGTACGAGTGTGTGTGAGTTGGAAATTAATGGGTAATAATGGTTGTTTTGGTTGGTACTTTGTTTACAACGTACAAACTAACAAAAAAAAAAAAACGAAACCGCCGACGGTAAGGAAAACGAAAATTTACAGTTTTTAGCCGTTAAATGAATAACAAACATTCACAATGAAAATTCAATTTGAACTGAGAGCTGCAACGACAACTATTGAGCCAAGTAAACGAGCCGCAAATGCTTAACCACCAACCAGCCAACCAACCGACCGAACAACCAACCACCACTACTAATACCCAAGACACCAACAATAACACAACAACAACCACTACTACTACACAAGTAGGTATAATAAAATAAAAGAAAACATTAAAAACACACGCTCATACATATGTACAAAAATATAAACAAAACACACCCGTATTAAAAAGGAAACAAGAACAACAACACAAAACCACCGCTGGAGTAGAGTTGAGTTATTGAAACGAATGGCATTGTCGATTATTTAAAAGGCAGAGCTGCTCTGCTCCGCTCAGTTCATCGGAGCAGCAAGATTGTTGCCATTGTTGCATTCATAATCGTCATCCCCATCAGCATGGAATGTCCAATGGTTACCCTCACACTACCAACCCAAAAACAACACAGTATGCAACACACATTCGTACTTCACTGTGTTGGTCACTCACTCTCTTATTTAAAACAGCCAACAACAATATTCCCCTTCAATTGAGAAACACTCACACAAACTCTCCCTGTATAAAAGAAGCAAAACAGAACAAACAATGGCAGTGAGTACGTGGTATGAGTGAGTGAGTGAGAATGAGACAAAAATTCATAAAACGAAACATTTAATTTTATTCCTCCGACGTTGTCATTCAATTTACCAAACGCTACAACATACGCCAGTGTTGCCATAAACCAGTGTTTTTTTCCAATTTAAAAATTAATTGAAAAAGCTATAATAAAATTGATTTTAGAAAAGTATCAAAATATCGGTTTTGCTCCCTCTGATTGTAACAGATTGTTTGACATGAACTTTGTTTTTAAAACAAAATTGAAAATTTAATAGTTTCTTCTTCTTTCAGGCAATAAGGTCACTTGAATTTTATATAAAAATATTTAATTTATTTATATATATTTATTTCCAATATTTCGCTATCACAATGGATAGCTTCTTCAGGAATAATATAAGTTGAATTACAATAAAATAATAATAATCAATTATTATATATATAAATATATATAAATAAATTAAATATTTTTATATAAAATTCAAGTGACCTTATTGCTTGAAAGAAGAAGAAACTATTAAATATTAAAAAAAAAGGTCAAATAAACGAACTAAATAACAAAATTGAAAATGTATATAAAAAAACCCTACCTACCTATATGTTTTTCAAAATTTACAACATAGACCTAAAAATGTACTCAGTGATTTGAATTGATGAGATCGTATTTCAGACTATGCCACCAAAAACTTGAAGTAATATTCGACGTCTAAATCCCTGTCGTTATTAGGATAATGAGATAGTTTTACACAAGTAGCTTTCTTATGTGGAATCTATCACCTGATTACATTTCTGCAGTACTTCCTAATTCTTTTTTCCGTAACCTCTTTACAGTAGTATTCTGTATCATAAAGACTGTAAAATTTGACCTATGTGACCTAAAACTTATGTTGGGAATCTCCTTTCGAATTGTAAAGATGTTCATCTTTCATCGGAAACCAAATGGTCTTTCGGCATAGAGGGAGATCAGAATGCAGTGTTGTATACTGCTATCGTTGTACATGATATAGGTGTCTGATCCAGCTCACTAGATATCATCAGAGCGATTTCTGGACTGTTTAACTTCTTAACATAGCATGAAGTCTGGTATTACACCATTTTCCTAACACCTAACACTAAAGCGCGATATTATAAGAAGGAGAAAGGGTTATATAATTTGCAGGACCGTAACTTGAAATAATATGGTGGGCGAAAATTTCGTCTATCTCCGAACCGACGAGAAAGAATGATAAGGATCCCAATAAGGTGTATGGATATCAATATATTTTAAACCTTCCAGACTCAGACACACTACAGCTTTACACGGCCCTTGATGTTAATTAACTTCCATTTATTTGTACTAGAATTGTTCTAGACACGACACACATCCTTCAGTCTACAATTCCAAACAATGCAAAGAGATAGATAGTGAATTATCTAATTTGCCAGTATGTTCAAAATATCATTGATTTAAACAAGGACTAAATTATGCCTTTCTAATCTCCTACAAGGTTCCGAGTTGATCACATGTGCGGACGTCTGAACCATCATTGAAACTGCCTGCAACATTTCAGTCGATCAGTCGTCAACTATATTGCTCCAGTTAAGAAATATTCAAAGCTGCCCAAACTTTCAAACACAATATATCTACATAGCTACAATATATCTATACATAACGATTGTTATAAAAGATGATTGCTTATATTTCTGATTATAGTTTATTTGACATTTTTTATTGTCAATATTTTAGTGATTGATCCAGCTTAAGGTCTTGTTTTAAAAAATTTTAATTTTTATATGCAATATTGATGATTACTTATAGATATGTATGTATTTTTTAATTGTTATTAATATTATTGGATAAAATCATTGCCAAAAATATATAAATATTTGTTAACAATTGGTTTAGAATGGAACTTAATGTTGACGACACAATTTCATCTTGGACGTAATTGGAGGAGACTACCTAGCTACAGCATGTTACAGTTTGCGTCTTTCCATTGGCATATCGGGAAGGACTTTCGTGTATACAAGGAAAACGTCCAGAGGTACGTATGTGCAAGTTCAATTGGCCGTAGTCACAGACTTAATGAGTACTGGTCATGCAGACGTCATTTATGTTCAGCTTGTGGTTATAGGCTCTGTGACACTCCCTATATTTTCAAAACGTTGCCAGCCCTACTATGACAAAAGTTGCACCCTGAAGAAAAAAATTCTCGTTCGCTGTGTTTGTAATATTTGGCATAGTAAGACTCAGGTCGTTCCAGACCGTACGTACATCTAATTTTCGTAGGATCTGTTTTCTTTGGTATTGTTTTTACAAGTAGGTATATCGGTACGATATAAAATATACATACATATGTATGTCCGAGTCCGTAATGGTATGGATCAATAAACAACCTGGAATTTGTGAATACCCCTAAACTTATTTTCATCACATGTCACGTAAAAACGTAAACGAATGTTTTTTAAGCCGGTTCAGACGATAACTACGTTAAAACAAGGGAAACGTAATTAATAAGGACTCAATCCAAACTCAAAAGGTAAGTAGGTATATGAGATGTCTGGCAATTCTGTTTCGAATACAACACACACACGAGACTGAGCGCAACTTAATTTATTTTTCATTTCATTTTGCTTAAAGTTTTCTTGTGTAGTCTATTTTGTAGTTGTTGCTGTATTTTAACAACTTCCGCCGCCTATATGGAGTATGAAGTCAATGTTGGCTCGCTAAAAGGCTCTCTTACCTTTAATAATTCATAAATGTCTGTACAGTGTACAGCAAAAAATACCAAAAAAAAAATATCAAAACACAGAACGACAAAATTCAATTTACACACCCACACTCATGCACAACCACATGACACTACAAACGACCTCAGTCGGTATTCTGCAATATGGCTGCTTATGTATTCCTATTACGCCAAATAAAAGAGATGGATGAGTAAATGGAATTCTAACATTGTCCCTTTTACTCTGGTGCTTAAAAAATAACGGGAAATTTATTTGGTATTTTTCATTCTCTCTCTCTCTCTCTGAGCACATTCCCCCTCTTAAATTTATGTTGTGTATATTGTTTTTGGTTTTTCAATTTATAATTTTCTTATTTAATTTGTTGTGTATTTAGTTGTGGTTGTTGCTTTGCAGGTTTGCTGTTGTTATTGTCGTTGGCTTTTATTTTACTGCCAAACAACTAACAATTTAAGTAGTTGTGTGTGTTTGTTGGTGAACTGCTGCCGCTGCTTCTTACAAGTTGATAATTTTTGGTTCAGTTGTTCATCTTCTGTTCACTGCAGGGCGGAGTTTTTCGTTATTATTTCAATTTACCCTCATAAAATTATTATTTGTGTATTTGTTGCTGTAAGTGGTTTTCACTGCATATTTCTCTAACGTCTGATCTTCTTGCGCCTCTCTTCCTTCATTTACTTATTGAGTGTTCCAGGGTTTTTCTTCGTTTTGTACATGTATCCTCCTGCTTGCAGGGCTGCCAGATAATTTTCGTACAAAATCGTCAACATGCCGATAAAAAAGAAAAAAAATCCTCAATCCGATTTTAAAAATCGGAAAAATAAAAAGTGACAATTTCTAGTAGTACATACCTATTTTGATATCTAAACGAAAACATAAAAATACATAAATTATAACTTTTTAAATAAGAAATGACAAAAACTATTTAAACACAACTTGTTTAATATTTTGATAATATCTTAGTCCGCTTTGACTTTCTTCAATTCTAACTCATCAAGGCAAGTATTTTTGGATGAGAACAAGAGGGGTGCAAACTTGACGGTACTAGTCAATTTTCTTATTTCCTTTTACTGTTTTCTTTCATGCATGTTGATTAGCATTAAAAAATACGGAAATTGAATTGACATGAGTAAATGAAATGGCAAGTTCAAAGGAGAATTGAACAAAAACTGGTCAGCTAAAACTGAAGCGTGTGAAACAAGACTTACAGTATTTTACAAATAAATACCTATCTGAATTTCACATAGGTACATAGTTTATTAATCCAGGTTAAATTACAATTTCAAAACAATTTAGTTTATTACGTTTTCAATAACATTTTAACTATAGAATCCAATTCATTCATCATATTTAGGTCCTTAATTTCAAAGAATTCCGTATTTTTGTTATTTACATTTATTTGACTCATAATTCTCTCGACGTTTTATAAAAATAGGAGAAGTTTTTGTGGAATTTTCCCGTTTAAATTCAGAAATTGTTTCCTCAAAAAATTTTAGTTCATGGAATGCAGCATTTAAAATTGCTTTTTATGTTTACAGATAAATTAGTAATTTCTACTATTATTTGGAATTACATACCTATTATACTTAAACTTAACAATTGTCAATAATTAAGAAAACACTACTATTACTTGATTTTGTTTTTCACATATGTCATGTTCTTCTTAATATTTATGATATTAAATGAGAAAAATAGTTGTTGTCTCAAAAAAGGAGAGAATTTGGTAACAAAAAAATTAATAAAAAAAAAATAAATGATAAAAAATTGTAATAATGCAGAAAATCGTCATATCGTCACTTTGTTATTTTTGAAACAAAAAATCGTCAAATCTGGCAGCTATGCCTGCTTGGTGTTCCCGTTGTGGGTGTAATGTTGGGCTGTGTGAGCGTTGTCTGTGAATAAGTTCTATGTGTTTGGCTTTTGGCCAAACTGGTTTTTGTAGTTGTGTAGGTATATGTATGTATGTAGTTCTTTAATGTTGAGATTTTTCCTACATTTTGTAGTTGTTTCATTATTTTTCTTTTTTTGCTGGTTCATTTTATCGTAAATTGGTTTGAATTGAATTCTGTTTAAATGATTCGTTATTATTATATTAATTGATTGGTAGGTATTCATTTTGTTTTGGATTTCTTTATTCTTTTATTTGTGTTGTTACCCACATAAATAAGGAAATTATAAGGAAATTGTCAAGTACATATTTGATTTTGTTGAATTTAATTTATTTATTCAAATTTATAAACTAAGTGAATTAATACCCTTGTTGCACAGTGGTTTTGAATTGGGAAATAATCCAGACTTCAGAGCAGACTGAAACCCTCTGTCTGTAGGAATAAACTTTTAAAAGATTTTACGAACATCAATCATACATCTTTACATCCCGTATTGTACTATAGGTTCATAACTGGCTTAGGTAGAATAAATAAAATATTGTAATTCTAGAGGTTCAGATATTGTAGAAATACTTTGTAAAATATGTAAGTTTCAATTATCCAAATATATTTACCAAGATACCGTGCTATAATCAATTAAACCTGATTTTAACTTAAAAATGTAAGATGAAAGATATATGCATTAGCTACAGCCGATATAGGGCTCTAACTTGTTTCTTATTTCAGTATGAATTATAAATATTCAACTCTACGATTGCATTCCATTCAAAAATATTAAATTCGCAACTAAACAAATGTTTAAAATATGTAAGCATGTATTTAAATAAATTAAATTGTCTTCAAAATATTCAGTGTTAGTGCTGGTAAAGTATTGAGTAATGGGTACCGAGTATCGAGTATTTGCCCTTTTTTTGTATACTCAATAATCAAAAGTAGTTACTCGATACTTTCTGAGTTGTATTTTTAAGCAAGTTGAGTTGGCAAAATAGTGCATAAAAATACATCACTGTATAAAAAGACAACAATGTGTAAGCTACAAAATTAAACCAACCGCCGAAATAAAGCTGTCTATTATTTCTTAAGTTGTTGTTAACGTTGAATTAAAAGTTAGCTTTCAGTCGTAATTCAGCTCTGGGTGGAGGAAGAACTCGCGCGTCATTGCCATTATCTTTTAAGGGTAATCAGGCCGTCCTTGTTTCCCTGCCTTCGAGAGTCTTGCGACTCACTCGTATTGGTTAATGTTTGGCGTCGTATAACTGTACCGCGTTACAGTTTCTCGAAGTTGCTATATTTTTTTATGGTTTTATAACCTATAAGTTTGTCGTGGTCGAGTACCAAACAAAACTCATTTTTGATATTGGTGGAGACCATTAAAAATCAGGAGTGAAGTTCGGGAATTCCGGTTTCCCATACGAAGGTATAGGTCGGTGGATCTTCCTTGACGAGATTCCTTTACGCGTAAGCCGGATATTGGTGATGGCGTTATGATACATATCAAGGCAAAGTAAATCCTCCTGGTAAGGAGGTAACTTAAATAAATACAAAGTTAGCTTTACATTTATTTTTGATTTAATAATAAAATCCGTTAAAAGTATCGAGTAGTATTGAGTACCCAAATGAAAAGTATTGAATATTATTAAGTAATGGAAAATAGTAGAATTTGCCAGCACTATTCAGTGGCTTTATCCTGTATGCATACATATGTAAGTATAATGTAGTCAATGATAGCTGATCCAGTAATGCTGAAGATCCTAGAATGATTTGGCAAAGTGTTGAACAGTAATACACAAATTCCATACAATGTTAATTATTGGCATGATCGATTATTCGTGAGATTAACGTTCTAAAATGAACTAACTGTAAAAGAGTATGCCAGCACGTTTGTATCTAAACATTGTCCCGAGATTTGTTGATTGACTAAGCTTTGAATGGCAGGGATTAGTTAGACCAAGCTCTTCAGCAAGCTGCTCATTACATTGTTCGTTGCAGTCATGTATCGAGAAATTGCTAATTGTATGTTCCTGGCAAGTTCATACAAATAAGTATGTTTTTTGCAAGATATACTATATTTTTGCTGAATATATAATGCGGTGGCTTCCATAGGATTGATACAGGTTAGTCGATCATTACAGACTAGTTTTGTTAACTGTATTTTAATATTGCCTTGTCCTTCAAGTTTTCTAGATTCCACACATTTAAGCTTATGATGTAATAGAGCGGGGCATTGATACAGGAAGTGAATAGTGTTTTCCTTTTCTTCACTACGCTGTCTGCAGACATCATGTACTGTAATAGTATTGCGACCTGACACCCATTGTTTCACTTGTGGCTTCCACACGCTCGATCTAATAAATAGATATTTTAGACAGCGCAATTATTTGTACTTGAGAAATGTTGCAACACCCCAACTTCTGACAGCAAAACCTATTTTCAGAGCAAATTCCTTCTTTTGAACCGTCAGTAAATACTTGAGTATTATGATTAATTAACGAACAATCTAAATTAAAGGCAGAATTACTCATTACTTTCTGTTCCGTTCCGAATCAGCTGACTAAAGGCAGAATTAGTCTTTACTTTCTGTTCCGTTCCGAATCAGCTGGCTTGTTTCTGTTAAATAGAAAATGTGTAAAAGTCGTTAGTTGTTTTGTTACTTTCCGTGCCGTTGCAGACGAACCTGTTGAAAACAAAAATTTGCTAAGTAATTGTAAGTGACAGCACAAAACAGCTGACATCCGCACAACAACAAAATATTTTTGGTTTATTACAAACATTTTCAATTTCTTTGCATTTAATTAAGTTTTTGTATAAAAGTTATACACATATAAAAAATAAACGATAGATGACGAAAAACTCATCAGTACAATAAATTGTACAATAAAAAAAACTTTGATTTGTATTTTTTAATTTATTTTCGCGGTAGGTATGTGTTGTCTATTTATCTAAAACAGCTGATACGTTTATACGGAAAAACTAACTACAAAAATTTAGCAACAGAAAGAAACGACTAATGAAGCCTTAAGCCTTGATTGTAAAGTCATCCTGTATAAGACTTGTTTTAAACCCAATTTGGAGATTTAGAAGTACCATTGGTGAAAGATGAATTCAGAAAAATTCTTGAATTAAAGTTGCAAAACCATGAGAGAGAGAGAAACAAGGCTTCGTAGAGCTGATCTACCACCCTACTAATTTTGGGCCCATTTGTCCATTATGACTCTCTCAACTGAGAGCAAATAGTTTTCAAAGTTTAGGTATAAGATTTAAATACTTATTGTAAGGCCTATGAGTAAAGGCAGATTCAATAAATAGATAATAAAAACGTTAAAAAAAATATTATAATCATACAAAGGATTTCTTGAATTCCACATTTTGCCTATGTTTACGCTGGTCACCCTAGTTTTAAGAAAAATGAATTATAGTGTTTAAGTGTATATTACAACTCTGTCATTATTGTGAATGATATTAATATTGTATGACAATAAAACGAAAAGATTATTGCGATCAACCCCCTAAACCCGACGGTACGTTTTTGATTTCAATAACTAAACCCTAAAGATTATAGAAAATCTAAAACCCCATTTTTTGTACTTTCTACACCTCAATTTAAAAATTATTTTATTTGTTTTACCCCCACTCCACCCCCAACAGCCTAGGAAATCTTTGTGGTTCCGTAATACTCAGGACCACTGTTATATTATTATATTACAAGCAAGTAATCAATGATCAAAGCTTAGCTTAATTGTCGCCTTTCATATCAAATAAATTATTCGTGGTTTAAGTCCATACATTTTATTCTACCGGAATACATAGATAGCTGCGTACGTGTTTTAAATCTTATTTAGATTAGGAGTCCATTTAAGGAAACGAAAAATAGCAAGCCTGAACTTCAGTATTCTTCTCCTTGTTATCGAAGAGCATATTCTATTCCTCTGGATAAAGTATCCGGAAATTTACCATGAACTAACAGAACGACATAAGGAATTAATTGAATACCGAAAGAGTTGTTTAAACGCCAGAGCTGTCATACAATAATGTTGAATGATAAATTTGTAGTAGAAAAACCAAGACATTTTTTGTATCTAAAAAACAAGGTTGTGTATTGAATACGGCAATTATTAAATATTCGAAATTCCCGAAAATTCTCAATCCTAAAATATGCCATCTCGTGATAAAAAAAAAATATAAAGTTTTAAAAATACATACAGTATTGTATACCATGTATGTTATTATTATATAAATATACATACATACATATTTACAAAGAACTAAGAAACAATGAAAAGAAAATTAAGAATACGAAATCTAGAAATTTTACTTAAATTCTCTACCTAGAATACGAGTACATACATACATGTATTCTATAGTTGCTCATTGTCCTCGTTTATATATGTATACGAGTATACGTATGTATGTACGTATGTACGTGTCCATTTGAATCTATGTAGTGGTATGTAGTTACGTATGTATGTATGTCTGAATATGTTTACCATTTCATGGTGATGCAAGGTTATTATGGCAACATTTGCGGTGGTGGAAGGGTGTTGGTGGTGTCAAATGTTGAATACAAGTACGTTGGCAGGTTGCTTAATTGGTGTGTGTACCGTCGTAGTGATAATTTTATTAATGACATCAAGAGTTTTCATTTTGTTTTACTTCTTACTTTTATTATTCATGCCAAAACAACCAAAAACAAGCAAAATAAATTAAACGACAACATAACATTCTACAAATAACCATACAGGGTCCTGTGCAAAGTGTCCTGAAAATACAGTAAGTTCTAGCAGAAAGTATGTATGTGTAAAGAATGATGTGAATGATTTAAGTTAAGCTATGTGTCCACGATCGTCAGATATTACAACGTGTAAGTCCGCTTTCACACTCTTCAATTCTGTCTGGTCAAGGCAAGTATTTTTCAATGAGAAGGAAAGAAATAATTATCTTTTATCTTTGTCCTTCTCATTAAAAAATACTTGCCTTGACGAGACAGAATTGAAGAGTGTGAACGCGGACTAACTGAATTTTATTTCTTAATGGATTTCTAATAAAGACAAATATTCACTTAATAAACTTGATTGGTGTACGTGTTTTATACTTAATTACTTATTGAAATCAATCACGGACGTAATGCATATGTAGTAACTATGGAACTAAAATTTATTTTCTCTTTATTTTTTTATATTTTCGGTTGTTATCGTCTTGTTTTGCTGCCACATAAAATGTCGCAATGAGGGCGTGCCTGTTTTATATTCAGCTTTTCACTATGATGTGGATAATGAAATTGCACAATATTGCGCATTCTTCCATAGTTTGCTATATTGAACGTAGTTTTATCTTTGTAAATATATGTATAGACGATCGTCAGATATTACAACGTTGTCAGATCTAGCAATGTGCTAGCAATGTACTGACAATGAAAAATTTTTAGCAAATGGTAAATTGTCAGTTTAGACGACTGTAAGAAAACTAACAATTTCATTTGCACAATTGTCACACTGTGAATTTATCTGTCAACCGAAATTGTCAGTTCACACGGTTGTCAGATTGTTGTATGGCATTGTCAAATTCGTTTTGCAGCTCTGTGTGTGTGTTTAAAATTTTTAAATATTGTCATATAACAAAAAAGAGCAATTGGAACCATTTTATCTGCTTATGTCCTAATGCACACTTTAATTTAATTCTTTAATGTTCTTCCACTTTCTTTCAAAAATTTTATCAATGCTTGTTTCTTTATTTATGTATATACAGAGTTGCATTTAGAAATAATTTCTATGACAATGCTGCCATTGGCAGATGCATAAACTTTGCACATATGACAATGAAAATGTTTGGCAATTGTCTTAAAACAATGACAATGACAAAATTGTGTGTTTACACGATTGTTAGATGTGTGACATTATTTTTGTCTTCCAATGTACTGAAAATGCTTTTTCTTACAACGTTGGAAGACAAAAATTTTAAGTTTACACAGCATATTTTTCTGACAACGTTGTAATATATGACGATCGTGGACACATACCTATACATACGAATATATTTGAATATTATTAGCATTTAGATATTTCTTGTGAAACCCACTGTAGTGGCTTGGCATTAAATACTACTGTGAGCACAAGGACCAACTGTGTTGTATAGAAATAATTTGTTTTTCATTCTGTTGTTGTTGCTGCTGCTTAACTTTGTTTAACTTGAGTTGTAGTTGTTGCTGTTGTTTAGTTGGCTTTGTAATGGTTGTTTTGTGGCGGTTGTATTTAACTTTTATATGTTGTCGTATTTAACAGTTACATTTTGTTGGGAACTGTGTCTATATCAGAGATGGCAAAGTTGGTGCAATGGTACATTTTTAATATAATTTATAGCCTGGGGACTAATTCTGGCAGTCGTGATCGAAATTGTTTTCGAATCGAAATTTATTTCGACAGTGAAAATTTTTCTGATGATGGTAGTCGATACGAATCGAATCGATTCATTGCTCCGAAAATGCTCTTTTGTTGGACTCTTTTCTGACTCCTTTTTCGGAGCGCTTCTAGAATGGTATGCTGGGATTAATACATATATGTATGTATATGTATGTATTTTTCTAGACTCAAAAGACGTTTTAGGCTCACAAAGAAAGCAAGCATGGGTAAAATTTATTTTTGACCTAAAAGTAATAAAATATTATGATATTTTTAAAGTAAGTAACAAATTTTTTACTAACATTTTTCTTCTGTTTGCTAAAAAAAAAACGTTCGAATGCTTCTTTGCTTACGAGTAAAAACTCGCAAGGTTGCGTTCGAATAATCATTCGTTATCGAATACCATCATTAGAAATTTCGATACATTTTATTCGCTATCGAATGAGAGAATCCCAAATGTTAAAAAAATCGAACGTTCGAATGAAAATTTACTCGCATACGAATGCGAGAATTAGCCCCCAGGTTTCCAATTGGTGCGAGAAACACACAATTCAAAATACATTCATATATGTATACATACATAGATATTTTTAAATACATATACATACATACATAAATGTCTATATACATTATAAATACTCGTACAGTTTGTTTCTTTTTTATTTAAATAATTTTATTATTATTTTTTTATATTTTATTTAAATAACAAAACACAATTGTTGTATTTAAATATTTTTAGCCTTTTACTGTTTTGACAATAAAATAAGAACAGAATCAGCGCGTTGTCTGTTTTCGCATTCAAGTACAAATACATTTTTTCCCCACAAATCGAGAAACGATGGAATTTTTTGTTTCACACTTCTGCATTCGAGAAATTTTACAATGCGAGAAATACAGAAACGATGAGTTACTGGTAAAAATAAATAAATTATGTTGCAGAGGCTATTTCTCATCATGTCTTGGAAAAGGAGGCACTTTCGGATGCCGCTACAGTCTATAGCGAGGTCACTTTGACCTATCAACTGATAAACTCCTAAACTGCTATAGAAAATTCGAATATTAAAAAAGTACTAAAACGGTTTCTACTCGTCATTGATTTAAGCCAAATAAGTTTTAAATTTTATTTCTATAATTATTTATTGTATTATTGGGTACTGGAGCTAACATTTCCCTTCTTAGAGAATCTATTGTTGAAAGCATAAATAAAGGGTAGTCAAAATAACATTTTTTTTTTTGAAAATGCTATAAAAAAAAAACTACTGAATATTTTCTCAAATCCTTCCGGTTAACAATGGAAAATAATTTCATTCAAATGGCTGCCTCGGCTGGCCATGCAGTAGCCTACACGATCGGTCCAATTTTTAAGCACATTATCGATTGTATTTCACCAATGGCTTCACGAATATTGTCCTTTAAAGCGTCAATTGTCTCTGGCTTGTCGGCGTAACACTTATCTTTGACGGCACCCCACAAATAATAGTCCAACGGTGTCAAATAGCAGCTCCGAGTTGGCCAAACGCCATCAGCTCTGCGGCTTATAATGCGATCTTTAAAAGCAGGGCGTAAAACATCGAGTGTAACTTCGGCTGTGTGGCACGTAGCGCCGTCCTGTTGAAACCAAATGTTGCCAATATCCTCCTCTTTAACTTTTGTGAACAAAAATTCGTTCAACATGGCCCGATAACGATCACCATTGACTGTAACGGCCACTCCTTGCTCATTTTTGAAGAAAAATGTCCCAATTATGCCTTTGGACCAAAATCCGCACCAAACAGTGTCTCGTTTTGGGCTTTTCAATGTATGCGTGCGGGTTTTCTGTGCCCCAAATGCGACAATTTTACTTGTTTACATACCCGCCATGATCAAAATGTTTCATCAGAAAAGATGATTTTTTTTTTGGCAAAATCGGCATCTTCTGTAAGTTGATCGCAGGCCCACTTATAAGCACTAGTTGGAAAAAAAAACGTTAGATGACGGACCCGTAGTTGAAATAGTACATATTTTAATACTAGATAAATTTATTTAATAATAAATACACACAAAGTTGGTGTTCTTTGTTGTACATACATATTTGTTTTTTTTATGTCTATGATTCATTTTGAATTGATGCATACATATGTACGTATGTACGAGTATGTATGTAGTTAATTACATGAGTGTGTGTTTTGAGTTTAGTTAAATATTAAAAGAAATGACATTTTAATGTTAATACACGCGACAGTTGGCTTTTCAATTAAACCATAACGAGCGTGTTAATTGCCACAATTTGTTGCAATATCATTTAACAAATCACACTTATGTAGAAACGAGTATGTACATACATACATATGTATCTACCACTTGTTTGTCACTTGTTTTCAGCGACAGTGGCACAAACAAAACCATATGCAGTGTGTAACGTATCATAATTAGTTCATGCCACAACTGCTGCTGCTACTAGTGATATACATACATACATATGTATTGATGATGTTGTTTTTGTTGAATGCCAAACGAGATCAATGTTGTTAGCAAAATGAAAACATGTGTCTTAACACTCCCCTTCGTGCCCCCTCCCCAGTCCTCTTTATGCAGAGCATAAATTACTAACGTCTTACCTCATTTTTGTGGAAATATTAAGAGGAGGATTTACACCTAATCAAAATTAAACTGTGTATCTATCTGTCTGTCGAGTAAATGTTTGTGCATGACTTAAATTTGTAATTTGATGATGACACGCCCACTTACAATATGACAGGCAGCCACAAATAAACAAAACATTGTAAATAAATATAAAAATTAACCACAAATAACCAATTTGTTGTGGTTTTCGCATCTCTTCTGTTACAAAAATAATCAAATATAATGTTCGCATATCATCCCCCTTTCGACCGCAATATTATTAACTAGTAAACACAAAAACCTTTTATTTTATTGCATTAAAACAATAAAAAAAATCACGTAAATATAAATGTGAGTATCCTTAGAGTTGGTCTCTCCTCTGTACATATTTATCATTGTTGCATTATTGTCAGTAAATTTTTATTATTACAGAGTGTAATATTAATACGAGTATGTTGGTCCGTCTCTTTGTCCATTTACTCTTCTCAAATAAAGGAACAAACAGTCATTCATCAATTATCTATTAATTCTTTTGTGTCAGCCGTATTTTTATGATCGTTTTTGTGTTTCATGAACATTTACAATCTGTTAGGATTTTTACTTTTACATCCAAATATTGCAATAAAATAAAGGTAAAAGTAATTACGTTTCTTTTTTTTTTTGTAATAAATAGATAAATAATAGAATATAAATTTATTTAGTAAAATTTTGTTGAGTTTTAAAATCAAACCCTTAAGGAATTTATTTTTTTTAAAAAGGCAGGATGGAAGTAACGTAGACTGAGATTCTACCAACGGATGTGTTCTGTCACCATCGTGAGCCATAATTAGTACAGCTCACTTAGGTTGGTTTACGAGGTAGTTCCCTACGTGCGAACACTTAAGTAGAGTCGCAGGGACCCCGTCACTTAGGTCCACTCCGTAGGCCTTTTATGTTGCCTGAAAAGCGTTAGATAGAAGAAAGGGGATAGATGTTGTTAGAGACAGATAGAAAATAAATGTGGACAGGGAGAAAAGGGTCCGAAAGGTTCAGAAGAAAAGATGCAGTAGATACTCCGAGACGCTTAACGACCAATAGTTTCACTATCAGTGTAAGGATTGAGCCTGAGATCATGATAGCCAATTGCTATTCCTAATGAAGGCATTGGTACGCTCTAATTTCAAGTCTGATATTTCAGATATATTATTAAAGGGTGGTTGTTCCAAGAAGATGTTACGCATGGTGCACATTTTCTGTACAATGACAGAGAAATTGAGAGATTGTTTGCTCCTCTTCTTCATCTTTACAACTTCTGCAAAAATCATTGTAACATAGACCTAATCTTCTGGCATTTTTGCCGAATTTACAGTGTCCTGTGATCACTGACACTAAGTCACTTAATTGTGAGCATTGTAGTTTTAGCACGTACAACGTTCCTTCCCTGTTTAGCCTAGGCCAGATAAGTCGTGTGATTGCACTGGTGTGTTCATTTGCCCACCTGGTTTGAGCAAACTCATAGTAAAACTTGCTAATTCATTGTTTGCATGCTGATAGCAGAATACCGCATAGATGATCAATGTCATCATTAGGTAGCATGGGACCATTCTTTGCTAAGTTGTCAGCAACAAAGTTTCCAATTGTGTATCCATGTCCACGCACCCATACGAGTGAAACTATTGAATGTCTCGCCATCCTATTTAAGGATGTGCGTCATTCCTGGACCATGGTCGATGTAGTGTATACACCAGTTAGAGACTATATTGCAGCCTGGCTATCAATATATGTATATACGAATATCCCTGCCTGATATTCTGCTATAACTGAACCAGTTAGCTCCTCTTTTCATAGACGATATGTCAGACTGTAGTATACTGCATTCATTTGGAATTCTAAACAACATCCTAATTCCAAATTCTTGAATGTAGACACCGCCGCAAACTCTCTCCAATTTTTTGAAGGCCTTCTTCTGATACCGCATTATCCAACATAAAGTAGCTAAAGTTCCTCGAGAAGAAAGGTATAGGAGTGCAGTAATCAATATTATCAGGAAGACATCTCCGATGATGCCCATAATGTTCATACTTCCAAAAGCCTAAAGGCAGTACTTAGAGCCAGTTTTCTAGCCATCAAATCAACTAGTATCCAGTTCATTATCGTAAAAAGCGATTTAGTCGGAGTTGTAGTTAAGGCTCCAGTTATCACTATCGCAGTCCTCCTTAGTATCCTATCAAATAGTAAGCAATTCGAGGTTTTGTCTAGTGCTTTCTGCCAGACCGAGACCCCATAAAATAATATTGGTTTTATAACCGCTTCAAAGAGTCCTTTTACGCATCGAGGCTTAATACCCCAATTCCTATTTATAGCCTTTTTGCAGACATACAAAGCCGACATAGCCTTAAATGTTCTTGCCAATATGTTTGGTTTCCATGATAACTTACTGTCAAGAATATCACCTAAGAATTTTTTTGTCTGAGATTGATAGTTCTACACCGTTCAATCTTGGAAGCTTGAAAGTGGGAATCTTATATTTTCTAGTGAAAAATACGAGTTCTGTTTAACCAGGATTTACGCTTAAAACACTATCAGTACTCCATTTACTTAGTTTTCTGAGTGTATCCTCCATTCTTAGCGAAATAGTTTGCAGATGGAATCGTGAGACTGCCACTGCCACGTCGTCCGCGTAAGTAACAGTCTTATGTCCAGTGATATCTAACTTTCTAAGCATACTATTTATTACTATGTTCCACAAGAGTCGAGATAAAACGCCTCCTTGAGGATTGACTCTTTGGGCAAGTCTAGTGATTTTTGTTGCACCAATTTTTGAACTTATGGTCCTATTGTCAAGTAGATTATTTATAAATCTAGTGATCGGCTCGTCAAGACCTAAATCATGTAGAGCAGATATTATTGCCTCAGATTTTGCTCCTTCTATGTCGGGAAAGGCTACCATTGTATAATTGCTAAATTCTAAAGATTTCTCTATGTGACTGACTAATGCATGAAGTGCCGTTTCAACAGATTTACCCCTCAAATAGGCATGCTGAGATGACAATAATAGTGTTTGCTCAATAGACCTCCTTATGTGGATTCTCTCCAATGTTTTCAAAAGAAATGATGACAGACTAATTGGTCTGAAGTCCTTTGATTTTGTATGAGAGGGTTTTCCTCCTTTTGGGATGAATGATACATTACATTCAGTCCAGCTAGTGGGTATATATGACCACAAAAAACAGGCTCGATAAATGTTCATAAGCCAAGTAGTGACTAGATCTATGTTATATTGTAGATCAGCTGGTATGATTCTATCAGGACCCGGAGACTTAAAGGAATCGAAGCTTTTTATGACCCATTTGATTTTGTCCTCGCTAATATTTATTGAGGAGGTTATCCGATTAACCGGTTTGGGTGCAGTTGTCGGCATTGACAATAGATTACCCGGAAAGTGAGTGTCCATGTGCACTTCCAGTGTCTCACGTCCATCATTTTTGTCCATTTACCGCCTGGTTTTTGAACATAACCCTTGATTGTTAGTGTTTTTAATAGGATTTTACGCAAGCGACTGGTTTTGGATGCACCTTAGACGCCACTGCAAACGTTTCTCCAAGACCTTCGCTTTGCGCTTCTAACTTGATTTTTAAATTTGCGTGTAAGCATATCTACTGCTAGTTCAATATTCCTTTTATCTTCTATTTCGGGGGGCAGTGGAAGAATTTCATGTAGGATTATTTTTTCTAGTTTCAAGTTTATTGAGTATGTCAGACACCTATGATTTGAAAAGGAGCAATCTTCCGAAACTTTCCAGTTCCTTAACAAATGCTCGTGACTTGCACTTACAAGCGTAATGTCCACAACCAAAGTAGGTTCTGAACCTTTATTGACTATCATCAGATTTAGCTGTATAATTAAGTCTAATATGCACTCACCTCTATAATTTGTATCAGTACTTCGCCATATAGTATGGTGAGCGTTAGCATCTGCTTCTAATATAATCGGAGTCCTGTTTGCGTTGTATGCACGCACCTCAGTTTTTACCAGGTTGTGGCTCTACCTGGTCATATGCCATGTAACATGAGATTAGCCACATCTTTGCTGTCTCTGATTCCCATCCGACTGTTAATGTGTCTCCATCACTATATTCAGATAGAATGAAGATGTTTAAATGGTTTCCTGCCAAAATGCATGATCTTATTTTACCTGTGCCTTTAGTGTTAAATAGTTTGTACCCATTTGCGTTTAGTTCAAGAATGTAGCCATTGTATATCCACGGCCGCCTTACTGTTTGCCCCATCCGAAGCAGAGACCTTCACCACTTTCCAGTTGTGGATCGGTAGCTCTGGATTAACGCCAGGATCTCGTCAGGGTCGTGTGGTTCTGCTGGAATGATCGTGACTTATCTAGGTCGGCGAGGGATTTTGCTGACCGGAATCACTTCCAATCTCGCACAAGGCCACACTTCCCCTAGGGACGCAATAGCTAGTTTTAGCAGTTTGGCTGAGCACTCTATGGAGCACGCTAACAGTTTAATGTGGCCTTGGTATCAGCCAGCATCTTCGTTCTGTTCAGAAGCCAAGGAACTAAAATCTTCTAATCTCCACTGGTTAATCAATGATCAAACTCAAATAAGCTTTAATTGCAAAGCCATGATGTACGAGTATAAGACTGTTTTGACATACGAAATCCAATTATGGGCAGGGCAAATAATACCAGTATTGATTCTATATAGAGCAGTTATTCAAAAATTCTAAGGGCCATAATGAAAGAACTATGCTATATTAGAAATGAGAATATTCATAGAGACTTAAAAGTTTGTAATATTATTTATTACAACTCAAGCATGAACAAGTCTTTGATGAGCTTTTCTGTCATTTATTATTTTAGGTCCATCATAGCTATCGATTGAGAGCATATAGTTATACCCTACACCACCATAGTGGGGAGGGTATATTGCATTGTGCATATGCTTGTAACGCCCAGAAATATTGGTCCAACACCCACCTTAAAGTATACCGATCGGCTCAGAATCACTTTCTGAGTCGATTTAACGATGTCCGTCGGTCCGTCCGTCTGGCTGTCCATGTAAAGCTTGTGCGCATAGTACAGGTCGCAATTTTGAAGATATTTTAATAAAATTTGGTGGGTGATATTTTTTCGGCTCAAGGACGAACGGGATCAGTCCATTATTTCACCTGGCCCCCATACAAAAGTTCTCCCGAAATTGGGGTTTACCGATCATAAATGTTTGAATTATGCAAGCAACAAAACAAATTTCATCACAAATGAGTGGTAAATGAAGCTAAATCACATCTACAAATTTTGTGCAGATCGGTCCATAATTAGTCGTAGCTCCCATATAAGGCCCACTTCCAAAAATCACTTTAAAGAGCATAACTCACTCAAAAATGTTGGTATCCAAATAATATTGAACGCAAATATATTTCATATGCATACAAATAATATGGTACAATTTTATTATGATCGGTCCATAATTAGTCGTAGCTCCCATAAATGGCTCACTTCCGAAAATCACTTTAACGATCATAAATTTCTTATGAATTTTTGTAATCAAATAAAATTCGACACAAATAATATATAGAAATGATGACACCTAATTTTATAATGGTCGGTCCGTAATTAGTCGAAACTCTCACATAAAACCCACCCCGTAATCAACTGTAACCTCCATAAAATTATTGAAAGTATTTATATCGAGATAAAGTTTATATTCACAGAAATCATGACACTAAATGTTTGGATGATCTGTCCATAATAGGTTATATCTCCCATATAGCGCACATTTCGGGCTCCCATATAACGTATTATATGGTCGGGCTTGACCGACTTTACTTTCTTACTTGTTTTTAGTTGCACTTATATGATTCTAATACCTATTACAAGGCATAGGAATATGTATAAACCTATTTAATTTAAAAATTAAACGTACAAGTCACCAAGGAAGAAATAAAAAAATAAAGTCCCCTCATAAATTAAAATAAAAGAAATATCCAATTATAATTTTCTGAAAAAAAAAAGAATCACTTCCACCCAACTAAATTCCCCTCAAGTTGAAAGGATTCAATTTGAAATGATTTGACCCTGATTAACTATAATAACGATAACATTCTAAAAAAAAATCAGCCAGTGCCATTTATTTATTTATTTATTCGCTCACTCAACCATACATAATTGAATAGTAATATTATTGCCATAAAGGATAAATAACCACAGAGCAGAAGAGGAGGCTAAAACAAGGACCAAACACTAAAGGATAAAAAGCAAAAGAAACTAGAACAATAGCATCATCAAACTTGTATAAGGAATGTGTTACAAATAAGCCAATAACTGGTTAAAATTATGGTTAAAAGAACAACAACTAGGAATCATTTAAGTGCCCGAAATGTAGCAACACCTGAGCCCAGGAAAACGAGATGTCTAAAGTGGTAATATTTGTTGTGAGATCTGGTTGCCGAACTGGAGTTGGGTGTATGCTGGAACACTACGCCTAAAACAGTTGCCCAAACTCAATTATATAACAATCTGTTCACATTTTTTCACACACCATCAACTCTAAATGAAATAACCAGCAGTAGCAGCAGCAACAACATAAACGACTAGTTAAAATAAAAAAGGTCCTGCAGTGGTACAACTAGAAATACAAACTACCACCAACCAACCAACCAACCAGTTATTATTGAAGGCAACAAAAATCATTGAAAAGGATTTTTCAACTTTAAGAGTCACTACTACTTTAAGTTGAATTAAGAGAAATGAGTTCGATGTTCCTTGCCACAGCATGAATACCGACACAAATTACAAAGCAATTTATATTCGTCTACGACAACAAAATAAAATAAATCCAACCAACCAACCTCCTACATGTGCATGATGGAGCCACCAGAAAACCACCCCCTTATCAACAGCCAGGCTACAGTATAAATTTAATACGAAATAAGAAAAATAACAACAACTACGAGGACGAAAATCAAAAATCATTCTCAAAGACCCACAACTATTACCTCGTGCAACCCCCGTTTTAAATGTTTTTCAGCTATAGCACCAGTATTTCTTGTTTTGTGTAAATATATTTATTTTTGTAGATTGCTGCCTGCCACACATAATGTTGCAATATTGGGTCATTGATATGGCTGTTTAGATATGTACATGTGTATATGTAAATACATACATACATACATATATAGAAAATACAATACACACGTAGTGTCAAGTGTCTTTTACCAATACATTTTGTGTGTACGAGTATTTGCTAAAGTTTGTTTTTATGTGACTCAATGAGGCCCAAAACCACATCATACCACAAAAACCAATAAAATGTCAGCTGAAGTTTTATGTTCATGAAGGTACCTACTCGTATTTGACACATAAATACCAATCAAGCAAATCAGACACATCAAAACACAATAGAAACGATATTTATAATTACGTATATTGAGACGAGGTTGGGTTTTATCTACCATTTTTTTTCGAATTTCGAGTAGTAGAGATAATTAAGCTCTTGGTGCAACTCTCCTTGTAGAGTGCAAATCGACAACAAATACAACACAAAACAGAAAGAACAGGCATTTTGTTTGTGTAAAATAATGTACTACTGTCAAAAATACTTGAAAAAGTATTACTTTTGACATAAGTAAATTGTAAACAAAGTCAGTCAGCTGGGCTACTGCACTCACCTTGTATAGTTGCACCATGATTAAGCTCATTGAATTATAAATATTTTTTCATGACATTCTTTAGTAAATCGTATTTCTCACAGTTAACTTAATGCTACAGTAGAATTCGAAGACTTTATTGAAATTCTGACACTGTTAGTAGGAACCAAGTTATAGACAAAAATATAAATATAATCCAGATGTCATGAAATTTTGTAAACTTCATTATACACCACCATAGTGGGGAGGGTATATTGAATTTGTGCTGATGTTTGTATCACTTCCAAAGTCGATTTAACGAGTGATGTGGTCCTTGTATACAAATTCTTCAATTTAACATCCTTAAAGGCTGTGTATTTGAATAATTTCTTTTGTTGTTTCCACTAAAGTTGATTACGAAAACTTACTACCCATTTAACAATATACATATGTATGTATATGTAAATATAACATAATTTTTGGGTATATTTTAAGAAATTTTATTCAAACCAACATGTAAATCTAAATGCAATTTTTTACTACAAATTAATGTTTATTTTACTAAAAACTATTCAATTGGAAGAATTTTTATGCAGATTTGAATAAAAACCCTGCTGATTCAACTATTATTTTCTATGATAAATTACGAATCATTTTATTCATCATTTTTATTGGAAAGTTTGCATGCCAATCGGTCTATTATAATAAGAAAGGCCACCAGTGCCATTTTTGAAAGGGGCGTGGCATTGCCTACTTCCACCAAAGATGTATAATATCCAGCTAATACGGCAGACGTTGTCCTCCATAATATTTCCAGCGATTAGGATATTAACCAAAGTATGAAATGAAAGACAAATAACAAAATAATTTTATTTTCTAAAAAAAAAAGAAATTTCAAATAAATTTTATATTTAACTAGAAGTAAACTTCGAATAAAAAAATTTTTTTAAAAAATTTTTACAATAAATACTCGCAAGAGGAAAAATTCTCATTCAGTAATTTCATTTTCTTTATTTTGAAATAACATTAATTTTTCTAATTCTATCATAATGCGATTTTATAAACAATACAATATTTTTAGTTAACTCCTGGAGTATAAATGAATAAAATAATGATTTTTAATTTGTGGTTTGTATGGGAGGTACCACGCCCCTTTGTACAATCCCGCCCATATTTGCAGAAGCACTTAAAAAATGCACACCAAACCGACGTACCAAATTTTGTTCAAATACCGTTATCAGGAGCAGAAATAATAGATTTTTAATTTGTGGTTTGTATGGGCGGTACCACGCCCCTTTGTACAATCCCGCCCATATTTTCAGAAGCACTTAAAAATGCACACCAAACCGACGTACCAAATGTTGTTCAAATACCGTTATCAGGAGCAGAAATAATAGATTTTTAATTTGTGGTTTGTATGGGAGGTACCACGCCCCTTTGTACAATTGCGCCCATATTTGCAGAAGCACTTAAAAAATGCACACCAAACCAACGTACCAAATTTTGTTCAAATACCGTTATCAGGAGCAGAAATAATAGATTTTTAATTTGTGGTTTGTATGGGAGGTACCACGCCCCTTTGTCCAATTGGATCGAATTGTAAATCTAAACCACCCGGGGCACCACCCAAACGCATACAAAAAAAGTTATGCAAATCGGTCCAGCCATTTAGGAGGAGTTTAGTCACAACACACGTACAGTAGAATTATATATATAAAGATTACCTACGATATTTTTTGCTGTGTGTGGGAGCTATGACCAATTTATTTACCTATACTTATTATTTATGTCAAATTTTAACCGTTTAAAATTGTTTGTATCAGTTTTAGACGTATTTAAGTGAATTTTGGAAGTGGAATTTATATGGGGCCTATGCTCAAACATGGACCGAACTAAAAAAAAATTCGTTTTGCGATTTATTTTTGCATAAAACTTATATTTTTGCTGAATTTCGTCTTGATATTCCAATTTTAGAGGCATTTATATATATTTGAGCAATATTTCGGGAAGAGTTTTGTATGGGGGCTATGAGAAATCATAGACCTATTCTTACTATTTTCCTCACGCTTTCTTCTTTCATGGGAATATCTGCAATATATTTAAAAAAATTGGAAGAAAAATGTTTAAAAATATTGCTTTATTATGGAGGTTGTCTCACATTTTGGTCCATAGGTCTGGTGCTACTACACCGATTTTGCTGATTTTCAATACCAAACTGCGTAGGAGAACTATAAACGGGTTTTTGTAAAGTTTGTTCATTTCGGTTTTGTCCTTTGCGCGTGAGAGTGTTTTACACAGACAGACAGACGGACATGACTCAATCGACTTGGAATTTCATAAGGACCAAGAATATATATACTTTGTTGGGTCTCAGATGAGTATTTCTCAGTATTTCACACGCAATGACAAACTTATATGAGTATATACCCTCATCATTCACCATAAGGCGGAGGGTATAAAAATAGAATAGAATTGATAAAGTGGATTAAGTGTTTACAAAATTATCCTGGGTATTATTAAACTGCTGGTGTCTTTTTTATAATAAAATCAGAGTCAGCAAAACAAAAATCCCGCATTTTTATACTAAATGCTACAAAAAGTCAAAAGTTCAATTTTGATTTTGAATTTCACATCAAATACTGAACCGATTTTAATGAAATTAAAACTGGAGAAAACTAAAGATGTTTTCTCTTCACAAGAAGAAGAATTACTAAAATATCTGCATCGGTTGAAAAGTTACAGATTTTTGGCCGATGAAAAACGATTCTGAGCCCGTGTGCGTCGTACATATGTACAAGAAAAAATTTTCTGTATTTGTGATAGACAAAACTATTCACATATTTTTATTACATTCTTTTATTTTGTCTTTAACGTTTATGTCACCTTTTTTTATTGTCATTTGTCATGTCTTCGATTGTCTTCACTGCTGTTTCATGGCAACTAATCGTAATGGAAAATTCACACTTCGTTATTGTGTTTTTGAGTGCGTGCAAGTTGAGAGTTTGCTGACTAATGAATTTTCCGTTAAATAAAATCAGAAAATTATTTATTATAGTCTGTATGTACCCTGAAGGAAATGTGGGGACAAGTGTCTGCAAGTCACCACTTTTGTCTACTATTTTGGTGACTATTTGGCGACATTGTCAACAGCATTGTCACAATTGTTATTATTAAACAATTATTTCTTTAATTTGCCTGCCCTATAGACTGGGCTATAGTGTGCCGGACTATCAGACCCCGAGCGAGGTAGTTAGGGTGGGCCATTAGTTTATCGATGTAGCTGATTGAATATTTTTTAATTTCCTCCTGGATAGTGGGAACGTTGAGATCTCTGTGGATAATTTCATTACGTATATACCATGGGCGCAGACAGTTTGTCGTAATATATGCGCATGCAGTACCCCATAACTTGATGCCATATGTCCATATTGGTTTTATGATGGACTTGTATAAGAGAATTTTGTTGTCTAACGACAAGTTTGAGTTTCGACCGAGAAGCCAATGTAGTTGAGCTGCTTTAAGTTTTATAGCCGTTATTTTCGCTTCAATATGACGAGACCAGGTCAAGCGTCTATATATATGAATTCCCAAGTACTGTGTATATTATATATAGAAGCGGTCCTAATATGCTGCCTTGGGGGACACCAGCAGTAATTTTCTTGAGGGGGGAGTATTTCTCTTGCTTGGGAAAAGTCTATAAACGGGGCTAAGCAGTATTGCTTTTTCTCAAACACCGATCTAATTAGGGTGACAATTCTATGAACTTGTTCTATTGTACCATGTTTCGCTCTGAATCCGAACTGGTGATCCGGGATGATGGCGTGTTCATATAGATGAGGAGTTATACTTAAAACGAATATTTTTTCGAAAAGCTTCAATAGGATTGATAATAAGCTTATCGGTCTGTACGACGCAACCTGGCTAGCATCTTTACCTGGCTTGGGAATCCTAACAATTATAGACCTCTTTCATGAGGATGGGAAGTATCCGACTCTTAATATCGTGTTAAAAATGAGCAGCAAGATTTTAGAAGCAGACGATGGTAAGTTTATTATCATTGACCCTGTGATGCGGTCAGGTACGGGAGATTTTCTAATATTCACTTTTTCTATTGCAGATTTTACTTGAGGAACATGTATGTGCATCATGTGGCGTGAAAACTTTCTCAAGGTGGGCCGCGAAAGCGTTTAATTTAATGTTAAATGTCTATAGTAATTAGCATTGTCTGGGGTATAATAAATCACTAGTACTGGTGACTGTGTCAATAGTAAGTCAGTACAGTTTCACTATTGACATTTCCTGCAGGGTAGATACATATATTTGATATTGACTTAATTTGAGTCATGTAAAATATTGGTCGAAAGCAAAATGCAGTGTGTCAAATTATATTGAACTAAAAGTTTTATGTATTATCAATTTAATTAGTCAAGATACATGTATATCATGAATATTCACACTGAGAATTAAAACATGTTTGATTTATTTATCAAACATCATGATGTCTTCAAATACTCATATACATACATATGTATGTACCTACAAACACATAACATGTAATTTAAACATTATTCTTGAAATTATTACACAAGTTTCACCCAACTCTATAAGCTAAATTTTAAACAATTTGAAACGTCTTTAGTTATGAAGTATGACATCTCAAAAGCTGATGCATATGTATAAAGAAAACTTTAATTAAAAACAAACAATAAAATTCATAATTTATTATTCTAATTTGACATGCATTTTTAACTTATTCCCTGTTTTCCCCCTCTCTCTCACTCTCTCTCTCTCTCACCCACTGTTAATCAAAATCCTTCACTCGCTTTATTTAGCATTTAATTTCAACTGTGGATCATAATTTCATGGTAATAAAATCCGACAAACATTCATTCATACATACATACTTATGTATGTGTATGTACATACATATGTATGTATTTACATACATATTACTCTTTTCGATTTTTCTGTTGTGTTATAAATTAATTTATAAGATAGAGACGATCAACTGAGAGTTTGATTTCGCATACAATTTTTACACTTTCTGTACTAATAAAGTACTTTTTATAAGGTTTTAGAGCTTTAAAGTGTTTGCTCTCCTACTTAGCGAATAGAACACAACAAGTAAAATTCAGAGACGCTACTTCTAAAGTCATTGATGTCACCTCTGATGTTCCCCAGGGCAGCCATTTGAGTACAATACTATTTACTTTATTTATAAATGATCTTCCTAATGTTATCTTACATTCCAACGTATTAATGTACGCTGATGCTGTAAAAATTCTAAGTACTTTGGTAAATACTAACGCCCTGGCCCACGATGTCGAACGATAACGTTCGCTTAGATAAGACCTAAGACACAAACTTGATTGTGGAATAAACAAACTTGATTGATTAAAAAATGGATACGATAAAAAGTTTGTGTCTTAAGTCTTATCTAAGCGAACGTTATCGTTCGACATCGTGGGCCAGGCGGTAATAGTCAACGCCTACTTCAATCTGATATTGATAAATTTTCTCAATGGTGTAAAATAAACTTAATGGATTTAAATATCAAAAAGTGTAGGCACATGCAATTTTTCAGAATTCAAAAATATGACTTCCAACTATTTTTTATAAATGGAACGAACAACTTTGGAAAAAGTTCATAATATTATAGATCTTGGCATATTGTTAGATCACAAGCTAAAATATCGTGATCACATCGCACTAACTATTAATAAAGCAAATGGTGTTCTTGGATTTATGAAACGATGCTCCAAGGAATTTTTGCGACCCATATATCACAATGGGTCCATTCTTGAATATGGAGCAATTATTTGGGATCCTTGCTATAATATTTATATTAATCGTATTGAATCTGTACAAAAGCAATTATTAATATTTTGTTTAGGAGGCCTTGGAAGGAACTCACTTGTGCTACCGTCATATTAGAGTAGACTCAATCTAATTAAGTTACCTACCCTAAGAAGTCGTCGAGTAATGTTGGGTATTTAATTTCTGCTTGGGTTAATTCCGAGTTTTTGCTTGGTAAAATTAATTTTAATGTACGAAATAGATCAACATGCAACTTTAAATTATTGAGAATAATGTGGTGGAGAGGGGGGCACGTTTGAACACGGCGCACCTTTGAGCAATATTGATAAAATCTCAGTTTAACATTTTTTCCGATTCTTAAACGAGTTTTTCACATGAAAACCTTGTTTTCTAGCAACGTCAACAACTTTTGCTAGTTTTTTCAGTCGTAGACCGAATGTAGTTGGGTGAACAAGTTTTCGCAGCGCCATTGTAAATTTTTTTTATTTTTTGTAAGAGTGTTAGAAGTATTCAGTGATCGTTTTCTTTCGTGAAAGAAATTTATTGCAGTCCAAAATTCATTTCAAATAAAATTAAGGTAAGTTATTTGATATTTATTTAAAAAAAAAATATTTATTATAAATTTCCGTGAAAAGGCAGCCAGTTCAGGTTTGGTCAAAGAAAAAGGGGGCACCTTTGAACATGTTAATTTATCAACCGAAGTACAAAATATTGTTGATTCTCTCTTATTTTCTGAAAATGACGAATCCAATGCTGATCATGATGCTTTAAAGGAAAATTAATGTCACCTGAAATCGCAAGGCCTTTTCCGTCTTAATAATATAAAACATATTTTTGATCTGAATTTTTTTTTATTTTTTAATTGTTAATGTTTATGTTTTTCTTAATAAATAAATCGAATTTATTATATATATAAAAAATATAAAATATAGTTTTATGACCTTCACCGTCACTCATTATAAATTAGTGTATAAAGTAAATTATGAACAAAATAGTAGAAAACATCAATGATGAAAGAAAATGTAGTCCTGATAATGCTAAAGGCTATGAATAAATATGTAAATAGCTCTGTGTTTAAGGGGTTAATTAGAATTTTCCATTTTTATTGTTAGTGTTTGACTTTAAAATATAATTTCCTTAATTTTCATAAAAGTTGACCCAAAAATATAAATTTCATTAGAAATTGTTTTTTTCCGAAGTTCGCTAAATTAAAATCGTAGGTAGAGATATACTACTATTGCCATCATTTTTTATAGGTCTATTTTATCATCCATATGTCCTAAAAAAAATCCCAAAGAGGGGAAATTCTATATTTTATTTAAAAAAAACGTAAATAAGATCCAAAATGCATATTTTCAACACAGATGTATACGATTAATTCTTGCAAATAGAAAGTTTAGAAGATAATGGGTCGAATTATTCATTCTGTTCCGCGTTGCTGCAGTATTTTTCCTTTTTGCGGTATCATCTCTACACAGACAGTATTGCGGCATGCCACAGGAACGTATAGTTACATATTACATATTGATCGATATTTCTTTCCGCTTAGTTTTCCTTTTCGTGCGGAATCAATAACACCAAAACTTCTATGTGTAGGAGCCATCCCTAAATACCGGCGGTAAGCGGCGGCACGTTTTTTACGCTGAGCGTTAACGCTGATACCCCATCCCTGAACATAAGCGTGAACGTTATGTCAAAACGATTAAAACAGGGTTATCAAACAAATAAATAAAACGATCCAGTTTATTGTAACAGCTAGACATTGTTGTTTTTTTTTTGTTTTCTTTTGCAACTAACTTCCTCTGTGAAACACCCTCTCAAAATCGGATTTTCCAATAGCAAAGCGTTGCCGCCGCGTTGTTTCGATGCTCCATACAAAATATATGAGAACAAGAGAAATTTTGACATTTAAAAAACGCTTGCCGCCGGTATTTAGGGATGTCTCTAGTGGAGGATTGCATTAATAGATGCTTCATCGGGAGTTTGACGAATATTAAACATATGAAAACAAAAATCAGACAGCGGATGAATAAATCAAAGTATGTTCGGAAATTACACATTCATGATAAAAATTAGCCGACAGTAGCTACTCTGCAAACATTTTTGAGATTTTCTGGCGATGATTACGCGATCGTTACGAATCGCTAATTATCGCCTACGCCTTACAACTAAGCGACGAATACGCGAGCGCACACAAGTAACGGGAAATATCCTCACAACAATCAAAATATTTCTGTATTCTTGATGATTCGCCAGCGAATCAACATAAGCGAATCGCGACAGGCACACATGCGATCGTTTTGGCGAGTCGCCTGAACATAGTTTAATGATCGCACGCGATCAATCGCCGCGACTATACACAACTCAAAGGCGATTCGCGGGCGATCGTTAGGCGATTGAAAATGTTTGCAGGGTATACTCTCTTCTCTCCTGTTTACTGTAAATGAGTGGTTTTTACTACAATTTTAAAATTTGATCAGATTATAATGATACTACGTCATATATATCAGAACATTTAGAGTAAAATATGAAGAAAATTATGAAATTATGAATATTCTCGGTTCAAGGCTTTATTTAACCCTTTATTGCCCAAGACCTCTTATCATTAAATTATTGTAATTTTTTATCGAAGCTATCTTTGTAGCATAATTCCAATCCAAGTTTTGGATTTTTGACGGATCGGGAAGGGTAGATATATAATATCCCTGGTACTTAGAAGTGCCCTTGGGTTAATAGAATAAAATTTGTTATATATGTTTGAACTAAATTGCTTTTTAATAAATAAAAATTCGATATTTCAGCTTGTGTAAAAAATAAAGAAATCCATTTGTACATTTTATAGATAATTTAATAAATAAAAAATTAATTTATTCCATGGTACTCAGTAAAACAATTTTTTATCATTGCAACACATTTGCATTTGAAATATCGCCTTGACTGAATTTTTTTCCTCTAATTTGTACAAATGTTGGCCACTGAACATCGAGGCCATCTAGTCTTACATCCATGGAAACAAATTCAGGTTTTCCGCGACGTCTTTTATTGCTAGATGTTGCATGCTTCGTAAGTGAATTTCATTTATTGTATGTATTTTATTTTGTTGTATGTCATTAATCCTTGGGAAACAGATCGTCTATAGTGAAGCAATGTCATTTTATCATTGAGCTGACAGAATACAATAAAAGAATTTACAAACGTAGTCTTAATGCAAACACAGAATATTCTATGCCACCATTTCTTTGATTTACGATCGATGCCATAAAAGCATCGTAATTGATCAGCATGATCTACTCCTCCCATAAAACTGTTAAGAGTCCGCCAAATAACTTTTATTTCTTTGAAAATGCTATAAAACAAACTACTGAATATTTTCTCAAATTTCTTTTTTTTATTTGAAAGTACAATCCTTCCGGTTAACAATGGAAAATAATTTCATTCAAATGGCTGCCTCGGCTGGCCATGCAGTAGCCTACACGATCGGTCCAATTTTTAAGCACATTATCGATTGTGTGCAGCTGTATTTCACCAATGGCTTCACGAATATTGTCCTTTAAAGCGTCAATTGTCTCTGGCTTGTCGGCGTAACACTTATCTTTGACAGCACCCCACAAATAATAGTCCATCGGTGTCAAATAGCAGCACCAAGGTGGCCAAACGACATCAGCTCTGCGGCTTATAATGCGATCTTCACAAACAGGGCGCAAAACATCGAGTGTAGCTTCGCCGTCCTGTTGAAACCAAATGTTGCCAAATTTTTGTGAACAAAAATTCGTTCAACATGGCCCGATAACGATCACCACTCCCACTTCTTGCTCATTTTTGAAGAAAAATGTCCCAATTATGCCTTTGGACCAAAATCCGCACCAAACAGCGTCTCGTTTTGGGTGCATCGGCTTTTCAATGTATGCATGCGGGTTTTCTGTGCCCCAAATGCAACAATTTTGCTTGTTCACCGCCATGATCAAAATGTGCTTCATCAGAAAAGATGATTTTTTTTTTGGCAAAATCGTTCTGTAAGTCGATCGCAGGTCCACTTAGCGAAGCGAAAACGCATTGGATGGTCAGTTGGCTTCAACTTCTGAACCAATTGGACTTTGTATGGCGTCATACCAAGGTCTTAATGCGAAATTCGTCTCAATGATGTCTCTGAAATGTTCAATTGTTGAGAATGACGGTGAATTGATGTTGATGGCGCTTCACGCACACTTTCTGCCACAGCAGCAATATTCTCGGGTGTACGCACTATTTTAAGCTTTTCACGCTTTGGTTTATGAGGATGCCAGTTTCTTTCACTTTTTTCACAAGATAACGAACATACGGAGCTGACGGTGCTTCTCTTCTTCCAAAATTCGTACGCCAATTTTCGCACACATTCTGCAACATTACCATGATTTTCAAAGTAATTTCGCAATATTTCCCAGCGTTGTTCAAGCGTATACACAACCATATTCGTTCGTTCAGCGGAAGGATAAAACTAATTATCTGTCAATTCAGACATGAGAAGTGTTACCATTCACAAAATACGCACTAGTTTAAAAAAAACGTTAGATAGTGGACCCGTTATAAGTCTTAACTACCACAGGACAAGTTATTTTACTTTTCTCTCCAAAATTCTGGTATTGTTGCTTCAAATTCCTTTGCTTTTCATTGTCAATTAGGCTCAAAAATTATTCTTACGACTACGACTAAGTAGTACTTGGCAAATCATCATCAGAGACAATTGGGTACATTTGTACCCCTTCACACAAATCTGATAAAAATATCTTACATCTCAATAAAAGCTTTTATTGCGTACATATGCACGTATGTATGTATATGAACATAGTTACGAGTACCCAGCTAGCATTTTTAATCGTAGAGGACACTTCTGCGGTTGGAGCTGGCGATTAAATTAATCGTCCGCGATGTCGTATTCCGATCGCGGAAGTTTTGTGCAACGGGAGAGACTGTGTCATGACGGCGACTCTTCCATATGAGTCGTCTACGATGCAATGAAAGTATCATTTTGAAGAGCTAAATACGATCGTTGACTGCAAACAATCTTGCAATGCTCGCCAAAATGCGTAAACAACGATTCACTCACTCGTCCAACAAACATCGAAATGACTCGCAAAAGCACCGTTTGGAAGCGAAAAATATAAATCTACTCTAACTCTGAACGATTAAAAAAAGAGTCGCGAAATGATCGCGCTGGTCAAACAATCATCCAAATGCTAGCTGGGTATATACAACAAAATATCTCCATGTTGCACTGACATTATAAATGTGTCTGTTTATATCAGTTTGTGCATCTGACTGAATCTGTAATTTTCGTCATATCATGGCATTGCAATTAATATCAAAAAGAAGAAAGAAAACGCGAACAAATGAAATTTATTTCTATTACAATATTTTTTTTTTTTATTTTTTTTTTTTTTGTTTTCTTAACAACCAGAAAAAATGCATTCAAAATGAGCCTTTAGTGTTGCCGTTGCGCCGTTAATGCGACTGGTAACTCTTGTTGCTGTACAATATCCCAATTAATATTTAAGTAACGTTCCTGAGGCCACAATTAGTTTTATACCTGCACTTCTTAACCATCCATTTATAGGGATATGATATAATTCACACTTTACTTTAAGGAATGAAATCGTTTTAAACATTTCATCATTTACATATTACGATAAGTTCTTATTCATAAATAAACTTTTGCTAAAATAAAAAATTTTTATTAGTTATGAATAAAGTCGTTAATGTTTACGCTTTAAAAATGCTAAAATGCAACAATATTTCAATCAATCATAGATCTTGGTAGCACTAACCAAAATTCGGTTAGGGTAACTGAAATTCCAACAATGTTGTAATAACTATTGTCAGCGCAAATAAATTTATTATGTCGAAATAAAAAATATGTATGCTAAAAAATAAAGATACAAGTTGATATAGTTTATTGAATTAATTTATTCAAATATCTGTCATTTGCTTAATATTAAAACACTCTGGCATTCGTACACCAGATTTAACTTTATTACATTATCACTCTCGAGCTGCTACGTACGAATAGGCATTTAAGTAAATCCATATTGTGTGTATATCATTATTATTTTTAGTTTTATTTTTATTTAAGTAAATTTGTTTAACAAACTTTATTAAGATCTCAAGATTTTAAGTGATGCCTATTCATTCCGACACGGTCACAGTGGGGCACAAAAGGTGTGAAATACCTGCTGGGTTTGTAATGCAGTTAATAAGAAGCACGCGGTATTCTATGTAGTTTTTGAGACAGTCATACATACGAGTACACATTTACTTGTGTAATACACACATACAGATACAGGGATATACTGTGAAAGTGTAATTGGCTTTGGGCAAACTGCAAAATGAATTAAAAACGAGAAAATAAAACATATTCATGACCACTATGACTTGGCCAACAACTGAATATTATTACTCGTACAGTACAAATAGATGCCGCCGACAATTTTATTTGAAAGAGAGTGAGTGCATTTGTAACTTATTTTTTAAATTTATTTTGTAAGTGTGGCAAAGCTACACTTGGAGAAATGTTGGAAATGGCAAAAATTTTGAATTGAAAAATAATATCATTACGCCTTTTGCAGATTGTCTGATTAAAACAATCAAAAGAATCATAAACAAATTAAGAAAATCATTAGGGTTTGCAAACGAAACAATTGGCTCTAAATCAACTGCCATAGAAGTTTTTTCAAGTGTATGAACGTATTCAAAAAAAAAAAAAAAAACTCAATAGATTTAACGATTCATTGTTCATCAATTTCCATAAAACATTCTCAAATTTTCAAATACTTTCAACAAACAAACTCCTGCTGGCTTTGGAAATACATAAATAGTTACAAAAAAGCAGCAAAGAAAAACAACTACTCTCGTCCTTTTCTAATCTTTATTTATTTTTTTTTTTTTTTTGGCCAATATTACAGGTGATTGTTTTTGTTACAAAAGAAAAACAACAGCAACATTAAGAAACTCTTGAAGGCGCCTGGACACATCATTTTGATTAATGATTGCATTTTCCCCCAACACTTTCTAGGTACTATTGCTTTGAGATACAACAAGATTGGTTTAATTTTTGCACTTGAAATTTATTTATTTGTAGTTACACATTTTTTGGGGAAATGTTGAAATTAGTTTAAGATAATGTATCTATTATTTTCCATGTCAAGGTGTTTCTTTTTTCTTACATTTGAAATAATTATTTCAAAACGGAAATTAAGTTGTCATTTAGGAATTTGAGGGTGTTAATTTAATAATTTATCAAAAATTTATATACGTATGTATGTATGTACATGCATATGTATGTTTTATATTAAGGAGATGTAGAATAAAGTTGTTTTATAATTAATTCAAACTATGCCATCATTAACGTTTTAAATATCTTTATTTGGAAATGTTCAAAAACTGTTTTCAGTTTAGGGCGTTTGTTGGTCATTAGAAATGTGCTATTATAGAATAGAAATACAGATATTACAAGTTGTTATTATGGTAATTATTATTTAATATTTAACACACATACAAAAATACAATATTAATGATGCAACCTACCCAGCAAGCCATATGAGTCCGAAAAGGGTCTTTTCTGACACCTTTTTCAGAGCGTTAACGCTCTTTATGAGCCCAAACAACAATCATAATTGCTCCGAAAACCTTCAGAAAAGAGGGTCATTACATTCGAAAATGGTCCGTCTGATAATGTAAGAGTCTTTTATGAGGGTTTTTTTTGGCTCTGTGTATTCTTGTTTTTTCATTCTTGTGTGCCGACTCAGGACAGTAACAAGCAAATTTTCCTTTCGCTCCGAAAATGCTCTTTAGTTGGACTCTTTTCTGACTCCTTTTGTCATATGCAAATACATATGGAAATCTAATTGCGTTTCAAGACTACGAATTTTGTAGAAATTCGAATAAATGCTCGACCCAGAGTGCATTAAAATATGTAAGTATGTAGGATTGTTTACATTAGTTTTATTAAATTGTTGGTGCAATTTATATTAAATCAATTTTTGAATATGATTTTCTTAAAATATTTAATTCGTTGGTGTGACAGGAACTCTGTTCATGTAGTTGAGTTCAGATGCCTCGGAATTAAATTACATATACATATGTACATCTATAATTACATACATACACAGTGTTGCCAGAAAATGAATTTCAAAATATGCTAAAACAGTTTTTAACTTTTTATTTAAATACGAAATTAGTTAATTTTTCCTTAAACTTAAGTCTTATTTAAATATGGTTTCATTTTTTTCAGTCTCAAATTGCGTTTGGTATTTAATTATGATAAAAGTATGGTAGCACTATTAAATGTCAAAAAAAAAATATATAAACAACTTTTTCATTTAACAGCTGATTTCATATTTAGTTTACAAATTGTTGTAATCTAAATGGACAAAAGCTGCATCATTCATGTCCTCTTCATCTAAATTAATTTTTTTAGTTGATATTGATAAGCACAATGTTTTTATTCGCGGCGAGTTTATTTATTGAATATTTTTTTATCAAATAATAAAAAAATTTCAATGCGCAATTTTCATAATTTGCAGAACTGTCAAAATCATAAGCACGCAAAGAAAAAACATAGTTGTGGTAAACATAATCCAAAAGCAACATATTATGATAAGATTTATGATTGTAGTCAAAACATATTATGATGAATATAAGTGCCATGAAATATCATATTATGATTAATTATCATCGTAATAATTCATCATAATATTTTCTTGTTAATAATTATTTGATATTATAACATCATATTATAACCTAATATAATCATAAAATTGTCATACATGATCAAATTATGATCTAAAGTAATCATATTATGATCTAAAGTAACCATATTATGATCTAAAGTAATCATACTATGATCTAAAGTAATCATATTATGATCTAAAGTAATCATATTATGATCTAAAGTAGTCATATTATGATCTAAAGTAATCATATTATGATAGTACTTTGTCATTTTTACTATTTATCATATTATGATAAACATTATTTCAAATGAAGACACAATTATGGTAGTATGAAAAACTTAAGTTGTATTTAAATGGATGTAGTCAGTGATTTAAGTTATATTTAAATATGATCTATAAAAATGAATTGGTTTTTAAACAGAACTTAAGTTTAAACACACTTTAATTTTTAAGTTAAAAACTGGCCACAAGTGCTAAAATGTTCTACAGAAGAAAAAATAAGTGCTAAATTTTTTCAATGTAACAATACAATTTTTATTTTAAATGTTACAAATATAAATTATAGTTTTTTTCTAATTTTATTCATAACAATTGTTGACTTGTTTGAATAGATTACATTTCATATATTAATTCAAAAATTTACGTGTTCATTAACTTACCACACCGAAAGAAATTTAGTTGAAATATTAATAAATATTATTTTTTATTTCCCCAAAAGTATTTTTTTGGAGTAAAAAAGTAAAAATTTGTTCGAGAAAAAAGATTGTTTTTTATCAAGCAAATTATGTTAAAAAGCATTTAGCGGTAATTTGTTCTTTGATTGGTGTGCGCGAAGTGGCGTAAAACACTTTAGGAAAGTGCTTTATTTGCATGTTTGATTAGGTTAAAAGAAGCGCTTATTGTCAGCAGAAAGTACCTAGTCCTCCAAACCGGGAACACCTCATACAAAAATCATGCATCCCATAAGCAGGTTTGAAGCGATTTGAGGTATGAATTCATACATAAAACTTGCTCCTTTTGGAGCACATTTTTTTACTGGGAATTTCTAATTTGTACTGCGTTGTAATTCTACACTATCTGTGAATACCCCTATTTTGTTCAAGTTAGTTTTGTTATTTTTTTTTTTCATCAAATTAGTTTTTTTTTTGTTTCTCAATAAGACAAATGTATAAATTTTATAAATACTGTTTCTCTATTTTTGAAAACCTTTTTTTTATTATTTTTTAGAATCTCCTACATATATTATTATTGATATTTTATTTGTAACATGGTTGCTCTATTTATAATTGAATCAACAACAACAGCAACTGGGTTTCATCAACGAAAATGCACAGACCTGGGGCCAAATTATCGCATTCGTGATCGAATGAGCTATCGTATCGAAAAATGATTTCGATATCGATAGCTCATTCGATCGTATCGAAAAATGATTTCGATATCGATAGCTCATTCGATCACGAATGCGATAATTTGGCCCCTGAGCTACGTGGGATGAAATTACAGTGAGTAACAAAAAAAGTATTTTTTTTTTTATTTAATATCTGTTTATTAATTTCAATTAGTATATCAAAATAACAATTATTATAAGCTACATACATATATATGAAACAATAAATTTGTATATTTTTTATTTTTTTTATAATAAATTGTTAATATGACATATTAAAATGAAGTAATTCATTTGAAGTAAAGGAGCAAAACTAGGGGTTCTCTAAGAAATTAATAGGAGATAAAAGAGAATAATGGTTGGAGAGGACAGGATCTATAAAATCAGAAGATCCAAGGAATGTGTCATTGAATAAGTAAACTTTGTGTAAGCTTCAGGTAAATTGTTGTCCGTCCGAATAATTTAAATATATTTTATAATTAATTTATTTAATAAACACCTGCAATTTTGTTATGGTATCATTGGAACATGAATATGACTAAGAACCCCACCCCATCCGGCGAGTATAGCTTGAATTTGAACGTGTAGTCACATCTTTCCCCAAAAACTCCACCAAGATGAAAACTAATAGAAATTTACGAAAAATACCTTTACAGTACAAGCACCTAAGTGGACAAGAATTAAGATAACTCTCCATCCAAAAATATAGGACATGAATATATAAATGTTCCCTTCAACTTGTGTTCTTTAGAGAAATTTGCCTTTTCGGCTACAATGTTGAATCGGTACTTTACATGTTACATCGGTACTTTAAATTAGATAAACCGAATCATTTTTCCTATCACCCTATCACTAGATCAATGGGGGTAATATCGCAAAGAACTGCACCATTATATTTGAATACTCCAGTCTACAGATCGGTTTCTAGTACAGCCAGATTCCGTAGATTTAAGGTCGTGTTATAGTCACGAAACCAATATGGGCCATAGCAATAAAGTGTATCATGCCCCAAATCGATATTACTAAACCTATTTGTAGTTGCCTAAAAATATAAATCTTTTCTCAGCCTTTAAAAAATCAATGTAGAATCAAGAATTTCGAAGCTCAACTATTGTCTAGTCTGTCAACAGATGGTAAACTGGTTCCCGATGCATTATCAAGTATAAGTTGATCACGAGCGAATGCAAACGCGTTGTTCGTTGTCTTGCCATCACTCATATATTACACTGAAAATATTATGTAAAGTATTGTTTATATAAAAGCCAGGCGCATCAATGATTTAATATTTTTGCAACTGTAGATATACGCAATTTTGACAACACTTTTATTTTAAATGTTAATGTCAACTCTCTCTCTCTCTCTCTTTATAATATTCTAGAACTTGTTTGTTTTTGTCAGTTTTTGTATTGTCTGTATAAGTCCGCTTTCACACTCTTCAATTCTGTCTGGTCAAGGCAAGTATTTTTCAATAAGAAGGAAAGAAATAATTATCTTTTATTCACTAAATAAACTTGATTGATTGATGTACGTGTTTTATACTTAATTACTTATTGAAATCAATCACGGACGTAATGCATATGTAGTAACTATGGAACTAAAATTTATTTTCTCTTGTATTTTTTTATATTTTCGGTTGTTATCGTCTTGTTTTGCTGCCACATAAAATGTCGCAATGAGGGCGTGCCTGTTTTATATTCAGCTTTTCACTATGATGTGGATAATGAAATTGCACAATATTGCGCATTCTTCCGTAGTTTGCTATATTGAACGCAGTTTTATCTTAAATATATGTATAGACGCTCGTCAAATATTACAACGTTGTCAGATCTAGCAATGTGCTAGCAATGTACTGACATTGAAAAATTGTTAGCAAAAGGTAAATGGTCAGTTTAGACGACTGTAAGAAAACTAACAATTTCATTGGCACACAATTGTCACACAATAAATTTATCTGTCAACCGAAATTGTTTTTCCAAAATGTTATTAATGCACACTTGTTTGTTTGTTTATTTATCTATATGGGTCAATTTCAAAAAACACGTACACAACGAGTTTTTTTTTTTTGCTTATTTTTAAAGTTTTTTCAATTCGCCTGTAAAAGTGGCCAATTCATGTAGAAATTGATGAAGAATCCGGTGGTACTTTTAGGCACTCAAAAAAATCAATATTTTTTGATTTTTTTTAGGTTTTCTATGATTTCTATCTTGAGCGTCACACACCAAATATGTATAAAATTTCGCTAAAAATGCAAAAATATGTATTTGGAATTCAAGCTTACTACGATGTTCTTTTGTTTCTCAAGATTGACTTTTGCGAAAATCACCCTTTCGTTTATAAACACAAAATCACGATTCAACTTGATTTTTAATTTTTTTTTAAAGTGACTAGTTATTTTAAAATTTTAAGATGAAAATATGTAAATTTTTGTTAAAAAAAAGACTTGAACTTAGAGGTTACTTGCAAAGTAATAGGCTTGTACATTTACAATGTATTTAAAAAACTGCTATTATAAGCGTTTTAAGGAAAAAAAACGTAAGTGTGACGCTCAAGATATTTTGTGACGATCAAGAGATTTTGTTGCACATAAACAATAAATAATGCCAAATTTAAAGTTTAACGAAAAAAAGTTTATTCTTTTACAAAAAGTAAATAAAAAAAATTCTTCAAAAAACAAAAATTTTCATACAAAACTAAACATGTACATAGGTACATATTCTTTGATGTCTTTAACAAACATGAAAAAAAGGAACTAATTCTTGAAGAAACTTATACACATATGTAAATATTTGACACAAAACAATAACTTAACTTAATTTATAAATTTTCATTCGAATTCTTATTCTAAACCTGTATAAACTTCATGAAATGACAAGCGGCTTTGTTTATTTTTTTAATTTTCATTCATTTTTACCACTTTCGAATTAAGTTTGTGGCAAAAACAGAATCAGTCAGTAACAATAAAAATTAAACTCAAATATAACACGATTATATCTTTCTTTCTTCTTTTTTTATATTCATCATTACGCGCTTTATCGAGCTTTATTTTCTCTCGATATCTCCGTGCTCTATCAGCCGCCGTTAAGTTTGTTGTTGTACTCTTGAAAATTAAAAAATAAAATCAAAATTAAGCATTTTAAGCTATGAAGCAATATATGTCAAAAGTGATGCTCATGAAATATTTGCCTATTTTGGTTGTTTTTTCGTAGGCAATTTATTTCTCAAATTTACAAATTATAAAAAAATGAGTTGAAACCATGTAAACAATGATTGTCAACTTCAATTTTTACATTTAATATATTCACTTTTAAAAAAATTAGCGTGACGCTCATGAAATCTGATCGCGCCCTTACCATGGTGTTCACAAAAACTACGCAACTAATTTTTTTTCGCTTTTTCACTGTTGTAATAATTAAAGTTTGTACTTTCCTTACGTTATTTACTTTATTTAAACTTGAAACTGAAAACTAGTAATATTATTTGATTTATAAAAAAGTGACGCTCAATGCAAATTGTGGGGACAGCCTTTCTTTGCAACGCCAAATTCGCACTACTTAAATTTTGACGACTATAACAAATCAAAACACAAGAAAGAAACGCAATAATTCGAATACTTTTATTAAATGTTGCATATTTACTTTTTTCTTGATTTTATTTTATTTTGTTTACTAAAAATTCTAACGGGGGACACATGCTTTTGTATGGAAGCAGTCAGAGGGAGAAACAAAACACCATTCTGAATAAACAAAAAAACAAACATACAAATTTGAGAATTACGTTTTTTTGTTACATATTCCTGGCTGATCACTCTCATATTTTTGTTTTTTTTTACCTAAAATAGTCGTGTAAAGTGCGGGGACACAAAAATTGCGTTTTTTTTTTAAATTGACCCATATACACAGTTGCATTTAGAAATAATTTCTAAGACAATGCTGCCATTGACAGAGGCATAAACTTTGCACATACATATGACAATGAAAAGTGTCTTAAAAACAATGGCAATGACATATTGTGTGTTTACACGATTGTTAGATGTCTGACAATATTTTTGTCTTCCAATGTACTGAAAATGCTTTTTCTTACAACGTTGTCAATTTCTATGACAATGCTGCCATTGGCAGAGGCATAAACTTTGCACATACATATGACAATGAAAAGTGTCTTAAAAACAATTACAATGACAAAATTGTGTGTTTACACGATTGTTAGATGTGTGACAATATTTTTGTCTTCCAATGTACTGAAAATGCTTTTTCTTACAACGTTGGAAGACAAACATTTTAAGTTCACACGGTTGGTAGACATTTTCTGAACATTTTTCGGACAACGTTGTAATATCTGACGATCGTCTATACATACATATGTATGTAGCTTAAGTATCTGGTTTATTTGAATAACATTTCTTTTTTTATTTTTGTTACGAGCAGAAACCATAAACAGGTTTATTTGATAACATCATTTGTATACAGTTTTTTTTTAGTAATCGTTAAACCCAAGGAATGTTAACATGCCACAAAATTGGGCAAACCTAGATCTAGAAAAATGGTCCGACTGTTTACGATTTAACACAGTTGGATTTATGTTAATGGGGTTTATGCCGACAATTCAACAAATATAAGGGATCGTAGACACCTTTATTATTTATTTAAGGAAAATTATTATTTATGAAGAGAATGTTTTAAACAACGATAGGTATTCGTTAACTCGGTAATGTAATTCGGAATAGCTGCTGGGCAGGAGTAGGGTATGCGTAACGACCATGATGGGCATTATCACGGGCCACTGCATGATAGACAGGATGGCAGTGAGAATGGGATTCGAATTGTCGGATATGTGCAGACTATGCGAGGACCCGGATGAGCTGGAGACAGTTGAGCACATTCTGTGTCATTGTCCCAGGTTGCAGGGCAGTAGGATGAGGTGGCTGGGCAACAGATTCTTGGGATGTCTCGAGCTGTGGGCTGGAGAGTCTAATGAGATTCGTAATATGAATGGCCTGGCTACGCGACAATAGACTGAGTGCTGGTGGCACAAGTCGAGGACATATGTATGTCTAAATAGGTTTTGGTCAGGTTTCTCTGTTCTTTCTTCTCCTTTCTCTCTTCACACTCTGATATTCCTTCCTGTCTTCTACTTTAGCTTTTATTTCACTTTCTCTACTACTCATTCTTCTATCCAAGGCATCACTGGGTGAAGGTGTGAGGTGACTCACACCAGCCTTCTTACCTACCTACCTACCTACCATGTAGGGTTTATACCAGTCGGTATCATCGCATAACATTATTTTAAGTTCTCTACACACAACCTACACGAAGGCAAGTTATTTGCCTTTGATCAGTGCATCACTTAGGAGTTGAGTTTATCCTGCATTCGAATTAGAACCAATCTCAAAAGTTTATGATTGTTTATAGGGGCATTTGTTTAATCAGATAACTCAATTATCCGTGCGAGCATAAACAACAAATGGAATTCTTCTGGATGCATTTACGTTACATTCATTTAGTGCAAACAAAATTGGTTTTACAAGTCAAAAGGCGAGTGAATGTGGCAACGAGTTTGTTATTATCGGCGTGCAAATGAATTGTAAACGTGAGTTTTATGGTCATTTAGTGTAATAATACATTTTATGACTGTGATGGGTTGTTTGGTTGGTTGGATTGGATGATCGCTGGCAATGTTTGGTGAGCTTAAATACAGACCATTGTATACATAAAGAAAACTTGCAAAATGTAACTAAACCGTTCCCAATCCTACATACACAGAGGAAATTTTAAAGCCTTTTGTAGACTTGATATAAATTTAGATTTCGTAAAATTTCTCATTTTACGAATCCACGGCTCCAACATTTTTAGAAAAATTCTAAGTCGACTATACCCGAAAGATTCCGGCCAACTAACATCGATTTATTTTGATTTTATCGACACAATTCTTTCAGTGCACAAATATGTATAAATCGTGAATTACAGCAGCATTCTTTTGGTTGCCTTGTAATTCAAGACAGACAACTCTTTGTCCATTGAAATAAGTGCAAGTATGAATGTGTTTTCAATTGATTTAGCATGTTCTTGATATGTTCTAGATGTTAAGAGTTCTTTTTCAGTTCCACCTTTTTTGATTTAGTTGTATGTTGCCAGTGTTGCAATACTTTTTATTAAAAACTAATCAGTTAAATTAAAAACGAAACGTAAATTGTTTGGGCGCTTTAAAACGTCCACAGGTCAACTTTCTTTATGTCATGTCGTCACATGACCTTGGGTTTTAAGTTTGTCTCAAACTTTAAAAGCTACATATACCGACTTCCTATACTATACAATTGGCGGTGTCTGGATTTTTCTGGAAAAATCTAGACCTAGACATCCCCTTTAGGTGTCAAAAATATTATCTCTAAGAATATATTAGTAATAGAAGCGTATATTTTGTTAATTCATCACTTTTATATTTGAAGTTCGTTGCATTCTTTTTTTTTTTGTTTGTTTTATAGCTTTAAAAATACGTCTCAGTTGGCATCACTGATACCAGAGTTTGACCAAATTGAGAATTTAACATCGCCATACAAGTGTTGGCAAAATCGTGTCGTAGAATCACCAAGAAGGTGTAATAATTTTACAACATCCTTTGCACTTTTAGAAAAAAAATCTAGTTCGTTTGATTTGTTTGCCTTCTTTATAGCCGGGCTTTAAAAAAATTATTTGCAATGGTTATTTTTCAAATGTTCGTTTAAGTCACTAATGATGATTGCAAGGCAACTTGATAATTTTTTTAATCTATATATATATATAATACAATGTTTGTATGTTTGTCCTCTATAGACTCTAAAACTATCCAACAGATTTGGCCCAAATCGCGCAGGATCGGACCAGTGGGAGTGGCAGCTCCTATACAAAGTAAATTTTTAATTTATATATATGGTGCATTTCATGTCAAGTGACCCAATTTTAAAATCGATGTCTTCCGATTTGGATGAAATTTGCACCAAGGTTAGTACTATTGGATAGTAAGCCAGACACAAATTTTTAGCTTTATCATTCAAGAACTACCGGAGTTAGAGGGGGTCAAAGTTGGACATTTTGGTCATGCAGGGTTTTTTTTAAATGAGTGTAACTTTTCACCTATTGGTCCTAGCAAAAATTGGCCAAAGGACTTTAGATAGCTATTTCTTCAATCATTCCAAAAATATTTTTTTTTAATTTTTAAAAAATTTTTTTTTAAATTTTTTTTTTAAATTTATTTTTTTTTTAAATTTTTTTTCAATTTCGGCCCTTTTTTTTTTTTCTCAAAAGAAAGCTTATACAATTTACTTTAAGGCCCATATAGTCCCATAATGGGATGCGAGTGGGATATCTATCAAAAAAAATATTTTTTAACTCAAGAATAGAATTTTTCAACATTTGGCGCATGTATAATTTTCATTTTCCCCCATTTTTTTATTTTTTTTTTTTCAAAATGGAGTTTTTTTTATTTTTCCTTAAAAGAAACTTTATACCATTTCCTTTAAGAGCTTTGTGGTCACTTAATGGGATGTAAGTGGGGTATCTATAAAAAAATTTGCAACTCAAAGAAGAAATTATTTAAATTTTTACCATATGCACTATTCTCATTTTATTTCCTATTTATTACTTATAATACTAAATTACAATAATAATAATAAATAATTTAATAAAATTAGTATATAAATTTTGAAATTACCAATCTTTCTTCCTTCTTATTTATTGCCTTCATTTTTAGCTTTTTTTGCCAATCCTTTCTTGGAGTTACTAGGTTCAGCTGCTGATTTTGCTGATGCTGTCTTTTTTGGCTTTGGAAAGAAATCGATATTGAGTAGATGCCGAAAACTTTTTCAACTGGAGTCTTCCATCGATAAGTGGTATAAAAGCATGGTATTGAGATGTGCCATCAATTGTTACAGCAGCGTCGAATCTGCACTTCAATGTTTTTAATGTTTCCTCATGATCAGCTTTGCTACTAAAAACTACTTCAGTTTCTTTACAATGCTTCTTTGCCCATCGGAATATAGCGTTCGCATCTAAGATGCGATCTTGATAAGAGCACTGCAGGCTATACCTCGCTGCATTTCTTTTGATATTTGCTCCAATACCATCACATGCTCCTTTGCCATGTGCAGTTGGATGAAAATGCCATTCAGCTAGAATTCCAAAATCTTTTTCGTGAGCTATAAGATTTGCGAAGCTATTTTTGTTTTTAAAATGTTGACGAGCTCCATCCGAAACGTAGTTTACCTTCTCCACTATAAATTTAGCTTTTAGATAATTTAGAATTATCTTCTGGTATTGCTGTAGCGGTATCATGTTTGTGTCTGGCCTACTATCCAATAGTACTAACCTTGGTGCAAATTTCATCCAAATCGGAAGACATCGATTTTAAAATTGGGTCACTTGACATGAAATGCACCATATATATAAATGAATGTTAATATTAAATATCAAGGGTTCTATATTAGCTATATAGCCTTAAAATTTTGTACGAGTCCATCAATCTATATACTATATATAAAAATGAATGTTTGTATGTATGTCCTTTATAGACTCCTAAACTTTGCATCTGATCATATGATGATCTTCGGCAAAGTTGTTGGGCATGAGACCGGGAAGCTTTCTGAGTTAGTATGACCACGCCTACTCTAACGCCCACTTTTTTTAATTGATTAAGTTCTTTTTACAGATTTACTGCATACAAATTGTATCCACATCTTACTGAAGGCGAGGTAAAAATAAAAATTTAATGTGCCAAAGCTTCTTATTTCTTTCGACCACTCCTACTTTTTTTTAAACGTGTAATTGATTCTACTCGGCCCAAACCCTTGGACCGCTCTTACTGAAATTTTTACAGTATTCTGATATGATGCTGTTTTTGATTGGACAAACGGGAGTGGCACCGCCCATATAACCCAAAAATCTAATTCGCCATATTTTGAGATGATATTTGGTACATATGGTATTGGCATAATTAGGAATACGTACCAGGAGAAAAGTGGGTGGGACCACGCTCCTTTTTAGGAAAATTAAAAATAGTAATATAGTCTTAACTGGATCGATCGTCATTAAATTTTCACAATAGGATATTCTTACGAAATAATAAATTCTTGACTATATAAAGTTGTGAGTTGACAAAGGAGCGTAGCACCGCCCATATAACTCAAAATTACATTTGGTACATAGTTGTAAGTAAACAAAGGGGCGCGGCCTAGCCCATATAACCCAAAATTTAAAATCGTCATATCTTGGGCTTTTTTTGACCAACAGCGGCAGTATTTGCTATATATGGTATTGGCATGAATAGAAATACGTACCAAATAAAAAGTAGGAGGAGCACGGCCCTTTGATTGCGATATATTGGAGGCTGGACCTGCTAACCGATCTTAAATTTTCACAACGTGCAGCTTCGACTCAGGAATACTTATTACATGATAATATTTTTTCGATAATGCAGACTTTTGCACCTTCTGTTTTACAATATTTATTAAAGGCTTTACCTCAAAGAGGAGTAGCGAAGCACACCGGGTTCAGCTAGTAGTAAATATTACAAACAAGCTTGAGCTTAATACATTTGTAAAACAAATACACGTATTTTTAACCAACATATAAAGTTAAGAGTTAATTTGGAAAGCCAACTGTTTTCCGAGTTACTATTCTCCGTATTTTAACGTCTCTTTGTTTAAAAACAATACTGAGAAACCAGCCTTCTAAATTCATATTAATTTATTTTAACCTCCACCACCACAGTGGTGAATGAGGGTATATCACGTTTGTCATTCCGTGTGAAACTTTGTTAATATTCTTCTGAGTTGTTGTTGTTGTTTTTTTTTATCCTTATGAAATTATAAGTCGATTGAGCCGATGTCCGTCTGTGTAAGACAGTCTCATGTCCAAACTACACAACTTCACTAAACGAAATTTCCAGAAAATTAGCAAAATCGTTAAAGTAGAACCAGAGTTATGGACCAAAATGTGAGGCAACCTCCATAAAAATTTTTTAATATATTGCAGGTACTCAATGAAATGTTATAGGTTATTTTTAGGATAAAAGAAGAAAGGAAGAAAAAAAGAAATAGTAAGAATAGGTCCATGATTTTTCATAGCCCCCATACAAAAATCTTTCCGAAATATGACTTAATGATAAATAAATGCCTATAAAATTGGAATATTAATACAAAATTCAGCAGGAATAAATTTCATGCTAAAAGAAATTGAAAAACGAAATTTTTTTTAGTTCGGTCCATGTTTGACCATAGATCCCATATAAAGTGCACTTCCAAAATTTACTTAAATACGTATAAAACCGGTATAAATAATGTTAAAAAGTTAAAATTTCACATAAATACTCCTTATAGGTAAATAAATTGGTCATAGCTTCCATACAAGGACCACATCCGAAAAAGTTATTAATCTTGTAAATATCGTTATCGACTTAAAACTTACAAAATCCAATCAGCATAATTTTGTGAATTTCGTTCCATATTTGACCGTATCCCTCATGCCCTTTTCCGAAAATCACTTCAATACTCATGACTGATCTAAAATTTTGCACGAATCATTTACATACATGCCAAAATCAAACTCCTGGATTTTGAGAATATCGGTCCATATTTTACAATCTCTACCGTATAAGGTTCACTTTCGGAATTCGCGTTAATATATCTTAAATATACCGTTATTAAAATATAAATATACCGATATTTAATCTTAAATACCCATTTATTATCTATGTATTATCTTTTTACCTGCTGGAGCATCAATTAATTCCCAGGTGTTATTATCTCGCAAAGATTTCAATTCATCTGTCATTGCCACATACTATTGAGTTTTATATGAGGAATTCATTGCTTGATCATAACTTCTTGGTTCTTAATGGATTAATGGCACAAAACCACTAGCATCACCATGAGAATGTTTGGATTTGTCACGTAGTCGTCTCTCGATTAGAGTTGTGCCCGGTCGTTCATTTCAGTGACCCGTCATTTTCGTTCATTTATCCAAGACTGATTCGGTCATTCAATTCGTTCAATCGTTCACTTTAAACGAATGAATAACAACCCTTATTGAATGTGATTTTCTTCTTGTCGATTGATAAACAGCAGCTGCACGAAATTGATGCGTACACTATTGAACGAAAATCGTTCAGTTAAATGACCGGCTCATTCCGTTCAATAAAGTGATCCGTTGATCACATAAGTATTTTCATGAGCGTCTTCGAAAACTTCATTTTCACAACTTTGAGTTTCGATCTCATTATTTCTTAAAACAAATGTAATTTTTAGTGATATTAAGATGCAAATAAATGTTTTTTTTTAAACCAAACTTGTAGTTTGACATGAAACGATTAAAAATGAAACAAAAAAAATGGGAAGTAAAACCGTTCGTTTTTCATCACATCTCACATCAAAGCGTTCGTTTTCAGTATTCGATTTCAGTTAAAAACGAATCGATTTTCATCACATACCTGATAGTTTTGACAATCTCTACCATTTGGTAGTGAGGTTTTTGCTCATATACCTAAAGAAAAGGGAAGCAAGTTAGTGTTATGCGAATATTGGGTACAAATTTCAGCTGATGCACATGATGTTGAAAAGTCAAAGAAAAATTTTTTGGAAAATTCATCAAGAAAACTAATATTGTTACGAATAATTTCATCAACAGATTTCGTGTTTATCGACATAATTATGCATTATTCACAAAGGTGAAGGGTATATAAGATTCGGCATAGCCGAATATAGCCTCTTACATGTTTTTATTTAATTTTTTAGACATGTGATTACAAAATGAATATTATGGCGATTGACGCAACTCGACCCGGCTCCAGTCACGATTCTTTCGTATGGAATTCAAGTTTCGCACGAGACTTTTACCTAAGTAATTTTGAAAATGGAGATCGTGGTTCATGGCTTTTAGCCGATTCTGGATATGCGTTAGAGCCTTTTGTACTAGTTCCATATAGAGTTCCTAATGCCGAATAAGCTCAACACAAATTTAATAAAGCTCACGCATCAGCTAGAAACATAATTGAAAGAACACTCCGAGTTTTTAAAAGCAGATTGTTTTTTTTTTTTGCTTATTATTAAAGTTTTTTCAAATCGCCTGTAAGAGTGGCCAATTTATGTAGAAATTGATGAAGAATCCGGCGGTACTTTTAGGCTCTCAAAAAAATCAATATTTTTATATTTTTTTAGGTTTTCTATGATTTCTATCTTGAGCGTCACACACCAAATATGTATAAAAAATCGCTAAAAATGCAAAAATATGTATTTGGAATTCAAGCTTACTACGATGTTCTTTTGTTTCTCAAGATTGACTTTTGCGAAAATCACCCTTTCGTTTATAAACACAAAATCACGATTCAACTTGATTTTTAATTTTTTTTTAAAGTGACTAGTTAATTTAAAATTTTAAGATGAAAATATGTAAATTTTTGTTAAAAAAAGACTTGAACTTAGAGGTTACTTGCAAAGTAATAGGCTTGTAACAATGTATTTAAAAAACTGCTATTATAAACGTTTTAAGGAAAAAAACGTAAGTGTGATGCTCAAGATATTTTGTGACGATCAAGAGATTTTGTTGCACGTAAACAATAAATAATGCCAAATTTAAAGTTTAACGAAAAAAAGTTTATTCTTTTACAAAAAGTAAATAAAAAAAATTCTTCAAAAAACAAAAAATTTCATACAAAACTAAACATGTACATAGGTACATATTCTTTGATGTCTTTATCAAACATGAAAAAAAGGAAGTAATTCTTGAAGAAACTTATACACATATGTAAATATTTAACACAAAACAATAACTTAACTTAATTTAATTTATAAATTTTCATTCGAATTCTTATACTGAATCTGTAAAAACTTCATATAATGACAAGCGGCTTTGTTCTTTTTTTTAATTTTTATTCATTTTTACCACTTTCGAATTAAGTTTGTGGCAAAAACAGAATCAGTCAGTAACAATAAAAATTAAACTCAAATATAACACGATTATATCTTTCTTTCTTCTTTTTTTATATTCATCATTACGCGCTTTATCGAGCTTTATTTTCTCTCGATATCTCCGTGCTCTATCAGCCGCCGTTAAGTTTGTTGTTGTACTCTTGAAAATTAAAAAATAAAATCAAAATTAAGCATTTTAAGCTATGAAGCAATATATGTCAAAAGTGATGCTCATGAAATATTTGCCTATTTTGGTTGTTTTTTCGTAGGCAATTTATTTCTCAAATTTACAAATTATAAAAAAATGAGTTGAAACCATGTAAACAATGATTGTCAACTTCAATTTTTACATTTAATATATTCACTTTTAAAAAAATTAGCGTGACGCTCATGAAATCTGATCGCGCCCTTACCATGGTGTTCACAAAAACTACGCAAATGCACACTTTTTTTAATAGATTTTTTTTTCGCTTTTTCACTTTTGTAATAATTAAAGTTTGTTCTTTCCTTACGTTATTTACTTTACTTAAATGTAAATTGAAAACTAGTAATATTATTTGATATATAAAAAAGTGACGCTCAATGCAAATTGTGGGAACAATCTTTCTTTGCAACGCCAAATTCGCATACTTAAATTTTGACGACTATAACAAATCAAAACACAAGAAAGAAACGCAATAATTCGAATACTTTTATTAAATGTTGCATATTTACTTTTTTTTAAACTAAAAATTCTAACGGGGATCACATGCTTTTGTATGGAAGCAGTCAGAGGGAGAAACAAAACATCATTCTGAATAAACAAAAAAAAAAAAAAAACATAAAAATTTGAGAATTACGTTTTTTTGTTACATATTCCTGGCTGATCATTCTCATATTTTTGTTTTTTTTCTTTTTACCTAAAATAGTAGTGTAAAGTGCGGGGACACAAAACATGCGTTTTTTTTTTTTTTTAAATTGACCCAAGTAAGTTGATTTTGAATTTACTAGACAGTTTTAAAAAAATCAAGTCAAGAAATATTAAATTTGGCACAACAAAATTTCATCTGTGGAAGTTTTTAATTTACAATAGTACTTTTTTGCTGCCGTTTGGAACACAATCTTAGTATTTTTTATAGGCACAGAATAAGTTTGAAATTTCATTTCTGGACTGAGTGCTTTATATCTTAAAATTTTTATCTTTTCAGAAATTTCAAAGACTTGCAAATAAAATCATGTTAATGTAAACAAAATAACTACATATTTACATATGTATGTATGTATATTGAAAAAAAACTTTAACAATTCCTAACAATTTTACGCTTTAAATTAGCCCACTGGGACTAAAATATAATACCAATACTTTCCCATTTACGAATTACTTATACTTGTATCAGCATAAGGCAATCGAAACAAGGAGTGTGTCAAGGATTTCATACAACAAATTTTACGCCTTTTTTCGGCAAAATTCCACGAAAATCGTGTAAAAAAAACTCAAGCTTAAAACACACACACAAAACAACCACCGAAACCACTGCTGCAAAAAGCAAATGAAAATGATTTGAAACTACTGGTTTCACATCAATTTAACACACTGAAGGGATTTAAGGATTTCAAATTCCTTGATATGCCCACCAAAACAATCGTTAAGTAGGAATCAGAAAAATATGATTTCTGCTTTTGCAAAACTATTCGGGAGTATTGAAGATGTAAAAGATAAAAGAGGTAGAAATATTAAAAGGAATAAAATCATTTGGAGAATGAAATTACGAAATGTTATTGATAATGCAATGTTCGCTACTGTTTGGTTGGAAACACATCCTTTTATTTCAAGCTAATGGATTCAGCTACCATAATACAGTTCTTAGTAAAGTTTGTTTTAATTTAATAACTTGAATATTTAGAATATCTTATCGTTATTTAGAATAACGTAGCCATAATAATTGCCTTTAGAGATATACGGTAAAGGATGCTGTAGCTTAATTGGTTAGCGCATTTGATCATCAAGCATGAGTTGGTATTTGTAGCCCGGGTTCGATTCCCAGTTCCTGCCACCCAAACAACATCAGTTTCTGATAACTATTAGTTTTCTTTCTAACCATCATAACTAATATTTATCACAGCGCCCTCCTTCAGTGGTATAGCATTGAAACGTCACCGAAGTAAAATAAAGGCTATAAAATCAAGTTTAAAAAAAAATAATGTGTCTACTCGCCACCAGAGGCGCTGCAATGCTGCACTAAACACAATCATAATGCGCAATTGCAGAGTTGTGATATAAAAGAAAAGCTTTCTTCTTTCACCACCTTTACTTCTTCAACTATTCCCTTTCCAAAGAAAGTAACGCAATTATATATAGGTATATTAATTGCCTGAGTATTACTTCTCTTAAAAAAAAAAAAAAATTTTTTTTGATAAATTTAACGGATCGAATTCATTCTTTGAAAACTCTGCTACCAACGTACTCATAAACTTGTCTCAAAGTCCTTATTAAGCCCAAAATACGTGTGCGAAAAGAAGGCAGATACACCCGACAAACAGCATAGAATTTTCAATGCAATTTAATCAATCGAAACCGATTTGTCGGCTTAACATGTTTCCATCAGCTTTAACAGCCTCAAAAGGAGGGTGGTTTGAATGAACAAATGACTCTTGATCCTTATTTTAATGCAATAATAAATGATACATAATTCCTAAAGAGGCTGTTTGTTTATTTGTTTTGCCGGTAATGCTGCTCATTTCTTTTCGTAACAATTTCTGTTTTTGTTCTTAATGTGGAGTGGTGTCAAAATGACACCCTCTTTTACACTGTCTCATTGCTGAGTAGTGTGGAACTTGTTTGAGTTTGCTTTCGAATACGATACGATTTTAGTTGTAATTTTGGTTTACCAAAAGAAGACACGCTGTGGCTTTGTTGCACTACGATTTTTTGTCCTTTTAATCCTATTGAGTTATTTAAAAAAGTACCACAATCTTAATAGAGATTTGTGTGTTTTACACATGTACCTCGCATAACAGCATTTTGGTTAGAACTTCTAGATAGAAAAGCTGAAATAGAAATCAAATTGCCAAAAAAAATTCTCAATAACTTGCTAACCACTACTTTTCCTCCTGTGTAATGTAAATAAACCCAATCAATTAAAGGTGGTAAATTCTCCAAGAATGGCGTTAGAAATCAGCGAAATGCACTGATATGAGTACTACTGGAGTGATTGTGAATTCGACAGACTGGACGGTCTACCATAGTCACCCCAGTTGACAAGACATATTGATAATTAGACGACGACTCTGACTATAACCGAGACCGATTAGGACGGTATTCATGGTATTCCCTGACCCACTTAATGCAATGAAACTTCGGAAATCGTATGGTCCATTCTGTAATAAATCCCTGATCACGTTTTTTGCATAGTTGCTGGTGTCACCTTAGAAACTGAAAGGGGATGTTTAGACAATTTTGTCGCGACATGATGCCAGCGGCCAAATTCATCGGCGGCATTCACATCATCACCGTCAACAACATACAAAACAAACAGAACAACGTTCCTGAAACCTGTGGTAATATCCATAGCAATGCAGCAAAACAACGTGTCGCTGCGGTTTAGAAGACCTTTCTCTTGATCCTGAGACTAGAGACCAATACATTGAAGCACCAGGACTCTCTTAGACGGTGATACGCTACCGGTACTATGGAACATTCAGCTCTGGCACTCTCATTTATGGGAAGATCAGAGAAGGGCGTTCTTGTCGACGAATCCACATTAAATGTGCATTCCATCGCATTTTAATGAACTTCTTCTACATCCTCAAACAAACAGCCAGCTGTGAGGAAGATCCGTGAAAACGTCACAGCAGATGCTGCCCGCTTTATTACAATTGGTCGAATATTTGTAGTGCGGCAGCACTTTGAGGACATTAATAAGAAACCTTGTTGGTTACCTATAAGACTGCTGATCTGTCGCCTGCATTAAGTGATCGGATGGTTTTCTTAGTAATGGAACATAACACCTTCACCGTGTTATGTCAGTTAGATTCTTCACATATACGAGGAAAACATACAGCTAAATCATAGAGATACCATCAATACCGCATTAATATCGAATTTGGAGATCATACCCATACCAGACACAGAAACACAGCAATTGTGGAACACAAAAGCATTTCTGGCACAAAGGAGTGACAGAGTAAATGCCAATTACAGTAAAACTCCTCATAAACGGACACTCACCGTCGCAGTGTTTTTGTCCGGTTATGGGAGGTGTCCGCTTATAGGGAGGGTGATCGAAGGGGGCTCAGAAAAATTTTATTTAAATTTCTTCCAAATCATTAGAAGTTGTCGTTTATTTCATATTTTGTACGAATTTATGAATAATATTTAATAATACATACATATGTGCACTGTACAAGTTTTTACATTTTATTACTACTTTGGTGGAAAAAATTTTCTAATGGTTGCATACATGTTGAAAGGGGAATCATCAAATTCGTGTTTATAAATGCAATGTGAAAAGGGGAATCACCAATTTTAGTTTTATCAGCACAAATGCGATTTATTTTGTAAGGATTAGCAGATTTTTAAAAAATTTGTTTGAGATTTTTTAAATTTTGTCCGTTTATGAGGGATTCTTTGGTCAAAATATTTTGAAGTATGTGTCCGCGTCCGGTTATTAGAGTGCTCAGTTATTGGAGTCATATTTGTATTGAAAAACTAATAAAATGGTTGTGTCCACGAAATTTGTCCGGTTATAAGAAGTGTTCGCAATGGGAAGTTTTACTGTAGTTCCGAATCCAGTATGCGCTCATGATACCCCATATTTTCAGCAGCCCAGCTAACCAAACATAATATATCTATGGACTAAACCTGGGGAAGTAGATTAGATTGGTGTGTAATTTTTACAGAAATTCCCACAGTTTTATGTGAATTTATTTATCATATTACGATAAACCATTTAACGACTTCTTAATGACCTACTAAAATATGGCGCTCAAATTCATCAAATTTAATTTAAAATTAAAATAGCATCTTTTAAGTATAAAATACCAAATTGGAGTTTTAAATAATGAATGATTACTTTGATGAAGACAACTCTACTCGTATGTCTAAACAATTGTTGATTGTAAAAATCGTTGCACTAGGGATAGCTGTAATACGAGGAGAGTACCTCTACCTACATTGTGTAGCTAAAGTATTACATGTGTTTGTAAATCTCTATGCATGTACATACATACATACATACATATGTATGTATGGGAGTGTGTATGACATAATGTTACTGTTATTTAGATCATTTAACTGTGATAAAAACAGAAACAAGTTTTATTTCTTGTATTCCGCTATTGTTCTTTTATGTTGTTGTTGATATTTTTGTTGTTCCCACTGCTCATCCTTCTTTTGTTTAGGAGTGTGTGTGTGTTTATTTACACATAAACTTGTCTGTCTGTCTGTCTGTTCATTTGATGTTTTAGTTTCCTAGCGGTGTCATTGCATCTTGTGGTTGGTGGTGGCTGGTTGGTTGGTTGGTTTGCTGATTGTACCCACTTTACTTGTATTTGGTTGACTGCCTTGGATGCTGGAAATAATTTGAAAATTGCTTTTTATTTACTTTGTTGTTGTTACTGCTGCTGTTTATTACTGTTTTATGAAGGTCGGTCGCGTGCACATTGATCTCAGATAAGTTTAAATAAATAATAAAATTTGATTTGATATGTATGTACATATGTATGTATGTATGTATGTACGTATTGCTCGTATTTCAAACCATACTCGTATTCATTCAAATTAAGGCATAATATCATTCGTATCTTGTACAAAGATTTAATTTACTCATCTTTAACGGCTGAAATATGATGTTTTCCAAAATGAACTGAAATTCTAATTTGAAATGAAAATGGAAAAATGAAAACGCAAATGTGAATGACTTGATATGGATTTAAGTAATTTAGGTATTTCATTGTTGTTCTTTTACTGCCATATTTATAAAAAATAAAGTAGGCTTGAAGTGTGCTTTAAGACAAAATTTTCATACAAAATTTTCTTAAAGTACACTTAAAGTCTACTTTAATTTTTTATAAATATGCCAGTTAATGTTTATTTATTACACGGTATTTACATATGTATGTACGTACACATGTATGGATCTGAACAAAAACATTTAAGGCAGAATTAAGGTCTCATTAGTTTTTACGTTCTGTTGCCGTTCTCTTCTGTAGCGTGAAAGGAATCAGCTGTTTTTAAATAAAGAAGTGTTCAAAACAAATGTAAAGAAATTGTGAAAATAAAAATCTTAAAAAGTTCTGTTTTTTATAATTTAAAAGTTTAAAGAAATTAATAAATAAAAAATGGTTCTGATTCAGACTCTGAACTTTCGGATGTGAACGATGTTATGGTAGGAATACATTTTTTAAATGTTTGCAAAATGTACAAAGCAATAAAGAGGCGGAACACAGACTGGATATCATCAGGATACTATCAAAAAAGTATTCAAGAAAATTAACGACATGGATGACAAACAATTTTTCCTACATACACGATTGACAAAAGACGTTTATGAAGTTTTGCTGTCATTGATAAAAAGTTCGCTGTGTTTCTGTAGCGTATATCTCCTGCGGAGAGGCTATCAATAACACTCCTTTAAGTATATACATAAATATCCTTACATTTATTTTCATGTTAACTTTTTTGTAAATGTACTTATGTATCTACATCAGAGGTAGGCAAAGCGTAAAATGAGGTTGTGTGTGTGAGCGAACTACCCAACAAACATAAACATAATTATATAAATTATACAAAACAATTTAGATTGGAAACATGCACTCACAATATATTTTCCGTAACTTATAAGAAATTAACAACGAGATTGATATACAAACGGAACTTTTAATACTTCAAAAACTGATTACATGCATGTTACCAAATGCATTATCAATTATAAAATATTTTTCGTAGTTCATTATTAATTTGAAATGTTTGTTGGGAAGTATTTCTGAAAAAAATATAAAAGCATCCGCAGCATGTGCACACATTGCTGTCTCAATGACGACTGAATGAAAGAGATTAAGTGTATGTGTGAAGTGCTCTCTGCACAATTGTGCTATAGGATGCCGACCTATGATCTACAATGTAGATTCTACATACATATATAGATATTTACCTCACGCAAGTGCAATCCAATCTATTGCTTGGAGTCCCAAACTAGGAAAAACTACAATAAGAAACATTATACTGATTATATGTTGATATTGAAAACGATTTTGAGAAGATGTGGAATATTCCAAATTGTGTTGGAGCAATCGACGGGAAGCACATTGTTTTGGAATGCCCTAAGAATTCAGGATCTTTGTTCTTTAATTATAAAATTTTTTAGCGTCATTCTAATGTGTGTTTGTGACGCAAAATACACTTTTACAGATGTCACCGTTGAAAGTTATGGCAGCCAAAGTGATGGAGGTAAAAATATATTTAACGTAACTTAACATTTTTATGATACAATGTCATCATGTCAAAGTACATATAAAAACTTGATTAAAAATGTTTTGCTTTTAGGAATTTTTCACACAAGTCGATTTGGGCAATCAGTATTGGACAATACGGTTGCTGTGCCAACTGCTAAGCCTCTTCCATCATCATCGATACCGTTTCCACACTTTTTTGTGGTGGATGCAGCTTTTCCGCTATCCTGGTACAAACACTGATGTACAAAAAACAGATTTTTATTACCGATTATCTCGAGCTCGAAGAGTAACTGAAAACGCTTTTGGTATTTTATCAGCTCGTTGGAGAATACTTCTTACGACTATTGAGTGTTCTCCTGAAAATTGCGGAAAAAAACTATGTTAGGGGGCGTTGCCTTGCACAATTTCATAATGATGAATGGTCATCAGTGCTGGTATTGCCCGAGCAATTTTGTGAACAGTCAAAATTCGGAAGGCGTAGTGCCTGAAGGAGAATGGCGGTCGGCCGCTTAGGTCTATCTCAAGTTATACGCGTAGAAGTGCCGAAAATGTTGTACAGTTAAGAAACCGATTGGCAGAATATTTTAATACCGTAGGACAAATACCTTGTCAGAATTTAATATAAGAATGGCTGCACAAAACAAAAACATTTCTATTGTAATTTTTTTCTTGAGTGAAAAACAATAAAAAATTTTGATTTGACTTTGTCCGAAATATTTTGGACTTTATTATTTTTAAACCAAAAAAAAAAATTAAATTGTATTATTATTTACCTATCCTGCTAAATTCCTTGGATTATTCAAAAATCTAGCTTGAATCAAAGGTTTCGTGCAAACTAACTTTGTGAAAATGACTCACTTATTATCTGGCATTTGTACATATAAAACCATCCCAAAACCAAATTTCACTAAATAAATTGCAGCTTAATTAAGATTTCATATAAAATTTTATTTAATTTGGAAAGTACATACATCTTCTTTATATATCGTCACCTAAAATGCCCAAAGACGTAACCCTCATTATCATAATTTTACAGGAGAAGCAAAAAACATTATAAAATGTTATAAAATGAAAACTGTTTAATTGAAAATCGCGATTTCTTCACATCTTGTCTTAAGATAGACGACAAACTTCAGGTGACGATATGTACATATTCATACAGCAAACATAATTTCTGGAAGGTTCGAAACTGAGCTACTACAATGTTGATAACTGCAAGTCTAGAATATTCAGCCAAAGTCGTTAAAACTCAAGTTTATAGCAGGGTGTTCTCAATAATGTTTATAAATTTGATAAACATGCTGTATGTTGATACCGACCGTTAAATTTAAATTGAAACACAATACAATCAAAAAACCACATTCTATAAGTTTTTTCAACGTTTCGAAGAAATTTTACGAGTAGTTTTGAAGTTACGTATTATTTATTACCTACAATTGTTATGTTTTGACAAAACCGACTATATGATACCCTACACCGAGGATGCGAACAAAAACAGTTTTTCTGAGAAGAACGCTGTTTGGGAGCTTTGGCCTATTTTGGAACGTTCATATACAAATTATTTTCATTAAATTTGATCTATAAAAGATTTATGCATGTTAAAATGATTTTCAGGAGAGGGTCTTATATGGAAACTATGACTTATTATGGACCGATAATCATGAAATTATGCTGAATGATTTGATATGATTTATTATTTGGATGCCAACATTTTGAAGTGATTTATGGTCGGCCCACTTCCGAAAACGACTTAAATGACACCATAATTGGCTATGCTCAATTATGGACCGATCTGAACAAAATGTTGTAGGCGTGATTTGTGAAGAAATTTGTTTGACTACGTATGTACATATGTATATTATCAAACATTTATAACCGATAAAGTCTTATTTTCGGGCGGCATTTGTATCGATATTAGGGAAATAATGGGCAGATTTTAACTAATTTCTAGCAGCCTTAAATGAACTTTATTAAGGTGGAGTGCTAGACTAATATTTTTGGGCGTTACAAACATCCGTAAAATTTTAAAATAAATTTATGTACTTATAGTAGCGCAGGGTATAAAATTGTTGGATTCGAGATATTATTGACAAACATATTTTATGAAATTATGGCTCTAATCACATTGAAAGCATTGCTAGAAGAGACCAATATGTAACTAATAGTTGACTTTTTCTGAGGATCATCCTTATGCAATATCATGAAGTCCTATTATTTCTTTTCCACTATGATATTATGTGATCTTCAAAGTTCTCTTGCCAACCTGTGAGATCATTAATTTTTTTACTTTCCAATATTTGTTTCAACTTTTAATGTTTTTTTAGTTGTTAAAATTCGACCAGCCCTTTTTAACCATGACCGCGTAAATTGCAGTTGAATTTCTTTTAAATTTAAGCAAAATCAACTGTAAAGCAGTCCTAATTACTTTGGTAATTATTTACATTAATATGCCCCTGCAAATATATTTGTATCTACTACAAACATACATTTATGTGGAGCATTAAAATTTTACAAAAGTAAAAAAAAAGGCAGCTAAAAGAAATGTTAAAGTTAAATGCAACTGCACTATATTTCATACGATTCGTATGGCAGAAGCGATTTTCCCATCATTAAGGTTGGATGGACGCAATTGCAAATTAATCAAATTTAAGTTATTTTTTGTTGACACCTTTATTTGTTCGTTCGTACATTATTCATTCATTCATTTATAAATATTTTGTACGTTACTTGGTAATAAAAAATGTACTTGCTGCATTTAGTAAAAAAAAAAAACTAAATAAAAAAGTTTTGATACACTTAGAAAAAGTAAGTTTTTTTTAATAAAATATTATGTAAACTGCATAATTGCATAATTTATAGATTTTTAATTTGTGGTTTGTATGGGCGGTACCACGCCCCTTTGTACAATCCCGCCCATATTTGCAGAAGCACTTAAAAATGCACACCAAACCGACGTACCAAATTTTGTTCAAAAACCGTTATCAGGAGCAGAAATAATAGATTCTTAATTTGTGGTTTGTATGGGCGGTACCACGCCCCTTTGTACAATCCTGCCCATATTTGCAGAAGCACTTAAAAATGCACACCAAATCGACGTACCAAATTTTGTTCAAAAACCGTTATCAGGAGCAGAAATAATAGATTTTTAATTTGTGGTTTGTATGGGAGGTACCACGCCCCTTTGTACAATTACGCCCATATTTGCAGAAGCACTTAAAAAATGCACACCAAATCGACGTACCAAATTTTGTTCAAATACCGTTATCAGGAGCAGAAATAATAGATTTTTAATTTGTGATTTGTATGGGAGGTACCACGCCCCTTTGTACAATCCCGCCCATATTTGCAGAAGCACTTAAAAATGCACACCAAACCGACGTACCAAATTTTGTTCAAAACCCGTTATCAGGAGCAGAAATAATAGATTTTTAATTTGTGGTTTGTATGGGCGGTACCACGCCCCTTTGTACAATCCTGCCCATATTTGCAGAAGCACTTAAAAAATGCACACTAAACCGACGTACCAAATTTTGTTCAAATACCGTTATCAGGAGCAGAAATAATAGATTTTTAATTTGTGGTTTGTATGGGCGGTACCACGCCCCTTTGTATAATCCCGCCCATATTTGCAGAAGCACTTAAAAATACACACCAAACCGACGTACCAAATTTTGTTCAAAAACCGTTATCAGGAGCAGAAATAATAGATTTTTAATTTGTGGTTTGTATGGGCGGTACCACGCCCCTTTGTACAATCCCGCCCATATTTGCAGAAGCACTTAAAAATACACACCAAACCGACGTACCAAATTTTGTTCAAAAACCGTTATCAGGAGCAGAAATAATAGATTTTTAATTTGTGGTTTGTATGGGCGGTACCACGCCCCTTTGTACAATCCCGCCCATATTTGCAGAAGCACTTAAAAATACACACCAAACCGACGTACCAAATTTTGTTCAAAAACCGTTATCAGGGGCAGAAATAATAGATTTTTAATTTGTGGTTTGTATGGGAGGTACCACGCCCTTTGTACAATTACGCCCATATTTGCAGAAGCACTTAAAAAATGCACACCAAACCGACGTACCAAATTTTGTTCAAAAACCGTTATCAGGAGCAGAAATAATAGATTCTTAATTTGTGGTTTGTATGGGCGGTACCACGCCCCTTTGTACAATCCCGCCCATATTTTCAGAAGCACTTAAAAAATGCACACCAAACCGACGTACCAAATTTTGTTCAAAAACCGTTATCAGGAGCAGAAATAATAGATTCTTAATTTGTGGTTTGTATGGGCGGTACCATGCCCCTTTGTACAGTCCTGCCCATATTTGCAGAAGCACTTAAAAAATGCACACTAAACCGACGTACCAAATTTTGTTCAAAAACCGTTATCAGGAGCAGAAATAATAGATTTTTAATTTGTGGTTTGTATGGGCGGTACCACGCCCCTTTGTACAATCCCGCCCATATTTGCAGAAGCACTTAAAAATACACACGAAACCGACGTACCAAATTTTGTTCAAATACCGTTATCAGGAGCAGAAATAATAGATTTTCAATTTGTGGTTTGTATGGGAGGTACCACGCCCCTTTGTACAATCCTGCCCATATTTGCAGAAGCACTTAAAAATACACACCAAACCAACGTACCAAATTTTGTTCAAAAACCGTTATCAGGAGCAGAAATAATAGATTTTTAATTTGTGGTTTGTATGGGAGGTACCACGCCCCTTTGTACAATTGCGCCCATATTTGCAGAAGCACTTAAAAAATGCACACCAAACCGACGTACCAAATTTTGTTCAAAAACCGTTATCAGGAGCAGAAATAATAGATTTTTAATTTGTGGTTTGTATGGGAGGTACCACGCCCCTTTGTCCAATTGGACGTACAGTAGAATTATATATATAAAGAAGACTAGAAAAATAAGGAACATAAAAAAATAATTCAATTTTAACAGAAAGGTACCAGATTTTTCGCTTCAAAATAAAGGAAACAGTTAAACTAAAATTATGTAAAACGTTTCATTTGATATATTATTTGTAGACCTTTTACCTTCATCGCCGATGACTAGGGATGGATGCCAAACGGGACTGATTTTTCAAATCCCGGTATTCGGGATTTATGTTTCATCTTAAATCAAATTGGTTTATTAATAAAAAAAAAACTATTTATTTCAAAAAAGTATTTTTTTTTTTATGATAAATATATACGAGGCCTGATCAAAAAATAACCGGTATTGTCAAATTTCGTGAGTTACGTATGTTCGATTTTCGCATTTTATGTTGGTACACATGTCTGTTATATACTATATGTTGGTAATATCAGCCATTTTGGATTGTCAGTTTGTTTTTTTGACAGATAAAAAGGTTAGTCGTGTTTTGGTGTGCTCTTCGATTTCTTACTATTCGAAAAAAAAAATGGATCAAAGAAACTGTATTAAGTTTTGTGTAAAAAATGAAATTAAATGCGCAAGACCATTTGAAATATTGACTGTGGCGTTTGTCGAGTCTACTATGATCAGAACACAAGTTCAATTGTGGTATAACCGGTGGAAAGAAGGCTGAGAAGATGTCAAGGACGATGCTCGTTCTGGTCGCCCGTGCACGTCAACATTGAAGCAGTGAAAAAAATTATTTTGGATAATCGTCGAATCACTATCAGAGAGGTTGCTGATGATATTGGCATATCGTTCGGTTCATGGCAGGCAATTTTTACGGATGTTTTAGGCATGAAACGTGCGGCAGCGAAGATTGTTCCAAAATTGCTAAATTTTGAGCAAAAACAACGTCACATGGACATTGCTCAGGAGCTGTTGAACATCGTCAACGACGATCCAGATTTCCTTAAAAAGGTCATAACTGGTGACGAAGCATGGCTGTTTGGCTATGACAGTGAAACCAAAGCCCAATCATCCCAATGGAAACGTCCAGAAGAGCCAAGACCGAAAAAAGCACGTCAAGTTCGGTCAAATGTGAAGGTTTTGCTCACTGTTTTATTCGACTGCAATAGCGTGGTGCATCATGAATTCTTGTCACAAGGCGGTACGGTCAATAAGGAATACTACCTTGAATTTGTCTGAAACGCACAGAATTATGGAAAAACCAATCATGGATTTTGCACCATGATAACGCACCAGCTCACACATGGATGCTTGTGCGTGAGTTTTTGGCCAAAAACAAAACCGTTATCAAGCCTCAACCACCGTATTCACCGGAGCGGGGGCCAACGCTGACTTTTTCCTCTTCCCAAAACTGAAGACACCGCTGAAAGGAAAACGTTTTGCCGTATTCACCGGAGCGGGGGCCAACGCTGACTTTTTCCTCTTCCAAAAACTGAAGACACCGCTGAAAGGAAAGCGTTTTGCTACGATTATGGAGACAAAAGAAAAATCGAAACAGGAGCTGTTGGCGATACCAAAAAGTGCGTTTCAGAGGTGTTTCGAGGATTGGAAAAAACGTTGGCGTAAATGTATTATATCTGAGGGGGATTACTTTGAAGGGGACAAGATAGTTATTGATGAATAAATAAATTAATTTTTGAAACAATTGAAAATAACGGTTATTTTTTTTGATCGGACCTCGTATGTGTTTGGAAACAAACATTTACTGTCCTCATAGGTATAAATTTTAAATTGATTAATAGTTACTTTTAACAGAATATTGTCGATCGAGCTTAAAAGAGTTTTTAAAAAATATTATGGTATCTATTGTAAAAAGAATCTTGATTTAATTGTGTTGCCAATATATGAAGCTGACGAAAAACATCGTTTGTGGACAAAATTGTTAGCAGATTGTTGTATGCTGGCATATTTCAATTCCATTCATTATTTCATTAGTTTTTAATTCATTTCTCATAACAAACATTTCTATTTCATTATCAAATTTACTCTTCAATTTTGGGTTTTTTCAAAAAATCCTTTATTATTGGTTTCTTTAAAGGAGTGCAACATCAGCAAAGCTACATAACACAGTAACAAAAGGACTTAATCTGTGACTTTAACCGGATTTCAAATGACAACTATATATTTGCTTAAGTAAAACAAATTCTTCATCAGTTGAGCTTTTAAATCAATTAAAGCTTTTTATATAAACGTAGCCACATCAAATAGTGCGTTTGAGTTTGGCAATCCAAAATTAATTTTAATTCTTTTTCCTTTATTTCTTCAACATACTTTTGCAAATTATAGTTTGCGGGATTTGTTTTTAGGGATTGGCATCTCTACTGCTGACAATATTTTAGATATAGAATCTTTCTTTTTTAGTGAAACTAGACGAAATTTTGTTCCATTCATCCTGTATTACTGCCTTTAGATTATCCTAGCAAGAAATATTTCTTGGAATTACAGACCCCTGATGCCGTCATACAATGCCAGACCATTGCTGCACCGCCGCCATGTTTTGCCGTATTGGTAACATATGTACATATTTATTACTAAAGGCTTCGTTCTTGGATCGCCCTATTTTTGGGGTGTTTTTGTTTCCAAATATCTCAAAGTTTTATCTGCGAAAAGAATATTATTTCCAAAAAATTTGAGGCTCGTTATTTGTTTGCGAACAAAAATTTGATATTAAGAGTTTTTTAAGGTGGCACTCTACCAAGTTTGATGCAAAGATCTTCTAATCATACACACGCTTACAGGTTTTCCAGAAGTGTTCGTAACAATTGGGTTTAGTTTTTGTAAAACGCAGAATCACTTTTTGTGTCGATTTAACGATGTCCGTCCGTCCGTCTGGCTGGCAGTTTTGGTACAATTTATAATGAAAATACCTTCTATAACTTTTCGTTCAGTGTAATAATATCTGTCCGTGTGAATGCATTTTCATTTACAAAGAGATGTAAATCTGTTCGAATGAATTCATTTGCTACAGTTTTATTTTATTTAACTTTATTATTATTATTATTTCAGTTTTTTTTTCTTTGTATTTTGTTTAACATTTTTCATAAACAAAATGCCTGCAGCAGTGCTTCTTCTACAGTAGGCGAGTCAAGAACTTCAGGTACACTGGCAAAGCAGCACATTTGTATTCATATACATACATACATATATACATATGAACAAATGGATGGATTCGGACAGGTCATCACAATGAATTAAGATGTCAACAGAGTGTGTACATAAAAACAAAGATAATTACTTGAATACTTCTTTATTTTATTTCAGCTTCTGTATCGGACACAAAGAATGTTTAAATAAATATATAAAAAAAAATATAAATAATAATGTTAATCTAGAGCGGAAATAGCTGAAGGGCTTGTGACCAATGCTGTAATTACTTGGAGGTTACCCTAAATATATATACATACTTACATGCATATGTACATATGTATATGTATGTATAAGAAATTGTATGTGTGTTTAGATACATAATGCCTCCTCTTTATAAATATTTCACGACTTGGTAAATATTTACATGGGGTACATCTTTGTTAATGGTTGGTGAAATTAATGCAAAAGTTACTTAAAGATGCACTGCTGTAGCTTGAAAGATGACCATAAACAACCCTTGTACATCTGTCCCTTGGTTGGCTGCTGCCTGCAAGCATTCAAGTGAAATCTTTTGAAAACGACCACACCACTCTTTGAATAAATGATAAATATTTAGATAGATCTTTTCCAGATACTAGTATATAATTGGTACTATATCCAGCCTGTTGCATTCAAGTATCCGATCCGAATCGCAATATCTAATGCTTGATGTCTATATCCCTACTGTCATATAATTGTTATTTTTATTAAGATTTTGGTAATTATTAAAGCTTTAGGTCTTTTTTTATAAAATATTTAAATTTTTATTTCAATATTTCGCTAGCTTCTTCATAATAAAAATTTTTAAATTGGCCAAAGAAATTGGCGGTCAATTCTTTGAATTCTATAAGCAACTCATCAAATTTGAAGAATTGGAAAATCGTTTGGAAATATTGATGTGTGATGTGAAAATAACTGTCATTACACCATTCAATTTAGCTTTGGTGTTGATATGCCTGCATTTAAATTTTAACATTAAGGAATCATATACACGAGGTAGTCCCGAACCAAGGCATGTCTTTGAATATATACTCTTCTTGCAACAATATATGAGGATTCCCGATTGTGTTTTCACCTGCAGTTTTAGTATTCTTTCGGGTATTTTGTCCCATTATAATGGTAAAAACAAACAATCCTATAAACAACGTTTGGTCTGGAAATTATCTAGCCGCACTTTGCGTGTACTACGTCCAACCAACAGAACTGCCCACCATTGATGAAGGCATAACAACTGCTATGGACGATGGTTTACGATCCAGAACCGCAAATGTTAGTTCCGAAGTAGAGGAGGACTGGCCAACTTCACCCATTATACCCATTTTCGAACAAATTTTTATCCTGCAGAAGCTACTCAAAAAGTAGCGAAATATTGAAATAAAAATTTAAATATTTTATAAAAAAGACCTAAAGCTTTAATAATTACCAAAATCTTAATAAAAAAAGGACAAATAAACAATAATAAGAAATTGTTATTTTTAGCTTATTATTATTTCCACAATTTATCCATTTCCCGAACTACTATTCAATCCCGGTTTTCAGACCAACATAGATCAGAATATCTTTTGTCAATATGTATGTATGTATGCTAGGTTTTCACTATGTCATTTTTGTTGTCAAATTGTCGAAATTGTTGGCAATTATATGAAAACGGGTTGTCATATCATGATTTTCATGATTTCAATCATGATTGCAAACATAGATGACGCCATATGGCAACCCGTTTTCATACAATTGCCAACAATCTCGATAATTTGACAACAAAAATTATATAGTGAAAACATAGTGAAAACGCGGCCTTAGCTTCACCATCCCAATGTTTAGAATTAGACTTTTAAACATTTCTATATTTGACTTGGAGGATATGTCTTGCATTTTTCTAACGCAAGGTCTCAAGTGTATTATGTATGTCCACTCTCTAGCTCTAATTAATGAAAAATAAACACATGAAAAAAAGTAACCAAAAAATTACCCTTGTACGTATTTGCTAAATAATGTTTAAATACACATAATAAAATTTCTATGATCTTTTAATATTCTTATTGTTTGTTGTTTACTCCTCTACTCGTAACATCAATTCGCAAAAACAAAACTTTTTAACTTAAATTAGAGGCGACGAATGTTGGTTGAATGCATATGTATGTTGAGGGGAGAAGAGGTCTGGGGGAATCCGCGCAGACTATGGGTTTCCTATGGGTGGCAGCAAAGTTTATTAGCGTTTGTGTGGTGGGTTCATTTAATGCGTTTATATTTGAAGGGATGTTTGTGAATGAGTTTGATAACAATTTAACAGCAAGTTTATGATGGAATTTTTAGCAAAGTGTTATGAAAATAAATGTCTTCTATTACGGATATTTTGAGGCTTCATTGAGCTTGACGTGTTTTATTAAATGGTTTGCCATGATTACGTTTACGTGTCAACGATAAAAATGTGTAATTTGACGTTGTAATAGTTTCCAGAGAAAACAAAATCCAGGTCATTATTTATGAACTATGAGCCAATTTTTGGTAAAAATAATATCTCTATTAAACAACTACTTAAAAGAATAAAAAATAAACGAAGTAAACAAACAAAAACTGACAAAGCTAAAAATATAAATAATGTTTATAAAAATAATGGTCTATTCAAAGATTTGTATTGCAAGTGACAGGAAAAAATTATGATTAGTTCATCAATTATACTCCTAAAAAATATTATTATGGAACTATTTAAATCATACCATCGTTCCACCTAGGATGATTGACCACTTGTTTGAATAGGGCCTTATTCCCAAGGAAAATGATTACAAACAAATGTCCTGATATTCATACACACTCGAAATTGGTAAAAATAATTGTAAAAATGTTTGGCTATGAAACTTATGGCGTTTTCTTTTCTGGCAAAAATGTTACACGTTTTCCCCATTTCGCACCTTTTTTAATTTTTATACCCTACACCACCATAGTGGGGAGGGTATATTGGATTGTGCTGATGTCTGTAACGCCTAGAAATATTGGTCCAACACCCACGTTAAAGTATACCGATCGACTCAGAATCACTTTCTGAGTCGATTTAACGATGTCCGTCTGGCTGGTTGGCTGTTCATGTAAAGCTTGTGCGCAGAGTACAGGTCGCAATTTCGAAAATATTTGGTACGTGATATTTTTTCGGCCCAAGGACGTATGGGATTGAACTTAGTGGAAATCGGCCCACTATTTCACCTGGCCCCCATACAAATGCCCTCCCTAAATTGGGGTTTACTGATCATAAATGTTTAAATTATGCAAGTATCCAGACAAATTTCATCACAAATGCGTAGTAAATGAAGCCAAATCACATCTACAAATTTTGTGCACATCGGTCCATAATTAGTTGTAGCTCCCATATAAGGCCCACTTCCGAAAATCACTTTAAAGAGCATAACTTTCTCAAAAATGTCGGTATCCAAATAATATTTAACACAAATATATTTCATATGTAAACAAACAATACGGTACAATTTTCTTATGATCGGTCCATAATTAGTCGTAGCTCCCATAAAAGGCTCACGTCCGAAAATCGCTTTAATAGCATAACTTTCTCAAAAATGTTGGTATTCAAATTTGACACCAAAAAGTTTCTTTTATACAGAAATAATGACACCTAATTTTATAATGGTCGGTCCATAATTAGGTGAAACTCCCAGCCTCTCCGTAATTCACTTTAATCTTTTAAAAGTATTTATATCGAGTTAAAGTTCAACATACATATAATATTTATATTCATAGACATTCTTTCTGAAAAACTGTTTTATACATATACTGGGTGTAGGGTATTATATAGTCGGGCTTGACCGACTATACTTCTTACTTGTTTTGTGTTCTTTTCTGAAAAATTGTTAACACTGCTAAAGTGTAGTGTGTTCTTTTCTATAAATGTCGCAATATAAATTTAAAAAATGTTGCATCTTTTTTAGAGGGGGAGAATCGCACGATAAAACAGCTGATATTTGTTTTGTTTATGAATGTCACTGTTGTGATTTTATGTTCTATTCTGACCATTAAAAATGCGACATCGTTATAATGTGGCGTAAACATTATAAAAATGTACATAATAAACGGGTAACATTTTATTTCAGAAAAGAAAAAAACCATTAGTTAATACTGTATATACACTGCATTTCATAACTATAAATACATAAAACTTTTCTTAACTTTGTAAGTTAAAGAAAAAGTAAAATATTTTAACCTACATGTAGGTGTAACGAACAAAAAAGTAAATATATAATTTTTTATTTTCCCTCTTAACTCTAAATACACTGAAATTAAAATAACTTGAAATACCAGCATTTAAAAAAAAAAAATTAGACTTTAATAATGTGTTTAAAGGAGGCCTTTTTTGGAATAAGCTCAGGCATACTATTCCCCAGATTTATTCTTATATTTTCTGATATTGTAGGGGTTCAGCAAAAATTCAACGATTTAATTAATGCCACAAATGATCTCAATGGTGTTCTGATCTGGAGAACATGCGGGCCATACAAGTACAACCATTCCTTTGTTTGACGACTTCAAATAAATTGTTTTTCATTACTTTTTTCTAAAAATGCCATTAATTTCTCATTTAGTAATTTTGTGTATTTAGAAGAATTCAATTTGGTGCTTGAAATGCCAAATCAAGCGTACTATCTTTTTAAAAAGCTCCCCAAATCATCAAAGAACCGCCTCCGAAATTTCCATAGGTCTCTCCAATAGCTTTTAAAACCCACTGGACCATCAAGATTAAATTTTTTCTCTTAGGAAAAAGTCTCCTTAAACAAATTCATATGTATGTATGTTTAAATAATTAAACGTTTAGCAAAGATTATTGGCTTACCTGTTTCCAGTTAGTCCAGTAAGTTTCCTTTAGGGAATTCAAGTCTAGCAGTTTTGTGGCAGAGTAATAGACAACAGCTTTTCTCGAGTAATAGCCAGGCAATTTTTTTAGCAGTCTACTTATGATTGATTTGGACACATTTACCTCGCATTCATTAATAATCTGACTGACACTCTTCATTGTGTTGCTGGTACAATTAACAATTCTGCGATTGTTTCGTTCAGAAAACTCTATTTTTTTTTTTTTTGACAACTGCTCGAAAACTTAAACCACTTTTTCAAAATCACTGAGGTACGAACCACACGGTATTTTATAGCAAATTTTTAAAAATTTCATAATAAGAATAAATAATACTTTTTTATTTGTATTTTAGTATTAGTATTATTTTTTGTTTATTTGTAAGTTATGAAAGATTAACAAAATATTAATGCACAATTTCCCACTTAAATTAATAAAGTGATCTTCCAAATTGTGTAATTAAAAAAATGTATATTTAAAAAAAACTGTTTGTATCTTTACAACAAATAGCAAACATCAAGTTTAATCATAGTAATGCAACATAGTGTATATTGACTATGTACGTATGTATATGTACATATACCTATGGATATATGTAGACTAGGCCCTTCAAATAATATTGGTCTACGTGATCCATTTTAGATGGAATGGACTACTTACAACATGGTCCAATGTAATACAGTCATGGACCATGTCATTAGTTAAACAAGAGTTTGTAGTTAAACGACATGGTTTCGTGTTAACACGATTGCATATTGAACGAACCCTCTTGAGTACTTCATGGAGTAGAAGGATGGAGTAGTTTTGGGACTACTCCCGTGGGTTATATGGTCCAATCCTAGGACATCGCAATGTTAAATCGACCACCTTTTTTTCATATATTTGGAGTAGTTTTGGAGTACTCCTACTCCTCTTTGGTCTAGTCTTTACATGCATGTATGGACTAGTCGCGTTATTTGCAGGGCGGCTATAACTTTTTAACACTTTTTACGAATACTAAAAACGTCATAGTACTCGTATAGTCGAGTAGAATACTAAAAGTTATTAATAATAACAAGTAAGAGTGCTATATTCGGCTATGCCGAATCTTCACCTTTGTTGTGTATGCATAATTATGTCGATAAACACGCCATCTGTTGATGAACTTGTTTTTTAGTTTTTTTGACGAAATTTTCAGAGGTTGTCTCGGATTTTTGCTCATATCTCCGTTATTTATGGACGGATTTTGCTGATTTTAAATAGCAAACTTCTCGAAAGCATGTCTGACATGAAGATTTGAATCCCGACGATATCTGGGAACTTCAGAAAATTTATTTCAACATCCAGACAGACAGACAGACGGACATGGCTTAATAGACTCCGTTATCTATAAGGATCCAGAACATATATACTTTATAGGGTCGGAAAATTATAATGTCAAAATTACAAACCGAATGACACACTTATATATACGCTACTCATGAAGGTGAAGGGTATAATAAGAATAAGATATAAGATGAGGCTTTTTTGTTTGAATTTGATCTCAATAACATTATTTACAAAAGATTTATGGATGGCATAGAAGAAATGGACCAATTATGGACTGATAGTTTCTAAATCCAGTATCCACTAATGTGATTTCTATGTATTTTAGGATTATATTGGTTGAATTTCATCTCAATAGCGTTATTTACAAGAGTTGTATGGTTGGTTGTTATGCTCGAAAGTGGACTTAATTAAGGAGCTATTATTGACTGACAGCTAAAAAATTCAGTAGCTTAATTGCCGTTTAACCGGATTTCTGGATTAAAATTTTTGATCCATATAAAAGTTGGTTCGATATCGATTTTTATTAGAAATTTTTGTGGGTGTATTTGTTTTTTGGAAATAGTTCTTATATGGCAGCTATGACAAATTATGGGCCGATCTTCTTAAATTTTGGAACAGTTATTTTCATGCATATGAGGATATTTCACGTCGAGTTTCAACATAATAACGGTATATTTAAGATATATATTAGTATTAACGTGGATTTCGAGAGTGGACCTTATGTGGGGGATATTGACAAATATGGACCGATATTCTCAAAATCTAGCAGTTTGATTTTGGCACGTATGTAAATGATCCGTGTAAAATTTTGGATTAGTACCCTTATTTATAAGAGAATTATGAGTATTAAAGTGATTTTCAGAAGAGGGCTTTATATGGGGCATACGGTTAAAAATAGACCGCAATTCACAAAATGTTGTGGGATGATTTTTGAATATATGTAAATGATTTGTGAAAAGTTTTGAGTCGGTACCGATATTTATACAATATATATAGGTATAAATGTCTTTTTCAGATGTGGTCCTTGTATGGGAGCTATGACCAATTTTGTGCCGACCACCATATTATTACAACAATTTATTTGCCTATAAATATTATTCATGTCAAATTTTGGAAGTTTAACATGGACCGAACTAAAAAAAAAAAATCGTTTTGCGATTTATTTTTGCATAGAACTTATTTTTGCTGAATTTTGTCTTGATATTCCAATTTTATAGGCATTTATGCATAATGGAGCAATATTTCGGGAAGATTTTTGTATGGGGGCTATGAGAAATCATGGACCGATTCTTACCATTTTCTTCTTTTATCACAAAAACAACGTATGCAAAATTGCAACAAAAAGGACAAAAAAAAATTTATGGAGGTTGTCTCACATATTGGTCCATAACTCTGGTTGGCCTAAACCGATTTTGCTGATTTTCAATACCAATGTTACCTGCAAAATAAAAATTATTTTTCTGGTAATTTCCTTCAGTTAAGTTGTATAGTTTGGACGTGAGAGTGTTTTACACAGACAGACGGACATTGCTCAATCGACTTAGAATTTCATAAGGATTAAGAAAATATATACTTTGTTGGGTCTCAGATGAATATTAAAAAAGTTTCACACGGAATGACAAACGTTATATACCCTCATTCACCACTCTTGGTGGTGGAGGGTATAAAAAATCGATTACACAAATTAATTTTGTTTTCTTAAAATTCATATAACAATTTTTACTTATTACAAATATAATACTATTTTTAGTGGCCACAAAAGTAGTTTGCTTCTGATTGTTAGCAATGCTATTTTTTTTATTAAATATCTAAAAGTACTAAAAATAATAATTTCTTTTAATAATTATTGTTAACAAGAACACCATTCAGATTTATTGGCATCGATATATTGTATCATTCCACTGCCGTTTCATTGATTTTGCTCTTGTCGATTTCGAAGCCAATTCCTTCTCTACGAATAGCAAGATTGGTCTGAAGCGCACCGTAACAGCAAAACTCTTTACAAAAAGAATTAAAATCGGCAGCAGTTTTTGGCGTAATTCCAGCTTCGTGCTGAATCAATTTTAATAGCAAATTTTGCACCCGTGCATAAACTGATGAACGTTCTGCACTAGTTCTTTTTTTATTTATTTATTTAAAAATTCAGCTACAAATATTAGTAACAGCTGAGCATGATATGAAGTACAATAATTAATTAAGTAAAATAATAATATTATCAAAATGCTTCTTAATGTTGGGAGCTTTATGAGTGCCAGTCGACTTCGGTATGGCGGAAGGTTTATTTCAGAATTCCAACATATATTCCGAAGGCAAAATATAACAAATTGTTTTTGAATAGATTCCAGCTTTTTTATATACACATTGTATTGCGGGTCCCAGATTACAGTTGCATATTCAAGTATCGGTCTTACCAACGTTGTGAATAGATTTTTTGTCACATATGGGTCATTGAATTCCTTTGCCCAACGTTTTATATAACCGAGGACACCAATTGCTTTATAAGCAGTCATAGTGTGGCATTTACTGTAACACATATTTTAAATTTTTTACTTTGCTTTTTTAATTTTTAAATTTGTTTAGTAACTTTTGATTTTAATTTTATTTTCTTAATAAAAATTTGTAATTGTTATTGATTTTTAAAAAAGCTATTTGAGTCGGACGTGTTTTATTTTATCTTTATTTGTGAGTAATACCACAAATTTGGTGACCCCATGTCCTTATTACATTCTCCGACTCCTCCTGCGGATCAAGCAGTCATAAATAATCCTAATACAACTGGACAAGCAACACGCAATCTTTAACAAGATGATTCCAATATATTTCCGGAAGTAGCAGTTACATCTACAGCAACAATTCAAAAACTTCCACCATTTTGGACTGAACAACCACAATTATGGTTTATTCAAATCGAATCACTATTCCTACTTTCAAAAATATCTCGAGATGAAATAAAATATTCCCATGTCGTTGCCAGTTTAGATTCTTCTTATTTAAAGTTTATTGATGATATTTTATTGTCTCCACCGGCAACAAATAAATATGAAACCACAAAAAGCCTATTAATAAACTCATTTTCAATTTCTGAAGAAGCTAAACTTAAAAAATTGTTTAGCGGATTGATTATTGGAGATCAGAAACCATCCAATTTTTTGCAAACAATGAAATCATTAGCAGTTGGTAACGATGTTGGCGATAATGTACTCAAGACGCTCTTCTTGGAACAACTTCCTGAAAACATACGATCAATTTTAGCAACTAGCAATTTAAATCTCCGCGGATTGGCATTGCAAGCAGATAAGATAATGGAAATTACTCATCCTCAAATATCCAGTTTAAGTTGCTCTGAAAATATTATAAATGAACTAACAGCAAAAATTGAAGCACTTGATAGGAAATTAGATTCATCTATACGTGGTCGAAGTGAAAATGTTAATTTTAATAACAATCGCCGTAGAAGCCGAAGTAACTCTAAATTTCCAGCAAATTGGTGTTGGTATCATAAACGTTTTGATACCAAGGCAACAAAATGCGTTAGTCCTTGTAAACACCCCCAAGCCAAAAACCAAATGAAATTTCGTGCAAAGCGACGGGTGCCGCTTACTTCTCAAGGATCTAACAGCTAAACGTTCTTTTTTTGTCGATACAGGAGCTGATGTAACTGTTATTCCTTATACAGCAAAACACCAACGAAGTTCAACATCAAAATCTTTTTCAATTAAACTTTTCGCAGCAAATGGAACAGAAATACGAACATATGGAACTCAATTAGTCCAGCTGAATTTTGGTTTGCGTAGAAACTTTTCATGGATTTTCATTGTTGCTGATGTCAATCATCCAATTTTGGGATCTGATTTTTTGAAGCACCATCATTTATTGCCCGATCTTAAGAATCGTGTATTAATTGATGGAAAAACTTTAATATCAACTCCTGCAACATTATCATCACTTTCTTCTTTATCTATTTCTCATATTCAGAAAGATGATTCTACATATAAAAAGTTCTTCAAGAATTCCCCGAAATTGTAAGTATTAACTTCTCACTCAAATGTAAGAACGAAACCAAATGTTTTCATTACATTGAAACTACTGGAAGACCAGTTACAGCAAAAGCCCGTCGTCTTGATTCGAAACGTTTAACGATAGCAAAACGAGAATTTCAGTTTATGCTGGATCAAGGGATTATTCAACCATCTAAGAGTGAGTGGGCTAACCCTCTTCACATGGTCTCAAAATCCAATGGAGACTGGCGTCCATGTGGAGATTATCGTTTTCTCAACAAGATTACAGTTCCAGATAAGTACTCCATTCCTTTTTTATCAGATTTCACATACAATTTAAAAGGCTGTCAAATATTTTTCAAACTTGATCTGGTACGGGCATACCACCAAATAAGAGTTAATCCTGTTGATATACCCAAAACCGCAATAATTACTCCTTTTGGACTCTTTGAGTTTCTCAAAATGCCATTTGGCCTTAGAAATGCTGCCCAAACATTCCAAAGGTATATGGACGAAGTTTGTAGGGGCTTAGAGTTTGTTTTCGTCTATATTGACGATGTTTAAACCAGGTTTAAAACCATCGAAAGACAAAGTAGAGAGCATTATTCAATATCCAAAACCTAAGACTATCATGGATTTAAGAAGATGTTTAGCTATGATAGATTTCTATAGGAAATTTATGCCAGATGCAGCAAAAATTCAAGTTAACCTTAATGACCTCTTAAAAAGTGCGGTTAAGAATGACAAAACTCCTATTCAATGGACGAACGATCTAAAAAAAGATTTTGAATTATGTAAGGAACATTTAGTAAAAGCTGTTATACTTTCTCATCTAGATTCTGATACTGAAATTTGTTTAAAAGTTGATGCATCCGAATTTGCAATAGGCGCAGTAATTGAATAATTTGATAATGGTGAATGGAAACCATTAGCATTCTTTTCCAGAAAGCTTTCGAAAATGGAAACAAAATATAGTACCTATGACAGGGAATTACTAGCTGCATATCAGTCTATAAAACATTACCGTCATATACTAGAAGGCCGTAAGTTCGTTCTCTACACTGACCATAAGCCATTAGTATTTGCTTTCAATCAAAATCCTGAAAAAGCATCACCAAGACAATATCGGCACTTAGATTTCATATCGCAATTTACGACAGATATTCGTCATATATCTGGTAAATATAACATCGTGGCGGATGCAATGTCACGTATAGAAAGAATTTCTCATATTAAATATGAAGATATCGCAAAATTACAAACTTCTGATGAAGAATTTATAAATTTTTGCAATTCGTCAACTGGACTTAATTTTTAAACTTATGCAAGTTTCAAATTCTGATATGAAAATCTTTTGATATGTTCCCCTGCAATTAAGAAAAATAGTGTTTGATAACATACATGGACTTATACATCCTGGAATACGTTCAACAAGGCGTTTGCTTACCCAACGATTTGTATGGCCGTCTATAAATAAAGATTGTAACAAATGGGTTAAAATGTGTAAAATTTCTCAAGCTGCAAAAGTGAATCGTCACACAAAATCAAAATTTGGTGTCTTTTCTCATGAAACTCAACGATTTGCAACAATCCATATGTACATTGTAGGACCAATACCACCATCAGAAGGGTATTAATATATGTTGACTATAATAGACCGTTTTACCCGATGGATTGAAGTTATACCATTAAAAAGTATTACGTCTGAAGAAGTATGCAGAAAATTCATTGAAGGTTGGGTGAGTAGATTTGGCTGTCCACTAAAGTACATACAGATCAAGGAAGACAATTTACCTCAAAAGTTTTCGCAAACATTGCTAAAATCATTTGGAGCTCAACATCAATAATCCACAGCGTAGCATCCACAATCAAATGGAATCGTCGAAAGATTTCATCGTACACTAAAAACGGCTCCAATCTGCAATGGGAATTTACAATGGACAAAAACCTTACCTATGGTTCTACTAGGATTACGAGCAGTTTATAAAGAAGATATTAAAGCATCTTTTGCAGAAATAGTTTATGGAGAAGTCCTTCGATTACCAGGTGATTTTTCTAAAAGCAACCTTTTTTTTTAAACACAAACTGCGAAGCTTTTTGGCTTGTCTGCAGAAAACACCCAGAGTCTTTGGCGGGAATCGAACCCGCAACCCTCTGACTGATAGTCCGGCACACTATCGCCTAGTCTATCGGGGCACCATTGACTACAACACAAATCCCTCAGAAGTGTTAACACATCTTCGACAATCTTTTGAAAATGTCAAGTCAGTTCCAACAAGTGATCACGCTGTTCAGAAACCATTTGTTCATAAAGATTTAAAAAATACTTCATACGTATGGAAGAAAGTATATTCCCCTAAACCTTTATGTCCAAAATATGCAGGTCCATATAAAGTAATACATAAAAGCGACAAGTTTTTCAAATTGCAAATAGGATCAAAAAATGAAAACGTTTTAATTGATCATCTTAAGCCAGCTTTGATTGATAACGAAATTGCTCAAATTACAATTGTCTCAAAAGATTCAAGACCTGTTAAAGTGATATCGTTTAAATCTGATTAAACTAGGAAGGGGGTAATGTGTACTTTGTTTTTTTAATTTTTAAATGTGTTTAGTAACTTTTGATTTTAATTTTATTTTCTTAATAAAAATTTTTAATTGTTATTGATTTTTAAAAAAGCTATTTGAGTCGGACGTGTTTTATTTTATTTTTATTTGTGAGTAATACCAGTAAGTTAAAGTTCAGTTTTCTATCAACGGATTTTAATTTTGAGATCACAATAAGATATTCATGGAGGGATGGGGAATATCTCAAAAAGGACAAAAATTGACATTTTTCAGGTTTAATTCCATCAGGTTATTTATACACCAGTTGTGGTGTAAATCGGATTGAATATGAGTTGTATGAACTTTCTTCGTCAAAGAAGAAAAGAATATTACGATGTTCAGTGATCATTAAGAAATAGTAGGAATAGTAAAGTACCGAGATGGCTTCCCTGCGGAACTCCAGATACGACGACTATGCTTTTGGATTTTGTATTATTGAAAATAACAGATTGTCTACGATTTTTCATGTAGGAACGCCCTCAATTAAGAAAGTTACCTGTAAAACCAATACTATCCAGCTTCAATATTAATAAATCATGATTAACTTTGTCAAAAGCTTTGATGAAATCGCGACCGTTTGTTGATTTTTACTAAAACCAGAATTTATATACATATGATGTTAGTTGCATAAGTTGAGCGTCCAAGGTAGAAACCAGGTTGACTTGTTGAGATTATGGATGACGTTTGTTGAGACAGTATAATTTTCAAATAATTTTGGGCACCCTTCGGCAATAATAAATTCCGTCAAAATTAAACCATATTTTTCGCATTAAAATTTTAACGGGAAAATAACTTTGTATCTTTCTGTTTAAATGCTACCAGATGGTATCTCGATTGAGTAAAGTATTCGTAGCGATTTTTACAAACTGATCTTAGCGATTTAAACTTTTAGTGATTTTTGATAACTATGAATATTAATAAATTTAAGATGCATGATGTTCATATTAATTTTAAAAATTACCTTAATACATACATACATATATTTTTCCAATTTTTAAGTGTAAAGTTACACAGTAGTTCATTTCCGTACATTAATAGACTAAACGTCTATTAAAGTTTTCAACAAAACTGTGCCATTATGTTTTGTTTCAAACATTCTGCGAATTCATTTGACCGAGAAATTGATATTTTAATATGAATTCAAAAAGATAAATTGGACATTTATTGATTTATGAGAATTGTAAAATCAAATAACGCCTCATTTTTATTACTACATACAAACATACACTTTTTCTTCGTTGCCATAAAAAGGCACTCAATACATCGTATTCACATTTTATATTATTGTGCAAGATTATTATATTATGGCCGAAATGTATGAAGTTGTAACAATTTTATTAGAACATTTGTGGTTTAAATGCAGGAGTTTTCACGAAATTAAATGTAATGCAAATTGCGGGTAATGTTTTAAATAATAAAGTTTAATATGCCAAGGCGATAAACAGTTTCTTTTTCATTTCTTAATTAGGTGACAATTGTATTAAATTTTATGTGTTCAAGTCAAATCACATGTTTTCGAAGACAGTTTTGTAAAACTTGAAGATGATTTAATAAACTTTGATGACGACCTTACCGTTTCCAGCGTTCATTCGAGCATTTGGCCAGTAAAAAATGTACCTATGTAGATATTTTCTAAAACACAAGGAACGTCGCCATGTCAATTATATTTTAGCAATACAAAATTAATAATTTTCTTCAATTCATCTGCATTTGTTTTAAAGAGAAAAATTCATAAAATGTGTATGTACATATTACCATGATTAAAAAAAGGTTAACCGTTCTCTCTCAAAATAATTATGTAGGGGAGAGGGGGCACCTTTGAACACTTTTTGCTTTCAAGCCACATAAAAATTTATATTTTTGAATGACTTTTTACATAATTTAACTAATATGTATGGAAATAAACTTTAGTTTAAGTCTACAAGTAACTTATTTTTAGTTCGATTTTTATTTTTTTAATGGATAAAGTCATTGTGTTCAAATGTGCCCCCCATACGGGGCAGCTTTGAACTAGGCTGGGGCAGCTTTGAACGGCAATTTCGCTTATGTCCAAAAATAACATAAACAGTTATATATTTTATATATATAATAAATTCCATTTATTTATTAAGAAAAACATAAACAATTAAAAAATAAAAACAAGACGGAAAAGGCCTTGCGATTTCAGGTGACAATACATTTTCCTTTCATTTTCATTTTCAGAAAATAAGAGAGAATCAACAATGTTTGGTACTTCGCTTGATAAATTAACATGTTCAAAGGTGCCCCCTTTTTCTTTGATCAAACCTGAACTGGCTGCCATTTCACGGAAATTTATAATAAATATTTTTTTTTTTAAATAAATATCAAAAAAAACTACGGCCGGCCATTAAATTAATTAAAATAATTAGTTTCATTTTGGCACCACGATATTCATCGGTTTTAGGAATAAAAAAACTATATGGGCAACTTCAAAAATTTACGGCACTTAGAATTTTTTTTTTCTTTTTGTCTGACATCAATGTTGATTTGCGTGTGTATAAACCGATATTTGAGCGTGTGAAATCTGTTCGCGTTAATCATTTTTACTGCGGTTTAAGTTAAAAATTAAATAAATATTTCATACAAGGATGTTTTTGAGGTTAGAAACATTTTTTTTCCTTCATAAAATTTGAAATCTTTAAAATGTTTTCATGCGTTTTCAATTTTAGTATCAAGCTCAGTAAAGTCTTCTAATCGATGTACGTTTCAGCGCAATTGATACAGCGCTTTATTGTCACAAAGCGAAATGTGTTTGGAAAAAACTGCCGCTGCAGGCGCCCGGGTTGAAAAAAAATTCTTTTTTTTTTCACTTTATCAGTTTAGTCTGTCGCGAAGAATCTATTTAGATACCTAAACATGTTTCCATGCCATGTTTTGATATAAAAAAAGCTTTAAAAAAAGGTTTTTTGCAAAAATTTTCAAAAGTTCATAAAATTTTTGCATTTAAAAATTTTAAAGTGCGTTTTCGCCTCGGAGGTACCCTTTATGAAGTTACTCACATCACGCAATACACTACCCAACTTAAAAGACAATTCAGATTGTCAGACGCAAAAAAGATACATTTTTACAAAATTTACGCTAATTTCTTTTAAGTTTGTAATGTATCACGGAGACATTATTGGTGCGCTGACACCAACTTGATATACCTCAAACTTTATAATTCTGCGCTTAAAACTCATTTTTATTAAACGGCGCAAAACCCCTATGTAAAATCTTCAAAAAATTCAAAATTCGGAAAATTTTCGTTTCACTTGTAAACCACATGCAACTTTTCACCCAGCAGCAATATCAAATTTTTTTTGTGGATATATCCTCCAAGTCTAGTGACTATATTTTGTATTGGTTTGGATCTGAAAGCTAAAAACTATTACAAAGAAAACGGAATGGATGAAAAAACTCTTGCCAGTTTCAAGTTGTTTTTTTAATTTTTCGAATTTTAGATTACCACCTATTCTTAAGGTGAAGACTTTTCAACGTAAAACTTTGAACATCATATCCTTCAAGTATAGTCATCCAAACCCTGTACAAAGTTTTTTTTTCAATTCATAAAACTTAACGGAATAAGTACCATAGTATGTCGGTTTCACCAGGTGCTCAAAAAATTTGAAATACCCCTTATAATGTATAATATGTCTTAATGATTTTTTAACAATATATATGGAAATGAACTAACATACTTTTGCAACAACAAATGCTTTATGTATGGTTGTTAAAATAGGTATTTTAATGCCTTTTTGAGTTTTACATATTAACTACTATTATACTATTTTATACAACTCTAAAGTATGTTTTGTTTACATCGATCATTTTTTATATAGCGTTTGACAATACTTATACTTCAAATCATATGAAATTTGACAGCTTAAGTTACGAAAATATTGTTACCGAAGAATTTTATTTATTTAAAAATTTTGTTAAGTTAAATATGTTTTATTGTATAGTATTAAATGTTATAGTAATAAGTTTAAAGTTTTTTTTGTTTACCGATTTAAAAATGAATTAAAAAAAAAATTATTTTGCGATATCAAGGTTTTTTCCGATTTGAAAAAAAAAAATATTATTAAAAAAAGTGTTTTTAGACAAAAAAAAATGTGTTTCTAACTTTGAAAAAAAGTTTTTTACAATGTAAAAACATGTATTTTCAAATAAAATAAAAAGTGTGTTTTAAAGTGAAAATGTGTTTGAACTAAAAGAAAAACAAGTTTTTAAGTTAAAAAATTCATTCTTAATAATTGTTTAAGTAAAAAAAACGTGTTTTTAAGTAAAAAAAATGTGAAAAACTTATTTCTAACTTGAAAAACTAGTTTTTAAGTAAAAATATTTCTAAAATATTCACTGCCGGATTTAATAAAATTTAAAAGTATTATTTAAAAGCAGCTAGAGCCTCGTTGCTCGAAATGTACTAAAAATCAGTAATTTAAAAAATACAAATAAATTGAACATAGATGGATATAGGTTAGATTAAGTCAGCAGGCAGCCATAGTTAGTACAGCTCAGTTAGTTCCATTCATTGGTCCTTTTGTGTTGCCTGAAAAGAGATGAATAGAAGAAAGGGGATATATGTTGTAGAGACAGATAGAGAGTAGATGTGGATAGGTAGGAGAAGAAAATGTCAAAAAAAGATGTCGGGTCCGGAAGGTTTAGAAGCAAAGACGGAGTAAGTACTCCGAGACGCTTAGTGGCAAAGTAGTTCCACTGTAAGTGAAGGGATTGGGTCTGAAATCATGATAGCCAATTGCTATTCCTAATGAAGGCATTGATACGCACTAATTTTAAGTCTGATACTTCAGATAGATTATTGAAGAATGGTTGTCCCAAGAAGGTGTTACGCATGGTGCACATTGCTGTACAATGACAGAGAAGAGGAGAGACTGTTTCCTCCTCTTCTTTATCTTTGCAACTCCTACAGAAATCATTGTAGGGAAGACCTAATCTTCTGGCATGATTGCCGAATTTGCAGTGTCCGGTAATCACTGACTTAATTGTGATCGTTGCAGTTTTAGCACGTACAACGTTCGTTCTCTATTCATCAACATCAGGTAGCATTGAACCATTTTTTGCTAAGTTATCAGCAACAAGGTTTCCAATTGTGCCTCCATGTCCACGCACCCATACGAGTGAAAGTATTGAATGTCTCGCCATCCCTATTGTTTGTAAATATGACTGATATAGGGAATTGTTGAGAATATTATATTCCGTACGAGCAAATGAATATTTACTATAATCCACAAGCAAACCAGATCTTTTGATCCAATCGGTATTTAATATTAAATTATTTAATTTAACGTAGTTCGTTTGTTTAAAATTATAAACTTTTTCATTATTAGTTTGAGTAGAGGATTTATGTACAGCAGGTAGAGAGAAAATAAATTCAAATGTTGGATGAAATTTATCTTCTGGCAAAGTAACAGGATCACAACGAGAACTTACACAATTGCATGGATCACTTACGAATACCAAATCTAATTATTTACCAAATTCATTATAAATGTTATTTAGTTGATAAAGGCAAACATCGAATAAATTGTTTAAAAAATCTTCATTAAACTTTGTAGATTTTGTTTGAATTAAATTTGAAGCATCAGGTAGTTTTGTCCATGAGATTGATGATAAATTGAAATCATCAAAGAACGAATCCTCAGGTTCAAAAAATTCCGCAATAGTTTTAATAGTTGATAAACTAATTCATTGGAATTAGGAGGGATGTACTGTGAGGTAAATATTATTATATTTGAGTTTAATAATTAAACATATGAACTCAGTATTATCTGAAGAGCGGGTCGAAATAGATTCTGAGACAAAACAATATGAAACTGCACACCACCGCCATTTCGATTGTAACAGGAGATCAGCCACATCTTAGCTGTGTCTGACACCCATGCGGCTGTTAATGTGTCTCCATCACTATATTCAGATAGAATGAAGATATTTAAATGCTTTTTAGCCAAAATTCATGATATTATTTTACCTGCGCTTTTAATGTACAAGAGTTTGTACCCCTTTGCGTTTAGTCCAAGAATGTCGCCATTGTATATCCACGGCTCCTGGACTAACGCTATATCCTCCCCATGATCTGCCATGTGGAGGAGCAGAATCTGCTCTAGAGTGGTTAAGGTTCGCTTGGATCACCTTCAACATCCGGATCATAAACGACAGTAACGTCCACGTCTTCTGAATCTGAGACCAGAAGCGAGTCCTCGTCCTCCACTTCGCACAAACGACGGAATAGATTACCAACCACACCAGAGTTTGATTGGGTGTTCATTTCGCCTTCAGAGTTAGCGGGGCGTTCAATTTAGTCCAGTCCATTTCCTGCAGAGCTTCAAGTTTTATTTTGGAAGCTTGTCGTCACCACGATAGATGTGCAGCTTTATACTATCAAATCCGTAGTATAATCTACCTTGCCTCTCTCGTAGTGGCGCCAAGGATTCCTTATTAAAGACAACGACCACCTTCCTTTTTGCCCCATCCGAAGCAAAGACCTTCACTACCTTGCAATTGTGGGTTGGTAGTTCTGGATTTCCGCTTCTTATGAGTGCCAGGATTTCCTCAGGGTCATGTGGTTCGTGTGGAATGATCGTAACTGATCTAGGTCGGCGAGGGATTTTGCTGACCGGGATCAATTTCAATCTCGCACCTGGCAATTGCTAGTTTCAGTAATTTAGCTGAGCGTTCTGAGGAGCACGCTAGCAGTTTGATATAGCCTTGGTACCAGCCAAACTTATTGAAGATTTCCTGCGCTGAAAACTTTATTACGTTTACTGTTGTAGCTTCCTTCATATCCTTCAAGAAAGTAAATTTTGTGAAATGATCCATCACAATTAATATATAACTATTCCCGCTTTTGGATCTAGGATATTTTCCAAGGAAGTCGATATATAGTTTTTGGAATGGACTCTCAGTGATAACTTCCTGACCCTTTCCAGGCATTAAGTTTGTATTTGCCGGTTTTGTTTCTTTGCAGACCTGACATCTTTTCACATATTCTTTTATTTGAACTCTCTCAATCGTTTTGGTCATTCCACCGTGAGCTGAAGTATTTGTTGTGTGGTATTTTTCTAATACTGCTTGAGTTAAATTTGGTGGTAACCATAAATTCCATTGAAATTGATCTTTAATTTCTGGTTCACAACTAGTTCTTTTAAAAATCCTACCATCAAATACTTTTAAGTCCGGTAATTTACTAGATTTTCATTAATTTGTTTTATCAGCTCCACATATTCTTTACAGTCAAATTCGGTTGTCTCAAACTCTAACACATTTGTATTTTATCTGTATATTCTTTCAGGATTCGCGACAAAATATCAGCCACTTTATTTTCTGAACCGATGTTCTATTTCGAAATCAAAGGCCTGTAGTTGTAATGACCATCGGGCTAGTCTACCTGTTAGGTCCTTCAGAGTCATTAGCCACTTAAGACTGGCATGATCGGTAATTATTCTGAATGGCATCATTTCCACATAAGGTCGAAACTTTCTTACAGTCATCATTGCTGCTAGACATTATTTTTCTGTGACAGTATAATTCTTTTGACAGGGATTTAGTTTTTGTGAATAAATCGCCATTGGATGTTCCTCGTGTTTTTTATCAAGTTGATACAATACTGCTCCAATTCCATAATCAGAAGCATCGCACCGTATATGAAAATACTTAGTGAAATCTGCATGTCGTAGTACAGCAGCAGAAGTTAAAGCTTTCTTAAGTTCTTCAAAAGCTTTTATGGCCACGGGAGTGTCTGTCAAAGGTGCGGAAATCGTTGCAAAGACCTTTATGAAGCGCCAGTACCCTCGGGAAGTGCCAACGAATCTTCAAACTGTATGTTTCTTATAGATTGCTCTTTTTAACAATCCACCTCCTATAATAAATCCCAGATATCTCAACTCTTGAAAACAGAATTGTGATTTTTTAAAGCCGATTGTTAGATTTGCACATTTGCTTTATGGGTTCCTCGAATGTACTATAAATTACAAGTAAATCATCTAAATATGTGAAAACGTTATCACTCAAACGATTCGGTATAACCTTATTCATAAGTCGTCAGAGTCTTTGAGCAGCGTTGCACAATCCGAATGGCATTACTCGAAACTGGTATAAAGGTCTTCCAATTATTGTAAAGGCTGTGTAAGCTTTGCTGTCCTCATCCAATTCAATTTGCCAGAATTTCTTGAACTGCAGGGGAAATTGGGTAGTAGCGATCCTTTATTGCTTCAGCTCCATCTACTAATCGGATGACGTGCCTTTATAAGGGAGTTACTTCCAATCACTTCTCCTCAAAATTATCGAACTTGCTAATTACTTTGTCTAACCTATTTTTTTGTTGTTCATTTAATTCGTGTGGTCTCAATTTATATTAATTTTTCCCCGATGTAAAATCTTTTTGTATTATTTCGAGGTCAACCTCATTCACTCCTATCACGTCCGTTGCTAACTTAAATAATCTCCAGAAATCTATTCCTAGGTATAGTGATTGTTCTAAATATGGACACAAATATAAACACATTTTGTTCTCTTGACCTTTATAAATCACTACCACATTTATTTCATCTAGCACTCTATGATATTTACTACTGGCTGTTCTAACATTGGTCACTACTATTGGCTGAATACTTAAATCTAAATCCTGCACTAACTTTCTACAATCTTTTCCCAGTCCTCGGATTCTCTTTCTTTTTATATAAACATCTGCAAAACTTCTACAATATTGTGCATTTTCTTGACCTGCTCTTCTAACGGACTCTACTATTAGTATTTTATTCTTTCGCTTTTCTGTAAATTTTCTCGCACCTTGCGAATACGTTTTGAAACTTTTCTGCGATCCTTATTCTTCCAAAAATTTTGTCCCCGACTTTATTATAATATGACTGTCTCTCGTCCCTGGAAATATGATGTCGCATTTGTGGAAGATATTAAGGTATCTCAAACTCATCTCCTTTAACTTTATATGTATTATATATATTTTGGTTGCTTTAATTTTCTCTTGGGGTAAGATTTCCGCCAGAGCGTGGCTCCGCCTTCGTTCCCAGGCCCTTAAATGGGTTTACCGATTGGCAGTTGGGACATATTGGTGTTATAACATTAGGCCTTCCAAATTTATAAATAGAATATCGATCTTGCCAAAGATGTGCAATCCATATACACATGACCTTGTTGCCTACAATTCCAACAAGTGATTTGAGGTTTTCTTTGCTGTATGTTTATATTTTAGGCCGCTATTTCTTCACAGTTATCTGAAGAAATTGCACCTCCCATTTCTTCATTATTTTCCAAATAAACTTCATTAACATATCTTGTTGGACGCATCGTTGGCTGGATATGTCCGATATCTCTTCTAGGAATATTTCTCTCAGCTTCATTGCATTCCACTCGCAATTGCTCTACTGAAGATACTCCAATTGGATATACTATTCTACCTATACTTTGCCTTATGTTTCTTTTGATTGTCTTTATTAAGTCATATTCTGGAATTGGTTGTATTAATCTAGATCGTATTTGGCACATCTCTTGAAAATAACTCTCGACCGTTACCACACTTTGCTGTTTACGCTCAACTGAATCCCTCTTGATTTCAAAGCTGGATCGCGTTGTCTTGTATTGCCCTATTAACACATACCGTAGTCCAGCCCAGTCAAACACTCCATGAGTTTTTGCAAACAACCAATACCATTCACTCGCTAATCCAGAAACAAACAGGTGAAAATCTTTCAGTACTTCTGACCATGGTATTTGGCAATGTAATTGCTTTTGTTCTAAGCGGAAAACAAAGTCATCTATACTAATATGGCTTGGGTTGCCATCAAATACCACTTCTAATTTATCAACCCGTATTCTGGCTTGTTCAATTGATTGTATACTAGTATGTATAGTGTAGGTGATTGTTTTGATTAGTTGTCATTATATTACCATTGTCAGATGTCAAATTTATATCGGAACTATCATCTAATGCTAGTCTAACATTTAATCTTCCACTTAATTGGTACATACTATTATCTGTTGGATTAGTATAATTTTCGTTCACGACCGCAGCCCTTTGGTTTTGCGTAGTCACTTTCGAAAGTTCTACTACACATTTCGTTAGTTCAGAAATACTCTTCCTTACATCCGACATCTCATCTTGAACCATCTTCCTTACCTTGTCTTCTAAAGATCTCTGGACAGCCATAGCCTCATCCGTAACCATCTCCCTGACTTCAGGATTTATATTTTCTCCTCCCGCATTGTTGCCTGTAACACTAGAATCACTGGCGTTCATATTCTAAAAAAAATCGCAGAAGTTTATTTGTCCGCAGTTGAAAATGTTAAAAACGAAAATGTGCATATATAGGATTTCTTCGCCGCATAAATAAACTATTTTCGCCACATATGGGTATTTTCATACAGCCGTACGTGACATTCGTACGCATATGGAGTAATATAAATCTCACAAACATAGAAGTTAATGAAAAACAATATTACAGTTATGTTGCAATCAAAAACTTCTATGTTTGAGAAAAAAATGGGCAGCCTCGAAACTTTGGTATCGAAAATATCCGATCAAAATAAGGTTATAACGTACGTGACAAAAACGGAAGTGGTTTTAAGGCATATTTACGTAAATTCGAAAGTCTGCGAATCATGGGAGTTTTTCTTTTCTTTAAAAATCATAAAATAAGCTAAATAATGTACCTTTACAATCCTTTAATATTTAAAAAGAAGAATCATCTCTGATTAGTTTTATATAAAAGAACAACATAATAACGTACGTGACAAATTTTCTCGTATATAAATAATTGCAGATAATTTTAGACATAAATTTGGGGAAAGAAAATAAAAGTGTTTACTTATTCAAAACACGGTGTGATAATAAAAATAATATCAAATTTATAAAATATTTATTAATATTAATTCATTACATACTTATTAACTAAACTGTAACATTTTTTCCATCAGAGAATACAAATACGCTGCCGAATAAGATCTTTTTCTCTTTTTTCTTGAAGTAGTTTGGCATCTTCTTTTCCACAATATAATTTTCCGACCCTATAAAGTATATATATATTCTGGATCCTTATAGATAGCGGAGTCTATTAAGCCATGTCTGTCTGTCTGTTGAAATCAATTTTCTGAAGTCCCCAGAAATCTTCGGGATCCAAATCTTCAATAATTTGGTCAGCCATGCTTTCGAGAAGTTTGCTTTTAAAATCAGCAAAATCCGTCCATAAATAACGGAGATATGAGCAAAAATCTGAGACAACCTCTAAAAATTTCATCAAAAAAACTAAGTGGATTAATATTGTTACGAATAATTTCATAAACAGATGGCGCTGATCAAACAAAGTGTTTAAGTGTGTTCTTAAACCATAATATAAGTGTGTAAAAAGACAGTGTGTTAATTTGTTTTAATTGTGTTTGTGTACATTTAAATAAATAAAGACTCGTTATACATATTTTCTTCAAACTACTACCCAGATGATAAATCAGCATGTGATCCCTGTAGTTTCTTACTAGCAGCATTAAAACGGTCTAAAGTTACATTCCAAACAATGACTAGAATAGCTGTTTCTAGATGCTGTAATTTAAAACAAAACTTAGCCTTACATTCTTTTACCTTTAAATTTTGGCGCCCTTTAAATTATGCCACCCTAGACGCAGGCCTCACATGCCTAGGCGTAAATCCACCACTGGGAGAAGGTGAAAGAATTAAATTACTGGATGTTAGCATGTGTAGCAAAATGTGCTAACAATACCATTTTAATTTGTGTAATATACAGATCACCCAGTGCAGCTGAAGCGGAGTTTTGCGAGGCATTTCAAGAGGCACTCGAGTTTGACAGAAAGAATACGAAAAAACTGCAGAAAAAGAAGGCAACATGTAAATAAATAAAATTGAAAAATGATAATTACAGCAAATTTCGAACCACCGGTAATACTGGTTAAAAGATTGATGTTTGTCTGTTGGCTAGCAGGCACCCGCAGTGGTGCAGAAGGTTAGAATGCAAAGAATTCTGATGAGAGAATGTGGTGATTCTCGAAACATGTAAATTCAAACCCCAGCTCAGCCAAGAAAAAGTATCAATAAAATTTGAATATAGATTTTATGTTGTAAAACAATTCTTTTAGTAAAAATAGTTTAATGAAAATTAAATTTAATGAACTCGAGCCCGACTAAATAAATAAATAGCAAAAAACTGTGATATGTTTATAACAGGAGACTTAAATATAGACTGGGCCAAAAATGGGTTTTACAAAAAGAGCATTTAGAGTACAATACACGACAATGGTCAAAAACAAATAGTAAATCACCCTTATTGTGAATAAAAATTCCCCATGAAATTTGTTCCCTTTTATTTTTTTAACATTGAATTTTAATAGGAAAATGTGAAAAGGGAACAAATTTCATGGGGAATTTTTATTCACGATAGGGGTGAAGTTATTCAGTTATTAGAATAACGCATACGTCAAAAACAATTATAGACTATGTTATAACGAACAGTCATCGGGTATCAATGCAATTTAATTCTACAGATGTGATTAAATGTAAAAACATTAACCGCCTGGCCCACGATGTCGAACGATAACGTTCGCTTAGATAAGACTTAAGACACAAACTTTTTATCGTATCTATTTTTTAATCAATCAAGTTTTTTTTTATTCCACAATCAAGTTTGTGTCTTAAGTCTTATCTAAGCGAACGTTATCGTTCGACATCGCGGGCCATGGGGGTAAAGCAATGATAAGAAATAAATATAAAGTTGCAAAGACCAAAGGCAAATGTGGACCACAATCAAAAGCTTAGTAATGAATAAAAAACGAAATGTGATAAAATCTGGGATATTTAGTGACGTATGTAGAATGTTAAGATAAGTATAAGATAGCTAGTCAATTTACCATTACTTTCTCAATAGTATAAAATCAATAAGAGAAGCAATAGACGATGATATACCTTTGATTGATAAATAGTTAAAATTTCGTCCAATAAATATTTTAGAGTTAAAAAATGTCGTTAAAAATCTTAAAAATAAACCAGACTATGAAAAAATAACCCCAAAAATGATACTAGATAATTGGAACAAAATCGGAAATATCTTACTAAAAATAATAGACAGGAACTTTTCCCAAAAATTGCAAGATTTCGATGATAACACCAATTGAATAGGTAGATAATACCATGAAATGTGAAGAATTTCGACCGATTAACAGTCTGAGGATATGTGAAAAAATTATGGAAAAAGTATTAAAGGAACAATTGGAAACATATATTGAAGAGAATTCTATCCTGACAAAGCACCAATCAGGTTTTCGTAAAAATTTCTCATGTGAAACTACAGTTAATTACGTAATCAATCGATGGAAAAATATAGATAAAAATAAAAAAATTATTGCAATATTCTTGGACTTTAAAAGGGCATTTGCAACAATTGATCGGGAAATATTACTGCAGAAAATATACAACTATGGCTTCCAAGGAAAATAGCTACAATGGTTCAAATCATATTTGACAAACAGGAAACAGTTTACTAAAGTTAACGATAAGAAAACCGAAAAAATAGATATTCAGGCATGTGATGGAAATCGAAAACGAATGAGTTTTGGGATTACATTTTAATGCATTTTTAATGTAATTTTTAAAATTTTTCTTTTAAGATTCTCCTTAGTAGCACAATATCTTTATATTTTATGTGATAAAAGTTTTTCAATGCAGAAATATTACGAAAAAATTTAATTCTAAAACTCATTCGTTTTCGTTTTCGATTTCCATCACATGCCTGAATGTATACGGAGTTCCTCAGGGTTCTATTCTGGGAGCTTTATTGTTTATCATTTACATTAATGATATGCCGAATGTTTTAAATAATAGTGAAATATTTGCAGAAGGTCATAATGTTGAAGAATGTCGCGTTAAAAATGATAAGCGACATAAATAATATAAATGAATGGTTAAAAATTAATAAACTTAAGCTAAACGAAAAAAAGGCGAAAATTAAGGAAATAAATATGACCAGTGACATAAATATTGAACTAAACGGAGAAACAATTGAGAAAGTTAAACACATCAAATACCTAGGCTTCATAATTGAAAAAAAATCGGGGTTTTTCAAAAGAATAAGAAATAAAATAACCATCTTAACGGCTATTAACGTCTACAATACAATAATTAAACCACATTTTGAATCTGGTTCCACAATAATATTTACATTTACGACTGGCACTCAACACTATAAAACTGATACAAAAAATACGACAGGGAAACGCACCAAATTATTTGCTCAAAAAAAAACGTACCCACTTATTTTAGCACAAATTTGTTTGACGTTGTTTACTCGTACAAGAGTTTTGCAAGAACAAACAGCCACAAATAAAATAAAACTAAATATTTGTTGTGTCTTGTATACTAAATAAAACGAAGTTATTTTTAAATAAATAAACAAGTTCAAATATGTATACATATTTTATTTAGTGTTTACGTCTTTTTCGGCAGAGACAGCTCCGAAGCACATATCACATATCGCCACATTTGCCAACCGACGAACCTTATCGCAACCGAACTTTCATTATCCCGTTCACGGACTCTATGTAATGGTTTACTTGTCATGATGTCCTAATTTTAAAATAGCTTAATTATTAAGTATACAAAAAATAAACTGTACTCTTTGTCTTTTGAGTCGCAAATGTAGGTATGTATTGATCTTTCAATCTATTAAAAAAAAAGGGGTTACTGCGTATTTCGATTCGAAAATAAAAGCATTCGAATTTGTATACTTTTTACATTGTATTTCGAAAGCTTTTACTTTCGAATCGAAATACGCAGTAACCCCCCAGGGTCTGTATTTGGTTTTAAAATTTTATTATAATATAAAAATATTTGTGTTATAAAAATAAAGTAAAACTACTAAATCCATAATCAGCCCAATCATGAATAAAACTTCGACGGGAGTTTTTTCCCTTTTCCCATTTTTCCTATTCAAATTCAATTTTAAAAAAATAAAAAGGGAAAAAACTCCCGCGGATTTTTTATTCATGATTGGGTCGTATAAATGTAATAACAAATCATATTAATTTCCCTCCACAGCAACGTCCATTACGCTCTGCACATAATAGGGACCTTCGTTGACATAAGTACGCATTTGTATGTTGGTTTGAACATCGAAAGCGCTGCTATCGGCCAACAACTTGATGACGCTGAATTTTGCATATTTTGCGTCTTTGTCAAACTCCACTTTACGATCAAGCAAATACTCCAGAAATCCAGCTGTATTTTTAAGTGCCTCAATACCCCATGGATACAAACATAGAGAACGGATTAAATTAAGTGTTGATATTTTTATGTCAGGAAAGGGATTGCGGCAAAAGTCCATTAAAAATTGCATATTATTGGAGCCATCGTTCAAATAGTTAAACCAACAATGTAGAATTGAACTAAAAAAAGTTCAAGTTAGATTAAAAAATAATAAAATAACTATCTTGTTTTTACCTAGTTTCTAAATTTTTCGATTTAAACGTGAATATAAGTTCCAAACTATTAAATGCACGATTTTTTAAATCTGTTGGCAAATTTTTTAAATAAGAGGAATAGCTCTCAAATACATCTTTCATTGCGGTGCTGTAATTCTGTTGTAACAGAAGAATACCTTGTGGTGTTTGTGTTATATTTGCTGAAATGTTTATTAAACATATTATACAAAAGTTGACGGAATAATTTGATTTTTTTACCCAAAGTATCAAATGCTGCTGGCAAAATTGATGTATCTCCCGAGTTTAGACTTTCAAAAAGACATCGCATCATATGTGGATATCCAGTGATAATTTTTTGAGGCTGAACACTGGATATTTTGCCAAAAAATTTCATAATACCTGGAATCAACAGGCGATCAAGTGGATTCTGTTCCATTTCTTCGACGCGTTTGCCAATCACATCAAATACTTGTCGTTTCTCTAAATAGAGAAGACCATGATTTTGTTCGGCTAGAGAAACAAGTATTTCCAATACATTGACTTGCAACAATATGTCGTCATTGTCCAGTTCAACCAATGAATGATCAAGTATAAATTCCACTTTTTCCAAAGTGGCTGCTGAACGTTTTCCCAAATTTACAGCCAATTCATAAGCACGGCATTTTATAACTTCGTTTTTTTTGAGCGCATCCAACAGCGATTCTTTAACAAACTGTTCCTGTAAACGACCTTCTAAAACCAATGTCAGAATGGCTAAAGCCGGACTTCCCAGTTGAGTCTCTGGATCCTTCAGAGCAATTAAAATGTGATTCAAAAGTTCATCCGAAATCACATCAATCAGGGTATCATCTCCAATTTGATTTTGAAGTTCCTTTAGAATGGTATTTAAAGCAAGAGCTCTTATACGTGCTCGTTTGTGTAGCAAAGCTCTATGCAACAAACGTGGTAAGTCGTTTTGTCTTAAAGTTAAATTCGCCATGCATATGGACAAAATGTCGCTGACTATATCTAGGGGTTCAGCACTAATGGCCACATCACTGTCTTGTGCATCTTCCTCTAAGCAGTCATAAATTTCTGAAGAACTTAACAAACGATTTGTAACTTTTATTTCCAAATTCAGAGTTTCATTGAGACGTCCGTGTATTTCTGCCAAAGTGGATAAACGATTTTCTTTTATCTTAAGACTTTCTAATTTCTCACAACACCACTCCTCAGTCATTGTTATTTTTGGTACTATTTGTATTTATTTGATTGTAAATATTAATCAAATTTCACAGCTGAATCTTTTTTGCAAAATCACCGAAAAGCAAAATATAAACAGTAGTTGAACAGAGTTGCCAAGCCAATGAACAAGAACTTGGTAACACTAATGATTAATTGTAATATGTAAATGGTAACAATAATCTTTCGACATCATTGCCAACATGTATACACTGCAAATACATCTTGAGCCTTAAACACATTCGCAACAGCAGCTTACCAACCACAATATATCAAAAATAAAATACACACGTTTATATGTGAATGATTATTTTGCGCTGCTGTCGTCAAAATAGTCATTCACATAGCCTGCTGTGGCGAATGTGTTTAAAGCATTACGCTACAGTTACAAACTAAAGTTTTTTTTGAATTTTAAACACATATTGCTTGTCAAAACTCGCTAAAACTGAAAGTGTGCCGTAGGCTGTACGCAAACCTAAAGCAATTTATTTTCAAAATGTCGTCAAGAAAACACATATACAACAAACAATGGTGGATATATTATATATAAAAAAGGAACAATACAAAAAGTTGTGACGCAAGAATGTTTATAAATAACCGAATAGTTTGCTTATTTAAATTGAAATCAGCTGTTTTCTTGACTGGAACGAGAATTTGGAAAAAAATTCGTATCAAGTTTTATAAGTCTGAATGGTTTAGTGAAAAAGTGTGAGTGAATTTGACAAACAAAACTTGATCGTTTAATCTCCAATTTATGGAAATTGCAATATTTCGTTCCTGTAAAAAATGTTTTATCTTTGGCAATTATTTTTATTAACTAATTTATTTAATTTATAATTTTATTTTTGTATTATACATTTACTCATTATTCAGGAATCTGCACTGTAATATATTTAATTTATTGGCCTAGTAAGGCTTATATATATTACTTGAAATAAATAAATAAATAAAAAATAATGTCATTAATTCAAATTATAAAAATTAAATATTAAACAATATACAACATGAGAACGTTAAATTCATTACATTCATTTTTGGATTTACCGACATCCATCTGATTATTTAGCTTTATTAATGTAAAAATTTTTATCATGTTGGCAATGCTGCTATAGTTGTTTAAACAGTGGTGAAATTTATTTGACATTTACTTGGCAAAATGGCGTCATTTAACCACAAAACTTTGCGTCGTTGGTGGAGAATACCTAATTTTGTCTTGTGAATTTTCTGCAATTTTATAGAATATAATGTCTCAAAGGTTTGCTCCTGGTCAGCCAGGGCAATCACCAGTGCCTGGACAACCTCGTTATCAACCACCACCACCTCAAGCAGCCGGTATGCGTCCGTACGCAGCCGGAACAGGTTTTCCGGTATGTATTTCAAAGTGATTTCTGATCGATAGAGGAGTGTTTATAAAAACCCTTCACCTTAAAGCCAAGAAATTAAACATGTCTTTATATTTTAGCAAAGGGGATTTCCCCTGCATCCCAGCAATCCTCAACCTGTGCAGACCAATACAAATTCGCCGGGTGGGCCCCCGTTACACCAACGTGCCACTCAGCCAGGATTTCAAAGTGGTTTACGTGGAACAGGTAGTGGTGGGGGCAGTAAACGTTCTGCTGAATCGCGTACTGTAAGCGGTACACAAAATAAAAGTGAATTTTCAGCCGCTAAAAAGAAAAAGAAGTTGGCCGACAAAATTTTGCCACAAAAAGTACGCGATCTGGTACCCGAGTCTCAGGCCTACATGGATTTGCTCACTTTTGAACGTAAATTAGATGCAACTATAATGAGAAAACGTTTGGATATACAGGAAGCACTAAAGCGACCCATGAAACAAAAGCGTAAACTACGAATTTTTATATCAAATACTTTTTATCCCAGCAAAGAACCTACGAATGATGGCGATGAGGGTTCGGTTGCATCCTGGGAGCTTCGAGTTGAAGGACGGTTGTTGGAGGATGGCAAGGGAGATCCAAATACAAAAATAAAAAGGAAATTTTCATCATTTTTCAAATCACTTGTCATTGAACTCGACAAGGAGTTGTATGGGCCAGACAATCATTTAGTTGAGTGGCACCGTACTCACACGACACAAGAGACCGATGGTTTCCAAGTTAAAAGACCTGGTGATAGAAATGTACGCTGCACCATATTGTTGTTATTGGATTATCAGCCACTACAATTTAAATTGGATCCACGTTTAGCACGTCTGCTGGGTGTTCATACACAAACCAGGCCAGTTATAATATCTGCTCTGTGGCAGTATATAAAGACACACAAGCTGCAGGATGCTCATGAAAGGGAATACATAAATTGTGACAAATATTTAGAACAAATCTTTGGTTGCCAACGCATGAAATTTGCTGAAATTCCTCAAAGACTAAATCCTCTTTTACATCCACCGGATCCAATTGTAATTAACCATTTCATTGAAAGCGGAGCTGAAAATAAACAGACAGCTTGCTACGACATCGATGTAGAAGTGGAAGACACTCTTAAAAACCAAATGAACAATTTCCTTATGAGCACTGCCAATCAGCAGGAAATTCAAGGTCTTGATGCCAAAATTCACGAAACTGTGGAAACAATAAGTCAAATGAAAACTAACCGGGAATTCTTTCTTAGCTTTGCTAAAGATCCTCAAACATTCATACAGCGATGGATAGTTAGCCAAACTCGCGATTTGAAGGTAATTTTCAAATGTTTTGTTTTACTGTGTTCGAACTAAAGAAACTATACTTTTTTTTACATAGGCCATGACCGATGTGGCTGGCAATCCGGAAGAGGAACGTCGTGCTGAATTTTATTATCAACCTTGGACCCACGAGGCCGTTTCTCGTTATTTCTTCACTAAAGTCAATCAGAAACGTGCCGAACTTGAACAAGCACTGGGAATACGAAATGGTTAAGGATCGGATAAACGGTCCAATCATGAATAAAAAATCCGCGGGAGTTTTTTCCCTTCTTATTTTTTAACATTAAATTTGAATAGGAAAAATGAGAAAAAGGAATTTTTATTCATGATTGGGCTGTAAGTTTGATTCCCACTTTCGGTTTAGTTTTAATCTGTCTAATTTAATTATTTTTTCATATAAATCAGACGCACTTGTTTAAATATTTAAAATAAAGTTAAATGATAGTAGTCTATTATTGTAAGGGATATGCGATTAATGGAATAATTAAATATTATGATTAATCAAATTATAGCTCAAAATTATTCAATTATTAAAATGAGTATCCAGAATGTACGATTTATTGAAAAAGAAATTTGATAAGTCAGCATGTTTGATTAATTGATTATTCACACATATACACCTAATTGTAACAATTTCATTAAATATTGATTTATTTTTCAATATAAATATTGATTTAAATTCAAAACTAAATTTATTTAATGATTCCAAAAGAATAAACATTAATATACATAATTAAGAAAAATACAATTTTTATTTTGACAGCTGGGGGGGTTATTGTTTATTTTTCGAAATACAATGTATAAAGTATACAATTTCGAAACGAGTTACAAAATAAAATTCGATTCGAAAGCAAAATACAATGTAAAAAGTATACAAATTCGAAATTCGGGTTATGTGGTCCTAAGTATTTATTTTGTGTTGTTTTCCTCATTGATATTACAGCGTTCAGACGTCAGTATTTTCAAAAAAGATCTATTGGTTAACGAAATATAAATTTAAAAAATTGCGCCTATAAGTTCTATATATAAGACCTTATTTTACTATTAAAAAAATTGTTGACAAATATGTATAACAAAACAAAAAAAATTTTGCAAGTTGCGGACACCCTCACTCCCTTTCTAATCTTGAAAAAGATATATTGTGCGGGAAAGAAAGAGAAATCCTATGGTACCGACAACAAAAATAACAAACACTATTAATACCAACTTCAAGAAAACCGTTTGTTCAAATACAGTACGAAAAGTGCTTCATGAGTCTGGTTACAACAGTCGTGTTAAATACTTAAATACGCCAAAGAACGAAATAAATTTTACGACTTTTGGAATAGAGTGTTTTTTAGGGTTGAGAGCAAATTTAATATACACTAGAGCCCTAATTTGTATCGTTAATAGGGACCGGCGAAATGCGACGGAAACGGAAACGACGCAAATCGAATCACTTTTTTCTATACAAATGTACTGACTTTTTATTTTACAAGCAAAATCATATTTTTATTAAAAAACGTCTTATGGTACGTTGATTATATTTATTTCAGCAAGTCTTTTTTATTATTAAAAAAGAAATAATTGACAATATATTTTGAAGAAAGGAATAAAATAAAAAATTGATTTGCATGAATATGTATGTACATACACACATACATACATACATATGTACATACATACAAGCATAACTAATTTAATAGCACGTAACTTCATGTGGTAAGTATAAATAAATGGGGAATTCCCCTTTCTACACGCAAATAGGCAATATATTCACATGTAATTATGGTATATAGCGAAGCAAATCGGAAGCAAAACGACGCAAAACAGATTAATACGAAATTTCAAAGCCGACGCAAATCGGAATCAAAACGACGCAAAGCGGATTAAAACACAATTCGAAAGGCAACGCAAATCGAAACGACGCACATCGGGGCTCTAGTGTATATGGAAACGATGTAATCCGGCATTTACACATGCAAGTGCAAGTTCGAAAAACTCAATACACTCACATTTTTTTACTAATGCACTCACATTTTTTCACTTGCAGAGCTACTCAAGTTTTTCGAATAAGTTTTCGTATATAATACGTACACAGCATTTCGGAAAACTTCATATTTGCACAAGACAACGACCCCAAACACACGGCTCATAATACTAAGTTATGGCTATTGTATAAGACTCCAAAATGGATGGAAACTCCTCGCCAATCACTCGATATTAATCCTATTGAAAACTTCGGTTCATTTAGACAGAAAAATTAGTGAATTCTGTTCCCAGAAGGCTAGAAGCCATAATTAAGAACAAGGGCTCCCATACAAAATACTAAAATATTTGTTCTACGCGATTTTTATTCCAAAACATTCGAAATAAGCACTTACTTTTTGAAGTTAAAAAGTGCACTATTTTTAGTTGTGTTGTTATTTTGAATTAATATTTTTATTTATGTTTTTGTGTTATTTTTAAATATTATTAAAGAACCGCTCAAAACGTGGTGTCTACTTTTTTTTATATACAATAAAGTTAGCCTAAAATATACATATACTTTTAAATTTAAATTATGGGTAAGCATTCTCCTTCTGTAACAACTTTATATGTATTTATATTTTACAGCACTGGAAAAATCATCTTTCACTTGTAAACAGCTATCAGTGAATGTCAAATAAAAAAGAAGAAAGTAGAGCAGACCGGCTGTCATATGTCAATCAATATACACAGCTGTTTGATTATTTTTTTAATTTCTATTCAAGGCGTTTTCTATTTGTTTTCCTATATTAATGGAAGAAAATTAATTAAACATTTAATATAAATGGCGTTTCCATCAATCACCACAATTTTGGGTGTAGCCTTCCTTGGCTACATCGGGCATTCAATGTGGATGATGGCTCAATTGTTTACTACACTCAAGTGCAGCGACATTCCTTGCTACACTTCATTTCTTACAAATAAACCACGTATGCAATTGGCCCTGTTTACCTCGACAAGTGCAAATCCCATTTCCACAGAGGTAATAAAACTGGAGTCATTAAAGAATTTTAATTATTGGGAACATTACGAGCAAGACTACGAAATTCAAGTGCCGGCGAAGACAAGACGTAATGGCACCTTACACATGCAAGTAGTCTTATCATTGGAAGGTCAACCTTTAGAATGGAAGACTCTAAAGAGAGATGGACCCACTGTGATACACAGTTTAAGTGTTACCGAGTATATGGTCCCGAAGGCTGAGGCATTTAATTTATTAGGAGAGAGTAGTAATGTAAGTTGTTTTTTTTAATTGTGTTAAAATAAAATTGTGATAAAAGACTTAAGCAGCAAAACTGTTTTATGGTAAATTTTCTTGCAGAAAAACCAACAAAAAGAAACTAAATCAAGGAAAACTTTAACGACTGTAACTAAACCTAAAACCCACATCATGTCTGAAGTACATGTATCCTTACTTACTGATTTGATCTCACTATCAGCCAAAGATGTACCACCCGAAATGGCCCAACTAATACATGTCAATCGTCATCAACAGATTTTACCGATATTAAAAACCGACTTTTTTAACATGCGCATGAAAAATTTAGTTCCAGTCAATCGCAATATGTCGACATTTACTGTAACATTTCACTTCCGTCCCATGAGCATTGGTAAATTGCGCCTAATGCTCATGATTGAACATGCAATGAAGATGATGATTCAAATGGGTTTCACAAAAAACGACGTTGAAGAAGTTAAATCTGTGTTGTCCGATACCAATCTTTATTTTCTTTTGGCCACTATTTTTTTGGCTAGTATTCATGTAAGTAATATCTTGATTGTGCTGCAAAATTGTATTCTTTGTTTAGAATTTATTATTATTTGATAATTTTATTTCTGATTAGATGGAAATGGGAATAATTAATTTTTAACGTAAAAATTATACTAATAAATTTTTGTAGTTACTTAGGAAATTAACTTTTAACATTAAATTTCAATGAATTTCTTTTTTACAGACTCTCTTCGATTTTCTTTCCTTCAAAAACGACATAATATTTTGGCGCAAAAGGAAATCATATCAGGGTCTCTCAACACGAACTACTCTTTGGCGTTGTTTTTCCCAGATCGTTATATTTTTTTACTTGTTGGAGGAGAAAAGTTCTTTATTGGTTTCAATACCAGCTGGCGTTGGTGTTTTGATTGAATTATGGAAATGCAAAAAAATTCTTAAAATAGAATTCACACTTAAGGGTATCCGTAAGCGTATAGATGAAGACGAAGCGAAGGCAATTGGCTCTGCCGAATCGAAAACAGAGGAATTTGATAAACAAGGGATGCGTTATCTTAGCTATTTATTGTATCCATTATGTTTAGGCGGAGCAGTTTACTCACTTATTTATCAACCGCATCGTAGTTGGTACTCTTGGACATTGAATTCGTTAGTGAAAGGCGTCTATGCCTTTGGTTTCCTATTTATGCTTCCTCAATTATTTGTCAACTATAAACTTAAGTCAGTGGCTGATTTGCCATGGCGAGCATTTATGTATAAGGCATTTATTACATTTATTGATGATGTGTTTGCCTTTATTATAACCATGCCCACTGCCCATCGTGTCGCTTGCCTACGTGATGATGTTGTGTTCCTTATTTATCTGTATCAACGCTGGTTGTATCCAGTCGACAAGAAGCGCCTCGATACAGGTCTTAGCATTGAGGAGACTCTGGATAATGAAGATTTAACTGAACGTTTATTTGAAACGACTAATACATCAGAACCAACTTATAGTAGTAGTGTAGAAGATAAAAAACTAAAGTAATTGTAGAAAACTTTTTTTAATAAATAAATACATTCCATATTTTAATATAGACAATTTTTGTTCTTTTTAATATAATTTATAATATTTAATAAGCTTGAAATTACGAAAGTTTGGACATCCGGTTCAAAAATTATCTATTTAACACTCATTATATACATATGCATATCTAAAACAAATTTAAAATGTATGCTGTTGCTAGAAAGCTATAGTCAATTAAGTATAATTTTGTGAAATTTTACAACATTGTATAACAAGTATTATTCATGTTTTATGTCCCTACCCTGACTTCTAAGCTCATTCCATATTTCATCCGCAATGCGGTTACCTAGAATGTTACAGTGCTCCTGTAACTAGTACAACCCAAACGTACGTAGCCAAACGTCATTAGCCCTCGCTGGGCTTTCCTAATGCCGCTTGACTATCGACCTATTTTATGGGTAAAATAATTGACTTGAAATTGTACGAACAAAAAAAGTTAATTTTATACACTTTTTATACAATCTATATATTACACGCAGTGACCTTAGTATATTAGTTTTTTTTTTAAAAGTTATCAACAAATTTTGTTGTTTTGGGCATAATGTTTACTTCCTTAAGCGAAATATTTGCAATTGCAAAAAACAATACTTTAAGAATAAATTTTAAACGGTTATAAGTATGTAGACACTCACTATTTAACTATGATCTTATTAACAACCTTGATTGCATTAGAGCAGTGTACGCACTTGAATTACATGTCCCCTGACTTGCCCTTTAAAATGATAATTTAATCAAGGAGCCTACCGTCAACCAATTGCCCAACATCCATACTAATTATCCCATCCGGAACATTTAAATAATGTCAAACAAGGGTTTTTTTTAATGATGTCGTATTTATAATTAATATTTTCTGTAAAGGTATGATACGGTATAACAGCTTTTCTCACAGACAAGACACTAAAAAATGTGTTTGTTTACGAGATACATAAGCCGTATTTAAAATCACAGCTCGTTTCTAGATGTTACCCCATAAAATCACCCGGCTAAAGCGAATTCAACTAAAAAACCTTTTCATATATTTGGTTTAAGACTAAACATTTTATTTTGAATCAATTACATGTATACATGAGTTTTGCACATTATTATTGTTTGTATATTAAATTAAAAATAATTTAAAAAATATGTATTTTTCATTTACAGACATATTGATTATTCACTAATTAATTTCTAATTACAAATATTTGATACATACTCGTATTATTAAAATGTTGTTCTAACAAAATAAAAATATTAATGAAGTCATTTTGTTGTATGTTGGCGTGCATTTAAAATGTGTTCATAATAAAGAATGTAAAATGTTTTATTGTCAACCTTAATCCTTTGGAATAATTTAAATAAAAAGTAAGTAAAGTTTAGAGCTTGAGGTCTTTTTTTAAATATAAAAAACTTTTTAAATAAAAGATAAAAAGTTTTTTATATTTAAAAAAAGACCTCAAGCTCTAAAAATTAGTAATAATTGAAATAATAAAGGTCGAATAAAAATACATATTCGTAAGTAAAGTTTGTTCGTTTTTGTTTTTGTGAAAAAATTCTTAATTTACTAAAAATACAATACATAAAAATGATAATGTGTTTTTCATATTTTATACATTTTCATTTCATTAATTTAGTTGTTTTGACAAATGAATTGTTTTGTGTTATTTTTTTTTTGTCTAAAATGTTTTTTTGTTTTTCATTTAGTTCGTTGATAAATAGAGGAGTGTTTCGTTTTGACTTTTGTCTTTTAATAAACTTAACAAATATTTATGTACATAATAAAAATATAAAACAATTGCAAGCGTAGTTGTTGTTTTAGTGATTGATAAATTAAGCAAGACGCTTTTTTCGACTAGGAGATAAAATTTTAAGCATTGTTACAACGGGTGCTTCAAATGACATCGACACTACGAATGATAGCAGATATGAGGCCACTACAAATCCAAAGAACATGATAACCTGAAACAAATATTAAAATTATATAAAAAAAATTAAATTAAGACAAAAAAAAACTATTTTTCTATATCTATAACATTTTACCATGTTTTAATATTAACCGCCTGGCCCACGATGTCGAACGACAACGTTCGCTTAGATAAGACTTAAGACACAAACTTGATTGAGTAAAAAATAGATACGATAAAAAGTTTGTGTCTTAAGTCTTATCTAAGCGAACGTTATCGTACGACATCGTGGGCCAGGCGGTTAATATTTTAAATTTAAGTTCTTACTGTATCGTATGTAAATAAATGGTTCATTTAAATTACATACCCTTAGTAACGATAAAAATTAAAGCATACATTAAGGCGTATATTTTATTAACTTCTATAATATTTATATAAGAGTAACGTCATTCATTGACTGACTGATTCAGTATCGTCTTTTAAAAATATGATTTTAGGGGATAAAAGAACAAAATTTAAAATAAACAATAATTTACTTAACAGCTGACTGTCTGGATAAAAACATCCTTCACTTATCGAAAATAATCTGCTTAGTTCTTTTTGGAAATAGTATTAATTTTTTTCATTTGCTTCCACTTTGATGTTGAAATTTATTTTCACCTCGACGTGGAAACGCTGTATTCAAATAATAAAATACACGAAACTTAAACAAGGAAGCTATAAATCTGTACATAGTCACTATTGATCAGCGAAATGGTCTTGTTAAATACATAAATTATCTACAGTAGCTCCAAGCGAAACTCGTCACGTAAGATTTTTTCTATATTTCTCTTAATTGTGGGATACTTTCGATATATACATATACATAAAAAGTTTCTTCATGGGATGAAGAGCTCATATCAAAAAATCTAAAATTTACAGTAATTCGTGCTTAAGGTTCGGCAATGTGTTGGAATCTTTTCACTGTTTTTTTTTTACACTTTATTAAAGGGATAATTTGCTAGTATTTAAAGAAACACCAGTACCTGCGTTAACTCTATCAAAAAATTCTGGAGTTGTATCGATGTCTACTTAAAAATCAACACATTTCCATTCCCATTTTCTTATAAGGTTGTGGAATGCACCTCTACAGCAAGTTAGAGATGATTATCAAAGCAAAGCTCTTCTTATGAAATACTATTGGTTATTTTTTTTTAATATATATGTAGGTATTACCTATGTACGAGTTTGGCTTTGGCACAAATTTATAACATGTAATTTCTTTTCCGTTAATTATGGCTAGGTTCGGTTATACTGTTGATGCAGTTTTAAATATAAAGCCTCAGTTAGCCGACTGTAACGGAATATTGTGTAATGACGTAAAAATGTAAGGAAATTCTATTCTACAGATTTATACATTACGGTGTTGCGTTACTTTACAATGTAAAGTTTACATCTACATAACCATTTGCATTAATTTACACATAACAATATCCATCAGTCGGCTAACTGAGGCTTAAGTGTTTTACGTTGAAAAGTCTGCCAATATATCCGGGATTGTTAACATACACAAAGTCGTATTGTGCTTTAAATTAAATTAAAAACTATCTTTGTCATAGACTACTATTTTGTATATAGATAATAATCTAAATATAGAAATATCTACAAAAAGTAATATCGGAAATATAGGTCATTAGTTAGGACCTTCCAAAAGTTAATAGTCGTGAATTTTTGCTTATATTTATTTCAGCCATTTTTAGATTCAATGTGGGTCAATGAATATTTTAGAGAATGACAAAACTATTTTGCCCATTAATTTTTAAAAGAAATTTGTTTTTATTCGTACAAAAACTATAAAAAAAGATAATTTTTTTTTTGTGAAATTGATAAGCCTCTCCAAAAAAGGAGTAAGTAGCAAAATCGTTATGTGATACACTGTATCTGCATATGTTCCTATTATTGAGTGTGAAGTGTAGACAAATTACTACTATAATCTTACCATTGTATCACCACCCAAATGTAAAGGTGAATCTGTATTCAATGCCATTGAACGTATGACAATGGGATGCACCAAATAGGCACAGTATGTTACTCTGGAGAAAGGATAAAGGCACGGCGCTGACAGCAAAGTATTTACAAAACCACCATAACCAGTTGAACAAGCAATGGTTATCCAGGCCAAGGATAAAGCCCACGCCGAATGACTTAGAGAACTGTATAAAGCTGCCGTGAGTTGAGAAAGTTCAGCCCGATAAAGGCCAAATACTAAAACAAATAGATTTAGTGATGCCAAAGTCCAGGCAGTGACTACAGTTGGTTTGGACAGGCGAATTTTACAACTTGTACGAAAAAGAATCCAGCCCACGGCCATGCCAATTAAATAGGGACCCAAACGAGTCCAGGGTTTATCGTAGATTTTATCAAACAAGGCCAAAGGATCATCAGAATCAGGACGATGATTATTTGTAAAGGCAATGACGGCAGTAGTTATCCATGATAAAACAAGAAAGACACAGGTAGTAAACGCTGACAATTTAAAGTGGCGTACTGATACTATGAGTATAATTGCTCCAATTATATAGAATTGTGTATCATTAGCCAAGTACCAACTCCATAACATGCACTGAAATATAAAGTTAAAATTTTATTTTAAAGTCTTCAGAAATATAAATATTACTTACCATTTGTTCCACCGGAAATAGAGTGTTAATATAGAGCATATTACGCCACCAGTAATTGGGACAAGTAATGTGATCATTAGTGGGTGGATCAAAAATTGAGTAGGCGGCCAAATATTTCATAGATACTTGTACTACGCCCAAAACGAATAAATAAGGAGCAGTTAATCTGAAATGTGAAAGTTTGAGTATTCGTATTTTCTAAAAACCTTATTGCCAAAACAAACCTCATAAAACGGTACATAACCAAACCAAAAAAGTGGGCTGTACATCTAGTGAATTCATTCGAACCTTTGGCCAGTTTATTCAATTTACCCTTGGCATTAGTGCGGAAATAGAGATACGACACCAAACAGCCGCTAATAAAGAAGAATGTATCCACACTGAATGGTCCATTGGTGATGGCTTGGAAGAAGAAATTCTTTTCAACATCTTTGCGCAATTCCAAATTATCCGAATATTTAAATATCACAATACAAGTATGGCCCAATATAACCCAGGCCATGGAGAAGGCTCTTAGACCATGTATGGAAGGTATGGTATCGGAACCAACATTACGATCACAAATGGCATTAAAATTCGTTATAGCCGAGAAAGACAACAGGAGCTCGGAGTAAATGCTTAGTTTTTCCGGTTCATGTAAATGACCTTCCAGATGCTCATCGGAAGTACTATTGCTAGTAGTGACAGCATTGCAATTTGTCACAGTATGGGGCAGGTTCAACACAATATTCAATTCCTTAAGGGATTCTTTTTTCAATGAACCATTCGTAACCGAATCACCGTAGTCGGAGGAAGCACATCCAATACCGGAAGATGTTTCGCTGTTGTTCATCATTTCCTTATCCTGTTGACGTAATGCTTCGCGCAGACGTCTTCTCAGAAATACTTCATACATGGTCCCGGTTAGAATTAATAGCAAAACAATTGTTGACACGATTCTAAAATGGAAATGTTAAAACAGTTTTTACTTGAGTTCAGTATGGTACTTAGAGGCTTAAACTTACAATAAAATCCAAAACGTACGATCTTCGAAAATATTGAATCCTTTATCGGTAGGCACGCGTACATCCAAAATATTGATGGCTCGAGAATCTAATGAACGATGACCGTGTTTGGCCAATTCTTTAACATCTTCATTGGAGCAAGACGATGGTAAACATACGCCAACATAAACCGTTCTAATCTGTGGTAGTGAATAACATTACATTAGGTACTTAGTTTGCTTTTAAATATAAATACAATATAAGGGGAAATAAACGTCCCCAGCGATGACCTCGTATACAAGACGATAAGATACATTAATGATTATTTAGGAAATAGCTAAGATCATTAGAAGTTTCCTCCTGAAGATTCGACTGCGTGCGGGGTTTATATTTGACAATGGTGTAATGTGAAAGAGGAGAACATCCTTGACACCTTTCTTAATTACCTGCGCTATCAAACAATCTTCTTAAATATTTTTGTTGTTTCTTCTTTCAGAATCGAGAGGACGTTATGAGTATGGACCCATTGGAAATAATAAAATACACGAAACTTAAACAAACTTTTTTAAGGAAGCTATAAATCTGTACTATTGATCAGCGAAATGATCTCCAAGCGAAACTCGTACAGCAAGATTTTTTCTATATTTCTCTAATTCGTAGGATAATTTCAATATATTTATATGTATATACATCTAAAGTTTCTTCGTGGGAATAATAGTAATGAAGAGCTCATATCAAAAAATCTAAAACCTACAATGTGTTGGGATCTTTTCACTTTTTAACACTTTATTAAAGGGATAATGGGGCAGATTGATTAGTTGGACATTTTACCATAAAATTTGCCAGTATTTAGGGAAAATCTAGGTCTTATCATCAACTACCATTTTCACAAGGCCACTGATCCCTGGAATAAGGCTCATAATCTGAGGTAATGATTGTTGAATCACATATTAACATCTTATGGAGACACCATCACAGAGTCTCAAGGTTAACTCTATCGAAAAATTCTGGAGTTATGTATATCGATGTCTACTTAAAAAACAGCACATCTCGTGAAAACCAGATCTAAAGCGACTTCTTGCAGAGGAAAGGGAAAAGCAGGACCCCTATTTGTAAGGTTTGACCCCTACAGCAAGTTAGAGATGGTTATAAAAACAAAGCTCTTCTTATGAAATACTACTGATTATTTTTTTTTATCTTGTCTTGATACAAATACAAATTTATAACATGTAATTTCATTTTCGTTAATTACATGTTATTGCATTAGTTTTAGATTAATTTGCTATTCGAGGCAAATAAAGTATTTGTTTCTCTATAAATCCCATGAATAAACTTTAGATTTATCTATTGAAATTATCCTACAAGTAAGAGATATATAGAGTTACGACTTTCGCTGGGAGCTATTAAGCTACACATATGTACATATCGCACCCTAATTAAAAAAGTGGCACAACTCAAAATTTTCCAAAAATGACTTTTTTCCATAAATTAATTCAGAGTGCACATCTCTAACTACTGCAAAAATTCTTTCACATAACTATCTTCTTTAACTGGAACAAGTAAGAGTGCTATATTCGGCTATGCCGAATCTTATATACCATTCACCTTTGCTGTGGATGCATAATTATATTATGCATAATTATGTCGATAAACACGTCAACTGTTGATGAATTTGTTCGTAACAATATTAATACACTTTGTGTGATCAACGCCATCTGTTGATGAAATTATTCGTAACAATATTAATACACTTAGTTTTTTTGATGGAAATTTTCAGAGGTTTCATATCTCCGTTATTTATGGACGGATTTTGCTGATTTTAAATAGCAAACTTCTCGAAAGCATGTCTGACAGAATTATTGAAGATTTAGATACCGAAGATATCTGGGGACATCAGAAAATTGATTTCAAGAGACAGACGGACATGACTTAATGGACTCCGCTATCTATAAGGATCCAGAATATATGTATATACTTTATAGGGTCGGAAAATTATATTGTGGAAATTACAAACGGAATGACAAACTTATATATACCCATTAATGTTGGTGAAGGGTATAAAAATACAAATTTGTCGATTTTTATGTTAAGTGTGTTGCTTGTGCACAATGAACTTTTTTTGTCTTTCCTGAAAATTTTAGTATATTGAGTTGTGCCACTTTTGTAATTAGGGCGCAATATGTAGATCAGAATGTTTCATACTTACAACAGTTGTGGGATATGTTTCATTCAACAGCAACTTTATAATATAAAATCCTGGAATAAATGGTGGATTTTCATTGTAGACATATGTGTACGACTGCAAATGGGCTTTGGCAAATGGTAAACCAGAATTTTTTTCTGTCTCTCGGCGGATCTGATCTTCTTCATCGTCATCATGATAAACTGCCTTACACAATGACATTGAACCCATCCAATAGTTGTTGCCATAAAAGAAACCAGAAGCATAATGGCCCGAAGCATCATCCACTAAAAAAAAGCACAAAAATACGTGGGTGAGCAAATATGTTATTACCAATAAAGTGTTAAGTATTTTTTCTTAATAAAAGTTAAAAATTTCATTAATATACAGACATACATATGTACATACTTGTACATATGTAAATGTAACTAAATACCAACTAAATTCTGGAATAAACTTTTGCTATTCAGCTTTTCGTTCAAATATTAAAACTAGAAAGACAAACATGATTTCAAAAGCACAACCACCGACAATACAGCATTGTATGCACTCGTAACGTAATAGTAAAACATTGACTTATTGTTACATAATTGTAATACATAATTGAATTTGTTTAATGCCTTAACTAACAAAAGCAAAAACAACAAGAATTACAACAATGAATAGTTTAACATAATTTGTATTGACTGGCGTTGTTGTAAGCCAGACTAGACTTGAACGAGCGTCTGTAAATGTAAAGTTAAAACTACACCTATCCCTCGATTTATACGATACTTTTCTTGCACGATTTCACTTTTACACGATTTTTTGTTTTTCATTTACAATTTACACGATTTTTTATTTTTAATAATTTTAGTAAAAAATATTTTTTTTTTTAGAAAATAGTTGTTTCGTAACGATAAGATATACGTTTAAGAATTATGAAGCTTCTATACATTATTACAAATTAACGAATATTTCCAAATGTGTATTTGCGTATTTTAGATCAAATCGAAAATAATAAATCTTTAACAGTAATGAATGCATGAAAAAATCTACAATATTAGATTGTGTCAAGCATGTTGCATTGATTTTATACTGCACTCAAGCAATCAACGCTCAAAGGCTGTTGGAGAAATTTGTGCCCAGATGTAGGAGAAAATATTATACTACCTTGTAAATCCTTGGAGCATGAAATGTCTGAGATAGTTCAGTTGGCCCATACAGTGGGAGGAGAAGGTTTTGATGACTTTTGTGCAGATGATGTTGAAGAATTGATGATAAATAAAGAATTAGATGTTGAAGATTTAGTAAATATGGTGGTCGTAACAAACGACAACGATTCCGATAAAGAAGTTACGGAATCCATAACACTGACAGCAAAAAATATTCGTGAAGGGCTTCAAATAGACCGAAAATTGGGAAATCATTTTGTAAAAAATTACCCAAATATTTAAAGAGTCCTTGCATTCCAGCGATACATTTCACAGGGCTTAGCCCAATATCGGGAGGTATATAAGGACGTAAACAATAATTCAACACAAGTTTTAATTACAAATTATACTTCCAAATCTCTACGAACTGGTGTTATCTCTAATTTATCAACTATCGAATCAGACTTGCATGAAATATTATCTAGAGACGAAAGTGATAATGGAAGACAGTGATGACAAATTATTTGTAAGAGATGACTGATACATATACATACTACATATAAAATGTACATATATCTAATATATTTCTAATTGTTTTTTAGTGTACATACTGACATGTAATATTTTTTATGAGTTCAATTTATTTTGTTTTATTAATGCAATGTACAATGTATGTATTGGTTTTAATTATTTTTTATATACATAATTTAATTTACTTTAAAATAAATGAATCTAAACAAAATTTTAAATTTGTTCGTATTTTGGCCTTTTCTCGATTTACACGATTTCTCATACAAACATTTTCTATTTCGATTTATACGATTTTTTCATATTGGCTGTGTAGTTTTGTTCAATAAATATTGATGAGTGAGACGGGTATCTGTTAATTGCAGCCTTGTGAAACATTTATTTATAGCAAACAATTGGTTGATGTTGGTTGATTAACAGATTGTTTTGTTGGGTTAAAAGTTTTGTAGGTGCAGGTGCTTATATTCGTTCCATTTACGTTCTAAAGAAATATTATATTTTGTGGTGGCACATCTTGTTATAAATTGTTTTGATTTTGGAATGAATAAGTAGGTACACAGACTTAGCCGTGAGGTCTGCTACCTCGTTGCCGTCAATGCCAATGTAACTAGGAACCCAAAGTAACTTAACATTTTTTCTCCTTTTTATACCCTTCACCTTCATGAGAAGGGTATATATAAGTTTGCCATTCCGTTTGTAATTTCCACAATATAATTTTCCGACCCTATAAAGTACATATATTCTGGATCCTTATAGATAGCGGAGTCCATTAAGTCATGTCCGTCTGTCTGTCTGTCTGTTGAAATCAATTTTCTGAAGGCCCTTAGATATCTTCGGGATCGAAATCTTCAATATTTCTGTCAGGCATGCTTCCGAAAAGTTCGCTATTTAAAATCAGCAAAATCCGTTCACAAATAACGGAGATATGAGCAAAAATCCGAGACAACCTCTGAAAATTTCATCAATAAAACTAAGTGTATTAATATTGTTACGAACAAATTCATCAACAGATGGCGTTTAGCAAACAAAGTGTGTTCTTAAACCGTAATATAAGTGTGTAAAGACAGTGTGTTAATTTTTTTTTTTAGTTACTTGACGCTTTTATTTTGCAATTAAAAAGAATCCGGTTTATTTAAAGGCAATAAACCACCGTTTTTAAAAGGTAAAAACGTAACATTATATTGTATGTATGTATATAATATAATTATGCATCCACAACAAAGGTGAAGGGTATATAAGATTCGGCATTGCCGAATATAGCACTCTTACTTGTTATTATTAGATCTTGTATTAAAATATTGTTAACTTGTTAACAATAATAAAAAAAATTCGTTTCCCTAAAGATGCTACACAAAGTTGTAGCGAAATATTGTAAGAAATGATAAATAAATAAAAGAAATTTTTACCTTGAAGAAAATGTAAATAATTTTATTCTATTTTCTTCGACCTTTTTTATGATTTTTATTAAGTAATTTTTTTAAGCTTGAGGTCACTTTTTGTTTTTTATAAAAGATTTTTTATTTCTATATATAATTAACTCGATATTTCGATTTCCTTTGGAAATCTTCTTCAGGAGTAATTTTAATATTATAACAAATTTTTTTTTTTTTTTTTATGCAAAACAAACAAACGAACATAAAAAATTTGTTATAATATTAAAATTACTCCTGAAGAAGATTTCCAAAGGAAATCGAAATATCGAGTTAATTATATATAGAAATAAAAAATCTTTTATAAAAAACAAAAAGTGACCTCAAGCTTAAAAAAATTACTTGAAGAAAATGTAATTTTTAATATAGGGGCCAAATTACCGCATTCGATATCGAGTAAAATTGATCGTAATTTTCTTATTTGAGATTATGGCATTCCATATCGAGCAAGAAATTTAATACATTTTAGCATAATTTCGATATCGAAATCATTTTTCGATACGATAGCTCATACGATCACGAATGCGGTAATTTGGCCCCAGATAAAAAGTCGAACAATTAGTTTAATAATCTTCTAAAATATTCATACTATGATCAAGGTAACTACTAGACTATTTAAAAGGTTTTAAATAGTCAATTTCTTTTATCATATTTCAGAAAAAGTGTTTCAATCTTACGATAATATACCTATTCAAACTTATTAAAATAGTCTCAGGTGTAGTTTGCTTTTGCTTTTAATGCACTTTGGAATTGAGTTACATACTTAAACGCAACGCTATTGCTAATCAACCATAAAAGTTGTTAGCACACATTCCTCAACAACAAAACATCAACCGTCTGAACATTTCTGGCAAAGCCAATGTTGTAGCAAGAGCTGAAGAGCTTGCAACATGTTTGTTGTTGTTTATTTTTTTTTTCTAGCATTTTCCAACGCAAAGTATTAAAATTTGAGCTGCGACTTGGTGGTTGTTTGTCTATTAAGTTTAGATTTTCTGTAGTTTCCATATAAATACGAACATGATGAACCGGAATATTAAAAACGTTTTTTTTTTTAATAAATTTGGTTCGAATCAAGTAAAGTTGAGACACCGCATTTTACGAGTTTCTTTTTTCAGCCCAGACATTGGTCAAGGTGAAGGCCATGCAGTGTTTAGTTTAATGATTTTGTTACAGAACATAAATTACATTTAAGGCCGTATTATTTAAAAGAATTTTGTGCATCAGTGGAAATGAATTGTAGCATTAAATTGATCAATTGGTTAAATTGAATCAGAAATACTAATGGAAGTTATTAAAAAAAAATCGAATTGAAATAACATATTGTCTTAATTCGTATTAAGCTAAGTATAGACGATATGTTGAATCAGCATATTTATGCTGAAAAATTTGTTACAAGTGCTTACATATCGTGTAAACGCAAAATTTTTTCAGCATATGTATATTTGACAACATTTGCTAACACTTTTTTAATAATGCCAATGTTGGTAATTTTAGCATATCGTGTAATTATTAGTGTTTGACAAATTCCCTGCGTATGTTGACAGATATGTTATTTGTTGAAAAGCGTATGCAAGCTTTTCAGCATATGGCAAATTCATATGCATATGCTATAGTGTCTATGCGATCAGAGTTGTATTTTCTAATAAAGCTGATAAGAAAACAACAATGTCGGCTTCATTGATTTAAATCACAAATTATAATCTAAAGAACGGACGTTTAAAATTTTTGAATTGTTTGTATAGTTTATACAATTTATTATATTCACATATATCAACACAATAATTGAACACAAATATTTATTTGAATGGCGGAAAACTGCATTTGTTTACATTAACAAAAACATATGTTTTTGAATCTTTTTGCGATTTTTTTTTGAGTGTGATAGAAATCGGTCAGATATTCCAGGGAATGAATCGTACGATTGTGTAGGATAGTGTATCACGACCTTTAAGCCCAGCCGCCGATAGTTTTTTAATGTAAATACACTTCTTGTTGCATATGTACCTACAAACATACACACACAAGAACACAAAACGCAATATAGTGGCCGGCGGCATTGTTCAAATTAATCGACACAGGTCTCTGGAAATAAACAATAAATTATTATAAATGCGTCTTTTTGCTTTTAATTCCACTCGTCATCCAAAATCAGCACTGTACAAGCAATAGCTAGACCAATTTCCTCCCACGTCATCATTTATGTTTTTTTTTATTGATATTATTTTTATTATTTAATTTTATTTTAAAAATTACACATAAAATGCAGAAGTTGAATAATAATTAACAAATGTTGCCAAACTGAATAATTTCACAAACAAATGTTTATACGACTCAGCATATGTAGCACCACATACAATTCAACATATCGTATAAACACAAAAATCGTATGCTAACTCTTATGTTGACATTTCATTTGCTGACATATGCTGACATCAAAAAATTTGCTACTTTCAACATATCGTGTAAACGTTTAACATATGACATAGGAATTTGCCGCTAATTTTAATCATATGGCTGTCAGCAAATATATGCTGATTCAACATATCGTCTAAACTTAGCTTTAGGTAATATGTACATACATGTATTTTTTGTATACAGTGGTTTACAGCTTATTTTATACAGAGCTTAAAGAGAAAACCAACAGGAATTGCAAAAAGAAATTGGTTTCATTTTAAATAAAAAAATGTTATAGTCTAACAAATAAAAAACATAAAAAAATATACAAAATGTATATTTTAATATAATAAAACTAACAAAAATAGAAAAATGTCGGCAGAATCATCAAATAATTTCAGTTGCAATATTTCACTGGCCACGGACGGATGTTTTGGTGCAATCTCATAAAAATTATAAAGTCTGAAAAAGGACACAATAAACCGGATGCCATCAGAGAAGCCGCAGAAACTTTAATTGATTTTCCTTCTAATATATAAAGAAACTTCTTTATATGTACGATTTGCTTTAACACATACATATGTACATATATGACAGCTTTTAACAATATTCATAGCACTGAGATTTTAGGTTGCCCATGAATACAAACACTTCCACGTATAACAAGAATAGTTCTACCACAACTAAGAAATGTACATACATATGTATGTATGTGTCAATAAACTAGGAAGATATTGTATTCCCGATTCTAGATTGCCTCTGCAATGTTTATGAATTCGGGTTGATTTCTTGTTTCTCTATATCTACCCAGTTGTGCTGGTTAAGTGTTCTGAACTAATAATTGCAATGGTAGAATAATATTAGGAGCGTACATTGAGTCAATGGTATAAAACAATATTAAAATCATTGACAGCGTTTTAATCTAAAAGTGATCTCAAAGTGATTCAAGGATTAATTACATACATATAGAAACACCAATATCGTTCAGAATAAATTTTATGTGTAAATGTGTTTGGTTGTTGTATTTATATATTGTAGAAGTTCAATAATCTTACATCTACTGAAAACTCCATTTTTTATTTTACAAAAAAAATCTTAAAAGAAACATTTGCATTCTAGCACTAAGGCATACTTAGGTGCCTATTATGAGCAAAATTCGGTTTTCGACTGTGGTCGAAAATGCTTATCGAACGAATTTTCATTTGGTATTATGGTGCACATTCGATGAGAAAACGCTATTGTGAAAATCACTCTTTTTGGGTTATTCACAATAGTACATTTCTATCAGCTGGCGCTATATTTGTTTACAAATTCTTAAAGAAAAATAAATTAAATTTGAAATGACCACCACGGAATTATGGTTTAATGATTCGTCTGATGAATAGAATTAAGCTTTTGTGTAATGCCCTCCCATATTTTGGCTGTCTGAACTTTAGAGCAAATACCTTTTGCCAACAGTGGATCTTCTTCCATGAAAGAAACGAGCTTCTCCAATTGCTGTTTTCTACTCACGACCTTAGAGCTGCAGGATATTAACAAAAGTAATTTACAAGTAGTATTTGGTTGACCAAATATGCACACTTTATACAGCGTCGCCAGCAAATTTGTGTTCGATAAAAAATTCGTTGAACAACGAAATTTTCGACAGCGATGCCAACTCATAATACAAATTTTACATTCGATAGTCGATTTTCGATAGCCAGCGAATATCGATTATCAATTGCATTACATTGTTGCATCAATACTGAATAAAATACAACTCATCTTCATTGATAGCTTAATGGATATTTGTTTGTTTATTTCTTTTTAAGTTTCAACTTAATAGCAGGATTTATTTGGCCTGATATAAATCATAACGCCATCACCAATTACGGCTTAACCCTAAAAGGAGACTCGTCCAGGAAGATCCACCGACCTTAGTATACGTTTGCATAGGAAACCGGATTTCTCGAACTCAACTCCTGAGTTTAATGGTCTCCACCAAGATCCAAAATGAGTTTTATTTGGTACTCCACCACGACAAACTTATAGGTTATATAACCAAAAACTATAGCACGTGGTCAATGCAAACTTTGAGTCGAGAGTCGCAAGACTCTCGAAGGCAGCGAAACAAGAACAGCCTGATTACCCTTAAGTGATAATGCCAATGACGCGCGAGTTCTTTCTCTATCCAGATCTGAATTCGGACTGCATATAAATATTTAAAATGAAAATTATTTGTTTTGACAATTAGTCATTTAGTGACTGACAAACAATTTCTAGTTTTCTAATTCAGTTAATGTCAAATACTTGGATTAAAAACAAATACCATTGAAGTACATGCAAGTTCAATGTCACAATTATGACATTTGATTTAAAAAAAAAAACGGAAACATTTTAAATTATGCGAATTAATGAATGAATGAATGATTAACTAATACTAGTATACGAGTACATATATGTAAAAGTATTTACTGATTAAATTAAAACATACAAGTACATGATGTGTGTTTTTATAGCGAAGTCACGCAAGTGCAATGGGTCTTAACTCTTTTTTAGTTGGAATTTTGGTAAAGCGTTTATAATTTTGTTACTCTAATTGTATGTACATATGTACTTCATAAATAAATGATGTTAGACGACAATATTATTGCATGTGTGAATGTACTACACATTTTATAGTTATGTTTTTATACCCTCCACCATCATAAGTGTTGAATGAGTTTGTCATTCCGTGTGTAACACTTAGAAATACTCATCTGAGACCCAACAAAGTATATATTTTTTTGATCCTTATGAAATTCTAAACGAATTGAGCTATTTCCGTCTCTCTGTCTGTGTAAAACACTCTCACGTCCAAAGGACACAACCGAAATCAACAAAGTTTACAAAAAATAGCTTATAGTTCTCCTAAGCAGTTTGGTATTGAAAATCGGCAAAATCGGTATCCATAAAAATTTATATTTTTAAACATTTTCTTGCTATAGTTTTAAATATATTGCAGATAATACCATGAAATTTTGTATACGTTGTTTTTATGATAAAAGAAGAAAGTATGAGGAAAATAGTAAGAATAGGTCCATGATTTCTCATAGCCCCTATGGGTGCTATATATATATATATATATATATATATATATATATACATATATACAAAAATCTTCCCGAAATATTGCTGAATTATACATAAATGGCTATAAAATTGGAATATCAATACATAATTTAGCAGGAATAAGTTTCATGTTCGACCCATGTTTGACCATAGACCCCATATAAAGTCCACTTACAAAATTCACTTAAATACATATGAAACTGATATAAATAATGTTAAACGGCTAAAATTTGACATAAATAATCCTTATAGGTAAATAAATTGTTGTACTACATTTTATAGTGGTCGGCCGCGAATTGGTCATAGCTCCCATACAAGGGCCACATCTGAAAAAGACATTTATCCCTATATATATTGTATAATTGTCGGTACCGACTCAAAACGTTGCACAGATCATTTACATATATACAAAAATCATTCCACAACATTTTGTGAATTTCGGTCTATTTTTAACCGTATCCCCCATATAAAGCCCTCTTCCGAAAATCACTTTAATACTAATAAATCTGTTATAAATAAAGGTACCAATCCAAAATTTTACACGGGTCATTTAAATACGTGCCAAAATCAAACTGCTGGATTTTGAGAATATCGGTCCATATTTGACTATATACCCCATATAAGGTCCACTTCCGAAATCTACATTAATACTAATAAATATCTTAAATATACCGTTTTTATGTTGAAATTGGACGTGAAATATCTCCATGTACATAAAAATCACTGTTAAAAAATTTAAGAAGATCGGCCCATAATTTGTCATAGCTGCCATATAAAAACCATTTCCAAAAAAAAAAAAAAAACAAATAAACCCACAAAAATGTCTAATAAATATCGATATCGAACCAACTTTTATATGGATCAGAAATTTTAATCCAGAAATCATATTAGTATCGGTTATACGGCAATTAAGCTACAGATATCTTCGGGATCCAAATCTTCAAAAATTCTGTCAGACATGCTTCCGAGAAGTTTGCTATTTAAAATCAGCAAAATCCGTCCACAAATAACGGAGATATGAGCAAAAATCCGAGACAACCTCTGAAAATTTCATTAAAAAAACTAAGTGTATTAATATTGTTACGAACAAATTCATCAACAGATGGCGTTTAGCAAACAAAGTGTTTAAGTGTGTTCTTAAACCGTAATATAAGTGTGTAAAAAGACAGTGTGTTCATTATACCCTCTTTTTAATTGTGTTTGTGTACATTGAAATAAATAAAGACTCGTTATACATATTTTCTTCAAACTACTTGACGCTTTTAGTTTGAAATTAAAAAAGAATCCGGTTTATTTAAAGGAAATAAACCACCGTTTTTAAAAGGTAAAAACGTAACATTATATTGTATGTATGTATATAATATAAATATGCATCCACAACAAGGGTGAAGGGTATAAAAGATTCGGCATAGCCGAATATATCACTCTTACTTGTTTTATTATTATTTTAGTTTGAATGAAACAATTAGTGGACAAACGATTACAATTAGATGTATGGGATTGCTGCAGGCAATTATTCACTTTGTCACTCATTCACTTTGCCAGTTCGTTTGTTGATGTTCACTTTAATGTTTAAACATAAAGTACATAATGTACTATACATTAAATTATTAATAGTTTTATTATTTCAACATCAATAAACTTTAGTAGAGGTGTGCAGGTAGATATAGAAGAAAAAAGTGTTTGTCTGTAGATGACAGAGATTTTATAAATTTGTACATACATATATATGTATGTAAATGTTTTGTTAATTTGTTAACAGAAATAATAAACTATAAATTAAAATTTTTAATGTCAAATTTATGAATGATCACTGTCTGTCCGTCTGTCCGAGTATGTACATATGTTATTAATCTTTTGCTGAAATGTTAAGACTTGAGGCTTTCTTTGTCTTATAAATTATAAAATTAGTTGTCAATACTGTGATTTCATTTCGAGCTTGTTGAATAGATCTATTGTCGAAGTAAATATTGCTGTCCGCCAAATTGTATTATATGTTTACAAAAATAATATTTGAAAAAAACCCTTCCATTTTGGCTAATAATCTATATGGAAGGTTTTTAATTTGTATATTTTCTATTGCAATTTACAAGCTTTTTTTTTATAAATAATCCACGGTCCATAAATTGTTACGAAACATAATTATCGTTTTTTATAAAATACAATATTTTTTGATAACTTTCATCATTACGCTACATTTAACATAACGTAATACGCGATTTAGCCGAAAGTAATTTTCGAATTTTATATAAGAGCTTTGACTAATCATGGACTGACCGTTATAGAATTAGGTGTCGTGATATCTGTATATGTGAAACTTATTTGTGTTGAATATTATTTAAATACCAATATGCTCTTTAAAGTGATTTTTGACAGTGGGCCTTATATGCTATGATCAATTATGGACCGATCTGCACAAAACTTTTAAATGTGAGTAGGCTTAATATACAACTTATTTGTTTTAACATTTTTTTTGGATACGTGCATAAATCATACATTTATGACCGACAAACTCCAATATCGCAAGAACATTGGCTTGGACCGAAAAAATATCATGTACTAAATTTTGTGGAAATATCTTCAAAATTGTGACCTGTACAAGCTTTACATGGACAGCCAGTCAAACGGACGGACGGGCATTGTTAAATCGACTCAGGAAGAGATTCTGTTGGTATTTCGATCTGTATATTTTAAGGTAGGTGTTGGACTAATAAAGGGTCCGCCAAATAACTTTTTTTTTTTTTTTTGAACATGCTATAAAAATAACTATTGAATATTTTCTCAAATTTCTTTTTTTATTTGAAAGTACAATCCTTCCGGTTAATAATGGAAAATAATTTCATCCAAATGGCTGCCTCGGCTGGCCATGCAGTAGCCTACACGATTGGTCCAACTTTTAAGCACATTATCGATTGTGTGCAGCTGTATTTCACCAATGGCTTCACGAATATTGTCCTTAAAAGCGTCAATTGTCTCTGGCTTGTCGGCGTAACACTTATCTTTGACGACACCCCACAAATAATAGTCCAACGGTGTCAAATCGCAGCCCCGAGGTGACCAAACGATATCAGCTCTGCGGCTGATAATGCGATCTTCAAAAACAGGGCGCAAAACATCGAGTGTAGCTTCGGCACGTAGCGCCGTCCTCTTAAATTTTTGTGAACAAAAATTCGTTCAACATGGCCCGATAACGATCTCCATTGACTGTAACGGCCCATTTTCGAAGAAAAATGTCCCAATTATGCCTCTGGACCAAAATCCGCACCAAACAGTGACTCGTTTTGGGTGCATCGGCTTTTCAATGTATGCATGCGGGTTTTCTGTGCCCCAAATGCGACAATTTTGCTTGTTTACATACCCGCCAAGATCAAAATGAATTTCATCTGAAAAGATGATTTTTTTTTGGCAAAATCGGCATCTTCTGTAAGTCGATCGCAGGTCCACTTAGCGTAGCGAAAACGCATTGGTTGGTCAGTTGCCTTCAACTCCTGAACCAATTGGAAATTCGTCTCAATGATGTCTCCGAAATGTTCAATTGGTGAGAACGACGGTGAATTGATATTGATGGCGCTTCACGCACACTTTCTGCCACACAGCAATATTATCGGGTGTACGCACTATTTTAAGCTTTTCACGCTTTGGTTTATGAGGAGCCAGTTTCTTTCACTTTTTTCACAAGATAACGAGCTGACGGTGCTTCTCTTCTTCCAAAATTCGTACGCCAATTTTCGCACACATTCTGCAACATATCATGGTAAAGTAAAGTAATGTCGCAATATTTCCCAGCGTTGTTCAAGCGTATATACAACCATATTCGTTCGTTCAGCGGAAGGATAAAACTAATTATCTGTCAAATCAGACATGAGCTAAGTGTTACCATTCACGAAATAAGCACTAGTTGAAAAAAAAAACGCTTGATGGCGGACCCGTTCTTTATTGGCGTTACAAACATTAGCACAAATCCAATATACCCTACCCACTATGGGGGTGAACATTACTTAAATTTATAATTATGTATAATAATTTAACCTATATTTTAAGAAATGTAAAAAAATTCGAATATGCACAAGGTCAAAATCAATATGTATTTTAATTTTTCACTTTGTAAAATATCTACGTAGTATTTTACGTTTATTAATTAGTAGATTAATAAACATTTATAACACAATATTTTCGCAATTAATAAATTGCAAAATATAAAGTTTTTATCAACCTGTTTAATGTTAAATAAACCTATTTCTGTAAAATTATAGGTATACATATATAGGGTTTTCCAATAAGGACTTGACAACTCAAACTTACTCTTCAGTAAATCGATTGTAACGTGTGCTGTGTGGCTTGTGGCACCGTCTTGTTGAAACCACATGTCATCCAAGTCCATGTGTTCCAATTCGGGCCAAAAATAATCGCTAATCATTGCGCGATAACGATCGCCATTCACAGTAACGTGACGATCGTTATTGTCGACGAAAAAATATGGCCCAATGACGCCGCCGGCATGCAAAGCGCACCAAACAGTAATTTTTTGTGGATGAAGTGGTGATTCGTGAAGCACATGTGGATTTTCAGCAGACCAATAACGCATATTTTGCTTATTGACGAACCCATTGAGCCAAAAATGAGCTTCGTCACTGAAGATGATTTTGCGATGAAATTCATCATCTTGGTGCATCTTCTCCAGAGCCCAATCGGAGAACGTACGTCGACTCAAATGGTCCATCGGCTTCAATTCTTGAGTCAGCTTAATCTTGTATGGGTGTAAACCCAGATCCTTACGCAAAATTCGCCATAAAGTGGTCTTGGGGATGCCCAGTTCTTGAGAACGCCGCGGAATCGACTGATTTGAATCGTTTGCTACGGACGCCTGAACGGCAGCGATATTTTCGGAACTTCGACCAGGCCGTTGTCTCACTGGCACGACAGCATCACACAATGAATATGTAGACTCAAATTTTTGCACTAAACTTGTTATTGCTTGTCTACTAGGGCGATAATTACGACCGAAAATTGGAGTTAACGCTCTTAAAGTTGCGGTCACCGACTCCGAATTTCGGTAGTACATTTTTATAATTTCCAAACGTTGTTCCTTCGTGTACTTTACCATAACGAAAATGTTAAGTTTACTGAAAAAAAAGAAAGCAACAATTAGATGATCAGTGAAATAGTGCGTTCACAATTTAAATTCAGAGTTGTCAAGTAGCTATTAGAAAACCCTATATAAACATAAATTGTGCAAAACAAAAAGTTACATTTAATCGTATTACGAGTCTTGTAAAACCTTGAGGGGTCATTTTAAAATTTTATGTTTAATAAAAAAAAAAAACAAAATAACAGATAAAAATCTTGTTTTTTTTTCATAATATTTATTACAAATAACAGTTCATATTATAAACATTACTTTACATTATAGATATGTATGTGTATACATAGTAATATACATACGTATGCATGTAAAATACTAATACATACATATGTTTACCATAATAATTGAAATCATTAAGGTTTATTAGTGCTAAACAGTTATTTTGGTTTTTTTTTTTTCAAACATAGTTTACTAACTGATAAATATTTCATTCACCAACATACACTCAGAAAAATGTAATGTCAACTTTGACAAATTATTTGCCTATCAGACTGATGCCCCAGATTATTTTAATTTCCATGCATTAAGAGGATAGTAATATGTACGAGTATTTAAGATAACGTTTTAAAATTGAATTTGAATTTAAACGACCATTATTTTTTTACCCTATTAATATAAATACATACGAGTATATGAACACCACTAAATATCGATCACTTCTTATTCATTTTGATAAAAAGAATTAAAGAAATTTATATTAATATCCAAAAAATAACTCAATAATCGTCATGCATCTCGATTATCGTCTTGCAGGGACATTTTATAGATATACTCATACATATGCACTTAAATGTAAAGTTGGTTTGTGTACATTTTTTATGCTCCCATATGATTTGATGTACAATTTCATATAGCTGCTATATAGCCGATCTGGCCGATTTGTCCCAACTTTTTTTGTTTATGAAGCTATTGAATTGAAATTTGGTTTGTGTACATTTTTTATGCTCCCAAGATGACCTACCAATTTTCATATGATTTGGTGTACAATTTCATATAGCTGCTATATAGCCGATCTGGCCGATTTGTCCCAACTTTTTTTGTTTATGAAGCTATTGAATTGAAATTTGGTTTGTGTACATTTTTTATGCTCCCAAGATGACCTACCAATTTTCATATGATTTGGTGCACAATTTCATATAGCTGCTATATAGCCGATCTGGCCGATTTGTCCCAACTTTTTTTGTTTATGAAGCTATTGAATTGAAATTTGGTTTGTGTACATTTTTTATGCTCCCAAGATGACCTACCAATTTTCATATGATTTGGTGCACAATTTCATATAGCTGCTATATAGCCGATCTGGCCGATTTGTCCCAACTTTTTTTGTTTATGAAGCTATTGAATTGAAATTTGGTTTGTGTACATTTTTTATGCTCCCAAGATGACCTACCAATTTTCATATGATTTGGTGTACAATTTCATATAGCTGCTATATAGCCGATCTGGCCGATTTGTCCCAACTTTTTTTGTTTATGAAGCTATTGAATTGAAATTTGGTTTGTGTACATTTTTTATGCTCCCAAGATGACCTACCAATTTTCATATGATTTGGTGCACAATTTCATATAGCTGCTATATAGCCGATCTGGCCGATTTGTCCCAACTTTTTTTGTTTATGAAGCTATTGAATCACACTTTTCCTTTAAGGTTAGAGTATTTGTTTGCATTTATTATTTAAAAACATGACACTTGAAATGAAATTAGACAAACACGCTTGCGAAAGAATGAACCGAAACTGTAGTAATGATAGTGCAAAATGTAAATCAAAGTATGAACCCGAATTTTAATATTTATTCATGCATAAAAAAAATTTGTCCGGATTGTAGAGGTAAAAATTTTAAATTGTCCGAAATGTAGAAGCGTCCGAATTATTGGAGTGACCGGACTGGCGCATGTCCAGACTGTCAAAGTTGTACTGTATCAATAAATATAGGTATTTAATTTCAACTATGTTTTTAGTTTTTTTGAAGTTGTTAAATCAAACTTAAATATGCATCTAAGTTAATTTGATTGAACAATTTTAAGGTAGATTTGAAACCATTATAAATGTTTAAACATTTATCGAATAACCTTAATCTAATTAGATGTTAATATTTGTATTAACAAATTGGTCTTAAAATATGTTCACACATGGCAAATATTTACACGACAAAACGTAACCACTTGTTTTAGCACAAATTTGTTTGACGTTGCAAGATCAAACAGCATCAAATAAAATAAGACAAAATATTTGTTGTATCTTGTCCTAAATAAACATATATTTTTTTTTATAAATAAACGAGTTACAAAATATTTTATTTAGTGGTCACGTCTTTTTCAGCAAATATTTGTCAAGGATTAGATATTTATAAATATCTCGAAAATGCTTCTATTATACTCGAGTACTCTATAGACAAAGACTTCAATTATAATAGATTTTTATAAAAATCGTTACGGAAAAACTGAGTTATAATTATATTTAGTTTATTTTATTATTATATTAATATGTATGTAGTGGTGGTAATCTGTTATTTTCCTATTTCAAAAACTACTGAAAACAGTTCATTAGTACTGATTTTACCATTCCTGCACTAACTCATATTTTGTATACCCTACACCACAATAGTGGGGAGGGTATATTGGATTTGTGCTGATGTTTGCAACGTCCATAAATATTGGTCCAACAACCACCTTAAAGTATACCGATCGGCTCAGAATCACTTTCTGAGTCGATTAAAAGATGTCCGTCCATCCGTTCGTCTGGCTGGCTGGCTGTCCATGTAAAGCTTGTGCGCAGAGTACAGGTCGCAATTTTAAAGATATTTCGATAAAATTTGGTACGTGATATTTTTTCGGCCCAAGGATGGAAGGGATTGAAACTGGTGTAAATCGGTCCTGGCCCCCATACAAATGTCCTCCCGAAATTGGGGTTTACCGATCATAAATCTTTGAATTATGCAAGTATGCAAACAAATTTCACCACAAATGAGTAATAAATGAAGCTAAATCAAATCTACAAATTTCGTGTTGATCGGTCCATAATTAGTCTGAAAAACTGTTTTATTGATATACTGGGTGTAGGGTATTATATGGTCGGGCTTCACCGACTATACTTTCTTAATTGTTTATGATTATAAACATTTATGGTTAGGTTTGAAATGAACACATATGTATAAAGGAGTAATAACAATAATCGAACGTGTCTGAAGCTTTTTATACTGTATCGATCGCACTTCATTTCATTTGTACGAGTGATTGAATCAATATGAATTATTCACGTTTTTTGCTTTCCTGTTCATGGGGTCTTCTTTGTGGTCTTGTCACGATGATTTCTCAGTTATTTACACTTTTGTTTTTTAACTTTTCTTGGATTTTATCGCAGTCATTGTTTATCTTTTAGCATATGCAATTATCGCTGTTTTCAATTATGGAAAACTGTTCAAAAATTTATGTTTAACAGTGTTTTAAAATTAGTGAAACCACTTGCTTCCATGCATACGAGTATAATATATTATACCTATAATATGATTTACATATATATTTATATTTCTCTAACTTCATAGACAAATTTCAGTTTGGAGTGGTTTTCTACGTTTTTTTTGTTTTTTTTTAATTATTAATACGGAAATATACAAACTAATTTTTGTAGCAATACTCGTATGAGAAATTAAGACGTTTGTGTCAAACTACAGTTTTTTAATAATTCCATATTTAGGATAAAAATTCTAGTTTTTTGTTAAACTATTCAATTATAAATACATACATACATAAAATACATACATACTCGTACATACATACCTACCCAGCAAAAACTTTACTTACATTCTTCATTTTAATAGCTTCCAGAATTCATTATTTCGTAGCTTTATTCGACACTTTTTTTATTACTAATTATATATTAAAAAATTACTTTATATATACATATATTAATAAAAAGGTCATAATTATAAAATCCAAAAAATTTACTTCAAAAAAATAGATTTAAAGAAGTTAGTTAGGTTTTACACGTTTCAATTCTGACTCTTCAAGGCAAGTAGTTTTGGGTGAGAAGGGCAAAGAAAATAAAGGGTACTTTTCTTATTTCCTTTTGTTTTCTTCTTTTATTTTCTCCGTCTTATACTGCGCAAAATTGTTTGCATGAGAAAGTGAAAACTTGATGTTAAAGAGTACGAAAATTGAAGATACGCGTGTGAACGAAATGACAGGTTCAAAAATGAATTGAACAAAAACTAAACAGCTAAAACTGTGAACAGCACTTATTATATAATCTGAATTAATATTTATAAATTTGCCATAAGTTTTTTTCATATTTATTAAGTTCGTTTATTTATTTTATAAAACATTTAAGTATAAAAATAAGTTATTAATTTTTTGGTTAAAAGTCGTAAAATTGTAACTTTTGGAATATTGCGAACAAAATTAAGTACTTTTTCTAGTAGATTTGTAAGTAGTCTGATCGACAATTTCCTATTACTTTTTAACTTAATTTGTAAGTGAAGTTTTTGCTGGGTACAATACTACAGTTAATAACTGTAGAGAAGATGTTCCACTTATTGCAAAATGCTTTAATTCACAATTTTGCTAAAATTTTCCAAATGAGATTTGCAAAAATATTTGAGATTTGAAAAATATTTGCATTATAATGAGTTTCATAAATTTGAAAACAGACATTTAAAAACAGAATTTATGTAGATAATGCAGGATTTTGATACAATTGTCATGCAAGTGTGGTTGCAAAAAATATTTCTTGTTACTTTTTTACTACAACTAGAATTAATTATACTTGTCTTCTTCATTTGGAAAATTGATATCGAATTATTAATCTAGGTTCTAGAAAAAACAATACACATTTTTTAAAACAAATTATTTTTATGCAGATTTTCTTAAGGTGGATTCACCCATTCGTTCTTAACAAAAAATTTGTTCGAACATTTTTCTTATATGAATTTGAAATCTCTCTTTTTGAGAGAGAGAAAATATTTTTTACGAACTTGAATTGTTTTAATTTTATATTTTTTCTGGACAAAAATGAATTGAGTTGCCAATAGGTGGCATTATTTTTTTCATACAAAAGCAACTTCATTTTGAATTTATATCTGTGATTTTGAATACACAATACTTTAAAATAATTTAATAGTTGTATTTTGAAAGCAAAATAAAGCAATGATCGCACTTGTAAAACTAATAGATTTTGTTTACATATGGCAGCTTTGATTTTTCAGAAAAATCGTTCGAAATGGGTGAATCGTGCTGCAAAAAAACTCTCAATAAAAAATGTTTTCTCCGGAAAAAAATTTTGTTAAGAACAACCTTTAATTGTTTGTTTTGGTAATTTTCCAAATATTCATTGTAATAAGTTGTAGAAATATCAAACTTAAATAAAGATTTTAAAAATTTTTATAATGTTGCCATATTATGCTTACGAATTCCTTTCATAATGATGAAAGAGACTACGACCGCAACTTCCAGCAAAAACTCAGACTCTCAGAGAAAACAGGCCCATAATTGAAACGACGGCTGCAACTTCACGAACTGTCATTTAATGTTTTTATATTTTTTCTGTGTACCAACCTGTAATGCCGACAGCTTTTCCAATTTTTGTCCACAAATCTTGTTTGAAATAAATATTTTTGTACAATGGCGACTGTAATCATGCTTTTGTACTTCTTCAATTAATTTTTCTATAATTTCAATAATTTTTTTTAATTACAAAATCGCACTTTTAAACGTTTCTTTTGATTTTCTTTTTCTTGCGCCAAAGCTTCAAAAGCATATGGTTTTGTTTACAAAATGTATAAAATTTAATAAAAGTATGGTAATATTGTTGAAAGCATTTGTGTTTTAAAGTGAGAGCATAAGAAAAATCGCTGTCAAAATAAAATAGATTCTATTTCACGACCGCATTCTCTGGCAAAATTTTATATCAAACTGTATGGAAAATAGCGTTCAGCCCCAGTTCTGTTTCATCATTTAAGTGTGCTTAGCCGAATTTAGGGCGTAATGCTGTGCTCAATTGTAGTAGAAGTAGACAACAATGTCTCTAGATTACTCTTGGAAATCGCCATATATTTGATTGATTCTAAATATGTACATTGAACGCCGTCTACTCAAAATATAATTCATTCATTTATTAATCTATTCTTTATTGAATGAACATATTTTTTTACTCATTTAAAAAATAAAAAATATCTAAAAATGTTTATTTGTAATAGATTTGAGTTTTATTAAGCTAATTTTTCGCGCGGCTTTGGTGAAAAAAATATTTTTCACAAAATTGACCCATTGTGCAGCCGAATTTCTAAGTAGCTGGATAGGATTGTCATTAGATATGTATATTATATACATATGTACTTGACTTAAACAATTCAGGTTAAAATATATTTTTTCAAAATTGTTGCATTGTGGGTCTGAATTTCTAAGGCATCATATTCATGTTATTAAAGTCGTTGGTCTTTGAAATGCGTTTCATTTGATAACCATATTATATGAAAATTGTGTTTTTTTTTTGCTTGTGTGTCAAATATTTGTAGTCCGATTTCCCCGATTTATATTCCCTTATAAACTGACGTATCAATCATATTTGTAAGTCATTTGGCTTTTCAAAAATAAAATTCAATAGAGAGACGATCATCAGGTCAACAGGAATAAATAAAATAGGTTTGAAATCTAAAGAATTAACCCAATGAACTAATACGATTGGTTGCCATTGTGTATTATTGTTTTGATGGAGCGGTAAATACGAGTAGATGCAATTAAATATGATTTTAAAAATTAGGTCAATAATTAATACTTTCGAACTACATTGTTCGGAATGATTTGCTTTGTAAAATCGGTTCTTCTTTTTGTAGCTTATCAACGAGAATTGATCGTTTGTAAGATCGAACGTGCTTTTTCGCTAAGATCGTTAAATATAAACTCTGCATACACAGTTCAGCTTCGGACGACAAAATAAGTCTCTAAGTTACCAGTCTTTAATGCCAAGATAGAAAGTGTGCGAAAGTGTGCCAGACTATCAGTCAGAGGGTTGCCAAAATTGTTGTGATTGAAACAACCATTGCTTTCAATGTCTTAAATTTTAATGCATAGTTTCTTTATTTCATATTCTATTCTTTACAATGTTACCAGATTTAACTATTCTACAATGTGGTCTATTTAGTGCTTTATACATATATGTATAACATTTCTCCCCCGCTTAATTCATTCAGTTCAATCCATATATAAAATTAGTTGCAAATAGATACTGGGTGTTTTCTGCAGACAAGCCAAAAGCTTCACAGTTTGTGTTTGTTAATTATATTAAAAAAAAGAGTCTACTTAATAACAATTAAGTTTGCAAAATATTTTATGTTTGCATTGCAAGTAATTACATTTACAAATATTTTGTAACAATTATTTATTATTCATATACATACATACATATATTTACCTTTCCTTAAATTAAATTTTTTCTCTAAAGCCTAGTACTCTGTTCAAATTTGGGAAAAATGTTGAGCAACATTAATTATTTCATACGGAAAATGTGACGTGTAGCCAATGTTGCCTATCACGCGAATTTACATAATTTGACGTTTTTTTTAATTGAAAGTACGCCACATTGTTTTACTTATGTAAACAAAACACATATGTTTTGCTTTTTTGTGAATTTAATCGAAAATAAATAAAAGTTAAAATATTAAAAAATCTGTGTTGAATCGAAATGTTTAAATAAAAATTAATAAACAAACATTACTGGCCGCTTGTGCAGCAGAACAACAAGTAATAGATATTGTTGTTGCGACAGAAGAGCTTTTGGATACAAATTCCACGTGAAACAATTGCTACTTTAATTATTTCGCTCTGAAAAAATAATGTTGCCAGATACATTTCACAAGTTTTTCACAAAATGAACAGAGTACTACTTCTGCAACATTTTTTCATGAAAATTTCATGTTTATTTTTTTAACATGTATTTCCACTTGAAATTTTGAACAGAGTACTATGCTTAATACATAATAATTTTTGAGTACGAGACCCGGTTAAAGTGTAAGAAAACGGAAAAAATTGTCTTGAATAAATTCAAAACGCAAATGATAAAAATGATATCCAATTCTATTTGTTTTATTAAGTTATTGTTTGATGTGAAAAAAAAAAAAAAATTTAAAACTTCCGCATTTGTTCATGTCATGAATTCATAATTTTTGAGCCACTCCACGTGCTTATTAATTGTATCTGTTGTGTGTGTATTTCGAGCGCGTTATGGCTTTATGGCTTTAGTGGTGCAAACAGGTAAGCAAACATAAATATGATTCGTGTGTTTGGCGCACTTACAGTCGGTACTCACACTTGTCTTTAATTGTGTTTCTAAACTTCAAAATGATTTATTCTTTAAAATGATTGATAAGTTATTTAATAAATAAATACTCGTACATGTGGGATGTTGTTTTACAATTTTTGTTATGTCAAGACAGTAAAATTTTAATGTTTAGATTTGTTTGTGGCAATAGTTCTGATATTCTTTGTAAATCAAGTTGATTTCGAATCACCTATAAAGAATGCAAGCACGCAAGTCTCTCGTTTGTATTTTATTCTGAACTGAATAAAAGTAATAATATTTTCCATAAATCTACCATAAATCAATTGTGTATTGTATTATTTTATGTAAATATACTATTTATAAATCTCGCATGAAATCATTCTTTAATAATCTGCCGCAGAATAATTTTTGCAGTACATACCCAGCAAACCATATGAGTCCGAAAAGAGTCTTTTCTGACACCTTTTTCGGAGCGTTAACGCTCTTTATGAGTTCAAAAAACAATCATAATTGCTCCTAAAACCTTCAGAAAAGAGGGTCATTACATTCGAAAATGGTCCGTCAGAAAGAGCTCTTAGATAATGTCAAAAAAAGAGTCTTTTATGAGGGGTTTTTTTGGGCTCTTAAAGAGCTCTTAGATAATGTCAGTAAAGAGTCTTTTATGAGATTTTTGTTGGGCTCTGTGTAATCTTGTGTTTATCATTCTTGTGTGTTACAGCTATGTTTTTTTTTTGTTCAAAGCACAAATAACAGGACAACAACACTTTGGTACACACATAATTAAGTAGAATTTCTGAGTCATACTGCGTGCCGACTCAGGACAGTAACAAGCAAATTTTTCTTTCGCTCCGAAAATGCTCTTTAGTTGGACTCTTTTCTGACTCCTTTTTTCGGAGCGCTCCGAAAATGCTGTTTTGTTGGACTCTTTTGTGACTCCTTTTTCGGAGCGCTCCTAGAATGGTATGCTGGGATAATTTAATAACATTTTTCTACATGTGTATGGGTGGGAATATATAAAACACTGCATATTTGAACTATTTATTATAAAAGCAAAGTGTAGCGGAACAACTGCGATTATCTAAAAGCTAGAATTAGAAGACAACTATCAAAAACTCAAATTAAATTCGAATCTTAGATACGTTATAAGGGTAAATAACTCTTGGTCTGAAACTTCTACAGAATCTCTTGAAATCTTACTCAACACTTACTTCCACAATGCACATATGTATAGTAAAATATAGAATCTAACAGCGCAGCGAAATTCTTTGCAACTGGGTTTTGGAAATCTTCCAACTATAAATATGAACATATGAACTTTAATATTCAGTATTCAGGTTAATTTATCAAACTTATCAGGAATTATACTGTTTCCTCTATTATTGTCAATACATATTCGGTGAGTGTAAAGCTAGATTTACACGATTGAAATTTTCTTCAAAATTCTTCAATCACGTGTAAACAGCAAAATTTCTTCAAAATTTATTTATTTAATAACTATTAAATTTTGAAGAAAATTTCAATCGTGTAAATCTAGCTTAAGCGTCTGTCATTACTTTGTTTTGTAGTCGGAAGAACTAGCCATTAGTTATCTGTAGCAATGCCACTCTGAACAATTAAAAGTGTAGGCTATCAATGACTATTGCTACAGATTCCAAAATCTTCAGATCTGACACTGGACGATCTATATAATATATCAAGAACTTAGCTGAATGACATTTTTAGTTTGTAACTACTTGCTAATATATAATCTCTGACCAGTGGTGTGGTCTATATTAAATATTTTTTAGCATTGATTAAACATAGACAATTTAATGCTTTTAAATATTAATTTTAAATCTCCATTAATATTGAAAAATTCGTGATTTTATTCGCAAATTTTGATTTTTGAAACGTGTCAAAATTAGACAAAGAGAGTAAGTTAAAGCTGTGGTCGCATTTTGTTGATCCAAGAACCATGTTAAAAGTTATTATGACCAAAGCCTTTTGCAGTATTTAAATTTCTTTCAAATACTGTTTCTAATAAACTGCTACAGATAATTTAATATTTACCATAAGGTGACCAAAATTCGTTGCATTTGTTTACATATTACACAACTGTTATCTGTTCCAAGTGGGTAAATGTCACTGTTACACCTACAAAAACAACAATTTGGCAAATGCATTTAGTGTTAAAAACACACTCCACTGCTCTATTTATGGGGTTATTGGCCAACATACTGCACAGTCAACAACAAAACAATTTATTTCAATCATAGCACCTACACATACTAAATGGAATAATTTTAACCGATTTCAAAAGAAAACCAAACAAAACAATTGAACATGATTGAAAACATTCACAAGTCATTAACGAAAATTGGTCAAACTTAATTATAAAATAAGCAAATAAATGACAGACATCAATTGCGTCAGACAAATTTGAGTTTTAGGTATTAATGAAAAATTTAAACTAAAGGTGCTATCAGACGGGATGTATTTTACATACATACATATGTACTGTCACTTTTCTTACCCATATGTAATTCCGTATGTATGTCAAAATTTCCATTTTACATACATACGATTCATAATTTTTTGCTATATAATTTAAACTAAAGGTGCTATCAGACGGGATGTATTTTACATACATATGTATGTACTGTCACTTTTCTTACCCATATGTATTTCCGTATGTATGTCAAAATTTCCATTTTACGATTCATAATTTTTACTATCACACCTGCTTATATTTTTCCGTAACCTATAAATGTAAACAAAAGCTGACATTTTAACGTGTATAAATTTCAAGAATTGCTGCAATAAATATAATAAACATAATTTAATTTATTCAAAATCGAAAAATACTTACTTTTCCATGTTCATTATCCATTTTCTTTAATTTTTCTTTACAATATATTTTATCACACAATTTTGTTTCAAAACAAACCAGCTGTTTTGTTTATGTTTGTCACAGGAAAATAGACCGTTTTTCAATCGAAAAAATTACATACATATGTATTTCCACATGTATTTTACACATGCAAATTTTCATATGTATCACACGATGTGTACAACTTTTACATATGGAAAAATTGACAGTACATATGTATGTAAAATACATCCCGTCTGATAGCACCTTTAAATGGAACTTAAGAAATTAAATAAAATAGCAAAAACAAACCAATGCGCTATTATTGTATACATATGTATGCATGTAAATGGTTTGTTTTATACAAGCACATTCATGTACATACGAGGACAAATTGAAAAGTTGTATAAAAATCTAATTAACAACAACACTAGAATATTCTACAAAGGTGCATATACACTACGTGTTTTTGCTTATGTATTTTGAATTTTACAACTCACATGTTTTTCTTTATGTCTGTCAAAATTGGTTATTTTACATAAGGGTTTTAATTTTTGGTCACCAACTTCTATGTAAAATTACACGTGACATCGCCATGATTATTTACAACAGCTGATACGCTTAAATATTAAATATTATTCTTTTTTCACACATAAATTTCCATAAAACATTTTTGGTAGCGTCACTTAACTGCCGGCGTCAAAAATATTGATTTAAGGTCTTTGGTTTTTTAATATACAAGATGTAGCGCTTGTATCAAAATTTTTTAAATAATTTATATCATTGTTATTAAATTATCAAAATGGGATAAAAAAAATATTTAATTTATCAACTATGCAAATTCTTCATACGGTCGGCTAATGATAGCGCAGATATTTAAACGTCGACAAATCTTTTCGCCTAGCACATACATTTGAAAACATGTGTTTGAACATAAGAAAATAGAACATGTTCTAATTGAAATTTTGTCTTATGTTTTTACTCCGTTATGTAAAATTTGACATATACAATGTAAAAAACATGTAGTGTATATGCACCTTTATTTTGTGTGATTGTAGCCAATTATTAAATTAATATGCTCATGCTTTTTAAACTCTTTTCAATATACCCTCGTATACTGTACCATAAGTAAATACGTATGTAAGTACATATAACTATTTCAATGATTGCTTAAATAAATTATAATTTGACAAATAAAAGAAAGGAACAAAAAATGCTAATTTATCCTGAGTCATCATGATTTTTATCTGCCAAAATGTATTGTTCAAATAAAAAAAACGCATGCGGTCAATTGAAATACACATACACGTTTATTTACATATGTAAATATGTAGTAGAAAAAAAAACATAACTGTGAGTATGCGCATGCGTATGAGTGATTTTTCGGAGGCGTATTATTTATATATGTATGTATGTACATATGTGTAACAAACAGACTAATGTTATCTATGGATTAACTAATGTTGTTTTTATATTTTTCCATTTGTTTAATGGCCAAAGGCCATCATTAAATGTTTACAAATGCTAGAGCGTGAGCAACAAAGTGATCTTGTTTTGATGTGTTGTTTGTACTTGTTTGTTTGTTTGTTTGTTGTTGTTTATGGAATTAAATATAAAGGTTACAAATTCCAGAGTAGCAAGATTACGCATTATATTATAATTGATTCACATTGAGATTTTTTTATTTGTTAATGTGTATTTATGTTTATAAGTATATGTATGTATATGTACATAGGTATGTATGTATTTGTCACAATGACCTTGTATTTAACTCATTTTACCTTGCACTTCTCTTCTTGTAGAAAGATACCAACTTAAATTTTTAGTAGTAAACGTACGGTCACATTTGGCAAATATTTACTCAAAAAAGCGTAACCATTTGTTTTAAGCTGAAAGTCCATACCAAGCGTTTACGCGTTTCTCGCGTTCTAAACAACTCTCAAAAAAGTAGAATCAACGTAGTCGTACGTTTTAAGTTACACACTTAAGCTGTGTTCACATTATGTGTATTTGCCATGTGGAATGTCACTTTTCTACCCATATGTGATTTCATGTGTATGTCAAAATTTGAGTTTTACATACGGTTTATAAATTACATGTTCATATGTTGGTTATGTCACATACATATGTACTTACCTGTGTTAACTCCTTTTCAAGTTTTCCCTCCATTTTCAATAATAAATTTGTGTAGTTTTTTTTTGTATTTTTGTTTTACTATTAGGTATAAATTATATTTATTAAAATTTCAATTAATTTTTGCCGCCACAAAATTTTGGTTATAAAAAACAGCTGATGTCAGATGGTTTGTCACTTGAAAATAAAACTCGTTCTAAATACAAAAATGTCATATGTATTGCACACAGAGAAATAACACATGATATTGTTTGAAGGTGTTCAGACTATATGTACAAATTTGACATGCGAAAAAGTGACAGTCCACATGACAAATACACATAATGTGAACACAGCTTTAATAGCGTAGGAAGCGTTGACGCTTGAAAAGCGAAAAGTTCGTTTACTTTCTACTTTTGAATGGGTCGCAAGCGTCGAACAGCTGACATTGACAAATGAAAAGCAAATTTATTTTAAATGTGATGTCACTAGGAAATATGACAGTTTGAAAAACATTTTTTATATGAAATTGACAAACACATCGATAAAAAATTTCATATAAAAAAAAAATCAGCTGAACTTACGACATCACCTCCGAAAGTACATTGCGGCGAAAAATCTTCACATGTAACAATGTAACTTGTGGACCTTCAGCTTTAGCACAAATTAGTTTGACGTTGTTTACTCTTACAAAAGTTTTGCAAGATCAAACATCATCAAATAAATTAAAACTAAATATTTGTTGTGCTTTGGCCTAAAGAATAGTTTTAAAGAAAAGTTGTTTTTTTAAATAAATAAACGAGTTCAAATACGCTCGTAGGTAACTTAGTGGTTACGTCTTTTTTGGCAAATATTTGTTAAATGTGACCGTATCTTAAGAGTAATAATGATGTTGTGAAAGAAATACAACTGATTCAATTTCATGTTTAAAAATCATATTTTCTTAGTAAATGTTTTATTGGAAAAACAAAATTCCCATAATAATAAACTTAAAAATGCTAATCAATTGATTTAATGCGTAATATAGGTTTAAAAAACTTATAGTGTAACAATTTTTGTTAAATTATTACACAAGTATGTATGTATGTACATATAAATATGTATTATTATTGTGACCATTAGATAAAAATGCATGAAAGAATTTATAAAATTGGGAATTTCCCATATTATAGTAATTCTGCATTAAAAATTTTTCTTTGTACAAATAATAAACTAAATTGGCCTAATACCAATATTCGGTACACGGCTATACATATTTTAATCAAATACCGAAACTTTTACAAAGAGAAAAATATAGATTCTAGAATTTTTAAGGTGATAAGAGTTTTTAATATACATACATAATTAAAAGAATACAGAAATTTATAGTTGATTGTAAAATATTTAAGAATACAATTCCTTAAAAAATTTTGTCCATTCAAGATGAAAAACCAAGAATTATGAAGTGCGCAATTTAGTGCTTGGGACACGTTAAAACTATATAAACATGTAAATGAATTTAAATAAAATGTCTTTTTTTAGAACTACATAGTACATTTTAAAAGTTTTGGTTTGTTGCGGATTAGGCCGAATTTCCAATTATTAATTAGTTTTGTATAAATATAAATGACACTTTGAGAGGATCAGTTTCAGTACCTACATATATAAGGCTCGTAGCTCATGGTTCAGTATATATAGTACATACACCGAGTATACGACCACCAACAGCTGTATTGTTTTTTTTTATACCCTTCACCTTCATGAGAAGGGTATATACAAGTTTGGCATTCCGTTTGTAATTTCCACAATAAAATTTTCCGACCCTATAAAGTAAATATATTCTAGATCCTCATAGATAACATGGATTAAGCCATGTCCATCTGTCTGGATGTTGAAATCAGTTTTTGAAGTCCCCAGATATCTTCGGGATCCAAATCTTCAATAGTTGTGTCAGACATGCTTTCAAGAAGTTTGCTATTTAAAAACAGTAAAATCGGTTTTGGTCAACTAGAGTTATGGACCGATATGTGAGACAACCTCCATAAAAATTTGATATTTTTTGTCCATTTTATTGCAATATTTTGAAATATATTGCAGATAATACCATGAAATTTTGTATACGTTGTTTTTATGATAAAAGAAGAAAGTGAGCGGAAAATAGTATGAATCGGTCCATGATAGCCCCCATACAAAAATCTTCCCGAAATATTGCTCAATTATACATAAATGCCTATAAAATTAGAATATCAAGACGAAATTCAGCAAAAATAAGTTTTATGCAAAAATAAATCGCAAAACGAAATTTTTTTAGTTCGGTCCATGTTTGACCATAGCCCCAATATAAAGTCCACTTTCAAAATTCACTTAAATACGTATAAAACAGATATAAATAATGTTAAACGGCTAAAATTTCACATAAATAATCCTTATAGGTAAATAAATTGTTGTAGTAAATTTTATGGTGGTCGGCCTAGAATTGGTCATAGCTGCCATATAAGAACCATTTCCAAAAAACAAATAAATTCGGGTCAAAAAATATTCTTTTCGGATTTAACCCATATTTGGTCCATATTTTATAATCATGATATATATCGTTGTAAAGGTAGTTTTAATACCTTTTATTTAATGTATTACAAATTATTAGACACCCAGTAGTTTCCCAGTATATATTTTCAACTTTACGGGCCCGCCCCCTCGAAAATAGGCATGCCCGCCAACAAATTTTTTTGCTGGCATCTGCTCTAAAAGCAATATTTGATGAAGTTTTTTTTTTTTTTTTTTGAGCAAAGTCACTAAAACCGAATTGTTCCCCTTTTTTATACTCTGTTTGTTAAATTACACTCAAGATTATTATGAACATCAGACAAACTCTGTAAATTATGGTAAGAATTGCATCCACAACAAAGGTGAAGGCTATATAAGATTCGGCATAGCCTAATATAGCACTCTTACTTGTTTTTTTTCTAAAATGGGCCTTATATGTTATCTATGACTAATTATGAACTGATCGCAATTCGTTTTCAGACATTTATGCTTGTTAAAGTGATTTTCGGAGGTTGACCATGGGCTAAGTTGAGTTATTGTCTTATCCGATTTAATATTTAAATTGGAGTTAGCCAAGTAAATAGACATTTAATTGTCCAAATTCCAAACTCTGATTGCATGACAATTAGTTCACTTACAAATAACTTTTGGCGGCCACATAATTAAAACATAGTTCCCATCTCACCCAATTTGAAATTGTTAATGCTTCGTTTGCAATTTTAACGATATTTTTCCACAATAATTATATCTTACGCTCTTAATTCTCTATCATCAATTTATTTATTATTATAATAATACGTTATTTTGCGGTAATACATTTGCGGGGCATTTTGAACACATAATTTAAAACATTTTCCATTTTGTTTTAATATTAGTTTTTATAATAACATATTTTTAAATTGTTGCCCAAAAATATTGTTGGTAAGTAATAGAAAAGAGTTTTTATTATAAAGTTTTATAATGTTAGGTATGGGTAAAGCAGCAATTTGTTCCGAACAAGAAACAACTTAAAAACCTCTAATGAAACCGTATAAATAAATTGCTCCAGAGGAAAATTATAATACGACATCAATCATTTAAATACATCTGGGATAACTACAAATATTGCTCCCGAACAGCTCCCGACAAGGGAAAAACAAATACAAGAGAAGATTAAATTATAAAAAGGATCTTTCAAGCTGATAGATTTAAAACTTCCAGGCAAATATAGGTTTGATTGAAGTACATCTGGAACAATAAGACGAAGACTTAATGAAGTCTATCTTTGTGGCTGCATCGTACAACTCAAACTTTTTGTTTCGAAAAAGAATATAAAATCAAGGCAAGAGTTTGCAAAAGAAAATTTCAAATTTTTTTTAGAAAAACGTGCTTTGAAGTGATGCATCAAAATTGGTATGTATGGTGTCCGATTATTCGGCAGCATCATCCAAAGTTTTCCATAAAAACAATTAAACACGCGGTGGTAATATAATGGTTTTGGATATGTTTTTTTGACACAAGATTGAACCAATAGCCAGAATTTCTTGAAAAAATGGAACAACATTTACATACATACATATCTAAAAATATATTAGAAATTCCAATGATACAATGCGTTGAAGAAAATTTGCCGCTACTATGGAATTTTAGGCACGACAAACTTCACTTCACGACTTGTGAAGCGTTGTTTAGAGGTACAAACATATATAAATGTTTTAAAATGGCCTGATCTCAATGCAATTGAGAACTTGTGGAACAATGTTGAGAGAAGTTTGAAAGAGAAAAACCGCAAAAATTTAGTTAAATTATGAAAAAACATTGAAGCGGTCCTGAAAGCTATACCCATTTCAATGTGCAGGCATTTGGTCGAAAGTGCGCCAAATAGATGTCTTCATGTGATAACAAATAAGGGCTAACCGACAAAACATTAAAGGGAAATTTGTATTTATTTGTCGGAAATTGGAAAATTATTAGGAATAAAAAACAAGTAAGAAAGTATAGTCGGTCAAGCCCGACCATATAATACCCTACACCCAGTACAAGTATAAAACAGTTTTTCAGATAAGGGCGTTATATGGGAATATGACCTATTGTGAACCGATCATCCAAAAATTTAGTGTCATAATGTCTGTGAATATAAATAATGTGTTAAACTTTATCTCGATACATATAAATACTTTTAAACGATTTATGGAACTTAAAGTGAATTACGGAGAGGGTCTTATATGGGAGTTTCGACTAATTATGGACCGACCATTATAAAATTAGGTGTCATTATTTCTGTATATAAGAAACTTATTTGTGTCGAATTTTATTTGATTACCAAAATTTTTAAGAAATTTATGACCGTTAAAGAGCTTTTCGAAAGTGGGCCTCATATGAGAGCTACGACTAATTATGAACCGATCATAATAAAATTGTACCGTATTATTTGTATATACATATATGAAATATGTTTGCGTTCAATTTTATTCGGATAACAACATCTTGAAAAGAGTTATGCTATTTTAAGTGATTTTCGGAAGTGGGCCTTATATGGGAGCTACGACTAATTATGGACCGATCGTCATAAAATTCTGCCATGTTATATGTATATGTACGAAACATATTTGTGTTCAAAATTATTTGGATACCAACATTTTGAAGAGAGTTATGCTCTTTTAAGTGATTTTCGGAAGTGGGCCTTATATGGGAGCTAGGACTAATTATGGACCGATCGTCATAAAATTCTGCCATGTTATATGTATATATACGAAACATATTTGTGTTCAATATTATTTGCATACCAACATTTTTAAGAGTGTTATGCTCTTTTAAGTGATTTTTGGAAGTGGGCCTTATATGGGAGCTACGACTAATTATGGATCGATCTTCACGAAATTTGTAAATGTGCTTTAGCTTCATTTACTACTCATCTGTGGTAAATTTTGTTTGCACACTTGCATAATTCAAAGATTTATGATCGGTAAACCCCAATTTCGGGAGTACATTTGTATGGGGGCCAGGTGAAATAATGGACCGATTTCCACCAGTTTCAATGCCATCCATCTTTGGGCCGAAAAATATCACGTACCAAATCTTATCGAAATATCTTCAAAATTGCGACCTGTACTCTGCGCACAAGCTTTACATGGACAGCCAACCAGACGGACGGACAGACGGTCATCGTTGAATCGACTGAGAAAGTGATTCTGAGCCGATCCGTATACTTTAAGGTGGGTGTTGGGCCAATATTTCTGTTCGTTACAAACATCAGCACAAATCCAATATACCCTCCCCACTATGGTGGTGTAGGGTATAAAAAACTTTTCTTATTGAAGCCAAAGCACAATATTTAGTTTTATTTGATACTATTTGATCATGCAAAACTCGTGTAAGAAAAAAAAACCTCAAACAAACTTGTTCTAAAACAAGAGGTTACGCTTTTTTGAGTAAATATTTGCCAAATGTGACCGCACCTTAAGGACATCTAATATAAATATTTTATAATCAAATTTATCACAATAAGGCCAAGGCAATTGTTTACATCTCGTAATGCGAGTAGTAATTGTAAATACATACAATTGTCATATATTAAATACATGCATACATATATGTATTTGTACATTTATTTAAATATTTAAAAATATAATCAACATGATTAATAAGGTGCGTATTTCACACATGCGTTAATCGTTTTCATTTCAGTTGCAAAAATATTATATAACAAATTAAATGGCTCAAAATAACAAAATAAAGCATTTAAAATAAATATTTATCATTAACAAAATAACGTTTAAGAATGAATTTAAAAAATATATACTCGTACATTTTACATATGTATGTATGAACGTACATACATATATAACACCTCAGCATGAAGAAGCTAATTTTCAAAATAAACAAATTAATTGATAAATTTTTACAAACACTAATACGTACAACACTCATACACATACGATTTGAATATACGAGTACGAAAATAAATCAAGTCCAAGTTTTATCGACATACCTACCTGCCTACATACTCGTACTATTACAAATCATAGTTTATTTGTACGGAAATAATTGAATTAATAAATATTTAAGGGACATTAACAAAAAAAAAAAAAAAAACAACCCTTTACATGATGATTGTTTTTAATTTTAAAATTTAATCATTGCAAAGTTTACATTGACAATTTATTTTGATGTACATACATACTCGTATTGTAGATAAGTAAACAAATTTCAATGAATTATTTATAAAATCGGTTCATAACACAACCAATAATTATTGAATAATGACAGGGAACTAAATCTCGCCAAAATGTTACTGAAGAGAACGAAATCCAGAAGCTCACTACTAACTCACCAAAAACTAAAAGTACAATCTAGACCATCAACATTTCTTAAAGAAAAACATGGAACCGATCTATATACCGATCGAATATATAAGTATGTATGTACATCACAATATGATCTTTTAGACTAAGATTGTGGTAATCAAAGAAGGGATTGAATGGTTTCAGATTAATGATAACCTCGGCTTTTTTTGTATTTAAAAAATTATAAAAAACCATATGGTTAACTCTTGGAATAAGCTAGAATATAAAGAGATTGTCTAGGTTCCACAACACTGTGACATCACAAGGGCTGGGTGAACCATTAGGATCTTATTGGTAAAATCTAAAATTTAATAGACTACCGAGCCAACAATTCGTAATGACTTATTATTACGGAAAAACTTTTCTTACTTTTCAATGACTACTATATAACACTATTTAGAAGTAGTTTGGTAAAGGCTGACATATGTACATATATTTCTAGATTTGTATAAGTACTTGCATGGTGTAACTATACAAGGTGAGTGCAAATCAGCAACAAATACAACACAATAAAGAAACAACAGGCATTTTGTTGGTGTAAAATAATGTACTACTGTCAAAAACACTTGAAAAAGTATTACTTTTGACATAAGTAAATTGTAAACAAAACCAGTCAGCTGTGCTACTGCACCCACCTTGTATAGTTACACCATGAGTACTTGTTTTTGTAATTCTGAATTACTTCATAATAAATTTCATTCAAACTTTCAATGATAACATTTTTGTTAATTCAAATATTTTTTCTTCACTACGAGTATTTTGTTTATTTTTTAATCTCTTGAACAATGAATGAGAAATAATTTTTTAAAGACAATTTGTGACAGATTTAAAGTAATATGTTATTTAAGTCTCTCAGCAAACGTTCCATCAAAAATTAGAATTTACCTGTGGGGATTTTTGGGAGGGACTCCTGAAAGGTTCCAGAAAGCAAGATTTTTATACTTTGAATTCCCACTAGATTATTAGATTAAGTGCAATATTTCGTAATTTTTGTTTTTTTTTTGCTTAAAACTTGCTTCTCTGTAAAGTTGGTAGTAAGGAAATCATGCTAATGGTATTCGCTTATTTACTGCTTCTTAGTATGGCATCACAGTAAGCTAATACAAGGGTCACTTTTTAGCTTCCTAAAATCGAATCTTTTACTAATTAGCCTAATCGATTTGTAATTTGTAAAAGTTACGACCTGTTTAGGTTTTTTTAATATTTGTTGAGATAGACCTTTTATTCGAATACGGTTTTTTTTAACATAAATTTCATATTTTCCCGGCTTCTTTAAATGAGAAGTATTTTTTGAGCATAGGATGTCTCAATTTTATAGTTTAAACCGCACTTAGAGTATTCTATAACCGAAACAGGATACCGGTTAACCGGTTTCGAATATTTTATAATTTCGAATTTTTCGACAGTCCGGTTTTGTTTTTGCATCGGTTAACCGGTTTTTGTAATTAAGAACTTTATTTAATTTTTGTCAAAAAATTTCAAATTTCCTTAACTTTTGTACTTCTTTTGCCTGCTTATAATAAATTTTGAGATTCTATCAAAAATCTCCCGTTGATTAAAATAAGCTGTAAAAACTAACAAATAAATAACTAAAGAAACACTGTTTGTAAAAAATAAAATCTTTTCGGTTCCAAGACCTAATCCAACTCATTAACATTATGTTTGCAATGTTTTCTCTTTTATGAGGTCTCCAAAAATCCTGCATATTTTTGACAAACTTATTAAAATTTGCTTTGCAAAAATAGAACTTACAAACTTTGCAAATAACTCTTTTCAATGTTAACTATGCACAACCATGTACTTTCTACATGGAACAGAAATTGCAAAGAGAATATAAAAATTTCAAAAACTTTGCAAATTTGAGGGTGCTGTGGCTTAATTGGTTACCGCATTCGATCATTAAGCATGAGTTGGCATTTGTAGCCCGGGTTCGATTACCAGCCGCTGCCACTCAAACAACATCAGTTTCTGATAATTATTAGTTTTCTTCTATCTATCATAACTAATATTTATCACAGCGCCCTCCTTCGGTGGAAGTAAAATAATTAAGTAAAGGCTATAAAATCATGCTTTAACATTAATGCGCCTACTCACCACCAGAGGCGCTACAATGCTGCACTAAAAACAAACAGAATGCGCAATTGCAGAGTTATGATATAAAAAGCTTTCTTCTTTCACCACCCCTACTTTTTCAACTATCCCCTTTTTAAAGAAAGTAACGCAGGTATATATAGGCTTATTAATTGCCTGAGTGTTACTTCTCTTTTATAAAAAAAAAAAAAATTACACTTATCAAATTCCAAGTTATCACTTATCAAAATGTATAATTCTGAAGAACATAAAGTTTTGCAAATTGACGAAAAATTGTGCAAAAGTGCAAAATTAAAAGTTGATAAGCTGTTTTGTGGAATAGCGCCCTGCTGTTCGCTTCTCAGATGGCCTCAGGTGAACTACTTGCAAAGGACTGTTTCCTTGGAACATAGCCTAACATGGTACAAGCTGAAAAAACTTTTTGAATTTGTAGTAAAATATAAAATGAAATATTTTCTGGAACTCAATTTGCAAACTAACTTAAATTTTAAAAATTGATTTGTTTTTGTCAACGTCATTAGTTATGCAAGTTCGTAATGTAAAATTGTATTTTTATTTACATTACATACAATACTTGTAATTATTAATTATCTTAAACAAATATAAATATTTAGAATTAACTTGGCAGAATATTTGCGACGTATAATTTTCATATTTATTTGTAGAAGAACTAAACTTTTGGCAGCAATTTTGTCTATAAGAGGCGACAATTAGAATTGTTTTGCAAAGGTCGGCATAAATAATTGGGCAAATTATAAAATGAGAACCATAATTCGGAGAAAGAAAGTTTTTAACATGCTGTTACTACTATTCATGTTTAATGTTCTCTTTATGCCGACCACTGATTTAAATGTACATAATGGTTTAAGACAGAACAGTTTTCGAACTTTATGTATTTCAATTCTCCAAATGTAGTGTATAAATTATTAGCAATCAACATCAATAAAGGCGGATAAGATTTGTTAATACACATGATTATTATTTAACATTTATTATTTGTATTTCCAACTAAACTAAAAGTTAATAACAAGAATGAACATTAACATTTAACAAAGTTTAATAATTATTTTTTTATTATTATAATGGCAATTCTTAGTTCTAAGAATATTTAGTTAACATTTTGGCGAAATTATTTAAATTAATAACTAATACTTGTATTATTTGTTAAATAGTTAATAGTGTTAATAGTAATAAACGTATTTACGAGTATAATTAAAAATGTCAACATTTATAAACGAATACAAGTTTTATATTTCAAGTGCAGGGGCTTGGTTTAACTCATGGAAGAAAATAATTTTTTTACTTAATACTTAAAAATATTCAATATTGTTTCTTTATGCGATGCAGACATTCTTAATACGGTCAACAAAACTTAAGGTCGTGATACACTATCCTACACAATCGTACGATTCATTCAGTGGAAAATCGGACCGATTTCTATCACACTCAACAAAAAAAATCGCAACAAAGTCTGTCATAGGTGCCACACTATTACACAAAAAAGATGCAAAAACATATGTTTTTGCCAATGTAAACAAACGCAGTTTTCCGCCATTTAAATTACATTGACATTGTTGTTTTCTTATCAGCTGTATTAGAAAATACAACTCTGATCGCATACAAACTAATATTTTATGAAAAATTTTAAAAACTTTTGCAAGTCGGACAAACTTGTCAAAAAAAATCTGTCATTTATGGTGTTTTCTTTTCTGAAATAAAATGTTACACCTTTATTATGCACATTTTTATAATGTTTACTCCACATTTTAAAGATGTCGCATTTTTAATGGCCAGAATAGAACATAAAATCACAACAGTGTAACACTTTTTTCATGTACAGCTGTTTTTGTTTTTTTTGTTAAAAAAAAGAAGCAGATAGCTCCCTGGTAAGATCGCTTGAAATAAGACAATGAATATCTCTCAAAAAGACCAATGGCACCTTTCCGACTAATACGCAAATTCTTCTTAAACTATAAAAATTATATACATGTATATAAACATACATTCCATACATATATAAGAAGTAGGATATATGTATGTATTGTCCTATGAAATTTGACATACATCAACTTCAGAGTAGTCATTAATTACGTTCTCTTTCACTCGCAGTTGTGGATTTCTTTCCATAATCATATCAAACATTTCATCATCATTAGATGATGAAGATGAATCCAACAAGTCATCCATAATTTTCAGCACATAAAAAAGTAGTAATATTTTCCATTTTGTATATTTTTTTTGTTTCCTAACACAAATACACATTCATAAACAAAACAAATGTCAGCTGTTTTATCGTGCGATTCTCCCCCTCTAAAAATACAGAGTGTGAGAATGGTGCAACATTTTTTAAATTTATAGTGCGACATTTATAGAAAAGAACACACTACACTTTAGCAGTGTTGACATTTTTTCAGAAAAGAACACAAAAAAATTAAAAAAGTTGCGAAAAGGAAAAAACGTGTAACATTTTTGGCAGAAAAGAAAACGACATTAGTTAAATTTTTAGGTAGTGTGCATACTTTATGAACACACACGATTTTTTTGACATACCGTACGACTAAATAGGACAGTCATTAGTGTGAAAGGCACATCTTTGATACATACAAATGAGAACATAAAAAGACAATTTAAACAAACAATCTAACAAATGTATCTTTAAAATTTAAAAGTATTTAGATACAATGAGTTTTACGTATTTAAAAATATTAACGAATATTTGCACTTTATTATTGTTGGTGGGCAAACACAAAATCGAAGTTTTTTTTTTAAACATAAACGAGCATTTGAATGTTTACGCATTCAAATATTTAATTAGGATTTTATTTGTTTTAACCCTTTAAGATCTTAGTTGAAAAATTGGGTTTTTAAAATATATATATGTACTTCCTTTAAACACTTTAATTTAAAATTGTTTAATAAATTTTATTCAATTTGTTTTATCCTGGGCAATTGGAATCAAAATTGTCAATAAAAGTTTTTACAAATAAACACCTGACATATTTAAATATTGGTAGTTTTGTTTTAATTGTGCAAATTAATCTGAAGAAACCCAGCAAACATTTAGATTTGATCAAGTTTAGAATGATTAAAAATCAAATACTTTTCGGTCACTAATATAATATTTGCAAGAGATTAGGAAATTTTAACTTTCTCAACATTTGTAATTTCAAATTTTAATATGAAATGAAAAAAAAACAAATAATTGCTGGGTTTAAGCTGCTATTTAGCTTTTAGTTATTGTTAAATAAAATCTGCATAGGGAAACAAAAATTAACATACAATGTTGTGTTGAAACAATGAAAGGTACTCGTATGTATTTTGCTTCATGGCAAATGATGGATGTTAGGTTTTTTTCCTCAATTTCTTGTTAAGTATTGTATTGTAAACTTATGAAAATGTTTTTTTTTTTTTAGCTAATGACTTTGAATGGACAGACCGACCAAGCGACAGCCAGTACAAGTTTTATATAAATTAAACACAATTTTCTTAAGCTGAACGTCATGCAACATAATTTCTTTCAAAAAAATATGCTAAAAAAAAGTATTTGGCTACGAGTAAATATGTATGCATAAATAATATTGTATGTAGTAAATCATTCATTATTTACTAACTACTTTTTGTTGTTTACATTGTTTCAGTTTTTGTTTTAAGCTGTGTTTACATTATGTGTATTTGTCATGTGGACTGTCACTTTTTCGCATGTCAAATTTGTACATATAGTCTGAACACCTTCAAACAATATCATGTGTTATTTCTCTGTATGCAATACATATGACATTTTTGTATTTAGAACGAGTTCTATTTTCAAGTGACAAACCATCTGACATCAGCTGTTTTTATAACCAAAATTTTGTGGCGGCAAAAATTAATTGAAATTTTAATAAATATAATTTATACCTAATAGTAAAACAAAAATACAAAAAAAAAAAAAAAAACTACACAAATTTATTATTGAAAATGTAGAGAAAAATTGAAAAGGAGTTAACAAAAGTAAGTATATATGTATGTGACATAACCAACATATGAACATGTAATTTATAAACCGTATGTAAAACACAAATTTTGACATACACATGAAATCACATATGGGTAGAAAAGTGACATTCCACATGACAAATACATATAATGTGAACACAGCTTTACTTGTATTGTCTTGATTTTTGAAGCATTTTTTGCTCGAGTCGATTTTTATTGTTTCCATTAATGGCCCACAATTTAACAGCACGAAAACAATAAGAAACAATGAACAAACATTAATTGTATAATACCACTATTATAAATATCCATATAATAGATATAATATCTTTTGTTAATGTTGCTTTAAAAAATATTGTATAATTTTGAAAAACTATTTATAATTTAACTGTTAATTCAGATTATTTGTGATTTGGTGCCAATTTCAAAATAAACGTCGAAATTAATTAATCACAGAGTTGCTACAGTTTGCTTCATTTGTAACAAAGCTGTCAATTGTCAGCTGCTGGAAATCTTCTTGAGTACTTCAAACTCGTAATTTATTTAAAGTATTTAAAGAATAGTTTTAACCCCTTAGAGCCATCCCTAACCCTGCCTTTACACATGCAAGTACTTGCATGCGAGTGCCGTGTACGTATTATATACAAAAACTTATTCGAAAAACTCGACTAGCTCTGCAAGTGAAAAAAATGTGAGTGTATTGAGTTACTTGCATGTGTAAACCTCGGGTTAATACCGGCTGTAAGTGGAACGTTAACGCTGATACCCCATCCCTAAACAAAAGCGGCAACGTTATGTCAAAACGATAAAAACAGGGTTATCAAACAAATAAATACAACTACCCTGTTTATTGTTACAACTGAACATTGTTTTTTTTTGATTTTTTGTTTTGTTTTGCAACTAACTTCACTGTGCCTTGTCAAACGCCTTGTCAAAATCGGGTTTTCCAATGGCAAAGCGTTGCTCCTTTATTACGTTTAAAATTTCATTAAATGATTCCGCCTTTTATTGCGGTCTAAATATAAAAATTAACGAATATTAAAAACACATTCATTTTTTCAACTTCATTTTGCTTCCATTTTCTCATAATTTTGTAATTTAATAAAAATTTATTCACAAATATAAAATTTGCTTAACACAAAATTAGAAAACACATTGAAGAAGAAATAAAAGACAATGTCAAAAACAAATAAATATCCCAAGACAAGAATGACAGCAGCAACAGAATTGCCAAGTACAAACAAGCCTGTACTCAAGTCTCGGCAATTCTTTGCCCTTCAAACCGACCTTTCCTCTCACACCCACAAACACAAGACTTGCGCAAATAAAGTTGCCTAATCTGAAAGCGGTCATACTCGTCTTATCTTCCCCTCATCCCGATGGCTAAAAGGTAAACAATTTTGCTGAAATATTTTCTTTGTATAAATGGGGACTTATGTACATATATCGCGGACTTTTTCCATATTCGTAAAATAAGACAAAAATTATTTGGTTTGGTTATTTTAATTAGGTTCAAAGTTTTATAATGGTATATGGCCGGTATTTACACATTAAAGAAAAATCTGTAAAAATGTTTAGTGCGTTTCAAAAGCCAACTTTTTCATTCCCGGAAATATTCCCATTGTTTTGTATATAGAAAATTTGGAATTTTATGCCCTTAATAATTCCTTTTAGCACATTTGTTTTAAGTCGAAATTACTCATCTTTTAAAGCCAATTTTTACGATATATTGATTTTTTTTAACTTTAAGTTAAAATAATAATTTTTGCATGAAAATTGTTACTGCATATAACTTCAGGTTAAAAAATAAGTAGAATTTTTTGATTCACAGAGAAAACTATTTTTGGGCGTGATAAGTGGTTTTTTGCGAACAGAGTGATACGTCTTATTGATCGAATTTTTATATTGTGGTTGATAACTTTTTGTTCAGATGATTTCATTCAAAATTCCTCTTAACTTGTCTGTTTTTGGAAACGAAAATATCTATGGATTTAAATAATGCATTTGATAGGCCATACATTTGATCATCACAACGCATGTGAATATTGTTACTTTCAGAGGGAAGATTGTAAAGAAATTAACGATATAATCTACAAACATTTTCGGGAATTTTTAAAAACTATTGGCTGCGTAACTTAAAACAGCGTGATTTTTATTTTTAATTTGTATATTTTATTTTGAAACATTGAAACAATAAAAATGTATTCAAAGTCTTTGCTATTGTAAGTTATGACCTTTCCTCATCTTTCTGACAATATTTGGGTTCCGCGCCAAAATCATTTTTGAGGCCAACGAATCAAGATACCCTATTCTGAAGTAAAGCGTATCCCAGAGAGTGCATTCTGTATCAATCGAAACAAATAATAGTCAGACGGGGCAAGCTCTGGACTAAAAGGCGGTTGAGGCAAAACTTATCAGCCACTTCTTTCTTAAGAACATTTTTCCGATTAGAAACCCTAGAATTGACACACAATTTTGTACAAGAACTTAAATGTAAATTTAACTCTCACTACAAAATAGTTTAAGTTTAATTGAAAGATGGTTAGGAGAAATATTGGACTGGTTTTTAACCCATTTCAATAGGCTTCCTTGAGGCAATAAAATTATTTTTGTATGTTGATTACAAAGTTTTTAATTATGCCAAACAAAAGAGTGGATGCTTAAAGCATAAAAGTAGTACTTGTTTGTTAAAAAAAAAAACCAACTTGAAATGGAAAATACTAAAAATAATTTAAATTCATAAAAAAGAATCCATGGTGAAATTAAATACCAGGTGAGAACAACAGGCATTTTTGTTTGTGTAATACTTTTGTTACTGTCAAAAACAATTGTGATTTTTGTTTGTTTTTTTTATTTTCTCAAAGAATTTTTCTTTAAGTTACGCATAATATTTATTTTAATATACAAGTAATACGTAATTTTGCAAAGTAAAACATGCAAAATTCTTTATTTTCAAAATTTATGTATGTATAGATATTGTATAGCAACAACGCATTTTTTCTGCAGCAAAAAATAAATCACTTTAAAGAGGAATCTTAATATTTATCTTACAAAAAAAAATAACACTTTTAGCAAAATAACTCAAAAAACAAACAAACTATTTAATATAATATAGATTTTTTTAACACTTTTAAGCTATTTTACGCAGATAAAACGGCGACAAGAACACACGTTTTTCAAAAACAAAATAATTTTGTAACGTTTTTATATAAACTTTAACTATTTGTAAACAACTTTTTGACATTTTCAATTTCACCATGAATAGAGCAAAAAATAATCAGCTGGCGCTTTGCTGTCACCTGGTATAATTTCACCATGAAAGAATCCATTTTTTTTTATTAACATTCTAAACGGCCATATTAAGCAGCCCGCTAAGCCATTGATCTTGATCATTGAATAATGAGCATATGCCAACAGTAAGTCCAAAATAATAACAACAGCACCAAACGCTGTACGGATGCAATAAGGTATTTTATAATTTTAAGTTGCACTCTTCAAGAAAACTTATTTCCATATTAAAAAAAAAACAAATAAAACTGGATGGTTTGGTATCAAGTTGTGTTTTTTGTTTTTGGTATAAGACATTGGATGTTACGACTATTTATACAAAGTGGTTGACATACTTTTGATTTACAAAAACCAAAAAAATAAAAAGAAAAATTAAAAAAAAACCTACTGACGCATACTATACATATGTACGTGTTTCAAGTTGTTATAGTGGTTAGTAAGTCATCATCTTCATCATCATCATCATCTTCATCATTATCATTATTATTTTTATTGCTATTATTCGCATTCACAACATGATGATCGTTGAGATCTTGATCATCATTATCATCAACTTGACTAATTAAAAGTGCAACAAACCAAAACTAGATTTTGTTTTTTCTGTTACAAGTTGGTCAAAAGAGTGTAAAATCCAAAACGGAATAAGCAACCACTTTTATTTTTCATTAAAGATGAATGCTGACTGATGCATTACTATTGCTAATAATTATCATAATGTTGCGTAATAACTTCAAATGTTTATACGCTCAAAGAAAACAAAAACTTGGCTAAAAAATTCATACGTACTCGTACATACATGAGCTTTTCAAAATATTTCAAACTAATTTGAATATGTATGCTGGATAAATATCTTGATGGTTGACATAAATTTTATTCAATCCAAAAGCGGTGTTCATTGGAAAATTATGTAATATGTACTAGCTTTTTGAACCCGGCATTGTCCGGGCATTTCTTATCTTTTATTCCTGACCGCTGACCATTTGAAATTTTGAAATGCCCCTTATTAAATGTTGTTTTATCAAACACTCTTCCGTTACCAAAAATTTAAATTTATAAATCGTAGATTGTTAATCCGATTCTTTGACAATTTGCAAACTTAAATTTAAAGTTTTTATAGTTTAAAGTCCGCTTTCTTAATGTGTCGACAAACTGCCTGTTACTAAAGGTCAACATCAATTTATTAGACTGATAATATGTCCGTTAACAATTTTGGTTTTCTCAATATACCGACAAAAACATGATTTTCATTTGGCAATACCTCTCAAAATTTATGTGAATATTGGGAACTCTGTCTTCAAGTGACAGGTTGTTGACATAAATCAGCTGTTTTCCAAATGTGAAAAAATAACAAAAAATTATATCAAGAAAACAAATATTTTAAAAAATAAATAATATTTTAAACGATGACGGATAAAAAGCAACGTGGGAAAAATTTTACTACTGAAGAGGAATTGCTGCTTGTGATGTTAATTAATGTTTATTCCTTTATTAAATTTTTTTTCTAAAATCTATTTAATTTTTTTACAAAAACTCAAGGTATTGCCACATAAAAAATATGAACAGCAGTCAGCTGCTTGAATTTATCTGTACAACAAATAAATAATCAGCAGATGAGGGCCGGTTAGTTTTGCGACAGAATAAAAGCAGTTTTTCGTTGGGAAAAAAGATAATCGCGTAATGAGAAAACAGCCCTAAATGGTACAATCTGAACTTTTTGTGTCTTTTGATCATAATGTGTAAAATCCTAATTGTTGCTGAAAATTTTGTGCCAATAAAGAAACCGATATTCAAGACTAAAATAAATATGACCAACATAAGAAAAAATTAATACTTTTTTATAGATCATAATTTGAGTACAATTTGTCAACAAAATGTTTGAAACGAAAACATTTAACAATAGCATCTCTGCAAACTGTACTTACAGTACAGTTCATAAACAGCGTTGTCATTTTGACGCCTTTCGGGTATTTTTTTGGTGCTTTTTTGCTTTTTAAATACCCGAAATTTTCCAAAACGGGTATTTATAGCACTTTTTACAATTTCTCACAGTGCTTTTTTAAGAAATTAAAATTGTTGGTACTAAAACATTTTACTACTATTATTTAAGCACGCCTGATACTTTTTAGTATTCAAAATTTGACATAGACCAGCAAAAGATGAGTTAAAGACACATTGTATTTGTTGTAATTGTGAAACTAAAGCCCGATATAGTGATCTACTACGTCATAGTCATACAAAAAACATGAAAAAGTAACAGATTCGTGTAAAAGTTTTTGTTATATTAGTATAATAAATCAATCAATCGATGTCAAACAAAAATTTAAAAACTTATCAATCATAAGGAATATCAATCTTGGTGGTTTTTTACCCGCAATTTTGTTAATTTTTACCCTTTTTTACCTTTTTTTATGCTTTTGATGGTGCAAGAGTTGGCATCACTGTTCATAAATACGCTTTGTCGACTGGCATTTATACTCGTATATTAAGATTAATATACGGGATTCTCTAATGTTCTCATTTTTTTTTTATTGTACAAAGCTAAAAATTCAATTCTATCTCTTTAAAGAAATTGAATAAAAAAGGTACCAAAAAAAAGCACCAAAACTATTAAGTATTTTCGCTATTTTTCTGAAATTTCCGAACCCATGTAACATACTATAAAACTTTGATCCCTTAAATAAATCTATACTTAAAAGCTTAAGCACTTAATAATCCTTGAAGGTTGTCTATCGAAAAAGTACTTTCCTAATAAACATTTTTCTGATTACATTACAAACAAAAACATTTTACATTAGTTCATTATTTTTCCACCCATAGTTACCGTCTAACTGTCGTTTTATAAAAAAAGTTACTTTGCAAATAAATCTACGAATCTACGACGCTAAAAAATAATTTTTGTCAACTAAGAAAAAGTATGCAAAAGGTAGTAAAAAAGTACCCATCTATATTTCGTTATATAAAGCCATATTTAACATTTCAAGTCTGCATCTCCTTTTTAACCGTTATTTCCTTCTAAAGGCCTTATTATGAACATAGTACTTCTCAAATATTTATTTTTGTGATTGCATTAAGCCACAACACAAATTTCGTTGTCTTGAAACAACAGACGCAAAAGGTACCAAAAATGACCAAAACACACATTTTCGTTTGAATTTTCCAAATATAAGTTTTTGCAATCATTTTTTTTTTTGTCTTTTAATATATCAATATTTAAAATTTCAAGTCTGCAAATTAATTTTTAAAATTAATAAAAACGTCCCCTTCCTTGAAGATATAAAGTTTATTTCTAATGCACATTTATGTGACTACAGAAAGCTAAAATAGAAACGTGGTTGATTCATAACAAAAACCATCATGAGTTTTCCCCTTTTTGTATAAACAGAAAATTCTTTTTTTTACCCGCTTTTATCCCCTTGAAAGAAAACCTACGTAAAAGTACTTTTCTTATACACATTTTTTTGACTTAGAAAGCTAAAATAGATATGCAGTTGCTTCATAACAAAGTTAGTCATTATTTAAGAACAAAATATTAAAATTTCACCCGTTTTTCTCTTGTTATGCCTTCCCGGTCCAAGACTCGAAAAAATATAAGGCCTAATGGCAGTATGGATCTATCTACATACCAAAATAAAAAAAAAACGGATTAGCCGTTTAGGATTGCTTGTTTAAGAAACAAAGCTACTAATTTTACCGATTTTTACATATTTTATTCTTTCCTGGTCCAAGCCTTAAAAAAATATAGCCTATTGATGCTTCCCAGCATAGATCTATCTACGTTCCGAATTTCATTAAAATCGGTTCAGTCATTTAGGCGTGATTGCGGAACAAACTTACAAATGGTCCAAATATGTAATGACATTACGTGAGAACGGCTGGAGCGATTTGGTGGATTTTTTTTTTATTATATTCGAAATTTTTAGGAGATGGTTTGTAAAAAACAATAAGAAAAATTCCGGGTAAAACTAGGAAATTTTTAAGTTTTTAATATATTGCCTCCTTTTCACTTCTCATTTTTCTTAATAAGAGACATTTTTTGAAGAAACTTGAAGAACTGGCACCAACTGGCCTCCTTTTCACTTCTCATTTTTTTAAGTATGAGACAATTTTATAAAAATTCAAAGAACTAAATTTTACTGCCTCATTTTCACTTCTCATTTTTCTTGCAAACCGTAGATGAGCCAACATGTAACATTTCGAAGCAATCAGTCATTATTTGGGATGAATACACAATGGCTCACAAATGAGCATTAGAGGCACTTAACAGAACATTGAGAGACTAATCAACAAATATTTGGAGGGATGATGGTTTTATTGGCCGGAGACTTGCGCCAAACGCTGCCAGTCATTCCAAAGTTAATACCTGCTGATGAAATTAACGCTTGCTTGAAGTCATCATCTTTATGGAAAAAAGTGAAAACTCTCAAATTAATAAAAAATATGCGAGTTGCTCTTCAAAATGATCAATCAGGGCATGTGTTTTCAAAGCAATTGTTAGACATTGGCAATGGAAAATTACCGACTGACTCTGACCACAGGCCAGATTTCATTTCCAATGGGCGTTTGTCAATTTACAACGTCTTTAGAAGAACTAATAGCAAATATGTTCCCAAATATTGCTCAAAATTACAATAATTACGATTGGTTGAGCGAAAGAGCCATTTTAGCTGCAAAAAATAAAGACGTTGATGATATCAATTTAAAAATCCTAAGCTTAATTAATGGCGAATTGCATTCGTATAAATCAATTGATTCTATTACAGATCCTGATGATATTGTTAACTATCCAGTTGAGTTTCTGAATTCATTAGACTTACCGCGGATGCCACCGCATGACTTGCAGCTTAAGGTTGGATCAGTAATAGTTATGTTACGAAACCTGAATCAGGTACTAGATTATTTGTTAAAACGCTGATGCCAAACACTATTAAAGCAAAGTGCTTATAACCAGGATATCTATGAAACCAAGTGATCTACAATTTAATTTTAAACGCGTCCAATTTTCATTCGCAATGACGATAAATAAATCTCAAGGACACTCTTTAAAAGTGTGTGGGTTAAATCTAGAATCCCAATAATTTTCCCACAGTCAATTGTATGTAGCGTGCTCGAGAGTCGGTACACCGTCAGGACTATTCATTTCCTGCTCCAATAGAAGAACAACAAACATTGTTTACCATCAAGCTTTAAAATGAATTTTTTTTTTTTGTTTTTTAATTAATAGTTGTTTCAATTGTTGTTGCTTATTATAATAAGTCCCGGTTTACATTATGAAATTTTTGTCGCTGCGATTCTTGCTTCTATTCTTGCTACAATCAAATACATGTGTTTATTTGAAATTTGTTTGTTTATTTTGAAAAGGAATTATCAAAAATATATAAAAACATGTATACATCCACAAAAAATCTCTGCAACAAAAATCTCACAATGTAGACGCAAATACAATTTTAAAGAAGTAACGACAAGAATCGCAGCGACAAAAATTTCATAATCGAATTTTGCAGAAACTTTTTAAGCAATAAATTGATACAAATTTTTGTTTTTTTTTCTTTTACTGAAATTTTTGCGTCTTAATTTTTAATTCTATATGATATACAAAACATTAGTAAATACCGAGCGAAGCCGGGGCGGTATGAATGTATGTACGCGTATGTATGTATGACATACATCCATAGTCTTTATAGGAAATAGTAGTAGGGCATATATTTTTTTCTATGCAAATCCTTTAAATTTTCAAAGATGTAGTTTTTCAATTACCAACATTGCCGGTTGCAGTTATTTTGACTGAGCGACTTTTCGAGTGTATAGTATGATAAAAAAAAAAAAAACGTGGCGTGGATGATGTTTCAATACTGACATTATTATAGATTTGTAAAATTGCTATTTGTATGCAATTTTAGTTCATTCCAACAATTCTAATTCTATTAATCACATTAGAATTTTTAATTGTTTTGACTTGAATGGCTGGTTGAACCAAAAACAGCCATATGTTATAAAAAATAAAGAAGCGAATAAACAATTAATTAAGTTGCTAAAGATGTTGGTAGAATTTTTATTGCAACATTCAATACAAGTCCTTCAAATCAGGCATGTCGACAAACAAATCGGCCGACTATTCAACTTTAGCCGCTTTCTTGATAATTGGCTGGGGCTTGAAAAAAAAGCTTGACGTTTTGGCAAATGTTTAGTTTTGTTTCAGTTTATTGTTTATTTGTTTGTTTATGGATTTGTAACGGGTCCGCCATCTAACGTTTTGTTTTTTTAACTAGTGCTTATTTCGTGAATGGTAACACTTAGCTCATGTCTGATTTGACAGATAATTAGTTTTATCCTTCCGCTGAACGAACGAATATGGTTGTGTATACGCTTGAACAACGTTGGGAAATATTGCAACATTACTTTGAAAATCATGGTATTGTTGTAGAATGTGTGCGAAAATTGCGTCAGCTCCGTATGTTCGTTAGTGCGTGAAGCGCCATCAACATCAATTCACCGTCGTTCTCAACAATTGAACATTTCGGAGACATCATTGAGACGAATTTTGCATAAAGACCTTGGTATGACGCCATACAAAGTCCAATTGGTTCAGGAGTTGAAGCCAACTGACCAACCAATGCGTTTTCGCTTCGCTAAGTGGACCTGCGATCGACTTACAGAAGATGCCGATTTTGCCAAAAAAAAAATCATCTTTTCAGATGAAGCTCATTTTGATCTTGGCGGGTATGTAAACAAGCAAAATTGTTGCATTTGGGGCACAGAAAACCCGCACGCATACATTGAAAAGCCGATGCACCCAAAACGAGTCACTGTTTAGTGCGGATTTTGGTCCAGAGGCATAATTGGGCCACTTTTCTTCAAAAATGAGCAAGAAGTGGCCGTTACAGTCAATGGCGATCGTTATCGAGCCATGTTGAACGAATTTTTGTTCACAAAAATTTAAGAGCAGGATATTGACAATATTTGGTTTCAACAGGACGGCGCTACGTGCCGAAGCTACACTCGATGTTTTGCGCCCTGTTTTTGAAGATCGCATTATCAGCCGCAGAGCTGATGTCGTTTGGCCACCTCGGGGCTGCGATTATTTGTGGGGTGCCGTCAAAGATAAGTGTTACGCCGACAAGCCAGAGACAATTGACACTTTTAAGGACAATATTCGTGAAGCCATTGGACCAATCGTGTAGGCTACTGCATGGCCAGCCGAGGCAGTCATTTGAAAGAAATTATTTTCCATTATTAACCGGAAGGATTGTTCTTTCAAATAAAAAAAGAAATTTGAGAAAAAAAAGAAGTTATTTGGCGGACCCTTTACTAACTAACCTTGTAGCTAAGTATAATTAAAAGACAATTCAATAAAGTTTTAACCTATTTTCATAAATCCTATCACTAAAACATAAATTTACTGCCAAAATTTGATTTGAATTTACCAACGTTTTACGACAACGTTTTACAACCAAAAAGTATTATTACATACTTAATAAAGTACTTAATTTACTTTAATAGTACATCAGTTTTTTCCCTTCAAAATCTGGGTTAATTTAATTAAATTAAATTGAAAGTGTTAATTATTTTCCAAACGCTTGTTTAATATTTCATTTTGACAAACCTTTATGGTTTTACCTTTACGGGTTAGTTTTTTTTTATGTTTAACTAAATAATTGTTGAATTGGGAAAAAAATAAAAAAAATCAATAAATGTTTTGCAATAATGTTTGAGTTTAAACTTTAAACACGTAATCGTATTTTTTTTGCTTTTTATGTAAATCATCTGTTATAAAAAATCACTTGGAAGGAAAATTTAATTCTTTAAATAATAAACATTTGTGTATTTCGTAAACGTAGGAAACGTAGAAACCGGCATATACTACCTGTAATAAAGCAAAATCCGGGCCTTTCCAGCAATGACCGCCAATAAAAATACAACGCTAGTGTAAGTGCGCACGAAGAATACGCTTCAAACCTGTCGCGTAATTTCATATCCAAATCGTAGTGAAAATAATGCCTGCAAAAACGTTTGATGCCTGTTATTGGACGTCACCACTCTTGAGTAAAGTTATAGCCCGATTTAACTCCCTGTCATTATTCAAAAAGTGCAATGGATTGTTATCGAAGAAACCCCCAAATTGACCGGGTTTTATATGAATAATGCTTTTATCGCATTCAGAAAACCCAATATTTTAGTTCATAATTCATTCCAATATTTAGGTTCCATTCATAATTTAGTTTATTTAATCAAATCCAAGTCCTTCGTTTACAGTTTGTTAATTGCTTTTTGAGACTTTGAAAAAAATTGGGAAGATATACATATATTTAATAACTTAAAAACAAACCCATGTACATCCTTTAGTGACTAAAATCCCAGCTATAAAATATATAAAAACATGTATACATCCACAAAAAATCTCTGCAACAAAAATCTCACAATGTAGACGCAAATACAATTTTAAAGAAGATACGACAAGAATCGCAGCGACAAAAATTTCATAATGTAAACTGGGACAAATGTAAAATTAATACCAGCTATTTGGTAATATTAAGGTTGATCCAATCTTCGTTTTTATATATTGAAATTCTAAGTAATCGGCTGGTTTATCAGTCTGAGGCCCGTTTTCTCAAACTGCCTGTTACTAAAGGTCGACATCAATTTATTAGACTGATAATATGTCCGTTAACAATTTTGGTTTTCTCAATATACCGACAGAAACATTATTTTCATTTGGCAATACCTTTCAAAATGTATGTGAAAATTGGGAACTCTGTCTTCAAGTGACAAGTTGTTGGCATAAATCAGCTGTTTTCCAAATGTGAAAAAATAACAAAAAATTATATTTTAAAAAATAAATAATATCCATGTCTGCTCTAACAACATTCACTTGGAATTCATGTTCTTACAGTTCATCCTCCATCAAATTAATGTTTATTCTTCTATTAAACATTTTTTCTAAAATCTATTTAATTTTAAGAACAATTAATTATTTTTTATTCGAACTGTTAATTTTTAAAGCTTTGAAATTTATTTTAGTCGGGCTCGATATCATTAAATTTAATTTTCATTAAATTATTTTTACTGAAGGTAGGAATTGTTTTACAACTTGAAAAATTTTTATTATTAAAATTTTTTTTAATGATACTTTTCTTGGCTGGCATTCGAACCTGGGTTGTTGAATTTACATATGTTTCGAGAAACACCACTTTCTTTCATCAGAATGCTTTGCGTTCTAATCCTTGCACTACTTGCGGTGCCTGCTAGCCAACAGACAAACATCAATCTTTTAACCAGTGTTACCTGGTGGTTCGAAATTTGCTGTAATTATCATTTTTATTTATTAATTTCTATTTACATGTTGCCTCCTTTTTTTCAGTTTTTTTCCTATTCATGTCAAGACTTCGTCTCGAAAACCTGAATACATTTGAAACCAGTGTTACCTGGTGGTTCGAAATTTGCTGTAATTATCATTTTTATTTATTAATTTCTATTTACATGTTGCCTCTTCAGTTTTTTTTCCTATTCATGTCAAGACTTCGTCTCGAAAACCTGAATACATTTGAAACCAGTGTTACCTGGTGGTTCAGAATTTGCTGTAATTATCATTTTTATTTATTAATTTCTATTTACATGTTGCCTCCTTTTCTTCAGTTTTTTTCCTATTCATGTCAAGACTTCGTCTCGAAAACCTGAATACATTTGTTTTTATTATGTTTGTTGTCCACTTTAGTCGACATTTTACAAAAACTTAAGCTATGGCCACATAAAATATATGAACAGCAGTCAGCTGATTGAAGTTATCTGTGCAACAAAGAAATAATCGTCAGATGAGGGCTGGTTAGTTTTGCGACAAAATAGAAGCAAATGAGACATTGAGAAAACCAAATTTCTTTAATCGGCAGTTTTTCGTTGGGAAAAAAGATAATCGCCTAATGAGAAAACAGCCCTGAGAGTTGCGTGTTCCTTATCCCGCCAAAGACTCTGCGTGTATTCTGCAGACAAGCCAAAATGCTTTGAAGTTTATGTTTGTTTTATATAAAATAATAAATAATGTTTAAATAATAAAATTGTAGGTTTATTACGCTTGAATTCAAAAATGTATTTATTATATACATACATATATATTCCGATATTATTCACAGCTGATTTTTTACACATAATCGGCCGTTAAAATTGAAATTGCACCCAAACTGTCTCTGATTGTCCACTCACTCACTAATGATATTTAAGAATTGTTAACGTATTAGGAGAACACGAAGAATTTGTTCATGAATTCTTAAATCGAAATTAATTTTTTCATTTGTGTTAAAAATTCAAGCATTTTCTGACAAAACTCAGCTTAACTGATTAAAAACGAAAAAATTAAAAATAAAATTTGCGCACTTCTGAACAATAGAAATTCCTTATAAACCTAAATTTACAATATAAAAACTTACTTTTCACAGACCACATGTCGGATTTGCTTAATCCTTGTAAATATTTATAAATATCGTGTGAACAATTTGCTGAGAATTCGCTTCTAATATTAATCCATTGTGAAGCGATCACATTCAGATCGAATACATTCAGCATATCCTTGAGCCGTAGTGTATTCGTTAAATCAATATTTGTCACAGTTGCTGAAATATCTACATCGTGAAGATTTAAATTCAGGGAAGTCATTTGATCACTGAGCATGTTTGTGAGATTTGTTAATTTTGTCATTTCACTGCCACTATTCTGATCGATGGCTGCCTGAGTCCATGTGATGTGGACTAGTAGAGCAGCCCATAGGCTTAAAGAAAACACATGCATTTTTTTGTGTTGTTTTATTTGATTTTTTTTTTGATGTTGTTGTTAATTGTTGTATTTTTTTTTTTTTTTTTGTTAAAATAATTGGTTTAAATTATTGAGTAAATGACAAAAATTATTTTTGGTAAAAAATAACTTTCACTTTAGACAAGAGTAAATATTTGTTAACACCATTTATTTGATTTATTTGTTTAATATTTTTTTGTTTATTATTATATATTTTCTTTAATTTTTCTTATGTAATATTAAATTATTATTTATATTTATATATATTTTTTTTTCAATAATTTATTCATAAAATATTTTGTAATTTGTTGTTTTATTTTAGAACTTTTTTGTAATTTTAAAATTCGTAACGTATTTTGAAGTCGTTTTTTTTTTAATATTAATATTTCTTCTTACAATTTTTAAAAATATTTTTGATATTTTCGTTATTATATTGTATTTGTAAGATTTATTTTCCGTTTGGTATATTTCAACGTAATGTTGCCATTAAAGCAAGCGCGTTTTAAAGATTGAACGACCGACCGACTTGTCCGATCGCACGATTATGAATTGCGTCTGCGCGTCTTCAACGCTTATTAAAATATGCTAAATATTTCAACACGCACCGCAGCTCGGTATCAGCTTCAGTCTTCAGTTTCAGTTTCAATCTCAACTCAACAAGACAAGACAATGCAAACTCATAGATACAATTTTAGTTACTAATCGAGTAGTGTTTTTTTTTTTAACATCTAACCATGCACACACAGATATAAACTTGAAGATAAATAAATAAAAATGATAAAAATTGTTAAATGAGAGACAACATAAAAGTGCGAGTGATATTTGTGATGTCGTTTTTATTTTATATCTTTTAATTTTCTGTTACTTGGGTCTAAAAGTCGTTAAAAAAAAAACGTTTTGTTAAGACCTTTAATTATTCGAAATCCAATGGAATAAATGTTTCTTGCTGTTGTGGTTGGGTTTTGTTGCGCGTCTTAATGGTTCGACAAACGAAAGTGAACTGAAAAGCCATTTGTTTTCTTCTTTCGTTGGCGAAAAGTTCAAGCTGGAATTTTGTTGTGCTGCAGTACATACATACATACATACTTTTAATTTTTAGTTTTATTTTTTTAAATTTTCAATTTTTATTTACATTGTGTGTGTTAATGCGGGGATCGTTCGTATGACTTGCATATTGTAACACATTCACTCACTAGATCGTTCGTTCCGTCAATCAGCCAGTCAGTCAGTCAGTCAGTCAGTCATGCATTCATTCAGTTTTTCACTTCACTATTAGATCCATTTGTTTACCTTTAATGCTGCAAAAATAATTTAAGTGCAGACAGCAGCCATTGCATTGATTGGATTGACAGTCTACACCATTTCCTTGACATTCTCTACTCTTTACGCGCAATTTAATGATGAAACAGAACTGGGGCTGAACGTTTTTTCTTTCCATACAGTTTGTCATAAAATTATGCCAGAGAATGCGGTCGTGAAAATATAATCTATTTTATTTTGACAGCGTTTTTTCTTATGCTCTCACTTTAAAACACAAAAGCTGGAGGTCCACACCAAGCGTCTACGCGTTTCACGCGTTTTAAGTAACTGTCAAAAAAGTAGAATCAACGTAGTTGTATGAGTTAAGTTACACCCTCAAAAGCGTAGGACGCGCTGACGCTTGAAACTCGAAAATTTCGTTAAAGCTGCAGGTCCACACCAAGCGTCTACGCGTTTCACGCGTTCTAAGCACTGTCAAAAAAGTAGAATCAATGCAGTTGTATGAGTTAAGTTACACCCTCAAAAGCGTACGCCTGAAACGCAAAAAGTTCGTTTACTTTCTACTTTTGAACGCGGTGCACGCGTCACAGCTGACTTTGACAAATGCAAAGCAAGTTTATTTTAAAGATGATGTCACCAGAAAAAATGACAGTTGAAATAACATTTTTTATATGAGTTTGACAAACAAACCGATAAAAAAAAACTTTATATAAAAAAAAATCAGCTTAGCATACGGCATCACCTCCAAAAGTACATACAAAAAAAAAAATATTGACGCGAAAAATCTTCGCATGTAACTTAAAATGCCTGACGCTTAAAACGTTTAGAATGCTTAAAACGCGTTGACGCCAAAACGCGAGTTGTGGACCTCCAGCTAAATGCTCTCAACAATATTACCATACTTTTATTAAATTTTATACATTTTGTAAACAAAACCATATGTTTTTGAAGCTTGAAGCGCAAGAAAAAGAAAATCAAAAGAAACGTTTGAAAGTGAGATTTTGTAATTAAAAAAAAATGATTGAAATTATAGAAAAATTAATTGAAGAAGTACAAAAGCATGATGTACAAATTTTTTATTTAAAACTAGATTTGTGGACAAAGGTTGGTGCACAGAAGAAATATAAAAACATTAAATGACAGTTCGTGAAGCTGCAGCCGTCTCGATAAACTCTGGCGGAGATTGAAGCAATTGTCGAATTTATCATATATTGTATAAATATATATTGTATGAAGATCTTGTATTGGGACAATCAAGAGTCATACTTAAATGGTTACGTGAAAATGGAAACATAATTTTTTAACGTTTTATTTATTTATTGAAATTTATTGAATTTATTTATTAGGCCTCAACTCAAGTTAAAACAAGTAAGAAAGTATAGTCGGTCAAGCTTGACCATATAATACCCTACACCCAGTATATGTATAAAACAATTTTTCAGAAATGTGCGCTAAATGGGAGATATGATCTATTATGGACCGATCATCCAAAAATTTAGTGTCATGATTTTTGTGAATATAAATATTGTGTATGTTAAACTTTATCTCGATATAAATACTTTTAAACGATTTATGGTGGTTAAAGTTGATTACGGGGAGGGTCTTATATGGGAGTTTCGACTAACTACGGACCGATCATTATAAAATTAGGTGTCATCATTTCTGTGTATTATTTGTGTCGAATTTTCTTTGATTACCAACATTCTTAAGAAATTTATGATCGTTAAATTAATTTTCGGAAGTGGGCCTTATATGGGAGCTACGACTAATTATGGACCGATCATAATAAAATTATACCATATTATTTGTATGCATATGAAATATATTTGCGTTCAATATTAATTGGATAGCAACATTTTTGAAAAAGTTATGCGCTTTAAAGTGATTTTCGGAAGTGAGCCTTATATGGGAGCTACGACTAATTATGGACCGATCTGCACAAAATTTGTAGATGTGATTTGGCTTTATTTGCCACTCATTTGTGATGAAATTTGTTTGGTTCCTTGCATAATTCAAACATTTATGATCGGTAAACCCCAATTTCGGGAGGACTTTTGTATGGGGGCTAGGTGAAATAATGGATCGATTTCCACCAGTTTCAATCCCATCCATCCTTGAGCCGAAAAAAATATCACGTACCAAATTTTATCGAAATATCTTCAAAATTACGACCAGTACTCTGCGCACAAATTTACATGGAGACCCAGCCAGACGGACGGACGTACGGACATCGTTAAATCGATTCAGAAAGTGATTCTGAGTCGATCGGTATACTTTAAGGTGGGTGTTGGATCAATATTTCTGGGCGTTACAAACACCAGCACAAATCCACTATGGTGGTGTAGGGTATAACTAATTTATCTCTAATTAAAGCATTGCTGAACAAATGGAACTCATCTTAGCTGGATGGTAGGTCGGCTCTGCGATGCCTTGTTCTATGCCAGAAGTAAAGCAGGCGGGAGGCATTGTAGTTTTAATATACACGTATTTTCCTCAACTCATCCCTCACTAGAGGCACTGCTAAGTCCCTGTGAATGCTCTAATTTCTTGTGTACCATAGTGCACCCACTATGTGCTCTCTATATAAGATCGATAATTGGATTCCATGTTTCTAAATTGATCTTAAAAAGCTTTTATACAGAATAACTTTTTGATTAGTCACTGATTAACCAGTGTAGGCATGTGGCTTTTAATTTAATGTGAAGTAACATGACGATGCCAACTGATTACCAACATGGTCTGACTGAGGTATAATAATAATAACATTGTTAAGTGTGACTGGTGAACAATTTCCTCTCCTTCTAACATATGGGGTAGTAGATGTTATAAAATAGAGTTAAGCTCAAACAACCCTTCCTTGTGGAAAGGCAGCACTAATATTATATTCTCTTGTCATGTAATCATTGCACTTAATTGTAAATAAACAGTCCGAGCTAAAAATACAATATTTTCGAACAATATATCATTCTTTAATTCAAAGGTTTTCTTATCTCTCCAGTTATCTCTGCAATTAACTTGCTCAATTGTTCCGTGACATTAACGAAACCCAAATTGATGAACTTTTTCTCATTTTAAAAATTGTACAATTTTATTTCAGAATATACTCGTATAGTGGAATAGCTACGACATACAATGGGACAATGGTATGGTCAAGTCTTTACTTGGCTGGAGTATAATTATTATCTGAGAAAAGTTGTGTGTTTGGTATTTGTCAGAATTTGAATATAATTTATATTTCTACAATCTTCTTCTAACTGAAGGGTTCTTTTTAGTTGTTTACTAGAAGCAGGCAGCCACTGGCATTATCAAGATCTATATGTCCCGGATCACACAATGCAACTTTTGCTGCTCAACTTTTGAGTTTTTGGGTGAGAGGAAAAAAGAGAGAGAGAGAGAGGGGACCACTCTTCTTTCCCCTATCACCAACAAACTCAAAAGTTGAGCAGCAGAAGTTACATTGTGTGATCCGGGACTATGACCGCAGGTAAGGAACTCGCAAACATCTCAAGCAACTGCACTGACGTAAATAAGGAAGAACAATTAATGAATTGTTCAGATTCAGCATATTCGAGTATTTTTATTATTTTCTTGAAAATGATTTAGATAAATGGTGTAATATGTTTTCATTGATTGTTTAAAGTATTTAGTTGGTACGTAAGTGTAAATGTGGTAATGTTTGTTGGGTTTTATTATTGTCTTTACCCTATTACAGACGATGGCTGGCTGGTTGCTTGTATTTTCTCGATTTTTAAGTTTTGTGGCCAACATTATGATGCAAATGTTTTGCAGTATATGTCCAAAAAAAAGACAACAAAACAAAACACGTAATATTTTAGTATATACTCGTAGGTACATTTGTAAATACATACATAAGTACATATGTATGTACCTTAGGGTGGCCCCAAAATAAAGTTGCGGATGTTCCCGACTTATATGAAAATTTCATTCATTTTAACACTACGTTTCTCAATTTTTTTGTCCTGGGGTCAATATTTGTTTACGTTGACTACTCTGTAACGTGAACAATGTCAGAAAGCTCTATAACGTGAACAATTTTTTTCTTTTCATTGCATATGTTTCTAAGCTTGCAGACAACACTGAAATACATTAAATTCTATGTTTAAAGTTTAGGGAATCCCCTTATATAAAAAATGTTTGTATCCTCTAAATTAATTTTTTTTTTCTTTGGAATCGAAATTTTATTTTAAATCTTTTTTATGCAAAGTGGTCAATCAGTCGGCATGAGTGTTAAAAAATCTAAATGTTTGGTGTTAGAAGTAAAGGCAAACATTTTAGATAGTTTGCAGAAAGGAACAAGTGTGACTAGTTTAGCAAAAAAGTATAATGTCGCTAAGTCAACAATATGCAGCATTAAAAAGAAAAAAGAAGCAATTTCAAAATGTGTAAACCTCATATACCAGGGACTGGGAAAAAGAAAACCTTAAAATCATCAGAATTTCCAGTTATGGAAAAAACTCTTTAACGTTGGTTCATCGGAATGTGTGAAAGAATTGGCCTGTAAGTGGGCTAATGCTAAAATAAAAAGCTAAGGAATTACATTCCCAACTTAAAAAAAAACGAGGGCGGGTTAAATGCTAGTGACGCATGGCTTCAGCGATTTAAGACAAGGTACGGAGTTAGACTTCTTAAAGTAACAGGATAGAAACTCTCATCGCAGCCTGAATTGGTGGATCCATTTAAGCTAAAAATGATACAAACAATTTAAGAAATGGATTTATGCAATGACCAACTCTATAATACTGATGAGTCTGGTTTATTTTCCTATGTAATTTTATTTCAATGGATATTTTCTCGTGATTGTTTTGTAATGAATTTTAATTAATAATTTTATTTTTATATTTTCATAATGCAAATTATAATAAAAGAATTTCACGTTCAAGCGTGTAAAAACACATACATTTTTTTTCATGACATTCGCTAACGTGAACAATTTCGCTAACATGAACTCCCTTGGTTTTAATTAGTTCACGTTACCGCGAGTGCACTGTATTTATTTAAGTACCCCATACAAATGGTGCCACCCTAATGTACCTATATACAAATATAGTTAAAGGTATATATTAGATATTTAATATACAATATTACAAATATGTACATACAATGTACCTCTACCTACTCGTACATATGAGTTTGATTGAAAAAACAATTTTCTCAAACTGTCCGTTACATTTTTCTTCAAATCTGGCATGAGTCTCTTATCTGGATATTTTTAATATTGTGTGACTCGAATTTGAAAACTGTTTACGCCAAATTTAAATAAATATTTCCATGTTAATTAGTTAAAAAAGCAATTTGACCTGATAATAAGTTTAACACTATAAAAGTGCAACTTATAAAAACAAGTATTAATGAAATTCCTCCCAAATGAAAAAAGTAGGAAATTGCACTATTTAATTAATTAATGCTTAACAAATAATTATAAAGCTTAAATTTGCAAAGACATTGCAAAATGTTTGCTAGCATCAGCATTCATATCCAGACTATGCGACGAAATATTCCATTATGACAAAGCTCGTCAAGATGAAATGATTGAGAAGTTTTAACTCATCCAACTTATAGTGTGACTACTATGCCTTACTTCAGAATAGGGTATCGGAAATTGGCTTGATTCGTTCTTGGCCTCAAAATATGAATTTTGCCTATTTTGCCGGAAAAAATCAATTGAATCGCACAGCCAATATTCATACAGCCAAAAAATTACAAATGAAAGAAACGATATCAATTTAAAAACTATAAAATTGCTAATCTTTTGTAAAATTAATTTATTTTAGTTTAAAATTTTTTATTCAAAACTTAATTCTTGCTGCGTTTTCTTTGTATGTAGGTCGTAGATATATTTTCAGCAATGATAACTTATTATTAAAATTTTAAAACTACTTTATTTTTCCCCGGAAATTCCCAGACCCCATCACTAAGAATGATAAGCTTTTAATTTCCAATACAAATGGTTATTACCTTGCCAGACAACCATATATATGTATTTCTGACTATCAGCAACCAATGGATTTTTTCATTGTTTAAATACATATGTACAAGGTGGCGCAAAAGTAATCCTCCTATCAGAAAATGCTATAAATTTTGTGCAACTTGATGAATTGGGATTGGAAAACATGTGGTTCCAACACGACGGTGCAACGGCACACACTGCACGTGCCACAACCGATATGCTGAAGGATGCATTTCCCGGGCGCCTAATCTCCCGTTTTGGCGATTTGCACTGGCCAGCAAGATCGCCTGAATTGAAGTTTACTTTTGCGCCACCTTGTATATGATATATAGTGTTCTTCTTAGTTGATCGTTAATCTCTGCTCCGGATACATGTAAGATTAAACGTTTTCCTCCCCTGTATTCAACGATTTGGGTCGACAATTACGTGGTAAATTTTTGATGCATCCGCGACTATACACCAATTTATTAAATTATTAACTGCTGGGAAAATATATACTTAACAAATGAAAAATGTTTTTTATTTATTTGATCTAGAAGTAAAGCTGTAAAATAACTTTGCCTTCAGCAATGTTAAATTATTTTCCTTTCGGTCTTTTTAACGCAATAATCTTCATACCTGCACACAATAAGGACGAAATTATTGCAAATATCATTTTAACATAAACATTAAAAAATCCAAGAACAATTAAGAAAATTAATAAATAAAATAATCGTAATTTCCAACCTGATCTGAAATTTGTCTTGCCAAATAATAAAATGAAACAACAAACAAGCAAAAAGTCAAATTTGAAAAAGTTAAAATTTTTCAGATTTCCCCATTTCTATGTCTATTATCAATTACAAAAAAAAATATTTTAAACTGCTTTCAAATTACAAAAAAAAATTCTATTGAAAATGAATAGGCAATATAATTCTGTGATACACTGTATATATATGTACATATGTATATCTAAAACATATTTAGTACCTTTAAATCAGACACATGGTTACATTGTACCTTTGAGATACATATGTATGCACGTCCATACATGCACTTATTTGTGTGTATCTGTTTAACTGTATCTGCTAAAGTATCTGTATCTGTATCTTTTACCATCAGAATTATTTATTCCAGGTTGTTTCATTTTGAATGTTTTGTTTTAGCATGACATAATAACACAAGTACAATTTTGCTCAAATCAGTGTTGTTAATATGACAAACTAATTGCCAAAATATTTTTCATTCTCTACTGAATTTACAAAATTTGGCAACAAGCATTTGATGTTTCCAAACGGAAAGAAAACTGTAAAATAGTGTTGAGATATAAAAAATAGTTTGTAATTAAATTTACACAAAAAATATCAATCTCACACAACAGCTTTATAATAGAGTTTATAATATCCCAGCTTATGTCATTTTGAGAGTGATGGATTGGTGAAGATCAAAATAAAATCCGCCGTACAACCCATAAATGATGCAGAAATTACATTAAATTAACATTTAGACCCGTTTTTTCAATGTGTTTTTTCAATGTCGACATAAATTTATTATACTGATAATAAGTCCGTTAACAATTTTGGTTTTCTCAATATACCGACAGAAATATTGTTTTCATTTGGCAATACCTCTCAAAATTTATGTGAATATTGGGAACTCTGTCTTCAAGTGACAGGTTGTTGACATAAATCAGCTGTTTTCCAAATGTGAAAAAATAACAAAAAATAAAATCAAAAAAACAAATATTTTAAAAAATAAATAATATCCATGTCTGCCAGGTAGTTAGGTCTGGCATGTTCTTCGAGTTCATCCTCCATCAAATTAATGTTTATTCCTCTATTAAACATTTTTTCTAAAATCTATTTAATTTTTTTACAAAAACTCAAGGTATTGCCACATAAAAAAATATGAGCTGATTGAATTTTTCTGTGCAACCAATAAATAATCGGCAGATGAGGGTTGGAGTTAGCTTTGCGACAGAATAGAAGCAAATGAGACATTGAGAAAAATAAATTTCTTTAATCGGCAGTTTTTCGTTGGGAAAAAAGATAATCGCCTAATGAGAAAACAGCCCTTAAAATACAAAAACAAAGCCAAACAATCCATGTTACTTAATTTGAAAGTGATTAGGTTCAAAAACAAATTGCTTGTCTAAAATGGCAAAAGTCTAGGATGAGATTTAATTAATATTCTGTAATACAGATTAATAACTACCCAGCATACCATTCTAGGAGCACTCCGAAAAAGGAGTCAGAAAAGAGTTCAAATTAAAAGCATTTTCGGAGCGAAAGAAAAATTTGCTTAAAAAAATAATTTTTTTTTCCATTTTTATATATTTTATTTAAATGAATTCCTTTTTATTTTTTTTACTGTAAATACAATTTATTTAATTTTTTTCCATTTCCAAATTAGTTTATTTATAAATGAATTCCCTTTTTGTTAAAAAAAAACAATTAAAAAAAAAATAATAAATGCGACCTTTACATTTGTTGTATTTAAAATTGCAATGACTCTTTTTTGACATGATGTAAGAGCTCTTTCTGAGCCCAAAAAACCCTCATAAAAGACTCTTTCCTGACATTATCTAAGAGCTCTTTCTGAAAAAGGTGTCCGGAAAAGGTGTCAGAAAAGGCTCTTTTCGGACTCTTATGGCTTGCTGGGTATGCAAATCAGACTATTGCCTGACTTTAAGACAGTCATAATAAAAGTCATAATCTCTACAAAAACTTTTAAAATATTTTTCAGTAATTTTAGTTTTAGTTTTGAATTCCTAATGATATGATATAAGAACCACACATCTGATAACGCACAACGTCTCTCCATTCAAATCCAGTATGGTTCAATGGAAATGATAATGCTCAGGTGAGTGACACGATGGTAAATGTGACCACGAATTACCAGACCTACACCTCGGATATAGTACTCTGTAGTTCTACCGAAGTTTAACTATACAAGACAGACTGAGATCCGATTACAACTCAGATGAAAACTTATATTGTATAGACGGTTTAAAACTTTTTTTTTACAACATGAGAAGCACCTACCCTAGTTAACACGGACAAAATCCAGAGAGCCATGATCCTTTAAAGGTAAATGCAATATGAGAGAACGTTGGACAGAATCATAATAACTCCTGCGTCTATCTCAAGACATTATAAAAAATGGTCAGAATCTTTTATGACCGATCTTATCCACATATAAATGGTATGAAGAATCTCAGCGCCCGGAGAATGCAGTTTAATCTGCATCACTGCAGCAATAAGTGTTTCATGTTCTTCAGTTGCGATATCGAATATGTTACATAAATGAGCGTTAGAAGTAGTTTCCAAAAGACAATGTAGGCGAAAATCTTATCATATCGCGATATCGACCACCAGTAACAGTCAGTATTGTAGAAAAAGAATGATCTGATGTATCCAGTCGAATAGATGCATTTATTTTTCTACAATCACATGTGGGGGGAACAAATGGAACAAATACGGTTCACGCAAGGCATATTGATTATAAGGTAGTGGTAACAAACAAACAACATGGTTATTTGTTTTTGCTCTTTGATGTCAAAAACAGCTGACTGAAAATTACCAACATTCGTTGATTTTATTTGTATTTATTCAGGGGCCAAATCACCGCATTCGTGATCGAATGAGCTATCGTATCGAAAAATGATTTAGATATCGAAATTATGATAAAATGTACTAAATTTCTAGCTCGATATCGAATGCCATAATCTCAAATAAGAAAATTACGATCAAATTTACTCGATATCGAATGCGGTAATTTGGCCCCAGGTATGTGATGGAAATCGAAAACGAAAACGAATGAAGCACAATAATAATAAACAAATTTTGACACTTATAAGCATTTTGACAATTAGAAATTTGTAAACATAAACAACGTTTGACATTACAAAGGACCCAAACAAAAAAAATCAGCTGTGTCTTCACCACTACCTTATAATCAATATGCCTGGCGGTTTACGATTAACAACGATATCATGGTGAAAATGTCTTCATCGTTAACGTAAACTTTTATTATTGTATTTGTAATACTGTTGTTCTCACTGTAAAAATGCCGCCATGCTTATGTAAATATTTTTTGTCCTACTCAAAATTTCAAACACATGTCTGAAAGATGTGTCCATGGTGTAACTATACAAGGTGAGTGCAGTAGCACAGCTGACTGACTTTGTTTACAATTTACTTATGTCAGAATTAATACTTTTTTCAAGTGTTTCTGACAGTACATTATTTTGCACAAACGAAATGCCTGTTGTTTCTGTATTGTGTTGTATTTGTTACCGATTTTTACTCACCTTGTATAATTACACCATGAACGTGTCATTGATAGACAGCGTTGCCATATACATATATTTTGAAGAAAACTTTCTTATTTTTAAATAAAAACTTTTTCTGTGGAAAACAGAAATTTGTTTAAGAAAATTATCATCTTTGCCGAACGGTATATTTAAATATGCAAATCGTAGATTGTTAATCATAAATATGACCAACATAAAAAATTAATATTTTTAGGATTTACCAAATTTTAGAGATCCTAAACAATTTGTCAATAATAGGTTTTTATTTGTTTGAAACAAAAATGTTTAACAATAGCATCTCTGCAAACTGTACTTAAATATATGTTAGTTTGTCTTCATATTCAGTTCATAAATACGCATTGTCGACTGGGATTCTCGAATGTAAACAGAAAAACTACTTATCTAATCCAATTTTTTTGATTGTGCAAAGCTAAAAATTCAATACTATCTCTTTAAAGAAATTGAATAAAAATGGTGCCAAAAAAAAAGCACCAAAACTATCAAGTATTTTCACTATTTTTATTGAATTTCCGAACCCATGTAACATACTATAAAACTTTGATCCCTTAAATAAATCTATACTTAAAAGCTTAAGCACTTAATAATCCTTTTAAGTTGACTATCGAAAAAGTACTTTCCTAATAAACATTTTTCTGATTACAATAAAAAAATATGTATATTAAACATTTTACATTAGTTCATTATTTTTTCACCCATAGTTACCGTCTAACTGTCGTTTTATAAAAAAGTTACTTTGCAAGTAAATCTACGACGCTACAAAATATATTTTGTCAACTAAGAAAAAGTATTCAAAAGGTACTAAAAAATTACCCATCTATATTTCGTTATATAAATCCATATTTAACATTTCAAGTCTGCAACTCCTTTTTACCCGTTATTTTTTTCTACAAGTAAAGGTCGTATTATGAAGAAATTACTTCTCAAATATTTATTTTTGTGATAGCATAAATTCACAAAACAAATTTATTTGTCGCAAAAGGTACCAAAAATGACCTAAACACACATTTTAGTTTGAATTTTCCAAATATAAGTTTTTGCAATAATTTTTTTTGTCTTTTAATCTAAAAATTCCTCTTTTTACCCGCTTTTACCCCCTTGAAAAAAGTACATCGGAAAGATAATTTTCCAATACACATTTTTGTGGCTATAGAAAGATAAAATTAAAATACAGTAGCTTCATAACAAAGTTAATCATTATTTAAGAACAAAATATTAAAATTTCACTTTTTTATGCCTTCCTGGTCCAAGTTTTGAAAAAATGTAAAACCTAATGGCACCTCATGTATGGTTCTATCTACATACCAAATTTCAAAAAAATCGGTAAAGCCGTTTGGGATTGGTTGTTTAAGAAAAATGGTACCAATTTTACCGATTTTTACCCATTTTATTCCTTCCTGGTCCAAGTTTTGAAAACAAACAAACAGGCGTGATTACGGAACAAACAAACAAACTTACAAAGACATTTATAATATACGAGTATGTATATGAATTGTTTTACCTATCGAAATTAATAACAAAAATTGCGAAAAATCAAAGCCGTAATATCTCACGCCATTTGCTGTGAGTTTTGAATTCCAAAATTCGAAAACCTTGCAAAAAAGGGAAAACTTGATATATTGCATCGTTGCTGATAGATAAGAAATAAAAACAAAAGGCCACAGAATTAACCCATAAACGCCTAAGACCGTCTATTGACGGTCATCAGTTGAGTATTAAAAAAAACCGATTTTTTCCGTCTAGCTACTAAGACCGTCTACAGACTGTCTTCCTTGTTTTTGTCCTGGAGCTTTCCAGCAGTATTTTTTTTCTGAATTGGAACTGAAATTCGTAATTCGCAGATGAAATACATACTAGAACAAAAATTTATTTCTGCAATTTGAACGTATTTTCAATTTCAGGTATTTAAGGGTTAACTAAGTCATCCAGAGTTGAAAGGATGGTTTCATTGCCTTTAACAAGATGCGAGCGATTCATGTAATCTAACATTAAAAATTTGTTTACGATAGTAAAACAATTCTTTCTTAGAGATGTTTAGTTTTACTGATTTGATAACACTGAATTCTTAATATGTAGGTACATATGTATGTATTGTATGTATGTATGTATATTGAAATAACCATCATAAATAAAATTGTAACTCCTGAAAAAGAAACATCAAAATTTCTCATCTGTTTTGCATTATTTGTTTCATGTCGTACTCTTTATGACAAAAAAACAAAATGAAGAAGGATCGTGATCAATCTGACTCTCTTTTTAAACAACAACACAGACAAAATATTTCTCTTTTGTAAAGTATGCCAAACTGATTAACGGCTTCCACTTGTTTCTCCATTATGCACACATACAAATTATAACTGTGTGAATAAGTAGGTTAAATCAAGTACCATCATCATCATTGTTAAACACATCGAACTACATATAATAAACATTTTTTTTAATATACATACATATTTACATATGTATGTATGTATGTGCCTACATAAATATATACATACCTACATAACTACATATTGCATATAAAATAAATGTTGTGTGTGTCTGACAAAATTATTTAAAAATTAAGATATTGTGTCCATCAGCGTTGCCACAACCAAAAAAAGTTTGTAACCAACATTGGAATAAAAAATAACGAAATTGGAGAAAAATTAACCAAATTTTTTTTATAAATTTTTGATATTTATTTAGTCGGGCTCGAGTTCATTAAATTTAATTTTTATTAAATTATTTTTACTGAAGGTAGGTAGGAATTGTTTTTACAACTTGAAAAATGTTTTATTATTAAAAATTTTATTGATAATTTTTCTTGACTGGGATTCGAACCTGGGTTGTGTATATTATGTTTCGAGAAACACCACTTTCTCTCATCAGAATTCTTTGCGTTTTTATTCATTTATTTATAACAAATTCAAGTTTTAATAAAAAAGAAACATATAAAAATTGCTAAAAAAACAATAGGTTTGTTTAGTGACTAAAAACTTTTACAAATTTGTAAAAATTGTTACAAATATTTTTGAAATTTGTTACAAAAAAGTTCTTTTATATACAGATGTATACAAATACGTTAAAAATTTCTTCAAAATTTAATTTTAAAACTTGTCATGCTAATTTGATATTTACTAAATAAAATATTCTTACATTTTTTATTATCAATAAAAATAACCAAAAAGAAAAAAAATAACATATTTACACACTGAAAAAAAAATTAACCAAATATGGTTAAAATTAACCAAAACGACAACGCTGGTGTCCATTCTTAACTTAAACTTAATATTGATTTTTTTCGTATTTATTGGCTAAGAAGCTTAATATGTGTTGAAAGCAAACAACAAATTTTGAGACTACCACAACATTTTTTTCAAAAAAAAAAAAAAAAAAAGATTCATTAATTATTCATAATTTGCAGAAATATTCATTCACATTTCTTTGGCTTTGTGATTTTACCAATTTTTGGTTATGCCTAATTATTCATAAATAAAAAAAAACCAAACCAAACTACACAGTCATACCTCAAGAAGAGAGTAGGGAGGGGAAATGAAATGTATGAAATAACAAAACATAAAACAAAAACAACGCAAAGCTCAAAAAAAGAAAGGTCATTGGAAATTGCATAATATTTCTCTACAGTAGTATTTATAGTATAAATATATTTTGTTGTTGTGTGCGGCAAGAGTGTGTATACAAAACATCAACCATCTAGCAGACTCCACTGGTCTCAACAAAAACAACTCACTTCATTAACTCTTGCCACTGTAAAAGGTACTACTAGTACCAAGATACAGTAGGACTAAATCAAAACATTTTGGAAATTTTATTGAATGGATTTTTAATTGAATAAAGCTAAATTTAAGTAAATTTTTGTCAATTGAGTGCTAGAGCAAATGTAATAAATATCCATGACCAATAAAATTAGATTCTTAATGTGATCTTTAAATGAATAAGTACAAAATCGAGAGCACTAGTTTCCTTATTCCCCAACGTGATAGTGACAATTAAAGTTTTCCATGTTGTCTTCTTAATTAACACCATCATTAGCTCGTTAGTGTTAACCAATCCAGTCCAATTAGGACAGACGAAATATGAAGCAGTAGCATAATGGTCTCGCAATATTTTCCAATGGCTCCTAAGCTATTCAGTTGTACGCCAACGCATGTATCTAGAACAGACTAAAAGCATGTCAACATATTCCAGGCCCAGCAGAAACGGTACGATTTTCTTAAGTTTAACAACAAACCTTTGGATTTATTTATTCAATCTGTTTTTACTTCATAGCGAATTGAGACGATTCTTTCGCAATTCGAACTTTTACGCATGCTTGGAAACTTTGTTTTTTAAAACAACTAATTTATATAAAAATCATTGAAATGTAAAATTCTTTTAAAAAAAAATATTCACATTTTAGAAAAATGGCGTTTCTACATCGCTGTGATCCATATTCCATATTCATTCACCGTAACCACTTTTCCAATCGAGTTTAAAACAAAATTATAATATCAGTGCTCCGTTTAGCATGCAAAGGCTTCTCAACAATTGCTGCTGCAGAATGGCAATATTGTTGACAGAAAATGTAACGAATTTTATGAAATGTAACTTTACAGATCCACCAATGTCAATTTGAATTCATTGCAACAATTGCAAGAGCTTCCACTATTGACATGTCAATAAGTAAAAGTCAAAACCTTAATGAAAAACAAACCAATAAAGACGCTATAAAGACGAAACACTTTCATGAAGATTCCATTAGCACGGTAATCAATGAAATATTTTTTTATTACCACATTTAACACCTTAATTATCGAGTCCGAAGTTATTTCATTGTAAGCCTTCTTGATGTACAAAAAGGTATATCAAGAGAATGTGAAGTCTCCGACTTATCTCCTGTTATAAGCATGATGGAGTTCCTACATAGTAGGGTCAGAGCTTTGAAAAAATCAGGGCTTATGGTGTAAAATCATTTGTGGCGGTAAGAATACATTTAACTTTCTTAGAATAATAGCTACCAATCGCGCAGAAGAATATTTATATAGTCAAAAATTCTGATTTAGCAGCTGAAAGACTCAAAACCAGGAGACAAACTTAACAAACAGAATTCTCAATTTGATATTCTAAAAATATAAGGAACAAGTAAGAAAGTATAGTCGGCCAAGCCCGACCCTACACCCAGTATATGTATAAAACAGTTTTTCAGAAATAGGCGTTATATGTATATAACCTATTGTGGACCGCTCATCCAAAAATTTAGTGTCATGATGTCTGTGAATATAAATAGTATATGTGTTAAACTTTATGTCGATATAAATACTTTTAAAAGATTTATGGAGCTTAAATTGAATTACGGAGAGGGTCTTATATGGAAGCTACGACTAATTATGGACCTATTATAATAAAATTGTACCGTATTATTTTTATACATATGAAATATATTTGCTTTCAATATTATTTGGATACCAACATTTTTGAGAGAGTTATGCTCTTTAAAGAGATTTTCGGAAGTGGGCCTTATATAGGAGCTACGACTAATTATGGACCTATTATAATAAAATTGTACCGTATTATTTGTATACATATGAAATATATTCGTGTTAAATATTATTTGGATACCAAAATTTTTGAGAGAGTTATGCCCTTTAAAGTGATTTTCGGAAGTGGGCCTAATATATGGGAGCTATGAGTAATTATGGACCGATCTGCACAACATTTTTAGATTTGATTTAGCTCCATTTACTACTCATCTGTTGTAAAATTTGTTTGGATACTTGCCTAATTCAAACATTTATGATCGGTAAATCCCAATTTCAGGGGGACGGGGGAAATAATTGATCGATTTCCACCAGTTTCAATCCCATCCATCCTTGGGCCGAAAAAATATCACGTACCAAATTTTATCGAAATGTCTTCAAAATTGCGACCTGTACTCTGCGCACAAGCTTTACATGGACAGCCAGCCAGACGGACGGACGGATATCGTTAAATCGACTTAGAAAGTGATTCTGATTGAATTTTAATGAGCAATACGATTTGAAAGAAATTTTTTCAAAGTATGTATTTCATAGATTTGTTGTATGTAGTCCAAATGTTCCCTGGAATTGCAGCCACTAAATTAAATTGCCTTAAAATTCTTGTTTCATAAAATTAAAATTCATCATCCTAAACCCGCCACCGGAACATAAATAGTCATATTGTTTTAGGCAACATCAACTACTGTCATTTGTCTTGTTTATGTTCATTAAATTTTAAGTTTCATTAGCCACAATTTTGTTACCATACTATACTTAATGAATTCTGCCCCACTGTGCACCATATTGAAAATATACCGAGATTTATACTAACAAATATTACACACAAGACATTTGGATTGTATGAGATTTATAATCTGTATAAATGAGTTTGAAGTCGTGTTAACTTTACTCTCCTAGTATTTACCTTTTGTTTGTTTGTATTTCAGTAATATTTTTTTATTTCTTTTTTTTTTATTGTTTATTTTCAACATTTTTGCCTTTTACATTGATTTTTGTTGTTGTATTTCTCATATATTTTGGTTGATTTTTTTTACATAATATGTGCCAATTTTTTTTTCTTTTTGGGTAAAATGGAATAAATAAAGTGAAATAAAAAATAATAATAAACCTGGTTTGCAATCTGACGAGTCATGCCCTCTTTTAGGATTTTGGAAGTTTTTTTGTTATTGCAACATTTTGAACTTTTATTATTTTACTACCATTTATTTGTTATGTTGATTGTTTGTTTGGTTGGATTTTTTTCGTATGGGAATGTATGAATGCTTCCACTGGCAGCATGCAAAATACACCGGAAAATGTTGAATAATTATTTCGTTTTTATATCTAAAACATATAAATTTTAGCGAAATAAATATTATTTAATTATCTCATAAAACCAAATATAAAAAATATATTTCGATTTGTTACATTCAAGGTCAGTTTATAGCCTCCATAACGAGTGAAGATTATGGCTTAAAAGACTATTTCATGTGAATCGTATAACAATATAAAACTAAGTGTACCTGAAAATCCTTGGAAGAACAATAATTTGTATTTATTGCAAATGCTTGGGCAGGAGAATTAATGCAAGAGTTTTGTAAAAAAAAATGCCGTCTTAAACTAAGAGTGGTGAATCTAGAATATTAAAAATGATAAATCTAATTGGAAATCGGACGATTGGGGCGAATTGGAGCGAACACACACAGATTGGATAATTAGGTAGTCAATATTAAAAGTCGTGTTAATACTTATATTGCAATAATTTTACTTGTCCAATAATTTATATGAGGAACATTTCTTCATTTACTTTTACTTTTAAATATTTTTCTTTTTGTATGAAAATTTTATTCATTGTATTAAGGTATGTGTCCACGATCATCAGATATTACAACGTTGTCAGAAAAATGTGCAGAAATTGTCTAACAACCATGTAAACTTGAAATTTTTGTCTTCCAACGTTGTAAGAAAAAGCATTTTCAGTACACTGGAAGACAAAAATATTGTCGCACATCTAACAATCGTGTAAACACACAATTTTGGCATTGTCATTGTTTTAAGACAATTGTCAAACAGTTTTCATTGTCATATGTGCAAAGTTTATGCATCTGCCAATGGCAGCATTGTCATAGAAATTATTTCTAAATGCAACTCTGTATATACATAAATAAACAAACAAGTGTGTAATGGTTCCAATTGCACTTTTTTGTTCCATGACAATATTTACAATTTTTAAACACACACACAGAGCTGCAAAACGAATTTGACAATGCCACACAACAATCTGACAACCGTGTAAACTGACAATTTCGGTTGACAGATAAATTCATTGTGTGACAAATGTGTGCAAATGAAATTGTAGTTTTCATGGTGCAACTATACAAGGTGAGTGCAGTAGCCCAGCCGACTGACTTTGTTTACAATTTACTTATGTCAAAAGTAATACTTTTTCAAGTATTTTTGACAGTAGTACATTATTTTACACAAAAAATGCCTGTTGTTTCTGTTTTGTGTTGTATTTGTTGTCGATTTGCACTCACCTTGTATAGTTGCACCATGGTATTTTTCTTACAGTCGTGTAAACTGACAATTTACCTTTTGCTAAAAACTTTTCAATGTCACTACATTGCTAGCACATTGGTAGATATGACAACTTTGTAATATCTGACGACCGTGAACACATAGCTTTATTCTTAACTTCTAAATCAAATAAACTTATATTGTTTTATATAAATAATTATTTCTAATTATTTAAACCATAACAACACAGACTACACTATGCGATTCTCTTCTATCTTTACTTTAATTGGTGGTTAATTTATCTGGGCTGGGAAGGGTTATATACATAAAGTAAATATCCAGCTATGTTGCATTGAGATTCCCTTAGATAAAATATAAATAAATATAAAGATTAAGCCCTTATTAAAAAGTAATAAGTTATCATAACCACAAAGATGGACATATTACATCTGTATAAGCCTGTGCCATGATGGCCTTGACATTTTTCAGTTCGTTTTGCTTCCAAGATATTTCTCTAGAATAGTGACAGATTGGAGGTCTCACATCTATACTCGTATACAGTACCGAAACTGGTCTCGCAAATTCGTATGAGATCTTTTTTCTCACTCTAAACTTTTAAATATTTAATGCAGAAGCATTAAAGATCCAAAAACCTGTCTCTGGAGGAAGCAACATTCGGTGGATTACTCTACGAAAGTCTAGTTAGTCTTCTCTATTAGGACACCAGCACCTGTACCTATCTCATTCTTAGATCTATCTGTAAATACTGCATCCACTAAACATTCTTCTTCCGTTAATCTGGTGAATATTCTTCCGTTAATCACCAGATTAGGAATAACATTGTGCCATAAAACTCACTCATTGAGTTGTAGTAATCACCTAGTCTTCAAACCAACTACCTCAACAGGTATTAATCCAGAGCCAACTGAAGTATACCCAAAATGGGATCGGTGATATCAAGAGCTTCTTCTGAAAGTAAACTTCTATAAATATCCAATCTCATAGCTTTTCAAGAAAATAACCGGCAAATTCGACCCAAAAACTGCAGACAGATAAAATATGTAGCTTTGGTTATTTTTATGAAAAAGGTACAGCGAATCATTTGCCATTGCCAAGTTTTGTACCAGGTCATGTATTAAAAATGTTTGTCTACAATTTAACCTCCAAGTTGCAATGATTTCTTTAAGATCTAGGAAAGCACGGTATTTAGCTGGAAGTATTGATTGGGACATTGAAAAAGTGCAAAAATCGTATTAGTCCGAATTATTGGCTTTTAAGTAAAATCGGCAAATTTAGAAAAAGTCTTCTGTTCTGACTTGTCAATGAGTTAATTTTACAAACATTTTTAATTTCTGTTAAACAACTCGAAATTATCAAATCATGGTGTAAATATACAAGGTGAGTGCAGTAGCCCAGCTGACTGACTTTGTTTACAATTTACTTATGTCAAACGTAATACTTTTTCGAGTGTTTTTGACAGTAGTACATTATTTTACACAAAAAAATGCCTGTTGTTTTTGTATTGTGTTGTATTTGTTGCCGATTTGCAATCACCTTGTATAGTTAGACCATGTATCAAATGAATTAGAAAATAAATTGTAGAATACATTTTTTAAATTTTGAACTGATTAACTGTCATTTAAAAAGTAAAATAAGTAATCTCTCACGCAAATATGTGTGTGGGCAATACATTCAGTAAATTGTTTAAAAGTTACATCTATCCGCCTGGTGTAGTTGCTGTCACAATCAGCTGTCATCATATTGGTAAATAATTTAAATAGGTATGCACTCGTATAAACATACATGTACATATGTATGTACATAAAACTAACTGTAGTTTAAATACTGCTGTAGACATTACTACACTCACACATTTTTTTTTATTTCCTTTCTCTCTCTTGCTATCTTTCTTTTCTTATTTTCGTAAATCACACGCTAATTCGTAACAAAACATTTCGATTTGGAAACTGCGTTGATAATCAAATATTTATTTTGTACTTTTATTGACTTTACTACGAATTTTATCAAATGAAAAAATATGTACAAAATGAACGCCACACTGACTGATCGCCGGACTTACATTTAAATAATTAAAAACTAAAATTTAACTATCTACATAAATATGTATGTATGTACAAGTATGTATACATGGCGCATGGTGTAATTATACAAGGTGAGTGCGAATCGGCAACAAATACAGAAACAACAGGCTTTTCGTTTGTGTAAAATAATGTATTACTGTCAAAAACACTCGAAAAAGTATTACTTTTGGCATAAGTAAATTGTAAACAAAGTCAGTCAGCTGTGCTACTGCACTCACCTTGTATAGTTACACCATGTTAGGGCGTTTCAGTTTGTAAATGCTTTCAAAAATATTACAACTGTCAGACAGACCTACGGTTGGAGGGACGAACAGATTGTTTGCTGGTAGTATGCATAATGTGGGTAAACAAACAATTAGTCCTAAATGATTCATTTTGACACTTTCACTTTTTTTCATTCATACATATCTGTCTAAAAATTGTCGGTTTGTATGTTTACGACTGTGTGAACATGCCCATTAATCTTTTTTGTATTGGTTATATTGAACGTATGTATGTATGTACAATGTGTGTATGTTGGCCGGTCATGTTTTTCACACATCAGCATCACATTTATTACCGCCGCAACTTTAATCTATCGCCATTTTAACGGGATGATGTATCTGAATAAAACTGATTAACTTAGTTTATTTCATGAATCGTTATAATATTTACAACAATTTATCCATGTAAAGATTTAGCCATTTTTATGAACCATTTCCTAGCCTTTTCACTTAGGAACAATTTGACAAACAAGTAATTCCAAACAAGCCCTCTAAAAAAACAAGACTTTTTTTTTCTCAATCAGCGTGTTTTTACCCATTAATTTTGTTAATTATTTTATGTTCAACGATTGTCAAATGTCAATTAGTTTGTACTCGTTGTGTTGTCCAATTGTCATCAACAAATTTATTAAATAGCAATTAATGTTTGTAAAAAAAAAAATGTAGTGTCTTTTTTTTTTTGTTTATAAATGTTTATGTCTGCTTGTAATATTATTTTATTTATGTCAATGTCAGCAATAACTGTTAAAAAGAAACTTGATTTTATAATTTTGTTGCACATAAGTATTTCATTGTTGTTTCGGGCACAAATGTCAAACATGAAATCCAGACAAAAACATAAAAGTCAGTTGACATCGATGTATGTATGTATGCCAAGCAGAATAAGTTAATTTATATAATTTTTGATCTGCAAAAAATGTTAAGCCATAATGTCTTCATTAATGTATGTAATGTACATATGTATGAAAATGCAAATGTAGAACCCAACGGTCTCCAACGGCTATTGCGAGGACAAAAATGGGAACTTCAATATTATTTACCAAGTAAGAAAGTATAGTCGGTCAAGCCCGACCATATAATACCCTACACCCAGTATATGTATTAAACTTTTTTTTATAAATTGGCGTTATATGGGAGAAATAACCTATTGGACCGATCATCCAAAAATTTAGTGTCATGATGTCTGTGAATATAAATATTATATGTGTTAAACTTTATCTCAATATAAATACTTTTAAAAGATTTATAGAGCTTAAATTGAATTACGGAGAGGGAGTTTCGAATAACTATGGCCCAACTATTATGAAATTAGGTGCCGTTATTTCTGTATATAAGAAACTTATTTGTGTCAAATTTTATTTGGATACCAATATTTTTAAGAAATTTATGCTTTTTAAAGTGATTTCCGGAAGTGGGCCTTATATGAAAGCTATGACTAATTATGGACCGATCATCATTAAATTCTACCATATTATATGTATATATACGAAACATGTATGTTTTCAATATTATTTGGATACCAAAATTTTTAAGAAATTTATGCTTTTTAAAGTGATTTCCGGAAGTGGGTCTTATATGAAAGCTACGACTAATTATGGACCGATGATAATAAAATTGTACCGTATTATTTGTATACATATGAAATATATTTGCTTTCAATATTATTCCGATACCAAAATTTTTGAGAAAGTTATGCTATTTAAAGTAATTTTCGGAAGTGGGCCTAATATATGGGAGCTTTGAGTAATTATGGACCGATCTGCACAACATTTTTAGATTTGATTTAGCTCCATTTACTACTCATTTGTGGTAAAATTTGTTTGGATACTTGCATAATTCAAACATTTATGATCGGTAAACCCCAATTTCGGGAAGACATTTGTATGGGGGCCAGGTGAAATAATGGACCGATTTCCACCAGTTTCAATCCCATCCATTCTTGGGCCGAAAAATGTCACATACCATATTTTATCGAAATATCTTCAAAATTGCGACCTGTACTCTGCGCACAAGCTTTACATGGACAGCCAGCCAGCCAGCCAGACGGACGGACGGACTTCGTTAGATCAACTCAGAAAGTGATTCTGAGTCGATCGGCATACTTTAAGGTGGGTGTTGGACCAATATTTCTGGGCGTTACAAACATCAGCACAAATCCAATATACCCTCCCCACTATGGTGGTGTAGGGTATAAAAACATCAACTGTATTGTTTGCCACTGTAGAAAAGCCCTTGCTGTAGCCCTTCCCAACATTTTTCAAAATTTTATATGAACATTATTGGAACATATTCTTTTAATAACTGATTTTGTCTTGTAAAATAATATGAACATTAGCGTTAACTAAAATACACAAGAACTTAATCATAAACCGAATAATCATGATTAAGCCTGATACACCTAAGGAACAAGTATGTATGTATATTGTTACGTTTTGACGTTTTTAAAAAATGGTTTATTTCCTTTAAATAAACCGGATTCCATAAAAAATTGCAAAATAAATGCGTCAAGTAGTTAAAAGAAAATATAACGAGTCTTTATTAATTCAAATGTACACAACAACACAATTTCTGTCTTTAATTAATTTAACTTAAATTACAGTTTGAGATCACTTTGATGTTCACTCAACGATGACTCATAATAAACTCCACTTTAAGTGGCCCTGTTTGTTCTATTTATACAATAGCGCCATCTTTTAGTAATTTCCGGCGGCATCTAGAGAAGACAATTGAAAGTTCCTTTCTATGACTGTTTAAACTTAATGTTGGCATACTGCGTGTTATCAACATGGCAAATGTTGACAATCATCTTGTATGTTGATAAACTTCTGTATGTTGGTACCAGCCGTTACAAACCATTAAATTTAAATTGACATATAATTTCGGAAAAATATATTTCCTATTCTACAGCTAGTAGATAGATTTTTTTCCTCTAACGAAACAGAAGATATCATCCCTTTTGCAGCTAATAATTTTATTGAGTTCAGCGTAGAATCTTCTTGATCAACCACCTAGGAACTGTAGACTAGGGTAATGGCAATAATCGATCTAATCGACATCCTATTAAATCCTACAATAATAATATATTATAAATGACTTTGTAAGTTTGTTTGTTCCGCAATCACGCCTGAAGCGATTTTAATGATAGATCTATGCTTGAAAGCGTCAATAGGCTTTATTATTTTTTTTTAAAACTTGGACCAGGTTGGGATAAAAAGAGGTAAAACCGGCAAAGCCAAACGGCTAAACTAAATTTATTGAAATGTTAAACGCAGATAGATCTATTTGCAAGACTTGGATTAGGAAGTGTTAAATTGGGTAAAAACCGGTAAAATTTAATATAACGTTGATACTATGTAGGAAGGGGCAAAAAGTGCAAAATTTTTAAAATTTGTCTCTGAAATAATGATTGTCTTAGGTAGATATGAAGAAACAGCATTTTTATTTTACATTTCTGTTGTCACAAAGTTGTGTATTAAAAGAGTAATTCTTTATCTTCAAGGGAATAAAAACGAGTAAGAAGTCAAATTTTGTGCTTAATCTTAATAAGTAATCTACAGACTCGAACCTTTAAATAATACAAGCTGAAAGGGTAAATATTTGTGTTTTTGTACTTTTTTTGGTACCATTTGTATCTGTTGTTTTAAGACAACGAAATTTTTGAAAAGTTAATTTTTCAGAATACGACACCTAACTAGTAATAACGATTAAAAATGGGAATTTTGCATTTTTTTGAAATTAATCACTAACAGATTACAGATAAAATATAAGTTAAACCTAAAATTAGAGAACCAAAAAGTGAAAAATTGTATAGTTGGTACTTTTTGTATACTTTGTTCCAAACTGATAAAAAACAAATTTTTTGCCGCTCTCTGCAATCAGAAAATTATTTATTAGGAAAGGTCTTTTTCGGTAGTCAACCTTTAAGGATTAGTAAGTACATAAGGATTAAGTATATTTTTATTTAAGGGATCAACAATTTAATAGTCTACTAGCATTGATGACCTATTTATTTATTTATATAAACAGTAGTCTTATATACATAAAAATACTTAAAAAGGGGAATCGGATCATCTGTTTCTTTAATGATGAAAAACTTTATTAGCACACAATTTTCAATAGCAATTAAGATCTTATACATTATGGACAAAGACGTGAAAATAACAAAGGCTATTAAAAATTTTAAATGTTAGTTTATTCATTTTCAAAAATATGTATGTACGACGATTAACAAGCTCAAATATACGTTTAGAAAGGGAAAATTAATGGCCGAATTCACAGTCTTTAGTTAGCTAATGACAAAGGCTTAACTAATGATTCTTTATTCGCAATGCTTAGTTTGCCATAAGAATAACAAGTAATAGTTAAACGATAGTTAGTATTTTAGTTTACCAATGGTTAATTAATGACCGAGAATTCGGCCATAAGAAAACAAATTTAACAGTTATCATTAACTAGAGATTTAAAATGCGTTGTTCAAAAATTTATTTTTCGTAATACGATAGTTAATGAATTTGTTGCGATAAAATGCTGTCCCATAAAAAGAGTTTGTTTGAGTTGTATGAATGTGTTTTCTCCTACAGAATAAACTGCCACTTTACACACAAAACACAGATTACCAAAATGTTAAATGATCAGCGGCCAGGAATTAAAGATCACTAATATCCCGGGCAGCGCCGGGTACAAAAAGCTAGTTATATTATAATTGTTAAAGCTCATATTATGCCTCGCATTTAGTTTCGTTTCGTTGAGAAGAACAATATCAGGATTTTGGTTTTCCAAAAAAAAGTCAAAGGTCTAATTTTCTACTAATAAGAATTAGTGAATTAACGTTTGTATGAAATATTTTGAGATATTTTGTCAAGAAATTTCGCTGATTATTGAAAAAAAAGCTTGTTGATGACGCTTTCTGGGGGTAATTTGTACCAACAATAAGGTTAAGTTATAACTGCCATTTTGGGACTTAGTTGTTGTAAAATTACTAACTTTGATAAATATATGTTTGCTCTTGCTGTGTATTTTATTAGTGTAGAGCAAATGCAATGATGCAATACCATTTGCACAAGATTGTGAATTGCGCTAATATAATCTCTCGTTTAGCACAAATTGAATATACAGTTTATTTTAAAATAAAAACCTTGATTTGCTTATAAAAAATGCTCGAGTGCCCGTTATTGGGACAATATATTTATGTAAATAGGCTGTATTATAGTGTAAGATTGAAGAAAAAAATAATAGCTACGTTTCCACGACTTTAAATTGCCTTGGTTACTATAACAAATAAGTCATCTGCGTAAAGATAACAACTTTATGCCCTACACAATCAAATGCATTTGTGCAGGTGTTTGGAAACCAAAAATATTATTCGTATACCAACCTTAAATACCTATATATCGAGTATTTAACGATGTTCATCCGTCCGTTTGGCTCGCTTTCCATGTAAACTTTATGCACAACGTAGTGGACACAATTTTGAAGATATTAGAATAGAATTTGGTACATACCTTTTTTTAGCCGTGAACAAAGCCTATTGTAACTGGTTAAAATCGTTCCATTATTTCATCTAGCCCCCATATAAATGTCCTTCCTAAATAGGACGTTATCGGCAAATTTCGCTACAAATAAGTTTTATATAATATCAAATTAAATCATATTTAACATTTTTGGGCAGATCGATTGATAGTTGAACGTAGCTCGCATACACTTCCGAAAATCTAAAAAATACACTATATGTACAAGGTACATTCTATCTCATACATTTGAGTAACCTGTACTTTCATTTACTGGCATATAAATATATACTTACAGTCTAATTCATAAAAACTTATCAAGGGTTTATAACAGGCTTATAAAACAAATATCCATACAAAATTTGCTTTACCAACCTGTTATAAACCTTTGATAAATTTTATGAATAAGGGGGTTAATTGTTAAGGGACTTGCAATATTATTTATGAACATCAGAAAATAAGATCGGACCTATTTTATAGCTGATTTTTGAGAAACTTTGAGCTTAAATCTTTCTTACAAATAACTGCAAACATCCATTAAAGTTAATATAATACTTCATGTTAATTAAATGTTATGCATTGAAAGTATCACGATTAATTATTACATGTTTGAAATTATAAATTTTTGAATTTAACTTCGCCATGACCATTAAAACATAATAAAATAAAGTTAGTGGTTTTTAAATTTAATTGCAAGAGCAATTAATTATTTAGACAAAATAATGCTACATTAATGTTTTAAAAGAAATTTAAACAAGATTTATTTATATTCGGCTGTGCCGAATCTTATATACCCACCACCAAATCACTTATTATAGGGCGATCGTCATAAAATATTATACCGTAATTTCTAATTTTGACTTTTTGAAACGTCAAAATTGTCACCTCTGTATACCCAGTAGTTATTCTCGGAAGAGAAGCTTGTGTGGAAGCTATGTCCAATTATGAACCAACTTTCACAAAAGCCAATAGTACAATTTTACTTATAACTGATCTGTGTAAAATTTCGGTACGATTTACATGTTAATCTTCGTTAATGAGTTTTCGGGAGTAGCCCTCATAAGAGAGCTATGATCTATTATGGGCCGATCATCATGAAATTCTGTACGACGATTTATATGTGAATTCTTTGTATTGAATTTCAACTTGATAGTGATTTTTATAAGAGATTTATGCGCATTTAAGTAATTTTTCGAAATGGACTTTATATGGAGGCTACTGTCAATCAATGGACGGATCGTCATAGAATTGAGTATGACGATTTTTATAAGCATATGTACTCGTATAGACTATTTGTGTTGAATTTCAACTTGATAGTGATTATATAAAATATTTTAGCGCAATTAAGTGATTTTCGTAAGTGAACTTTATATGTGGGCTATGGTTAAATATGGACCAATCATCATGAAATTTGGTACAGCAATTTATATGTATATGTGGATTATTTTTGTTGAATTTCAACCTAATAATCATTTTGATAAGGAATTTATGCGCAGTTAAGTGATTTTCAGGGTTATGTCAAAATATGGACCAATGCAAACAAAATATCGTTTTGAGATTTCACTTTGCATGAAACTTATTTTTACAGAATTTTGTATAGATACTGCTTTTCTATTGACATGTATATACCATAAAGCCATAATCCGGGAAGACATTTGTGTGATGGCTATGAGAAATCGTGGACCGATTCCTACGATTTTCAACAGAGCTTGTACTTCTATAATAAAAATAAAGTGTACACAATTTTTAAGAAATTTTTAAGAAATAAAACACAATTTCATGATATTATTTGCATTATATTTGAAGAAAATATTTGAAAAATATCGAGGTTATCTGAAACTTTGGTCTATAAGTCGGATCGTACTGGAATTTTTCTCCCATTTTCAATACCATACTAATACTAAGAATGTTTGGAAAAAATTTAATTCTTCTAAGACCTTTTTTAAACTCTATCGTGCCTTCAACAGACGCATGGGCATGGCTAGATCGTCTTAGGATAATATAAGAATCCAGAATATATATACTTTTTCTACGACTAATATTTCGATGTGTTTCAAACGGAATGACAAACTTAATATATCCCATCTTTTTGGTGGTGGGTATAAAAACGACCGGAAAACAATATTAGAAATGTTGTAAGTTAAAAGTTTTTTCGTAATTAATTATTTATTTTAATTATGAAGTAAATTATTTTTCTTAACTCATTGTGTATTTCAAAATTAAACATTTTATTTAAAAGGTTTTATGATTTTATTGCAAAATATGTACACAATTTTGATTGCTTTCCAATCATTTAAATTTGTTAAAAAATAATCCAAGTCTGCTGTAGAAGATTATGATATCAAAAAGGTTGGTCTGAATCTGAATCGTTTGGATATGCCTTAAATTTTTTCACAATTTTATGACAGCACATAAATTTTTCTCGTGTGGGCAACTCTTGTCAATGTTTTGTTTTTATTTCAACATAATACATATTTGTAATTTGTAAGGACCTAGAAGAATATTAACAAATTTATGTTTGTAATTTTGCAGACGTTTGTAAATTTTATATTACAAAGGTTTTATAATCGCTCTAAAGTACGATTAAGTTAGTTACATTCCATCAACGGTCGACCTCACCAGACCTTTTATATTGTCAAGTGTTGGTTGGATGTACTCGTACATACATACATATGTATGTACATACATAGGTCAATATTTTCCTGCAGTTAAAGGATTCTAGACAAACATATAAAATATTATTACAAAATGCTTAAAAGTAATTTCCATTAGCAGCAGCAGTTTATATAATGGAAGATTTGTTAGCAGATTAAAATTAGGTTTATGTACTTAGGTACATATATACATAGTATTACATTATTTAGTTTTAATGTTTATGATTGTGGCAACAACAATTTATTGTACATTTCACAATATTTCACCTGGAAATTAAAAAAAAAAAATAAAACAAAAATCACAGCATAATACAACAATGGCTGTGTAATAAAACACAAATAAAACAACACTTAAATTGAAGAAAACAGTGAGAAAACAACAAATACATTTCATATTAAATAACTTTATTGTTTTTGTAATTTCTTTAACAAAATATTTATTTTAAGGAAAGAAACAAAAATACGTATTTGGTAATACAACTTATATTCGTAAATGAATGAATGGATGAATATTACAATGAAAGCATAGGAAAATAAATAAGAAACAAATAAAAATTGTAAAAATAAAATAAAATTTTAAACCAAAATACTTGTATACATATTTCGTCACGCTAATTTACGCGGTTTTTTCAAGACTTTTATTACATGATTATTTTATTGTTATTGTTTACAATGATGACGAGGATGTTGTTGTTGCCATTATATTTACTCAAATTACAAGACACTCAGAGAGAGAGCAAGATAGACAGAGAGAGATGAAGAATAAGAAATAAGGAGTAATTAAAATTGACCAACATTTACAGTTAGTGATGTCTGGAATAGTGTAGTTGTTGTTGTTATTGTTGGTAATTTCGTTACACGTAAATAAACATAAGTACATTTTATCTTTTAATGTTGATTATAATGATTACAAACATAATCAAAGGCTTTTCACACACCGTCGTTAAATTGTTGCTTAATTTTATTATTGTTACTGTATTTTAATTTTTATTATAAAGTCTATTTCCTATAAATTATTGCCAAGTATATTTTCAAGTGCAGCCATTAGTGGTCCATCAAGTAAAATGTAGAGCAACAATGAACTCACTTGTATCAAAAGCGTACAGCCAACATATAGGGCTATCTGAAATTATACAATAGTTACAGCAAACTGAAATTTATTAGTTTTCTTTATGAACCTACAGATTGTCCTGTTGACCAATATATGGGTACATCGGCCGTAAACACCAGCAGACGTATTATGATGGGCGTGATGATTAAATTAATCGGTGTAAGTTTTTCGAAAACATGGGCGTATTTGAAACTTAAGATTTTGTAAATCACATCTGAAAAGCCAGAAACTATTTATAAATGTAATTCAGAAATGCGATAATAGTGATACATAAGCGTTAATGTTTTTAGCGATTTTTTTGAATAACTTACTATCTTTATATGTACATATGTATGTATGTATGATTGCCTGCCTGTTAACTAGGAATATTTAATTGAGGGGACAATTTAAAAAAAGTCTCCGTTGCAAAGACTGATTTCAATTGATTAATATTTAGATACTCTTCATTTTAAAATTAATTCATTGACACATTTGCACTGAAGTTTGCATTGAAAAAATTATATGTACATACATACATACATATTTATGAAACAAAAAACTTTATTTTGCTTGACTCTGCAACCTGTTGTTGGTCTATGTATGTATGTCTGCTTAAGATTTCCATCGATCTCTCTCTTGGTAGTTGTGATTTATCGTATTTACAGCTGAAATGTTCGGTTCTGACATTTTCTAGCCTCTTTAACACGTGTATTTTGAGCTTAACTATGTAAGTTCATGTCAGCGTATATGCCATACAGCTCACAGATCCATTGATAGAGGATATTTCTCTCAAATAAACTCAGCACTGCTTCATCTGCCAAAGATTCTTGAATTGTTAGCTCAGCCCGTAGTAGTATTATTTGTTTCAGTTGTTTTTCTTACACTGTCTTTTATCTGCAAGGGTCTACTACGTCAGGAGGTTTCTCGTACAGTCGTAAACATACATTCTGACTAAATTTCGTCAATTTCTTCTTTACAACAACTACTGAAAAAGCTCCGGTTACATCTGACACTATCTTTACAATACTATTAAGCTGTCATCATGTCTAAGATATCTGGAGATTCCAATTCGTACGAATCTAATGCGTTTTGTAACGATCGAACAATTTTTGAAAATTGGTGAATAATTTCATAATGGTAAATCGTTCAACAGTTTTTTTTAACTATTTAACAAATTTAAAACTGTTTTTTAATACATTTTTCGAATAACATAGAACCCGTTCCATCCGGTGCTAACTATAAATTATATTACACAAAGCTTTAAAGTGTTGTTCGGCTGTAAGACTATTATCGGTAATAATAAAAAAAAAATTCGTATTTATGGATACATACCTCCATAATTGGACATGGCTGATAGGACAGTCCAAAATAAAATACAGCACCATATTATATGGGTAGTAACAATAAGGAAGGCTTTGGTCAATTTATTTACTTGATGCAGAATCAAATTGAGGCCAAATATATAAGAAGCAATCAGGGTAAAAGAGAACAGCCAACCTATGATGTAATAAACAAAATCTTAAATTAAATAATTGAAATGAAATTAAACCGCAATTACCCGAGACTACAAAAAATAAGTTGATATTGAAATTATGATTTATTTTGTAAATGATATGGCCCAAACAAATGCCCAACAGATGAGGAATGATAAACAAACAAATATTGTCCAATATCAAATTGAAATTGATCAATTCATACAGTAAAGTTGTGCTAAAGAAGTTTTCAAAATAATTTTCTCTTTTATTTAAAACTCTACACAAATAACAACTCACGTATAACCGTATTCATAGATAGGACCCAGAGACCACAATGTGGCTGCCACTATTGAAATGCAAAATATGGTAGTGCCAATAATGATGGAATAACGCAATTGTATCTCCACCAGAAGCATTAGTAAACATGAGGTCACATAGAATTGTATTTGCAGAGATATAAACCAAGTCCAAGGCATGCACTTAAACAAAAAGCAAAGAAGATTCATTAACATTTTAACTGTAATTACTTTTAATTGTGAGATTTTAATTTTTATGCGGTATTAACTTAACTTACCCTGTCAGTTGGTGGGAAATATGTGTCCATGTAGAAGATGTTACTAAACATGTTTTGCGGACAATTTTTATAGTCTCTAGAAGGCAATTCCAATGTAACATTGTAATGGAAATATTTGTCTAACAGTTGAGCTGCATACAACAGAAAGGTATGCGATGGAGTTGAACTGCAATAAAGTAAGCTACAGTTACAAATGTGTATGAAAATTTGGCTTATTTTTTTTTTTTGAATCTCATATTTTCATAGTTTAACAAACCTATACAAAGATGATAAACATTAAAGAAATATATAAAAAATATATATAGCATAACTTAAGGCTGATAAATGATTTCTGTATTTAAGTAATTGTATTAGCAACAATGTTGATATGATAGTGAAATGTTTATGTGTGAATTTGTAATGAATTTGTACCAATCCATGCTTGCTACGAGGGTAACTAATGACTCTCAGGTATAATAAGGCTCACAATGTTTTTAAATTGAAATTTAGTTTTTGGTTAATATTTTGGAATGTTTATACCTACAATCAATTTAATTATTATTTATAGTTATTGCAATACATATGTAATTATGTAATTTCCGTGTATTATTATTAAATGAAATAAGTTCGCACAGTTTTGTGCCTACTTAAAGATTACACAAACAAATAAAATAATTTACCCAAATAGTTTTTTCAATATAAGTTTTAAGACGTGTTTTAATTGTTCAAAAACATTAAATTTATCCTTTGGTAGCGATTTGAAAAAATCATACGATAAATTCGCCCCACTAAAAGGAAAATAAATTACTTTTAATTCATACGGCAATTAAAATGTGTATCGTTAATTTGTAAAACTCACTTAATTAGAAAATAAACATCCATTATATAAGCGTAGCGTTGAAGCATGGCAACACGCTGTTTCACTTTGTTGTTGGCCAAACCCAAGTCCATGGTATTGGACATGAAACTGTATTCAGCCACCAAATGTAGACAAATAAACATGAAGGAAAACATAAACATCAGGCCACATAAAGGGGTAGAAGAAGTCTGAAATAAATTATAAACCACATTGGGCAGAGATACAAACTCCAAAGCAATACGAATTTTGTCTAGAGACAATTTTTGGTAAACTTTCTTAATAAAGTGAAAACAGAAAAAAAATTATTTTCTTTTATATTCAGGATCTAAAGATTATTACCTACCACTCTCATTGGTTTTGAAACGAGTCATAGCAAATTGTTTCATATCAACACTTTCCAAAGTATTTTTCCATTCAGCAATATTTATCAGAGTATTAATTTTCAGTGAACCGCCAGCATGTTGCTGCAAATGTTGTTCACTTAAAGTGGAACGATTTAGTTCTGCTATATAATGTTTGGCTATAAATACTGTCAGATGAATTAATATCGATCCGCAGACAATTATTCTAAAATAAAAAAAAAACAATATTTATAATGATCATATCGTAACTGATAATTAACATTTAACCCGAGTTAACCAAGTTCAACAAATATCCCACCATACTGATGTTATTTAATATTTTGATCTCAAGATAAAAGTAAATCGTTAGTTACGAGTTTAAAATTTTTTTTTACAAATAAAAATAAGTTTTACATATAGACATTTCTTATCAACAATTATTACTTACATCATTATATAAAAGTTGAAATCTTCATAAATTTTATAATTGTCAGTTACAATTCGATGTCTTAAATATGTCACATTTCTCACGAAAATGGTCGTTTGAAAGAGATAAACGTCCAAAACACTTTCCATGTCCGCATTAGTGCACGATTTCGGAAAACAAATCATTTGTTGGATTTTTTCAAACTCCAGACATAATATAGAAATAGAATAAAAATAAATATATACTCGTACATGATATGTGTTCAATGTTACATATAATCAAAAATCGTTGCAGAGCCACAAGTCCCCGTTTACACAGGCAAACAAATTGTAAGGGAAACATCTGGAATTCTCTTTTGTATTTCCTTTGCGGTCATACAGGAAACATTGTTGTCGGAAACATTCCAGTTTATATTTGTTTTTTTTTTTAATTTGTTGTTTTTTTTAATTTCTACTGTATTTGATTTGCTAATGAAAGTATATTTGATTTGTGAAATAAATAAATAAATTATAAAAAATAAAATTTATAAAAACATTTATTTTATTTAACATTGTCATTGACAAAGTCAAATATAAAACGTAGAGAACAAAGCACGCCGAAAGGAAATAAGGCAAATGTCAAAAAGCATAGCAAATATAAACAATAAAAATGAAAGCACAAAGCGTGTCTCCAAGAACGGGAAAGAAATTTCATATTCTCTTCCCCACCCATCCGTTTCTCTCTACCAAACAAAATGTTTCCCTTCAAAATGTTTCCCTCTGTAAACGGGGACTTATAGGACAATTTTTTCATTGAATTTTAAAATGTACTTCATTCGCCTCACTTAATTTTAAATATATATAAATAAATATGGCTTAATGATAAATAAATGCCTGTAAATTGGAATATTAATAAAAAATTCAGCAGAAATAAGTGTCATGTAAAAAGAAATCGCAAAACGAAATTTTGTTTTAGGTTATATTTATGACCAATTACAGAGTTCTGTTAAGTTTTGGATATTATCCCTACGGGCTAATTTCGGTCAATTATATTTTCTTCTTTAAATGATGTAAATGAAACAATTTACTTCATCAATTTGCTCTACGTTTCGTCGATGTGGGTTTTCGACTTCTTCAGGAGCTATTTTATTAAGATAATTTCTCTTATGTTCGGTCCATGTTTGGCCTTAGAACCCATATAAAGACCAGTTCCGAAAATTACTTAAATGGGCATAAATCCCTTGTAAAAACCACTATCCAGTTTAAATTCAACAAAAATTGTCCATACATATGTATATAAAAATCGTCCGTCTCTGTATGATGATGATCGGTTCATATTTGACCGTAGCCCCAATATAAGGTCTACTTCAAAATGTTGATAGTTGAAATTTGTCAAGGATAATCAGAATATACAATTAAATTGTCGTATCAAATTTGAGGATGATCTGTCCATATTTGACCTTAGCTCTCATAGAAAATCTACTTCCGGAAATCGTAAATGATTTAAGCGCCTAAATCTGTTATAAATCTCCATAATAGGTGATTTGGTGGTGGGTATATAAGAGCCGAATATAAACTTTTAAAAAGCGGAAAGAGAAATTTTCTGTTTCTACAAAAAGGGGAAAACCGGTAAGACCAAATGGTTGAACCGGTTTTATTGAAGTTTAAAACGTTGAGAGATCCTTGCTTTAAAATGTCAACAGGCTGTATATTTTTTGAAACTTGGACGAGGTCGTGGTAAAAAGGGGAAACCCGTTAAATCCAAACAGCTGAACAGATTTGATTGATATTTTAAACGTAAATATATCTATGCTTGAAAGCGTCAACAGGTTATATACCAAATATAGGTGTAGAAAGGGAAAATTAAGAAAACTAATTTAACAGCTATCGTCAGCAGTCTACCAGAGATTAAAAATCTTAATGTCAATATTGCTTAGTCCAAAAATTTGTTTTTCGAAATAATTAATGAATTTGTTTTGAAAAAGTACAAGAAGCTATGGAAGACCTTCCTGGAATTAGGATCTTTACTTGGCCGATTTAAACAAAAAAATATCAAAAATATTTGTCAAATATTTTTTTGTTACCAATAATTCTTTTAATCTTTGTCTTTAGGCATACTTTGGTGAAGGTTAAAACGATTTGAATGGCACTTACCCGAAAAAAATTATCATGGGCAATTTCCATAAGAAAATGTCCCGATATTAAATGAACATCAAAAGGTAAAACATACAATTTCGTCTCTGATGGATGACGATGAATTTTGATATTGTCATTGAATTGTTTTGACAGCATACGACAAACATTCGGATTATGCAGGCGAGTTGATGTTCCCGAAAATGCTGCGCCGGCATAATAACTAGTGGCATCATACACTTGCCAAAGATACACAAAATACATAAAACGTAAATTATCAAATAAACACTTGTTTTTGAATTAAACTTTTAATTATACCTACATTTAACAGCCCAGTATTCACCATTTCTTAAACCATCCACATAAACGTACATGTCCCTAAAGCATTTCTCCGTTATATTCCATTCCTTGTCACTGAATTCGAAGAACCGTATCAAGGCGTAGGGACTAAAAGTCTCAAATGCATAATTGACACTGGTTATAATGGCGGCATTTGCACTAACAAATTGCTTTTTGACCAACGACGGAAATACATTCGCGTAAATTAGAAAATTTAATAAAAACCATTTGTTCATTATGAAAGTAATTTAAAGACTACGATGCATAAATCATGTTTTCGAAAAACAGTAGATACGAGTAGATCGACAGAAATGATAAATTTTTGTTTTGAAAGTTTGTTGTTTGCAGATAAAATGAAATTAATAAATAAATGAACAACGAATAATTAAAGTAGAAAATGCAAAAAGCACATGTATTGTATGCTAAATATTTGTGGTGCTCACAGTCCATTGCACTTTGGTTTTTATACATACATGCATACATGCATACATTCGAATTTCGAAAGCTCATGTGAAAGCATGTGTGAACTTAAAATCTTTGTCTTCCAACGTTGTAAGAAAAAGCATTTTCAGTACATTGGAAGACAAAAATATTGTGAAATATCTAACAATTGTGTAAAAACACAATTTTGTCATTGCCATTGTTTTAAGACAATTGTCAAACATGTGCAAAGTTTATGTCTCTGCCAATGGCAGCATTGTCATAGAAATTATTTCTAAATGCAACTCTGCATATACATACATAAATAAACAAACAAGTGTGCATTAATAACATTTTGGAAAAACAATTTCGGTTGACAGCTAAATTCATTGTGTGACAATTGTGTGCCAATGAAATTGTCAGTTTTCTTACAGTCATCTAAACTGACAATTTATCTTTTGCTAACAATTTTTCTTGTAAAATAATATGAACATTAGCGTTAACTAAAATACACAAGAACTTAATCATAAACCGAATAATCATGATTAAGCCTGATACACCTAAGGAACAAGTATGTATGTATATTGTTACGTTTTGACGTTTTTAAAAAATGGTTTATTTCCTTTAAATAAACCGGATTCCATAAAAAATTGCAAAATAAATGCGTCAAGTAGTTAAAAGAAAATATAACGAGTCTTTATTAATTCAAATGTACACAACAACACAATTTCTGTCTTTAATTAATTTAACTTAAATTACAGTTTGAGATCACTTTGATGTTCACTCAACGATGACTCATAATAAACTCCACTTTAAGTGGCCCTGTTTGTTCTATTTATACAATAGCGCCATCTTTTAGTAATTTCCGGCGGCATCTAGAGAAGACAATTGAAAGTTCCTTTCTATGACTGTTTAAACTTAATGTTGGCATACTGCGTGTTATCAACATGGCAAATGTTGACAATCATCTTGTATGTTGATAAACTTCTGTATGTTGGTACCAGCCGTTACAAACCATTAAATTTAAATTGACATATAATTTCGGAAAAATATATTTCCTATTCTACAGCTAGTAGATAGATTTTTTTCCTCTAACGAAACAGAAGATATCATCCCTTTTGCAGCTAATAATTTTATTGAGTTCAGCGTAGAATCTTCTTGATCAACCACCTAGGAACTGTAGACTAGGGTAATGGCAATAATCGATCTAATCGACATCCTATTAAATCCTACAATAATAATATATTATAAATGACTTTGTAAGTTTGTTTGTTCCGCAATCACGCCTGAAGCGATTTTAATGATAGATCTATGCTTGAAAGCGTCAATAGGCTTTATTATTTTTTTTTAAAACTTGGACCAGGTTGGGATAAAAAGAGGTAAAACCGGCAAAGCCAAACGGCTAAACTAAATTTATTGAAATGTTAAACGCAGATAGATCTATTTGCAAGACTTGGATTAGGAAGTGTTAAATTGGGTAAAAACCGGTAAAATTTAATATAACGTTGATACTATGTAGGAAGGGGCAAAAAGTGCAAAATTTTTAAAATTTGTCTCTGAAATAATGATTGTCTTAGGTAGATATGAAGAAACAGCATTTTTATTTTACATTTCTGTTGTCACAAAGTTGTGTATTAAAAGAGTAATTCTTTATCTTCAAGGGAATAAAAACGAGTAAGAAGTCAAATTTTGTGCTTAATCTTAATAAGTAATCTACAGACTCGAACCTTTAAATAATACAAGCTGAAAGGGTAAATATTTGTGTTTTTGTACTTTTTTTGGTACCATTTGTATCTGTTGTTTTAAGACAACGAAATTTTTGAAAAGTTAATTTTTCAGAATACGACACCTAACTAGTAATAACGATTAAAAATGGGAATTTTGCATTTTTTTGAAATTAATCACTAACAGATTACAGATAAAATATAAGTTAAACCTAAAATTAGAGAACCAAAAAGTGAAAAATTGTATAGTTGGTACTTTTTGTATACTTTGTTCCAAACTGATAAAAAACAAATTTTTTGCCGCTCTCTGCAATCAGAAAATTATTTATTAGGAAAGGTCTTTTTCGGTAGTCAACCTTTAAGGATTAGTAAGTACATAAGGATTAAGTATATTTTTATTTAAGGGATCAACAATTTAATAGTCTACTAGCATTGATGACCTATTTATTTATTTATATAAACAGTAGTCTTATATACATAAAAATACTTAAAAAGGGGAATCGGATCATCTGTTTCTTTAATGATGAAAAACTTTATTAGCACACAATTTTCAATAGCAATTAAGATCTTATACATTATGGACAAAGACGTGAAAATAACAAAGGCTATTAAAAATTTTAAATGTTAGTTTATTCATTTTCAAAAATATGTATGTACGACGATTAACAAGCTCAAATATACGTTTAGAAAGGGAAAATTAATGGCCGAATTCACAGTCTTTAGTTAGCTAATGACAAAGGCTTAACTAATGATTCTTTATTCGCAATGCTTAGTTTGCCATAAGAATAACAAGTAATAGTTAAACGATAGTTAGTATTTTAGTTTACCAATGGTTAATTAATGACCGAGAATTCGGCCATAAGAAAACAAATTTAACAGTTATCATTAACTAGAGATTTAAAATGCGTTGTTCAAAAATTTATTTTTCGTAATACGATAGTTAATGAATTTGTTGCGATAAAATGCTGTCCCATAAAAAGAGTTTGTTTGAGTTGTATGAATGTGTTTTCTCCTACAGAATAAACTGCCACTTTACACACAAAACACAGATTACCAAAATGTTAAATGATCAGCGGCCAGGAATTAAAGATCACTAATATCCCGGGCAGCGCCGGGTACAAAAAGCTAGTTATATTATAATTGTTAAAGCTCATATTATGCCTCGCATTTAGTTTCGTTTCGTTGAGAAGAACAATATCAGGATTTTGGTTTTCCAAAAAAAAGTCAAAGGTCTAATTTTCTACTAATAAGAATTAGTGAATTAACGTTTGTATGAAATATTTTGAGATATTTTGTCAAGAAATTTCGCTGATTATTGAAAAAAAAGCTTGTTGATGACGCTTTCTGGGGGTAATTTGTACCAACAATAAGGTTAAGTTATAACTGCCATTTTGGGACTTAGTTGTTGTAAAATTACTAACTTTGATAAATATATGTTTGCTCTTGCTGTGTATTTTATTAGTGTAGAGCAAATGCAATGATGCAATACCATTTGCACAAGATTGTGAATTGCGCTAATATAATCTCTCGTTTAGCACAAATTGAATATACAGTTTATTTTAAAATAAAAACCTTGATTTGCTTATAAAAAATGCTCGAGTGCCCGTTATTGGGACAATATATTTATGTAAATAGGCTGTATTATAGTGTAAGATTGAAGAAAAAAATAATAGCTACGTTTCCACGACTTTAAATTGCCTTGGTTACTATAACAAATAAGTCATCTGCGTAAAGATAACAACTTTATGCCCTACACAATCAAATGCATTTGTGCAGGTGTTTGGAAACCAAAAATATTATTCGTATACCAACCTTAAATACCTATATATCGAGTATTTAACGATGTTCATCCGTCCGTTTGGCTCGCTTTCCATGTAAACTTTATGCACAACGTAGTGGACACAATTTTGAAGATATTAGAATAGAATTTGGTACATACCTTTTTTTAGCCGTGAACAAAGCCTATTGTAACTGGTTAAAATCGTTCCATTATTTCATCTAGCCCCCATATAAATGTCCTTCCTAAATAGGACGTTATCGGCAAATTTCGCTACAAATAAGTTTTATATAATATCAAATTAAATCATATTTAACATTTTTGGGCAGATCGATTGATAGTTGAACGTAGCTCGCATACACTTCCGAAAATCTAAAAAATACACTATATGTACAAGGTACATTCTATCTCATACATTTGAGTAACCTGTACTTTCATTTACTGGCATATAAATATATACTTACAGTCTAATTCATAAAAACTTATCAAGGGTTTATAACAGGCTTATAAAACAAATATCCATACAAAATTTGCTTTACCAACCTGTTATAAACCTTTGATAAATTTTATGAATAAGGGGGTTAATTGTTAAGGGACTTGCAATATTATTTATGAACATCAGAAAATAAGATCGGACCTATTTTATAGCTGATTTTTGAGAAACTTTGAGCTTAAATCTTTCTTACAAATAACTGCAAACATCCATTAAAGTTAATATAATACTTCATGTTAATTAAATGTTATGCATTGAAAGTATCACGATTAATTATTACATGTTTGAAATTATAAATTTTTGAATTTAACTTCGCCATGACCATTAAAACATAATAAAATAAAGTTAGTGGTTTTTAAATTTAATTGCAAGAGCAATTAATTATTTAGACAAAATAATGCTACATTAATGTTTTAAAAGAAATTTAAACAAGATTTATTTATATTCGGCTGTGCCGAATCTTATATACCCACCACCAAATCACTTATTATAGGGCGATCGTCATAAAATATTATACCGTAATTTCTAATTTTGACTTTTTGAAACGTCAAAATTGTCACCTCTGTATACCCAGTAGTTATTCTCGGAAGAGAAGCTTGTGTGGAAGCTATGTCCAATTATGAACCAACTTTCACAAAAGCCAATAGTACAATTTTACTTATAACTGATCTGTGTAAAATTTCGGTACGATTTACATGTTAATCTTCGTTAATGAGTTTTCGGGAGTAGCCCTCATAAGAGAGCTATGATCTATTATGGGCCGATCATCATGAAATTCTGTACGACGATTTATATGTGAATTCTTTGTATTGAATTTCAACTTGATAGTGATTTTTATAAGAGATTTATGCGCATTTAAGTAATTTTTCGAAATGGACTTTATATGGAGGCTACTGTCAATCAATGGACGGATCGTCATAGAATTGAGTATGACGATTTTTATAAGCATATGTACTCGTATAGACTATTTGTGTTGAATTTCAACTTGATAGTGATTATATAAAATATTTTAGCGCAATTAAGTGATTTTCGTAAGTGAACTTTATATGTGGGCTATGGTTAAATATGGACCAATCATCATGAAATTTGGTACAGCAATTTATATGTATATGTGGATTATTTTTGTTGAATTTCAACCTAATAATCATTTTGATAAGGAATTTATGCGCAGTTAAGTGATTTTCAGGGTTATGTCAAAATATGGACCAATGCAAACAAAATATCGTTTTGAGATTTCACTTTGCATGAAACTTATTTTTACAGAATTTTGTATAGATACTGCTTTTCTATTGACATGTATATACCATAAAGCCATAATCCGGGAAGACATTTGTGTGATGGCTATGAGAAATCGTGGACCGATTCCTACGATTTTCAACAGAGCTTGTACTTCTATAATAAAAATAAAGTGTACACAATTTTTAAGAAATTTTTAAGAAATAAAACACAATTTCATGATATTATTTGCATTATATTTGAAGAAAATATTTGAAAAATATCGAGGTTATCTGAAACTTTGGTCTATAAGTCGGATCGTACTGGAATTTTTCTCCCATTTTCAATACCATACTAATACTAAGAATGTTTGGAAAAAATTTAATTCTTCTAAGACCTTTTTTAAACTCTATCGTGCCTTCAACAGACGCATGGGCATGGCTAGATCGTCTTAGGATAATATAAGAATCCAGAATATATATACTTTTTCTACGACTAATATTTCGATGTGTTTCAAACGGAATGACAAACTTAATATATCCCATCTTTTTGGTGGTGGGTATAAAAACGACCGGAAAACAATATTAGAAATGTTGTAAGTTAAAAGTTTTTTCGTAATTAATTATTTATTTTAATTATGAAGTAAATTATTTTTCTTAACTCATTGTGTATTTCAAAATTAAACATTTTATTTAAAAGGTTTTATGATTTTATTGCAAAATATGTACACAATTTTGATTGCTTTCCAATCATTTAAATTTGTTAAAAAATAATCCAAGTCTGCTGTAGAAGATTATGATATCAAAAAGGTTGGTCTGAATCTGAATCGTTTGGATATGCCTTAAATTTTTTCACAATTTTATGACAGCACATAAATTTTTCTCGTGTGGGCAACTCTTGTCAATGTTTTGTTTTTATTTCAACATAATACATATTTGTAATTTGTAAGGACCTAGAAGAATATTAACAAATTTATGTTTGTAATTTTGCAGACGTTTGTAAATTTTATATTACAAAGGTTTTATAATCGCTCTAAAGTACGATTAAGTTAGTTACATTCCATCAACGGTCGACCTCACCAGACCTTTTATATTGTCAAGTGTTGGTTGGATGTACTCGTACATACATACATATGTATGTACATACATAGGTCAATATTTTCCTGCAGTTAAAGGATTCTAGACAAACATATAAAATATTATTACAAAATGCTTAAAAGTAATTTCCATTAGCAGCAGCAGTTTATATAATGGAAGATTTGTTAGCAGATTAAAATTAGGTTTATGTACTTAGGTACATATATACATAGTATTACATTATTTAGTTTTAATGTTTATGATTGTGGCAACAACAATTTATTGTACATTTCACAATATTTCACCTGGAAATTAAAAAAAAAAAATAAAACAAAAATCACAGCATAATACAACAATGGCTGTGTAATAAAACACAAATAAAACAACACTTAAATTGAAGAAAACAGTGAGAAAACAACAAATACATTTCATATTAAATAACTTTATTGTTTTTGTAATTTCTTTAACAAAATATTTATTTTAAGGAAAGAAACAAAAATACGTATTTGGTAATACAACTTATATTCGTAAATGAATGAATGGATGAATATTACAATGAAAGCATAGGAAAATAAATAAGAAACAAATAAAAATTGTAAAAATAAAATAAAATTTTAAACCAAAATACTTGTATACATATTTCGTCACGCTAATTTACGCGGTTTTTTCAAGACTTTTATTACATGATTATTTTATTGTTATTGTTTACAATGATGACGAGGATGTTGTTGTTGCCATTATATTTACTCAAATTACAAGACACTCAGAGAGAGAGCAAGATAGACAGAGAGAGATGAAGAATAAGAAATAAGGAGTAATTAAAATTGACCAACATTTACAGTTAGTGATGTCTGGAATAGTGTAGTTGTTGTTGTTATTGTTGGTAATTTCGTTACACGTAAATAAACATAAGTACATTTTATCTTTTAATGTTGATTATAATGATTACAAACATAATCAAAGGCTTTTCACACACCGTCGTTAAATTGTTGCTTAATTTTATTATTGTTACTGTATTTTAATTTTTATTATAAAGTCTATTTCCTATAAATTATTGCCAAGTATATTTTCAAGTGCAGCCATTAGTGGTCCATCAAGTAAAATGTAGAGCAACAATGAACTCACTTGTATCAAAAGCGTACAGCCAACATATAGGGCTATCTGAAATTATACAATAGTTACAGCAAACTGAAATTTATTAGTTTTCTTTATGAACCTACAGATTGTCCTGTTGACCAATATATGGGTACATCGGCCGTAAACACCAGCAGACGTATTATGATGGGCGTGATGATTAAATTAATCGGTGTAAGTTTTTCGAAAACATGGGCGTATTTGAAACTTAAGATTTTGTAAATCACATCTGAAAAGCCAGAAACTATTTATAAATGTAATTCAGAAATGCGATAATAGTGATACATAAGCGTTAATGTTTTTAGCGATTTTTTTGAATAACTTACTATCTTTATATGTACATATGTATGTATGTATGATTGCCTGCCTGTTAACTAGGAATATTTAATTGAGGGGACAATTTAAAAAAAGTCTCCGTTGCAAAGACTGATTTCAATTGATTAATATTTAGATACTCTTCATTTTAAAATTAATTCATTGACACATTTGCACTGAAGTTTGCATTGAAAAAATTATATGTACATACATACATACATATTTATGAAACAAAAAACTTTATTTTGCTTGACTCTGCAACCTGTTGTTGGTCTATGTATGTATGTCTGCTTAAGATTTCCATCGATCTCTCTCTTGGTAGTTGTGATTTATCGTATTTACAGCTGAAATGTTCGGTTCTGACATTTTCTAGCCTCTTTAACACGTGTATTTTGAGCTTAACTATGTAAGTTCATGTCAGCGTATATGCCATACAGCTCACAGATCCATTGATAGAGGATATTTCTCTCAAATAAACTCAGCACTGCTTCATCTGCCAAAGATTCTTGAATTGTTAGCTCAGCCCGTAGTAGTATTATTTGTTTCAGTTGTTTTTCTTACACTGTCTTTTATCTGCAAGGGTCTACTACGTCAGGAGGTTTCTCGTACAGTCGTAAACATACATTCTGACTAAATTTCGTCAATTTCTTCTTTACAACAACTACTGAAAAAGCTCCGGTTACATCTGACACTATCTTTACAATACTATTAAGCTGTCATCATGTCTAAGATATCTGGAGATTCCAATTCGTACGAATCTAATGCGTTTTGTAACGATCGAACAATTTTTGAAAATTGGTGAATAATTTCATAATGGTAAATCGTTCAACAGTTTTTTTTAACTATTTAACAAATTTAAAACTGTTTTTTAATACATTTTTCGAATAACATAGAACCCGTTCCATCCGGTGCTAACTATAAATTATATTACACAAAGCTTTAAAGTGTTGTTCGGCTGTAAGACTATTATCGGTAATAATAAAAAAAAAATTCGTATTTATGGATACATACCTCCATAATTGGACATGGCTGATAGGACAGTCCAAAATAAAATACAGCACCATATTATATGGGTAGTAACAATAAGGAAGGCTTTGGTCAATTTATTTACTTGATGCAGAATCAAATTGAGGCCAAATATATAAGAAGCAATCAGGGTAAAAGAGAACAGCCAACCTATGATGTAATAAACAAAATCTTAAATTAAATAATTGAAATGAAATTAAACCGCAATTACCCGAGACTACAAAAAATAAGTTGATATTGAAATTATGATTTATTTTGTAAATGATATGGCCCAAACAAATGCCCAACAGATGAGGAATGATAAACAAACAAATATTGTCCAATATCAAATTGAAATTGATCAATTCATACAGTAAAGTTGTGCTAAAGAAGTTTTCAAAATAATTTTCTCTTTTATTTAAAACTCTACACAAATAACAACTCACGTATAACCGTATTCATAGATAGGACCCAGAGACCACAATGTGGCTGCCACTATTGAAATGCAAAATATGGTAGTGCCAATAATGATGGAATAACGCAATTGTATCTCCACCAGAAGCATTAGTAAACATGAGGTCACATAGAATTGTATTTGCAGAGATATAAACCAAGTCCAAGGCATGCACTTAAACAAAAAGCAAAGAAGATTCATTAACATTTTAACTGTAATTACTTTTAATTGTGAGATTTTAATTTTTATGCGGTATTAACTTAACTTACCCTGTCAGTTGGTGGGAAATATGTGTCCATGTAGAAGATGTTACTAAACATGTTTTGCGGACAATTTTTATAGTCTCTAGAAGGCAATTCCAATGTAACATTGTAATGGAAATATTTGTCTAACAGTTGAGCTGCATACAACAGAAAGGTATGCGATGGAGTTGAACTGCAATAAAGTAAGCTACAGTTACAAATGTGTATGAAAATTTGGCTTATTTTTTTTTTTTGAATCTCATATTTTCATAGTTTAACAAACCTATACAAAGATGATAAACATTAAAGAAATATATAAAAAATATATATAGCATAACTTAAGGCTGATAAATGATTTCTGTATTTAAGTAATTGTATTAGCAACAATGTTGATATGATAGTGAAATGTTTATGTGTGAATTTGTAATGAATTTGTACCAATCCATGCTTGCTACGAGGGTAACTAATGACTCTCAGGTATAATAAGGCTCACAATGTTTTTAAATTGAAATTTAGTTTTTGGTTAATATTTTGGAATGTTTATACCTACAATCAATTTAATTATTATTTATAGTTATTGCAATACATATGTAATTATGTAATTTCCGTGTATTATTATTAAATGAAATAAGTTCGCACAGTTTTGTGCCTACTTAAAGATTACACAAACAAATAAAATAATTTACCCAAATAGTTTTTTCAATATAAGTTTTAAGACGTGTTTTAATTGTTCAAAAACATTAAATTTATCCTTTGGTAGCGATTTGAAAAAATCATACGATAAATTCGCCCCACTAAAAGGAAAATAAATTACTTTTAATTCATACGGCAATTAAAATGTGTATCGTTAATTTGTAAAACTCACTTAATTAGAAAATAAACATCCATTATATAAGCGTAGCGTTGAAGCATGGCAACACGCTGTTTCACTTTGTTGTTGGCCAAACCCAAGTCCATGGTATTGGACATGAAACTGTATTCAGCCACCAAATGTAGACAAATAAACATGAAGGAAAACATAAACATCAGGCCACATAAAGGGGTAGAAGAAGTCTGAAATAAATTATAAACCACATTGGGCAGAGATACAAACTCCAAAGCAATACGAATTTTGTCTAGAGACAATTTTTGGTAAACTTTCTTAATAAAGTGAAAACAGAAAAAAAATTATTTTCTTTTATATTCAGGATCTAAAGATTATTACCTACCACTCTCATTGGTTTTGAAACGAGTCATAGCAAATTGTTTCATATCAACACTTTCCAAAGTATTTTTCCATTCAGCAATATTTATCAGAGTATTAATTTTCAGTGAACCGCCAGCATGTTGCTGCAAATGTTGTTCACTTAAAGTGGAACGATTTAGTTCTGCTATATAATGTTTGGCTATAAATACTGTCAGATGAATTAATATCGATCCGCAGACAATTATTCTAAAATAAAAAAAAAACAATATTTATAATGATCATATCGTAACTGATAATTAACATTTAACCCGAGTTAACCAAGTTCAACAAATATCCCACCATACTGATGTTATTTAATATTTTGATCTCAAGATAAAAGTAAATCGTTAGTTACGAGTTTAAAATTTTTTTTTACAAATAAAAATAAGTTTTACATATAGACATTTCTTATCAACAATTATTACTTACATCATTATATAAAAGTTGAAATCTTCATAAATTTTATAATTGTCAGTTACAATTCGATGTCTTAAATATGTCACATTTCTCACGAAAATGGTCGTTTGAAAGAGATAAACGTCCAAAACACTTTCCATGTCCGCATTAGTGCACGATTTCGGAAAACAAATCATTTGTTGGATTTTTTCAAACTCCAGACATAATATAGAAATAGAATAAAAATAAATATATACTCGTACATGATATGTGTTCAATGTTACATATAATCAAAAATCGTTGCAGAGCCACAAGTCCCCGTTTACACAGGCAAACAAATTGTAAGGGAAACATCTGGAATTCTCTTTTGTATTTCCTTTGCGGTCATACAGGAAACATTGTTGTCGGAAACATTCCAGTTTATATTTGTTTTTTTTTTTAATTTGTTGTTTTTTTTAATTTCTACTGTATTTGATTTGCTAATGAAAGTATATTTGATTTGTGAAATAAATAAATAAATTATAAAAAATAAAATTTATAAAAACATTTATTTTATTTAACATTGTCATTGACAAAGTCAAATATAAAACGTAGAGAACAAAGCACGCCGAAAGGAAATAAGGCAAATGTCAAAAAGCATAGCAAATATAAACAATAAAAATGAAAGCACAAAGCGTGTCTCCAAGAACGGGAAAGAAATTTCATATTCTCTTCCCCACCCATCCGTTTCTCTCTACCAAACAAAATGTTTCCCTTCAAAATGTTTCCCTCTGTAAACGGGGACTTATAGGACAATTTTTTCATTGAATTTTAAAATGTACTTCATTCGCCTCACTTAATTTTAAATATATATAAATAAATATGGCTTAATGATAAATAAATGCCTGTAAATTGGAATATTAATAAAAAATTCAGCAGAAATAAGTGTCATGTAAAAAGAAATCGCAAAACGAAATTTTGTTTTAGGTTATATTTATGACCAATTACAGAGTTCTGTTAAGTTTTGGATATTATCCCTACGGGCTAATTTCGGTCAATTATATTTTCTTCTTTAAATGATGTAAATGAAACAATTTACTTCATCAATTTGCTCTACGTTTCGTCGATGTGGGTTTTCGACTTCTTCAGGAGCTATTTTATTAAGATAATTTCTCTTATGTTCGGTCCATGTTTGGCCTTAGAACCCATATAAAGACCAGTTCCGAAAATTACTTAAATGGGCATAAATCCCTTGTAAAAACCACTATCCAGTTTAAATTCAACAAAAATTGTCCATACATATGTATATAAAAATCGTCCGTCTCTGTATGATGATGATCGGTTCATATTTGACCGTAGCCCCAATATAAGGTCTACTTCAAAATGTTGATAGTTGAAATTTGTCAAGGATAATCAGAATATACAATTAAATTGTCGTATCAAATTTGAGGATGATCTGTCCATATTTGACCTTAGCTCTCATAGAAAATCTACTTCCGGAAATCGTAAATGATTTAAGCGCCTAAATCTGTTATAAATCTCCATAATAGGTGATTTGGTGGTGGGTATATAAGAGCCGAATATAAACTTTTAAAAAGCGGAAAGAGAAATTTTCTGTTTCTACAAAAAGGGGAAAACCGGTAAGACCAAATGGTTGAACCGGTTTTATTGAAGTTTAAAACGTTGAGAGATCCTTGCTTTAAAATGTCAACAGGCTGTATATTTTTTGAAACTTGGACGAGGTCGTGGTAAAAAGGGGAAACCCGTTAAATCCAAACAGCTGAACAGATTTGATTGATATTTTAAACGTAAATATATCTATGCTTGAAAGCGTCAACAGGTTATATACCAAATATAGGTGTAGAAAGGGAAAATTAAGAAAACTAATTTAACAGCTATCGTCAGCAGTCTACCAGAGATTAAAAATCTTAATGTCAATATTGCTTAGTCCAAAAATTTGTTTTTCGAAATAATTAATGAATTTGTTTTGAAAAAGTACAAGAAGCTATGGAAGACCTTCCTGGAATTAGGATCTTTACTTGGCCGATTTAAACAAAAAAATATCAAAAATATTTGTCAAATATTTTTTTGTTACCAATAATTCTTTTAATCTTTGTCTTTAGGCATACTTTGGTGAAGGTTAAAACGATTTGAATGGCACTTACCCGAAAAAAATTATCATGGGCAATTTCCATAAGAAAATGTCCCGATATTAAATGAACATCAAAAGGTAAAACATACAATTTCGTCTCTGATGGATGACGATGAATTTTGATATTGTCATTGAATTGTTTTGACAGCATACGACAAACATTCGGATTATGCAGGCGAGTTGATGTTCCCGAAAATGCTGCGCCGGCATAATAACTAGTGGCATCATACACTTGCCAAAGATACACAAAATACATAAAACGTAAATTATCAAATAAACACTTGTTTTTGAATTAAACTTTTAATTATACCTACATTTAACAGCCCAGTATTCACCATTTCTTAAACCATCCACATAAACGTACATGTCCCTAAAGCATTTCTCCGTTATATTCCATTCCTTGTCACTGAATTCGAAGAACCGTATCAAGGCGTAGGGACTAAAAGTCTCAAATGCATAATTGACACTGGTTATAATGGCGGCATTTGCACTAACAAATTGCTTTTTGACCAACGACGGAAATACATTCGCGTAAATTAGAAAATTTAATAAAAACCATTTGTTCATTATGAAAGTAATTTAAAGACTACGATGCATAAATCATGTTTTCGAAAAACAGTAGATACGAGTAGATCGACAGAAATGATAAATTTTTGTTTTGAAAGTTTGTTGTTTGCAGATAAAATGAAATTAATAAATAAATGAACAACGAATAATTAAAGTAGAAAATGCAAAAAGCACATGTATTGTATGCTAAATATTTGTGGTGCTCACAGTCCATTGCACTTTGGTTTTTATACATACATGCATACATGCATACATTCGAATTTCGAAAGCTCATGTGAAAGCATGTGTGAACTTAAAATCTTTGTCTTCCAACGTTGTAAGAAAAAGCATTTTCAGTACATTGGAAGACAAAAATATTGTGAAATATCTAACAATTGTGTAAAAACACAATTTTGTCATTGCCATTGTTTTAAGACAATTGTCAAACATGTGCAAAGTTTATGTCTCTGCCAATGGCAGCATTGTCATAGAAATTATTTCTAAATGCAACTCTGCATATACATACATAAATAAACAAACAAGTGTGCATTAATAACATTTTGGAAAAACAATTTCGGTTGACAGCTAAATTCATTGTGTGACAATTGTGTGCCAATGAAATTGTCAGTTTTCTTACAGTCATCTAAACTGACAATTTATCTTTTGCTAACAATTTTTCAATGTCAGTACATTGCTAGCACATTGCTAGATCTGACAACGTTGTAATATCTGACGATCTAAATGCAACTCTGCATATACATACATAAATAAACAAACAAGTGTGCATTAATAACATTTTGGAAAAACAATTTCGGTTGACAGCTAAATTCATTGTGTGACAATTGTGTGCCAATGAAATTGTCAGTTTTCTTACAGTCATCTAAACTGACAATTTATCTTTTGCTAACAATTTTTCAATGTCAGTACATTGCTAGCACATTGCTAGATCTGACAACGTTGTAATATCTGACGATCATCTATACATAGCTTAAGCGTTTTATGTTCGTTATTGATAGATTGGCTTTTCATTTTGCAACCTATGATATGCCTTAAAATTTAGCTGCAAGTATTCAAATGATTGCATTAGCATTGGTCATCTACATACTTAGATATGCTTGGATATATTCATCATAATATTTATTTTCTTTTTGTTTTTTATTGAAAAGAAAACTTATAAAAAGTGAATTTTATTCGATTGCATTGCATACTCGTAAACTCATATACAATGCATTAGGCCGACCGCATTAAATAACAAGTTTCCCATTTCGAGTTTTCTCACTTCCCATTTCTTTTGATGAATTTTATCTAATTCGATTTCCTACAAAATTGCATATATGTATATTCTGTTTAAAACAAATTTGTGTCCACGTGATCATAACGTTTACTATTAAGTCTTAAAGTTTTTGAAAATATATTTCAATACTAATTACAATTTTGAATGTACACATCGAATTGAGTGAAGTGGACTTTATTTGCCATGAGGATTTTTGGGGTCTATTAAATGATACCTAAATATAAATAAAAATATTCCTTTAAAAGTTCTTTTAAGTACATCAGTTTGATTCAGTCCCAGCCTCCCTTTCTGCGTTTGTCATTCCGTGTGAAACTTTGTTAATATTAATCTGAGACCCCCAAATCAAGAATATTTTCTTGAAATTCTAAGTTGAGTGTGCTATATCTGTCTGTCTGTGTAAAACACTTTCACGTCCAAAATACACAACTTAACTAAACGAAATTTCCAGAAAAATCTTTCCTATTTTCTAGCTAACTTTGGTATTGAAAATCAGCATAATCGCTATAGTAGAACCGGAGTTATGGACCAAAATGTGAGACAACCTTTATAAAGATTTGATATTTTTAAAAATTTTTCTTGCAATTTTTTTGAAATATATTGCAGATAATACCATGCAATTTTGTACACGTTATTTTTATGATAAAAGAAAAAAGTCTAATGAAAATAGTAAGAATAGGTCCGTGAATTCTCATAGTCCCGTACATATAAATATCTTCCCGAAATATGGCTCAATGATACACAAACGCCTATAAAATTGGAATATCAATACAAAATTCAGCAAAAATATGTTTCATGCTAAAAAAAAAAAAAAACCCATGCTGCTAACGAACTGCTAGAAGATGAAGGGTCAGCTGAGAAACAGAAGATCCTTTTTGCGATAGGCGTAAAGATGGATATCATCATATACGATTATTCCTCAGTGGCATCCTTTCCAGTTTACGATTTGTGCTTAAGGTTGCTTGTATCGTTTATAAAATCAGTTAAAGTACTTAAACATTTTTGCAATCATTGAACCCGCTATGAGTAATTGGATTTAAAGGGGGATTCCCCTTTTGCGATTTTAAGCTCATTCATCTACAAATGTACCTACTTATAATAAACATTTTAAAAAGTACAATTGACAGATTTTTACTTAACTTAAATTACTTTTATCTTGGCAAGTTTATTTCCTCGAATCTGGCATTCTCACTGTATTTAATTTTTCACATGCTCAATCAAGTCAAATATATTTTATAAAAAAAAGTATGTACCATCAATAGAATAGATACAATTTGAAGCACAATGCGTCTTTGGTACTTTTTTTTATACCCTTCACCTTCATTAGAAGGGTATGTATAAGTTTGTCATTCCGTTTGTAATTTCCACAATATAATTTTCCGACCCTATAAAGTATATATATTCTGGATCCTTATATATAGCGGAGTCTATTAAGCCATGTCGGTCTATCTGTCTGTCTGGATGTGGAAATCAATTTTCTGAAGTGCCCAGATATCTTCGGGATCCAAATCTTCAATCAGACATGCTTTCGAGAAGTATGCTATTTAAAATCAGCAAAATCCGTCCATATATAACGGAGATATGAGCAAAAACCCGAGACAACCTCTGACAATTTCATCAAAAAAACTAAGTGTATTAATATTGTTACGAACAAAATCATCAACAGATGGCATGTTTATCGACATAATTATGCATAATATAATTATGCATTCACAACAAAGGTGAAGGGTATATAAGATTCGGCATAGCCGAATATAGCACTCTTACTTGTTTGAAAATGAAATGAATTTCTATGTTCATTGGTTAAAAATATTCAAAACACTCGTACACCTAAAATGTTTGTAACTGATAACTGTAATGTTATCAAATTTTCCCGCTAACCGACTAGAGTTTTCATTATTGAACAATATTTCAAAATAACGATAATTTATCGGCCACATTTGCAAACAAAACCGTGCTAAACGATAAGGTATTGCACATATTCACTCTATTATTTGAACATCCCACATGAATGCATGCCCAGCATACCATTCTAGGAGCGCTCCGAAAAAGGAGTCAGAAAAGAGCGAAAGAAAAATGTGCTTAAAAAATTAATTTTTTTTTTCATTTTTATATATTTTATTTAAATGAATTGCATTTTTTTTTTTTACAGTAAATACAATTTATTTAATTTTTTCCATTTCTAATTTAGGTGCCTATTATGAGCACAATTCGATATTCGACTGTGGTCGAAAACGCTTATCGAACGAATTTTCATTTGGTATTATAGTGCACATTCGATGAGAAAACACTATTGTGAAAATCACTCTTTTTGGGTTATTCACAATAGTACATTTCTATCAGCTGGCGCCATATTTGTTTACAAATTCTTAAAGAAAAATAAATTAAATTTGAAATGACAACCACGGAATTATGGTTTAATGATTCGTCTGATGAATAGAATTAAGTTTTTGTGTAATGCCCTCCCATATTTTGGCTGTCTGAACTTTAGAGCAAATACATTTTGTTAACAGTGGATCTTCTTCCATGAGAGAAACGAGCTTTTCCAATTGCTGTTTTCTACTTACGACCTGCATGATATTAACAAAAGTAATTTACAAGTAGTATTTGGTTGACCAAAACCAAAAAATAAACAAATTCTTACAATTTAACCCCCTGGCCAACGATGTCAAACGATAACGTTCGCTTAGATAAGACTTAAGACACAAACTTTTAATCGTATCTATTTTTTTTACTCAATCAAGTTTGTTTATTCCACAATCAAGTTTGTGTCTTAAGTCGTTATCGTTCGACATCGTGGGCCATGGTAAATAAAATTTTCACAGTTTTATACAGCGTCGACAGGAAATTTGTGTTCGATAAAAAATTCGTTGAACAACAAAATTTTCGACAGCGATGCCAACTCATAATACAAATTTTACAGTCGATTTTCGATAGCCAGCGAATATCGATTGTCAATTGCAGCTCATAATAGGGGCCTTAGTTTATTTGTAAATAAATTCCCTTTTTGTTTAAATAAAAACAATTAAAAAAAAATATAATAAATGTAAACTTTTAAATTTGTTGTATTTAAAATTGCAATGGCTCTTTTTTGACATGATGTAAGAGCTCTTTCTGACGGACCATTTTCGAATGTAATGACCCTCTAATGATTGTTTTTTGGGCTCATAAGGAGCATGAACGCTCCGCTGCGGAAAAGGTGTCAGAAAAGACTCTTTTCCGACTCATATACGGCTTGCTGGGTGCTTACCACTTACTCGTACTGTATTAATAAATAAAACTAGATTGAAAATGAAATTAACACATTCTTTTCGCGGTTATCTTTTTTAACATTTAAATATTTATTTAATTAATTTTCGCCGTTTGTTTTCATTATTATTATTTCATGAGTACAATAAAACTTTTGCAAATACACATTACATAAGAACGATTTCAATAAATATTTGTTTGTTTTTTATTGTTGTTTTATTCGAATTAATTAATTAATTACACATACATACAGAATAATAATTATAATAATGCCAGTAATTTAATCATGAATAGTAAATATTATGTTTAATTTATTTATAAAATAGAACTAGATTTTTCTATTTAATAATTGTATTACATTTTAATATAAAAAGCATTCATACATAATTAATTTGTAAATAGGTTTGTTAGAAATAATAATAATAATAATAATAATTAATAAAATCTACATATACTCGTACATGTGTAGGTATATAAATAAGGAACTAAATAATTGATTTGTATTCCTACAAAGATGAGAGATGAGCAGACAGGGTCGAAATAAATTGGGGAAATTAAAAATCAATAAGTATATCGCAAATGGGAAAAAAATCAACATCAGCTTAAACTAAAAGCCTTTATTTGTTATTCACCCCTATTGTGAATAAAAATTCCACATGAAATTTGTTCACTTTTCACAATTTTCTTATTTAAATTCAATGTTAAAAAAATAAAAGTGAACAAATTTCACGTGAATAAAAATTCCACATGAAATTTGTTCACTTTTCACAATTTTCCTATTTAAATTCAATGTTCAAAAAATAAAAGTGAACAAATTTCACGTGGAATTATTATTCGCGATAGGGGTGATTATGTATATGCCTGTAAATATATGTACGTATATGTTCTAGCTTCCGACAGATTTTAAAATTACAGGAAATTAAAATTTATGTTCCCGTTTTAACATTGTTTTTACATATTCGAAGTACTGTTCGAAACAGGTTTGACAAATGTCAAAATAAATTAAATTCTTATAATAAAGTAATATTTAAATACTAAATTAAAGTATAAAATTTAAATTTTGATCATTTTTCTTTTGACCAAAAAGCACTATTTCATAAAGAAAAAGCTGATTCGCTTTGCTTTCACCAAACTACATACATATTTTTAAGTGAAAAGAATACGAATTTTTTAGTTCGTAAGTGAAAACGAGAACATCAAGAAAATGTAAAATCGTTCGTTTTCACATTTGATCTTGTGAATTCGAAAGCTGGAACATACACCATAAGTTAATTAAATAAGGTAATTCAGCTACATATGTTCTGTTTTTTTTTTTTTTTTAATTGTAATTATACATACATCTTCATGAAAATGTTGAGAATTTGTTATTAAGTTTGTTTTAATTTTTTTTAATTTTTTTTTTTTTTTTTTTTTTGTTAATAGTGATTTTTTGTGTTTTCAATTTCTTCATTTAATTTCATCGTTTATTATTTTAACATGTTATTTATTATTGTCATTTTTATTTAGTTAACATTATTAATTGTAATAATCATTTTCTTCTTGTGTTCATTTAATTACATTTTCTAATGAAATTTTCATTTATAAATTGTTGGCATGGACTATACCAGGTTATGAATGTCTAGAGACTAATTTCGGTCTCTATAGGAAGCGACTAATTATTCGTTTTAAAACAAGTTTCGCCTTTAGTCTTATTCACTCTATGTTTCACACTCCCCTACATACGTTTCGACGGATATGAGCAAAATTCTAACAGATTTATGGCATTTCTTGGGAATTCCTTTAATTGTAATTGATATTTTTTTTTCCAAAAGACTTCTCAAGAAAGTATTGTAGTTGCAAAATGTTTGGGAATTTCGATTTTTTTTCTTTTACAAATATTGTATCGATGGTCACAAGTAGAAAAAGCCCTAAATCGTATTTTGCATGATATTGAGTTTTTCAGTGATTCCTATACATTTCACGCACATACACCTCGTCACAAAAATATATTGCAATATTGTTGTTGTTGTTGTAACAGCAGTAATTGCTGAGTTGACAGCCCTTGGCCTAGTGATCTCGTGTCATTCCGGTGCGTAGAACCGGCTGTCGTGGGAATTATTGCAATAGTGTACAAAAAAAAGTTACATGTTGAATATTATAGTTTACATTCACCCCTGTTGTGAATAAAAATTCCCTATGAAATTTGTTCCCTTTTATTTTTTTAACATTGAATTTTAATAGGAAAATATGAAAAGGGAACAAATTTCATGTGAAATTTTTATTCACGATAGGTGTGATTATGTTTTTACCTTCTCCTGTAAAGTAACAATTATTTGAGTTGTGACCATCGGTATATAGTGTTACTCGGGCACTAGGATTCTACTCATATTTCAAGAAGACCAAAATTTTTTTTAAGCTCCAATTACGGCAAAAGAAATTATCGGGTCTCATTCATTCTTTTATTTTAGCACTGACTGGCTGAATGTTTAGGATTAATTGGGACTGGAGGACATGTGGTTGCAACAGGATTGTTGTAACTGCAAATATGTAGTTGTGAAATATGAATATTTTCGATTACTCAATATTCAGGTACTTGTTGCAACTCCAAGCTTTTCAAAGTAATTTGCAAATTTGCAGTGGCCGACAAGAACATATGGTAGGTTTATATAAGATTAAATTCAATCAATTATTGTTTTCAATGTTTAAGAATTGAATAGCCAGATAACTATAAAAAGTCTGAAGCAATTAAGAAGTCGCTGGCAGCAACGTAGGTTCGAACACAATGTCGAACTATCATACGCAGTCATACATAATTGTCATCACAACTAAAAGTACTAACCAGTGCGTTATGGAGTTGCACACGAATGGCTCAAAGAAAAATAATGGAACAGAGTGTAGTATCGAATAACAGATTTTAGAATGAAAATAGTAAATAATTTTATTTTAATTTATAATAATAACACCTAGAAAATTTGTTATTTTTTAAACATTAAAATAAAATAACTCCTGAAGAAGATTTCCAAAATAAATCGAAATATCGAGTTAAATTATACCCCCCTTATTCAAAAACGATTATTAAATTTAACAAACGTTTATTAAGACAGATTTTCATATAAAAATTTGCTTAACCCTCCGATGAGTGGCAGTTTTGAACTTCACGGCCGTGTGAAAAGGTCCCTACGGACCTTTTTTGTAAATCATACTGTTTTTCATATACAAATTTGTTTTTCTATTTTTGTTTTTTTTTTTTAATGTTTATAACTAAATTCTACATACAAAAATAATTTTTTAAATTTTTTTAACTCAAAGACATTAGGGATGATCATAAAAACAAAAAATTCTAAGAACTGGTTTATTGCTAGTGGTATAAAATTAGAATATTGTGCCTTTCCTTGAAAGCAATAAAGTTCATGTCTTCGAATTTTTCTTAGAATTTTTTGTTTTTATCATCGTCCCTAATGTCTTTGAGTTTAGGTCTTTGTGTTTAGAACAAGTAAATTATGTGTTGAAACAATAAAAAAAATTATAATGATGCCCAAAAACATGCATTTATTAGTGAAATTCAGTACAAGGACCTATTCACACGTCCGCGTACTATTCTCACTAAAACCTCAATAACTCCTAAAGTAATGATCCGATCGGCTTGATTTTTTTCCAAAAGATGCGCAACAAAATACTCTTGGAATACAGAGGGTTGTAGTGGCCGAAGTAGGAGTAATTTCAGTTTGAAAAGGCAAAAAGGTCCCTAGGGACCTTCTCACTCATCGGAGGGTTAATAAACGTTTGTTAAATTTAATAATCGTTTTTGAATAAGGGAGTACATATATAAAAATAAAAAATCTTTTATAAAAAACAAAAAGTGACCTCGAGCTTAAAAATTATTTAATAAAAATGAAAATAGCATTAAAATATAATTGTGTAGCTTTTTTCAAGACATTTTCAGAAATTTATTTACTTTTACTGATAAACGTACATAATTTGTAAATAAAATTAAGAAATTAGAACATAATTGATTTAATATTACATAAATTATAATAATTATAATATAAATAAAAATAAAACACAAAATAGTAAAATTATAGAATACACAAATTAAAATTAAAAAAAAAAAACAGCTGTATATGAATTACAAAATTAAGACAATATATAAAATAAAAGCAACAAATATAATTTAAAAGAATTCTTCATTTTTTATTTATAAAAATCTTTGTTTTTTCCAAGAGAAATATAAAATAATAATGCTTGATTTATTTTAAAAATCAATTTTAAAACAATAAGATTTAACAAACATATGACGACAAAACGGTCTAAACAGAAACAAAACAGAAACAGGAACAATGCAAAACAATTTAAATAAAACAATTTTACATAGTAAAATAAACTAAAAAGACATTTAATTAAATAAGTGTAGCTTAAATTTGTTCATAATTTGAAAACTTGAAAAGAAATTAAGATTCATACGTGACTCGAGTTTCGAAATGGAAAATTATCTTTATAATTTTCTTTGACAATTTCAAAGAGAAAACTTAAATAAAATACATAGTAATTTGAATATACATATTTATCAATATTGTAAATTTAAAATTTCCTACTATTTTAACATCCCCTGTGGAGACGGATGTTTGAGAGTGTGTGAGTGTGTGTGTGTACTTAATATACATATATGATATTAGACGTATACATTTACAATACATGACTCGGAAATAAAACAAGTTTAAAATTTAAACAATTTAAATGACAGTTATAACTTGTTAAAATCAAAATTATTTTTTTTTTCTAAAAAAAATAGTTTTTCAATTTAACAGCAACAGTTCGAAATACTTTTTCTGAGTCTTTCTTTAAAAATCCATGACATACAATTTATTTTTAATTTGTTTGTTTGTTTGTTTTCTTAATGAATAGTGAAAATGCTAGATTCGTTTTGATTCGATTCTGTTTCTATTCTATTCTACTTTCTCCTAATTGTCCTTCTTCAAAACACATCTACATACAAACGTTTTAATGCGCAGTTTCTTATATACTTTCTTTTTTATATAATTTTAAAAATATTTGAATTTTGTGTGATCATTTGCTTTGTAGTTAAATACATTGGAATACATTTCTATGCAAGAGTTCGAGTTTTTGTTTCAAAAAGTTTGATGTCCTAAATAATGTATCATAGCAATGACGATGTGTTTTTGCTGTTAAAATGTAGCGCCTGTAAGTATGCAAATGTGTTTTGTAAAAATATTTCTTTTTTTTCATTAATGAGTTTTTGTGTGTGTGTGTAAGTGTGGTCAGAGGAGAGGAAGCAATTTATATGGGAACATAATTGCCCTTGGGTTTGTAGAACAATTGACCACGCAACAGTCGTCGGCGAATTTCGGCAGATAAAAGACGTTTCTCTTTTTGGATTTTCTTAAGGACACCCTTGTTTTCTTGTGCTCTGCGCGAGAGATATGGCAACACCTCTTGAACTGGGCCGTATGGAATATACTTATAGGCCGAGTAGCCAGCTTGAGTGTAGTATCGAATAACAGATTTTAGAATGAAAATAGTAAATAATTTTATTTTAATTTATAATAATAACACCTAGAAAATTTGTTATTTTTTAAACATTAAAATAAAATAACTCCTGAAGAAGATTTCCAAAATAAATCGAAATATCGAGTTAAATTATACCCCCCTTATTCAAAAACGATTATTAAATTTAACAAACGTTTATTAAGACAGATTTTCATATAAAAATTTGCTTAACCCTCCGATGAGTGGCAGTTTTGAACTTCACGGCCGTGTGAAAAGGTCCCTACGGACCTTTTTTGTAAATCATACTGTTTTTCATATACAAATTTGTTTTTCTATTTTTGTTTTTTTTTTTTAATGTTTATAACTAAATTCTACATACAAAAATAATTTTTTAAATTTTTTTAACTCAAAGACATTAGGGATGATCATAAAAACAAAAAATTCTAAGAACTGGTTTATTGCTAGTGGTATAAAATTAGAATATTGTGCCTTTCCTTGAAAGCAATAAAGTTCATGTCTTCGAATTTTTCTTAGAATTTTTTGTTTTTATCATCGTCCCTAATGTCTTTGAGTTTAGGTCTTTGTGTTTAGAACAAGTAAATTATGTGTTGAAACAATAAAAAAAATTATAATGATGCCCAAAAACATGCATTTATTAGTGAAATTCAGTACAAGGACCTATTCACACGTCCGCGTACTATTCTCACTAAAACCTCAATAACTCCTAAAGTAATGATCCGATCGGCTTGATTTTTTTCCAAAAGATGCGCAACAAAATACTCTTGGAATACAGAGGGTTGTAGTGGCCGAAGTAGGAGTAATTTCAGTTTGAAAAGGCAAAAAGGTCCCTAGGGACCTTCTCACTCATCGGAGGGTTAATAAACGTTTGTTAAATTTAATAATCGTTTTTGAATAAGGGAGTACATATATAAAAATAAAAAATCTTTTATAAAAAACAAAAAGTGACCTCGAGCTTAAAAATTATTTAATAAAAATGAAAATAGCATTAAAATATAATTGTGTAGCTTTTTTCAAGACATTTTCAGAAATTTATTTACTTTTACTGATAAACGTACATAATTTGTAAATAAAATTAAGAAATTAGAACATAATTGATTTAATATTACATAAATTATAATAATTATAATATAAATAAAAATAAAACACAAAATAGTAAAATTATAGAATACACAAATTAAAATTAAAAAAAAAAAACAGCTGTATATGAATTACAAAATTAAGACAATATATAAAATAAAAGCAACAAATATAATTTAAAAGAATTCTTCATTTTTTATTTATAAAAATCTTTGTTTTTTCCAAGAGAAATATAAAATAATAATGCTTGATTTATTTTAAAAATCAATTTTAAAACAATAAGATTTAACAAACATATGACGACAAAACGGTCTAAACAGAAACAAAACAGAAACAGGAACAATGCAAAACAATTTAAATAAAACAATTTTACATAGTAAAATAAACTAAAAAGACATTTAATTAAATAAGTGTAGCTTAAATTTGTTCATAATTTGAAAACTTGAAAAGAAATTAAGATTCATACGTGACTCGAGTTTCGAAATGGAAAATTATCTTTATAATTTTCTTTGACAATTTCAAAGAGAAAACTTAAATAAAATACATAGTAATTTGAATATACATATTTATCAATATTGTAAATTTAAAATTTCCTACTATTTTAACATCCCCTGTGGAGACGGATGTTTGAGAGTGTGTGAGTGTGTGTGTGTACTTAATATACATATATGATATTAGACGTATACATTTACAATACATGACTCGGAAATAAAACAAGTTTAAAATTTAAACAATTTAAATGACAGTTATAACTTGTTAAAATCAAAATTATTTTTTTTTTCTAAAAAAAATAGTTTTTCAATTTAACAGCAACAGTTCGAAATACTTTTTCTGAGTCTTTCTTTAAAAATCCATGACATACAATTTATTTTTAATTTGTTTGTTTGTTTGTTTTCTTAATGAATAGTGAAAATGCTAGATTCGTTTTGATTCGATTCTGTTTCTATTCTATTCTACTTTCTCCTAATTGTCCTTCTTCAAAACACATCTACATACAAACGTTTTAATGCGCAGTTTCTTATATACTTTCTTTTTTATATAATTTTAAAAATATTTGAATTTTGTGTGATCATTTGCTTTGTAGTTAAATACATTGGAATACATTTCTATGCAAGAGTTCGAGTTTTTGTTTCAAAAAGTTTGATGTCCTAAATAATGTATCATAGCAATGACGATGTGTTTTTGCTGTTAAAATGTAGCGCCTGTAAGTATGCAAATGTGTTTTGTAAAAATATTTCTTTTTTTTCATTAATGAGTTTTTGTGTGTGTGTGTAAGTGTGGTCAGAGGAGAGGAAGCAATTTATATGGGAACATAATTGCCCTTGGGTTTGTAGAACAATTGACCACGCAACAGTCGTCGGCGAATTTCGGCAGATAAAAGACGTTTCTCTTTTTGGATTTTCTTAAGGACACCCTTGTTTTCTTGTGCTCTGCGCGAGAGATATGGCAACACCTCTTGAACTGGGCCGTATGGAATATACTTATAGGCCGAGTAGCCAGCTTGACCTGTAAACAAATATATTAGTTTAATGAACACATTCAAAAATGGTTTTTAAGTTACACTTGCCTAAGGGGAAAGTTATATAATCACACATGCCCAATAGTTGGCCAAAGCAAATGACTTTATCTTCGGGCGAAATGCCGATTTCCTTCATTTTCTCAATGGCATAACGAACGGTGTCTTCATTGTGGGAAGCTACCATAATACCGATCTTTTTAGCATCATCACCACTATCTTTAATAATCTAGATTTTTGAAAAATAAGAAGAAAAAAAAAATATTTAAAATCTGTAATTTAAAGGCACTTGAGAGATGATAATCCTACCTTAATTCTTCTCAAACATTCTGTTAAAGTCTTGTGATACATTTCGGTAGTAGCCTCATAATTAGGATTGACGGGATCGGAATAACCAAGAGCACTGGCTCTAGCACGTTCTTGTTCCATATAAGCGCCGCGTACCAATTTGGCACCGAAATAGAAGTTTTGACGTTTAGCTTGTTCCAAATCGGTGTTAACCTATTAACGGAATTCAAAACAATTAATTGCAAGAGACATTTATGTACAATTAAAGAGAGGGAGAGAGAAAAGTTTACCTCTCGATAGGCTTCGCGCAAATAGCATTGGTATGTATTGAATACAATAGCCTTGTCCTTGTTGTATTTACGCATCATCTCCAGTGTAATACGTGATATAGCGGGTTGGAAATAAGTCTGTTCAGCATCAATCATAATACGTACATCCAATTCTTCGGCAGTCTAAAATCGGCACATTTAAAACAATCATTTCTCAAGAAAATTGAGCAGACTGCAAATACGAGTACATACCTTAACAATAGTATTTAGACGACGTATCATGTTTCTAAACATTTCTTCCTCTTTGGGCGGAATTTGTGAGATCAAACGACGCATTTGACCTGTTTTAGGATCGGGCACTCTAAAAGTATCACTCAATTGTGAGTCCTCATCCACAATACCAGACCAGGGAAACAAATGCAAAATACTGAAAAAAGAAACAAATAGATATTCATTAACAAAATCATCTCATCTACATATGTACATACGAGTATGTACTCGTAAATTGTTTACTATTGTTTCATTACCCTTCTTTATCGGAGGTAACATTCTTAAGAAATTCTTGAACATTTTTATTGTCAGAGCCCAAACTGGCATAGTATTTTTCCAAATCCTTAATAGTCTTGTGGTGAGTTAAAACATTGCCTTGGCCACCAACCAAATCTTCCATATATTTACGTGTGCGCATAATGACTTCAGAAAGTTGTAGCTACAGACATATATGAATAAAAATACAAAAAGTAAATTGGTATGATGTAAGATAGGAAATAAAATTATAATTAGAAATTGTTATACACTCAAAGAATTTTCTTGCATAATTTAGTTTATTTTACTTTACAGTTTCCATAAAAAGAAATCGAACAGGAACTTGAACAAGAAATTGGTGACATTTAAAAGAAGAAATACTATAATTTAACAAACAAAAATAATTTATTGCAAAAATAAACATTTTAATATTTATATCCAAACTAAAAACATAAAAAATTTAATTTTTCATGCCTGGCATTTAATATTTGGTGTTATGGCCTTTATTATTTACAACAGATTTAAAGCGATTTGGCATGGATGCGACCAGTTTTTTGGTAATACTCGGCGAAATATTCGACCATTCCGTTAGTAGCGCTTTTTTTAATCGCTTTTGTTAGAACTTTTGTGTTTCTTTATGATGATTTCTAAAATTTACCCCAAATTTGCAATATTATTATTAGCCAAGTTTGCACAATAACCATTTTGTGCTTTGGATCGTTATCCTGGTAAAATCGAATATCTGATCTTATGCCCAGATTCTCTGTGCTTTCCAACAAGTTTTCTTTCAGAATTAGAATGTTTCACCTTAATGTGGCCTTTAGGTTTTCTTTGTTGACTTCTGTATTTGGTTTCCGCCAAACATACGACATTCCATCTGAACCGAATATGTTAAACTTAGATTCATCGGCGAAGATGACCGAATTCCAAAATGCAGATTACTTGCAAACATGTTCTTTGCTAAATTTAGCCTGTAAAGTCTCTTTTTTTGAGTTTATAAACGGTTTATTGACGCAAGACACGACACACAGTTTGAACGCAACATTGTTTGCCTAGGTCAGCTTCAACTTTGGAGAACAGTTGTAAAGCTGATAGCCTTGGATGTGTCCTTATTTTGCTTAAACTGTGTCGCTCATCATGATTATTGAAACTTTTATTTCGTGCCTTTCTGCCTTTGTGATTAATGATTTCTTGGACTGTGGAAGCGTTAATGTTAAGCATTTCTGTTATTTTTCGCTGTGAGTGGCGATTTTATCGGTACAGTAGAAATTGACTGCATAAAATAAGCTGTGACGTAGAAAACTACAATATTTTTGTTGTTTTTATCAGTTTACATATTAAAATGTACATTTTTGCAATAAATGTTTTTTGTTCGTTAAACAATAACATTTTTTTTTCTTTAAAATGACACCAATTTCTTTTAAAGTTCCTGTTACTTTTCTTTTTATGAAGATTTGAAAACAAAAACTCACTGCTGTGAGCCACTGTATATTATTTTACGTTGTTTGCCGAGTATTTCATGTAAATTTCATTCAAACTGACTATATTTTTAAAAGTTATGGCAAAAGTGTTGTTTTATGATCCTAGTTCTGTTTTATTATTTATTTTGAGAAAAATTATCAATACTATATTTTAAAACATTTGACAATTGGAATATGAAATATATTCAGCCCAATAATGAATAAAAATTCCGTGGGAGTTTTTTCCCTTTTCCCATTTTTCCAATTCAAATTCAATGTTAAAAAAATAAAAAGGGAAAAAACTCCCATTTATTATCCATGATCATGAATCTTGAAATTTTAACGCATTTGAACTTCTACTTTTTGGCTTAACTCAAGAGTAAGGTCTATGAAAATAAGCCAAACATTGTTTAGTTGAAATATGACATTTTAAGATATTGTAGTAAGATCAGAGATGTCACCGCAAAATGTTGGTACGATTAGATTAGAGATGTAACTTACATCGGACTTACTCACCAAAAACAGCTTTAGGTTGCAAATAGGGTCAATTGTTCTGAGAATGCAAGAAATTTACTGAGAATTTTTGCCCACAATAACCAAAACCAAGTTTATTAGAGGTATTTAGGGCCAGTTTTTAGGAGAAGGATTAAACTTGGTTTGTTAGTGGTTTAGTTAAACTTTAATAACATTAAAAATTTTTTAATCCACCTAGTCGTTTTTCAGTAATAGTTTAAGAAACGTCAAATTATTTCATGTTACCATATTTTACACATAATAAAAATATGGCATCGTTAAAAATTTCTTATATAAATGTGGTAGCATTATAAAATTTCTCTAAAAATCAAAGCAGCAAAAGAAAAAACCAACCCATCATCATATAAATGAAAATGGTTTGGACGAGCTCTTAATGTCCGGGGTTTTCTTAATATAGTTCTATTTAAGTTATTATATATTTCCGAATCACTATAATCCTCATCAGCTGAGGAAAAATCCATTTTATTATAATTTATTTTATGTTATAAGGTAAAACTTAAAACAATCTGCTCTTTTATTTTATAGCACTTTTAAACAGCTGATATATTTTGACAAATATGAATCGAGTTTAAACGCCCATTCTTGAAGGATTAAACGCCAATTAAAACAAAGTAAACTATATCCTAAAAACTTAATTTGAAGTTTAAACTAAACATGGTTGAACTACATCATAAAAACTGGCTCTTAGAATAATATTGTGCAGTAAAGATTTGCGAAAGTACCTTAGAATCGCCCTTAATGAATGATGTTAGGACTTTCCCAGAGAACGCTTTGCCTTAACTTAAAAACTACTTCTTTGCCTGTCGTTAAAATATCGCCAGAAAAAATCCGATTACTTTAAAGCTCATCAAAGTAATCAGTTTAAGTGCATACTAGCACATATTAAGAAAAAAAAAACTTCAGTATTTTCTTTGCGTGTAAAAATCGAAAACGAATGAGTTTTAGAAGTCAATTTGTTCGTAGTATTTCTGTATTGAAAAACTTTTATCACATAAAATATAAAGATATTGGGCTACTAAAGAGAATCTTAAAACAAAAATTTTAGAAATTTGATTATAAATGCATTCCAAAACTGATTCGTTTTCGATATCGATTTCCATCACATGCCTGGGGCCAAATTAACGGATTCGTGATCGAATTAGCTATCGTATCGAAAATTGATTTCGATATCGAAATTATGATAAAATGTACTAAATTTCTTGCTCGATATCGAATGTCATAATCTCAAATAAGAAAATTACGATCAATTTTACTGGATATCGAATGCGGTAATTTGGCCCCTGAATACATGTCTTTAATTGTACAAATATAAATTATATGAAACGAACATACCAAAAGTTGAGGACGACCCAGGGCGGTTAATTTAATAGCTGTTATGCCAGTACCAAAGGTTGCGCCTAAAAATAGAGTAAAAAAATAATATATATTTAAAGTAAAGATTAATGAAAAACAAACAATATCAATAATGAATACAATGACAAATTTACACATTACTTGTAAAAAATTTTTTCTATACATGAATGTCACTACGTTAAATGTTTAATCGTATTGTTTATGTAAATTTCAAATTCATAATAATGTACATAGCAAAAATGAGCAAACAAAAATGTGGCTTAATATCTTCCACCCCAGTGATGGAAAATGGGTTTTGGAATTTCGTACCAACTTATATAAATAAAATGTACATACTTTTTAGACCACCACGGTACCACAAACTTACTTTATCGAAAATTCGATATAGCTTATGGCAACATTTTTAATACATATTTATCTTACATAACGAATGTTTAAACAATTTCATACTCGTTTGGTATTCATTAATTGCAACTGATAAAAAAAAAAAAAGTATACGGCGTAAGACTTCTTCAAAGAGTCATTAATTATCTAACTTCTGGTAATATTATAAATGCTATAAAACTGAAAAATGCCATCAGATAAAACGTTTGTTTCAAAAAATTTAAAGCCCTATTATGAGCTGCATTCGACAATCGATATTCGCTGGCTATCGAAATTGGCATCGTTATCGAAAATTTCGTTGTTCAACGAATTTTTTTATCGAACACAAATCTCCTGTCGACGCTGTATAAAACTGTGAAAAATTTATTTAAATTGTAAGAATTTGTTTATTTTTTGGTTTTGGTCAACCAAATACTACTTGTAAATTACTTTTGTTAATATCCTGCAGGTCGTAAGTAGAAAACAGCAATTGGAAAAGCTCGTTTCTCTCATGGAAGAAGATCCACTGTTCACAAAATGTATTTGCTCTAAAGTTCAGGCAGCCAATAAATGGGAGGCCATTACACAAAAGCTTAATTCTATTCATCAGACGAATCATTAAACCATAATTCCGTGGTGGTCATTTCAAATTTAATTTATTTTTCTTTAAGAATTTGTAAACAAATATGGCGCCAGCTGATAGAACTGTACTATTGTGAATAACCAAAAAAGAGTGATTTTCACAATAGTGTTTTTTCATCGAATGTGCACCATATTACCACATGAAAATTCGTTCGTTAAGCATTTTCGACCACAGTCGAATATCCAATTTTGCTCATAATAGGCACTTTAATAAAATCTCTTTTGGTTGCACTATTACACAAATAGTAATTTAAATGATATATTTATCTATTTCATCTGAAATTTTAAATTTTGATGCAGCAGTATTTTGTAATTGTACCAAATGTCTCGTGGTAGTGCTACGGTACCAACTGTGTCTAGAATGTTTTAAAAAAAAGTACAATTGTACCATATTTGCCATCACTGCTCCACACCTATTTGGCTGTCAAACTATGAGAATATATAAAATATTAGAAAGCCCACAAGAATTACATACATATGTATGTACATACATACATATTTCTGTATGTACTCGTACGTGGGTCAAGGTCGAACACTTTTTTTGGACATTGATCATTTAAGAATAGATAGACTCTTAGATAAGTGTCATCTATTGGTTTATGAGTATATTATACAATATTATTTTTTATGCATTTTTAAAATTTTTTAATGAGTTTTTTATAATATACACAAGATAAAAGATTATTTTACTGCTATTTTACGGTTTTTTTTTATTAAGTACCTTATATCACACAAGACGCATCCCTAACAAATTATTAGACACATTTATTACATAAGATTTTTTAGTTGATAGAAAACGATAATATAAATAAGAATTTTAAAAACGATTGATTAAAAATTGTAGTGCCGAAATGTTGACTAAGCGCTATATTTCGATATCGAATTATTTCGATATCGGATGCCGTAATTCGTAATTCGGCCCTTATTTCGGTTTATGAGTTGATTATTAAAATAGTCGGAATTCAACGGTAACAAGTAAGAAAGTGTTGTCGGTCAGGATCGACCATATAATACCCTACACTTAGTATATGTACAAAAAGAGTTTTTCAGGAATGGGATCTATGAACATTATGGACCGATTAACCAAAAATTTTGTGGCCTGTCGTCTATGCATATAAATATGGTGTGTGTTAAATTTTATCCCGATATAAACACTTATAAACGATTTATAAATGTTAAGGTTATGATCAGAAATGGGTCTTATATGGGAACTTTGACTAATTATGGACTGACTGTTATAAAATTTGGTGTTGTGATTTCTGTATGTGTATTTGAAACTTATTTATGTTGAATTTTATTTGGATACCAACATTTCTAAGAGATTAATGGTCATTAAAGTGATATTCAGAAGTGGGTCTTATATGAAAGCTATGGTCAATTAGCGACCTATCTGCAAAAAATGTGCATTTGTATTTAGGTTTAATAAACAATTTATTTTTAGATAAATTTGTTTGGATATGGAGCCGATAAAATATCATGTAACAAATTTTATGGAAATATCTGAAAAATTGTGACCTGAACTTTAACTTTTTTTTACCAGTTAAAATCCAAAGAAATTTATACGAGAACGAGTGATCAATATTATGCATTAGAGCTCAATATTAAGGCTGAAGAGTGAAAATCTACTAAATATCGAACCGCAATACGGTTTTCTGTTTAAATCTCAACCATTCATGAACTTAATTTTGCCAATTTCTAATAGCAATAGTTTATATATTGATACCGTTCCGAAAACTTATTTCAAACAACTCACGAACAATGGGTTATTTACATATATTGACTTTACTATATATTTATATATCCAGAATTTAGTTATAACGGCATCGTAATGCATACTAAATTATCTTTCTATTGTAAAAATATATATAGAATCAAAAATCGTTGGACAATTTTCAAATTATTCAAAATTTCAACTATCATTATGAGTCCCTGGACACAAGTTAAGGAAAATGCGTAATTAATTATTATTCGGTTCTAAATTATTATTATTTTTAAGTTTTTCGAATAATTATTTGTAAGAAATTGTTCGATTATTTCGAAGAGCGTTATTTGAACAGTAATAATATTCTGAAATTTTTATGGAAATTTGCTTTATAAACCTGTTGTAAGTTTCTATGAAAAAGGGGGTGAATGTGTTTATTTAAAACTGAGCAACAGTGTAAAATTATGACGTATTCATCAAATTGTGAACAAACCCTTAGAGAGCAATTCTTAAATTTTTAGAATTTCTTATTTGGCCGCAGAAACGGGTAAACGTTAATCAGACCGCAAATGTTCGAAATTCTTAAAATGTACATATACGAGTACTTGGGAGGGGAGTGTGTATGTTTGTATGTAAATTATGTACCTCTAATATACATATTCACATTTATACATAAATACATTATTTACTATTTACTATAGACAACACAACTACACTACTAGCAATTTATTACATGCAAACTACAGCAACTACTTAAATACTGTGCAGAGATACAAGAGACTTATTTTATCATGCTTTTACAAAAAGTTAGAGCCATCCCTAAATACCGGCGGTAAGCGGCACGTTTTTTTACGCTGATACCACATACCCAAACAAAAGCGGCAACGTTATGTCAAAACGATAAAAACAGGGTTATCAAACAAATAAATAAAACGATCCTGTTTATTGTAACAGCTGGACATTGTTGTTTTATTTATTTATTTATTTTTTGTATTCTTTTGCAACTAACTTCACTGTGAAACGCCTTGTCAAAATCGTATTTTTAAATAGCAAAGCGTTGCTGCCACGTTGTTTCGGTATGCTCCATATAAAATGTATGAGCAAGAGAAATTTTGACAGTTAAAAAACGCTTGCCGCCGTTATTTAGGGATGTCTCTTAGGCCGCGTTGTCAAATTCATACAATTGCCAACAATTTGGACAATTTGCCAACAAAAATGACATAGTGAAAACCAAGCATTAGACTAATTTCTGTCGACATCGTTATTATTATTAAAATTTGGCTTCTAAAAACATTAAGCAAGATTTTCCCGCTAGAAGTCAACCTTTCAGAAAGCAGTCAAACATAATTTTTAGCACATTTTTAAATGTTTTCAATTAATATTGAGAAAGAAATTTATTTGAAAATAGCTATGATATTAGTTCTTTTGCAGCTCTGCATTAAATAGAACAACAGTGAATATAAAACAACATTTAGTAGCCACTAATAGAAATTAAAATGGATTAAGATTGGATTGTTAGTTAGTTTGTTTGTAAGCTTACCCTCTGCTATGCGTCGAGGAAAATACTTTTCATCATCGACTGTGTTATTATTTGTTTTTGTTTTTCATATCAACATTCACATTTATAGCAAGGTGTAATACAAGTAGGTAGGAGTAATATTATTAGTAATAAATTATAAAAAAATAAATATAAAAATAATGAAAATAAGAAAGAAAGAAATGTAATTGGTTTTTCGTTTCAATTCGTTGCGTTGCAGTAGCAAATGGATAATTTGTTAAATTAAATATTTTGATGACGTGGATCAAATGAAGGTTTTAATTGCATTTGGAGTTAGTTCACAGGTGGCGCCAGCAGGAGGGGAAAAGACCAAATTTATTTCAACACAAACACGCACCCCGGCTCATTCATTCATATACACCCGCACACAAATTAAAGAGATTAAATTGATTTTGAAATTGTTGGGTTTCGATTGTTTTTGTTTGCATTTAATTTCAGTTCACAATATTGCGGACCACGATGATGATTAGTATGTAGGTAATTTGGATTAGTTCAGGTAGGGGAGATGCAACATTTGTTTGGTTAATTTGATGATGATGATGATTAATTGTGCCAATTGAGTTTTATATTTATTAATGTAGAAATATAAAAGAAATAATAACATTAGAATTAAATTAGTTAAAAAGTAAATAATATTAAATTAATAATAAATAAAATTAGAAATATGTAAACAATTGTTGTTGTTTGCTTTAATAACAAAAAATTCTGTGTTTAACTAATCGCTGTTTAATGTAAAATTACTATTTCTAAAGTTGTAATTCATAATTCTATTTTCAAAATCAAAATAAATTTGTTCTCAATTAAAGCATTCTTTACGAATTATTGCACTTAATTCCCTTGAGAATTAGAGGTATTGCATTCATTATTTATAGAATCAATTCCTAATTGAATTATTAAATTTTATCTTTAATTCAAATTCCAAAAATATCAAACAAATTTATTGAATAATTTTCTTAAAATTTCTGTACAATATTTTTTTTTTCAGCACTCGTTAAAATAATGTTACGTTTTTACCTTTTGAAAACGGTGGTTTATTTCCTTTAAATAAACCGGATTCGTTTTCATTGCAAAATAAAAACGTCAAGTAGTTTTAATTATAAATCACTCTGTCTTTGAACACTCTTTACAATTTATTTTAAACACTTAAATTACAGTTTGAGATCGCTTTGATGTTCACTCAACGATAACTTACAATAAACTAACTTTGAGTGGCCCTGTTTGTTCTATTTATACAATAGCGCCATTTTCTAGTAATTTCCGGCGGCCTCTAGAGACGGGTGTATAAATTAGAAATGCAGAATTCTTAACATAAGGCAAATCTTTTGAAAGCGCTTATTGTCATTTGTAACTTCTATGTAATTTTGAAGGCTACATATCTGTCATTTATTCTATCTTAATGTTTGTATAGACAGTTGTCAGATTTTACAACGTTTTCCGAAAAATGTTCAGAAAATGTCTAACCACCGTGTGAACTTAAAATTTTTGTCTTCCAATGTTGTAAAAAAAAGCATTGACAATTTACCTTTTGCTAACAATTTTTCATTGTCAGTACATTAGTAGCACATTGCTAGATCTGACAACATCTGACAACCGTCTATACATAGCTTTATTTATTAAAAATTAATATCTTACCAACAGTTTTTGTTTGTTTCGAAAATGTCGAATTTTATGTCAACAAACGCTCATATGCGGGAAGTTTTGCTTCACTGCTTTTATTACAAAAAAAATGGCCGAAGCTTATGGCGAATTCCATCGGTTTTGACGTGCGAGACATTTTTTGTGCGGTTCAGAAATGGTGATTTTGACGCGGAAGACAAAGATCGCCCAGGCCAGACAAAAATGTTTGAAAACCAAGAATTAGAAGCACTACGCCAAGAAGATTGTTGTCAAACTCAACAAGAGCTTGCAAAGTCATTAAGAGCAATTTCAAATATTTGGATACATCCAAAAGAAGGGTAACCTTTGTAATATGTAAGTACAAAATTTTTATTTTTTTGGAATTTACTGAAATTATAATTTATCTTGAGTTACACATAATCATGTAAATAATTATCTCTTGTTAGTCTATCTTGAAATTACAGATATAGTTTTATTTTGAAATTTGGATATTATTAACGATTTTTCAATCGTATAAGGCATATGTTCAGTGAAAGCATGTTACTTAGAAAAATGATAGAGTGCTACCTAATCTATGGTAGTTGAAAGTATCTTTCAAGTATTTCCAATAAAAATAACATAGAATCGCGAGGTCTAGATTTTCAAAGAAACAAGTTATTAAAAAAATTAGACGCCATCATTCTTTTTAACTTTAACCGCCAAGCTTGCAACAGCCTTGATTGCTTATAAGCTCCTTCAACGTGATTTTCTAACCAAAGAAATTTCAATAGTATACAAGGGGAATAAACTAAATCATTACTGAAGCAAATGCAGTGGAGGAACAAAACTAGGAAGGAATTATAATCCGCAGTTAAGGGTTAAGTTTTGTCTACAAACTATAATAAATGAAAAAAAAGGTAATTTGATAAAATTGTAGACTTAAATAAAAACAAAAAAAAAATTAACTTATTATATCAACTCTTTTATTAGTCCTATTATTGCATTTTTGATGAGGAATTCTCGATTAGTCTCCAATTATACGAAAACCAACACAAAAGAAAAAGTATGCTAATCTCTGGTTCGACAAAATCACTGTTTGAAATTGGTGTGTTAATATACCTTTTTTATCAAGAAAACCAGTTTTGCATGTAACTTGGAAGAAACACTACGAAAATCATATTGGGATCAACAGTTAAATTAGTTTTAAATTATAATTTCAATTATTCTTGAATATCGAAAATTTTAAAATCAAAAGTGGTAATTTAGCAAGATTTTTTTTATTAATAAAAAAAAAAATAAAAAATTTTATATATTATATATTAAAAAAAAAAGTTGCTCTCATAAACCGTTTATTTACCACACAGTGTAACAAAAGTGGAAATATAAGAATATTAAGAAGAAAAGTTTATAGCTAAAAAAATTTATAACGGCAAAGATGAAAAATAATAATTTACAATAATGATTGAGTGTGTGTAAAAACCTATCACAGATGGCTTTAAAAATTTAAAAGGTTACAACTTAACAAGAAGTAAAAGTAGAATTAGATGAAAATTGTATTTAAAAATTAATTAAAAAAAAAATTTTTTTATATATATTATTATCACATTTTCTTAACTTAATTTTCGTTACTCGTGCCACTGTGAATCAAAGAAAAAAAAAAAAAACGAAATATTTGTGTTAAATAAGAAAAAAGTACATAGCAAAAACAAAAACAAAAAAAAAATCGAAATATTAAAACAAAATCCAAAATAAAACACAGCGAAAAGAACAACGATAAAAAAGAGAAATAATATCTCAGACGGACGTTACAACAGTGATCATACATCATCTCCTCTTAGAGAACGACTTTACAGCGGCGATTTGGAAAGCTTTTCAACATCTCTGCAAGTAAGTACATGTTACGTTTGTTTTATACATAAGCTCTGTTAGAATAATCTGTTTAAAATTCAATACAGTAATGGCAACATTTTAAGCATTCTAGTCCCCTATTAATTGTAAATTGCCTTAAATTACAGATAATTTGACTAACAAAGCATATGTATTCATGTTTAGTTTTTTTTTTAAATCCTGTTTTTTTTGTTTCCAATATTAAAAATGTTAAAACTTTTGGCAATTGTCAAAAAATAACATATTTTGTGCAGAAATAATTTGTATTTTGTCAGAAATGCGAAAATTTAGGAAATACTAAAGGAAAATTTAATTTATGGAAACCATAGAAAAACAGTTTTGATCAATTAGTTTTTGTATTTATATGATTTTCTTATTTACCAAATTTTTTTTTTAAAACAAATTAAAAACAAAAAAAAAAAGAACAAATTAAAAACAAAAACAAAATTTTTACACCCAGAATCATTATTGTAAAAGACAAAATTTAGAAATATATTAAACAATTTATATCGCGTAACAATATTGAAATTTAAATTTTATAATCGGCTTGCTATAAATAAAATTGTATCTACCCGTTGAAATTAAAGGTTTCTGAGGGCAACTACGATAGATTATACTAACGGGCTATAAGTGAGATTGGTTAATAGTTAATAAATTCATAAATTTTATATAGGATTATATCTACAACTAGTTAAAATTATTACCTTATACGCATAAATTTAGATAATAACTAATGTAAAAGTTAAAAATAAATGATTTTAAAATTGTCATGAATTTTGCCTAGAAATTTTATAGATTTTTTTTTTTTATTAAATTTTTTTTCAAATCGTGTAAAGTTCTTTATAGTTTAGTAAGTGGTAACAATTTTTTTATTTTGTTCTGATAATTCTTATAAATTTCTTAAAATGTTTAACAATTTAAATTTGATCTGAAAATAAACAAAAAAAAAAATAATGTTGGAATAAAAGTTTTACGACTTATCCTTTGGGGTTGAAGAAAATTTAATTATTCATTCGGGTTCTTCTCCAAATAAAGTTGCGTGTTTAGAAGAACAATGGCTAGGGAGGGTTTTGAACACGGGGTAATTACATCTTTACCCTAGTTACTTTCGATACAAAAACCAGAGCATTAAATTTCTATAATCCATAGTTCGTTTTACATAGTTTTTTTTTGGGGAATAAATAGTTAATAATTTGTCCATATATACATATTTGTAAGCATCACTTTTAATCCGGGACTCTTTAATAATAAAAGGTAATGGTGTTTTGGTTGACAGGAGTCAAGAACCTCCCCATACCACTGAAGCTAGCGGCTAAGACGGGTCCCACCGACTCACTGTCACTCAATAATATTGAAGGTGGAATTCAGGGTTTAAGTAGAACATATTAGAGTTTTGATATAGAAGAAGATTCCATTTTTTTTTTCTCTTTACTTAGTATCTGCTTAAAGCAGATAATATATCTACAGGTATTAGTTGGAGTTAGATCGCTACTTATTCTTTGTTTTTCTCTTCTGGTGCAATGTATAACAACTAACACCCGCCACGACCATTACACCTTGAAAAACGATTTAGAGTGTCCGAAATGTTGCTTCAACGTTATCAAAAAAAAATAATTTTTCACTAAAGTACTTGCTATTAAAAGTTGATCCATTAGATAACCCCAAGCGTAAGAGATCGTATGTGAAGCTTTTGTCAAGACGTTAAATTATGTCTCCTAAAATCCATATTCATGATGTTTGTCTTCCAATTTTTATTACGTCTAGAAGTTGCCAAGATATTGCTGCAAACCATTTCTAAAATAATTTCACTCACATTGCCTTCAAATTTCAATTAAAAATTAAATCTGATTAGTTTAAAATCATATATTTAAAATGTACATACTACAGTTTAGAATTTTTTTAATTTTTACTTATTTTTTTATTTCTTCACCAGTGTTAGATTCATTTGTTAGCACCTGTCAAATAATATAGAAAATTAGGCACCCTGTTACTATTAAATTGCTTAAAGTATTGTTAAATATAGACATAAATTATGTATGCAAATAAAACAAACAAACAAATCCTGAAAGATTTAAAAGACACAATGGTATCCTGATGATTCCTTCAATTTTGGTAACAAAAGTCTACAAGTCCTTGTTGAAAGTAAAGCCGTTTATTTCGACTTTATAATCGGAGTGGCTTTGAGCTTTCAAGATTTCGTTCCACAATTATATTAGTGCTTATTTCGTGAATGGTAACACTTAGCTCATGTCTGATTTGACAGATAATTAGTGTTATCCTTCCGTTGAACGAACGAATATGGTTGTGTATACGCTTGAACAACGGTGGGAAATATTGCGACATTACTTTGAAAATCATGGTATTGTTGTAGAATGTGTGCGAAAATTGCGTCAGCTCCGTATGTTCGTTATCTTGTGAAAAAAGTGAAAGAAACTGGCATCCTCATCGATAAACCAACGCGTGAAAAGTCAAAAACAGTGCGTACACCCGAGAATATTGCTGCTGTGGCAGAAAGTGTGCGTGAAGCGCCATCAACATCAATTCACCGTCGTTCTCAACAATTTAACATTTCGGAGACATCATTGAAACGAATTTTGCATAAAGACCTTGGTATGACGCCATACAAAGTCCAATTGGTTCAGGAGTTGAGTTCGCTTCGCTAAGTGGACCTGCGATCGACTTACAGAAGATGCTGATTTTGCCAAAAAAAAAAAAAAAAAATCATCTTTTCAGATGAAGTTCATGTTGATCTTGGCGGGTATGTAAACAAGCAAAATTGTCGCACGCATACATTGAAAAGCCGATGCACCCAAAAGGAGTCACTGTTTGGTGCGGATTTTGGTCCAGAGGCATAATTGAGCCATTTATATGAGCAAGGAGTGGCCGTTACAGTCAATGGCGATCGTTATCGGGCCATGTTGAACGAATTTTTGTTCACAAAAATTTAAGATCAGGATATTGACAACATTTGGTTTCAACAGGACGGTGCTACGTGTCGAAGCTACACTCGATGTTTTGCGCCCTGTTTTTGAAGATCGCATTATCAGTCGCAGAGCTGATGTCGTTTGGCCACCTCGGAGCTGCGATTTGACACCGTTGGACTATTATTTGTGGGGTGCCGTCAAAGATAAGTGTTACGCCGACAAGCCAGAGACAATTACCGCTTTAAAAGTACAATATTCGTGAAGCCATTGGTGAAATACAGCTGCACACAATTAATAATGTGCTTAAAAATTAGACCGATCGTGTAGGCTACTGCATGGCTAGCGGACCAAAGTAAAAACCATTTTTAGTATTAAAAATTTTGAAGAATTGTCAAAATAGTTTAATTACGTGTTTGTATTTATGCAGACATTTAATTAATAACAAATTAAATAATGAAATTTATATAAGGCTACATATGTATGTACTCGTATGTACATATATGTATGTCTGTATTTTTAAATTTAAATAATGAAGACCTACGATTTTCGTCAGCCGATATGAAAAATCGTGTGACAAAAAGCATCTGCTTAAATTTATACATTTTTGTTGTTTTTTATTCTTAATTTATTGCTGTTTATTCTATACAATAGAACTTACTACATACATGTACATACATACATACATTCATATCGTATGTATTTGTACAATATTTTATAGTACAAATTTCGTAAGACAAATTCACCAACAAATAAATTAACCAAAATCGTATAAAAAGAAAAAACACGATATTGTTAAAATATTTTCAAATACTCGTACATTCAAATATACATATGTACATACATACATATGTATTTAAATTGTCTTTTTTTTTTTTTTTTGTTTTGTTTTTTTTTTAATTTCTTGGCAATGCTTCCACACGTTTTCACTTATTTTTGGTATTATTCATATACACATATTTAACAAAATGTCGTCGTACATTTATTTCAAATTGTACATGATTTTGACTAAAATAGTTTCATCTGGTTGCATGAGGGTCAGCGTTGTCAACTTGGTGCGTTTCGCACCATTTTTGGTGCTTTTTTAAATTTTTGGTGCGACAAATTTCTTAGTTGGTGCGCAGTGCGCTTTTTTTTAAATTTCGGTGCGTTTTTTTATCTTTTCCGAAAATGTACTGAAATCTTTATTTTTACTAATTTTTAATTGCAGTTTTTTATATATTTTTATATATGAAATCTATACGATAAAAAAGGACCGCAATTGAATGTATTTTACTATATATATAAATGTAGAACAAACATTCGTCACATGAAGGTATTGCTAAAGCTGAATAGGAAGAAAAATTTTTGTTTGAAAATAAAATTAACATTTTAAACATGAAAATAAAAATTCTTTTTTAGCCTGATTGGTCTACTGAACTGTAGACGAACACCAGGGTTGGAACTCTAACAAATTTTATTGATTAGAGTCAACGAAGCACTAAAAGTACCTTATTTAAAAAACAAAAATATTTTTATTCCGAATAGCATATATGAGTATTTTTACTATTAATCGTTGATCTCTTTTTAAAAAGTTAAAAAAAGAAGAAATTAATTACATATACATATATCTGGTACAAAGGAATACAAACAAATTTGTTTAGTTTATTTTTTATATTTTTTTTTATAAAAACACTGAACTGTTGAAGACTGTTATATTTATAATACAAAAATATTATATTTTTATGTGAAATTATTTCAATAAACATTTTATTAAATTAAAAAGAAAAGCTAAATTTGGTGCGATTTTTTTCAAATGTCGCTTTTTTTCTCTCCATGTTGGTGCGTTTTGAAATTTCAAAGTTGACAACGCTGATCAGGGTACATAAATATTCGAACTCGTAAATACATCTAATTCAGTTTCATTTTCGCATGAAAGCGAAACAAAGTAGAAACGAAAACGATTTTAGATAAATTGTAAATATTTTGTTTTTCTAAATAATTATGATAACTGATGTACATACATATTTCAGAATACTCGTATACATTTGTAATACATAAATTTCAATTCGCTAGAGGTGCATATTGCTAAATTTGTGTTGGTTGTGTTTTAGAAATTTTATGTATTCATAATGATAATTTAAAAATGTGTTTATTTTGAGTTAAAGACCAAAAATGTTAAAATTTTTGTTTTATATTTGTTTTATAAACAATAAATAGAATATGAAATATTAAAGAAATGTTCATAAATGTTCATAAATACAGATATATGGGGTAAAATGAGACATCTAAAAATTAATAATTTATTTAAAATATTAATTGCATATTCAGGTTAACTTTGTAAATTATTAATATTAAAAAAATCCAAATTATATTTACATAAAAAAATTGAATTGAAAAATAGCATCTATCATTTAAAAATTAAAACATCTATAAATTAAACAAGTAAGAAAGTATAGTCGGTCATGCCCGACCATATAATACCCTACACTTAGTATATGTATAAAACAGTTTTTAAGAAATGGGCATTATATGGGAGATATCACCTATTTTGGACAAAAATTTAGTGTCATGATGTCTGTAAATATAAATATTATATGTATTGAAGTTTATCGCGATATAAATACATTGGTTGGTTGGTTTACGTGTTAGTTCACTACGTGCGAACACTTAAGTAGAGTCGAAGGGACCCCTTTTAATAAGACCACACCATTCGTCAGATTTAATGTCGTTTACATCATAATGTAACTAAAATGTGTACAAAAAGTCGTGCTTGCTAGACACAGCTACGGGTGAGATATCTCAGTAGGTCATTGAGTTTTGACCCGGCTACCTCACCAAGGTTGTTCAATGTATAGTTTCCCATGAATTTATGACACTCAGGGCTGGGCATTCGCAGAGAAAAATCGTTTCCTCTTTTTTCCCTATCCTTACAGCTACGACAATGGTCGTTAAAATGGTGTCCTAGACGATTAGCGTGCTTGCCTAACGTCCAGTGTCCCGTTAATACTGCCAGCAACCTTGATATATCCTTTCTATTCCGGGTTATCAGTTGCATAATACGTTTCTCGTTAAAAGATGACCACATCAACTTGGCTACCCTACATATGTCTAAGTTACGTCATCAGCCTTTGTAAAAAAATGTCTGAAGATGATGCCTTTGATAGTCCCCAGTAGAATTGCTACTGAGACCGCATCCGAGATATCTAAGGCAGATCCCATTCTGGCTAGTTCATCTGCCCGTTCATTGCCGTAGTGGTCCCTGTTCGCAGGTACCCAAACCAAAGATAGACGACCTATATAAATACATACTTTTAAAAGATTTATGGAGCTTAAATTGAATTAGGGAGAGGGTCTTATATGGGAGTTTCGACTAATTATGAACCGACCATTATAAAATTAGGTGTCATTATTTCTGTATAAAAGCAACTTATTTGTGTCAAATTTTATTTGAATACCAACATTTTTAAGAAATTTATGATCGTTGAAGTGAATTTCGAAAGTGGGCCTTGTAGATGTGATTTGGCTTCATTTAACACGCATTTGTGATGAAATTTGTTGGATACTTGCATAATTCAAACATTTATGATTGGTGAACCCCAATTTCGGGAGGACATTTGTATGGGGGCCAGGTGAACCAGTTTCAATCCCATCCGTCCTTGAGCCGAAAAAATATCACGTACTAAATTGTATTCAAAATTGCGACCTGTACTTTGCGCACAAGCTTTACATGGATAGCCAACCAGACGGACGGACAGACAGCATCATTAAAAAGTGATTCTGAGTCGATCGGTATACTTTAAGGTGGGTGTTGGACCAATATTTCTGGGCGTTACAAACATCAGCACAAATCCAATATACTCTCCCCACTATGGTGGGGTATAAAAAAATCTTGTTTGTTAAGAATTTTATTAAACACCTGTTAAAATTTCATTAAGAACGAGACATAATTGTACATAAATTAGTCAATATTAAATGCGAGTGTTTTACAGTCCACCCTCGATTTGAGTACATATTTAATTTTTAGAGCTCGTTAAGAAAATTGCTTTTGTTTGAAACAATATTTATTTTAAATCCAATTTAAAGCCATAACAAGAAGTTATAAAAATTTAAAAAGGTTGGAGTTAAAGTATTAAAATTAACATTGTGTTGAATGACATTTCAGAAGAAAACTTCCAATTATAGGGTAGCAACCATGTTACCTCTCCACAATTGGATGATTTTTGAAGTATTGTAATTACTATTTACTATTTTAATTTTTGTTAAATCAAACACCAGTCAAATACTGTCAAATACATTCAATAAAATATTGAAAATCTTGTTTTCACAGTTTTAACTTATATGTATCTTGCCAATTTGTGTAAATTACAAATTATATATAGTCTTACCACACAAGACCAAGAGTATAATTAGGCTTCCTGTTTTATCTTTACATAAAATGAATGTTCATGTAAAATCACAATGCCTAATGCAGTCAAATTCTATTTCGATCATAGTTTTCCCGAACGCAATTATAAATATTCAAGAAAATTCCCAGTCCCCATATGAAGATCTTTCTCCACCAACTTTATTCCGAAAAATGCCTAACTTTGGGGACAAATCTGGCAAGTACATTAGGTTAGATTCAATGAGCAGGAACATCATCTATCTTTTTATCGTAGAAGCAACTCACTAGAGTCTGTCTTCGATTTCGTTATGTTACTCTGTTTAGCGTATTCTGCATCTCTAGCCATTTTGTTTCCCAGATGATGGAATCGCCATTATAATGAGTTGATCATTGATAAGAGATCCAAAGTAAACACAATTCTTGCAAAAATATACATGTGGATTCGTCGTTCCATCTCACCTGATCAAGTACACACAAATTCCCCTTGTTTAGCAATATCATCCACAACAAAATTACCGAACAATTTGTACGCTTATCGCATCGCAATAGAGAGTAACCCCCCTGGTGTGCTCCCAAAACTAAATCAGCTACACCTACGAATGTCTCACCATCTCGCTATGGATCTAATGGCAAACTTAATATCATTAAACCCTTCTGATAGGAGAAATATACACAGTTAAGACCCATGGTCATCTACACTAATATATGTAATCAATAGCCAAACGCAGACACTAAGACCAGATATTTAGCAGTATCTTTGATCGATTTCGTTCATTCGAGGAGAACCGTGTAATTTCTCATCGAAGGACAGTAGAAGGAAGATAAAATTCCACTTTGTGTTGTACACCGATTAGCAATCATATATCCAATCGAAGCCTAGTGTGTAAAAGTGTAGACAGGCATTCGATTCGCCTTTATTCAACGCGACAATATGGACGATGAAAAGTATCTGATTGGAAGAACTGTAATTTTAATTAATGAATTATTTCCTCAACTTGTGAAGGTAGTTAATTTGGAATAAAATGCTTATAAATAAAGTTTAAATGAAAAAAATGTTTAAATAACTCGGACTTGTAAGTTTAAGAATTATCTGAAGTAAAACAACAAATATTAGGTGCCTATTATGAGCAAAATTCGATTTTCGACTGTGGTTGAAAATGCTTATCGAACCAATTTTCATTTGGTATTATGGTGCACATTCGATGAAAAACCGCTATTGTGAAAATCACTCTTTTTTGGTTATTCACAATAGTACATTTCTATCAGCTGGCGCCATATTTGTTTACAAATTCTTAAAGAAAAATAAATCAAATTTGAAATGACCACCACGGAATTATGGTTTGATGATTCGTCTGATGAAGATGAATCCTTACTAGAACTGGCCAGCAGCAGAAAAAGGCTGAAGGATGCTTCCAACATTTTGGAAATGGATTCCACGACTTGAGTATATTATTTAATGAGTTTTTGAGAAGGATATTAAAAATTTAATTTACAGATTTATTAAAAATTCTTGACTCTGTAAAGAGGCGTTTGTGGACTTGCTGTCCATTACTGATGTACTGCTGCAACAATGCTCAAAGCGCAGAACAATCCCAAGCATATTAAAATTGGCAATAATTTTTCTGATCTTCCTCCATGATAGAAACGAGCTTCTCCAATTGCTGTTTTGTACTTAGGACCTTAGATATGCAGGATATTTCTCCCACTTTATTTCTCATCTTTATAAATGACCTTCTTTGTCAAACTTCAAACCCTATCTACTCTTATGCAGATGATAGCAACATTTGCCATTCATACTCATTTAACCATAGACCAAACCCTTTGGAGATTGGGGAAATGAGACAAATTATGAATGATACGCTGAACCGAGATCTTGAAACAATCTCGGAATGGGGTTGTGCGAATAGAGTCGATTTTAACGCACGTAAGACTAAGTGTTGTTTATTAACGCACAACAGATCATGTTGCTTCATCTGTTTTTATGGGCGGTGTAAATATTAAGGAATCAGACGCTCTTGACGTTCTAGGCATGAGAATCCAGTGTAATGTTCGCTGGACCAAACAAATTTTTCAAGTGTCAAAAGAAGCGTTCAAGTGCCTTGGTGTAGAATATACTTCACTCCATCTGATCTCCTTATTATTTACACCACCTATATGCGACCGAAAATGGAATACAACTCTCATGTATGGGCCGGTGCTTCGAAGTCTATTTTTGGAGTTACTCGACCGCGTAAAGGAGAGGGCGAAGATGCTTATCGGTGACAGTAGGGTATCCAACTCTATTGATTCATTGCTCCAATCGTCGCAATGTGGGTTGTGTTTCACTGTTCTATCGATACTATAATGGTATGTGTTCTGCTGAAATCAGGGAACTTGTTCCTGAAACACGCAGTTTTTTACGTAATACACGTTCTTCAGTCAGGGCTCATCCATTTGTGGTCGACTGGACAGTGGATCGCACAACACACTACAGGGAAAATTCGTTCTTTAGCCGTACTGTCCGTTTGTAGAACAAACTACCAGCAGAAGTATTCCCTGCCACTTTCAATATTGCAAAATTCAAGTCAAATGTTCACAAACACTACTCCCTCTATCCTCCCTCCCATAACCTATTTTCCTAGAATTGACCTCATTTTCGGTGTAGTCAATCTTAACAGCAGAATGGAAACAAAGTTGACATCGGTTAAAATTTTAGAGGTTTGAGGTGGACAGTTACCTAAAGAAAAAATAAAAGCTAATGAGAACCATTTCCATTTCGTTCTATTCTAAACGATATACATATGTATGTACATATGTAAAGTCACAAAACGTAACTTTGGTTTCTACACATACATACGAGTATGTACTATATTTGATAATTATTTGCTTTGGTTACGTCAGGTTATTACGTAACGATACACATTTGCGTAACACAATTGTTTCGAATAAAATTTTCTAATTTTGTTTCATTTATAATAATTTATTTATCACGTTACAATGGTGTTAACTGTTATTAAGAGTATTCTTGGTTTCTAGCCAATAAAAATTAAGAATTACAATTTGTGTGCTAATTAGAATGTCTGGGCTGATGTCTATGTTTCTGTAACAGAAAACGACTTTATAAGAAATTCAATAAAAAATATATACAGCACATGATGTTTGAAAAACATTTGTATATTTCAAAACATTTCAAATAATTAAGAAACAAAATCAAATATAATTATTGAAATAAACAATTCGCATGCATTTCTCAAAATAACATTATTTGCCTGTGTCTATACTACTTTATAAATAAATAAATTTTTGTCATAATTATAATTCAAATTCTTGTCAAAAGCAAAAATGATCAAACTCATTTTATTAATATTATTGCATCGTTACGTCCAGTCTTAACATGCCATATATGTTTTCACACAGCGAACAATTCTTTGTCCGCACATGAATTTGTCTCGTGTGGACAACTCTTGTTCGGACAGCGTTCTTAGAAAATCTGTTCGCAGGAATACGTTGTCTGATCAAAACATAACAGGTATTTTCAAATTTCGTGAGTTAAGTATGTTTGATTTTCGTATTTTATGTTGGTACACATGTCTGTTATATACATATGTTGGTAATTTCAGCCATTTTGGATTGTCAGTTTGTTTCTGGCAGATAAAAAGGTTAAGGATTGAAATTTTTCTTCAAAATTGCTCTTCAAAATGCTTCAAACTCGTGTAAACAGCAAACATTCTTCAAAAATTATTTATTTAATAGTTATTAAATAAATAAATTTTGAAGAAATAGTTATTAAATAAATAAATTTTGAAGAAGAATTTTGCTGTTTACACGAGTTTGAAGCATTTTGAAGAGCAATTTTGAAAAAAATTTCAATCGTGTAAATCTGGCTTTAGTCGTGTTTTGGTGTGCTCTTCGATTTTTTACTATCCGAAAAAAATTGATCACAGAAACTGTATTAAGTTTTGTATTAAAAATAAAATTAAATGCGCAAGGGCTGAAATGTTGACTGTGGCGTTTGCCGAGTCTACTATGAGCAAAACACAAGTTCATTTGTGGTATAACCGGTGGAAGGAAGGCTGAGAAGATGTCAATGACGATGCTCGTCCTGGTCGCCCGAGCACGTCAACATTGAAGCAGTGAAAAAAATGATTTTGGATAATCGTCGAATCACTATCAGAGAGGTTGCTGATGATATTGGCATATCGTTCGGCTCATGCCAAGCAATTTTTACGGATGTTTTAGGCATGAAACGTGCGGCAGCGAAGATTGTTCCAAAATTGTTAAATTTTGAGCAAAAACAACGTCGCATGGATTTCGCTCAGGAACTGTTGAACATCGTCAACGACGATCCAGATTTCCTCAAAAAGGTCATAACTGGTGACGAATCATGGTTGTATAGCTATGACATTGAAATCAAACCCCAATCATCCCAATGGAAACGTCCAGAAGAGCCAAGACCGAAAAAAGCATGTCAAGTTCGGTCAAATGTGAAGGTTTTGCTCGCTGTTTTCTTCGACTACAATAGCGTGGTGCATCATGAATTCTTGCCATAAGGCGGTACGGTCAATAAGGAATACTACCTTGAAGTTATGCGCCGTTTGCGCAAAGCAATTTGTCAGAAATGCACAGAATTGTGGAAAAACCAATCATGGACTTTGCACCATGATAACGCACCAGCTTACACATCGATGCGTGCGTGTGAGTTTTTGGCCAAAAACAAAACCGTTATCATGCCACAACCACCGTATTCACCGGACTTGGCCCCGCTGACTTTTTCCTCTTCCCAAAACTGAAGACACCGATGAAAGGAAAGCGTTTTGCTACGATTTAGGAGATAAAAGAAAGATCGAAACAGGAGATGTTGGCGATACCAAAAAGCGCGTTTCAGAAGTGTTTCGAAGAAAAAACGCTGGCATAAATGGGGAGGATGACTTTGAAGGGGACAAGATAGGTTTTGATGAATTAATAAATACTTTTTGAAAAAAAATGAAAATAACGGTTATTTTTTGATCAGACCTCGTATGTATGTATGTCTACTATCAAATGTAATTCGATTTTAAAAATTGCAAACACGGACATTTGTGTCCGAAAATCTGCGCCATTTTGTAATTGTATAAACAAAACAATGGCTTATCAAGACGTGTGGTTATGACATAATTGTCAGAGCTGCAAGTATAGACACGCAGAAAAAAAGTTTTGTTTTTAAAATATTGTAGAAAATTATTACCTGAAACAGCTTCTAAACATTTAATAAACGTTTCCATGTTACGTTCGCAAGTAGCCTCATTCAAGTAGAAGTAAGTTCTAGCACTGTTAACCTTATAACGGCGATCGGCAAATGATTTATCTACATGATACTGGGGCATGACATCATCTTCGGCAACATCGCCAGCACTGGAGACAGAAGATCTAAAAATAAATAAATTATTAAAATTATTAAATAAATGAACAGTATGTGGCAGACTTTTACACTTAACTGTGATATTTTCAGTTAAAATTAAAAATTTATTGGAAACTGCACCAATGCAAACAAATCACTGATAAAATAATTTTCTATAAAGGGCCTAATTGAAAAAAGCAAGATTGATTACAGTTATCCTAAAAATACCTTGCAGATCGTAATCGAAATAACGACAATTACCGTTAACGATATCAGCATATATACCGGTAATTTAAAATTGCTTTTTGGAATCTAAAATGTCAGCTTATTTTTAATGTTTGTAAATTTTATTATAAATTTAAGTCGGATCAAAATTACTGTTATCATTAAAAATAAACCGGTACCAAAAATCTTTTGATTTAACATTATAATATACATAAATAGCTAATTTCCAATTGTTACTTACTCAACTTCACGTTTCTCAGCTTCCTCTTGCGAAAGATCCTCTTCCACGGAGTAATCCAAAATTGGCTTGACACCAAACGAGCGTAATCTGAAAAATTTTATATAGATACATATATCAATAATTTGAGATTCGTTTATTGTACAAAATACTATATGCAGTATAATTAGTTTTGTTGCATGCAAATGTACAGATACACATTTAAAGTAGTGATGTTAATGTGTTGCGTGTCTGAAGGTAACTACACTGAAAAAACTTAATTAGTAATTTGTTTTACAACACTGCCTATATTTTCTAAAATGGCTAATAAAGAGGATTGATTCTGTTATTAAATATAGTTTTTGTCAAAATTTAACTATATCTGGCACCACTTTAATAGTGAAAAATTTCTTGTGCGCACATGAATTTGCCACGTGTAGACAACTATAGTCGATCTTATGTTCCTGTTCAACGTTATCAGAACTTTTGTTCGTTCAACTATGTCTGCCTTACTGTAAACTAGAACAACTTAAAACATTGGAATAGTTAAGAAAGATATTGTAAATTGAAAGTAATATACATATGTATATTAAACCATGTCCGTTTGTGCTTCCATGTAAATTTTGAAATGTATAGAGTGTTCCATTAGACCTAAGAAATCATATTGGTGAGCAGCAGATTGTCTGATATCGCATTTTCTTTGCGGTTATACGAGTTTGTAGCAATGTTGAAAATAGTTATAATTCGCAAGCTACCGATAGCAATGCTGGACAATAATCGAAAATTAGGTTTTCCAAATGGAGTAGTCACCGCCAACATTTGAAAGAAAATATTTTTCCAAATTAAATGGCAGACTATTCTTTCGGGCAATAATAATAAAGAAATTTCCCATTATATTTCAGCAACTTTCATTTCAATTTTAGAAATTTCTATTCTATTTCCGAATTTGTTAATTGTATTACAGAATTTCCATTTGTATTTCAGAAAATTTAAACTGCATTTCTATTAGAAAACTCGGAAATACAATTGGAAATAGTATTGCAGTACATATATTTGAAGTGTTTTATATGAAAATTGAAAAATGTCTAAATGAATTACTCTAACTATATATTATCGTCACTCTGATAATTTCATTATGAGTCACTACTACAAAATTTATTTAAACTTTAGGTTAATTGTTAAAACAAATTTATTCTATTTTCAGCAAATTAAATTAGGACTTTATCAATTTATTTCTGAGTGTAGCAGAGTCAAACAAACATACACGAGCAAATGAAAAATAATAATAATAATAATAATTTGTTGATGGAAGTTAGTAGAACAATTTAAATGTTTGTTTCATTTATACATATTTATTAAATTTAATCAGGTTATTAAATTTGTTCGTTCACTAGCACTTGTTTCCATATCCATATCTGAACGAACCAAAGTGTAAAAAAAATCTTTACGGCAAATGTGTGTTAGAATGAATGAATTGACAATTTCGAGTACAATAAAATTGTGGAAAAATTATAAAAGAAACAATCACATGTGTGACAAAAGCACGTTTTTTATTTAGCTATATATAATTTTAAATTGTTATATTGAACCTGACAGAAACGCAGTGATGAGAGTTTGCTTGTCCTTGACAGACGTATCATTTTGGTCAGTGTATGTAGAGCAGTGAAGAGCGAACGCTATACACGCGTGTATAGGAACAGAATTCTGTGTGCGCGACGTTGACACACGTATACTATAACCTGTTTCGCTGTCTGATCACGCTGCACATTTTTTTGAGTACACTCAAACCAAAATGTTTAATGAAGAATGGGAAAATGATTTTTTTTCTAGAAAACATGGATGGCGATGCACAATGCTTGATTTGTCATCGTATTGTAAGTCAAAAAATATTTATTTATGTTTATGTACATACATATATTATTTTATTATTTAATATTATTTGTATATATTTGTACATATATATATTTGTACATATATATATTTGTACATATATATAAAAATACCAAAATCCAAAAAATGTCTTTAATTTTGGCAACTGGAAAATTATTTGAGTGTACAATTATTTGCGGTCGTTTGGTTTTTGCTGCTTCCAACACTAGCACATATGAGTGAGTATGTGTGTGCTCGACACTGATGTAGAGTACATATAGTTAAAAATTTTGATTAAAATTAATTTGTTGATAGAAAAAAAAAACATAGAGACCAATTCAACTTTTTTTCAATTTGTTTAATTTATGTTTTTCAAGGGCAAATTGGTTCTAATCTCACCATATTTATGAGTAGAGGAAAATACATTGATTTTAATTTTGTAGAAAAACTCTTTATACATGTATGTATGTATCTATGTATGACTAAAAAGTATAAAATCTATTGCGCACACTCGTATACCTTAAAAATGTGGATTTTTTTTCAAAGTTTTAGCTTTTCTTTTGACTTGACTTTTTCCAATCATTCAAGCAACTTATGGGTTCCTTACCAAAAGAAAAGAAATAAATAAATAATAGTCCGATCGTGCAAGCTCTAAACTATAAGGCGACTGAGCAAAACTTTCCAACCACTTCTTTCAAACTTCGCTTCAAACGATTTAGTTGCATTCGGTCAAGGTTCAGTGTGATGGTCTGGCCAGATTTTAGCGGCTAATAATAGATAATATCATTTTGGTCCCACCAAATATATTTCATTACCTTAGCGCTTTAGTGTCGATCGTAATGGATTGATTTTTCATCGCAAGTAATGATTCGGTGCAAAAAAATAATTTTCTTTTATAGCGTTTAAGCAGCATTTCGACATCGTCTCTCAAGGTCTCTCGGCTTTAATTAATATGGTACTAAATTTAACTGCTTTTGGCAGAGTCCTGGTGCTTGCAAACGTTTTGAAATTCCTGCTTGAGCAGCCCCCAATGATTTTGCAAGTTCTTGTTGAGTTCTGTAATACTTGCAATGGTTTTCTGGGGTTTTAAACTTTTTTTGGCTGGCCTAGGAGATTTTTGTCTTCCGTGTCAAAATCATCACTTTGGAACCGCACAAACCTTCTCTCTCACTTTGAAACCTATGGAACATATTCACCATAAGCTTCGGTGGCAATCGGCAATCAATTTAAAGAAGTAAAGCAAAACTGCCCGCATATGGCAGGGAAAAAATAGAAACATTGAAAACAAAACCCGCACTTTTGTTATGAATTCCACATTTTTAAGTTATACTCTAAATACCATGGTGTAACTATACAAGGTGAGTGCAGTAGCACAGCTGACTGACTTTGTTTACAATTTACTTAGGTCAAAAGTAATACTTTTTCAAGTGTTTTTGACAGTAGTACATTATTTTACACAAACAAAATGCCTGTTGTTTCTGTATTGTGTTGTATTTGTTGCCGATTTGCACTCACCTTGTATAATTACACCATGCTAAATACTATATTAAAATGAAATTGGTCGCTAAAGATTCGATAGTGTTGTAATGTCGAAAGGTGATCAAATCATCAGCGTTGTCAACTTGGTGCGTTTCGCACCATTTTCGGTGCTTTTTTAAATTTTTGGTGCGAAAAATTTCTTAGTTGGTGCGCGGTGCGCTTTTTTTAAATTACGGTGCGTTTTTTAATTTTTTTTTTCGAAAATTTGATGAAATCTTTATTTTCACTAATTTTTAATTGCAGTTTTTTAATAATTCATTATCATGAAATCTATACAATGAAAAAGGACCCCATTGAATGCATTTTATATACGAATGTATGACAATCAAACATTCGTCACATGAAGGTTATTTATTGCTAAAGCTAAATAGGATGAAAATTTTTGTTTGAAAATAAAATTAACATTTTAAACATGAAAATAAAAATTCTTGTTAAGCCTGATTGGTCTACTGAACTGTAGACGAACAACCAGGGTTAGAATCCCAGCGAAGCGCTAACAAATTTTATTGCATAGGGTCAACGAAGTACTTAAAATAGAAAACAAAAATATGTACTGAAATCAGCCCTTTTAATTCCGAATAGCATATTGTGAGTTTAATTTTGAGTGGTTAAATACCTATTTTATCCTTATTAACTCTTTAATTAAAATAAAGGTTTTTACTATTATTACTTTTACTATTAATCGTTGAACTCTTCTTAAAAAGTTCAAAAAAGATGAAATTAATTACATATCTAGTACAAAGGAATTTTAACAAATTTGTTTAATTTATTTTTTATTTTTCTTAAGTTTTATTTTTTCTAAAAACAATGAACTGCTGAAGACTGTTTTAATGTTATATTTATAATACAAAAATATTATATTTTTTATGTAAAATTAATTCAATAAACATTTTAAATAAAAAAGAACATCTAAACTTGTTGCGATTTTATTCAAATGGCGCTTTTTTCTACATTTTGGTGCGTTTTGAAATTTCAAAGTTGACAACGCTGCAAATCATGATTCTTTTCGAATTTCCTAACAACACAACAAAATTCCAAAGAATCAAAACTAAACTTCAGAAAAGCTCTCTTAAATTAAAATCAAATAAATATTTCTGACATTTTTATTGATTTTTACATGCATTAATTGTTTAAAAACATCTCAAATAAATCTAACTATAGAACAAGTATTTTTAACTATAGAAGGCATTTCCTAAATTATTTTAGTTGACCTAATATTACTTTAATCGCTAGGCATGGAATTTTAAGTATCAAGGTGGGTCGGTCTAATAGTTATATGTATGGTTTTTATAGATTGGCCTTAAATAGTGTATTTTTTCGGGGTAGCAGGACGATTTGAGATTCTTCGAACCATTTGCTGGGAGAGACAATTACTTTATATGTAAATGGGACTTGATGTTGGAAATTTTGAATTAAAGTTAATATGACACTGTAAATTTGAAATTCAATCAATATCTTATTTAATATACTTGACATAAAGAACATGCCATGCTAAAGCAAGATTTTTTTATAATTGATGTGTAATTTGAAGAGTTTTTAAAATTAATTAATTTAATTTTGTAGTACAGAAAAGTAAATGTATGTGCTCATAGACAAAGAGTTACACAAATACAATGTGATTAATACAATTAATTATTAATTGATTATACAATAGAAAACATGAAATTAATATGTACTCGTATTTGTAAATAATAGATATAATAAATGGTTTAAATACAAAATAAAAAATAAAGAAAACCTCTCAAGCGTTGGTACAATCGTATGACGATTCTCGCCAGCAACAAAATGTCCATAGAAAGTTGATTTCATTAAAAGTTCAAAAAGTGTGCCACCCAATACGGTTCTGGCGAATTTCATCAACTGGAAATATGTTGTGGACGAACCGCATCAAAAATCAATCAAAATACAATTTAAACACAGGAAAGTATTTAAACAAGAAACCCAAAATTGTGGAAGTAGAGTGAGTGGAGTGGAGTGAAGAGGAGTGGAAAACATGTGTAGGTACAATTGTATTAAAGGTACAGTGTTTTTCAGGCAACATTATTATTATTATTGAGTTGATTTGATTTTAGCCCATTTAATATTCGTTTACAGTTTATGGCAAATAATAAGCAGGTTGATATTTTCCAAATATGTTTAATCCAAATATAATGAATATATTAAATAAAAATTGTAAAGAAAAGAAAAAAGAAAAGAAAAAAGCATTAGTTAATTTAATAGTTTTTATAAAATTACCTTTCGAGTGTTGGTATAATTTTTATTTGATCTTCGCCAGCGACAAAATGTCCATAAAATGTTGCCTTCATTAGTGCTGTAAACAATTTATCTCCCAGTATAGTATTTGCCACTTTCATTAGCTAAAAATTTTGTTGTTATTTTGTTTGTTTGTTTGTTTTTCATTTCATTAATTAAAAAAAAAAAGAATTTGGAAAAGTGAAAAATAATTAATTTCATTTGTTCAATTTGTTTAATATTCAATTCAAAATAACTCAAACAACTAAAAGGAAGCCAATAAATTCTAGACCCCAGCCATTCATGTCATTGATGTAGGTGTCTCATTTTCTTTATCACAAAATTATAAATTCGTTAAAGAAAATTAAATTAAAATATTCATACATGTATTTGAGGATGCTTATAAGATTTTATATGTTTATAGCTAAAAAAAAATTCGGAGCTTTTAGAAACAGCAATTGCCTGTCGATTTTTATATGAAACTTGCTGACGGTCAAGGTGTGATAATGATGCCGAACCATATACATACATACATATGAGCGTGTGAGTTCCAAAACTCTTTCGTTCCAAAAATTTAAAAATTGAGATAACAATGTTAGTTCTAGTGCTACTTTATAAGGATAAATATACCGATGGTATCAATTCATATCCTTTCTTATGTCTTTTTATATCCTTAAATTGCAGTTCGTAGCAAAACTGTTTCGTTCCAATTAGCAGTCATTGTCAAAACTCTCTCATTGCATATTTCATAGCAAAACTCGTTGGTTCCCTGTTTGAAGTGAACCAAACTACCATCGTGTGTGGTAAAATTCCACATTAATATTATTACTCGCAATTATTAAGATCATTATTGTGATTTGTTGGAAATACAACAACCATTAAAATGGCCAGATAACTTTGCAAGGGGAGATTAATAATAGAATGAATTCCTGCGACCCTGAACCATTTTTGAGGTGAGGAAAGCAAATCAAAGATATTATTCTATTAAACCTGAGAAGAAAAAAAGATGTTGGAGCCCTTTTTTCCAATCACTTTGGAGAAAATTGGAGACAAAACAAAACCTTGGAATTTTATGTTTCGATTTTCGACAACGACAATGCTGGTCATGACGTGGAAGAGAACAACGAGAAGTAATTTATATTTCATATGTTTTATTTTAATTTTTTAATAAGTTTCCTTAGTTTTAATAAATTAAAATATAGTGAAGCTAAATAATTTATTTTACTGGTGGGTTATTGTAAGTTTGCAAAACTCTTTCGTTCCAATATGGAATGTAGCAAAACTCATTTCTTTCGAAGATTCGTAGCAAAACATGTTCGTTCCAAACTTCAAAATTTAATTTTAGTTAAGAGCACAACTCAGGGTCCTATGAACATCGATTAGTCAAAAATTTCCTGTAATTTTTAATGTTAAATCAATACAAAAACCAGTAAAGTTTTTCAAATAAGCAATTTTCAGAACACAAAGATCCACATTTTTTAAGCCATTCTCTTAAGGTATGGTCACATATGGCAAATATTTTACGAAAATGACGTAACCACTAAATAAAAGTTGTTTTAATTCTTGTTTTTATTTTAAAAACTTATTTTACTAAGAAAATATCACAATAGAAGTTAAGTTTTATTTTATTTGATCGTCAACAAACAAATTAATACAAAAACAAGTAAAAAAGTATAGTCGGTCTAGTATATGTATAAAACAGTTTTTCAGAAATGGGCGTTATATGGGAGATATCACCTATTTTGGACCAAAATTTAGTGTCATGATGTCTGTGAATATAAATATTATATGTGTTAAACTTTATCTCGATATAAATACTTTTAAAAGATTTATGGAGATTAAAGTGAATTACGGAGAGGTTATAATATGGGAAGTTCGACTAATTATGGACCGACAATTATAAAATTAGGTGTCATTATTTCTGTATATAACAAACTTATTTGTGTCGAATTTTATTTGATTACCAACATTTTTAAGAAATTTATGGAGTATAGATTTTCGGAAGTGGGCCTTATATGGGAGCTACGACTAATTATAGACCGATCTTCACAAAATTTTTAGATGTTATTTAGCTCCATTCACTACTCATTTGTGGTGAAATTTGTTTGGATACTTGCATAATTCAAATATTTATGATCGGTAAACCCCAAATTCGGGAGGACATTTGTATGGGGGCCAGGTGAAATAATAGACCGATTTCCACCAGTTTCAACCCCAACCGTCCTTGGGCTGAAAAAATATCACGTACCAAATCTTATCGAAATATCTTCAAAATTGCGACCTGTACTCTGCGCACAAGCATTACATGGACAGCCAGCCAGCCAGACGGACGGACGGACATCGTTAAATATACTCAGAAAGTGATTCTGAGCCGATCGGTATACTTTAAGGTGGGTGTTGGACCAATATTTCTGGGCGTTACAAACATCAGCACAAATCCAATATACCCTCCCCACTATGTTGGTGTAGGGTATAAATATTAGTTACACTTTTTTGAGTAAATATTTGTCATTATTATTTCCGTATATCGGAAACGACATTTAGCAGCAGATGAAAACATGAGCTGCAGGCAAATAATAGTAGAACTGGACCTCAGTGTTCCCGGCAGCGTATACAGCAACTGCTAAAAGAGGATAATAGTCTTGAATATGAAAACAAAATAGCAAAACCGTACCTAATTCAGCGCCACAAAAGAGCGCGTTTGTTTACTGAAAAATTAAAATTTTGGGATAAAGAATTTGAAACGGATATATTCAGCGACGAAAAAAGTTTATTTTGGATGGTCCTGACGGTCACCATAAACATTGGCGTGGTACAAGACGCCCCCGTGAGACGTGTTTTAAGCGAAAACATAGTGGTGGATCTCTGATTGGTTGCATTTGAAGCTCGATGAAAATCTCGAACATGTATAGTGTCAAGCAAAATGAATGCTGAATGTTGATCTTCTAAAGAATAATTTAGTAGACTTTGCAGCTGAATTATACATATGGTTATAATTGGACATTTCAACCAGATAACGATACGATTCATGTTGCACGTGAAACAACGAATTTTTTTAACACCCATAGTATACCAGTATTAGAGTGGCCAGCCGTAAGTCCCAATCTCAATCCAATAGAAGACCTTTGGGGAAATCTTTCCGCCAAAGTGTTTTCAAAGGCAAAACAATATACAACTTTAAAAGATTTAAAAAATTTAATATTGATAGACTTTGGTTTTTTAAATAATAATTCACTATAAAACATTCCACATATATGCCTATGTTCTATACTCCACCACGGAGTGAAACTGAATTCGTTTTCAATTCCATATGGGTAATTTCACGGCGATCCAGAAAACTAGTGAAACTTTTACACTACGATGAACCAAACTAAAAGTGATATTTTACTTTTCAAATCATTTTCACAAAATTTACAACTTAATTTCACTTCCACTTCATTTCACAACAAACAACATGTCAGTGATATCTTTATTCGTCATAAGTATAAATGAAAAAATGATATCGGACAGATGTCCACCACGACCACGCACACAAACGGAAAAATGGCGGTTATATTCGTTTATTAAGTCAGGAGTTTTCAGTTTTAAGTCTACAATCGATGCGATGGTTCTGTATAGAATCTTTATTTAACATAGTTCCCCAAAAATAATCCAGTGGTGTTAAATCGCATGATCGCCAATTAACAGTCGAATTTCATAAAATTATACGATCGGAAAATTGGGTTTGTAAATGTTTCAATGTTTATGTGAATGTGTGACATGTGGTATCGTCCTGTTGAAACAACATGTCAGTGATATCTTTATCACCAAAAATGTTGTGAAAATGTTCTTGTATAACTACATATATCTCTCAATATTGTGATCCATGCAACGTGTCCGTATTTACAACCGCCTTTTAATCACATAGCGTACCATACAGAGACAAGTTCAGCAAAAGCTTCTCAACAATGGCTCTGGATTTCCAGAAACCTAAATGTGGTAATTTTATTGGCCAATTCTTAACAGCGATCTCAGCAAGGCAAAATATCACGAATTTTACGAAATGCTACTTATACAGATACAGCATTTTCATGGTGAATTTTAGAGCGCAATAGATTTCATTGCAACAATGTCAAAACTTTCATGTTATTCCAATATACGAGTACACTTTTGGAAAACGTATTCTTTTATTAAAAACCCCTTTATAATAAAAATAATAAAAGTTTTGATGACAAATCAACTGCTATATAGTCTACATGGACTACATCTACAAGGATGATTTTTCTCTTTGGATATACTGTATACTGGCAGCCCAGCTGCTTTCATGTAACATGTTACTATTTAGTTTGGTCTATATGTAATTTAACCATGAACTGACGTACAAACGAACAATGCTCGACTTGGCTGACTTGGCTGGTTTCAACAAGACGGTACCTGGAAGCTAATATTGAAGAATTTACTCGTGAGATAACGGCCGAAATGTTGGAGAGAGTATGCCAAAATTGGATTCAACGCAAATAATCTTTAAATATTGAATTATATACTTACATAGATCGTTCTATGGACTCAAATAAAGATTTCATACATTTCTCTTGTATGTGTATTTTAAATTAAATCTGAAAGCTCTAAAAAAATCACTCTTTAGTAGCTTTATACATATTACTATTAAATTTTTAACATTAAAAGCTATTTAAAACATCTGCTTGCTTTTAAAAAAAACTTGATCAATGTTTACATATTCAAACATTTCAATGTATAGGTAAATAATAATTTATGCTTTCATTCCAAAAAAAAAGTACAATAAAATATTATTTTTTATTTCTTTTGAAATAAATTAAATAAAAAAAATGGCACAAGTCCTAAGTTTAAAATCAAAAAGCCAATTATGTACAAACATATCGACTTATTTTGCCGACAGCCGGTCTGCCACCTACTTAACGGTCACAGATTCTCTCTCTCTCTCTCTCTCTCTATTTTACTCACATAAGTACTTTTACAAATTACATACTCGTACATATATCACAAGCTGTGATTCACAATAAATATTTTACTGTTTGCAAATGCAAAAGTTTGTTTTATGACGACTGTAAAATCGCATCATTTTCATTATATAATCGCGTATTTTTGCCAATTCAGTTTATTTTGGCAATTTAATGGAATAAATTACAAAAAAACCAAAAAAGATAAAAGTTTCCATTGTCTGGAAGTTGAAAATAAAACACTTAAACAAACACGTGCTTGAGCTTTTAGGTACTTTTTTAAGTAAATTGTACAAACGAATATAAAAAATATCAATTACGAATAATAATTCAATTGACTAAACATCAATTACGGCTAAATTTTGTGAGAATTATATATGACAGATTGACAGAGAGTTTGTTTTAATAATGACAATGTTAAGTCTCTATTTTTCACAAATCTTTAGCTACGAGCATAGCTGCCAGATTTGACGATTTATCGTCATTATGACGATATTTTTTTTTCAAAAATAGCAAAGAAACGATTTGACGATTTTTTCGTTGAAAATGACGATTTTCTGAATTATAAAACGTTTCTATCATTTGTTTGTTTTATTAATTTGTTTTTGTTACCAAATTCGACACAACAACTATTTTTCTCATTTAATATCATAAATATTAAGAAGAACATGACCTATTTCAAAAGCAAAACTAAATGATTGTAATGTTTTCTTAATTATTGGCACTTGTTAAATTTAAGTATAATAAATAAAAATAATATTGAGTCAGGATTTTTATTATTTATCTGTAAATAAAAAAAGCAATTTTAAATGCTGAATTCCATGAACTAAAATTTTTAGAGGAAACAATTTCTGAATTACTACAAAAACTTCTCCTATTTCAACAAAACGTTGAAAGAATATTCAGCCAAATAAATTTAAATAAGAAAAATATGAAATTCTTTGAAAATAAGTACTGTATATGTATATGATGGATGAATTGGATACTTACTCAAAATGTTATTTAAAACTTAATAAACTAAATTGTTTTGACATTGTAATTTAGCCTGAATTAATAAAATATGCTAAATTCAGATATTTGTTTATAAAATACTGTAAGCCTTGTTTTACACTCTTCATTTTTAGCTGACCAGTTATTGTTCAATTCTCTTTTAAACTTGCCATTTTATTTACACACGTCGATTCAATTTTCGTACTTTTTAACGCAAATCAACATGCAGGAAAAAAACAAAGGAAATAAGAAAATTGACTAGTATCGTCAATTTTTACCCCTTTTGTTCTCTTTTTTCCTTCTCATCCAAAGATACTTGCCTTGACGAGTCAGAATTGAAAAGTGTGAAAGCGGACTAAGATATTATAAATATATTACACAAGTTGTGTTTAACATTTCTTATTAAAAAAGTTTATGTATTTTAATATGTATTGTACAAGAGACTATATAAACATTGAATTTTTATATTTTCGTTTATATAAAAATTTTAAAATACTATTAGAAATAGCGACTTTTTATTTTTTCGATATTTTGGCGATTTTTAAAATTCAAAATGACGATTTTTTTCTTTTTTATCGGGATTTTGTCGATTTTTTCCGAAATTCATCTGGCAGCCCTGGCTACGAGAACTTGACTGTTTCTAATTTGTAATGTAAAAACAAATCTCAAATATTTTACTCATAAAAAGTAATCTAATACAGAGCCAATTGCCACCAATTAAACTTTTGTAATCCAATGTAAAGTCTTTGTAATCAATGGAGGGCGACTAACTTTCTTCTGAACACGCTCTTGTTAAAATAACTAGTCAAATAGGTAATTATGTAATTAGAGGTGACCTTAAATGGTGGATATAATCACTAGTTCGGGGACAGTCCCCAGAACTGTTGGGTATGCAGGTACATGCATATTTATATATGTACATATTTATTTGTACGAACATTATTTGTATGCATTAATATGATTTTGTTTACATGCACTTTAAAATTAGAAACAGCAACAAATTCATATAATCATGTGAACAATATTTATGCTGCATTAAACATTGTTACGATTTAAAAAATCTAAACGAAAAAATATACAAACAACAAATTATTAAAAAAAAAACAATTATTTGCAATTTGCACACAGAATGCTGGTTGTAAATATATACATATGTACATATATATGTATGTATGTATGTAATATGTACAGTAGAGCTAATTATAATAAAAGCAGTATTTATTGGAAACGTTTTTTATTGCTTAAAAACACTTAAAAGGGGTAAATATTTTGATGATTGGCTTTATATCGAGGTTTAGGATCGATTTACAATGTGTATAAGCCATATGGGTCCTTTAGGATTTGAAGAGTGATAAATACCTTCTAACACTTCAGAGAGAGTTGTAGAAATTATACAAGTAGATTGGAAACAAATTGCAAATTTCAGTAATTTTGTTATTTGGTGTTCCTAAAATTATTTACATCCGTTCGTGTACCCCCCATTAAGATATTTTATATTGCTATAAATTTTAATATATAGAATAAAAAAACAGACTCAAATGTTTGACGGGGGATCAGCAATTACGAATTCACACTCACTATAAAATGTTTATGTATCAGATGAATTTTTACATTGAACGTCAATGTCGCTTAAAATCGTTACTTGTCATTATTAATTTATAATTGTTTAATTAATTTATTTAGTTATTTAACAAAGATATTTTTCATATGATTATAAATGGTAAATGATAATTAAAACAATTAACTGATTAAGTGATTGATTCGTTCACGTGAGTTGATCAGTTGCAGTGAGTAGATCAGTTAAAATTAAAATCTAAACCAATCCAGAAAGCTCTTAATTCTTACTTGAACTGAAAGACCGACGATAGGTGAATTTTTCACAATTGTTATGTTGTGCATTGCAGATATTTTTTTTCACTTTTGATGGATTTAAGTCTTTTTATACTCCACACTAATATTGTGGACAGATCAATCACTAATTTTACTTAACCGATACAAGTCCTTTCTCCTTTCAGAATCAAAATATTGAATATATTGTACGAAATTCTCAAAATTACCTATGAATGGTTCCAATTGAGGTGGGTGTTGGTGTTTACATTCCCGTCTAATGCTAGTTTCAAGCTGCCTGATCAAAGCAGTATTACTCAGGTCATAAATACAGGATATGTATATGGGGTGAATATTCAAATATGTGACGACAACAAATTTGCGATTTAATCTCTCTCTGGTGGAAATACGAAATCTAGATTGGTCCATGAATGCTGATGTCTCCCAATGAAATAATCTAAAGCTATTCTGGATGCTGAGTAATGCTGTCATTTATATCATTATTATATACCTACGTTGCGGACTAACTGGCTAAAACCGATTCTCGCCTGCAAGACAATTTAATTGACTAGATAATTGTACCGTAGAAAGTTTAGGGGTCTACTCTAACTACATAACCGACATTGTATGTATTTAACGACCATAAGTCGAAGTCTCGGATGGCCCTGTCACGAGATTGGCTACGGGTTCTGGTAGTTGGAGATTGGATAATTTATTTAATAATTTAATAACTTCTGTAGACATCGTCATGATGAGGAATATCTGGCAAAAATGTTGCGGACGAACTGATTAAAAACGGTTCTAGTCTCCAAGACAAGAGAATTAAATTAATTTCATCTGTAGCTTTGCAACAGCTTTAGTCTTTCTAAATTTTTATTTAAATAAACATTGAAATTCTTCTGAAATACTTGCATATTACATATGTGATTTAACACATTTGGATTATATACATATGTATGTATTTCCACAATAGAACAAATACAATACACACTCTTGTTGGATTTTAAAGTGCAGAATAAGTTTATAACACTTTCGTCAATCAATAATAACATTTCATATTTGAAGGTCTCCCTAAACATACATACATACATATGTATGTACTAAGTACTAGGGCATCCATTCAAATAATTTTTATTAGAATACTTTAATAATTCTTTATGAATAATTATTCGAATACTTTAATAATTCTTTATGAATAATTATTCGAATAATTAAATTAATTACCATTTTCGAATAACGAATAGTTTAAGTTATCTTTTTCACAATTTTTTATAATTGTTTTTTATGTCCTTTTAGACCTTTTTTTATTGTTAAAAATCTTTTTGGTGGCAAATAATTCACTTAAAACTGGTCAGGAGGATCCACGTTTGTCAACTTCAATTCGAAAGTTAACCAAACTCATCTCAGAAGTAAGTGATATTGAAAGTAATGCTGAATTTTAGTTGATAATGTTGTTGACTATACGACATTACGTACGACTTGATAAAGAGAAAAATTAATTTCTTATTTTATTAAAAAAAAAAAATCAATTATTCGAATAATTCGATTAATTTTAATAACGTTGAAAGGTCTTATTCGTTTTATTTAGTTTTTTTCACAAAATATAATAGTTACGGTAATGTCTTGATCATGCGTTTTAATAATATCTTTCGATATATGGTAAGTCTTTGTTGTATAACTCACTCGGACTTTTGACAGTCTATAAAACAATATAAAATGCAAGCAATAAAATGAAATGAGTCACCCTAATTCACTCGATATTATATAATGTTGTATTGTGTAGGTTGTTATATTCGTATGTACATCGAAAATATTTATAAAAATTATTGTTTTATTTTTGCTTAGACCTACAAAAATTCAATAGAAAATTATAAATCACGAAAAGCGTATACGCTACATACTCGTACATGTTTGTACATACTATGAGCCTCAAAAGTGAGTAAACACAACAAATTATTTGATTTTTTTAAGATAATGAAAATCCTAAAATCTATCCATCGATTGAAATTTAAAAGTTTCGTTTTGTTGGATATTTGGTTGAATAATAGATTCGGTTATGAAAAAAAAAATTTAAGTTGAACTATAATGCTTTTCATAATCTTAAAAAAACTCAAGAAATTCACTGGTGCTTACACACTTTTGAAGCTGTGTGTATAGATGTATGTATGTACTTAGATACTTTCACCCATCCGTACGAAAATTATTTAAACAAAATCAGAAAATTTATAATTTTTTTTTTTACTCTCTATCTTATTCTTAAACGTCACATAGAAAATGTATACAACTACAAGTATAATAAGTAAAAAAGTATAGTCGGTCAAGCCCGACCATATAATACGCTACACCTAGTATATGTATAAAACAGTTTTTCAGAAATGGGCGTTATATGGGAGATATCACCTATTTTGGACCAAAATTTAGTGTCATGATTTATGTGAATATAAATATTATATGTGTTAAACTTTATCTCGATATAAATACTTTTAAAAGATTTATGGAGGTTAAAGTGAAATACGGAGAGGTTATTATATGAGAATTTCGACTAATTATGGACCGACCATTATAAAATAAGGTGTCATCATTTCTGTATATTATTTGTGTCGAATTTTATTTGATTACCAACATTCTTAAGAAATTTTTGACCGTTAAAGAGATTTTCGGAAGTGGGCCTTATCACAATAAAATTGTACCGTATTATGTGTATATACATATATGAAATATATTTTTGTTAAATATTATTTGGATACCAACATTTTTGAGTGAGTTATGCTCTTTAAAGTGATTTTCGGAAGTGGGCCTTATATGGGAGCTACGACTAATTATAGACCGATCTTCACAAAATGTTTAGTTGTTCTTTAGCTACATTTACTACTCATTTGTGGTGAAATTTGTTTGGATACCTGCATAATTCAAACATTTATGATCGGTAAACAACAAATTCGGGAGAACATTTGTATGGGGGCCAGGTGAAATAATGGACCGATTTCCACCAGTTTCAATTCTATCCCTCCTTGGGCCGAAAAAATATCACGTACCAAATTTTATCGAAATATCTTCAAAATTGCGATCTGCACTCTGCGCACAAGCTTTACATGGACAGCCAACCAGCCAGACGGACATCGTTAAATCGACTCAAAAAGTGATTCTGAGTCGATCGTTATAGTTTAATGTGGGTGTTGGACCAATATTTCTGGGCGTTACAAACACCAGCACAAACCCAATATACCCTCCCCACTATGGTGGTGTAGGGTATAAAAATTGCAAGTGTTTTGGCACTAATAAAATGTATCTAGCACGTAGGGCACAAATGCTCTACTATCTGTAGAGTATTTTTCTGTTTTTCTCAAAAAGTATCTTTGCGTTTGAATAATTGTGTGCGTGTGGGTTTATATCTATGAAAGTGTTTTATGTATTACCTCGTTTATCAGCCAATTGCGTTTAAGCATTCGGTTCATTTTTGGGGGCTTGTCTGTTCACTGCCTAAGTGTGTGTAAATTGTGAATAGGAATGGGAATTTTCGTTTAAAGCTGTAGCTTCTTAAAGAAAACCAGTAGTCGTTTTTTGTCGGTCAAATACTGTAATAAAAAAATAGTGAATACGTTACAAAACGTAATAGATGTCTGCTCAAATTGTTGTATTTAATATACAAAATAAACACAAAACTTTTAAAATTTGTGTGACGTAAATTATTGCCAATGTCACCAACCTAACTCGACTGGTTTTGTTTTAAATTATATTATATTCATTTGAATATAAAATGTGCCTCACTAAAATTTAAAATTCACTACATTTTTAAACACTAAATGCAAAATGTTAAAAAGAATATTATTAGGATTATAATGGTACAATTCAACTACATATATAATATATCTACATATATCGTTAATTATTTACATTCCATATTTAGTTCTGTATCAATAGGATACTTATTGATCATTGACCCCTAATGTCCAAATCTAAAAAGTCTTTATAAATTTCTTTGTGATTGTTAAAAAGAAAAGATCCTAAAAACCGCTTTATGAAGCAATACACATCAAAAAGGAAGGTATATTTTCAATAGTACGAAAATGTGAGAAAACGATTGCAAAAAGGATATGCCATCCTTGACATTAGTTGTACACATAGACAAGAGAGTAATATTTTCAATATATGTTAAGTACCCAGTTTCCGATATGTCACAGGATAGGGTGGAATACTATCTCAATACCGATCTGCTCAAATTCGGTATGCTATTTATTGTATTCTTACGGGGATATCCTTATTTTTAAGTCGTCTGTCTAAGGCTCTGATATGATCATTATGCGCCTATTATTTTAATATTCTTTTTTTTCAATATTAAACATTTTTAGGGCCACATAAGAAATATGTATAATCTCTGGTGATATTGTTAATGCTAAATATTTGTTAATGGAAATCTCCCAACCATTAATCTTGTTGCAGTAATAGGTGCTTAATATTTTTCTGTTTATGGATTGGTCTTAAAAGTCTCATTTCACATTTACAAATCAAAGGTTTTTTTTAATAAAAGGGGATTATCGCATTCTTTCATACTAAAAAGAATACTAGCTTGTTTCTGCACGATTTTTCAAAGTTGTGGAGATTGGACTTTAGAAAAATGTGCTTATTCGTAAGAATAATCAAAATATTTATTTATGCCCTTATTCACAAAAAAGGAAAGTAGACTTCAAATGTACTTGAAGAAAATTTTATATGAAAATTTTGTCTAAAAGCACATTTCAAACCTACTTTATTTTTTATGAATACGGCAGTAAGTCTTGTATTAAGTAAAGCTAAACAAGCCCATTCAAATTGAAGTCAATTTCAGCAGAAAATTTGAAAATTGTTAAAAATTAATTAAATTTTGTAAAATCGCAGTTAAACCTTTAAAATGGGAGATCTGTAAGAGCAGGATTTTCCGACATTGCCCATTTTAATATCTTTGAATATTTCATCAATCACTATTGCCGTATTTGTTTCTGAAAAGCCAAAAGCAATTTTTAAGAAGCCTTTGCATGTTGAATGTTGTACTGCACTGCACGTGCAACAATCGATGACGATATATGGACACGTGGTTATCACATAATTTTACATAATTAAGATGTTAATTGGCTGTCCCGATCATGCGAGTTACTCGCTGGATTACTTGTAGTAGGGTTATGTTAGAAATAAAGACTATATACAGCCATGTCACAGAATTTAATTCCGTTCGGAAGTGGAATTAATTCCGTATTTTGCTTCTAAAAATTACAATTCCACATGGAAATTAAAAGTGGTTTCATTCCGAAAAATTGTTTTCCTTTTCCTTTCTCTACAGAAGCAAAATACAGAATTAATTCCACTTCCGAACGGCATTAAATTCTGTCACATGGGCTGATAGAACCAATTGAATCGATTGTCTTAAAACTCAAAATCCGTGATGAAATTAGCGCAATAGACCCGCTATTTTGCAAAATGTGATTGAAAATTTCGATTAAAGAATCGAGGTCTTTGGACATTTGTGCGATATCCTTTCTTATTTATAATTTTCAAAAGTAAATATTTTCAATACAATTTTAATAATTTTTATACCGAAATTCTTGAGGTACAATAAACTTTATGGCAACCCTTAATGTAGGTTACTCAATACAATTAGTTTTGAAATAGAATGAGCTTAATACACGTATGTATGTATGTATGTATGTATGTATGTATGCATGTATGTACAGTATGTATGTATATCAAGGTCGAACTTTTTCCTTAGCCGTTCACCTTAGACACTATTTGACATTACCAATAAATAATAGATTTGAAAAAGTATTTTTATTTGTAGTTTCTGCTTACTCCTTCACCACATTGACGTAAATTATACATACATAATACTAGTATGTATTTGTATGAGGTACAACTAGGTATAATGGGTTTTTTTATAACCATCACGTGAGAATGTATCTAAATTGTAGTTCAAACACAACATGCTTGTTTAGATTCTCTACCGGTTTTCCCGTTCTCTTCTCACCAATGCTAACATTCATCCAAACCGAACAGCTATTCATCCATCTAGTATTAAGACTAAATTCAGTGTCTAGTTGTTCCAAATTTATTTTATTATTTTGTTTGTCTGTCTGTATATTCGTTTTCTCATCTTCTGAGCTGATGTTTAAATGTTTTTTTTTTCATTTTACGCTTTAGTAACTTTCGTTTGAATTGTAAGCAGTTTTTATTTTAGCCATTTCGCTAATGTGCTCACTCACACTGGTTTAGCTGGTGTGTGTATGTATGTATGTATGTATGTATATAAAACAAGTAAATATTTATTTATTTATTTATAAGTAAATAAAATACATGAACAAATGCCGGTAAATTTGTAGTGGTGTATGTACAATACTCATACATATGTACATACATGTGTTGTATTACCATAATGACATACAGTATCGCAGAAAACTTGTATGTATAACATTGAAATGGAAATTTAAATTTTGTAGATTTAAAATGATTTTAACACTCTCTTTCTTCCAAAATTGTATAAAGCATTTTAAAAGATGCTAACACACAGAACTATAGCTTAATGACATTTTGTATTAGTATGTATTAAAGCGAGTTGTTAATGTGCCAGAAGGAAGAGAACCGAAACAGGGTCGGCTCTACACCATTTCCAATTGTATTTCAGAAATTTCTAATAGAAATGCAGAATAAATTTTTTGGAATACAAATGGAATATTCTGAAATACAATCAAAAAGTTCTTAAATATAAATGGAAATTTCAGAAATTCAACTAGACGTTTGTAAAATATAATTTCAATATTCTGAAATACAATTAGAAACTTTTGAAATACAATTGGAAAAGGTGTAGTTTTAACAAAATATTATTAGGTGTATAACTTAACAATGGCGTATGTCTTGAACGCGTTTTTATGAAGGGTACATATCTGTCATTTATTTTCACTTAAAGTGGATTCACCCATTTGTTCTTAACAAAAATTTTTCCCAGAAAAAAATTTTTTTACTGAGAGTTTTTTGCAGCACGATTCACCCATTTCGAACGATTTTTCTGCAAAATCAAAGCTGCCATATGTAAACAAAATCCATTAGTTTTGGGTTTTAAGTGTCAAAATACAAATATTAAATACAGTCGGGCCTCGATTATCCGTGATTCGGTTAACCGGTAACCCCGATTAACCGTGATGGAAAAATATCAGTCTATTCTTTTTTGTTTGCAATGTTTTTAAATTGTTTGCTTCGATTAACCGTGATTACCTCTAATATCCGTGATGGCAGATTTTTTTTAACTTCAAATTCATAAGTACAATATGTATAATAAACATTAAAACGGGGAATTCCCTTGTTTGCATACGATTACTCGGAAGCATTTTAAAGTGATTAGTTTAATTTTGAAATTTGGGAAGTACGGGTGATTAGATCTATGAAAATATATTTAGTATGGCATCGCTACCAGTGGTAAAAAGACAAAGAAACATTTTAAATATTGAAATATTTAATGTTAAATAATAAAAATATTTAAAAACTGTTTAATCAAAATTGTAATTCGATTAACCGTGAAAATCGATTATCCGTAATGCGTCTGGTCAAGTCCATCACGGATAATTGAGGTCCGACTGTAATTCAAAATAAATGTGATTCAAAAATAATGTGAGTTTTAAAATGCTAGCTCAAAATTACAAAGTTTTAAGAAGAATTAATTTGTTTTACACCAATGTTAAATAATAAAAATATTTAAAAACTGTATAATCAAAATTGTAATTCGATTAACCGTGAAAATTGATTATCCGTAATGCGTCTGCTCCCGTCCATCACGGATAATCGAGGCCCGACTGTAATTTTAAAGTATGTATTGTGTATTTAAAATCACAGATCTAAATTTAAAATGAATGAAAAAAGAAAGTTGCTTTTGCTGATGGCCATGGGAATACATAAGGCATTGTTATTTGTATGAAAAAAATGCAACCTATTGACAACTCAATTCCATCAATTCCAAATTAAACCAATTAAAGTTCGTAAAAAATATTTTCTCTCTCTCAAAAAAAGACTTCATATAAAAAAAATAGTTCGAACAAAATTTTTGTTAAGAACGAATGGGTGAATCCACCTTTAGTCATTGAACATTATAATGTAAACAACAAAGTTTTTATTACTTCGAAAATGTTAATTTTTTTTGCCACCAAAGCTTAAAAATTGATCCATTACAATAACCCGAAACGTAAGAGATCGTAAGTGAAGCTAAACCAAACAGCCGAATCGACAACAAAGCCAAATATTCATGACGCTAAGGTAATTCTCAATATGTGGTGGGACCAAAAGGGTACTATCTATTATGAGCTGCTGTAATCTGACCAGACCATCACAAGGAACCTATAGCGAAAGCATGTGATTTGTTTGTATCAAGCATTGGCAGAAAAAATGGCCAAAATATGAGGCCAGTCATTAAAGCGTAATATTCTGAGATGCGCTTCATTTCAGATGAAAAGCAGTTATTTTATAGCGAAATCCATATGTTGCAATGGCCAATATTTTGAATGAATTAAATTCGATAGATTTTCACATACCGGAATATTTCATAGAAATAATTAAAAAAATTGGTTTATCTTTCAACAAAAAAAAATGACATCAAACTTTTGGAAATTTAAACAAATAAGTTATTTTTTATAAATGTTTAATTATTAATTTCTTTATAGATGTAATTGCTGTTTTTATTTTAATTTTTCATATATTTCTACTTCATTTTGGTTTCCACTGTGGCAAGGTAGCAAGGTTCTTTTACAATTGTATTTAATTACGGTTTTTTTTATATTTAAAGACTCCTCTGTTTATTTTAGTTACTGTCTATAAAATTGAGTATTTAGTAAAATATTTGTCTATTAATGTAGCTATTAAGATCAGCAGTAAAAAAACAAACAAAAAATAAATACAGGGTATTGAAAGTGATTCCAGGTAGGTTTTTTTAATTACTAATGATAAATATTATATTTAGTTAATAATAAAACGTCTATTCAGGTGTTAATTATACTATTCAAAAAACAGATCAGCTGAAAATTTCAAATCTTTATTTTTATTGAAATGTCAGCAGAACGGAATGAAGTACGAGTATATTTTCGTGCTACAATATTTCAGTACTTTTGACAACATATTCATTTTAATCATTTAACATTTGACAAAAACAGTATTTAAGTATGTGGATATACGAATGTACAATTTAATTATTATAAAGTTTATTTTTTACATAGACAAATTCGATCATATTTAATTATTGGTTAGACATTCTACATTTTACAATATATGTATATGTAATTGTTTGATCCTAAAAACTCCGTATAATATCTTATAAGGCTTTCAAATATGTATGAAATCGATTTTAAACGAAAGCGGCAAACAAATAATATAAATAAATAATAATTATAATCGTAAGTTAAACTGAAATTAAAAATTATACCATACAAAAACGAAAAAATATCATAGTTATAAACACTCAATAAAATTTGTAGCCCAGATATCGTTTTGTTATTATTTAACAGATAATTATAGATTCATTATGGCAATCTTAATGTCACAATGAATAGGTTATTTAGAAAACTCGTTTGTGACCTTCTCTAGATGTGTTTTACTTTGTTAGAGTAAAACCGGTAAGAAATTATAGTCGGTCAAGCCCGACCATATAATACGTTACACCTTGTATACATATATGTAAAAACAGTTTTTCTGAAATGGACGCTATATGGGAGCTATGACTATTTATGAACGGATCATCCATAAATTTAGTTTTTTTTTTTAATAATTAACAAACACAAACTGCGAAGCTTTTGGCTTATCTGCAGAAAACACCCAGAGTCTTTGGCGGGAATCGAACCCGCAACCCTTTGACTGATAGTCCGGTACTCTATCGGCTAGTCTAGTGTGGCTTCTGAGCATATACATATTTTTTTGTGTTAAATTTTATCTCGATATAAACACTCTTAAAAGATTTATACATGTTAAAGTGACTTTCAAAGCGAATCTTATATGACAACTTTGACCAATTATGGACCGAACTTTATAAAATAAGTTGGCATGATATCTGTATATGTGAAACGTATTTGAATTGAATTTTATTTGGATACCAATATTTTTAGGAGAATTATGGTCGTTAAAGTGATTTTCGGAAGTAGGCTTTATATGGAAGCTATGACTGAGCCTATCATGAACCGATCATCATAAAATTGGGCCGAATGATTTGTGTTTATATAAAACATATTTGTGTTTAATATTATTTGGAGGCCATTTCTTTAAAGAGAATTATGTTCTTTAAAGCGATTTTCGGCAGTGGGCCTTATATAGGAGCTATATAGGTTTCATCTACAACTTATTTGTGGCGAAATTTGTTTCGATATGTACATATATCATAAATAATGAACCGATTGCAACCATTATCAATTCCAACCGTCCTTGGACAGTCAGCCAACAAGCCAAACGGACGGACGAACATCGCTAAGTCGGCTCAGCAAGTGATTCTGAGACGATGAGTATAATTTAAGTGGGTGTTGGACAAATCCAATATACCCTCCCCACTACGGTGGTGTAAGCATTCATTACAATACTACTGTGTTCATTTTTTCAGTTTTAGTTGTATTTTTTGTTTGAATCTCAGAGATATAAGAACAGTTAAACTTTTAAGAGCAGTGGATTTATTGTATTCTATTAACTAGCATACTTTTAGGCAAGATTTTTTATCATTTTCGAAATACTAAAACCAATATCTTTTGTGCGACAGGTTTCGGAACTAATTCAAAGAAACTTGTTCTGTTTTGGATATTGGATTGATAATATAGCAATAATAATTATTCTCAGTGATGATTTGTTATTACATGTTCCTTTATTATTAACCCTTATTGTAACATGTATAATAGTTTAGTTTAACTTGAATGGTTTATGGATTATATAAAATCTTTATTAATATAAATTCCTAAGAAATGTTGCTCGTTTCCAGAACTTTCTAGGGGTCGTTAGGGAGCGTATATCTCATTGTTGTGGGAAAGAATAGTCGTTTTTCCCACAGGATAGCAATGGTCGCTGAAAAATCCAAACAAAGCATTTAAAGAAGTCTATAGAGAAAGGAAATCATTTAAGTTTCCTTATAAAAAATTTTCACTGAATATATACAGATTTGAAAACCACATATTTAGATTTAAAATTACGTAAAATTACTGCTTTATATTGATTTCAATACATACAAGATTCAATTATATGAATTATACAGCCGAAGAACAAGGGTATAATGGATCACATATGGATAAGTTATTTTGTAATTCTGTTCGAAATGAAAATCATTCACAATAATACCTTCAATTCAATCTTAAACAATTTTAACAACATAACGATATTTCCCTGAAGGCTACAAACTCTGAGTAGTGTCTTAAAATTGTGGAATAGAAAAGATTTAAAACTTACCTTCATGTTATGCTCGACGAGTTTTTCACTGGAACAAATAATGTAGACAAGATAGGCGCGTACTAGCTCCCATGTTGTTTTGCTCTTGAATGCCGCAATAGGATCATTGAAACTAACGTCCAATGGATCACGTTGGGGATTTTCGGGGACATTTGGTGTTGGGGTTTGCTTACGGTGAGCCTTCTTCGAAACAGTCGAAACTTTATCGTCATCCGTAATGCTTTGGGTGGCGGCTACAGTTTGAGAATTTTTGGCATTTGTATGGACGCGATGATAATGTTGATTGAAATTGGGTGTGAAGAGAGCATTGGCTAAAAACAGTTGTTGTTGTTGTTGTTGATTATAACGATTATGATGATGAGTGGAATAATAATGACTGGATGAGCGTTGTTGATAATTCAATTCACTTGCATTGTCTTTCGAATCATGACACAATTGTCGAACGGTGCTCGGCCAACTTGTTGAAACTTTAGAGCCAGCTATGTATTGAAGTTTGCCAGCACCAAGGCTGCTGGAACTGCTGCAACTATAACTATAAACTAAATTTGTACGTTGAGCACAGATGGAACGCAAAAACGCCATTACACACGCGCACTAGGATTTTTATTTTCAAATAAATTGAGTCTTAAGTGTTTTTTTTTTTTTTCGTTTAATATTTGTTTATCTGCTTTTATTTTGTTTTACTTGTCTTCAAGTAAAAGGAACAAATAATTTGCAGTGTTTACACTTTCTTTGTTTATGTTTTGTATTTCTTAGAAAACTCTTCTTTTATTTTAATACATACGCACAAATTCTAATTTACGCTAAATTTTAAAAGAAAATAATTTTATTTAACTAATTGCACACAAACTCTCTGACGTTTTCTTTTCTTTGTAAATACACACATGCACAAACATAAAAACAGCGTTTAAAGAGGAACCGAATAAACTTCCGTACTTGACAGGACTTCGTATTTTTGAGGCGAATTCAATCTAAATCGTTAAAAATAACACACAATTCTTGTGTGTTATATATTTTATTTTTCAAACAAAACCTCTCACTCACTGGCTGACTTGTATAACAACTGGTAAATTGTCTGGAATTTTCTTTTTCAATTTATGAACAAAAATTGGCACACAATTGATATTTTAAGCTTGACAGCAAAATCAATTTTTGTACTAAAAAAAAAAGGAAAACGTTTAAAAAAAATATGAAAAACATTTAAGATACTTATACAGTGGGATTGAAAGTGTTAATATCAAAAGAAAATTTTAATATCTTAAAGTAGCGCATACATATTTAGTATACTTTGACCTCATGACTTCATAATGTGCTAATGAAGTAGTAATCAACTGATTAATTATCAACAATTTAACATTTATTAGCTAAACTCGTGAAATTTATATTGTAAATTGCATTTACTAATAATATTAATAAATATCAATAATAACATTGTACGCAAAATTATTCGTTTTATAAGCCTGAAATTACAAATTTATAAATTTAAGCTAATATTATATTTTCTCAGAATGGGATGTGGTATAATGCCAACTATTACGATGTTTAAAAGGTGAGAAACGTTAACACTTCTTAAAAAAGTGTCCATGGCTCCAAAATATTTAGATGTGCCACAAAACATGGGCAGGTCTTATGGATTTTGTATATAACGAGAATGCAGTTTCCAAACTATCACATTTTGAAGAATCAAAAATTTACTTTTATTTTGGATAAGAATTGGAAAATATTTTATTAAAGCGTTTGGCAGATACATATTTAGAATACATTACAGTTTGGCTCACTTTAGTACAATTGGTATAAATTTAAAAATTCTATTTATCAGCCCTAAGACTGGTTTTTCGGTACAAATTAAATCAAATTAAATCTTAATTTTTCAAATGTCAAATTTTTCGAGTTGAGAATAGAAAAAAATAATTGACGCGTATGAGCGAGTAAGTGAGTGAGTGTATAGAAATGTTGGCCAAAACAAGAACCACAACAATAACAAGAAGTATCATTAATATTGGAAAATAAATAAGGAATGAAAATACGTGAAAACACCCTGTATGTACTTCATTAAACACTGTCAGTTTGATGTTGGTCTGTGTGTATGTACCCATACAAGAAATAAATATACATACATACATACATACAAATGTATGAAGATATTTGAGCGAATGGGTGGTTGTATGAATATGAATGTGTATACATATGTTTCAATGGATTTTATGCCGAATTTTTACTTAATGATGGTTTTTGTTATTTTTGTATTTTTGCTATAACTTCTGTCGTCGTTGTCGTCACGCTTCCGCTGCTCTTTTTCGACCTTTTTTCAGAGATTATATAATTCTATTTTATTTAACGTTTTCTTCAGGTCCTGTTCTTGAAACTCGCACTCCTCGTATTAACGTATTAAAGACAATGTGAACCTGGACTTATTGTGAATTTATTTTGTTTATTTATTTATTTTTACTTTTTAAAATTTATTTTTAATTATATTTTTCGTACTTTGTACTGATTATGGAAAGAGTATAAAAGAAAGATGCTAAAAAATTATTGTAGATATAATTTTAGAAAGTTTTTTTTATTTTTTTCTAACATTTGTTCACACACACACATAAAATTGATTTTTGTTCACAATTCACAACCAAAATCTTTTATTTTATCGAAAAACATCACAACCACACAAAACACTCACAGTCAGCAGAAAAATATTTTTTTGTTTGAAAATAAATTTAATAGAAATAAAAAGAAAACATTGCAAGGTATGCGTGAGTTCTTTTCAGCTTCTTTAATCAAACCCACACTCTACAAAAGAAAAAAATCAAATTCACTTTTATTTTTACCAATTCAGCTAAAATCTTTTGGTTTTTTAAATTTTTTTTTATAAAATTTAATTTGTTTGTTATTTTTTAAGTTTTTACTTATTTGCTGCTCAAATTGGTAATTTTTTTTTAATATTCTGAATAATACATAAAAAATATGTACATACATATATATGTATGTACATAAATAAATCTGGTATTATGGTACATAATTATGTATGTATGTATGTATGGATGGATGGATGAAACCGATTGAAAACTACCAAAAATAATAATAAATCAAATAAAAGTATACCTTAAACAGTTCTTTCTGTTTATTTTTTAATATGTATATTTTTGAAATTATGTATTTAATTTTTTGTTTAAATTTCACACCGCAATAGAGTAGTAAATCTATCACACATACAACGAGAGAGAAGGAAAAATTAATTATAATCACACGTCGTCCGCTCAACGCTGAACGACAACTGACAACTAGAACGTTACTAAACCGACTAAGGAACCAAATCGCCGCATTTACCTCTTAACCAGAAAACAACAAAAACAACAACAACACAACTGTATGAAGCAAAAAAAAAAACCTTTAAATTGATGATGATTGTCTCTGCGAGCACATACCACTGGGTCTTTGGTAACTGAGTAAAAATGTCACTAGACTACATGATGTCTCACCAACGAGAATACTTGCTACAAAAGCAAATAAAAACGTTTGCGTTTTATTGCCAGAGAAAACAAGTCATGTGTTATTATAACAAAAACAAAACAGAAAATAATAATAAAAGAAGAAAACACGCAAAAAAAAACAAGGGTAAAAGGGGCTCGTTCGTGGGTTTCTCTCGTGATTGTGTGATTTAATGCAATACAATTCATGTTGCTGTTCGTAGTTAATACATAAAGATGTTGATGATGTTTGGTTGTTGTTAATTATTACTTTTATAAGAAAAAGTTGTTTGCAGTGTAGCCACATGGATTTTGCTTGTGGCCAGTCATAAAACTATAACACCCAGAACTCCGAAAATTCGACTCAGAATCGCATTCTGAGTCAGGCTTGTAAACCCAGTGCGCAAGTAAAGGTCTGAATTTTAAAGAAATTTCGATAAAAATTATTACATTTATTTTATTGGCCTTAAGGATTTAAATTGGTTGAAATCGGTCCATTTTTTTTACCTAGCTCCCATATATAAGTCAATACTTGCGGATCGGTGAATCATTTGGGCTTATGAAAATTCTAGAGCAGTTGTTAAGCCGCCCTTGCATACTAAACGTGTCACTGTGTGGAGCGCTTTGTGGTCTGGAAACATGATTGGGTAATTTTTTTTTTTTTTTTGAAAATTCGGCTGGAATTACGTTATCGAGAGATGTTAACATCAATGGGCTTATATGGGAGCTATGGTCAATTATGGATCGATATGCACAATATTTGTAGATGTGATTTGGCTTTATGTACAACTTATTTGTAGCAAAATTTGTTTGAATATGTGTATAAATCAAACAATTTATATACCAATTTTTTTGGAAAATATCTTCAAAATTACGACCTGGGGCCAAATTACCACATTCGTGATCGAATGAGCTATCGTATCGAAAAATGATTTAGATATCGAAATTATGGTAAAATGTACTAAATTTCTTGCTCGATATCGAATGCCATAACTCAAATAAGAAAATTACGATAAATTTTACTCGATATCGAATGCGGTAATTTGGCCCCTGTACTGTGCGCACAAGGTTACATGGACAACCAACCAGCTAGACGGACAGAATGACGGAAATCATTAAACAGACTCAGGAAGTGATTCTGAGTCGATCGGTATTCTTTAAGGCTGATGTTGGATTAATATTTGTGGGCGTTACAAACATCAGCCCAAAACCATTGAATCATAACTCAAAACAAGTTCTTTTAATATTCGTTAAATAATTTTTAATAAAAAATGGGATTGCATGTTTTAATGCAGACATTAACGGACATTCGTTAAAAAAATAAAAATATCTGAATTTTCAACAAGAACTTTGTTTGTCAAAACATTATAAAGAAAGAATTTATATATATGAAAATCATTCAAATATTTATTGTATTCGAAAGGTTTGACAATTATGAATGATATCGGAAAAATGTCCACACGCATACAGATGCCGATTCTGTAATCAACAATTTCAATAACAATGTGACAAAATGGCGGTCTATTTCGTTAATCACGTCACCAGTAATCAATTCGATAGGTTCTGTATATACATATTCTTTCCGGATTTCGTTTTATTAGGATTGCATTAAATTCATTGAATCGGTAAGTAGCTGTCTCAGAATGCTGATTACCGAAGATATCACTGGAATTTTTAAAAGGTCCACCATTTTTGTATTGAAGTCCCGAACGAAATTGAATTGAATTCTACAATTGTCATAACTTTTACTATATGCCAACAAGTAAAATATCAAAATTTTCAGGTTTTTCCGATATGCCCCTGTTGGGAAACAAAGTTCTTGTTGAAACCCCCGTTATATAAAGAACTTTAAAATATAAACAAATTAATATTTGATGTGAAAATTTTCACAGAATGTTACTGTGACTCTGGAAGGAATAATAAGCTATATGAAGTTTTGATTGTACAAACGTGGGTGGCACCGCCCATATAACCCAAAAATTTCAATCGCCATTTTTGGGCATTTTTTGACCTACGTCAATGATATGTGGTACATATGGTATTGGCGTCATTAGAAATACGTACCAGGAGAAAAGTGGGTGGGACCACGCCCCTTTTAGGAAAATTAAAAATCGTAATATAGTCTTAACTACTGGACCGATCGTCATTAAATTTTCACAATAGCATATTCTTACGAAATAATAAATTCTTAACTATGTAAGTGGACAAAGGGGCATGGCCTCGCCCACTGAAATGCATCGCTCATATGACGCGCTTCAGTGTCCTATTATTTTTCCATATGGAGAAGATGGATATCACTTTCAAATGAATCAAGCAACTCGTAAGGCCGTTAATTATCCTGTTGAGTTCTTAAATTCACTCGATGTGCCGGGCTTTCCACCACATGTGCTACAACTTAAAATTGGAGTGCCAATTATTTTACTGCGTAATATCGATCACCACGGCTTTGCAACGGCACTCAACTTGCAGTAAAAAAACTGAGAAATAATTTAGTAGAAGCGACCATTATAACAGGAAAATATAAAGGTACAGATACAGATGTACCTTTGCTACGCATTCCAATGCTACCAACAGATTTACCATTCGATTTTAAAAAATATTTTCCTGTTCGGTTAGCGTTTGCGATGACTGTTAACAAAGCTCAAGGTTAATATCCCGTGTATATGTGTATGCTCCTGATGGGCAAACTAATCTTAAAGCATTGCAATAAATATATTAAAATTAAATAAATAAATGTTTGTAAATATATAAATACGTTTTATTTTATTTTATAACGAGCGAAGCACACCGGGTTTAGCTAGTCTCTTATAAAATTAATGAAGGAAGAATTTCTTAAGCTAGTTGGTAATTTATTTGAATTTAAGAAAATTATTATGAGTTGAATTTAAATTAATTCTGCCAGTGCTAAACTAAATTTTAAATACCTTTGTAACTTGTTGGATATAAAAATAATAAATAATCAAACTTTAAGATATTTATACATAGATATTTTGATTTTTATTACTAATTTGAAACGACACAAATCCAATCACCAAATCATCTGGTAGCACTTTCCGGACGTACTTTATGTGTCTGTTCTATCGTTGTGGATAAAAATTTTAAAAGATTTAAATGAGCGCATGTCTGTGGATATTACGGCGAATTATGTGGTCCAACGAGTTTTTTATTGACATACATATGTTTATTGTGTGTAAAAAAGACAAAATCGCTGAAAAGTCAATTTTATTAACTTATTTGTTACCTTTTTTTTAAAACAAATAAAACATTTAATTCTTGTTTTATAATGAAGTGCATTTAAATTTACAATATTTATCTTCAAATAATGCACAAATTCCTACATACATACATATATTTACTTAAAGGTGCTATCAGACGGGATGTATTTTACATATGTACTGTCAAATTTTCCATCTGTAAAAGTTGTACACACATGTGATACATATGAAAATTTGCATGTGTAAAATACATGTGGAATACATATGTAATTTTTTCGATTATAACACGCTCTATTTTCCTGTGACAAACATAAACAAAACAGCTGGTTTGTTTTGAAACAAAATTGTGTGAAAAAATAAAATTAAAGAAAATGGATAATGAACATGGAAAAGTAAGTATTTTTTTGATTTTTAATAAATTAAATTATGTTTATTATATTTATTGCAGTTAGATTGGCCAAAAAGAAAGAATTCTTGAAATTTATACATGTTAAAAAGACAGCCTTTGTTTACATTTATAGGTCATGACATACGGAAAAACATAAGCAGGTGTGATAGCAAAAATTATGAATCGTATGTAAAATGGAAATTTTGACATACATACATACGGAATTACCTTTATATGTACATATGTATTCCACATGTATTTTACACATGCAAAGTTTCATGTGTATCACACAATGTGTACAACTTTTACTGATGGAAAATTTGACAGTACATATGTAAAATACATCCCGTCTGATAGCAGCTTTACATGTATGTTCATAAGTACATATATGGACGAGTATGCATGTGTGTAAGTTTTATTCATATTTCGATCGTTAGATTAGTGAGTAAATGTGCTAAGTCCCTTTTTATGCAATTAAAACATTATTTTCTTAAAGACATATTAGATATCAATAATGTTGTTCCATAACTTTTCATTTAAATCGTAAGATAGAGTAAAAATAAAAAATAGTAAACAAAATTAAAAAGAAATCGAATGTTTTTTTTTCTTGTATTTTTTATGGGCATTGTGGAATATGCACACTAGCAGACGAAACACTGTTAATTGGTTTTATTAGGTAAAGATTTAGACAATTTCAAAGAAATCGTAGGTATTTGGAAACAAAATTGAATTAAAGAATGAACTACTTCTTAATTAAATTTTATTTATTTACCAAATTAATTAAAGATTAATGATTTTCTAACGAATTAATTCATTGACTTAATTCCTTAGTGCTTTATACTTATTAAAATATTTTCTTTGTGACTTATTACCTTATTAAATCATTGAAGTTTTCTTCAATTCTAATACAAAATAATTAAATAAAATGTTTTCCAAATAGGCTTAAACAAGTTATTTCATTAATTTAAATGCTGAATATTATCCTAAACTAATTCAATAATGAATAAATTTTATTCAAATAAAAGCCTTTGTACGAAGCTAAAGAACTTGTTTTTTTTTTTTAAATTTTGAATTAAGTTTTTAGTGAATTCAGCTTAAATAGTAATACGAAAACTTAAGCTAGTACGGATTAGATACAATTAAAATATGTTATGCACGGCCAAAGTTTGGATATCTAAACCATCTACATACATATGTAATTACCCAGCATACCATTCTAGGAGCGCTCCGAAAAAGGAGTCAGAAAAGAGTCCAACAAAAGAGCATTTTCGGAGCGCTCCGAAAAACGGAGTCAGAAAAGAGTCCAACTAAAGAGCATTTTCGGAGCGAAATTGTTAATGTCTTGAGTCGGCACGCAGTATGACTCAGAAATTCTACTTAATTATGTGTGTACCAAAGCGTTGTTGTCCTGTTATTTGTGCTTTGAACAAAAAAAAAAAACATAGCTGTAACACACAAGTATAATAAAAACAAGATTACACAGCGCCCAAAAAAAACCTCATAAAAGACTCCTTTCTGACATTATCTAAGAGCTCTTTAAGAGCCCAAAAAAACCCTCATAAAAGACTCTTTTCTGACATTATCTAAGAGCTCTCTCTGACGGACCATTTTCGAACGTAATGACCCTCTTTTCTGAGGGGTTTCGGAGCAATTATAATTGTTTTTTGGGCTCATAAAGAGCGTTAACGCTCCTAAAAAGGTGTCAGAAAAGACTCTTTTCGGACTCATATGGCTTGCTGGGTATAAACACATTCGTTGGTTATTTACGATAAAAATGTCATTAATACGAGCAATTTCTTTAATAATCACCTTAATCAGATCTAACGATTTTCGCCACTTGGATGGATGTATAATACAATCGAAGTGATTCATTCATTAATTACTCGTATGTAAATGCTTCTAGATTTTTTTCTTTTTAAAAGGTAACAATAACTAAATATTAATCGAATGTACATACATACACACATACATATGTATGTATTTGCTCTGGGTGCACTATACCAAACGGACCATTGGTAGGTATAGTGCATATTTAAATTTATAAAAATACATATGTATATGGGTATTTCCATGAAATGGTCCACCGTGACTTAAAAATCACAACGCTCGCATAATTTTTTTTAAGGAAAAAATTAAATTAGATTAATTGTAGTATATTTTTATTTTTCATTTTTGAATAAAAGTTTAATTTTTTGGTAAAAAAAAATATATATACATACATATATGTATATAAAATTACTAAAATATGTATGAAGGTAAAAAGTGTCACGTGCGTAATCAACAAATTATTTTTTTCTTAGCAAATTTATGCATAGTTGTTTTTGAACAAAGCATGCTTATAAAGGTCCATTATTAACCTTTATAAAAACATTTTTTCCGAAATAAAAATTTCCTACAATTCGCTTAATTTCGCACTTTATCTTACGGCTCTAAAAGGCACTTCCATTTTTTGTCACGTGCGTAAGTCAACTTTGATTGCATGGAACTTGGGTACCCAGTGCTCAATTTTCCAATATATATACTTTTTGAAAAGTCTCATCACATACAATGAACGATTCTATAATTCCATTCTAAAATTCCAATCCATTTCCATTTTCACAATATTCAAAGACAATTAAACGTGTACAAATGTCGCGTGCATAACCATGGAAACACCCATATATTTGCAATAAGCTCTATTTACATTAATATATGTAAATATTGTAAAAATTAAGAAAAAACTTGTAAATCAGGAAAGATTAAATCAATTTATTTTGTATAGAAACTCTCTTATTCTTAACTAGCTTAGAAATCCTTTCAAGCATAATTTCTACCCTACCAAATTTACTTAAAATTTTTTCATTTATTTGTAAACAATTACAGATCACAGCTTATTTTAGGCAAAATATGCACAGTACTATCAATATTCTAGAAACACTTTTTGGTGTTATATAATATAATTCCGAATAATGCTTTCAATAGTTATTGGATCTTAAAAACAGAGATTGATTCTTGAGTATATAAGTTTATATAAATTGGTGAATTTTGTTGCAGAAATATTAGTTTCAAGTTGTTTTAATTTTCCAAAAATTTTCCATATAAGATATATTTCTATTAAATATTATTTGGATACCAACATTTTTAAAAAAGTTATGCTCTTTTAAGTGATTTTCGAAAGTGGGCCTTATATGGGAGCTACGACTAATTATGGACCGATTATTATAAACTTCTACCATATTATAAGTATATACACGAAACATATTTGTGTTCAATATTATTTGGATACCAACATTTTTAAGAGAGTTATGCTCTTTTAAGTGATTTTCGGAAGTGGGCTTTATATGGAAGCTACGACTAATTATGGACCGATCTTTACGAAATTTCTAGATTTATTACTCATTTTTGGTGAAATTTTTTTACACACTTGCATAATTCGAAGATTTATGACCGGTAAACCCCTATTTCGAGAGGACATTTTAATGGGGGCCTGGTGAAATAATGGGCCAATCCATTTTTGAACCCAAAAAATATCACGTACCAAATTTTATCGAAATATCTTCAAAATTGCGACCTGTACTCTGCGCACAAGCTTTACATGGACAGCCAGCCAGACGGACGGACATCGTTAAATCGACTCAGATAGTGATTCTGTATCGATCGGTATACTTTCAAGTGGGTGTTGGACCAATATTTCTGGGCGTTACAAACATATGTACAAATCCAATATACCCTCCCCACTATGGTGGTGTAGGTTATAAAAAGTAGATTAACAAAAGCGTTTATTCAGATACAGTACGAAAAGTGCTTCATGAGTCTGGGTACAACAGTCGCGTTTCTCGTAAGAAACATTATATCAGCAAAGTAAACAAGATCAAACGATTTGGAACAGAGTAGTTTAATATATGTATATGAAAACGATGGAAGATGTAGAGTGTGTTGAAAACTCAATAAGAAGTTTAAAGAATTAAATTTGTGTCCAACTTTTAAACATGGGGTGGCTCAGTTACAGAAGACACGACCCCAATCACCCGATATTAATCCTATTGAAAACTTGTAGAATCCTTTAGACAGAAAACTTAGAGAGAGAAATAAGAAATAGGATTGATCTAACAATAGTTTTACAAAAAATGACAATGCATTCCGAATTATGCACTGTTCGATGTGGATTATGTGCCGATGGCATCATTGAACCGTAGTTTTACAAGACGACGAAGGCAGGAACGTTACTATGAATGGTGAGTCTACCGTGCGATGATTACAAATTCTTTTTTGTTCAAACTGGAAGAGCTGGACTTGACAGACATGTGGTTTCATCAAGACGGTGCCACATGTCGCACATCACGCGAAAGAATGACCCAATTGAGACAGAGGCGAGTTCGATAAACAGTTTATTTCACGTTTGGGACCGGTCAATTGGCCGCCTCGATCATGCGATTTAACTCCTTTAGACTATTTTTTGCCGCAACGTTTGACGCACTGGAAGATAATCAGCCCAATCATGAATAAAAATTGCGTGGGAGCTTTTTTTCCTTTTCCCATTTTTTCTATTCAAATTCAATGTTAAAAAAATAAAAAGGGAAAAAACTCCCGAGGAATTTTTATTCATGATTGGGCTGAATATTGAAGAATTTCTTCGTTCTAGTTGGAGAGAGTATGCCAAAATTGGACCCAGCGTTGAACCATGAAATCATCTTTAAACATTGAATAAAATAGAACGTTCTATCAACTCAAATAAAGATTCATACAGTTCTCTATATTTTAAGTTTTTTTTTTTTAAATCAAATCCGAAAACTTTAAAAAAATTATTTGTTATAAATCTAAATTCTTAAAGCTGTATATCTTGATCTGTCCGCCATTATGCTCGTCTTTTTTATGTTTAAACAAGTTGTAAGAACGAAAAGGAGACAAAGACATATCTGTAGGATATTCGTGTGTACAGAGAATATATGCAGCCAATTATAAATAATTACTTTAAATAGTTACACTGTTATCAAAAATTCTTTACTAAAAGATATTTAAGATGCTTAAATTATTAACATTGGTATTATTGGATAGTAACGGAAGGTGGAGAAACTGTGAATCCTCAGTGAAAAGTGAATAAGTCAATATGGCACAAATCTGTTTACTTAGTGTCAAATGTAAAAACGGTTCAAAGTACCGGGAATAATTTACTTAACTTAGCAGTTGAGCCAAACCTGCTCTCAACAGTGAAAGTATGGATCTTATATACCTGGGAAGTTGAAACTTTGGGTAGATTACGGATGGCAACCAAGCCTCAGTGGAGTTGACAATTGCATACAATTGATCCAATATTTTTTGCACATTTGCTAAGGACTTTCTTGATGTCCTCGCGATATCGGCTGAAGTCGATTCGACCGTATCGGGAAGTTGCGAAAACAATGTATTCGCAACTGTTTGAAAACTTCAGATTGAAAATTGTATAACCCCAGTTTCTTAAACAAAAATTACACAATTCTAATTATGGGCTTTTGCATCGAATTAAAGGCTAAATAATTGTGCTAGTTAATTAAGATTGGCTGGACAGTTAACTATGTGTGGGTATCATGGAACCCTGACCACAAGTTGGAAGAGGACGTCTAGGTATATGTGGGACCAGTAGACATTGGGCCTGGTTTTCCATTCATATTTAAGTTGTATAAGAAATACTCTTGCGTTCAGCTGGTGGTGTCTTCTGTGTTGCTATGGGTGATATCCAAATGTTATCTTGCTGCATACGATCTATTCTATATTGTTCTATAGTGGAAACAAAAACTTTTTAAATTTCTTGCTATATATGAAGTCAACTTTTTTTTAGACTTTTGATGAAATTTTATTTAAATAAATATGTATGTATGTACATATGTATGTATATGATCAATGGATTTATTAATGTTTAATTTAAATTTATTTTTTTAATTTTTATAACCAAAAAAATCGACTTTTATAGACTTTTCGACTTTTTTAGATAACGTTATTATTTGATTTGGACTTATGTTAAAAGTCGATTTCGATTTCCCCTACTCTGTATATTTTTCCGAATACACAAAGGACGAACTGTTTTGTCAACATGATATTAATAACAAGATTTTTTTATGTCCCATGAGATGAGGGGATAAAGAAGCTTTGACAACTTCTAAAATAATTTGACTTTACGATTAGGATGCACCGCCATTGTCTGGCAGATGAAGACTTTTGTTGTAACTACACTGGTAATACTTGCAGTGAGGAAGTTATACATATATCCGTGTGGAGGCATATTCATTGAGGGTGCAGAGTTGCTGATTCGTCATTGTCACAGTTTTTTTTTTGTGATACAGGCTTCTATGAATATTATTGTACTTTCATGGATTTTTCTAATATTTGTGATTATTTAATGCGAAAGCGATTCCATTTGACCTAAAAACAATATTGATATTTTATTACCAGAATGTCTGTGAATATCTAAATAGAGTTTCGATTATGTTGATGTGATGAATAATAAAAATTCGATTGCATATATAGAATATTTTAGTATTAATTTGTTGTTTATTTTTACGATTTGTTTGTGTTGCACATTGAACTATACGTAACACTATGATTAACTTTAATACTTAAACATAGATAATTATTATATAATATTTATTGATGCATTATTATAATTATTGTTATATGTAATTATAAGTACAAACATGCATTATTTTATGCATACATATAAGAATACATATACATATTTGTATTTGATATATGTATGTATGTACTCGTATGTATTTAGTCATTATGTTTTAACTATAAATTTGTATCTATTCATTATTATTATTTTAGTTTCATTTATTATTTTAGCTTAATAAATAATTTACAATCAACCTAGAGTACAGTTAGTTTCTAATAATATATGTTTGTTCAAGTTAAATTTTAGTTAATATGTAGGTATTTAGGATGTATTTTTTTTTTTTTTTTGTTAATATTAGTTTGTTTATTTAAAGAAAAATTGTTTAATTTCAAAAATACATTATAACAAGATTTTAACAAAATTTATTTTATGTTTTAGCTGTTAAAGCAAAGTTTACACATAGTCATCTTCAGTGATTTCATAAAAACGGAAATAATTAAATAGACGTAACAAGAAATAAAATATATATAAATTTTTCAACAGTTTTCTTCATTTAATTATTCAAAGAATAATAATTAGTCAATAAATAGTCTGTAAGTGCACAGTTTTAGATTATTACTAACAAGTGAATTTGCATATAAAGCAAAAAAGAAAATATGTATGTACTTGCAATTAGGTATGTATTGTAAAGAGCTTTGGCAAGGTGAAAAGAAATAAATGGAGATAATCTGGTGCCTTAATTGGTCAAATGGAAAATTGTAAGGTATTTATAGGTATTTAATCTAATATATGTGTGCATGTAAATAATATAGTTAGTTTTAGTTTTTTAATCATCCGATCAGTTTGCCATAAAATAATGTAAAATATTTGCACATAAACGTTGTAGGAAAGGCCAAATATATTGTAAAGCATATTGAAAAACAGGACGCAAAGAAGGAAACAGCAAACATACTTGATGCTGTACTGACGCAAGCAGTACCGAAAGCAAATGTCAGTTATTTGTATCATAATTCAATTGTATAAAATAGGTATTTTCAAGTTGCTGTCTTAAGCTATCACTGCTGTCTTCGTCGTCATAGCTATCCGTATCACTATTGCAGTTGTTATGTTTATGTTGTTGAGCGCCATCATCATCGTATGACCACTGCATGTCTTCGCCAAATTTATGGCGATGAGCCAAGTTCTTGTAGACATGTAATTTACTATTATCAATATAGGATTCACACGGATAACACCATACGGATAAATCACTAAAACTTAATGCTAATGGATGGGATACTTCCAAACTATGATATAGCATGTGCTCCATAACGTAACGGCCGCACAAAACTCTATGACAACTAAGACACATCCAATTTTCAGCCGTCGATGAACATTCATGGCAGGGCGTTGATGTATTTATTGCTAATTATTTAAAAAAAAATATATATAGAAAACTTAATATTATTTTATTGTTCAGAATTAACACTGTAAATATGTTAAAATATTTATATAAAAAATAATTAAGCACATTTTACAGAGCACTAAATAATAGAGAAAAAAAAAATATAAACTAAAAGCTCAAACAAATATAAAACAAAAGAAAGAAGAAAAATGACATTATAAAACCTTTATTAACTCTAATGATTTAGTTAATTGTGGTAAATGTAATCATAATAACAATAAATACATTTACATTTTGCATGGTCTTATGTAAACAAAACATCTTTAAACTTTAAAACTCCCTAATAAGCAGACATCCAAAAATATATAATAATAATTTAGAATTTTTAATACTTGAAAAAATCTTCGAACTGATACGAAAGTTAATAAATAGTTTAATTTTTTTTCTTCTTATAATAATGACAACTTTTGAGTAATTTAATTTTACTTCTAGTATGACCTATAGATACGGTGATATACGGTTAGGCTGTGCTGGGTACCGGGTCACTCAGACATCGTCGGCAATGAGTTGGCGGATGAGTTGGCAAGAATGGGCTCAGACATAGAGGGGAATAACCGTATGGAGGTAGTGGGACATCCAATAGGCTTCTATTACGGAAGAATTAAGGAATGGATCCTAAGTGCGATCAATCAAGCCTGGGGGAACCGGACGGACTGCCAAGTGTCACGGACACTGTGGCCGGTGCTTAGGAAGTCTGATTCGGAATCGCAGGAGTAGGATCTGCGTAAGGATAATGATGAGCATTATCACGGGCCACTGCATTATAGGCAGAATGGCGGTGAGAATGGGATCCGAATTGTCGGATATGTGCAGACTATGCGAGGACCCGGATGAGCTGGAGACAGTTGAGCACATTCTGTGTCATTGTCCCAGGTTGCAGGGCAGTAGGATGAGGTGGCTGGGCAATGGATTCTTGGGCGAATTAGGGGATGTCTTGAGCTGTGGGCTGGAGAGTCTAATAAGATTCGTAATGGGAATGGCCTGGCTACGCGACAATAGACGGAGTGCTGGTGGCACAAGTGGCGGACATATGCATGTCTAAATGGGTTCTTTGGTCAGGTATATTTTATATTCAAGGCATCACAATGAACCATATTGGTCACTGGGTGAAGGTGTAAGGTGACTCACACCAGCCTTTCTACCTACCTACCTACCTACTTATAGATCGATCATCATTTCAAATGGCTGTATTTACAGATCATAAAAAATAATTAGCTCAAGAGGTGATTATAACATTAATACTGTGTGTAAAGAATGCAAGCGACAGTAAAGTAAGTTGAAAAAAGTTATTGTGTATGTAATAATTTTCAAATCATACAAATTCAAACGATTTTCTTCTTGTAACAAATTGCAAAATAACATAAAAGAGGAGAAAGAATCCCAATGATTATTTCGTCAAGGATTAAAGCAAGTGTTTGTTTCTAAATCTGACAAACTACTTTGGATCACTAAAATATTTCACACTTTTCCTATTAACCGTACGATGTATACCCAACTTTTTCTATGAGAACACACACCCGGGATACGTTTGTACCTAGTAGCTTATTTTGTTTGTTAAATGATCCAATTTCATTATTTTTTTAATTCGTATACATAATAATATTTAACAAATATTTTAGTTATTGTTTCATGCAAATATTTTATCTGTTTCAAGAGATATTGGCAAAAAAAAGGTCATAGGCATGGGATAACCAAATGTTGGAAGAGGATACATTTGTACCCGGCTGTGTGTTCTAGGGTTAAGGTTGTTTGGTTGGAAGGACAGTGGTAGAATACCATCGTTCGTTTACACGATTTTATCTAATTTAACATTTTCGATATTTGATTGGCGTTTGATGTTGTATAAGTGCTGTATATTTTACGAAATTCAATCTAATGACGAAGGATTGTGAAATCTTGATTAGTCCGTTACAAAGAATTGCCTTACATATGTTGGAATTTGTGTCTAAATTAAGTTTTACCTCCTTCGATCAGTGGCCAAATTACCGCATTCGATATCGAGTAAAATGTATCGTAGTTTTCTTATTTGAGATTATGACATTCGATATCGAGCAAGAAATTTAGTACATTTTATCATAATTTCGATATCAAAATCAGTTTTCGATACGATAACTCATTCGATCACGAGTGCGGTAATTTGGCCCCAAGTGGTGAAAAGTGTTGCCAAAATTCTAGCACGTTATTATTAAGTTAAGTACTCAAACCAAACAACGTATACAAGCCACAAATGCATGTATCTCGGAACTAACATAACTTCCAATGACATAAATTTAATTGTGGTTTATTTTATTTGTATACAGGCGGATTACTTAGATTATGATTATTTTTTCAACGCTGTAAGATATTTAATTTTAATTGATAAATCGTAGCAAAATTTAATTTATTAAAAACAAATGTGTCCAAAAAGTCCTCACGAGGTTCTAAGTAAAATGTTAAGTTAAATAACTCATTCGTCAGTGTAATTATTACTGAAGTTGACTTTTTTACTTCTAACAGTTTAGCGTCTTACTCTCACATTGGTATTTGTGTCATTGCTAGTAAACCACATGTATTCGTTTCTGTTACAATCTTGAATTAAGGTTATGAGAAGGCATTAGTGGAGTAACATAAACAAATAATTTTATGTGATTACTTGGTGATGAACCTTTAAAATTAAAGGTAACCACAGCTTAACAATATCCAACTTCGCTATTTGCATTATACACAGAAAAATGTAATACCTAAATATTCAAAAATTTAAAGATTCAAAATAGGATTTATGATTATCTTCAAGAAAATATAAAATTTGTTCTTATGTGTTGAATAAAAACACTTTCTATTGGCTAAAGAAATGTAAATAAATACTAACACCTCTAAGTTTAGATAAAATATTAATAGAACTAGGCATTAACGAATTGTTTAGAAGTGTTTTAAGCTTTTAAATTATTAAGTAAATTCTCACGGAACAATATAATTTATACCGCTCCCATGTTTAAGAATGTGTAAATTAAACGAAAACAAGGGCAATATAATGATACTCAACCACATTTTTTTAGAAATACTATCTACTATGAATGTATGATTTTATAAAAAAAAAATAAAATAACAAGTGTTTGTAAAATGATGTGATATGTATGTATTAATATAATAATATAAATGCAATTCTTGACAAATCACCAAATAAAAGCCAAACAGAAAAAAATAAAAACAACAAGCCAGCCAATTCGCAAATGAATATGAAAACACAAAATAAGTAAATGGAGCCGATCAATCAACAAATTAACAACGAGACGAAACATATTGTTATGCTTACTTTTGGGAGCATCCCCTGGACGCAACTGGGACAAATGAGGACAATTTTTTAATGGAACAACAGCAAACATTTCATTATTTTCAAAAGCCTGTTTTACATGTATATGTTTAAAAACGTTGACGAAATGTGTCAGTCAGGTTGTTGGTTGATTATTTATAATTTGTTTAATGTTTGTTCATTAATTGTTATTCAACGTGCATAGTTGGAAGAGTAGTAGTGGTAGTAGATCAGACATGAAAATATTTAAAATATATTTTAAATGGTTAATATCATTAAGCCATCATTGATTCTTGTTATAAACGTTAGACATGTTTTATGAACAACTATTAATTACCTGCATGTGCTCTGTGAGAAATTCTGTAAGAGTTTTTACTTTTACCTTCGGTTTACTGCCACTTGCCTCTAGCGACACATTGGTGCCCGAGTCCTCGGAACCACCAGCAGCGCCTTGGACATCATCCCTTGTAATATCTAAATTTTGTAAAGTAGCAGAAAGAAAATCCTCATTGTTGTTTTCACCCGAAGTCTGTGGCAATCTCTTTCCGAAAGCTAAACTTTTCCAATACCGTTGTTGCACTCGAATACAGTTCTGTAGCGTTTCTATACAGCTTAAATAGGCCACCGTAGGAGGCCGCGAAACGCTGCCATTTAAATTAATAGCTGGTATGGGATCCCCCAGTAAGGATTTCGTACACATTGTCATAGCATATGATATTGAATTGACATTGTAGCCTCCTTCTAAGCAGACAATAATGCGGCCATTAGCCAATGCCGACAGCCAGTGTGTAAAGAGACCATAAGCTTCAGGGGTCACCTTACAGCCACCAAGTGGATCTCCTATGGCAGCATCAAAGCCAGCGGAAACTAAAACCAATTCTGGATCAAATTCATATGCTATGGGCATGATGATGTGCTGAAAGGCCATCACATATTCCAAATCACCCATGCCTTTCTGTAAAAGCAATTAAAGGAATTAATACATTTTACACTGTCGAATAAAAAGTACATTTATTTAAGAAATTTGTGTTTATTTTGTTGATGTTGTTGTCTGTCGTACTTACCTTGTTCCAGGGAATGTTAACATTAAATCCTACACCAGCCCCCTTACCCACAGCAACATAGTCACCATCTTTGCTTTTCGGGAAGAATGTGGCATTGTCGTAACGATGAATACTTATATACAACACCTGAGGATTCGATTCGAATATGTGCTGAGTGCCGTTGCCATGATGGACATCCCAATCCACAATAAGCACCCGCTTGAGACCATGATCTCTGATGGCATACTGGGCTGCAATGGCCACATTATTGAATATACAAAAACCATGAGGAACATCAGATTCAGCATGATGTCCCGGTGGCCGTACAATACAAACTCCACTGCGAGCCTCGCCTTTAACAACTTTATCGACCACCTGCAGCACAGAACCAGCCGCTAGTGTGGCACAATCAAATGTTGAGGGATGAAAATAGACGGAATTGTATTTGGCGCCCATATTTTGAAGTTCATCTTTCTCACCAATACGACGTATTGCATTTACATGGGACCGAGTATGGGCTAAACAGATTTCATCGGTTGTAGCCGTACGTGATTGCACATGCTGCATACGATTTAATAAATTGTACTCTTGATGCATTTCAAATATTTTACTTATACGCTCGGGTTGTTCGGGATGTCCCTCCTCATAGGTATTCGAATGTTTCAGCATAAATTCGTCGTAAACATAGCAGACGCGTATTTGTGGCGAAAACAATTTAGTTTCTAAAGCCATCAATAGGAAACAGTGTCTTTTTTACAAATTAATTTGATGTTTTAAAAAAACTCACCTTTTTTTAGTCTCTGAAGGCGTATTAAATTTTGTTCTTCGACATCCAGTGGAGTTTTGGGACCAGTACCACGTGTAGGAAAACGTTCGGGCAATGGGGCACCTCCAATAAATATACGATTAACTTTATGTAGATTCGGTTGGGGGTTAACATTATTTAAATCTTCCATGGTGTAGGAATCTTGCACCTGCAAACATTTCCAATATGGACGATGAGAATAAATGCAATTTAATATGGACTCCTGTATGGAAGCACTCGGTGGCTGTATTTTTTCCACCAGTAAAGGACAAGGTTCACCCAATAAAGCTCTCAATGTTAGAGCGGCTCCCTCTGCTAACGAATCTAAGCAATAGCCTCCTTCCAAAACGACAGCCAAACGTGAATTCGCCAACTTAATTAAAGGATTAATTAGATGAGGATAAAAGGCCGGTGTTACTTCCATTTCGCCCTCAGGACAACCCAAAGCTGCATCATAACCGGCAGAAATTATTATCAATTCTGGTTGAAATTCCACAGCAACTGGAATCAATATTTGTTGAAATATCGCCAAATAATCACCATTGCCCATCCCATTCTTATTGAGGGGTAAATTGAAATTGTAACCCAAACCCGGACCATGGCCAATAGCATCGAAATCAGATTCTTTTAGGTTAGGCCAAAAGGTGCCATGTTCAAAACGATGTATTGAAAAAAAAAGTACTCTGTAATAAACAATTTGTTTAATTCGGAAACATTAAACATTTAACAGTCTTCAAATACCTCGGATCATTGTAAAAGAATCTTTGTGTACCCTGGCCATGATGAACATCCCAATCGATTATCATGATTTTTTTCAATTTCAATATATCTAAGGCATACTGTGATGCTATTGCCACATTATTGAAGAAACAATAGCTAAGAGTGAAAATAATATTAATACATATATAAAATATAGTTAAGTAATTCAAATCATTAGAACATTTATGTACCCATTAAATTCCGCTTTCATAGCATGATGTCCAGGGGGACGGATAATGGCCATGCCATTTTGTATGCTACCATTAATAACGCCTTCAACTAAATCAATTGTTGAGCCCGCTGCCAATAACGACAAATCAAATGTGGTCTATCAATAAAAGTATAATATTATGTTAATACTTTATGTTAGTATAAAGGCAATAAAATGTTTACCGGATGTATATAAACCGAGTCAAATTGTGAACTTAAATCCTCCAATTTGACATCATCACTAACACCCGAAGTTTTCTCTAATAATTGATAGTGTTCATCACTATGAAGGAGCATTACTTCATCCTTCGTAGCTCGTCTTGAAGGTAAAATTTGGCAGCGTTCAACTAAATTCAATTCTTTACAACTGAAAATAATTAAAATATTTACACGTTATTAGTAAGCAATATGTAATGTAATCTTCAAAATATGTTCGATTAATTTTTAATTAAACTCTAAGTAAATCTTTTTTGTTGAAAATTGTAAATCATTACATAACACTAATGTTTATTGTAAGCAAAATCTAAGATATTAAAAAAAAACTTTATTTTGATTTAAAGTTGAGTGATAAGGTTACTTTGTATATTTTTTGCCTTCGTTGTTATAAGATTAAAATAATCAAATATCAAATAAGTAGCAATCAGACAATTGTTAATGTCTGCGAGATTTTTTTAATTCTATTTTCTTAAAAAATAAAACAATAAATTTTAAATTTATTGATAATGATTGTTCATTATGTGCTATGTAGACCTTTTATTAAAAATCTTTTTACTTTATTAATTCGGCTTGAGGTCTCTTTTATTAAAAATATAAAAACTCTTGTTTGTTTTTAATTTTTATTATATTTTATTCGTTTCCAATATTTCGACCAACTTTGTTGATCATCTACAGAGGAGAAATATAATCTAAAAAACATGTTAACATCGGACAGTAAATTGTTTGTTAATATAATTTTAAGAAAATTATTACAATTATATCTAATATATCAATAATCATGTTTTTTAGGAAGAAATACCCTGAAGATGGTCGAAATATTTTTGTAATAAAAATACCAAAATACCAAGCGTCCTATCATTAATTATAAAATAAATTTGTTACTGATATTTTGAAATAATTTTCGTTACCAAAAGTTAAATATAATTTTATTTATCTAAAACCCGTTATAATTGCAAAAAAAAACAAGCTGTTAGAACCTCTGAGTATAAGGCATTTATCTAGACCATACCAGGAATCGCTACCAATACTTTTTTCCGTCCACTCTCAAAGAATTGTGAGAAAAGGACCAAAGTAATTATTCAAATTTCAAAAGGTATTTTTTCGAAAAACCGTTTTAAATTTTTTTTTAGTGTAATATTTTTACTAATACATATTTAAATTTTCTGAGACACTTTTTATAGATTCAGATTTTTTTTTTTTAATTTTTTCGGACTGTTTCTGTGTTAAAATATCATTAATAAAGTTATACCTATATCGAAGTTTAAAAATTTAACATTTTCTCTGTTAAGTAGTTAACATGACTCTATTAACATAAATGGTTTGTGTATAGGGAATTTAAATTTCATATTTATCTTCACGCACATGACTTTCTTTATGTTCCATATAAATACGAACATACTAATGTATATACAAACAGACGTTTATAACACCATAGTTCTAAAACTCTATAATTTAATAGTTATATGTACTATATGTGTATTTATATATACATATATATGTATGTATGTACATACGTATATAATATACAATATGTATAATTTAATTTGTATTTTACAACGCTTTTATATGAAACTGAAATATAAAACTTTACCCAAGAGAACTAAAATAAACTAGCCTTTGAAGAATAAATAATTTAAACAAAATAGCGGCAAATAACAATAATGATGGCATAATACATAACATTAAATACAACATTAAATCTAACTGCTACGTACATATACATATATGTATGTACTTTTAAAAACAAAATTAACACAAATGACTGCACAACCATATAACAGAAATATATGCATATGTATATCAAAATTATTTATGGTTATTGTGTCTACATACCGATCTAAAACACGTATGAATCTTTCTGGGCATTCTGGATGTTCGCTGTCCCAGAGACAACGATGTTGAGACATGGATTGATCGTAAATTAGGCCAGTGGGACGCTGAGTCATGTATTTTGCATTCACCGCCTACAAGAACCATTTAAAAAAAGTTATTTTTGTATTTACCTATATGTATGTGTATACCTAACGTTAACTTACATTTTGAAATATGTCCTTAACTACAGTTTCTTGTTGATTCTGCTGTTGCATTTTCAATAATTTTGCTTTACGTTTTACTTCCAGAAGTGCCGCACTCGGTTTCCGATTCTCTACTGAATTTACTGTGGCTGCAGTCACTGCTGATTTGACCATTGCGCGAGTTTGAATTTTAGCTTTTTGAGCTCCCCTTCGTGTAACAATTGGCGAACTCTATATATGAAAAATTGATAAGATTTCTTTTATTATAAAACTTGAGTTAATTAAATAAAATAGCTACAATATGAGTATTCAAGAAAATAAAAAATACTTGTAGTTTTACTAGTGCCTGTGCGATTATATGAAATATTAATATTATTATAATAATATAAACACAAGTATGTATAACAAAAAATTGTTGATTTTTTAAATAAGATTGTAGAAAAGCATTTCTCAATAGGAGCTTAAAAAACAATAAATTCTCTACACTGTATAACTAAATAAATAATAAAATAATTTTGTAAATACCCCTTAAAACTTAAGATATGACAATTTCTTTTTATTACTTGTCGTCCTAAAAATTTAATAGTACTTTTTTACAACTAATTAGACACAATCTTCAGTTGGCTGGAAAGTCAAAATGATACTGATTCATTGTGTTGTTTCATTCATTAACTAAAGCGGTTTTAATCAAGTTTATTTATTTTTTTTTTGTTTTTGCGTTTTTGCTAGTTAACAGAATACGCTTCCACCTACTACATATATATGGACTACTGTGGATTTACCAGGTAAGTGTAGTACTCACACATTCTTGTTTATACGTGTGTGAAAATCAGCTGTAGTATTATCTGTCGCTAACATAGCACAATATTGTTTGGGCGTTATGCTTTATTGCGTTGTGGAAATGTACTGTATTGTATTGTTGGAGAATAATTGCCGTATTTATAAAAAAAATTAAAGTAGACTTCAAGTGTACTTTAATTTATTTTTTATAAATACGGCAGTAAATGTTTAAATCTTTAGAGAATTTTCAGCATTTTAAATAAAGTTGATCTGTGTAAAGTGATTACCTGTTGATTTCGACGTCATAACTTACTTATAAAGCATATTATTTTATATTACCTACATATATATAATTAATTATAAGTAGCATTTATTTAATAGAAGCTGCATATTTATTTCTTTGCGAGTATCGCAAAAATGGACGTGAAACTTAATGAAGAGACAAGGAGTCGAATCCAAATTAGTTAGTAGTTAAAAGTGTTGCACTAAGCTTAAAGAAGAAAGTGCAGAGGAGAGACGCAAAATGTATCTGGGCCAATGGCCAATGTTAAACCTAGCAGTACCAAGTTACTGCTTTTTACTTACTGTTACTGTTTTTGGTGGGTGCATTAACGGGTCATTGCCAAATAAGAGTCAGAATCATTATAAGGGACAGATGTTTTCAAGTTTACTGCGGGTGAACTCGGCTTACCACCGCATTGTATGTCCAGCAAGAATATACTTATATATCTCTTGCTAAGAACATACATACATAGCAATTTTTCGTACATGACTGCAAGCAAAGTGCTCGTTACATTGATCCGTGTGGAGTTATCAGTCTCCCATCGGACGCGTCCCCAGGTGGCGGATAGGGGTAGCAATGGCATAGTCTAATGACACTGTTTTACAACAGATCATTAGTCTTGACTAATTGCTATAGCAATGTCGATAATTTTAGACACATTGCTTACGAATGGTCTAAACTTCTCGATATAGCTAGGTCTGTAAACAGATATGAGATAGCCACAATTTTTATTAATACTGTGATACTTTTTCAATAAATGATCACAGTAATATATAATTTGGTAATTTGGAAAATGCTATAACTGGCGGTGGATTTCACAGAAAATGGTCGCCTAGTTATGTCATGGTCCTTCTCTATCTTGTGATACAACCCGCGGACCAAAACTGTTCTTTCTCTCTTTCCCTCTCTCTCAACTTCTCACTATCCCCCCACTTTTAAGGTCAAGGTGAAGACAGCAGTGCCGAAGACCTGTATGGCTAGTTAGTGCCTAAATAAACTAGTCGTGAACAGCTTCCCTCTGGCGCTGATGGCAAAGGTCAGTTGTATGTTAGCCTAGTCCGTGTACGCCGTCACTGCACGAGATGGTTCTCTTTTACGCGCATACTCGTGGGAACCAGATTGGAAAATAAAAATAATAATACGCAAAAGGATGAAGTGGGGAATGTCAATGACAACCTCACACCGGCCTTCTAACCTAACCTAACCCAACTTTGCTTGGGATATCTAATCCCTGCTATCCATAGCTTAGTCAATTAGCATGACCCAAGGATCAATACTGAAAAAGCAGCAATCACCTCATACCAACAACCGAAGTGCATTGATTAGCAATCATCGATATTGTCAATGACGGCTGTCAGATCCTCAACGAAAGCCTAGACACAGAGCTAATTTCAACGGCGCTGTTGTTTCGGCAACAGCACCTAAAGACAATTTGTTTGCCCGAAGTTTGTTGCTCAAACAAACATCAGTCTTTTAACCAACTGTAATTTTTTCCGCTTTGGGTATTAACCACAGCCACTACGTGTACCCCGAAGGGACCTCAACCAATTATCAGTTAGGGAATAAATTCCCGAGCTTCTAAATCATTCCATAGTTCTAGATAAGACTCTAGTCAGCTGCGAGTTCAAAAGTTTTGAAATAATCAAACGGTAACCAGTTTCGAGCCCGTGCAAACTCATGGCACCGGTGTCGCCTCTTATCTCCCAAGGATTATAATAGCGTCAAGGACATAAACATAAATACCAGGCCATGATAACACCATGGGGGATTTTATATGGGGCAATAGTATTCCAGATTTTTGTAGGATGTGTTAGTCAAAATTAAGGACATCCTCTGGCATTGTTATATGCTGCATACATAGGTTAACTTTTATGAAAAGTTGTTTCTCTGCAGGACTTGTTGACTTAATCATTTGTAAAGTATGTAATATCATCAAATTTACAAGTCAAAAAAGGCTTTGCAGTTTGTGTTTGTTAAAAAAAAGGAATGATGCGATATTTACTGATGCACAGGAGATGGAAAAGGCAGAGATCGATAATATGATGTCTTTTAGATGAATGTAGACAGAAAGCTTAGAAAATTGTTTATAGCCAGGCATCGTTAGACTGTAAAAGATTGATTGAAAGATCATCCCCACGAGACCCCGTTCTACGTACCAGAATGACCCGAAACTTTTCGGCCAAGGGCAGCAACCCAGCAACAACAACTAAACAATTTTTAATCTCGGAGCCGCATCTTCCGGCATTGCTGCACCGAATCAAAATTTAAGACCATTATTCTGTTCAGTTTGCCAGATCAGACTGAACCATATGTCGACTCAATTAAGGTTCAACTCTTGTTTGGGCAGGCGTCACCTCAGGAATTGTTCCGGACTAACAGTCGAATGGGAGTGGGTTCTTGGGGACTTCAATGCTGACCACCAGCTCTGGCACTCAAGTCTTGGGGGAGACCAGAGAGGAGCGCCACTGGCGGAAAAGACCGACGAATCCACCTTCTGCACACACCCGTGTGGGGGGATCATTTGAAGAACTTAAACTTGAGTTCAGGAGTTGGCAAGTTGTGGTCTACAGTTCGGTCTCTCTCCAACCCAACAGAGTCGCAATTAAGTTTGAAGACACCACTATATCCAACCCTATTTATTATTAAGTGAGGCCTCAAGCACTACAACCTATAAGATCTTTTGTGCAGCCTTGAAGTTTCATCATGTTAGATTAAGCTGTGTATAAGCCAATTATTCTGTTAGATGAGAGATCATATATATCCCCTGGGGCCATAAAAGTCCTTTTTGCCAAATGGCAATAGGAACAAAGTTCTCAAAGCGCTAGCTTGTAGCACACTGCTCCAGTATGATCATCTTCTTTGAATGATACCCAGTGGAAAAATATTCAAAGCTTTCAAAATCCAGCCTTAAGGACCGTTACAGTCCGCCTTCAAATAACCCCCGAACATCACCTTCACGAGGAAACTAAGGTTCTTTCGGTTAAGGAACACAACGTCATGTTGACTAAATAGTTCCTAAAGGAATGTCACCGGAGGAGTCATCCAAACTTCCATATCACACAATTGGAGACTCCCCCAAGGCATGTCAGACAGGATATATGTATATACGAGGAGATTATACTGAGGTATGTATGTACAGGATCCATTTGATCGCAGCTCGTATATTACAGCAGGGTTTAAAAATGTTTAACTATTTTCAAGCACTACGTATGTGCTTAACTTTAACTAAAAGAAAATACACAAGCAAAAGCAGAGCACAAAGTTAAAAAACAATAATAAAACTATTGACTGTAGCTTTACTATGTAATGTTATTTACTGGTGCAGTCAGCCACAGCAATTCACTTTAAAAAATTTACTGCTGCTTAAAACTTACAGTTTTTGATTTTTTCTTTTATGCAATCATGATTGCAAACATAGATGACGCCATATGACAACCCGTTTTCATACAATTGCCAACAATTTGGACAATTTGACAACAAAAATGACATAGTGAAAACGCGGCCTAAGTCTTATTTTCCTTGTAGCGCTTCTATTTTTTTATAGTGTGCACAATATTTTTTTTTTTTTTTATTTATTTATTTATTAGTAGTATTTCAAATACTTTTATATAACATTTCATGTTCATTTTACAGTTTAAATCTATAAACTCTGGTTTAAATTATAAATCTTTTCATCGTGTTGTTATCTGCTCGTTGTAATCTGAAATCTTGAGCGTTCCTTAGGCTATATGGTTGAACCTCTCCTACGTACCTTATTTGTTCAATTAAATAATCAGGTTTCCTTCAGGCTAATTTGGTCAAATGTTTGTTTCCAAACGTAAATAAAAAACTTGTTCGATTTTTATTTTTTATTTTATTTACCCAACGTTTCGTTAGTTTTATTCTAACTTCTTCAGGGGTCTCGTTCTAAATAATAGCTTTAATGTTTTTTATCATTGGATATTAATTATATAAAATTAATCGTGTTTAGCTCTAGTCTTTGTTGTATCTATATTAAGATATTTAAGTATATCTAACATATGTTCTATTGGGGTAAATCGATTGTATTTAAGTATAGAGCGCATGGCTTTATTCTGCAGCTTTTGCAATCTTGTTATTTGCTGTTCTGTGCAGCATGTATACAACACAGTTAATCCAAATTCAAAATGCGGTTTGATCATTACATTATAAATATTTATTGCCGTTATAAATGATATTTTATTTCTTATACGTTTGAAAAACCCAATTTTTTCCAATTTTTTTACATATATATTCATATGTTCTTTTAATTTTAAGTCTTTGTCTATTATAATACCCAGATATTTTATATTATTTACTTTTTCTATTGTTACACAATTTATTTTAAACATTAAGTTAGTGTTCATATTTATTTCCATTATTTTTGTCTTATTTTCGTTTAATTTTAATATATACATATAAAAAAACTATGTACCTATGTGTTAGCAAACACTACTAGTACTAGTTCACTAATCAGGAATGTATTGTAGAAAATCCTGTTTAAGACTGTTCCTAAGTAAAACCTTGCCAGGATGGCAAGTACTAGCCTTGGTCTGGTCAAAATAAGTATTGTTTTTATTACTTTAAGTCTAGCGACGCACTGTAAACATCAAAAATGGGGTTTTAAATAGCCGTCTTAAGAAAATATCAGTGTAATAATTCTAAAATCGGGCTCAACTAATCTTTATTTCTAGTGAAATAAAAGTTGAGAGAGCTTTTATTAAGCCACCTAAATTATATTACATAGAGAGTTCAATAAGGCAAAATAACTGATTCGGTAACCCTAATGAAATATAACTGAGACAAACTAATTTATTAAACCATTGTGTTCCTTCTTAAAACTCATCATAAAAGTCATGGTGCTCAGAACAAAAAGATCGCTATAATGTGATGGTTTGTATCAAGTATCAAACTGTTCAACAGTTTCGGTACTAGGACTTAAGAAAAAACTAGAAAACTGCAAGCTGAAAGCTGAAACCGCCACAATGATTTTAAATAACTCCGGAATCTAGAAATGGTTTGCACACACAATCACCCCTATCGTGAATTAAAATTCCACATGAAATTTGTTCCCTTTTATTTTTTTAATATTGAATTTTAATAGGAAAATGTGAAAAGGGAACAAATTTCATGTGGAATTTTTATTCACGATAGGAGTGAATATATCCTACATATCTAATATACCTAAGTGGACTACCTGAGAGGCTAGTCAATGGATTATTATCTACATGTTGGACTGTCAACTTGACTGTCAGTTTTAAAAATACCTTGTTGATAATCTATGTTGCATTCTTGAGTAAACGAATATCATGCGGATGCAGCATAATAAGCTGGCTTTAATCGAGATCCATAAAAATACTATCATGTTCGCGGTAGCAGTGTGCCACAAACGCCTGAAAGACGTTTTTTCTGGGATCAAATTTACCATATTGTATATATGATAAAAGGTGTTTTATATAGGTGCACTATTCAATGACAACCATTACTATTAACTAAACAAGATATTTGCTATTATATCATGATATTGATTTATCATGGATAGGCATCCAGCGTAAATAAAATGCGACCAAAGCCCACAGTTAAAATTTAGAGAAAAATATTCTAAACGCTAGACCACTTTCGTTACCTACATAAATGAAACAAAGGGCACTCAAAAATGCTTGCGAAAACAAACTACGAAATCGTCATTATTGTCCTCACACACAGACATTTTATTACATTAAACAAATTTGGCGACATTAAATAAAATGCGCCAGTGAAACTTACCATTGTTTTATATTTTTGTGTGTGAATACTAAACAGGCAGATGGTAGGTTGGCTGGCTTGTTGGCAGGTAGTTGAACTAATTAAAATGTAGAATTTATATTTTTCTTGTTTTTTCACGCAATTTATACACGTTTTGCAGAACAAACTTTTACAAAAATTATGACAAATACAGACTTTTATTAGTAGCAGTAGAATACAGCGTGTGAAGTAGAATTTGTTTTACCGATTTTAAGCTATAAAAACTATTTTCTCTTTATTACAATATGTATTTGTAATAACGTTATTAAATTTTTTGCAATGGATTTTCTTTCTGAGCCCTACCCTTCGACTTCTGTTACACTGTCAAACACAGACAGCACACCCTGTATCTTTTTTATTTTCTTACAAATTTACTTTACATTTGCATTTGATTTTTTCATAGAAATTTTATAGAACTTTAGAGAAGTTTATCATTTTTACTTCAAATTCATTTTATTTATGCTTTTAATATCAACGGGTTGTATTTTATTTATTTTTTATTTAAGATTTTATTCTATTTTGCTTACACTCGCGGAAAATTCTTTTAAACTCGCGACGAAACCGAAAGCAAAGTAGAAAAGAAATTATTGAAACGACGTCCATGAAAATAAAATGAAGAGAAAAACAAAACATTTCTAGAGTTGCCAAGACTTAGTTGCAAGTTTTTTTTTGTAAGAACTTAGTAACTATTCACACAATTAGTTACATTCAGAACACAAAAAAAAACCAAAAATTTGGAAAATACATACAATAATTTATTAAATATTCCTTTGAACCTGTAATTTTATTAACAAAATGTTTAAACTTATTCACCTGTGGCATCTTTGTTTTGAAAATATAAGAAAATTGTGGAAAACTTATTTCCAATATCATTCACAATAGTTTGACTTGACAATTGCCATATCTAAATGGCAACGAAGGATTTACGTTTTTAGGAATTTAAGGTAACGAAAACTAGCAACGATTTGTGGAATTTAATAATAACATAAACTAAGGCATAAATCAATCATTGAAAAGTGCTTGAAAATACCTGTAATATGATATAAAATATGGTAAAATTTATTAATGTTGTGATTCAAAAACTACTACGTCCGGCCACATGCCACCAATTCAGAAAATGTGAATACTAACTGAAATAACTATTAAAATATAAAGTATATATCATATATCTATGTATTTTAATTTTTTCCCCGCTGCAAGAAAAATAAACCTGGACACCCTAATGAGGATCAATAATACTGGCAGCACTGCCTTGTGTATGAATTTTGCTATGATCTTTGAATAATTTTTGTATTATCCTTTATTTCTATATTTTATTCATATAGTTTTGTATAAAGTCATGTATCCCAGTGTAAAGAGAGAAATACCTGAATTTATAAAAGAATATATGGTTTTTTGTGATTGTTTTATTGATATTAATAAGCAAAAATCATGCTGGGTATTAACAAAAAATTTTAAATTTCTAGAATTTTGCCAGAAACAACTTGTTGCCAGCATTGATCTCCATGAAACATGTTTAAGTAAAGTGGCAAATGATTTACAAAATTATAAAGGACCTAGAGGTAAATGGTATGAAACCTCCAGCCTCTTACCACAAATGGCGGAAAATGCACAAAATCAAATTTCTATGGGAAAATACATGTTTCACGCTCTTAATGTTTATAAAATCTATGTTATAATACACTGTTGGGACAAATGCATTGTACTAAATCGTCTGCAGGACTTTAAAGGTTTTGAAATAACTGCACAATATGAAAATGTCCGCAGTTATAAAATTATACATGGTTCTATCAAATTCTGTCCAGTTGTAGAATTTACATTTCAAAACAAAGATTTTTTGAAAACCGATTTTGAATGTAAACAAGTTGCAAGCGAAGAATTGGATGTAGAAGGTAAAAAGTTTGAGATACGTCAATTATTAGCACGCATACGTAGTGCTAAGACTGAGTTACAACTGCATAAATCAATCACTGCACATTCGTTTCACAGCGTACAAAATAATCTAACATTGGGTCAGCCCTTTTTACGCTCTATTAAAATTGAGGAGAAGCTGATATTAAGCCGATGTGGAGATATTTGGAAACGTTTTACAGCACATGATAATTTGATTATAGGCGTACCATTAGTGAATCAATGCTCGGATCCCAGTCTCAGTATTATACGCAATCTAACGCCCGTCATACAAACAACTCAATCTCCGAAAAACTCAATTCAACTGCAGTACCGTTTGTTTCAATTAAAGTTAAAATTCGACCAATTAGATGCTTTAGAAACCTTTCTTGAATGCGAAGATGAACAACTACAGGGAGATATATGGTGTTCTAATGGAGACTTACAAATACTACCGGAATCATTTGCGGTTTTAATAATAAAATTTAAAATATCTCAGATAATTTCTTTAAAAGAAAGCCCACTTATACTAAATTACGAGGTAGTAAGACATTTGGATGTTACAACTGACACAACAAAATCAAGATTTACCATGCTGTTGCAATTGTTTTTACAAAACCTAGATTTCCACAAAATGCTATTTGAGGAACGTTCACAATGTGAACTTAAATTTTTACCTCATACTCTACATCAAGATTTTCTAACAATTGCCACGACATCACAGGAAACAAATTTAAAAATCACCTTCGCCAGTGTTAAGGATTTGGAAGTCTTTGAACATTTTATACAGAAAAATTTAGATTTCACGAAAGTAACACCAACTTTAGATTGCAATCCAGATAGTAGTTATTTCCATCTAGTTTTTTACAATAAAAACCCCTCATCATTATGGTTTGGCAGTCTAATTCTTCGAATGAAAGAAATAGCTGAAGATGACAATGAGCACTGTATAACGACGTGGAAAATTTATTGTCGAAGTTTAGATAAAACATTGCTTTTGATAAAAACATTTCTTAATGATCTTCTGACAGTTAAATGTAACATTCTATATATTACGAATTGCGGTAAAGATACAAAAGCTTCTAAATGTGTAGTCGAATTCGAAAATGTTTTGCGCCAAGAATTACTACAACTTCAAGAAATACTTCGCGTTGCAACAACGAAAACAAACTCGAAACAAACTCAGGAGGAACTTTGTAAACTACAATTAAATTCCGACATTGTAGCTCTTGGTGTAATAGAAAATAAAATAGGCCTATAGTTATAAGAGGAATACAAAGTATTTATACGGCTGTGCCAATATTTATTAACACTATGTTTTTTTTAAGCTAGTATTTGATGTACATATAACGTTATATACATACATACATACATATACGAATATTAGTAGCATATTTTTAAGAATATCATTGAATAATTTTAATATCGAAATAATTAATACTAAAATAATTCTTAAAACGAGTAATATATGTAAATACTTTTTTAATCATAATAAATTTGTTTAGTACTGTATTCACATATTTTATTAAACATATTTACTGGGCTTTAATCAATTCAATTTAAACTTCTCAACATCAGTAGTTAGTAAGCTTAAGTATTGAAGTACATATATATAAAACTAAAAAATTGCGGTCGTGAAATTTTTTAAAATTATTGCAAAATTTTTGATTTTCCTTATTCCGTTTGAAATTTCTACAATTTTCATTTGTCATTTGTATGTAGAGAGATGTGCATGAATACCATTCAAATGACATACCTATTTATTATTTTGTAAAAGTGAAGACTGAGTTATCACTATACATAAACTAAACGAAAGCTGGCATTGCATGATTCACCACAGCAAGTAGTTTGTTACAAAATGCATATAATTGCTTGCTTATTCTGTAAGCTCTTACCATTCACAAAAGCATTGAATCAGTATAAGTGTTATGAATATACGCAGAGGTTTTTGAGTAAATATACACTTTCCTATATTTATTGCAAATTCTTTTTAATTTTATTTGATAGTGCTTAAACATATGTATTATCATAGTGATAGTAATAATGATGTTAGAAAAAATAAGTGCAAATTTCAGCCATTTTTCAGAGGTTAGCAAAACAAATAATGTAATACTTCATGTTCAATATTTTATTATTTAAAGATAAATAATAATTGTTTTTATAAATTATTGTAATTGCTAATAAAACTATATTTTCACTCATATTTGTACACTGGATTCAAGAAAAGCAAATTATTCACATTTTTTGGCCCAATACGGTTACGTTTTTCAGTTATTATGTTACCTCTGGCAGAAAAAACTCGTTCTGAAGCGGCACTGTTTGCAGGTATAGGCAAAATTTTTTGGGCAAACTTATATAACCGAGGGTATTCTTAATTATGACTTTCCCACCACTGCTAACATCAAAATTAACATCAACTCCTATTTTTAGATAGCTATAACGATTTATTTCATCAGATATGCTTTCTGCCATGGACGGATTAAATAAGAAAAATAGTTGGAAATCCTGTGGTGATTCATTATGTATTATTTCGGAAACACAAAACTCTTAAACTTCTATTAATTTACTTTCGTTTAGACAAGAATTGGTAGGTGGATACAAAAAACAAGCCGTATAGTGAGGAACACTTAAATTAGGAATGTACTTTGTTTCCATTTGTCTTAAAATATTTATTTTTAATGCCTTTATTACTTGAATATCAGTATCTCTTTCTTCGCAAATAGTTCTGAGGGTGTTGATTGTTAAGTAAATGTAATTGAATGTGACGTAATTTACACCTTGTAACTTTTGATATTGTATCAACCTTTTCAAAAACTTCAACTAGTGCATCAAGAAGGGATAAGTTGATATCTGAGATTCTATGTGTTTCATTGACTGAGGAAAAAATTTCTTGAATTTTTAAATAATTATTCGAAATTGATTCTAATAAATCAATGGGTCGATTACGGATGGCAACCAAACTGCAGTGGAGTTGACAGTTGCCAAAAACATATTACAGATGGCAACTGATGAGAACGGAAATCTCAATAGAAACAAAAAAAATTATTCTAGATTTAAGAAAAAAGGGTAAATCATATCGCGAAATAGCCAAAATTGTTGGAAGACACCATACTTCGGTGAAAAAATTTGTGGACAAATTGAAAAACTTTAAAAATATTGATAATTTTAAGCGAACAGGTCGTCCAAAAATCGTAGTAAAACGAAATCACCATTCTAGCGCAGTACAAATTGCCAAGGAAATCAGCACTGAGTACAAAAAGTCAGTTAGTAGTAGTACCATAAGACGCATATTGCATTAATACGGATTTTATGGCCGACGTCCAAGAAAGAAACCTTTTATTTCAAAAGTTAATAAAAAGAAGCGAATTGATTATGCTAAAATGTACGGAAATAAGAATTTCAACTTTTGGAAAACAGTTCTATTTACTGATGAAAGTAAGTTTGAAATTTTCGGCGGTGAAAAACACAGGAAAATTTGGAGAAAAAAGAACGAGGAGTTAGCAAAACAAAACATACAAAGCACAGTCATTGAAACGACAATGAATGCACAAGACTATGTACGCATTTTAGCAAAGAATGTTCCACCAAGCGTCGCTAAATTGGGTTTGCCTGGGCATTGGAAATTTCAACAAGACAATGATCCCAAGCATACATCCCGTTTAGCGAAAGAATGGCTCATATACAGAACACCCAGTCAACTTATTTATCTACCACAGTTCCCAGATCTCAATCCAATCGAGAATATAAGGGATTATTTAGACCGCAAGATACGTACTAGAAACATTACTAGTAAAGCTACCCTGAAAGAAGCGTTGACCGAAGAATGGGAAAAAATTCCAACCGAATATACCAGAAAGCTGATAGAGTCTATGCCAAATAGAATAAAGTGCGTAAAAAAGGCCAAGGGTGGACAAACAAAATATTAATATTCTAGTAGCAAACAATTTTCTTCGTTTCGTTGTAGTAAATATACAGGTGTATACTGACTTTTGAGGTGATAATTGCCGACATTTTTTGAATAAAGTACAAAAACAAGTATTGTTGTTGAACTTAAATTGTTTTTTATATTTAAATGTTTAAAAAAATGAATAACTTTTTATGTTTTTGTAAAGAAAATTCATACACCTACATGATGTTTTATTTTTATTATCTGTAGAAAACATAACCCTTTAATGGTGTTTACTCAGTTTTGACGCTCATAGAATATACCTATTATAAATGTCAATTTAAGCGTTTTTAAATTAAGTCCGTTTTTAGTATTTCTGATTTAGAGAGTTAAATGATTTACTTTTAATCAATTAATTGTATCGTTAAAAAATTGGTTAAATTGATCTTTTTCACAAACATCAATTTGTTTAATTCACAAATATCTGGCAACGCTATTATTCATTTACATTACTATTGTGAATTGTTTTTAGTATTTGTAAACAAAATTAAGAATTGTTTTGTTTAATAATCATTAAATAATAATAGATAAATAAATAAATAATATGGATAAAGCTGAAACCGTTCAACCGACTGGTAATGCACGACGTAAAATCTTAAGTGTAGCAGTTTCACAAATTTTAACGGAAAAGGGTTTCGATAGCGTGGACAAAGAATGCTTAGAGACGCTGACAGAAATGCTTCAGAGTAGTAAGTTGAAGCCTTCCCATGTAGATTTCTTTTTAATTAACACAAAACTATAAAAATAAGTATGTTGAATATATTTAGTGCTAGTTGAAGTTGGACAATCCGCTAGAAGCTATTGTGAACTGTCCGGACGTACAATACCCGTAATAGGCGATGTTGTCGTTTCTTTGGTAAATATGGGAATATCACTGCAAGGCATTGAGGAATTTGCCAAAAGGGAAGGAAGGCAACTAATAACAATGCCCGCACAACAGCAGCAGCAAAAGCAATTGAACCTTCTGCAAGCAGGGACTAAATCGCAACATCCTGCACACATTTTACCTTATTTGCCTCTTTTTCCAGATCCACATGCATATGTGCGGACACCGGTAACTAATCTTTGAGTCTTTAGTAAAATCATAATCATTACAAATATTTAACATCGTTATAGACACATAAACAACCCGTAACAGAGTATGAAGCTATACGGGAAAAGGCCGCCACCCAGAAAAGGGATATAGAAAAGGCATTGACAAAGTTTTTGGCAAAAACTACAGAAACTCATAGTCTTTTCGATACAGAAGATAATATGTTTCCATGTATGCAAATCATATTAAATATTTGATGCATTTAAACAAAATATGTATATGTATATTTATTTTCAGTAATAGCCTGTAAACCAGCATTTCCTCCATATTTAGCTGCTTTAAATCCAACCGATCAAGTTTTTGATTTTGAAGAACTGGAGTATCATTATTTAGTGGCCAATCGCACCGAAGATTGTAAAGGTAAGTGTTCAGAAATATTGGATTTCGTTTTTTACATTTTATTGAAATTCCGTAGATGACGAGGAAAATGAAAGTAGCAATGAAGAAGAAAGCCCTGGCAATGAAGGCGTTGGAATTAATAACAGCAGTAATGGTCCTGGAGTAGAAGAGTCGGAAAAGAAATCAGAAAAGACTGAGAAAGATACCAAGCTTGAAAATGACATTAAACCAAATTCAAGCACAAATAAGGCCATTCTAGAAAATCCAAATATTGATAATCCATATTTAAGAGCTGCTACATTACCCAAACGTGCAAAACCAGACCCCGTTTTGTTGGGAGCTGCCGCTAGCAATTCCTAATTACCAACTATAAACATACAGAATATTTTATATGTATATATGTTTATAAACATACCTTAGAAGAGGATACAAAATAAAATAATATTTATACCGAAACCTTTTTTCGAAATGCGATTTTCCACATGTATCCCAAATAAGAACTTATGGATAGATGGACTCTAGCCTCCCAATGGTGTAGTAAGGGTTTTTACGGACGGATCCAGGAGGGGAAATAGAGTTGGTGGTGGTTTCTTCGTTGAAGAATTTAGGATCGAATTATATTTTAGGCTTCCAGGTTCCTGCTCCAGGGCAAATATATTGCTGATGATTTGGCCAGGAAGGGTGCAATGCTGACTGAAGAGGCGGTTGACCCCTTTACTGGCATCACCATTACAGGGCTGAAAATACTTGTTAAAAATGAAATGTTTAGACATGCTCAATAAAAGTGGTCGAACGAAACCTACATTCCATTGCATATTTTATGTGGGAAGGACGAATACATTGCTTAGTTTTCATCGTAACCTAATAAGGCTTACTGTCTCTATAAAGAGCACACGCCAGAAGACTAGGTCTACAGTACAATGATTACTGTAGAAGCTGTCATAACGAGATAATTATCTTCTCTCTCAATGTTCGAGCCTATCAAAAAAAGGGCTTATCATGTTTAGGGGAGCTATCGAGGTTAAATCCAAAATGTATCTATACTTTCGCCAAGGAATCTGGATGGTTCGAGATGGAAACAACCAATGCCGAGTAATCTACGGGTTGTCTACCAATTGGGTAACACAATGGGATCAACATGATGAACCCAAGTGAGCTGTTTTCCAAGAACGGCTGCTCATGGAACCTAACCTAACCTTGTCTATTGTTTGGCATCATTTCACGTTTTCCAAAATTGTAAAAATAAAACAAACAATTTTCAAGTTTTATTAGAGATAAATATCTCTTATTTTGTAGAAAAATATTACCTTGTTGAAATATTTTTCGAAGAAGTAGATCAAAATCAATAATACTAAAAGAACAAATATAACTTTTTTAAGAACCCTTTAACGGTTTACTTGCTAGAATTTATGTTCTCTCCACTAATGTAAAGTACTTAAAACAATGTTACATACAAATTGAAGCAATAACATTCACAAAAATATTATACATATCGCACCTGTTCAACAAAAGGGTAGTAACTCAAAATTTTCTATTTTTCAGTAGAGGCAAAAAACTGTTTATGTCAATGTTAAAGGTATATTATACAAAAAAAGCCATGTCATCGGTATTTTTAACGAAAGAGTAGTTAAAATAATGGGAGATTTTTACAGTGAGTAGAGTATATATAATGATCTATATATCGTTCTTTTTTAATAAAAAGTGAAAATTTCAAAATTTTGAGGTTATACCCTTTTGTTGAACAGGTGCGATATGTAATTCAAAACAAAACTAACCTAAACATTTATGTTTGTTGTTGTTACCTGCGAAAAATCTTTGACCATGATTTCATAGAGACAACACCAGCGTAAATACAAATTTTATTTTCAATCAATCGATACAGCGCCGGTTGTAAATTGGGCAATAGTTTATAGGAAATATGTAAGTCTATAAAACGAATGTATATTGTTACTTTTAAAAGCATTGGTTTATTTCTTATAAACAAACAGGGTTCTTTAAAGTTGTAAATAAAAGCGCCAAGTAGGTTAAAAATTATCAGTAAATCAGAGTTATGTGCCGATTATGTATAGCAATAAAACTTGTGGCAACGCAACTAACATGAAAGTTGTTATTATGTAACCCGGCATTTACACATGCAAGTGCAACTTCGAAAAACTCAATACACTCACATTTTTTCACTTGCAGAGCTAGTCGAGTTTTTCGAATAAGTTTTCGTATATAATACGTACACAGCACTCGCATGCAAGTACTAGCATGTGTAAAGGCAGGGTAAGGCAACTTCAAGCCTTTTTTTCGAGTAGAAAACGAATATTTATCCGCCCAATAATGAATAAAAAATCCGCGGGAGTTATTTTCCCTTTTTATTTTTTTAACATCGAATTTGGATAGTAAAAATGGAAAAAGGCAAAAAATTCCGCGGAATTCTTATTCATGATTGGGCGGATAAATATTCGTTTTAAAAATACAAAAAATTTAAAAAAATTACTAACATTTAAAATTTACCACTTTAAATAAAATCAAAGCAACCACAGATTAGATTAGATTGTTTATTTATTTCGATAATACTCAATTTTATATATGTACATTTGCCTTAGAAGGTAAAGAGTTTAGGGCTAATGCTCCTTTTCTACTTAATGATAAGCTATGAATTCTAATATATACAGATGAATTATTATTTGAATTGAAGGAGAAAAATGTTCAAAAACCTATTTGAAAGAAAAAAAAAATAATAATAAAACAATAAAACTATACTACTGGTAAAATTACATTTAATGAAGTTCATTAATGTGTGCGTGCTGAAAGGTTGAGCATCTGCTATTGAAGTTTGTGGTCAATCTGACTAGTCTATCTTGGACAAGTTCGAAGTCAGCAAGATCATGTAGACGACGACTGGAGTAATGCCATGGAAGATTGAATAGCAACCACAGATGTTGCCGCCAAAACCTATTTTATTATAACTTAAAATTTAATTTTATTAATTGCACTTCATTAATTTAAGATTATTTATTTGCAATTTATATTTTTATTATTAAATTTCGGGGTTATATATGTGTTTCCCTTTATTTTCTTAAATCGAACCACTTTAATTTACTTTGTAAATTATTTTTTTTTACATATGTATGTGCACGTAAAAGAGTGTAATCATGTGGCAGATTTTGATAATGTTAAAATATTAGATATAGAAAGGAAGGAAAACAAAAGGTAAACTCTCCAGTGTGAGTTTACGCATACAACAAAAAATAAAAACAACAATGAACACGAAAGAAGACAAAGACAACACGAAACTTCAATACTCCTTTGCAAAACTTGAGTTAAGTTTTGTGGTCGTTTATTGTATATTATATTTTTATTAATTATTTGATTATTTATACCAAAATTCTGTTCGTGATGTCCCGTTTTTTAGTATTTTAGTAACTAATTAATAATAAAAATTAATATCCAATGATAAAAAACATTAAAGCTGTAAGTAAAACTATATAATAAGTTAATAAGTTAAAGCTGTGTAATAATAAATATAAATTTTGTCACTAGATTATTTAGAACGAGACCCCTGAAGAAGTTAGAATAAAACTAACGAAACGTTGGGTAAATAAAATAAAAAATAAAAATCGAACAAGTTTTTTATTTACGTTTGGAAACAAACATTTGACCAAATTAGCCTGAAGGAAACTCCTTAAAAATTATAATAATTATAAACATTGGTCACAAAAACAAATTAATTAAATAGATTTTCGGTTGCCATGTTCGGCAACTAAAGTTAACACGTGACAGTTGCCATCTGTAATATATTTTTGACAACTGTCAACTCCACTAATGTTCGGTTGCCATCCGTAATCGACCCATTAGATTTATTTCATTATTTGTTATCATCCTTGATACTCAATCAAGATTCACAATCAACTTGCTGACTCTATAACATATGTATGTATTAGCCTATATTGTGTACAATTTTCTTTCTAATTGTCTGCTGCAATTTAATAAACGATCCTAGAAACTTTGTTTTAACTTTTGTAAGATTTTTATTACCCCTCGATGATCACAATTGGGACCGTCACGAGACTCGTTTATTTCTTCGTGGTGCTAATTAGATTGGTCTCCCATATATGGTATAACAAAATGTTATCAACTTTCGACGGATATTTTATTGTGGATTTTCTGACATCTTCTGTAATCGGTATTATATACATATGTAGGCTAGTATTGGGACAATTATTTGTGCCACAGACCAATCTTAACTGGAATCTAAATGCTATAGTTGAACATTGAGGACTCATTCTATTCCTTATTCTTATGTGCACGCTTGTACGGTTTTCTTGGGAGCGCATTGTCTTTGTCATGTTTCTTAGCTTTCCCGTGCTCGATGCTGAAGTCATAGCCCTGAAGTCGCTTAATTGGCTAACGGCAGAATGAAAGACACTCAGACATTCCCACGACAGCCGGTTCTACGCACCGGAATAGGTTTTTGTAAAATTTTCTCCTTCACATTAGTAAATATGTATGTACTTGTAAAGTATGTATGTATATATTGTTACGAAATTGTATTTAAATTTAACGGCCGGTATAAACAGTATGTTTATCAACATACAACATATTTAACAACATACGGCATGCTTATGTTAATTAAGCAACCACCCCGTAAAACTGTGCATACTTTTAGGTTGACAAATTTTCAATGACTTTTATTTAGAAAAAAATCTTAATATTGTATGGCATCTTTGTTTAGTACTCTGTGAATAGCGCAGCACTACAGCCAACTTATAAATGCAAATATTTTCAAATTCAGTTTGACACTTAACGAATAAGTACATTTTGCAGCAAACTATACATGTATTGTAATTGCAAAAAGAAATGTTTTCTAAGTTGGAGGATAATTAAAAAATAATTGGGCATAAAGCAATTCACAGGAAATATATTTGACTGGAAACAAGGAGTAGCAAACTGTGGCTGACTTCATTAATGCAGTTTGCAATGCAACACAGTAAAGAAATATGTTTTCAAGGCAAATCACAATACTTTATGGCAACACTTCTTTGTCAAATAATGAAATGAATTTTAGTGCATTTATGAACGAGCAAACTTATATTTTCCTTGTGTGATTAAATATAACCTTTTGCAAAATTTAATTAAATCCGCCATTTCTACCACAAATTAACTTGTTTTTATGTATTTTTAGTTTTGCCGTCAAGAAAAATTTAAATGTCAAATGTACCACATTGTATAAATATTAAACTCAGCATGGCAACAAGTGTTTGTAATTATACGTGTGGTGGCGGCAAAAAAGATCAAATCTATGAATTTCCAAAGCTTACTGCAATTATAAGACAACTAAACTATGAGTTCCACAATTATAAGTATACAGTTTATCGTTGTGCAGCAAAATTTGTGTCATTACAAAAAATCTTTTTTAGTAAGTAAAAATATATGTACATAGGATTTATGATTTATTAAATTATTGTGCTTTAACAGCTAGCAATATCCCATATAAACTAGTATTGGCTGTTATGGAACGACATGGCATACGTGATGGGGATATCAATCTAATGGTACCACCTTTCCAATTAACCTCTCTTATACATGACGTATATTACGCATGTGAAAAGTTGGGTCATTTCACCAAGTTACCATCATATACTTTGGAATCTGCTACAGCAATTCTTTCCAATTTCTTTTGGAATATTTATGATCCGTAAGTCTCCTTAGAAATAATACAAAATAATTGATTATTAAATGAAAAATTTTATATTTGTAGACATCGTCGTCATTCAATATCATTGCTGGAGATCAAAATTACTTTTCTATTGCTGTGTAAATTATATGCTACCGATCAAATGATTCCAGAATTTTACAATTTACTAAATCACAAAGAGACAAAGTCTGTACCTAAATTGAATTTTGAATATTTATTAAATATTTTGGCTAAAATATTTTCTTATATTGGGGAAGGAACTGCATATGGATCGCAAAATATATCCTTTGTTATGGATGAGTGTTATGCTAGAGTGAGTATTACTACAAATTAATTGAAATATTTAAGCAGCTTAATAATATGAAATAAAATAATAAAAAATATATTTTCAGATTCATAACTTATCTGGACTTACCGATTACCAATTCCACTCCCTATGGACAACAAAAACTCGTTTTCTAATCTATGCAAATTTAGTAGCACTAATAAAACGGATAGACGATACCAAGAAACTTATCCATCTAAATGTTTGTGCTTCCTGTCATATAGAAAAAATAACCGGAATAAGATTCAAGTGTCAGTCCTGCAAAGATCTATCATTGTGTTTGAAATGTTTTGCCACCGGTTATACCGCCAATAAACATATTGCGGGTCATAAAATGTATGAAGTTTTCACTGAGGTATATAAATATTTTATTACTGACAAAAAAAAAATATGTATACCTAATTAATATTTGAAATAAACTTCATTTTCCAGGATTTACCAACAAAAAACTTTTCACATTATTTTGCGAAACTGTGTACTGTATTGTTTTGCAATTCCAAGACGTTTAACGAAGAAGAATCTAAAGGATTTTGTAATGCGAATGAAACAGTAACACATAATGACACTGAATTAATAACAATAGCCAACAATCGAACTTCGAATGCGTCTACGGTTAGTGTTAAAGCAGCAGCAGCAACTGCTGTGCAAAACTCAAGGCAATCCCAATCACCAAGTGACAAGATACAAAGCTCAAATATACAAAAAATAGATTGTAAGTTAATGGTACTATTTAATAAAAGTATGTAGGTATAGGTATTAATTTATTGTTATATTTTAGCATCATTGTCCTGTTTGACTACAACTGCTGTAAATGCGTTAAATATTTCTGGAAAACTGCAATTAATTATAGACAAACTATTGCATCAAAATGAGTATGACTTAAAAAAAAATAACTATAATCATTGTTGTAATATATTTTTATTATGGCCTTAGAAAATTAGAACTTCAATTGAAGTGTGTGCAAACATCAACCCAAGACGAAATCTCGAGATTCCTAAATGATCATCAGCAATTTTTAATGAATATTATAACAGAAATGCGCAACTTTTCGGTAATTTCAAACACAAATTTATTTTACATGAGTGTATAAAAAACGTAATTAATTTTTAACAGCAAACCTCCTCAGTTACAATGGGCTCATATCCAACGTCTAGCACGCCAAATCGTTTCAATTTAGTCAAAACTTCAACAGGCTTAGATAATTTTAGTGCCGTTCTTAATCAACAAACTAATATAGACACTATAAATCATCACACACTAAACAATAAAGACAATCTAACACATTCAAGTAAGTAAATTATTGCTTAAAAATAATAATGTAAGAAAAATAATGAATTACATTTAATTATATAGTAAATGGCGCCGATATTAATCGCAGTTATTTGGATGCAAATAAATCGGATTACTCTATAAACGATTTGAGTTTGTGGTTTAATCAAAAACGTTTATCCTCCTCAACATCACCTCCTAATCATTCATCACATCCACCATCATTAACATCACCTCCCCAAACTTTGGGTGTACTTGCTGAAGTTCCCTCTCAAGATGAACTTAATTGTTATGGCAATGACGAAGACGTCGTCTTAAAAATACGTACTCGTGAAACTGAAATGACAAATTTTAAACTTTTATTGCATAAAGTAAAAGAAATTGTCGAAGATTCTTATAGTGACAATACGGAATTATCCGAAGCTACACAAAATTTGGAAAATGTCTTAGACTCTATTATTAAAACGGAAGAAGGCAGAAGGAAGAGTCTTAATTGATTATATATGTCCTTGCTGTTGTTATATTCTGTTTGCAATTATTTTCTTTTTATCAAGCTTTAACATAAACCATTCTGTTTTTATGATGATTTTATCATTCCAGATTATTTTTAATTTTCTATATGATATAAAAAAATATTTTATACATTTCACATATTTACTAATAAATTTATATCATAACAATTTTATTAATTTTATGGGTACAAAAATCTATGTCAACAATCAACGTAAATATGTATATAACGGGAAGAATACTGAAGGGTTATTGTGTATTTCGATTTCAATATATTTCGAAGCCAATCTGGTACACCCAGGTTGGTGGAATGTAACAAAACCAATTATTACAAATGGTTGTAACGTTAGCGGCGAGGTGTCTGTAGATTTCTCTCCAAAGCCGTTCAGCTCCGAACCGCAAAAGAGGTGCTACTGCGAAGAAAGCGACTAAGTCGCTGCAAGTAGTAGTTTCCCAGGTGCTTTCTGTGCAGTCAGGGACACTAAAAGAATCCTCCTGTCCCGACGCTGCACCACCCATTGCTAATCTCTGCAATAGTAGTTTGCGGCACAAAAACCCTGACAGATGGGCTGCAACCAAGAGGCGCTTTAGATTTATTGAGGCTTGTGGTCATAAAAAAACCTCCCGCTGAACCAACAGTGATACCTAAACGCCAACGTTCAGAGAAGGAAGCGGCAGTCAAAAGCCAGCAACCAAACAGGCGCTGAAGTCCAAATTGATTAACCCTAAGGGTATCAATTGGATCTTTTCTGCTGTTGTAAATTATTTTCTATGGAGTATTGGTGTGGTGGAATGAACTGAAGAATTCCGCACGAATAGAAACTAATCGTTAGATGGACTCCATCACCCGGAAGGAGTAATAAAGGGTTTATACTGACGGCTCCAGGAGGGGAAATAGAGTTGGTGGTGGAATCTTCACTGAGGAATTTAGGATTAAATCCTATTTCAGGCTTCCGGATTTCTGCTCTTCAAGCAGAGATCTCTGCCATAAAGCGTGCTGCAAATTGGCTGAGGTATTATCGGATATCTTGAAATATATGTATGTATGTGTATTTACTCATAGCAAAGCGACCGTTAAAAGCATAGCAGGTGTCTATTCGGCATATAGGTTAACCGCAGAATGTTAGGTGTCTATAAACGAGATAGCGAAACAATCTAGGATAACTCTAATATGTGTACCTAGACAAAGTACAATACAGGGCAACTATATTACTGAAGAATTGGCCAGAAGAGGAACAATGATGACCGAGGAGGCCATTGCCCCCTTCACTGGTATTACTATTTCTAGTCTAAAAATATATGTATACTCAGAAAGAATTTGTTCTATCGCGATTTCAATTTAGGACGTATTTGATAAAGACAGGACGAATTAGATTCCGTCGTGACAAAACAAAGCTTATTGTTTCTGTATCTACAAGGCACTGTACTTTTGGAATAAACGCCAGAAGACTACGTCTACTAATGAGTACAATTGTCTAATAATGAGTATAATGATTACGTCCGAATACTCATCTTTTATGCAAATGCCTAATGGGCCTATCAATAATGATAAATGAATCTGGATGGTTTGAAATGGAAACAACCAGTGTTGAGTGATCGACCAGTAGTTTACCAAAAGGGTAACACAATGGGATCAACTTAATAGACCCAAGTGAGCCGTTTGTGAGAACGGTAGCTCATGGAACCTAACATAAACTACCATTGCACTCAAACGTTATTAGAAACATGTTTATTAGAGCGTAGTTTCATAGAATCCATTTTTATTTAACTTCATCCAATGGGTCAAAGCCTTCTTTGTATTCATAATTATTATGTCTATGTCTATAAAGAACACAAACTACCATATAGGTCAAAATCCTTCGACCTGAAAAGATCCCTCAGGTCATCAAAAACATCAAAAAATTTATAATTAGGTCTCAATTGATCAAACACTGGACATTTAAAAATAAGATGATCATTAGTTTCTGGAACTTTACAACACCGACACATTTTTATATAAATATTAAAAGTGACCTAATTGCTTGAAAAAACAATTTATAGAATATAAAAAAAAGGTCGAATAAAAGAACTAAATAAATAAAAATAAAATATAATAATTTTAATGTACAAATATTTTACAAATTATAAACGGAAAACGTTAAGAAGTTTAACAATTTATTTGAAATTTCGAATTTTGTCCAAGGTAGGAATATTTAAAAAATAAATCTTGGTTCGATGTTTCTGGCCTTTTACGGGGTCCGCTATATCCTAAGTTGCCGCGTCAAAATGGGGAAGTACGAAAAGGGGACCATTACGCAATGCTTCAATTGCAACGATTTGGCCATGTCTCAACTAATTGTAGGATGCCGTATAGATGCATCAAGTGTGGTGGACCTCATGGACCAGGCAAGTGTGACATACTTGCTAAAGGGGAGAATATACAGAAAAATTTAGTGACTGGTCAGGCAAATAGGAAGGTAGGGCTACCGGTATGATGTGTTAACTGTGGCGTCGAAGGACACGTTGCTAGCTCTAGAGAATGTCCTCGTAGGATTGAACTTCTTCGAAAAATTGAGGCTTAAAGATCTCACAAAGGTAGACTGGCTTAAAGCGCTTTCCTTCTAGGGGACTGGTTGCTCCTGATTTATCTTCTGCGGCAGCGTCCAACTTGCCCGGGAAGTTTCCTAACGTAATTCCCCCAAACAAGTTTTCTGTAGTGCCATCAACCAGCACTGAACCAAATCTCAATAGCGCGCTAGCACAATTTGAGATTCTTGATAGTGATTGCAAACGATTCTTTGGAGGAGGTTTGTTGAGTTGCCTTGTTAAGATCGGGGGATTTGCTTATACGTATCGTGGACTAAAGGATGACGAAGGTAAATCTAGGGCTCTGCTAGGTTTACTAATGATACTTCAACATAATGGCTGAGACTATATAATGTATTTTCTGCGAGAGAGAAAGTCTTGTCGAGGGATGTATTGAGAGTGTGGGGTATCGCAAAAAGATGTGCTTACATTTAGTGAAGCTGGTCTTCTCTACAAGGGTGCAAAACTCCTATTTCATAGGTGTTGTGTACAACACCTATTTCTATTGTAAATACAAGGTGGCGCAAAAGTAATCCTCCTATCAGAAAATGCTATAAATTTTGCGATTGGCCCCTAATGTGAGTTCTGTTTTGATATTTGTGTAGTAAACACATGCGAAATACACGTTAATAAACAATGTTACGCTACACGCTCCAGAACGCGGAATATTGCTGACTATTTATTTGACCAATAATCGGTCGGTGACTTTTTAAAAAATAATCATGAGTGATGAGACCCATTTCCATCTTAGCGGGTACGTAAATAAACAAAATTTACGCTTCTGGTGTGCTGTTTTCGCTGGAGGAGTCATCGGACTTTTTTTCTTCGAAGACGTCGCGGGCCAAACGGTTACTGTGAATGGTGAGCGCTACAGAGCAATGATCAACGAGTTCTTTTTGCCGCAACTTGATGAATTGGGATTGAAAACATGTGGTTCCAACAGGTCGGTGCAACGGCACACACTGCACGTGCCACAACCGATATGCTGAAGGATGCATTTCCCGGGCGCCTAATCTCCCGTTTTGGCGATTTGCACTGGCCAGCAAGATCGCCTGATTTGACCGCTCCAGACTTCTTTTTGAAGTCGCGGGTTTATGTCAACAAGCCTCAGATTCTTGCAGCTCTTAAAGACAATATCCGTCAAGAATGTGAGGACTTATCGCCGGAAGTTTTGGCCAAAGTGATGGAAAATGCCATAAAAAGGGCTCAAATGACAATCAACTGTGGCGGCGGCTATTTACATGACATCATATTCTCGACTTGATGTAAAAAAAATTAAAAGACCAAATAAAAATAATCCACAAGAAGAATCAAAGTTTTTCATTTTTTTTTAATTACAGCCAAAAAACATCGGAAGTTTACTTTTGCGCCACCTTGTATTTTCTTCCTTCTGTAAATATTTTAGTTTTAAGATTAATTTAAGTATATTATAAGATTAGTATTTAAATAAAACTGAGCATTTTTCGGAGCATTTGAAAACAATTGAATAAATATAAATGTATAGTTTAAATAATAGATTTAATGATAGAACCATTCACATTTAACAAAAATTTGTTGATAAGTCCTTGAAAAATACAATAGTATGTAAGGAAATATATATGTACATATAAATATTGTTAGTTTTAAACAAACTTGTAAAAAAAAAATGGGAATATTTTTTATTATTGTTTATTTGACCTTTTTTTATTAATTATTTAAGCTTTAAGTCTTTTTTATAAAAAAATTTAATTTTATTTTAATATTTCGCTACTCTTTAAGTAGCTTCTTCAGGAGAAAAATTTTATAATTTTATAAATTTCAAAAAATATTTGTCATAGGAAAAAAAGGATATGAAAACTTTAACATAACAAAATATTAAAACAATTTATAACAAGTAGAAAATATTACAATATTTGTAAGTTGTGTTATTTTTATACCCTTCACCTTCATTAGAAGGGTATATGTATATAAGTTTGTCATTCCGTTTGTAATTTCCACAATATATTTTTCCGACCCTATAAAGTACATATGTATATTCTGGATACTTATAGATAGCAGAGTCTATTAAGCCATGTTCGTCTGTCTGTCTGTTGAAATCAATTTTCTGAAGTCCCCAGATATCTTCGGGATCCAAATCTTCAATAATTCTGTCAGACATGCTAGTTAAAATCAGCAAAATCCGTCAAAAATAACGGAGATATAGCAAAAATCCGAGACAACCTCTGAAAATTTCATCAAAAAAACTATCAAACAATTACATAATATATATATGTATGTATGTATGTATATAATCACCCCTATCGTGAATAAAAATTCCACATGAAATTTGTTCCCTTTTCACACTTTTTCTATTAAGAAAGAATAAAAGGGAACAAATTTAATGTGGAATTTTTATTCACGATAGGGGTGAATATAATTATGCATCCACAAGAAATATGAAGAGGTGAAGGGTATATAAGATTCGGCATAGCCGAATATAGGCGCTCTTACTTGTTTATGTATTAAATGTTTGTAAATCTGTGCTACATTTTCAGTATCTGCTTTGTAGTTGATCCTTTTAGTTGTAGCTACATTAATTATCTGTAACATCTTTAACATATAACGACGTTTGTAGTTATTTTCAGTGTTTAATACCGATACATTTTCAAAGTTGGGATAGTGATTTAATTTACTACAATGAGAAGATAACGCAGTTTTTTGTAAAGTAATATTGTCTCTATATCTGATTTATGTCCAGCAATTCTAGTTTTTAGTTTATTTTTCGTGGTACCTCCTATAAACTTTATTACAATTTTCTTTATCATTTCCGTCACAAGGTATTTTGTATACAACATTTGACATGTTCCATTTTATCTTTTATTTTACTAAATAATTTATCTAATGTGTTATAAGTCTTGTAAGCCATTCCATATTTATCAGTATCGAAAATTTTTGATCTCCTCAATCGATCTGATATATCCGGAATATAAGTTATTGATTTGTAAATTTTCGGTTCTATCGTGTTTCTTGTATTGTTTTTATTTTTGTGCTTATGTACATATATTGACTTATTAATTTATAAATTAGCTGAACTGGGAAATTATTGTCTTCTAATATATTCCTTGTTCTTCTTATGAAATTCCTTGTCACTTATAGTTAATATTCTTTCAATTAAATTTTTAGCTGTATTAATAATAATATGTTTACTATGTTTAGAATTAATTATTCTTCCTGAAGCTGTTGCAATCTATTACTAAATTCTTTCCTCTTCTTATCAATAATGTATCTAAATATAAAAGTTTCCAATCATATTCTGTTTCTATTGTACAATTAATACATATATGTATATAATCAGTCTTATTCAGAAAAAATTAAAGTAGACTTCAAGTGTACTTTAAGAAAATTTTGTCTTAAAGCACACTTCAAACCTACTTTATTTTTTATGAATACGGCAGAATGTCTTTAACATGTTATAATTGGCATGTTCTGAAATAATACAAAATGAATCATCTACATATTTGGTTGTTGTTGTAACAGTAGTAATTGCTAAGTTGGCAGCCCTTGGCCGAGTGATCTCGGGTCATTCCGGTGCGTAGAACCGGCTGTCGGGGGAATTTCTATATACATATTTGGTCATTACTCTTGGTTTTACACTTAATATTTTTTGGAATATTAAACTTGAATAAAATTGGTTCGATCTTTCCAAATAAATATTTTCTGACTTCGTTAATCCGTTATCAAGTAGAAGGTGCAAATACTTTTCTGTTATAAAATATATGAACTCATGTAATGATACAAAATTGCAGTTTGAACTTAACGATTTTAACAACTGCATTTAACATACTACATAGGCTTCAACTTATAAACGTGGCCAACTTTGTCGTGGAAAAGGGCAGAGCAGAACAAAAAGTATTTCAATCTCATTCTCGAACTATAATATTCTAGAAGATAGCGATGATATATAAATAGTCGCAGCAAGAGCATGACCCAAATTATCGTAAGCAGTTATTGAGTAACATCAAAGCATATTACCGTATACATTCGCATGGCAGGAGGTTCTACGCACCGAAATGACCCGAGATCACACAACCAAAGGCTGTTAACTCAGCAACCCACTTTTTTACAATTTCATATGCATATGTACATATGAATGAAAAACAAATTTCTGCCAAAGATACCCTACAGCACATTATAGATCATTTGTAATCACTTCGAATTATATCGTTCCGTACAGTATTTGTCTTACTTTGACATTTTGGATTGTTGGTTGTACGAATTGCCCTAATCGCTAATTGCGCTAATAAATATAAATTAAATAAATATTAAACCGTTAATGTGTTAACTAAATCATGTTTTATATTCATTTTATTTCATTTTTTTAAATCGTTACGATTCTTACAAAATAAAGTCCATTATATTACTAGAAATATAATTAGAACGCTTAGAAAAAAACATGTTTGTATTACTGTCAAAAAAGAAAATAAAAATAAATTAAAGTACTTTATATCTTCCCTTATTGAAGACGTGATGGGCTGAACTAAGTTTAAGCAACTCTTCCTTGATAAGACGGGTTATTTCCCGTTTCGCTTTTTGTACGGCCAGTTCACTGCAGCTTTCTATGGCCAAGTAGAGTTTGCGCTCACCTTCGGGAGGATTTTTACCAGTTGGTACATAGGTGCCGCGCACCGTAAGACCAGCTTCCGAATATTCGGATATTTGAGCCAAAGCTTCTTTGGAAGTAACTTTCCAACGAGCTTGTTGGGGGAAATCATTAATTTCGAGTTCTTCTTCATATTTTGTGAATGAATTGGGTTGATTTGGAAGAAGTCCAGATATGGTAGCACTTTCCTCTTCGTCTTTGGGTTGATAATTAAGTTTATTGTTCAGTTTGGCAGCCAACTGTTCCACTACGGAACGGGCAGAAATCATTGGCTGTCCAGTTGCGGTGCCCTTGAGTATAGCATCGGCAGCCACTTGAGTGCTAATCTTACCATCGACTCCTAAATTTTTATTGGAGCTGATCTTTGATGCCAGACGTTTAGCCAATTCCAGCTTATCAGAGCCCATACCCCCAGTAACTGGTATCGTAGTGACAGAAGCTGCTGGAGCAGTGGCAGCTGCATTGACCGTACTGCCCACCGTAGGGGTGGCTACCATAGTAACTGCAGGAGTGGGTATGGAAGTATCCTTGACGGTGCGTTTTGCTGCAAACAGTTGTTCAATTTGCTGATCAATATCTTGTTCGATATCCTCTTCATCATCTGAATCAGCAAGACCCAGAGCAGCTTTCTGCAGTTTTTTGCTTTCCTTGGCGGCATTCGCTTCTTGCTCATCGAATTTAAAACCTTTGCCACTAAAACCACCACCAGTATGAACTTTCTTTCCTTCAGCTTCCTGAGCATTTTTATAATCATTCCACAATTTTTGCAAGTCTTCGGGTACTGTGGATTCAGCAAGTTCCAATGCTCTTATAATGTCACCAGCATAACGGCCTTGCTCGTGGGTGAGAAAAGTCCATGCACTTCCCTTTTTTCCGGCACGGCCTGTTCGACCACATCTGCAAAGAAATATTTTTTTTTAATTGTTGAAAAACTTGATAAAAAGATGCCATTTATGGGCTATAATAAACTTACCTATGAACATAATCTTCATAGTGATTGGGTACATCATAATTAACAACTAAAATTAAATCCTTCACATCTAAACCACGAGCTGCAACAGATGTAGCTATCAGTAAACGCACCTTACCAGATTTAAAGTCTAGAATTGTCGAATCTCTATCGAACTGATCAATGCCTCCGTGCAGACTCATGCAGGGATACGAAGCCTTCATTAGATCGCGCAAAAGTATATCGGCATTCTCTTGTTTATCAACAAAAACTATAATACTACCCTTTTCCTGATATATACCTAATAGTTCTAAAAGTTTAAAGAATTTAGCATCATCCTCCATTATGGCAACATGCTGTTCGACATCTTTGCACACTATTGACCGGGCGCCAACAATTACTTCTATCGGTTTCTTTAGAATGCGACGTGCCAAAGCTTCCATTTGACGAGGGAATGTGGCACTAAACATAACCGTCTGCCGATCTGGTCGCACATTATCTATGATGCGCATCACTTGCGGTTCAAACCCCATATCGAACATACGATCCGCTTCGTCCAAAACTATATATGTAACACGTTTTAAATTAGTTACACGTCCCGAATTAGCGGCCAACATGTCTATCATACGGCCCGGAGTGCATACAATTATTTCGGCGCCCCTTTTTAACTCAGCGATCTGCTCCGAGATACCAGTACCGCCATAGACACATACCGCTCGTAAATTTAAACTCTTTGCAAATTTCCTAATATCTTTGCCAATTTGCATACATAATTCACGGGTAGGAGCCATTATTATCGAAATTGGTCCATCTCCGTCTTCTAATGGAGGTTGATCCAAAATGTGCCTAAACATTGGTAAAATGAATGCTAGCGTTTTACCACTGCCTGTTTTAGCAATACCTATTAGATCACGTCCACACATAATGGCCGGAATCGCTTGACATTGTATGGGAGTTGGTTTTTCAAAACATAATTTACGTAGAATATCCATTTCCTTTTTGCTAACACCGCATTGAGCCCACGTCTGAAAAATAAAACGAAAGGAAATGAATTTGATATTATGAACAATTCGTATAATTATGAACATATGTATGTATGTATGTATTTCTTAATTTTTTTTAAACATTTTATATAAAAGTAATAACATTTTTGATTTTGTAAAACACATCTCATAACTTTATACACTAACCAAATCTTTTAATAAGAACTCCTTGAAATTCTAAACAACGTACCTTAATTGGCTTTGGACAACCTTTGCCCTTAACTTGTATTCCCTCCAATTCTATGCGATATTTTTCAACTTCTTGCTGTGTCATGCGGGCAAGCTCTGGTACTTCGACATAGAAATTTTTATGAAATGCTGCGTAATCAACACCGGAATGATCGATTTTAGCTAATTCTTTACGATGTTTATTCGCTAAACTTGCTGCGGTATCCTTTATATCTTCCAGTTCCTCTTCGCTAGAATACTCTAGACTGTCCATGTTTTGTTCAAGTAGTTCACCTTTATTTTTGTCCTTTGTGGTTTTTTTCGCCACGCCTGTAAGAATGACAACACCCTGTTGATGTTGCTTGGGCTGGGTAATAATATGATTAACGTTGCGTACTTCTTTGTCGACTTCTTGCATATAAGCATCCAATGGATCAATTTCATCGTCTTCCTCTGCCGTCACATTATTGCCAGCATCATCTGTAGCATTTGACTTTTCGTCAAGTTTCTCCATTTCTAGCTTTTCCTTCAGTTTTCTTTGTTCTAACTGCTGTTGTAGGATCTTTTGCTGTTGTAGCTGAATTTGCAACTTTTGTTTTTCTTCTTTAGCCTCCTCTTCTTCTCTGAGTGCTTCGATTTTCGCCTTGGCGGCGATTACTATACTCTTCGATTTTAATCTATAAACTTTTTCGTCATCATCGTCGTCCTTGGGTTTTTTAATGCGATGGAATTTAGATGGCGGCGAGTCCGGCTCTTTTTTGATATCAACTGTAAAACTGTTATCCTCCTCTTCAGATTCATCTTCAAGACTCCATTTTTTTACCGAAGGAATAGTAGTCGATGGTGGTAGTACTGATTTGAATTCCTTCTTGTCTGCTTCCATTTTGAGCTTACGTTCGGCACGCCAACGTTCAATGCGTTCACGACGTTTAATCATCTCAAGCTCTAAACGCCTTTGTTCCTCTTCTTTATCAATTTCTTCCTCAGAAGCTGAGCTACTGGAATCTGCTTTGATTATTATTGGTGGTGTAGAGGTTGTATTGCGTACATATTCAACTTCTCGTTCACGGTCACGTTCACGCTCACGTTCCCTTTCTCTGTCTCTTTGTCGTTCTCGTTCACGATCCCTTTCGTTCCGTTCCTTTTCGCGATCACGCTCTCGATCGCGTTCTGCTTGACGACTAAAAATATTAAAATTGTAAATATATGAAACTATAGACACGTTATTTCATTTTGTTTACTTACAATTTTTCACGTTCATAATCTTTTGATTTAGATGGAGATTGCCTTCTCCGTTTATCATCGCGCCTATTTCGTTCCATATCCCTTAGATCACGTTCATTGCGATCACGTTTTCTTTCATCCCTTATTCGGTTGTTGCCATTACCATTACGCGCGAACCTGTTGTCCTTTGGTGATCGGGATCTACTTCTGGAATGACGCCGTTTTCTTTCTCTATCACGATCTCTGTCACGCTCTCTTTCATATTCACGATCCCTTTCACGGTCTCGATCTCTTCTGAAAATATAAAAAATCATTCTATGTTTAATTAAATTTTATGCAATTTAAGTTATTATATCCTACCCTGAACTATTCTTTGACATTTTTTCGGCCTTAAGAATTTAGTTCGTTTCGAATCTGTTGAAAGTGTAGTGTTATTAATGAAATCTAAATAGATTTTATCTGTGTTTAATTTTCGTTTTAATATAATTTTAAAAGATTTCCACGATAAAATATACAATTTTTCTTCAAGAAAATGCCGCACATAAAAAAAGGAAAACAAAACGTTTGCGTCTTTGACGTTTCTCATAAAGTGTATGTTCAGTCTATACTTATTGAATATGTTCAGTTTATGAAACAATTTGTATAGCACTCAGCTGTTTTCTATTAACCCTGGTAAGGACCGCAACTTCAAATTTTGGAAATCATACTGCAATTTTTATTTGAAGTATTTTTATTATGTTAAATTCTTTTTGTCAAATACCAATTTTATTGTGATAAGATACGTAAGCTGCTGGGCTGAAGTTAGATTTAATAATATTTTTGAAATCACTTCTAAAATTTTATCACCAGCAGAGTTTTGGATCATAAATAAAAAAATTGTCGCCAAGCTTGAAAACTGCATTTCTTTCTTAGGTATTTTTTTTATCAGATTAGTAAGTCAAGAAATTAAGCTTTAATTTAAGGTATAGTATGACCGTGCAGGTAATATATATCCAGAGATATTAAAAAAAGATTATTACATTTCACCATAAAAAATACAAGAAATCTTACTATGCAAAGCTAGTGTTCTGTATACTATAGAAGAAAAAAATCCGGAAATACAGGAAATCTTTATTTATCTTTAAAATCCTGAATTTAACATATTAAACACAGCTTATGTAGGTATGACATTTATATTAAAAGTATGAAAGTATGTATACTAAATTTTGAAATGTATAATTTTAAATAAATTTTTTTAAGTATTTTTTAATATTGCAGCTTATAAACCTGTGATTATGATACCTACAGCCACATATCATACCTTAAATTAAAGCTTGTTATATTGGTTATTTATATTAATAAACTGAAATTATACTTATATAGACTCCTTTTAATATTTTTTTTAAATATTAAAAATAAAATTCGGGTCAAAAATATATTGCTCAGATTTAACCCATAGGTAGTCCATATTTTATAACCATGAAATATATCGCTGAAAATATATTTTTAATATATTTAATTTTTTAACTTTAAAGATCTCACTCAAAAATAGGCGTGTCAGGCAAACATTTTCTATATTACATTTTTATCACCACTAAAAGCCCTTTTGATGATTTTTTTTTGAGCAATGTCACTAAAACCGACTTGTTCCAAAGCTGGTTAAAAATGTATATCATCTCAAAAAACGTCTTGGTTGTGTAATTCAGTGCTGCCATTTTAGCACTTTCAATGCTAGATTTAGCATTTTGTTTCTCGAAAATGCATTGCAATTTTTAATGCTTTTTAGCATAATTTGCTTGATAAAAACATTTTTTTTTCAAAATTTTTTTTCTATTTTACTCCAAAAAATACTTTTGGAGAAATAAAAAATAACTTTTATTAATATTTCAACTAAATTTCATTCGGTGTGGTAAGTTAATGAACACGGAAATTTTTGAATTAATATATTAAATTGTAATCTATTAAAACAAGTCAACAATAGTTATAAACAAAATTGGAAAAAAACTATTATTTATATTTATAACATTTGAAATAAAAATTGTATTGTTACATTGAAAAAAATTAGCACTAATTTTTTTCTGTAGAACATTTTAGCACTTAGTTTTTCAAGTTTTAGCATATTTTGAAATTCATTTTCTGGCAACACTGGTGTAATTGGAAGAAATATAATACATACATACATTTTTTTCGGTGTGATTTGAAAGTTTCTTTGTTATCGTTTCATTCTGAATACAACTGTAGAAAGAAGTAGAGTCATTTTTGTTATTTCTCTTTATGTAGCTATACTTCTTTTGTTTTTGGTGAAAAAAATTCTTTTTGCAGATTTAATAACAATTTTTGCTTGTAATCATCAATTAAACGGTTGCAAAAATTTAACAAACACAAGTGCTTTATCTCGGTTGAAAGTAACAATTTCATTATATTTTTCTTGTTTTAAAAACGGCTTCAAAATTGGAAAAATAAGGAAAAATAGAAAAATGAGCTACAACGACAAAAACGATGGGATTTTGAAGGAGGAGTGGTTGATGCGTCTGGAACAATTTCCTTTTAAACAAGCCGACATGAATCGTTTAATTATGAATTATTTGGTAACAGGTGGGTAAATGAATATTTAAAATACAAACACCAATGTGCTATAAAATGATTTATTGCATTCAGAGGGATTTAAGGAAGCAGCAGAAAAATTTCAAATTGAAGCTGGTTTAGAACCTAGCATTGAACTAAACTCATTGGATGATCGTATTCTAATACGCGAAGCTGTTCAAAATGGACGCATACAGGAGGCAACACATTTGGTCAATCAGCTGCATCCGGAATTGTTGGACAATGACCGTTATTTGTTTTTCCATTTACAGCAATTACAACTAATTGAACTCATTAGGTAAGTAGAAACCTATTTAACAAATTACAAAATATTCATATAGGTACCTACATAGATATACAAATAATTATTATGCGTATATAAAGAAACATTTTTATGGCTCCCCACCCGTAATAACATTAACATACATATGTAAATTGCAAACTTACCCCCTTATTCATAAAACTTGTCAAAGGTTTATAATAGGCTTATAAAACAAATTTTGTATGGATAATTGCTTTATAAGCCTGTTATAAACCCTTGATAAGTTTTTATGAATTAGACTGTTAATAGATAAAAAATCCACACATCAGCTATAGGCATTTGCAGGTTTTGAAAATAAATTATATAATACATACTATACTAATAATATATAAGTACTAGAACATAATTCCATAATTTAAACAAAAATCAAAGATTGAGAAAAACTATAGGTATTCATAAGTTAGAAGTCATCAACGAGTAGTAGATAAGATTCCATAAACGAAAAACATTACTAGATTGAGAAAGAATTCGCAAGGAATATGGGAGAGTAGTCTACAATCTAAAAATTCTTACAACAAAAGATTTATCATAGAGGGATTAAATTCTGGGTAGGTATACAAATTTGCGGATTTCTAAAGCATTAAACAAAATTCTTTTATTCGAAGTTGCCTTCTAGTTAAATATAAAAATTTAATTTGAAATTTATTTTTGTATACTTCATTATAAAGCATTAAACACATTCGACACACCAGGCTACCGTCGGTATTATACATGCAGGTAAAAAAAAAATTCAAAAAGGGAAGGAAAGTATTATGTTTTCTAAGAAAGGCACAATAAAACAAGCCAAAAGTGCATTTATTAATGATTTCTTGAAATTTCAGTACAAGGTAAAACCATTAAATCTCTATAGAAACTAAACTATTATTAGGCGATTCTAGATAAAATTTCCTTGGATTACATGTGATGCTTTCCATGGAAAATCAAGGTGTAATTTCAGTTTAAAAAAGAAAAAGGTCCAGAGGGACCTTCTCATCTAACGAACAATATTTATGAAGGTCATGGGTGATAAACTAATGTATTTTATTTTCCAAGAATCTTAAGTATTTAAAAATATTTTTATAAGCAATGTTTATTTCCGATGAAAATTACACAAAATTATTTGTGAGTAAAAAATTTTATTTAAAATTATTTCATTTCTACAGAGTTGGCAATATTGAAGATGCTTTAACATTTGCCCAAAATAAATTAGCAGAAGCTGGAGAGGAAATTCCAGAGGTTTTGAGCGAATTAGAAAGAACAATGGCACTTCTGGCCTTTGAAAAACCTCAGGATTGTCCATTTTCATATCTACTGGAGCAATCTCACAGACAGAAGGTAATCCCATATAAGTAGTGAAAAACTAAATTTCATTATAGTTTTTTTTTTTTTTTATTAAAAGATTGCCAGTGAATTGAATGCTGCAATTCTTAAATGTGAACACAGTGCAGACTCAACACCCAAAATTATGTTTTTATTGAAACTTATTATGTGGGCTCAATCAAAATTGGATGCCAGTGAAGTTAATTATCCCAAAATGAAAGATTTGGAAACTGCCCTTATTGAACCCAAATAAGTGTTTTTTGTTTTTATCAGCATCATTTTAAAGTTTTATCAGTTTGATTACTAAAATATATTAGAATTATCGAAGAAATGAAACAAAATAGAAAAAACATTTTAGAAGTCGTACCTAAATACTACTTTAATTTATACATTTTATGTCATTCATTTGTAACTTGTAGATGTTAAAAATATTATATTAAATAAATATGCAATGTAATAAACAACATTAAATTCTTACTTTAAGAGATTAGATTTTTATTTTATACAAAACCTTTAAATCTCGTTTTTTTATACCTAGTTCAGATGACACGTCGTAACTGATATTTACTTACTGTGTTTGACATCTTAATATCCTGTATACATTTGAGTTCAAATATATTCAGGACTCTTTAGATAGGGAAGCATTTCAAATGTCATATTTATGTTACGCACTCGACGCTATTAAATGTGTACATCAAAAATGTTTTTGCTAATTTAAGTCCGTATTATGGAATAGAAATATATATCAATTCGAATATATACAGTATGCCATATGTGTTTGCAAATTCGATTTTATATACGATTAAAAAATCTTTTAAATTTATTTAAAATTACACACATATGTACTTACATTCATCCCTAATGACCAAGTAAAGTGCAAAAATATATTAAATGAAAATTTGTTTTTCAAGATTTATAAAATTTCTTTACGAAATAAGTTTCAAAATTGCAATTAATGAAAGGTATAAAATTAACTAACTGGTATTAAAGAAAACATTCGTGTAAATTATTATTGTTTAGTAATAAATTATAAATTTAAGCAGTAAAATGCCTATAATTAGCATAAAGTAAATTTTACCAACCAAAAAATAAATCCATAGCTTTGTTCATTATACCGGAGCTCTTCTGAGGTGCATTAACGCCCGTCGCGACTGAAGTATCATTTTGAGCACTCTTGTAGGCGGTTTGAGCCAGTGGACGTACTTTTGGAGTAAGTGTACTGCTGCAGGTATAACAATGTACAATTTTTTAGATAGATTTGTTGTATTTTTTAGGAAAAATTTACTTACGTTGTATTGTTTTCGCATTGGTTCTCTTTATCAATTATGCTTTTGTCTTTGCATTGTGTAACACCAATCATTATATTATTGGCTAATATTTTTTCATTATAGTTCAGGGCCTTGTCACATTCCAGCCTTGATGAGAATTTCAGGTGAACCCAATTGCCATTTTGAGAGGGAAATACTTTATCAACAATAGTACCACATTGGGCAAAATGTTGTAACACCGTCGAAGTTGCACTAGATGGAAACCCGAAAACAGTTACCCAAAATTCAGTGTAACGTGGTTGAGGTGGACACTGCATCATTAGAGAGGCATTAATACTACCGGTATTATTTGCGTTGGGTGTCCCAGACATTAAAGGAGACATTACACCAATTCGTGAGACATTAAAAGAAGCATTATTACCCATGTAAGATTCATGTGTACTCTGGTTAATGTTATATGCCGCATTGAAGCTGCCATTCTGTTGTCCCATCACTGGTGTGCCAAATGCGAGTTGAGGTTGCAGAGAGCGTGTTGGTGTCTGGACTTGATTGCGCTCATTACGCAAAGAATCGAATAAGCCTTGAGTAGGTGGTCCGGACATACTGGCGTTATGGCTTTGAATTGGCGTTCCTGGGTAGTTTGTGATATTTTGAACAGTTGGAGGAGTTTGTTGATATCCACCAAAAAGTGTTTTCTGGCCTAATACAGATCGATTATAATCTTGAGGTGAGTTTGCTGCCAGTCCACTAGGAGATGTTGCAAATCCAAAGGAGACATTTCTTGCTCCCGCCTTATTTGGTGACAGTGTGTTGTTTCTGGGTGCTGTAGGTGTTTGCTGTTCTCCCAATAGGAATGATGGTAAATATTGATTTGTGGCAGGGCTACCACTTGGACTTCCTAATGCCATTGGTTCCATGTTCTTGTATTTAAAAAGTCCTATTGAACATTAACAAACAAATTTTGAAGAATGCTTTTGTCAGCCGCAGCGTTTTAACAAATACTCTTTTTTGTGCGCTTGACAGCTGTCAAATGTTTGGAATAAATTTAAAACGGTTGCAAAATCCTCTACTGTGAATGGCTTAAAATTATATTATTGTAAAATTTTATCTATAAAAATTTGTCATCCTAAAAGTAGGCAATGTGTTTTACGGGGTGGTTGCTGAATTAACTAACAATATATAAAGAAAACACACACACCCCTTTTTTAAAAGTCAGACAAACCAAACTTTTTTTTTACCATTTTCATTAAAATTTATTTTAAAATAAATACAGTCGAACTTCCATAACTCGAATCACCATTATCCCAAAAAAACTTCGACTTATATGGTGTTCACACATGCATTTTTAATTGAGTCAATTATTGGTTAATTAAAAAGTGTTCGTATATGCAAAATATTACGGAGACTTCGAGTTACAGAATTTTTTGTCAAAATAGAATAAAAGGTTTTTGTATTATATATTTTATTGAAAATAGCCGTTAATCGAAAACTACATACTTAAACATAGAAAAGAACAAGCATATATAGTCAAATACATACTCATATATAATTAAAAAATTACAGTTATATGGTGTTCACATATGCATTTTTAATTGACATTTTTTAATTAACGCCTAATTGAATTCAATTAATCCATACAAAATTTCAATTAAGATAATTGCTTCATTAAGAGTTAATTGTTCTAATAATTGCTAAAATTTAAAATACAACCCTGTGACTAGTAATAACTAAATTGGCAGTTGTTTCGCTTTTAAATTAATAAAAAATATTTTTAGTCTGAAAATTATAATATTAGAACCAAATACAGTGCACTCGGGAAAACGTCAACTAATTAAAACCGCGGGTGTTGACGTTTAACAAATTGTTGACGTTTAAAAAAAATCTGTTATTTTTTTCTGCTGTTTCTTTCTTTCCAACACTTGGAAGAGAGACTTATCTCTATTTATTTCATAAAATTTTAGAGTAGGTAATGTAAAAAAAGGGTTGACGTAAACGAGCGCTGACGTTTTCCCGAGTGCACTGTAAATGTATTCTTTTTTGTCAGCTGCTGTCAAACGCTAATTAAATTAGCAATATTGAGCATATGTGAACACTTTTTAATTAACCAATAATTGACTCAATTAATTATTAAGTAAAATATTCTGAAATAAGTGACTGACATTTTACTTTTTTGTTGTTACTTTCAGTCTTTATAAGTTTATATTTTTCTTCAATTGATAAGCATTTTAAAATACGTTTAGTTGCTATAATAATAAAAAAATCGATTTCAAAATTTATCATCTAACCCGAATTACGCATAAATTGTTACTTACGCAAACAAAAAGAACAAATTTGTAATTCCCCGAAAAAATAAGCAAAAATAGTATGTAAAATATACAAACCAACTCAAACAACAAAAGAAAGCACAACAAACAAACCATAAAAAAACAAAGCCCATTTAAACAATCAAAATTCGTCGAGTTATAGAGTTCATGTGTATGCTTTTTGTTCGAGTTATAGAGAATTTCGACTTATGGAAGTTCGAATTACGGAAGGAAAATTGATGTGATTTGTTCTTTTAACGCTACTGCCAACCAAATTAGTTCGAGTTAGAGAAAATTCGAGTTAAAGAAGTTCGAATTATGGAAGTTCGACTGTATCATTTATGTTGTTGTGGTATGTATATGCAAAAAAAGTATATACATATATATGTATGTACAACATATATAATAAAACAAACTTTGAAACAAAAGTAAAATTATAAGTCAAGTTTTTCTTTCAACTCGTTTTATCTCTTCCATAACAAAAATGATTTATAAAAATAATTTTAATGAAAAATGGTAAAAAAAAAGTTTTTGTTTGACTTTTAAAAGTGGTGTGTGTGTTTTCTTTATATATTGTTGTTAGCAAACCACCCTGTAAAACTGTAAAAAAAAAACCCCATTGCCTACTTTTAGGGCGACACATTTCAATGACCTTGAAAAATTTCAACGGTACTTGTGGTGAATTTCTAAAACTCACCACGATTTTTTATACTTACCACGATTTTTTTTCACTTTTTTTAATTCACCAGACGAGCAAAAAAATTCTGTGGAGGGTGGTGGGAGGAGATGGCAATTTTTTCCCCTTCAAACTCACTCTTTTTTCCCTCTATTTCCTATTTATTTTATTTATATATTTTTACATAATGTAATTTCGTTTATCATTTTAAACAGGTGCTTGCTGCCATCTAGAATATTCAGCCAAAGTCGTTAAACTTAATGTTGGCATATTGCTCAGCTATGTTTAACAGGGTGTCTATGTCTTCTTTATGTCTGCGGTTGATTTTGCTAAACACGTGCATAATAGTGGAAGGCCAATGTAAGCGGCATGCGGTCGCGGACGGCAATCAGCTTAAATAAACGTTTATTAGTGTGTACATTGTGTAAAAAGAATTAGGAAAATTAAAATAAATTTTAATTTTTCTAATATTTTTATAATATCTTAGTCCGCTTTCACACTTTTCAATTCTGACACGTCAAGGCAAGTATTTTTGGATGAAAAGGAAAATAGAATAAATTTGACGGTACTAGTCAATTTTCTCTTTTCCTTTTTTCTTTCATGCATGTTGATTTGCATTAAAAAGTACTAAAATTGAATTGACGTGTGTAAATGAAAATGGCAAGTTTAAAAGAGAATTGAACAAAACTGGTCAGCTAAAACTGAAGAGTGTAAAACAAGACTTACAGTATTTTATAAATACGAATTTAGAATATTTTATTAATGACAATGTCAAAACAATTAGTTTGTTAAGTTTTAAATAACATTTTGGTATAGAATCCTGAATATTCTTTCGACGTTTTGTTAAAATAAGAGAAGTTTTTGTAGAATTCAGCATTTAAAATTGCTTTTTATGTTTACAGATAATTAATTTCTACTATTATTTGGAATTATTATACTTAAAGTTAAGAATTGTCAATAATTAAGAAAACACTACTATTACTTAGTTTTGGTTTTGAAATATGTCATGTTCTTCTTAATATTTATGATATTAAATGAGAAAAATTTGGTAATAAAAACATTAATAAAACAAATGGTAGAAAATTGTAATAATTCAGAAAATCGTCATTTTCAATGAAAAAAATCGTCAAATCGTCACTTTGCTATTTTGGAAACAAAAAATCGTCAAATCTGGCAGCGATCTGGTTCACGTCGATAATATAATTTGCCAACATTATATTTTGCCAAAGTCAAAATCACAGAGTTCTCTGTGTTCAAAATCATAGATTAAGTCTGTGGTCAAAATGAAGTGTCAATAATAAATATTAAGTTAAGTTAAATAATTTCGTGTGACAAATTGAATTAAGAAATATAAAGATTCAAAAATTTATATTTGTCTGCTGCACACAATAAAAGTGATTAGTGTGAAAGATGAATGGCGGAGATGGTAGACGCACTGGCTCTAGGCATGTTCTGGTTGTTTTAATATTATGCATCCTTTGGTACATTATTTCATCCAGCAACAATGTTATTGGTAAAATGGTTCTAAATGAATTTCCGTACCCCATGACGGTGACAATGATCCAGCTATGTAGCATTACATTATACAGTGGGCCATTCTTTAATTTATGGCGGATACGAAAATATCAGGATATACCACGGGACTATTATCTGCGATTGATTGTTCCTCTGGCTTTTGGTAAATTCTTAGCATCTGTAACGTCACATATTTCTCTGTGGAAAGTACCCGTGTCTTATGCCCATACAGGTAACTTTTTAAAGATGTTTTGCAATTACAACAAAACGAAGTTAGTGACGTGTGTGTTTTCTAATAACAATCGCAATTTGTTTATTAATTTGCTAATGTATATTATTTTTTAACATTTGATATCTTTGCTCAGTTAAAGCCACCATGCCTTTATTTACGGTGATACTGACACGTTTAATATTTCGTGAGAAACAGCCAACACTGGTCTATTTGAGTTTGCTACCAATTATAACTGGAGTTGGGATTGCAACTATGACAGAAATTTCTTTCAATATGATGGGCTTAGTATCGGCTTTAATATCAACCATGGGCTTTTCCCTGCAAAATATATTTTCAAAGAAGGTATATATTTTTTGGAATGTTTAAGTATACAATAAAATTATTGGTGCATGGCTTGCAGAGAATCTTATAATAATAGAAATCTCTGTGCAGAAAATCAATTAAAATTTGTATTTAACAAAATTTTTATATGTATTTTACACATTCTATTTTGTTCTAACATTATCGACTTTTAATCTTTTTTTACAATATTTTGTTTATTCAAAAAGGTGCTAAAAGATACTGGAATTCATCACTTACGGCTATTGCATTTGCTTGGTAAATTATCTTTATTCATGTTTTTGCCCATTTGGATATATGTTGACAGTTTCCAAGTTATTCAACATCCGGCAATTGTAAGTACTTTTAATCTTTTAATTTTACAAACTAATGAATAAAATAATACTATGTATATATTTCAGATAAATTTAGATTATCGTGTTATATCGTTATTGTTTGCCGACGGAGTTTTGAATTGGCTTCAAAACATAATTGCATTTTCTGTGTTATCACTTGTTACGCCGCTTACTTATGCCGTGGCTAGTGCGTCTAAACGCATTTTTGTTATAGCCGTATCCCTGTTGATATTGGGAAATCCAGTTACATGGGTAAATTGCTTAGGCATGGCCTTGGCTATATTAGGTGTATTATGCTACAATAGGGTAGGTATTTGTTAATAATATTTTTTAAATGTAAAATTACTTGGTTGAATATATGTATATTTATCATTTTTATTTTAGGCAAAACAAATAAGTAGAGATAAATCTATTATACCTACCACCACACAAACAAGTAATATCAAATATACTTCATTGCAAGATAATGTTGATCCCTATTACCGTGGTTCAGTTACGACAAATCACAAAATTCCTAATGGCTATAGTTCGAAAAATGTCGCAAATAGCCTTTTGGCTAATAGTACTGTGCCTAATAGTAGTACAGCTCGTCTTTTATTTGTTTAGTTCAATTTTAATTTAGAAATACACACTAATCAATTTTATTTATATAAACATACATATATAAAAAAGTTAAATTTTAAGTTAAAAAATTATTTTCACATCTACATGCTATAATTTTAATTTTAGTTTTGCCATATTCCCCTACTAGCATTTGGAAGATTGTTTTATCAAAAATCACCTAACTAAGTTTTCCTCGAGTACTTTTGACGACCAAAAACTGATTAATCACTTGCGCGCTTGAAAAAAGACTCGAACATGATTCGTGCTTATGCTTAAAAAGTAATTTTTTGAAAATACAATAACAAAATATACAGCAAATGTGTCGAAACTAATCAGACAATCGGGTAATAAAAAACTCCTCAATAAGAGTCGCGGGTAGGTAACCATTTTCTCCCGAGAAAACACTTATTTATGATCAGAAAATGAGCTCATATATGCCTATTTTAATCGCGCGGGGGAGTCAAAAAGACTCATATGTATTTGATTAAAAATTTAAAAAAAATGCTAGCTGGGTCTGTACTCGTAAAACATTGTGAATGTGATTTAAGTAATTTTATTTCTCAGTATTTTTGTTGCATATTTTTCTAACCAATCAATGATGTTTAATGTAAAATAATTACCCTTTTTTTTAAATCTGTTCTGTTTTCTTTTTTTGCAACATTTAAAAATGTAAATACACCAATATTTAGAAAAATACGAAATATTATAACGTCTACCATAAACTTCCTATTTTTAAAGTTTAAGAAAACATTTATAAACAAAAAAATTATTGACGCATACTTTTGTATATATTGTAGAGAGGAAACAAAAAACGTTGACAAATACATATGTAAATATGTATTTTGTTTATTAAAAAAAAAAAGAAAAAGTAAAACTTATTCTAAACAACTTGAAAGTAATAATGTCGTTTCTTTTTGAATGAACATTAGGATGTTTATTATTGACATTTCTGGTTATTAAAAACTTGCAAAAAATCCAATTATAATTAATTATTTTTACTGGAGTTTATTATACATATGTATGTACATATATTGAAAACAAAAAACACATGTAACATTCAGTAACATTCGTTCAACTTTCTTAATCTTGTTCTAACAGTTAACAATTAATATTTTTTTTTATCACATTAATTAATTTTATTTAATTGAATCCATTCGTACACAACAAACTTTTCATAGCCGATTTTTTTTAGTAAGGATTCAGATTTTATATTTCCTACAACAACAAAAGCTGATGAATGAATTTTCGATGATGTAGCTATTAGTTTGCTCATAGAGATTGCTAAATATTGGCCAATACCCTTTCGCTGAGCTGATGGCAAAACTTGAAGTATGCTGAAAATTTTTTTAAAATAAAGTTTAATTAAACGTGTTCGTAAAAATTAAGACAGTTAACACTCACCCAAAACCAGAGAATTCATTTTGAAAAATCCAACCAACAAGACTATTTGTGGATTCTTCCATAATGCCAATACATCTTTTTAAATTGATAAAACATTTAATGTAGTTCAATGAAGCTTCTTTATTGTTTGCCCAAAGAGAATGTATTAAATCGGCATGCTGCGCCTGCACAGCGGTTTGAATATAGCCCTCGGGAAGGCTGATAAACATATAAAAGTGAGTATTTTTTTAATTTGCTTAATAGGCGAAAAATGTTTAAACAAATGCCAAGAAGTTGTCGATATTTTTTTTATATATTTAACTTGATTATCAAGCACTGATAGAGTTGAAGACTTGTTAAAATTTTACCTCGGTACTTTCAGCTTTAAAGACTTGTCGTACTTTAAAATTAAACCTTGACATTGTCGAGCTTTTTGTATGGAGCCTCCTTTTGATAAGGCGATATCCTTTACAGCTTCACTGCATTCAAATGCAACACTTATAAGTAGAGGACCACTTTTCCACTGTATTAATTTCGTTTTACTTAAACATTCTAACAATTCATTGTAGTTCGGTTCCCAAGTATGAAAAGCGACACTTTGAATCTGAAAGTATAATATTATTTTGTAAATTAGTCACCACAAAATACAATTATTTACTTTTGATGTTACTTTCAAATAATTTTTTATATTATTATATTTCCACAATATAATTTTCCGACCCTATAAATTATATATACAGCTATGTCACAGAATTTAATTCCGTTCGGAAGTGGAATTGATTCCGTTTTTTGCTTTTATAGAAAAGGTAAAAGGAAGAATTTTTTTCGGAATTAAATTCTGTGGCATGGCTTATATTCGGGATCCTTATAGATAGCGGAGTCTATTAAACCATGTCCGTCTGTCTGTCTACCTGTCCGTCTGTTGAAATAAATTTTCTGAAGTTCCCAGATATCTTCGGGATCCAAATCTTCAATAATTCTGTCAGACATGCTTTCGAGAAGTTTGCTATCAAAATCCGTCCATTAATAACGGAGATATGAGCAAAAATCCGAGACAACTTTTGCAAATTTCATCAAAAAAAACTATCAAACAAAGTGTATTAATATAATATACTATATATGTATGTATGTATATAATATAATTATGCATTCACAACAAAGTTGAAGGGTATATAAGATTCGGCATAGCCTAATATAGCACTCTTACTTGTTATTACTGGCTTTAATAGTTAGACACCACTTTAATCAGGCTTTTCAGAAACGATCCAACTATCTGAAATATGCAAACGAATCGTTAAGTTTTGCTATCAGCCCAATCATGAATAAAAAAATTGAATTTGAATAGGAAAAATGAGAAAAGGGAAAAAACTCCCGCGGAATTTTTATTCATGATTGGGCTGCATAATTGTTGCAATAGCAAGACATATAAATGATATGAGAAGTCTTTTAGACTAATTAAATGCATGTTATGATGTATTGCATGCGAATAAACGGAATATCACATTTGTTTGTATTCAGTTATGTGTTAGCCACTATTCAAAAATAATATGCAAAGACATCGATAATATTGCCCCATTGATAAATTCTCCATTACGTAAGTTTTTACACGAAACATATGGTATAGCATTCAATTTGAATTCGCTATCTGAATGCCTCAAATGGTTTGAACAACTATGCATTGTTCTATGTACAAAAAAATATGTTAAAAAAGTTCATGATGCGTTAACTTATTTGAAAAATGCATCAGAAGATACGACTCATTGCACAAAGATAGAAATAGAGAAAGAAAATGAAAAAGAACCTCCGCTTAGCCAAGATGACAAAAATATTTGAAACGTGTCCAATCTTAGTCCATTTCGTATTCTTTTTAACGAAAATATAAGCTGAGAATAATATTTTTTTGTCCTGAAATGGCTCAATTTGTGCTAGAAAAAAAAATATACCGTTTATTCCATTGTGGTCAAACATAATCGGATCAATTATTGACAATTCTGGTAATAGAGTTAGTAATGGTCCAATTGAAACCTATTTTAAGGACGTTAAACACAACTACTTGAATGGGGAAAAACATAAACTTGGCCGATTTATTCGGCATATGGAAAAATCTGCCAAATACAAAACAAAAAAAAATCAAAATTTGTTATAATGACGAGTTTGCGAAACATATTTCTCCAGGTAATAAAAGTTTATAAACGATCAATAAATAAAAAATCTAATAACAATATGTTAGATTGACAAAAATAATATGTCATTTCGCCTTTAATTTCTTTCTATATTAATTTAAAAGCAACAGAATATTATCGATCGATTAAGCTTCTTAAAAATATTAAGGGATCTATAGTAAAGAGTATCTTGATTTAATTTTGTTACCAATATACATACATACATATGAAGCTGAGGAAAAACACCGTTTTCATCGTTTGTAGACAAAATTGTTAGCATATTCTTGTATTCTGATTGCATACATAATCCTTTCCCACCCTCCGAAACAAATAATTATTTTAGTATATTTAATTTTATATTATTACAGACATTATTATTAGATGTTATGGGGGGCTTTTAAATATTTAAATTACATTCAATATTTCATTCGTTTCGCAATCAATGTTTTTAATTCATTTCTAATACCAAACATTTCTATCTCATTATCAAATTCACTCTTTAATTTTGTTTTTTTTTTTTTAATTTAAAAGTGTTGAGTAAACCATCCTTCTTGTTTGTTTTTTTTTAAGGAGAGATTTCACAAGATCACCTTTTGATATCTCTTTGAGCATAAATTAAAGGGCAACATAAAGAGAGATCAGTGATAGAAAATGGGTTTTTGGATATCGTACCAACTATATAAATAAAATGCACTTTTTGGACCTCCACGGTAACATTTTTAATATTTGTTTAGTAATAATAAAACTTTACCACCAACTTATTTTATCGAAAATTCGAGTATTTTTAATATTACCTTATATAACGTAAGTTTAAAAAATTTTATACTCGATTGCTATTGATTTATTGCAAGTGTAAGACTTCTTCAAAGAATCATTATCTAATTATCTGGTGATATTATAAATGCTATAAAACTGGAAAATGCTACCAGATATAAATATCATCATATATATATACTAAGAATATTTCTTCCACAAAAGCGATAAAATGATTACATATTCAAAATAACTAAAATTATTATTTCAAGAATAGAAATAGAAGGATTAACTTCTAACGATTTTGAAATCCCGATTAACTACATTTTAAGCTTTAGATTTTGAATTCAGCCTCAAAATCATTTAATGTAAATTAATATGTCAAAACCTCCGATTGTTCGATAATTCAACCAAAAGTTTTTTGTCGTAATAATCATCTTATGGATGCATATTTAAAGATCACATTGATATCAGATCCAAAATGTTCATGAAGTTTAATAAAATCTCTTTTGGTTGCACTATTACACAAATAGTAACTTAAATGATATATTTATCTATTTCATCTGAAATATGAAATTTTGATGCAACAGTATCTTGAAATTGTACCAAATGACTTGTGGTAGAACCACGGTACCAACTGTGTCTAAAATGTATCAAAAAAAGTACAATTGTACCATGTTTGCCATTTATATCACTGCGACAAAGATCTTTGTGTTACTTTAACCGGATTTAAATTTTAAAATGACAACTATTTGTTTAAGTAAAACAAATTTCCATTATAACATTGAATGCATTCTTTTATTTCTACGCATACACAAACACGAAAGAGAAAGTCATTGCCTGTGTTCTTTAAATGTACGTATGTATGTATGTACTCGTACGTGTAGGTATGGTATTTTTTCGAACTCTGATTGTAATTATTGTAAGTGTCGCATTTTTTTTTGCCGATAAATTATCATATTAATACAAACTATAAAATATCATTATTATTTAGGAGCATTCATATTTTTATACCCACCACCAAAAATATGGGGGGTATATTACGTTTGTCATTCCGTTTGTAACACATAGAAATAATGGTCGTAGAACCAAAAAAAATATTCTGGGTCCTTATACGATTCTAAGACGATATTGCCATGCTCGTCCTTCTGTCCGTCTCTTGTTGGCACGATATTGCTCCGAAAAAAAAGACTAGAACCAGGGACAGAAAATAACTGTTATTTTTAAAAATTTACTTAAAAAATCACACATAAAAAATGATCGTAGAAAATTTTGGATCTTATCATTATGATACATAGGTGATGTACATACAAATTTTTGGATAACTTTTAAATTTGTGCCTTTTTTGATAAAAGTAAAAAAATAACTTTTAACTTTTAACTTTTATTTTTTAATGCAAAAAATAAAAGCTATTTTTTAACTTTTAATATTTTAAGGCAAAAATAAAAGTCATGAATTAAATTGCATAGTAATACGCTAGTTTTATTGCCTCCAATTTATGTATATTTAATAATAATTGATGTATATTACAGAAGTCTATAAAAATTATTGTTTTTATTATTATTATATTTGTTCAGCTGTTTAATTTTACCATCAAAATTGATTCTAAGTTTTCTTCAGATAAATTATATCTCAAGTCCCCCAAAATCAATTTGAGTGCTGAAAATGACCTTTCTACACTGACTTGAGTTGCAGGTACAGAATGTACAATAAGTGCTAGTGTGTGCAGCCATGGGGATTTGAGATATAATTTATCTGAAAAAAACTTCAGAAATAACTTTTATTTCTACCTTAAAAAATAAAAGTTAAAAAATAACTTTTTTGTTTTGACTTTTTCGATGAAAGTCGTAACAGAACAATAAAATTTTTACCAAACATTCTTTGAACCAGTATGATCTGAGTTATAGATCAAAGTTTCAGACTACCTTAATATTTTTTAGATATTTTTGCTTTTTATTTTAGAAGGTCGAGTCCTGTTGAAAATGGTAGGGATCGTGGACCTTTCTCATAGCCCCCATACAAATGTCTTCCCGGAATATGACTTTAAGGTACATAAATATCTATAGAAAAGCTCCTTCCATACAAAATTCTGTAATAATAAGTTTCATGCAAAGTAAAATCTTAAAACAATATTTTGTTTGCATCAATCCAAAATTTTGACAAGGCCCCATATAAAGACCACCTGAAATTCAACAAAAATAATCAAAATACACATTTAAATCGTCGTTATATAAATTCCCATATAAATTCTAGTTCCGAAAATCACTTAAATCCTCATAAATCCCTTATAAACACTAGATAGTGGTGTTTAAATTCAACACAAATAGTCCATACATATATAGAAATATTCATACTCAATTTTATGATGATCGGTCCATATTTGACCGTTGTCCCCATAGAAAGTTCAGTTTGAAAAATCACTTAAATGCGCATAAATCTCTTATAAAAACCATTATTACGTTGAAATTCAACACAAATCGTCGTACAGAATTTTATGATGATTGGTCCGTAATAGGTCATAGTTCCCTAATGAGGACTATCTACTCCCGAAAAGTCATTAACCTTAATTAATGTTTATGCAACATCCATATCAACGAAATTTTACACAGATCAGTTATAAGTATGTAAAATTATACTATTTAATCTTGTAGAATTGAGCATAGCTCCCGAACAAGCTCCACTTTCGAGAATAACCACAGAAAATACAGATGGAAATTTTTGTCGTTTCAAAAAGCCAAAATCAGTTCCCTAGGGCTTTTTGGTACAACATTTATTGTCTGTTAAAGTAAATCGCTCTGTGTTACACACTGCAAAAATATAAGCAAAGTGCAGTTCTAAAGGAAAGAGACAAATATGTATATATCCTTGATTATAACTGGAATTTACATACAGTTTTTGTAAATATCGTTATTGGGATGAAATTCTACTAAAGTAATCCTAAAATAAATAGAAATTACGGTACAATATATTATGAAGTACGTCCCACAGTTTTTGTTCAATTTTCTTTTCAACTTGTCATTTTGTTCACACTCTTTCGGATATAAGAAAATTTACTAGTACCGTCAAGTTTGTACCCTTTTTATTGTCTTTTCCCTTCTCACCCAAAAATACTTGCCTTGAAGAGTCTGAATTGAAGAGTGTGAAAGCGAACATAATACGCGATTTGGTGGTGGGTATATACGATTCTTCACAGCCGCATATAAATTCTTACTTGTTAAAACTTTAATTAACACTAATTGTTTGCTTTTCTAAAAGTTTGTATATATTTGAATGTTTGTACGAATAGTTGCAAAACCTGATCGAATCACGATTTTTCGTCTTTATTTATATGGAACAGTCATGCCAATCAGGAATGCAAAGTTGGTATAATTATATTTTTCTTGGTACAATTAGATTCGGAAAATGTGCTATACCTATAACTCCTTTGATTATAATTGGTCTGGGAACTATGAGGGTCGAATTACGAAAAATATTTTAGAGCTTCAAATTTTAAATTTAGCATAACGAACTTCATACTATAAATAATTATACTGCCTAATATGATAGAAACAATTCATTATTTGCCATATTTTTTATATAAGACCCACTTCCGTAAAAAATTCTAACCCTCATTATACTATAAATTATATATAACACATTTTGTGTACCAAGATCAAATTTAATAATAATTAAATTTTTGGCATTATCAACTACTTTCTACCTTGCGCTATGAATTATTTTTTAAAATGCTTTACAAATTTCGAATACTTTTCATTCAAGAAATCTTCACTTTAGGAAACCTTAATTTGTTTTCGAATATGAAATCAAGTAGTTACATAAAACAACCGATGGATGTACAATATACATATGTATGTATATGTACATAGTTCCAATTTTAACATATTTTGTATGCATACTCACTAAATCTTGATGCAAACAGACATAAGTTCCGTGTTTATGAAAATCCACATTACGATGGGTGTAGAATGTTTTTCGAAACGAAATCCATTCATGATTTTCCTTGTTGATATTTAGCTCAAGCAATTGTTTGTTCCACTGGTATTGCGTGAATAGGAGTAAGTATTGAAACCCATTTGATTTGTATTTTTCTCGATATAATTCCAATAACTCACAAAACTCTTCATCATTGAGGGGCCGTAGTATATCAACCACTCCATCGTCTTTCGTATATTCCACCTTATTATTGCTGGTCATTTTTTCACACAAATATATTTAGGGGTGAATCTTATCAATGTATATTTTATTGTTTATAGTTTTAAAATATATGTACATCATACATATATAAAAAAATATCTAATATGATACTGATAGGAATGCGACAACTGAATACTGAACTCACGTAAATTGTGAACGTTACTAATTGACTACAATTTTTTTTAATGCAATTGATGTACATACATATATATGTATGTATGTATGTACGAGTATACAGACGATCATGGTGAAATAACTCTACAAGGTGATGGCAATATTACAACAATACAAAAGCAACAGAAACAACATGGTATTTTTGTTTTTGCTTTCATGTTTGTAATGTCAAAAACAACTGGTTATTGTTTACAAACATTTTTGCAAGAAAAATAAATACATACATACATACATACATACAATTTTTTTAATTTCAAGATGAAAATAAAATTAATTTATAAATTTGTTAATTTATGAAACATTTAATTTATGGACAATTGTTTTTTCACTTTTTTTGTATAACTCGATACGTTTGCTATTTTTTTTAACACAACTTGAGCATACATACATAGATATGTATATAAAGTTTGACATAACGAACATGACTAAAAAAAAACAGCTGGCGTTGCAACACCACCTTGTAGAGTTATTTCACCATGCAGACGATTATTTAGTTTAAAATTAATTGTAATGATTTAAGAGTAATAAAGAGAATTTATTTTTAAATAAAAGTCTGAATATAATATAAATATTATGTAGTACAAACACTCACACATACTTATTCAAATGTATAGACATAGATTCGATGAAAAGAATAGTAGTGTTAAGAGAACTCTTGCACAGTGGGAAAAATAATTAAAAATATGTGTGGATATTTTAATCTATATATGTATGTATATAAAAATAAGTGTACATTTTGATTGTCATTCCATAATTCGAGAATGGCTAGATCGATTTGCCTGGAATTTATTTTATTAGTTTTGAAATTTTCAGGAAATGGTTTATATGAAAAAAAAATTAAAAAAGAGGACCACGAGGGGGACAATTTTTGTCTCTCTGAAACTATCTGCTCAATTTTAATAAATTTTAAAACATAGATAGATTTGACTTTGGAAGGACACAAAGGTTATATATTTTTTCAAAAATAGCATCACGAGGGGGGTAAAGGGCAACCATCACGACTTTGTAACGGAACCAGATTTTCAATGAAAATAAAATTTGAAGGCAAAACAACGTTTGTCGGGTCAGCTAATACCATATAAAACTTAATCTTTGTTGAATTTTGTAACATTGAAGAATGTATAAGAAACTCATATATATCATATTAAACAATGTAAGTCAAAAGACATGTCTGTACAATGTCTACATTTAGATAATTTTGTTTTAAAAATAAAAAAAATGCAAGTTTATATTTTTGTATTTAAGTTCGGCATTATAAAATCTAAATAAAAAACTAATAGTGTAAAGCCAATGTAAGCGGCATGCGGCCGCAGTTGTGCGACAATCAGCTGTTTTTGCCGTTTATACTTTTTGAAGGTAGGGAAATAAGCGCTTCATATTTAAGCGGCCAAAAAATTAAATTGATTTTTTTATGTACATATGTATGGAAACATCGTTTTAGGCTGCATTGAAAAAAGTTGAACAAAATTCAACTTTGCCGCGCGGCCGCTTCTCGCAGCATTGCCAAATAAAGTGTATTGCGATTCTTACTGGTAATACTGTTGCAGATTTAAATAAAACAAACCCCAAACCTGAAGGCACAACAAAGTTTGCTGGATCAGCAGTAAGAAATAAATAAAATAAATTTTTAACCTTAAGCTTGAAGAAAATATAATTTTTAATAATATAATTTTTTTATTTTTAAGGTGAGTGCAAATCGACAACAAATACAACACAAAACAGAAACAACAGGCATTCTGTTTGTGTAAAATAATGTACTACTGTCAAAAATACTTGAAAAAGTATTACTTTTGACATAAGTAAATTGTAAACAAAGTCAGTCAGCTGGGCTACTGCACTCACCTTGTATAGTTGCACCATGGAGTAATATTTCTTAAGTGTGACCGCTTGGCAAATATTTGCCGAAAAATGTGTAACCACTAAATAAAATATTTTTGAAATCGTTTATTTATTAAAAAAAAACTTCGTTTATTTAGTACAAGACACAACAAATATTTAGTCATATTTTATTTGATGCTGTTTGATCTTGCACAACTCTTGTAAGAGTAAACAACGTCAAACAAATTTGAGCTAAAAAAAGTGTTAAGGTATGGCCACACTTGGTAAATATTTACTAAAAAAAAGCGTAACCACTTGTTTTAGCACAAATTTCTCTGACGTTGTTTAGTCTTGCAAGGTTTTTTCAAGATCAAACATCATTTGTTGTGTCGTCCTAAATATTTTATTTAGTGGTTACTTCTTTTTCGGCAAATATTTGCCAGGTGTGACCGTACCTTTAGGCTTTTTTGAGTAAATATTTGCCATGTGTGACCATACCTTTACTCTCCCTGTTTACAAAAACTTAACTTTGTAACTATGGAAACCATAATAAATAAACTTTTTTTTAATACATAATTATTTGTAATATTTTGCTCAACGTTTTTTACCATGGTTCGCAGTAAGAACAATTTTAATATTTCTAAATAATATATCCTTAATAAACAGCGATTTAACATTTTTTATAGTTACTGAAGAATTAGTGCGCAAAAAGTCTGAACATAATGAATGTCTAATAAGTACATTAGAGGAACTTTCACTGCATCAGGAAGATATTGAAAGTATAGAGCATTTGCACAATTGGTGTCGGGAACTAAAGATTTTACTATTGCAGTCGAATCTAATATCTAAAATTGAAAATTTATACAAACTTAAACGATTGGAGTATTTGAATTTGGCTTTAAATAATATTGAACGAGTAGAGAATTTGGAAAAGTTGGAGTCATTAAATAAATTGGATTTAACATTAAACTTTATTGGCGAACTGACATCTATTGAAAGTCTCAAGAATAATTATAATTTAAGATCACTGATATTGACTGGAAATCCTTGTTGTGATTACAGCAATTATAGGGAATTCGTGATTGCAACTTTGCCCCAGTTGGAGAATTTAGACTGCCAAGAGATAACATTGACTCAGAAGTTGCAGGTTAAACCACTTTTGAAGACATATCGTGCTGTTATTATACAAAAACAAGCCAATTATGCCATGCAGCGTGATGAACAAAAAATACGTTTTCTCCGACAAAAAGAAGAACTCGAGACTAAAATGTCCAATATTGAAGATGAGGATGAACGCATAAAAACATTTTGGGACTCAAAGAGTGAAAATTGCCCTGAAATACGTCAAGAAATTGCTAAATATCATCGTAAAGTACGTGGAACGAATGGTGATGTTTCGGAGTTAAGAAAAAATCGCACAGAGCCACAACTATTTGCTCCATGTGGACGTCCATACAATGTTAACAAATCCCAATTGCAATTTACTCTAAATGACGAAGATGACAAATACATATTAAAACTGGAGGTTTACAAGTACGTACATACATACATACTATCTATATAAATATTTACTTTAGGGAATAACTTATTTACAAGATTTTTCCATCGAGTATGGTAAAAGTCGGTAGAGCAAAGGTAAACAATTTACATTTTACTGGAATACATATGTATATATATTAAGTAGACTGCTCGCGGAAAAAATGTAAAATAACTTATGAGACCTTCTGTTGACACATTAACGAATGTGGCATCCCCTAATTCAAAAAATATACATAACTTCTTAAAAATAAAATTTTCTACACACTTGTACACATTTTGTTTAGCAACAATTAATATTTTCAGATTCCTCGATACTTCGCACATTAAAGTGGAAATCGAAGTTAATTACATCAGAGTAACAGTAAAGGGTAAAATTTTTCAAATAGCCCTTAATGATGAAGTTAAACCATCCGATGCTGCAGTACAACGTTCCCAAATAACTGGCCAATTAGTTATAAAAGTTGCAAAGTTATGTCAACATGAAATATTGACATCTAAATTAAAAGGTGAGTTGTTGTTTTATATTTTAATAAACTAATTCGAAGATGAAGTATGTTGAAAATACAGTCGACTCTTGATAATTTGAAATTCGTTAATTTGAATCTCGCGATAATTTGAACTGTTTTCCAGGTCCCTTGAAAAACATCTAATACATTGAAAAAAATCTATATAATTTGGTCCCCTCGGTAATTTGAATTTATTTGAATGGCATATACAATATCGCCGACACGCTATAATTTGAATTTTTTGGCTCTACGCTCTATAATTTGAATTATTTTAATGTGCTGTGTTTTATGCAAAATATAAAATAAATAAAACAATGATTTATTTTAATTTATATGAGCTGCTTTATAGAAATCACATCTTGCCCGACAACTTACCGGTCAAACAAAAAATCATTGATGAATACAGTTTTTTTTAATGAATGGCTGGTGTCGATTAATATTGGCATGAAACGAGAAAAACGCAAAATCTTATTGTTTTTGGTTAACTGCACGGTGCACAATAATCCACCACTATTTGACCACGTGAAATTATCCAAAATTTTAAAACCCTCTACCGCAGAGAAATTGTTTCTAATATGTTGGATAGCATTGAAAAGGGTCAGAAAGCGGTCATAACACTTTTAACAGCTATAATCATGATTGAGAAAACCTGGAAAAATATAAATTCTACAACCCTTTTTAACTGCTTCAGAAAGTGCGGTTTTACGAAAATGTCTTTAGCTGCATTATCAGAGCCACCAGAAGTTACGCACTCTCATACAGGATGGAGACTTTTGCCTAACTCTGAAGAGGTGAATTCTGAAAACTATATTCATGTAGACAATAATATCAGTGTATATGGTGCATTAACCGACACTGAACTGTTGAATTTGACTTCTTTGGATGAGAAAGATGAAGCAGACGAAGATGAGGAACCAACAATTCCAGTTTCATTAAGTGAAGCAATGAAAAGTCTTACTATATTGCGCTCCTACGCTCTCAGCACGGATACAAGTGACGAATTCTTTTCAGCTTTAATCACAATTGACAAAGACAGATTGAATTCGTTCACTCAAAATAAAATTACGGACTTCTTTGCATTATAATTACATACATATGTACTTATATGTACATATGTATGTATATATATGTATGTAACTGTAAGAAAGTTCTATCTCCTCTTGTTAATTTGAACTCTCGTTAATATGAAATCTCGATTATTTGAACTATTTCTCTGGTCCCTTGAATTTCAAATTATTAAGAGTCGACTGTAATACTTAATTTCTAAAGAACACAAAAAAAAACACTTATAACCGAATTCACAGTCTTTAGTTAGTTAATGACAAAAGCTTAACTAATGATTCTTTATTCGCAATGCTTAGTTTGCCATAAGAATAACAAGTAGAAGTTAAACAATAGTTAGTATTTTAGTTTACCAATCAATGGTTAACTAATGACCGAGAATTCGGCCATTAGAAATTTAGAAGTTTTTGAGCAATTATAATGGAAGTTGTTATTGCATTCAAAATTAAAAACTCGCGATTTAATACAAGAACAAATTATAAATGTATTTTTTTAATATTTTGATTTATTGGTTGAATTAAATATTATTTTACAACAAATTAAGAATATAATGATAATATTAAAAGTTACACACTATGTAAATTTTATTGAATAACAAAATTGCGTATAAAATCGCAAGTTCTTTTAAAAGGAATGAAAATATCTAAATGGTTGGTCTAACTATTTAATAAAAACATAATGTTAGCCAAAATTGTAACAATTATTATTTTTTTTTATTTTTTAGTCAAACCAATTGAGGCTGCTACTGAAAGATTCTATAAGGGGTAAGTAATTTTTGATAGCCATGTTCGTGTGTGTTAAATTAAATCGATTTCTGTTACATGAAGAATAACATAAAAAGGCTGTTCCCAAAGAAAGAGATACATATGTATGTATAAAATTTCTTTAAAGTCCGTCTCCTGACATCTCTATATGGTTTGTGACCATATATGAGAACTAAAGTGTTAAAATATACATACTAGTTAACACCTCACACAAGTTGCTTTAATTAAGTTTCTGCAAGCCCGGATGTTTCTGTTGCGAATACAAGTGGACTTTCGCTCCCATCATTTATTGACAAAGAGATATTGCCACTTAATCCTTCGCCGGTCAGCCGGACAATTCCATTTTATGTCTAGGCGCCCAAAAATTATGGCGAACGTCGCTATCTCCAAAATAGATACACATTACCTAGGGAACGGGGGTTTTTAGACTCACTTGACAGCTTGTGCATAGGGAACTACCCCTATAATCAAGGGATATAATAGCCCCTTTAATATCAGTAACAATGTGCATATTCTTGTCTGATATTCCTTGATACTGAACATGTTGCTGGACTAATACTTTGCCTAAGGTACAGTCTCAAATTAACTTCCATGAGTGGACCAAATGTCGTTGGTCCATCTTTATCAGAAAAACGCTATCGAAGAGTAGTCCGAGTATTGTTTAGCATGTACTACCTTTTTAGCTATTAATCAACAGTTTTTACTAAGAATTAGAGTTGTGCCTGGTCGTTCATTTCAGTGACCGGTCATTTTCGTTCATTTATCCAAGACTGATTCGTTCAATCGTCCACTTTGAACGAATGAATACAACCCTTATTGAATGTGATTTTCTTCTTGTCTTTTGATAAACAGCAGCTGCACGAAATTGATCCGTACACTATTGAACGAAAACCATTCAGTTAAATGACCGGCTCATTCCGTTCAATGAAGTGATCCGTTCATTTTAACCCGTTCGTTCATGAACGACACAGCCCTACTAAGAATTAGTTACTTATATCAAGTTTTTAAAAAACAATTGCATTTTTAAGTAATTAGAAATAATTTATAAAAAATTAACAAAACATATAAAAGGAACTGAAATGTACATATGGGTATTTTCATACAGCCGTACGAGACATTCGTACGCATATGGAGTAATATAAATCTCACAAAAAGTTAATGTAAACAATATTACAGTTATGTTGCAATCAAAAGCTTCTATGTTTCAGAAAAAAATGGGCAGCCTCGAAACTTTGGTGTCGAAAATATCCGATCAAAATAAGGCGATAACGTACGTGACAGAAACGGAATTGGTTTTAAGGCATATTTACGTACATGCGAAAGTCTGCGAATCATGGGCGTTTTTCTTTTCTTTAAAAATTCCTAAAATAAGCTAAATAATGTACCTATACAATCCTCAATATTTAAAGAGAAATCATCTCTGGTTAGTTTTATATAGAAGAAAAACATAACGTACGTGACAATTTTCTAGTATATAAATAATGAAATGCCATAGGACCGCCGTCTTTTTTTAACTCTTCCCACCACCGTTTCATGGTTTTACGACTATTTAAAATAATCGAAATAGAAAATTTGCATTTAACATTGATTTTGATGCATTTAATTTAATACAGTAGACGCTCAGAAATTAGAACTCTCAGTAATTAGAATTTCCAGAAATTAGAATCAGTCATTTCATTGCATTAAGTGCTCTAAAATTAGAACTAAAAATTCAAATTTCCGAGCGTTTTTTTCTTTTTCGTTGTAAACACTAAAATTTTGGCAGTTTAGTTAACCCAAATAGAAAACAAAAAGGGGAATTCCATTTTAGTAAATGTTTTACAAATCTTGTTGATGTTTTTTGTGTTAATTGTTAACTTTATATGAACTGAATTGTTATTTTTCGTTATGTCTTTCATAGTTTTTATGTTAAATAAATTAAAATGAAAACAAAGACTTAGTTTTTTGTATAGCTTTATTGTAAAATTTACCTCAATTTTAGTATAAAAACCCGTCCAGAAATTAGAATAATTCGAATCGCCCGAAAAACAAAGTGGTTCTAATTTCCGAGCGTCTACTGTATATCGTACTTACAATAATGTATGCGACAAACTTTAAAAGGAAATAACTTATTCACCTGGGTTCTATATTTGTAAAATGAAGTGAAAGTGAAATTTTCATTAATTTTGTGTTCTAAATTTTGTGAAAATGATTTGAAAAGTAAAATATCACTTTCAGTTTCGTTCATCTTAGTTAAAAGTATCACCTCGTTTGCTAGAACGCCATGTGAAATTGTCCATGTGGAATTGAAAACGATTTAGTTTCACTTCGTAGTGAAATATAGAACATAGGCGATTATTTATTTCGGTTGAAAATGAAATTTTAGTTAATTGGAAGAATTCTTATTTTAGAATTGTAATCTTTTTTATCTGCGACTGCCTATATACAAATGACATAGTTAAACAATGTTTTTGCATAACGTACGTGACATTAGAATACCAACAAAAGCAATAAAAAAAAAAATACCGTTATTCGAGCTCTAACTTCACGTTTTTCTCATTATTATAGTTATTTGTTATTGCAAATTTATTTTTAAGATAATATTGTAATGTTTCAAATCTATTTAGTTAATAGCAAAGAGAAAATAATTTATTTTATTTGCAAAAACCGAGTCGAAGAGACATTCAGTTTTTCTCTTCCATTTTTTAGTTTTAAAATTCTAATAACCTGTAAATGCTTCCATATTATGAAAAATCGAATATTTTTCTCTTATTAAATCATATTAGAAACATTTTTCAAGTACTCTAATTTTTTTGGTCGTGGTTGACATTTTAATGGAACTACCCATATATATATATTTCTCGTATTTTTATATTCGAAAATTATATCGTGTACTATTGTAGGAACGCACCATATCATAGCCTCGATTACCGTTCACAACACTTATCGGCTTAATTTTAATAAAATGCATGTTGTGTTGTAGTCGAGAGAACAGAATTAGATATAATTAGATATTTTTGAATGTTTGTAGAAGAAAGGGGAAACATAATTTATTAAAAATCATTTATGTACATACAAATTTATTGATATAGTAAACAATTTCTTCATATTATATTTATCATTCCTTAGGCACCGAGAACTGAAAGGAACTGTCAAACTCAATGCCATATGCAGCAACACTGATGAACAAATTCCGGACTTGATTTAAATCAACTGGTTATTAAAAAAAAAAAAACACTGTTGTCTTATTTAATTAAAAATCTTTTATTTTTTATTGTTTTACTTTATTATTTCTTATGTACGAGTAATTTTATGTAAACTTTACATAATCTATAGTTTATTTTTTTCTTTGTCCTTGAATCATCATCAGTATGTTGTGGTGTTACATATTTAAATACGAGTATTCTGGTGTTTGGGTATGTGGCAAGTAAATTTTGTATGAATTTTTCTTTATATAATTATGTTTAATAATACATTTTACTTAATTTTGTGTTTGGTATAGTAATGAACAAATAAAAAAAAAAAAAAACAAAAAAAAAAACTTTTTACAACATTTTTCTTTTAATTTATGAATGAACTAACAAATATTTATTTAATGGAATTATATACATAGAATTATAAGTGGATTATATTATACAATCATAACTTTCTAATTGAGTTTTATTTTAAATTAAAAGCATTTCGAAATTGTTTAGCAACTACTTATTATTACAAATTTTCAAAGTGCAATAAAATGTTTTGAAATGTTTAATTTCTTAACTTTATTATACATATGAAAATTACAAAGTTTTAGGATTTTATTAAAATACATTCCAATTCGAAATTATTTTCCTACGAATTAAATATGGGTACACGTTTCAAATTACTAAATACTTTGCCAGCACTAGTGTAGTCGGATTTGAACCAGTCGATATAACAATGGCTTTATTGAATGAATGAAATTTTCATAAAGCATCATCTCTTGAAACAACAAAGTTTATTGTCTACATCTTTGTATTTTATACTTTAAAGTTATCTTTATTTTAAGATCTATACCAATAACAATTTAGCAGTTGATATGGCTTATTAGTGAGATCAATGAAGAGATGTTAAGTAAAATTTCAAAAATCTACCGATTAACATTATCTTATATTTTATTGTTACCCTCGATGCATCTTGTTGTTGGAACGTCTTTAGAATTTGTGGCCATGAGACAATAAAATATGAATAAAGTGTAAAACATGTGACGGAACGTTTTTAAAAACAAAGTTTTTTTTGGCCTTAACATAACAATCGGACTAAACACATATAAATAGTTATTAGTGCAATATTTAGCTGCAATTTTATTTGAGTGGACAATTCTTGTAACTACGTGCCGGTAATATTCTGTACAAATTGATGTTTCATACATTTAATTTGTTCACTTAGCAAAGAATTCCTTGTCGGCACATAAATTTGTCTTGTGTGGACAAATCTTGTCGATGTTTTGTTTGTTATCAAAACATTTTTTTCGCACAGCTATGTCTGCCATCAAATGTAATTTTCACATAAAAAGTTCGCCATTTTAAAGAATTAGTAAGAAAACGACACGTTTTCCCCTTATAAAAGAACAAGAACAAATTTGTGTCCGTAATTACGCTGACGTTTTGTTCTAGTACAAACAAAACATGGCTTGTCAAGACGTGGTATTATAAAACTTCTGATTAGATTGGGATTCTTGTTCTCAATATTCAGAATTTATTTTAGAACAGTTCGTATATTGAAATCAAACTTAATTTTTAGATTTTTACTGCATAACCTTATTTTTTCAAAGTCATTTCTATATTTTAGATTTAACGAAAATATTCAAAACTCAATTATACTCGTTCTATACCATTATTTTTTTATTTTTTTTCGTGGACCAGCACTCAGGGGATGACCCCTACTTATGCAATGCATTGTGTTGGAACTAGGAAAATAGGTTATGGGAGGGAGGATAGAGGGAGTAGTGTTTGTGAATATTTGACTTGAATTTTCCAATATTGAAAGTGGCAGGGAATACTTCTGCTGGTAGTTTGTTCCACATACGGACAGTACAGCTAAAGAACGAATTTTCCCTGTAGTGTGTTGTGCGATCCACTGTCCAGTCGACCACAAATGGATGAGCCCTGACTGAAGAACGTGTATTACGTAAAAAACTGCGTGTTTCAGGAACAAGTTCCCTGATTTCAGCAGAACACATACCATTATAGTATCGATAGAACAGTGAAACACAACCCACATTGCGACGATGCTCCAATGAATCAATAGAGTTGGATACCCTACTGGCACCGATAAGCATCTTCGCCCTCTCCTGTACGCGGTCGAGTAACTCCAAAATAGACTTCGAAGCACCGGCCCATACATGGGAGTTGTATTCCATTTTCGGTCAAATATAGGTGGTGTAAATAGTAAGAAGATCAGATGGAGTGAAGTATTTTCTACACCGTTTTAAAAAACCAAGGCACTTGAGCGCTTCTTTCGACACTTGAAAAATGTGTTTGGTCCAGCGGACATCACACTGGATTCTCATGCCTAGAACGTCAAGAGCGTCTGATTCCTTAATATTTACACCATTATTAATTTCAAATGAGAACTTTACATTTCATATTAAAAAAATAACAGTTTAAACGTAGAATATGAGACTTCATTTACAATTCAGAAAAAAAACAATTGGAAATGAGATATACATACCAACTAAGTTTTAGAAAATATTATATGCAAATTTAGAATGCAGAAAAAATCTATTAAAAATAAAATTTTTGAGTTCAATTTCAGAAAATGAGATTTTCCATTTCAAATTCGAAGTAAATAAATTATATTTATTGTTAAAAAAATTCAATCGCTTTTTTGTTACATACAATCAGGGAGTTTTTTTCCCTTTTTATTTTTTTAACATTGAATTTGAATAGGAAAAATGGGAAAAGGGAAACAACTCCCGCGGAACTTTTATTCAAGATTGGGCTCAATACATAAATACTAAAACATTTATGTGAACAATTTTTTAGAATAATTAAAATGGATATTTCCTATTTTAAATTCAGAATATAACAATAGAAAATGGGGGTTTCCACTTATAATTCGAATTTAAATGGTTAATTTCTTTTTCAATTGGTCTCTTCTCAATTACTGTTGAAAATAAGAAATCAAACATAATTTTCACATTATTGCAAATATCGTTCATTCAAAAAAATTCTTAATTTTAGATTTGCTCGTATGCATACTTAAGATTTTCTATTTAATTTTCAATTGTTCTTGTATTAATTCATATTTTCATTGAATATGAACATGTAAATCATAATTTTAATTGTTGTATTCCGAATTTGAAATGAAAATCTCGTTTTCTTTTGTGCTATGATCTAAATTTAAAATGAAAAAATCTAAATTTACAATTGTTCTTTTATGATTTTAAAGTGCAAGATCTCAGTCTACAATTATTCTTTTCCAAAATTTAAATGGTTCATTTGTTCTTTTCTAATTTCTATTATTGATTCTAAATTTGAGATTTATCTTTGAGATTTTATATTTAGTTTCCTATTGTTCTTGTATTAATTTAAATAGAAAATCTCATTTTCCATTGATCTTTTCCGAAATGTAATAATTTGAATTGTTCTATTCCAAATTTGAAATGAAATCTCATTTCATTTGTTCTGAATTTTAAATGGAAAATCTAAATTTTCAACTGTTCTATTCTGAATTTAAAACGAAAGATAACAGTTTCCAATTGTTCTTTTCCCAATTTTAAATGGTTTAATTGATCTTTTCTCAATTACTGTTGATGAAATTTGAAATCAAACATAATTTTCAGATTTTGCATAATTTTGTTTCTTCAAAGGAAATTCTAAATTTTCAATTTATTAAATTTAACGAAAATACATTTTTATAAAATTAATTATTAAAGAGATAATTTTTAATGTGTTGAATATGGATGTATGGTACGTATTATATAATTAAACAATATAATGTGTAAATAAATTAATCCCAATTTACACAAAGCAATTCTTTAAGCTAAGCTGATTACCTTTTTATTACCGGGGTGAGGGTAAGATCAATCGAGTGTGTCGAGTACACTAGCCATTCGTGTTACTCTCTTATTCGTATTACATACATATGTGTATACAAATGTGTGTGTATACTTTAAAATAAAAATACGAGCGATTTAAGCAATAAAATTGTGCTGTGTGAACACCGAAGAAATTTCAAGGAGATTATTCAATCATTTTAATAAAAATTGCTTCGTGTAAATTGGGACTCACTAATAAATTGTTTTACTTGTAGTGGAGAGGGGCGGGCAATTGGCGGCTATATTTTATGTAAATTGAGTACAATTTGTAAAATATGAATACAGTCGTCTGTTGTTGGGGAAATTTATTGTGGTTTAATTTTTGTAAGTGGAATTTGTGTTTTTTGTTGTTGTGTTGTTGTCTTCTAAATTTTGTGTTCACAATCTTATTTTCTCTCTCACAGGATAGAATTGTTGTTGTTGCTGTTTATTTTTACTGATTTAGATATTCTTATGATTTAATTATTACTTTTTTGTTTTGGTTTTCTTTACATGTGTTTATATAATTTGTTATAGTTATTTTTTTGTTTGTTGTTGGTTTGTTTATTAAGTAAATCTAAATTGTAGTGACAATTAATAATGAGTTGGGTTCTGTTTTTTTTTCTTTTTTTTTATTTGTATTAATGTTTTATTTATTTAATTAATTACCTTTAAGATGTATCAGTTCTATTGATGTTAAATTTGAGTTTTTGTTTTATGTTTTCCTTTTATATTCAAGAATATCATAAAGAAATTAATGATGATTATAATGAAGATGACATTGACGTTACAAATCTTGTATCAAACAAATTTATGTATGTATGTATGTATGTATGAATAAATGGATAAATAAGAATAAGATGATGAAGAGAGTTTAGCTTTGAATGTGACAAAATAAAAAATAAATTCAAACTAGATCTCTTCCATTGTTTATAAGTATATGTATGTATGTATGTAGATTTTGTTTCGCTTCATGATAAATTGTAATAAAAAATTCTTAATAAAAAATATACAGCATATGTATGTATGGTTTTATCGTGTGAGTGAGTGTATGTTTGTATTTTTATTATTTTTTTTTTTAATTTTTAACTATTGATTTTTACTCAATATTTAATACAGTCGTCAAGTTTAATTTGTAAACAATTAAAGAGCACTCTCCATACCCACTTAACAATTATTGTTGTGTTCTTTGTTTTTTTTTCTGTTTTTGTAATTTATTGTTTATTTTTGCAAAATATACATATATTTCATTTATATTATAGATAGAAATCATAAAAAAGCTGCTTATTTTTTTTGTTTTGTATTCCTGTCTTTTGTTTGCATCGGTTTATAGGCACACTGTTTCCCTTCGCGATAAGATCACTATGGGCACGTTCGTCAATGCAGTAATAGTGTAACATTACTGCAGCAAAATAGAAATTAAGTGATCGAAAATTCATATTTGTCATCACTGTTTAAAATATTTTTGGTCAATTCAAATTGTTGACAGTGATGATAAACATTTTTGCAATGACCCTATTATAGTAGTTTCAGATACAAAAAGTTGAGGATCGTTGCATCAGTGATGTACAAATTTACTGCAATTATAAACGCAACCTATTTTTTGTTTATTTGTTAAACCCAACCTGATTGTAACATAAAAACGATCCGGCAGGCTGATTACTAATTTTAGACTTCCAACAATTTTGAGTTTCACTTTCACATTTGTTCTTATGTATTATTTCACCTACTGTAATTGTTTTCTCACTTTGGGTAGTTTGCAATAAACCTTGAATTGAGTGAAGACATTGGTTTAGTGAAAACCCAGACTTAAAACCTACTTCGATTTGGTAAGTTCAAATATTCAGGTTTTAATTTTAATTTCTGTTGAGTGTTTGTTCATAGAATCAACATTTTTATTAAAATTAACCCCCTGGCCCACGATATCGAACGATAACGTTCGCTTAGATAAGACTTAAGACACAAACTTTTTTGTGGAATAAACAAACTTGATTGAGTAAAAAATAGATACGATAAAGAGTTTGTGTCTTGAGTCTTATCTAAGCGAACGTTATCGTTCGACATCGTGGGCCAGGCGGTTAAACAAAAAAATAAAGTATTTACAATTTGTAAACTTTCTTTACCCATCCAGGGGGTTATTCACCCCTATCGTGAATAAAAATTTGACATGAAATTTGTTCCATTTTCACATTTTTTTCTTTAAAATTCAATGTTCAAAAAAATAAAAGGGAACAAATTTCATGTGAAATTTTTATTCACGATAGAGGTGATTGTGTATTTCGATTCAAACAGAAAATCTTTAAAATTTGTATACTTTTTACATTGTATTTCGATAGCTTTTGCTTTTAAATCGAAATACACAATAACCCCTCAGCAGGGCTTAGAAGATATTAAATTTAAAACATCTGATACTTTGACTTTAACACAGCTAAAATTTGGTAATGACATATCATTACAGTACAATACCCTTTTCAATTATTAGTTAAAATCATCATTATTTTAATATAGTTTAGTAATGACTGGATTATAATATTATATATGCATGTACATATACATATAAATAAATGCTTGTTTATTAGACGTCAGTATAAGCTCTTAAATAGATTTTCAAATAATTCTAGCGTTCATACAAGGAATCAATATTATTCGTATGTAATCTTAAAATTTATGTTACATTTCCGAAGCACTGCTATAGAGTTTTCAATGAATTGAATATTCATTAAAACTTAGTTTGTAATTTATTTTTGACACTTCAGTTGTAGAGGCTTAAAGGTGGATTCACCCATTTCGAACGATTTTTCTGAAAAATCAAAGCTGTCATATGTAAACAAAATCTATTAGTTTTACAAGTGCGGCCATTGATTTATTTTGCTTTAGGCTTTAAGTGCCAAAATACAAATATTAAATTATTTTAAAGTATTGCCTATTCAAAATCTCAGATATAAATCCAAAATGAATGAAAAAAGAAAGTTGCTTTTGCTGATGGCCACGGAAATACATTGTTTTTTGTATGAACAAATGCAACCTATTGGCAACTCAATTCAGTTTTGTCTAGAAAAAATATAAAATTAAACCAATTCAAGTTCGGAAAAAATATTTTCTCTCTCTCAAAAAGAGAGACGTCAAACTTCATATAAAAAAAATTGTTTGAACAAAATTTTTGTTAAGAACGAATGGAGAATGTCAACAACTAAATAATGACCTATTGTTGCTGATATGGATTATTCAGCCTTATTATGAGTGTTACGAAACAGTCGTTGTCGTAAAAAGAAAACGACACTCATAATAAGGCTGATTATGAGTAGAAAAATTGTTTGAAAATTTATCACTTTAAACTTCAAAACTATGTTGAATGTAACGATGATTTAGAGATAACTGTATTTAAATGATAACGCTAATTTGAGAATGACATTTAAATTCATATTCGAATGATTTTTCATTTTTAAAAATAATTTTCTTAATGTTATGCAAATTAAATCCACATAATTTACAAGTTTTAATGCATTATATTCAAAAAATGTTTCTCCTTTAAAATTACATAGTTCTAAACAATTTTGCCTTATAAAAGTTTCAATTTCGGTAAATTTTTTTCCGATCATGCCGATTTTAGGGTTAATTCGAATTCGGTGGTAATCTAGTAATATACAGAATCTTACGATTTGCAGAAACCGATATTGGATCCAATACTAAAAAAATCAGCTTACATCATATATTATAATACTGAGAATAAAAAACTCGAGTCTGCTGTCGAAAAGATAACTCTTGCAGCAATTTACGTACTAATCAATCACCCCTATCGTGAATAAAAATTCCACATGCAATTTGTTCCCTTTTCACATTTTCCTATTAAAATTCAATGTTAAAAAAATAAAAGGGAACAAATTTCATGTGGAATTTTTATTCACGATATGGGTGAATGTGTTATGTTGTTGTACTAGTAAGGAAATAATATACATAATTTTTATATGGTTTTAACTTACAATCGGTTAGTGTTTTAAATGAATATTTTTTTGTTCTGCACTCGTTCTCTAGACAACTGAGTGCGTATGAATCGTTTGGGAAACAGTGCATTTCATTTATTTGCTTTTTTTTCATAACAAAATTAAAAAAAGTCCTTATTATTTCGTTTTGTTTTTTGCTTTTACTGGAATATGTCATTGTTTTAATTTTTTTTCAGTAAATAAGGCTAAATTTCAATTCTTTTCTCGAGTTTTTTTTTATTTTTTTTTTACTTAATTTAAAAATTTTGTAATTCTTTTATTTAATTTTTTTCCTTTTTCAAATCATCCTTAATGGAAAACGAGGTAGGATTTTTGTTGTTGTTGTATAAAAAATTGTTTGGTTATTTTTTCAGAGTTTTTGTTGTTCTTGCAATCTGGTTATGTAGTCAAATAGATGTTTTTAAAGTAAAATTATTTTGATAAGATTTCTTTGGAAATAATAATGAAATTTAAAAAATTTTAGTAAAAACTAAACTCAAAATAAGTTAGAAAAGAACATTTAATAGTGGAAAAATAAATTTTTTAATCGATATGGCGTTATACGGATCGAAAATAAAGTCTTACAAATTGGTAGCATTGGATTGCAATTCGAAAATGATTTCTTTCGAATCGAATTAAGCTATTTAGCCATGTCACAGAATTAATTCCGTTTTTTTGATTCTATAGAAAAAGCAAAACGAAAATTTTTTTTTCGAAATGAAACCACTTTTAATTTGTTTTGTGGCATCGTAATTTTAAGCATCTATAGGTTTCATTCCGAAAAAATTGTTCGTTTTACTTTTTCTATAGAAGCAAAATACGGAATTAATTCCACTTTCGAACGGAATTAAACTCTTATTATCTACCAAAAGCTTTGGCAGGATTTGTTGAAAGTTATTACTTTATTATTATTTTTTAATTTGAATTTTGTTTTTGAAAATAGTGTTTTAATGCTCTTAAAAATTTAATAAAACCTAATATGAATGTAAGCGAACACATCTCAATATCAAAAGCATGTCGTCATTAGTTTCCATCTCATTAGAATCATTTACGGTAATAGCCGACTTTGAAATCTATTTGTAAATGGATTGAAAATATGGATATCCGAATTATGTTCTACCGGAAAAAAATTAAAATACTTTTCCACTGTAATAAATTGTCTTTTGTGTAGAATTCGAAGCTTAAGAAGTGACATGACATATTTTTAATTTAGGCGCATTTGAAAATCCTTTTTGAGCGATTTTTATATGCTCCTAGGATATGCCAAGTACGTGTTTAGTTAAATTACCTAATTGTAAAAACAAAAACAATTTAAAAGAAAATAAATGTTAATTTTACAACAAAGTATAATATATTCAAAAATAATAATAAAACACAAAAGGAGTTTTTGTGAGCGTTTGTTTCTTTTTGTTTTAATTTGATTTTTTAACATAATCGTTCATTGTCAATTATTACGTCTAATTATTATTTTTTTGTTGGTTTTGTTTTTGTACACTTAAAGTATTGATAAATAAAATATAAATAATTTGAAAACTATAATTATAAACTTACAAATTAAAAAACCTAATTGTCTACAAAAGCAATTTTGTTAAATATGATTTTTTTTTACAGAATCGCTACATTTTTCTTGTTAATATATTTTTTTGTTTGGCAAACAAATGGTAAAGAAATTGTTTAATGGATTTCATCTAGATGCTGCTGTGTTCTATATTATTATATTTTTGTTCTGTTTTTGTTATGGTGTGCAAAAAGAAAGAGATAAAGAAAAGTTTTTAAATATTATTAAACAAAATCACACACATTAAAAGTGTTGTCGATCGTTTACATTTCACTTTCTTCTTCAATAATTTCATCACCATTATTATAACTTTTATTTTTGTTATAATAATTGCTGTTGTTAACGTAAATTAAAACAATATGAATACATAATAAGAGTTATAATAATGACAATATAAATGATAATAATTATAATTAATTTTAGTATAAGAGTTTTTTTTTGTTTGTTTTTTGTTTTATAGTAATAATTATAATTAAATTTTGTTGTGGCTGTGGTTGTGGCTGTTGTAGTGCATACATGAGAAATTGTCTTATATACGGCGTCCTTTGAGCATTATTGCCATGATGCTGCTTCTAGACACGCAAGATCTCACAAGCTTTGTTATAACAAATTGCTATCCAATCCGGTTGCGTTGCACCCCATTGAATTTGATTGACTTCACCTTCGGCGGCTGTATAAGCTAAAATTGGATCCTCGATTGCACGTGGCATTTGCTGAATATCCCAAATCAGTGCTTGGTGATCATCACCGGCAGTGCATATATGACAGGAACTAGAAAATTAAAGAATACACACATTAAATACATTATTACTACAAGAAAGGTATATCAAATTAGTAAATATCTAATACATAGGAATTTACCACGTAAAGACATTCCCTTCTCAAACTAACAGTTCTTGTTCTCTTAAGATTTAATATAATCAGTTACACACCGCCGAAACTCGGAGGCACTGAAATGGGATTCAACATCAACTACTCCTACTGGAACTCTATACGAATAAATTCGATTGTAAAGAGTAATTTTTTAGCTATTATATTTTTGGCAGCACTGGTTGAAACAGCTGACGCACGTTTCGTGTTTTGTTTCACTGTCAAACATCTTTAGTTTGGTCTATAATTTAACTATGAATCGTCTTACAAACGAACAACGCTTGCAATTATTGAATTTTATTATCAAAATGCGTGCTATGTTAAGAAAGTTCATCGCGCGCTTCTTTGTGTGCAGCGACGAAGCTCATTTTTGGCTCAATGGGTACGTAAATAAGCAGAATTGTCGATTTTGGAGTGAATATCAGCCAGAAGCATTGCAAGAGCTACCAATGGTGCGGTTTATGGGCTGGTGGCATCATTGGACCATACTTCTTCAAAGATGATGCGAATCGTGATGTAACTGTGAATGGTGAGCGCTACCGTGAGATGATATCCAACTTTTTTTTGTCCAAAATGCAAGAGTTTGACTTGCATGATATGTGGTTTCAACAAGACGGTGCCACATGCCACACAGCACGCGCAACAATGGACTTATTGAGAGGTGAGTTCGGTGAACATCTTATTTCACGTTCGGGACCGGTCAATTGGCCGCCTAGATCGTGCGATTCAACGCCTTTAGACTATTTTTTGTGGGACTATGTTAAAGCTCATGTCTATACAGACAAGTCCGCATCAATTGACGCATTGGAAGACAACATTGAAGCATTTATTCGTGAGATAACGGCCGAAATGTTGGAAAGAGTATGCCAAAATTGGACTAAGCGGATGGACCATTTGAAGCGCAGTCAAGGTCAACATTTGCATGAAATAATCTTCAAACATTAAATTATATGAACCGTACTATCGATTCAAATAAAGATTTCATGCATTGCCATCCTATAGCTTTTAAAAAATCACCCTTTACTAGGTAAGGTAATTTGTAAATTGATCGACACAAAAATAGAGACATTTTTCATTTCTTTGATTTTGTGAAAATTCAAATCATATATTCTACTTTTAAATGAACAAAAATTTACTATGATTCCAAAACGGTTGAAAGTGATTTTTAACCAAAATATAGAAAATGTTGTTTTATATAAATATGTATTTGTAAAGCTGAAACTACACTATCAGACCATAACATATAACATAGTTAAATTACTAAACCTAGTTATTTTTTCACAAAAATATTTGAGATATTCAAATTTACAGGGCTATGTATAAAATATCAACAGAATTTGAAGGTAACGTTTGTCTCTGAACTATTCTTGAGTAGTAGATGTATCAGTGATACCACAGGACTAACCTGTCCCGAGGAATTAGAGTCCATTGAATACTTCGGTTACCAGGATGCTAATATGGTGTTCACACATGCATTTTTAATTGACATTTTTTAATTAACGCCTAATTGAATTCAATTATCCATACAAAATTTCATTAAGATAATTGCTTCATTAAGAGTTAATTGTTCTCATAATTGTTAAAATTAAAAATACAACCCTGTGACTAGTAATAACTAAAATGGCAGTTGTTTCGCTTTTAAATTAATAAAGAATATTTTTAGGCTGAAAATTATAATATTAGAACCAAATACGTCAACTAATTAAAACCGCAGGTGTTGACGTTTAACAAATTGTTGATGTTTTAAAAAAATCTGTTATTTTTTCTGCTGTTTTTTTCTTTCCAACACTTGGAAGACAGACTTCTCTCTGTTTATTTCATAAAATTTTAGAGTAGGTAATGTAAAAAAAAAGGGTTGAGGTTTTGGGATGTTGACGTAAACGAGCGTTGACGTTTTCCCGAGTGCACTGTAAAATTTTGTCAGCTGCTGTAAAACGCTAATTAAATTAGCAATATTGAGCATATGTGAACACTTTTTAATTAACCAACAATTGACTCAATTAAAAATGCATGTGTGAACACCATATAATAGATGGTTATGTTATTATGTAATTTAATTTTTGACTTGAAGATGTCGGGGTCTGTAGGACATTTTCGGGTTCATAAGAGAACTGAGGTGGCTGTATGGTAGTTAATTTTTAAATTTACTGGGACTAATTAATTTCTCTATTTTCTACTTTTACTTTTTTTATAATTAACAAACCCAAACTGCGAAGCTTTTGGCTTATCTGCAGAAACCACGCAGAGTCTTTGGCGGTAATCGATAGTCTGGCACACTATAGCCTAATCTATCGGGGCACCCTTACCTGTTTCTTCCACTATGTTATTTATTCTTGAACTTGAAGTGTGTTTCTTACACTACCCTTCTCAAACTAACCAACTAAAATATGAACCATTTACGATAAGGGCTTAGTTTTATGAGTCTGAGCTGTATACTTAATTTAACGAAATCGCAGTTGATAAAAATCCAGATCAGACCGATATAAAATGGTATTTCCCTTTCTACATAGTCGATGATTGTAAGAGAGCTCTAAGAGAAATCTCAGGCGAATACGTGCTGAGACTCTGCTGGGTACCGGGTCATTCCAATATCAGTGGGAATGAATTGGCGAGACTCGGCTCAGATTCGGAGGATCCTGATTGCCAGGCGGCGGTCAGGCCTCCAATATTTTTCTATTATGGGAAAATCAGGGAATGGATTCTGGGCGAGACAAATAGGGCCTGGGGAAACCGAACGGACACCGGCCTTCTGACCTAACCTTCTACATAGTTACGGATATCAATTGTGGAGATCTCAGATAGGGATATCATCGATAATTATAATGTGTCTCTGAATCGACATTTTTTGCTAGATATAACTTGTTATGTTATACCAACCATTATATTTTTACACAAAATACCGTATAAAGTAACGACAATATCAGAAAGAACGTTGGGAAATTGCCTGTAATATTATGCCTAAAAATTTTGCTTTAAATGGTCACGTTAGAAGCCAATTATTGCTACAGATAATTGTAAACATTCACAATTCCTATCACAACTCATGTTATAATGGCTAAATGAATAATTTACAAACAATTTACCTGTGCGGCGCCCACGCAATGCCGTTGACACACGCTCTATGATTGCTCAGTCTTGCAACAGGTGTACAAGGAACACGAACGTCTAATATTATTACTTCACATGAGTCCATAGCAACAGTTGCTAAATAATTTGGATCTTGTTTGTTCCATGCCAAACGTAATAAAGCCGTATGTGTGGGATCCTGAAAAAAATTCAATAACAAAAAACAATTTTATTTATTTAATTATCATTTGAATTTTATTTACCTCATAGATAATTGTTGAATGTTCCAAATGTCTCAAATCAAACATACGAACGGAACCATCTGCACCCACAGAAGCAAACATATCACGACCTCCACCAGCCCTTGAAAAAGCAATATCGTACACCTCCTTATCGTGGGCAATTAATTGTGTTTTAACATGACCTGCAACATAAACACGACCATGTGGTTGGCCCGTTTCCAGACCCCATATAGTACATGTTGTGTCGATTGATGAAGTCCCCACTAAATTAGGATCCACTTCATTCCAGTCAAACGATGTCAAGGGTGCACAGAAATCGCTGTTTTTATTATTATTGAGTACACATTCTAATCGTGTGTCTGGTTCGCCAGCACGCCAAACTCGTAAATAATCACCGCTTGTGGCCAGTAAATCGGGATATATTCCCTTTGAATCGGGTATCCACATAATTTTTGTAGTTGGATATGGATGATCGAATGTGCTTCACAATAAAAAAAAAACATTTTATGTTCTTAGATAAGTTTATATGTATTTGTGGGAATGTATTCCACTCACCTTTTAGCGCTGAACTCACTTGTGTCCTCATCCAGACTTATAATTTGAACTTTATTATTATATTCTTCAATAAAACTTCCTAAAGCTAAACGAAATCGCTTATCTGGACGTACGCTCCAATTCATGGAGTATAATGGCCATGGTGCCAAGTATTTATAGATTTCTTTCCGTTTTCCGGCGGTAGCAGACATAACTTTATTAGGATTAGAAGATAAACAAATGTTTATATTTGTGATTCTAAAAATCTAAGTGTAATTGATTAAAAATAAAAATGCAATACTCTTAGAAATATATTTATCTTCATTAATCACACAAATTATATTTAAATGATGATTCTATTTTATCATATACAAACATAAAATCAAAATCGTTTCGTAGTCCTATAAATCGTGTCCAAATTAAACACCTTTGTTTTTAAAATCACCACTAATTTTACAGAGGTAAATATTAACAATTAAAAAAATTGTTTTTAAGTTACAAAAATATTGTTGTCTATTCAATTCAAACGGTATTTGTGTTGTATTATTAAAATTACTTTGTTTTGTTTACTTGTAATTTTATAATCATATTGCCTTTGAAATTTATTATGATCGTATTATAATACCAAATAGTTTGCAAAGAGAAATTTTGGAGAAATGGCATGAAAGCCATATGGGTATTTCAAAGAGTAGGAAGAGAGCGCAGCTGAGTTATTTTACTCGATGAATATGAGTCAGGATATTGAAAATTATATTCTTAGATGTGGAAAATGTCAAGAAATTGGCCCATCTAATGCAAGAGAACCAATCATTCCTCATGATATTCCAAATTTACCTTTTGTTAAAATTGGGTGTGATATTCCGGGAAGAATTATTTGTTTGTTGTTGATACCTACAGTAAGTGGTTTGAGCTAATTTATTTAAAATCGAAAACTTCATCTCACATTATTGGTGCTTGGATAGAGATATTTTCAAGATATGGAATACCAAAAGTTATTGTTGCAGATAATATGCCTTTTGCTATATTATATTATATAACAGGTGGAATTTTAAAATAATTACTAGTAGCCCAAATTATCCTAGAAGTAACGGAATGGCAGAACGAACTGTAAGAATAGCTAAAAAGATTTTAAAAAAATGTGGTACAAAATAAGAGATTTATAATGCGTTATTAGAATATCGAAATACACCCTTAAAAGATCTAAGTTATTCACTTAATAGACGGTTAAGAACTAAAATTCAAATTACGGAAAAATTAAAAGTAATTTTAATAATAAAACAATTTGCTTTAAGTTGGTTTAGCTACTTTAATTATTTCGTTCTGACTTATAATCAAAAGAAAATTTACGCAAATTAAAAGTAAGATTGCAATATACTGTTTGTTAATTAATTATTTGCAAAAAGACAATATTTAATATTATTTTAATTGGTAAATGAATAGCAAAAACACATCACACGAATTTTATATTTTGTTTGTGATTAATTACATTACACAGGTGTTTACAATGCATTCAACAAATTTGCTTTTATTTCGCTATGAAGTAGTAAATGGCAAACATTAGGTTTGTTCTAGTACTTGACTTATTTGGCAGGATGCTAATTTACATATTTTGTTATTTTCTGATTAATTCTATTATCTGTAAATCTGGTTATTACAGGTTTCTATAAATTGACATTCGAATCATGATCATTAAGGGCGAACAAACGATGGTTTCATTAGGAACATTTTTTTCGTTTTACTTTTTCTATAGAAGCAAAATACGGAATTAAATTCTGTGGCATGGCTGTATATATTATTATTCTTACGATATAATGCATTAAAAACTAAAAAAACAACGCAAATCTATGTAAAAAATGTTGATGCACATACGTATGTACAAGGTGGCGCAAAAGTAATCCTCCTATCAGAAAATGCTATAAATTTCGCGATTGACCCCTAATGTCAGTTCTGTTTTGACATTTGTGTAGTAAATACATGCGAAATACACGTTAATAAACAATGTTACGCTACACTGCTCCAGAACGCGGAATATTGATGACTATTTATTTGACCAATAATCGGTCGGTGACTTTGGCACAACGTGAATTTCGTCGAGATGCTGCCAGGCGTGGCAGACCCCGGAGTAGCCGTTCTGCAGAAAATATTGCTGCTGTAGCCGAGGATGTCATGGAAGCGCCGTCGACATCGACCAGACGACGTGCCACGCAAATGGGTATCAGTCGACGGTCTTTACAGCGAATTTTGGAACAAGATTTGAAGATGTTTCCGTACAAAGTCCAGACGGTGCTGCTGACCGCCAATCGCATCTAACATACGCTCAAGCCATCAAGGAAGATGATTTTTCATCAAAAATAATCATGATAAGCAAAATTTACGCTTCTGGGGCACTGAAAATCCGCGTGTAACCCACGAAGTGCCATTACACCCGCTCAAAGTCACTGTATGGTGTGCTGTTTTCGCTGGAGGAGTCATCGGACCTTTTTTCTTCGAAGACGTCGCGGGCCAAACGGTTACTGTGAATGGTGAGCACTACAGAACAATGATCAACGAGTTCTTTTTGCCGCAACTTGATGAATTGGGATTGGAAAGCATGTGGTTCCAACAGGACGGTGCAACGGCACACACTGCACGTGCCACAACCGATATGCTGAAGGATACATTTCCCAGGCGCCAATCAACTGACAATCAACTGTGGCGGCGGCCATTTACATGACATTATATTCTCGACTTGATGTAAAAAAAATTAAAAGACCAAATAAAAATAATCCACAAGATGAATCAAAGTTTTTCATTTTTTTTAATTACAACCAAAAAACATCGGAAGTTTACTTTTGCGCCACCTTGTATATGTGTCGCTTTATTCGCTATTATAAAGGTAATTTTTTACTTTAATGAACTTGTTAATTGCATATTAGCCAAGTTTCAAATGTCAAAAATTATCCTGGATAAAATTAAACCAAATTGCGAAATTGGCGTCCTAGTACAGAAGCCCTATCGTAAGATATGTAGTCAAAATCCAAAGATTTCGGCTGTAAAATTGTGGAAAATTTTTTTTTTTTAGGAAAACTTCAATCCAAAAACTATAAGAAATGCTCTGCACAAAGCAAGTTATCAGGGAAGGGTTTACTTTCTGAAGTAAAAAAAGAGATTAGAATTCAAAAACTTCATATTAATCAGTCTGAAACATTCTGGAATAGCGTAATATTTAGCAATGTATCAAAGTTTAACATTTTTGGTCCAGATGGTCCTCAAAAAAAAAAAAAAAATTGGGGAAAAGCAAACAAAGATCTCCACAAAAAAGTGTTTGTTAAGACTGTAAAACATGGTAGGGGCAATGTTATGGTGTTATAGTGTGGACAAAAAGGTTATTTGAAAATTCTGAAAGTTATTTTACCACAAAGTGCTGCGAAGCTGGGTTTAAATGGGAAGAGCTTAAACTACCTTCGCAGTCGCCAGGATATGAAGCACGTTTGGTACTTATTGGAGAAAAAATAAGAAAACATCTCATAACATCAAAAGAATCTCTTAATGAAGCACTTCCCGTTGAATGGGAAAACATACACCCGATAAAGAAGTATGCCCGCCGCTTAAAAGCAATAATCAAGGCCAAATGAGGTCTAACCAAATATTACGTTTACAAAAACGACTCATATAGGTATTAAACCTAAACTTCTTTTTACATAGATTTACGTTGTTTTCTAGTTCTTCATACCTTGTGTCTTAGGAATTATAAATTATAAAATATTTTTGTGTTGAATGGCCAATATCTTATCTGATCTGGTGTATACCTATTTTGTATTCAGTTCAACTTAACAACTTATTTTAATGAAAATTATATGATATTTAACAAAATTACGTGAAAATAGATGACATGAAGCTGCTTTCTTCCTGAAAACTGATAAAAACAAAGCGGGGAACTACTTTCGTCCATTTTACATGAAGTAGAAACATTAAAAAAAGCTGAAGCTAATTATTGTAGGAAATAAACGACGCTGAAATTGATTTTTTTTTGAAAGACGTTGCTAGTTAGATTTCCACAGGAATAAAAATATCAATGCAAAATATTAATGGAATGTGTTACATTCCTGGACTGTAGTAATTCCAGATAAGGATGTTGATGATGCTAAAATTTGAGATCCCAAAATTAAACATCATAATGCTGAAAACACTTCGTAAGCTATATTAAATTTATACAACAATACAATATAGAATGCTACAAGAAGATTTTAACAGCATCCAACAGATTACCAATCCAAAGAAACATACAGTGCTCAATCAATTGTTTAAATTGATGTTTTGGCTTTTTTGTACATAGGTATATAAAATTTATAATAATTTGTTTACATTCAAATATTGGCTATTCTTTTTTCCAAAACTGTATGTAGATAATACTTATTTACTTTACAGTAATGTATTAAATATGTAACAACAAATTTTTAATGAGAAAAACAAAGTAAAAAGGCTAAATGAAATTTTAAAAGTTTAAGCTCTGCAATTAAAAATTATTATTTTTGTTATGTTTATAATATGTACATAGGTATAAATTGTTAATTTTCAGTTGTGCTTAATGTTGTAATGTACCTATGACTTATCATTTCTATAACTTTGTATTTTCCTATCAATATTAGTTACAATTATCACTTTTAAAATTGAATCTAAAACTCTTATCTATTTGGTAGAACATAGGAAAATAAACATTTTCTACTTTATGCAAATTCAAAATGGGTATTGACGGCTGAGAAAAAATCAACGGTCAATGGCACTGCTAAATAGATGTATGTACTATGTATATGTATGTAAGCTTGTTTGTTGTTTGTATTCATGTAAGTACGTGCGAAACAATAACGACAACGAAAACAAATGTTTATGTTCATATGTACGTACAATAGATTGCAGCAACAACAAAAACAACAAGACAAAAATACACAAATATGTACATACACTATGCGCAATGCCCTCTTCCCTCCAATACGATAGAAACCTTTCCAACACCCTCTTATCACATCTTCTCTGATTGTTTCTTCCTTATTTTTTGTATTAAAGGACAGACACAAATCAAATATATGCACATCTGTAAGTAGTATCTAAGTAAATACAAAAACTTACCTAAAATTTAAAGATGATGCTGATTTTATTTGTAAAGATGCAAAAGGCGACGACAACCAACTTTGATGTGTCTAATGACGATGATGGCCTCACTAGAGAATGGGTATGTCTGTTTGAACTTATATGAAATGTGTATGCAGAGAATCGTTTTGTGAAAGCACCCAACAAATAAAACACTTCTAATCACACAAAGTAAACGAAAGAAAAACTTAAAAATAAGAAGTTTCTCCAATTGCAATGAAATAATTTCAAATGAAAACGAATTTTATAGTCTGACGACTGTGTTGGAGAAATTATCTGGTATGGTATGAAAAAAATTCCTTTTGTTCCAAAAGTGAAAATTGTCTCAAATCATTTTCGCCGCTAGTCTGTTTTATTTGGTCTTGTCGGCGGACACAGGTAGAAGAGTAGGGGTTTATTGTATGCCGAACTCAAATATCTTCACGTGAGTTTATGAAATAAATTATCGTAGTTTTTTACAAAGACTAATCTCACATCACAATATTAATTGTTTTTTAAACACTTTTGTTTCAATTTAACAATTTTCTGCATTGATTTTACTATTAAAAAAAATAATTTTCCTAATCCAGACAATGCAAGGCGAAAATGTATATAACAACGCGTAGTTTTTTTTTTTGTTAAACTAACACGGTTGTAGAAATTCGTATTAAATATGACAACTGTTTTGTCGTGATTGGCAACGTTATTTCGTATAAAATGAAGTTCAAACATATTCCAGCCGTTTTTACACTATATCTAAGAATAGTGTATTTACACCAAGTGTCTGACCTATCAAAAAATTTACGTTAAAAATGTGATTTCGATTCCATTTACAATATTAAAAACTATTTAGATTTACTAAATTTTACTGGGATTTTGATTAAATCTTTTTGTTTCTACAAAATTATAGATGTTTGTTAAGAATCATTAGCCTTCAGTAAATTAGGAGTAGATCTAGTAAATGCTTATTAAAAAATGTTTTTATATTTTTCTACGAAAAGGGTAAGAAAATACTAATAAAATAAATTCATCAATCAGTCACAAACGAGCACTCGTAATTGTGCCATCGAAGTGTTTAGACGTAATGGTGGAAGGCCAATGTAAGCGGCATGCAGCCCCGGGTGGCAATCAGCTTATACTTCTTGTAGGTATGTAGGTAAATGTGCGATGCTATTTAAAGCACATATTTCAAAACAATTATATTGATTTGTTTTTTACATAAATAAATTCTTAAATAAACGTTTTTTAGTTTGTATATGATGTAAAAAGTATTAAAAAATGGAAAAACAATTGTTTTTATTTTTAACTAAACTTATATGTCACATATTGTATATGTACATGTGTATGGAAACATCGTATCAAGCGGCAACGTTGAACAAAATTCTACTTTCAGCATTGCCAGATTAAGTAAATTGCGATACTTAAATTTTTTCTATGAATAAATTTGTAAAAAAACAAAACTTTTATTCACTGGTAACACTGCTGCCGCCCGCGAACGCATGCCGCTTACATTGGCCTACCACTATAAAGGTTTGTGAATACTGTTGTCTTACATCTGCTAATTGGTAAGGACGCCTGAAATCAAATATCAGTCGAAGCAAGTGGTGTTTTGTGCATATATGTATGTATGTACATAAATAAGGAAGAAAAAATCTTCTCGAAACTATACGAGTAAGTGTAATTTGAAATTGGTGAAATACTGTGGGAAAGATGCTAATTGGAAAACGTAGGATGAAAGTTGCCGCGGGCAGTAGTCCACCGGTCACGCAACGTGAGAACTCTCTGGATAGGAAAACGAAGAAAACTATCAAGAGTCCTAATTTACACTCAAGGTAAGTGACTAATAACAAATCGGACAATTATATTCAAAATGGAAGCTCGCCTAATGGCGTTACATCGTCATATTTTTACGATAATTCCCACAAGGGCCCATACATGGTGTATGTCGACACATATGAAGTAAATGGCGCCAGAAAATATATAAAATCGGTTTTGGTGGTTGTAAAATCATTTTTAAGAATGCTGATGCCGCAAATAGTTTTGTGAAGGATGAAAGAATTAGAAACAATGGCTTGACTGCCAAATTCTTTGGCCATTTCTGAGGTAGAATTTACCAGAAACATTCAGTCCACAATTGAAATATTAAAAGTTATAAGAATTAATCGTAGCATCAAGAATGCTGAGGGTGAAATCACTATGAAGTCGACTCGGAATATGAAATTCGTTTTTAAGGGAAACGAGATCCCTTAGGAAATTACCAATGGTTATACCAAAATCAAGGTCAAACATTACGTCCCATTTCAACAGTGTTATAGATGCTATAGACATAACCATTTTGCGCAACATTGCAAACTAATACCAAATTCATTTTTATATATCATATTTAAATAAATCTTAAATCACTGACTACGTCCATTTAAATACAACTTAAGTTTTTCATACTACCATATGATTTTGACAGTTCTGCAAGTTGTGAAAATTTAGCATTGCATTTTTTTTTAATATTTGATAAAAATATTTAATAAACATGCCGCGAATAAAAACATTGTGCTAATTATTATCAATATAAACTAAAACAATGAATTTAGATGAAGAGGACATGAATGATGCAGCTTTTGTCCATTTAGATTACAACAATTTGTAAACTAAATATGAAATCAGCTGTTAAATGAAGAAGTTGTTTATATTTTTTTGATATTTAATAGTGCTACCATACTTTTATCATAATTAAATATCAAACTTAATTTTAGACTGAAAAAATGAAACCGTATTTAAATACAACTTAAGTTTAAGTAAAAAATTAACTAATTTCGTATTTAAATATGAAGTTAAAAACTGGCCATAAATTTTTAATTGTGTAAATTATGCTACAATCAGCATAACGATGGAAATCAATGTCCACAAATTATTTGTACTAATTGCAATGGAGATCATCCCCCAATGGATAAAAACTGCAATGCTAAAACAAAGGCGTATGCTATTAAGAAGTTTAATCACAATCAAAAACTTATCAGTCAAAGAAGTAAAATCAAGATATTTGTCATTATTTCCGAATCGTTTTTCTATTCTCGACAATAACGATTTCCCATCACTTTCGGATAACCAAAGTACAGTCAATCATAACAACCATTGTGAAGCAGTTAAATCTCTTCACAAAATGCTACCTTTCTCCAAGATTGTAAAACAAAACAACAATAGGGCAAGGGAAATTAACAATAATAAGAAAATTTGGAATGATTATAACCAGGGGCCAAATTACCGCATTCGATATCGAGTAAAATTGATCGTAATTTTCTTATTTGAGATTATGGCATTCGAAATTTAGTACATTTTATCATAATTTCGATATCGAAATCATTTTTCTATACTATAGCTTATTCGATCACGAATGCGGTAATTTGGCCCCAGGTCTTATAGGACTTTATCATCAAATTCTCTTACAATAACTCTAAATTCGCACATTCTACACCGAATGCTAATTTATTACTCGGCCTAATTCTGTAACGGATAATCATTTCAAGGCCATCGATTTCCGATTTCAAAAGTATTCAAAGAAGCAACAGAGGCCATTTCAAACTCGTCAGATTTCAAATTGGATCCAGATAAAGTACGTTTTCTTCTACTCAACTTGAGAGATAGTATTAATACGAGTATGAATTGTATTGATGCTGACAAGATCGATAAATCTTTAATTGAAGATAGCTACTAAATAAAAAACTCTACCGACAAAATGAAGATCATACAATATAATATTCAAAGCCTGAAGAAAATTAACAACAAAGAACTTCTGGAATTCTATTTAACTTAAAACAATATTGATATTGCTATTTTATGCGAAATTTGGTTTGCGAATAGTGCATATACTAGTCTAGCTGATTATAATTTTGTTTGTAGAACAAGATGGTGTGGGTATTTATATCCGCAGGAACATTAAAGGAAAACTTTATCATCATTACAAACTATAGCCATCCTCAAATGAGTTTGGAAGACTTTATTTCTGAAATGTTTAAGATATTCTCCTTCGCAAACGTCCAGAAAAATAGTTCAATAATATGTCGAGACTTAAATGCGAAATCGCCGACATGGGACCGTTCATCATCCAATCTTAGAGGATCTGTTCTGGAGTCATTAGCCAATGATTTCAATTTCAATTGCCTTAATGATGATTCACATACGTTTACAACTTCACACAAGGCACTTTCAGCTATTGACGTAACATTTACAAATATCAACATTCGAAAAATTTCCTGGAAACCATTAAACATTAAAATAACCAATAGTAATCACCACCCAATATTAATATCTTTGAATGATGGAACATTAACAAATAAACCATCAAAAAATATCATTTGGACAAAATTTGCAAAAGACATTAATAATATCAGAGTCAATGACAATATCCAAAGTTTGAAGATATACATGACGATATACACAAACTTAAGGAAAAAACTCGGTGGACGTGGATCAGAAAAACAAATATATTTCTAAAAGATGATGGCATAAAAAAGCAAGCAGATTGTTGAACAACAACTCTTGGAATAAATCTCAAATTCAAAAATTTCTAGGCATTTTGTTAAATTCTAATATCAACGGTTCAGACACGAACACTTCTTCGACTCTTTGGTTAATTCCAACTCTATTTCAACTGATAAAAGTATACCAACTATCAAACTCGAGCAATTTGATGAATATCTACTCTCCCGTAACCCAGGCCAAAGGTGAAGATGTAATTACATATAGAATGCTTTTGATACTAAGATTCGATAAAGACGAACATTTTTTGATACAATTGAGAAATATTGGCAAGATTGCTACATTACAGAATCTTGGAAACTCATTAGGTGTGTCCGATTCCTAGAAGAAGAAAAGATTCCAGTCTCATTCAAAACCACAGACTAATTTGTCTTCTCTCTGTATTATTCAAATCACTCGAGTATCTGGTTAAACTTCATATTGAGGAGATAATAGATAACAATAATATTTTACCAACGAGATCATATGCTTTTAGGAAAAAACATTCAACATCCCCCTTAATTAATTAATCAGTTCAAAAACTGACAAGTGAAGGATATCATGTGGTTGCGAGTTGCATTGGTATTGAAAAGGCTTATGACAACGTCGATTGTAAATTGTTGGAAGAGAGATTACTGGAATGCGGCATAAATCCTCACACAGTGAAATGGATAAGTAAGTTTTCGGCGGGCAGAATTTTTTCAATGAACAATTGCAAAGTTGCAGCGAACAAGAGTTTATCACATTTCCTATTTTATTTAACATCTTCATCACTATGCTTCATAATATTAAACACAACAAGTGCTTTCTATTCCAATTTGCTGTAGATTTCTTCATGATTTGCTTTGATACAACTACTCAACAACGAGATGAATGAACAGATGTCAGAGTATCAAGCTATCCTTTAATATTGGAAAAACCAAGGCAATACACTTCAGTAATATACCTAGACAACTGCTTCTATCCGTTAACAATATCTCTATACCCGAGGTGAATTCCATAAAATATTTGGGTAGAATCATTGCTGCAAATAACTCAACCAGTCTTCATCTACGTCACATCATCAATGATATCCGCAAAACCTGTGTTTTTTTTTTGTATTATAAATCATTTGAAACTAGGTGTTCATCCTCGACAGCTCTACTATTCTTCGAATCTTTCATTAGACTCAAATGTCTTCATTTGCCAACGTTAATAAAAATTCCATAGAGACGATAAGAACCTTTATCAACGATTATCTGAGACGAAGTTTGGGGTTGATTCGCACTACACCAACACACTTCCTATATCATCTAGCGCCTGAACTACCACCTGAATATCGGTCAAATCTTGCCACTGCCAAGTAAATTATTAAATCATTGATATATAAATTACCAATTTCTAAGTATGTATGTATATTATGGAGCTTCATGATGTTAATTCGAGTATAGCGATGATTTACGAGTGTTCTGGAGATCGATTTTGACTTTTTCAAAGGTTCCGCTCAGAATAAAAGGAATGCTAATAAAGAGAAAATAAATGGAACTCGTTATATAATGATGGTTTTGAAATTATTTTTACTGATGGTTCGATTCTTGATAATGCATCATGTTTTGCTATTTATCATCATGAATTAAGGCATTCAATGTCTTTTTTCTGTAATAAAATAGTATCTTCTACAACTTCAGAACTATTGGCAATTGAAAAAGCTATTGATTTCGCTTCCGAACGTAATTTTAAGAAAATAGCAATTTTTACTGAAACTAAAGCCAGTCTCTATGCTTTGCGGACCAATTCAACTAACATATTGAACAAATTGGAATCTGATTTTGAAAAAATTGTAATACACCACATGCCTAGTAATTGCGAATTGTAGGCAACGATATGGTGGATAATCTAGCAAAGTAACTTAATAAAATCTATGCTCAATACTGAACGGAATTTAGAATATAACCGAATCAAAAACACGAAAGGCGTTGACTGTGGACGTATTTTTCCTATGACGACTAACGAACCTTGGTTTTATGACAAGACCTTAACGGAATTGAAGCTACTGGGATTAGACTTGCCAACAGAATACTCATTTTGGCCATTCATTTTGTGCTGGCACTCTTTCGAAATGGGGGTGGTGCCTTCTGGAATATGTCAAGTTTGCAACGTTGATGAAGATACATCTCACTTAATATTCAAATGTCAACAATTCCAATCTGAGAGAATTTTATTTCCCTCATTACGACAAGGAGAAGGAATCCAGAGTATTTACATTCTTTTGAAATTTATTCGTTTGCCAATTTGATTTTTACACCGTATCGTCGGTTGTCACTTGTCGATTTGAAATCGTCCATTTTTTCGCTTTAATTGAAAATGCAAGAGCCAAGTAATTTAATTTATAATACGAGTATATTACTGTTTATAATGTTGACTCGAGAAACTGATACATATAATTAATTGTTCACCTAAACTGACTTGTTTATCAACTCGCAGTCACTGTTTCTTCCGACAATTCGCAAGACTTCGAAACTGTTCTACATATTTCGAGAATGAAAGTTTTATTATTCTAAAAAAAAAACAAAATTAAATAAAATCATATACATAGTTAGATAGATGTCAGTAACGAAATCGGTGAAAAAATCGGATTTGAGTCTGTTAAAAGACTTTTGAAAGAAGATGGTTCTAGGAAAAGGTAAATTTTTAGGAGTCAGTTACAAATGGTGGTGTTGAAATGATGAAATTTATATTCGTATTAACGTATTAACAACTTCATTACAGTAAGAGCTAGTTTCTTGGATAAAGATAATCTACATTTTTCACTTAAACCTAGATTAAACTAAAAATTGTGTTTCTCAGTTATTATTTATTTGATATATAATCTAGGTTTAACTGAGCATCATTTGTGAGTTAAACCTAGATATAAAATGTCAAAATACAAACAGCTGAAAAATAAAATAAACAATTCAACAAGTGAAAAGAAATTTACGACATTTTAACAAAAATTAAAAAAAAAAATGGATTATTCTAGTGATGATGAGGATTTAAGTGATTCAAACACATATAACTTAAATATGTCAATTGTTATAAAGATACGAACAATAAGGACACGTCCAAATCATTTCTGCATTTATACCGACGCCGAATTCTTTCAAAGATTTCGCTTAACAAACTAATTTATTTAAAAAAAAAAACAAAAATTCTCTAAAAAACTAAATAATAATTCATTTCTAACAATTGCAAATTGTAATTTTTAGAATTCCTTAAGGTGGCTATACACTACGTTTTTTTGCTTATGTATTTTTAAGTTTACAACTCACATGTTTTTCTTTATGTCTGTCAAAATTGGTTTTTTTACATATGGGTTTTAATTTTTGGTCACCAACTTGTATGTACAATTACACGTGACATCGCCATGATTAAAACAGCTGATACGCTTAAATAATATTTTTTTTTTACACATAAATTTCCATGCGTTAAAGCTGCTACAAAGCGTCACTAAATTGCCGGCGTCAAAAATATTGATTTAAGGTTTTTCGTTTTTTAATATACAAGATGTGGAGCTTGTATAAAAAATTTTTAAATAATTTATATCATTGTTATTAAATTATCAAAATGGGATAAAAAAAATATTTAATTTATCACTTATGCAAATTCTTCATACGGCCGGCTAATGATAGCGCAGATTTAACCGTCGACAAATCTTTTCGCCTGGCATATACATTTGAAAACATGTGTTTGAACATAAGAAAATAGAGCGAATCGAAAAAATACATATGTATTTCCACATGTATTTTACACAAGCAAAGTTTTTGAGGTCACCAACTACATGTTTTTACTTTCATATGTAAAATTTGACATATACAATGTGAAAAACACGTAGTGTATATGCACCTTTAGGATACGTTGGCTTGATATTTTGCGAAAATTTAAGATATTGCCATATTTATATAAAAAATTAGGAGGAATGCCATATGTATTTTGACTGAACAGTACGGCAATGCTAACAAAATTGACAGGAGGTAATCCACTACTGAGAAACACAATCAGTAGTTAAATTCCGGCAAAATATATTTGAGGTTTAATATAACACTGTGTTAAGCTGAGTTTAACTGACAAGTAAAAAACTAGCTCTAAGTAAAAGTGTGTTGTAGTTGTTGGTGATACTCGTTCCAAAATTCATGATTGAAATTAGCATCTGGGCCAATTTCTATAGATGATTGGTCTGAGTAATTAGTAATTAGAAGTAAGGATTCCGTTACAGTGAACAGACCAAGGACTGAAGGTGGTAATGTATATTAATAGAATAGCAATTATGAACGACGATTGATCTTACTTTTTCTGGGGGGTTACACTCTATTGCGATGCGAAAGAAAAATTAAACTTAATCGAACAATTGGTACCCTTTATTGCGTTTTTGTATTTTCTGTTTGTCCGTTAAGCGTAAATCTCTTGCAATAACATAATATCAAACGCAAAGGGAACGCATCATGTAAGTAAGCAAAAACGCGAACTGCACAAAAAATTTGTTTAAAATGTTTTGATTTACAAGTTTTGACATTTAATTTTGTCATTCTTCGCTATTGCTTACTTTGTGGTGCCAGTGTTGCTACTTCTTCAAATTACTTTGTGAAAGCGTTTGCGTGAACTAATTTGCACTCTTATCGCATTTACCTTTCGCATCGAATTTGCTGTTCTCGACGGTTACAATGTGATGAAAATTAAAGTATAAATTTTTCCAGAAATATGCAAGAATTTATTTTTTATTTACTTTTTATTATTTATTTATTGAATCTGCATTGACTTCATATACCTTACAATAAGTATTCAAATCTTATACCTAAACTTTAAAATCTATTTGCTCTCAGTTGTGAGAGCCATAATGGACAAATGGACCTAATTTTTCTGAATTCATCTTTAACCAGTGGTACTTGTAAATCCCAACGGATGTTTTCATTCCTTATAGTACATCATGGTGCTCCCGTCATGACCCTAAGAATTTTTTTCATATACAGGATGACTTTACAACAAGACTTACTTTAAATTAGTCGTTAATTAGCCAGTGCAGAGTCGCATATGGACCCTCTTGGCTTCTGGCGACACCAGTTAAGGCTATCCATATGTATGACATGATCAGACTGAACAATTTTCTCTCCTAGGAGTAAACGTAACATGTCTACTTTTCGTTTCATTTATAGGTTTTTTTTTCAGTTTTGAACCACATCTCCACACGTCTGAGCTAAGACTGGGTATGTCCTTTATAGAATCATAAACTATGCATTTGGTCATGTGATGATCTTCGGCAAAGTTATTGTGGATGAGTTCGCAAAGATTTCTCAGTTGGTACGACCACGCCTACCTTAACCCCCACTTTTTCTTAATTGATTAATTGCTTACTTTAAACAAATTGTATACATATCTTACTGAAGGCGAGGTAAAAATAAAAATTTTATGTGCCACGTCCACTTTCACGCCCTATCACAAAAAATTAATGTTTGTATGTATGTCCTTTATAGAATCGTAAACTATGCATTTGATAATGTGATGATCTTCGGCAAAGTTGTTGTGTAAGAGTCCGGGAAGGTATCTCAGTTGGTACGACCACGCCTGCTCTAACGCCCACTTTTTTAAATTGATTAATTTCTTTTGCATGGGTTTTTACAGATTTACTTCAAACAATTTGTATACACATCTTACTGAAGGCGAGGTAAAAATAAAAATGTTATGTGCTAAAGCTTCTTATTTCTTTCGACCACTCCTACTTTTCTTAAATGTGTAATTCATTCTACTCGGATTTAAACATATTTACTTCAAATCGAATACACATGTTACTCTAGGTGAGGTAAAAATTAAGATTCATACTCTACGCCCGCTTTCACGCCCCATCTCTTGCAGGACAACGCCTGCCGGTAAGGCCAGACTGGACTGGCTAAAAAATTTGACGGAATATAACCAAGACTCCGGCATGACTAAGAATACTTCTTTCGACCGCCTACTTTTTTTCAAAATTTATTTTAAATTTATTTTAATTGGTGGCGTAGCAACGCGCGAATGATACATACATATGCTTTCAAACAATATTATACATTTTGAATTCAAAATTATTATGAAAATTGAAGAACTTTTTTGCTCACCACTTTCTAAAAACCAAAATTAGTACCTAATATTGCAAATTCTTGCCATTCGAATTCAAACCTTTGCAGTTTCCAGTTCGACTTGCTTTCGCAATTGCTATCAAGAAAGTGCAAGGACAATCGTTGCAAGTGTGTGGATTAAATTTGGAGAATCCATGCTTCTCACATGGGCAGCTTTATGTGGCCTGTTCACGCGTCGGAAAACCTTCTGATTTATTCGTTTACGCACCGGAAGGAAAAGCAAAAAATATTGTGTATCCAACAGCACTTCAATAAAAGAAGAATTAAAATGAAACACTGCAATTTCAAATGAGCAAAATTAAAAAACGTTATTTAAAATGAATTGAATATTTGTGTAATGTCTTTCTTTCAAATTTATTTTAATTGGTAGTTTTTATATAAAAACGCAAGTAGAAAAATTTGAATAACGAATATAAAATTACAAGTACATATTTAATAATATTAACAACAAATTATTATAACAATAACAATATTAACGAATAAAAATAAGTATGAAGTATGAAGATAATTCAAATAAGAACTATTTTAAATGTAGATAAAATAATTTAATTTGAGAAAATGTTCGAGGGTAATTTACGTCCGGAACGTCCATTATTCGAGTTTCCAAAAATGCTGGTGGGTAATGGACGACTGAAACGATTTGAATGTGGTTGCTGATTGGAAACACGTCTGGGACGGAATTCTGTTAAACGTTCTACACGTGGTAGTGTAAGAGAAGTTTTAGCAAATAATTGTTGAGTCTGGGATTGAGGACGTTTAGGGCGAAAAGCGATCACACGTTCAGGACGTGGTGCAATCAAATGACTAACAGGTCTTAAGGGTGCATTCACAATGGCTGCGGATTGTGGCCGAATTGGGCGGAAATTTACAGCCTTGTTAGGTCTTGGTGGTGTAAATTGTGTTGCAAGTTTTAGGGGTGCATTGACAATGGCTGCCGACTGGAAGTCGTTGTGTTCAGGTGGTGTTAACTCGGGTGGTCCGTATGTATCAGTAGGGGGATCATAAGTTAACTCTTGTTCCGGTGCTCCATAAGTTACTTGGGGCTCTGGTGGACCATAGGTATCAGCTGGAGGACCATATACAACCTCTGGTGGTCCATAAGTAAGCTCAGGTTCTGCTGGTGGTAAATATGTTGGTTCTGGCAGTTCAAAAACTAATTCAGGCTTAAACCCAGCCGCTGGATAAGGTGCAACTTCTTGCTTTTCTCGTTTTGGCAGCACAATTTTATCACTACTGGGTCCTGGAAAACGTATCCGTATTGTGTGAACTCCAGGCTCAGCCAAGGTAATAGTGCAAATAACACTTAATATTAAAACACTTGCAAATATTTTAGCCATTTGCTCTTTGGTTTATTTGTTTATATTTAATGATTATTCGTATTTATAGAAATATTTTATATATGTAATTATTTTATCTATTTCTTTAATATTTATTAACACAACACAACACTTGTGTACGAGTATGTATGTATGTATGTATGTATATACGATCAAATTATTCCTGCCTGTCGATTGAAATGTTTAAAGTAAACTGTTAGTTTGACTTATTTCGAATTCGATTAAATACTCGTACAAACTTTTTAATTAAATATTCATTGCTTTTTATTTAACACTGATTCTCTAACCTTCAGCGACCGTCAATTTAGTCATACAATTTTGGACACTTTACCATTTAAATACATGCTGTACATTTTGGCTTAATAAACAATTTTTTTTTTTTTAATTTTTAAGAATTTCCAATGAGTGTGTATTGCGAACGCGTAAATTCGAAAAAAAATTGTAAAAATTACAAATTGTACTTCTAATATTTATGCAATAGTTCATGACAAGAAAATTTATGGTTGAAAAAATGTGTCGATCAATTTTATACGCGTAACATTTGTGGTAATTATGTGTTTTAATTTTTCTTATAAAATTCTGAGCCATTTAGAAAAGTAATAAATATTTTATGGTAACTAAAGAGCAAAAGTATAAAAAAGTGATCCAAAAATCACACATAAGAGAGTGAATTTTGCATTCAAAGAGTGCACTACTAATTTTTTTGACAACTAACTTTGTGATATTAATAATGTAGAGCATTTTTTTAAATATCGAAATATGTACTCATAATGTTGCGTTAAGTTTATGCAATTATTTATTAATTTCTCAGGAATAGACATTGTTTCAAAGTTGATAATTGTAATAAAAACAAAGCACTGTTCACACAAAATCCGGCCGCAAACATACATACATACTTGTATGTTTTATAATATTTGTAACAAAACATTATTATTTAACTGGCCGAAGGCATTTAGAGCCATCCCTTAATGCCGGCGGTAAGCAATGTTATGTTAAAACGATAAAAACAGGGTTATCAAACAAATTAATATTATTATAATAGCTGGACATTGTTGTTTTATTTTTCTTGTCTTTTGCAACTAACTTCACTGTGAAACGCCTTATCAAAATCGTATTTTTAAAAAGCAAAGCGTTCCGCCGCATTGTTTCTTCGGTATGCTCCATACAAAATGTATGAGCATGAGAAATTTTGACAGTTAAAAAACGCTTGCCGCCGGTATTTAGGGATGGATCTTAGGGGTTCATATATTTTTTTTTATTACTTTCATAGCAATTTATTGAAGCTTTTCACTAATTACAGGGATCTAAAATTTTGATTAGAGAATTTGAATTGTCTTAAAAAAAAACTTCAATAAGAGAATATTTTATAAAAAAAATATAAATAAGTTTTTAATAAATTACTAAACTGGTGCAAATTCGGATTCAGTGGGTCATTTACTTAAATTAAAATCAACAGAATTCTGTTATACAACATATCACATTTTTACTACACATAATAAATTCATGAACCATGAATTTCAAGGCGAATATATTCCAAACTATAACCAGCGCTTCGATTAATGTGACAGGTAAATGCATATAGCTTTTTATTTTAGTTCTTATAGTGTTCATTATACACTACACCACCATAGTGGGGAGGTAACGCCCAGGAATATTGGTCAAACACCCACCTTAAAGTATACCGATCGGCTCATTATCACTTTCTGAGTTGATTTAACGATGTCCGTCCGTCCGTCTGGCTGGCTGGCTGGCTGGCTGTCCATGTAAAGCTTGTGCGCAGAGTAAGTGAATTTTTTCGGCCCAAGGACGGATGGGATGAAACTGGCGCATAACTCACTTAAAAATGTTGGTATCCAAATAATATTAACAAAAATATATTTCATATATATACAAATAATACGGTACAATTTTAATGTGATCGGTCCATAATTAGTCGTAGCTCCCATATAAGGCCTACTTCCGAAAATCTCTTCAACGGTCATAAATTTCTTAAGAATGTTGGTAATCAAATAAAATTCGACACAAATAAGTTTCATATATACAGAAATGATGATACCTAATTTTATAATGGTCGGTCCATAATTAGGTGTAGGGTATTATATGGTCGGGCTTGACCGACTATACTTTTTTACTTGTTTTATTATATTTATACCCTTCACCTTCATGAGAAGGGTATATATAAGTTTGTCATTCCGTTTGTAATTTCCACAATATAATTTTCCGACCCTATAAAGTATATATATTCTGGATCATTATAGATAGCAGAGTCTATTAAGCCATGCCCGTCTATCTGTCTGTCTGGATGTTGAAATCAGTTTTCTGATTGATTTCTCATAGCCCCCATACAAAAATCTTCAATTATACATAAATGCGTATAAAATTGGAATATCAAGACAAAATTCTGCAAAAATAAGTTTTATGCAAAAATAAATCGCAAAACGATTTTTTTTAGTACGGTCCATGTTTGACCATAGCCACCATATAAAGTCCACTTCCAAAATTCACTTAAATACGTCTAAAACAGATATAAATAATGTTAAACGGCTAAAATGTGACATGAATAATCTTTATAGGCAAATAAATTGTTGTACTAAATTTTATGGTGGTCGGCCCAGAATTGGTCATAGCTCCCATACAAGGACCACATTTGAAAAAGACATTTATCCCTATATATATATTTGCACAGATCATTTACATATATACAAAAATCATCCCACAAAATTGTGTGAATTTCGGTCTATTTTTAACCGTATGCCCCATATAAAGCCCTCTTTCGAAAATCACTTTAATACTAATAAATCTCTTATAAATAAGGGTACCATCCAAAATTTTACACAGATCATTTACATACATGCCTAAATCAAACTGCTGGATTTTGAGAATATCGGTCCATATTTGACTATGTCCCCCATATAAGGTACACTTCCGAAATCCACGTTTGGTAAATTACACTCAAGATTATTATGAACATCAGACATACTCAGTAAATTATGGTAAGAATTGGTAATTAAATCAATTAAAAATGGTGAATATTAGACTAAATGTGTAAACAGACTGTTTGATTAGAACAGCTTGCAAAACATTTACGCCCAACTAGTAGGGATCTTAAAATTTTCCCAATTAATTCTTTGGAGGAATTAAATTCGGCAGAACAGCTGATTAAAACCGAGCCTGATTCAGAAGTGGTAAGACTGAGTTTTTTTTAATGCAATCAGTTAAACAAGTATACAAAATTCTTTGTTTTTTGTTTTAATTTATTTCAGATTTCGTATGTTAAATTAAGGTTTGGCAAAATCAAAATTGAAAAAGCATTACGCTCTCAATGTTCTCATATTAAATTGGGATGGATCTAAAAATATGATAGCCTTAAACAAATACAAATTGTTTAACTTTTTTTATTTCCGTAATAAATGAATTTTTAATATCATGTCTTAAATAATATATTAAGCTAAGTTTAGACGATATGTTGAATCAGCATATATATGCTGACAGTCATATGATTAAAATTAGCAGCAAATTCCTATGTCACATGTTAAACGTTTACACGATATGTTGAAAGTAGCAAATTTTTTAATGTCAGCATATGTCAGCAAATGAAATGTCAACATAAAGCTAAGTATAGACGATATGTTGAATCAGCATATTTATGCTGAAAAATTTGTTACAAGTGCTTACATATCGTGTAAACGCAAAATTTTTCCAGCATATGTATGTTTAACAACATTTGCTAACACTTTGTTAACAATGCCAACAAACGTATGTTGGTAATTTTAGCATATCGTGTAAACAGCATATTATTAGTGTTTGACAAATTTCCTGCGTATGTTGACAGATATGTTATTTGTTGAAAAGCGTATGCAAGCTTTTCAGCATAGGGCAAATTCATATGCATATGCGATAGTGTCTATGCGATCAGTGTTGTATTTTCTAATAAAGTAGATAAGAAAACAACAATGTCGGCTTCATTGATTTAAATCACAAATTATAATCTAAAGAACAGACGTTTAAAATTTTTTTAATTGTTTGTATAGTTTATACAATTTATTATGTTCACATATATCAACACAATAATTGAACACAAATATTTATTTGAATGGCGGAAAACTGCATTTGTTTACATTAACAAAAACAGATGTTTTTGAATCTTTTTGTGTAATAGTGTGACACCTATGACATACTTTGTTGCGATTTTTTTTGAGTGTGATAGAAATCGGTCAGATTTTCCAGTGAATGAATCGTACGATTGTGTAGGATAGTGTATCACGACCTTTAAGCCCAGCCGCCGATAGTTTTTTTTATGTAAATACGTCAAAAACTACGACCTCGTCGAATCCAACAAAAAAACAATAACAACATTTTTGAAAAAATTTTAAAAAATAAATGAATATTTTCTTGTTTTTGTAAAAAATAACCAAATTTGTATTTTATATGAATGTTTACTCCTATTATGCTCTTTTAGGAGACAAAAACGATTACTCTTAGAATCATATAAGGACTTTTTGGTTCTACGACCAATATTTCGATGTGTTACAAACGGAATGCAAACTTAATAAAGCTCCCATCTTTTTGGTGGTGTTTATTTCAAAATTTGGCTACAGATTTAAATCGGTTAAAAGATAATGCTAACTTGCCCGATTTTTAAGAATATAATTTTATTTATTAAATGTAATCCAGAGTATTGTCTTAATTACTGCCAAGAATGTGAGTATGTAATTGTACATATTTTGCAGCATTACATCAAAACATAGATCACTGGAATTAGCCTTTGTAAATATTGTGATTTATATCCTAAATTGAACATTGAAGAAAAGAGAAATTAATTTAATTTCTTTCAAGTAGAAAAAAAATTTATTAAAAATTTAAACAACTAATAAAAACAAAGAATTTTAATTACAATTACATTAACAACTATGGACTTAATTAGTTCCTTGGGAGTCTTTGAAATCTAGCTGTATATACGAAATTTGCAGGCTTGATAACTTTGACTTTGGTCAAACGAGCCGGTACAGCAGTTGGAGGTTGACGGCTTTGTGGAAAACGTTGATAGACCAAGCGAGCTGGTTTTTCAAATGTATTAGAAATGGAAATCACAGCACCATTTTCATCAACGACAATTTCTTCATCAACTTCATCTAAATCTTCAGCCAATTCTACGGTTTCGTCTTCAGTTTCTTCTGCTACTTCTTCAATTATCTCGGGAACGGCGTCAGTTTCGGGTGGCCCATAAACAGCATCGGGTTGTACAGTTTGGGATTCTGGAGAACTGTAAATCTCATCGGATTCGGGTGGGCCATAAATTTCATCCGGTTGTTGTGTTGCGATTTCTGGTAGTCCGTATACAACATCGGGTTTTTCAGTTTCTGTGGGCAAATCGAATGGTATTTCTGGTGTAACACCTGCTGCTGGATATCCTATAGGTGCTGGTGTTGGCAGCACTTGTTGGCGAGCCACTACTCGTGTTCTTAGGGGTCGGCGAATAGGATCGGCTACAACACAAATGGCGAAAGCCAAAACTACAATTGCGGTAAATTTAAACATTTTTCAAATTTTAGAATTCTTTAGTAGAAAACAGTGTTCGTTGATTGAAGTTATGAATGACTGTATTGATGATTTATTGAAAAGTCCGTTCTTATATACCAAAACTAGGAAGCTCTTCCTCACAATGACACTGACTGTGACAATGACAGTTCTGCTTAGTCGTGTATCTTTGACGAATTTCAATTTATGACATGTATGCATGTACATAGATACATACTGGTAGAATTGTTTAAAATAATTTTTACATTATTCATAATGATAAGTTCTAAAAACAAAAATAGGCCTCTTTTTTATTGTTGTTTTCTTTAAATTTCGTTAGTTTAGTTTTCTTGGCTTTAATTAAAGTTATAATCATGTACATACATTCATACATATGTATGTATGTTTTTATTTTTCTATTTACCTCTGCACGTGATCGGTTTCCTAAGTAATCGTTGCCGATATGTTGAAAGTGTAAATAAACACTTTTCAAAATTTATATTCGTAACATAATCGAACTTTAAAGTGTAATATTGAATTTTTTTCATAAATTATTGTATTTCTTTTTATTAATTAAACATAAGACAACCTTGCGAGAACAATATTTATGGTAGTAAGTTCATCATAGTCTTAGGTTATTTGGTGGAATTATTTTCATAAATACACACTACATAGGTAGTTATTATGTATGTATGTATGTATGTATGTACTCGTATATAGAGAACATAATTGGAAATTATTAGATATTGTACGTTTGCAAAAACAATTCAATTCATAATTTAAAAATTATGAATGTACAAACATGTCAGCCATACACAACTATAAAGCTGTGTTCACATTATGTGTATTTGTCATGTGGAATGTCACTTTTCTACCCATATGTGATTTCATGTGTATGTCAAAATTTGAGTTTTACATACGGTTTATAAATTACATGTTCATATGTTGATTATGTCACATACATATGTACTTACTTGTGTTAACTCCTTTTCAAGTTTTCCCTCCATTTTCAATAATAAATTTGTGTAGTTTTTTTTTTTGTATTTTTGTTTTACTATTAGGTATAAATTATATTTATTAAAATTTCAATAAATATTTGCCGCCACAAAATTTTGGTTATAAAAAACAGCTGATGTCAGATGGTTTCTCACTTGAAAATAGAACTCGTTCTAAATACAAAAATGTCATATGTATTGCACACAGAGAAATAACACATGATATTGTTTGAAGGTGTTCAGACTATATGTAAAAATTTGACAATCGAAAAAGTGACAGTCCACATGACAAATACACATAATGTGAACACAGCTTAAATGTCTCTTTTGTCATTAATACTCATTAATAACACGAGTGTGTTTAATTCGTCATCAAATATCATTTTTAGGGTTTTAAAATAATCGATTCATTATATAGAAATAAGACAGTTTATTAAAAGTTTCGAATGAATTTTTTTTAATATTTCAGTTAATTATTTTTAAACCCTCCATCATGAATAGGTAAATCGATATACGGCTGAAATAAACTTTGCGAAGGCTCCAGGTTACTCAGGTGGTATTAATATATCAGATAAAGTTCTCAGAAATTTTCAAATTGAAGGAATATCTAAAATTGGTTCATAAATAGGCAATATATAGTTGGTTTTTAAAAATATAGGTTTTTGTGTGTTTATCCTTGAAATCTGAAAAACTCCGGAGTTATTACACGATTTTTTGCACATAAAATTATATCTTTAACTTTTTTTTAGCAGTATTCTATTTTTCATTATTACACCTACATATCGTCACCTAAAATGCCCATTATTATAATTTTACAAGAGAAGCAAAAAACGTTATAAAATGAAAACTGTTTAATTGAAAATCGCGATATGTACATATCGTCACCTGAAGTTTGTCGTCTATCTTAAGACAAGATGTGAAGAAATCGCGATTTTCAATTAAACAGTTTTCATTTTATAATCTTTTTTTCTTCTCCTCTAAAATTATAATAATGAGGGTTACGTCTTTGGGCATTTTAGGTGACGATATGTAGGTGTAATAATGTAAGAACATAGCGACCTGTTTTATTGCCAGCGATTAATGGAATTGCTTTAATAAACTTCAAACACTAATGGCCGAATTCTCAGTCATTAGCTAACCATTGGTAAACTAAAATACTAACTATTGTTTAACTATTACTTGTTATTCTTATGGCATACTAAGCATTGCGAATAAAGAATCATTAGTTAAGCATTTGTCATTAGCTAACTAAAGACTGTGAATTTAGCCATAAGTAGCATACAACATGTTTTAATTTTTGGCGGTTTTAAATATTTTTGCAGCCAAATTAATTTAAAAAAAACTTAGAGTGCTATATTCGGCTGTGCCGAATCTTTAATACACTCCACCTAAAAGTAATAAGAAATATAAAAACTTCGCTAGTTATAGGTCTAGAATATCCTTATTCCGTGATTTTTTATTTAGTCTAAGTGCAAATTTTATTATTATTTTATATATTGTTTGAAAGACAATTTTACGACCAATATAATTTATTTTAAATATTTTGAAATTTTGTCTAATTTTGGCCATTTATAATTTCTATAATTTACACAGTTTGTCTGATATTCATAATAATCTTGAGTGTAATTTAACAGAGTATAAACATGTAAGAAAGTATAGTCGGTCAAGCAAGGGGTATATAGTCAAAAATGGAAGAAAATTAAAATGAAAATCACAAAGTTCAGTTCTATGATTTTTATGTATGACTAGCTAAACCCGGTGTGCTTCGCTAACCCCCCCTCGTTATAAAATAAAATAAAACGTATTTATATATTTATAAAAATTTATTTATTTAATTTTAATGTATTTATTGCAATGCTTTAGGATATACAATATTTTTAGTTTGCCCATCAGTAGCATACACATATACACGGGATATTAACCTCGAGCTTTGTTAACAGTCATCGCAAACGCTAACCGAACAGGAAAAAATTGTTTAAAATCGAATGGTAAATCTGGGGCCAAATTACCGCATTCGATATCGAGTAAAATTATCGTAATTTTCTTATTTGAAATTATGGCATTCGATATCAAGCAAGAAATTTAGTACATTTTATCATAATTTCGATATCGAAATCATTTTTCGATACGATAGCTCATTCGATTACGAATGCGGTAATTTGGCCCCTGTTGGTAGCATTGGAATGCGTAGCAAAAGTACATCTGTACCTTTATATTTTCTTGTTATAATGGTCGCTTCTACTAAATAATTTCTCAGTTTTTTTTTACTGCAAGTCGAGTGCCATTACGATATTATCGATATTACGCAGTAAAATAATTGGCACTCCAATTTTAAGTTGTAGCACATGTGGTGGAAAAAAGCCTGGCACATCGAGTGAATTTAAGAACTCAACAGCATAATTAACGGCCTTAGGGGTTGCTTGATTGATTTGACGCATTTCAAAGTGTTATCCATCTTCTCCACATGGAAAAATAATAGGATACTGAAGCGCGTCATATGAGTGATGCATTTCAGTCCGCGAGTCCATACCCCTTTGTCCACTTACATAGTCAAGAATTTATTATTTCGTAAGAATATCCTATTGTGAAAATTTAATGACGATCGGTCCAGTAGTTAAGACTATATTACGATTTTTAATTTTCTTTAAAAGGGGCGTGGTCCCATCCACTTTTCTCCTGGTACGTATTCCTAATTATGTCAATACCATATGTACCACATATCTTTGACGTAGGTCAAAAAATGCCCAAAATATGGCGATTTAAATTTTTGGGTTATATGGGCGGTGCCACCCCCGTTTGTACAATCAAAACTTCATATAGCCTATTATTCCTTCCAGAGTCACAGTAACATGCTGTGAAAATTTCATCAAAATCAGCTTAGCCGTTTTGGAGTTCATTCGTTACATACATTCATTTTGATATATATAGATTTACATAATCTATGTAAAGTTTTGAGCCGGTACAAATATTTATAAGATATATATAAATATAAATGACTTTTTTTGGATATGGTTCTAATATGGAAGCTATGATCAATTATGGACCGACCATCATACAATTTAGTACAATATTTTATATCTATAAGAATTATTTGTGTCGAATTTTGGAAGTGGGGCCTATGGTTAAACATGGACCGAACTAAACAAAGTTTCGTTGTGCGATTTCTTTTTACATGACACTTATTTTTGCCGAATTTTGTATTAATATTCCAATTTGACAGGCATTTATTTATCATTAAGCCATATTTCGGGAAGATATTTGTATGGTGGCTGTGAGAAATCATGGACAGATTCTTACTATTTTCATCACAATTTCTCCTTTTATCATAAAAATAACGTGTACAAAATTTCATGGCAATATCTGCAATATATTTAGAAAACGAAAAAATGCAAGAAAAATATTTAAAAATATCAAATTTTTATTCAACACCTATGGTGGTGTAGGGTATAAAAAGCAATGCTGAATAGTGTAGATCTAATAAAAGCAAAGCTAATGAAGAATATTTAACATACATATCGCACCTGTTAACTCAAAATTTTAACTTTTTATTAAAAAACGATACATAATGATCTACTCTACCCACTGTAAAAATCTACCATTATTTTGTCTACTCTTTCGTCAAAAACTACCGATAAACAATTTTTTGCCTCTACTGAAAAATAGAAAATTTTGAGTTACTATCCTTTTGTTGAACAGGTGCGATATATAATTTGTCTTAAAAAGATGAAATATAAAATTATGTGGATATTTATTGCCAAATGGATTGCCCAATTAAAAGTATATCTTCTTTAGAAATTCAAGATACGGTAAGAAATCTAAATAACTTGAAATCCCCAGGATCGTATTAGAGCAAAAGTTGTCAAGTTACTACCCAAAAAGGGAATTGATTTTTTGACCACATTATTTAACCCTCCGATGAGTGACAGTTCTGAACTTCATGGCCTTGTGAAAAGGTCCCTACGGACCTTTTTTGTAAATCATGTTTTGTTCAGATAAAACATTTTTTTTTTTGTTTTTATTGTTTATAACTAAATTCTACATACAAAAATAATTTTTTAAATTTTTTTTTAACTCAAAGACATTAGGGATGATGATAAAAACAAAAAATTCTAAGAACTGGTTTATTGCTAGTGGTATAAAATTAGAATAATGTGCCTTTCCTTGAAAGCAATAAAGTTCATGTCTTCGAATTTTTCTTAGAATTTTTTGTTTTTATCATCATCCCTAATGTCTTTGAGTTTAGGTCTTTGTGTTCAGAACAAGTAAATTATGTGTTGAAACAATAAAAAAAAATTATAATGATGCCCAAAAACATGCATTTATTAGTGAAATTCAGTACAAGGTCCATACGGACCTAATCACACGTCCGCGTACTATTCTCACTAAAACCTCAATAACTCCTAAAGTAATGATCCGATCGGCTGAATTTTTTTTCCAAAAGATGGAATACAGAGTAACTTTGGGGGTAATTTCAATTTGAAAAGGCAAAAAGGTCCCTACGGACCTTTTTTGTAAATCATGTTTTTTTCATATAAAAAAATTTTTTTTGATTTTTTTTGTTTTTATTGTTTATAACTAAATTCTACATACAAAAATAATTTTTTAAATTTTTTTTATTAGGGACATTAGGGATGATGATAAAAACAAAAAATTCAAAAAGGTCCCTAGGGACCTTCTCACTCATCGGAGGGTTAATTCATTCGTGAACTGCTATCCATCACAATGATAATATGCAAAAATAATAATGCTATTAAAAAGTAAAGCTAGATTTACACGATTGAAATTTTCTTCAAAATTGCTCTTCAAAATGCTTCAAACTCGTGTAAATAGCAAAATATAATAGTTATTAAATAGTTATTAACTAAATAAGTTTTGAAAAAATGTTGCTGTTTGAAGCATTTTGACGAGCAATTTTGAAGAAAATTTCAATCGTGTAAATCTAGCTTAATAAACGGAAAAACGAAAAACAGAACCATATTACCTATATATTCCAAAGTATTTGAAAGGCTTTTATTAAGAAGGTTACTTACGATATTAAAACATAGAAACATTACCCCAGATCATCAATTTGGATTTAGAAAGTCCTGGAAAACAAATTACATATATTGCTCAGCTGTGTTTCTAGATATCAGTCAAGCATTTGGCAGATAATGGCACTGCGGTCTTTTGTATAAAATAAAACACCTGCTTCCTGCCACTTATTATTTAAATCGTATTCTTTGTTCCTGTTAGTGGCGATGATTCTCCGTTTGGTATGGATATGCCTATCTGTCGCAATTTAATTATAGCAACGTATGTAAACGATATTTAAGGCGTCTGAAATGTTACAGAATCAGCTTTGTATAATCGAAATTTGGCTACAAAAATGGAATATTAAAGTTAATACTTTAAGCAGTTAAGTAACATTTATGTATGTATGTACATTAGGAAAAGATGATTGCCTAACCGTTTACTATTGAAATGGAATCAGATAATGTAATGTACTTAGGATTCCATTAAGATAGTAGACTTACATGCATGAAAAATTCATGTCAAGGTCAGAAGGTCATGTAAATATAAAATTTAATGTAATGTTAGGTCCAAAGTCCATAGAGTTGAGTTTGGAAAACAAAGTAATTCTATAATAAAATTTTTATTTTATAAACCAAATGAGATAAAGACACTTTCAACATTAAACAAGACACAGAAAATCAGGCATTTGCCAAATTTGAGATAATTTTCTTATAAATTTCAATGCCCTGCAAATATGTATCAGTTCGTATGAACTCGTCGTGATCGTGCAACAATACTGGAGTATTATTCATTGGGGAAAAGCCTAAAGCGGGAATACCAACTTGGCGTATGTAACGGCTATCAGTGCCACCAGTAAATATTTGACGTTCAATTTTAAGACCCCTACAAAATATGATAAAAATAATGGAGTAGTCATTTTAAGCGGATTAAATACAATGAAAGTTGCACTTACATTTCATCGGTGGCCTTTTTGAAGGCCACCCAATATGGATTACTATTATCGGTAGCAGTTGGCTCGACACGAGGACGTTTTTGATCGTAGGTAATTTCTATATCCCCACCAGCTTCATTGCACCACTGATGCAGCTATAAAATGTTACCAAATGTTAAGTGTTCATAATTTTATTTTTGTTTTTACCTTAGCTTCAAATTCTTTATGATCGACATTTAAATCTAAGCGAACATCAAAGCACAACATCATTTTTGGCGGTATAACGTTACTTTGTACGCCACCGGAAATTTTGGTTAGATTAATGGTTGTTACATCACCGATTGTTAGTTGTGAATCATTTTCCAAACGACGGACCTGCTCTGCACGCAGTGACATCATTTTATATAAAATATAATTGAGTTTTTCGCCAGCCGTTTTTTTTAGCAACAAAGAACCGTGACCCGCATTGCCATTGATGTGAAAATATACACCTAATTAATGTAATTTATTGAAAAATTAATGAATTATTATTTAGTAAACTAAAGATGACATGAAATGGAATTTTGTTTGCTTATACTTACGCCATACACTACGTTCAGCATAAAACACTGGGTAGACATCAGTGGGTGATGCTAAACCTTCGTCCAACGAGAAACCAATATTTAGAGACTTAAAATCACAAGTTTTAACAAAGGGTCTCATGCCAAGACCTCCACCCATTTCCTCGTCTGTAGAAACAAATCAAAATTTATATTATCAATGTTACACATACTCGTATATTTAAAAGTAATCGTTTATTTAACCTGGCACAAATGAACAATATATAGTTCGTTTGAATTGTACGCCACTTTGTTTCAATGAACGCAGAGCTCCTAAATATTGCATGCCAACACATTTCATATCCTGTGTACCGCGTGCGTAAATGCGACCCTCTTCATCAATTTCAGCTCCAAATGGTGGATGTGTCCAGTTTTCGGGAAATACCGGTACAACATCCATGTGCGAATTGAGCAAGATTCCGGGCAAACTTAAATCTGTGCCAGCCCATGTTAGTATGACAATAGGATTTTGTTCATTTACTGGATAATAGACACGCATGGGCATGCCCAGCAATTGAGATTGTTTTCTTAAAAATTCCACACAGGGTTCTGAAAAAATAATAAATATGTATGTATGTATGTATGTATGTGCGAGTATGTGCGAGTATGTATTTTTAAATTAATGAAAATTAAAAGCGTCCATTTAAGATATTTGATTTAATTAATAATTCATTTAAACCTGAAGATAGTCCGAAAGCTAAGACTGTTTTAAAATCAATTTGGACATATGGTATTCAAGTATGGGGAACTGCTAATAATACCTGTATTGATCTTATTCGAAGACCACAATCCAAAATTCTTAGGACGATGACGGGAGCACCATGGTATATAAGAAATGAAAACATTCATAGAGACCTAGAAGTACCATTGGTTAAAGATCTTGAAGTTACAAAACCATCTGAACCCGCTTGTGAGACTGCGTACTAGAACTCGAAAGGGAACAAGTCCTCGTAGAGCTGATCTACCACCCTACTAATTTAAGGCTCATTTGCCCATTATAGCTCTCTCAACTGGTTTAGGTATACGAATTGAATACTTGTTGTAAGGTCTATGAAGTAAAGGCAGATTCAATAAATAAATAAAAAAAAAAACTAATAATTTCTGTAAGTATAACTGTCACATACTCAAAATTATATTTTAAAATTCAATAATTTCAGAATGCCCTACACTTAAGGTAACCAACACAGAACTGGCACACTTGTAGGTTTCATTTCCAGTTTTAACAGATATTGAAATAAAATAAGACCCTTTAAAAAGGTACGGTCACATTTGGCAAATATTTACTCAAAAAAGCGTAACCACTTGTTTTAGCACAAATTTGTTGTACGTTGTTTACTCTTACAAGAGTTTTGCAAGTTCAAACAGCAACATATAAATTAAAACTAAATATATGTTGCGTCTTGCCCCAAATAAGAAAAGTTTTTTAAACAAATAAACGGGCTCAAATATATTTTATTTAGTGGCTGGTCTTTTTTTTTCGAAAATTTTGACAATGACCGTGCCACTGTTCAAATAACAGAAAGTAAAGACTAACCCCCTTATTAAAAACGATTATTAAATTTAACAAACGTTTATTAAGACAGATTTGCATATAAAAATTTGCTTAATAAACTTTTGTTAAATTTAATAATCGTTTTTGAATAAGGGAGTAATTCTGCCTTAAGTCGTCAATTAATTATAATATATGTACATTAGGGTGTCCCCAAATTAAAATTCCGGATGTTCCCGACTAATATGAAAATTTGTTTCTTTTTAAGACTACGTTTCTCAAATTTTTTTGTCCTGGGGCCAATATTTGGTGAGCTGGATCAAAGGATAAAAATTTCCTTTTAGAGGTTTTTGGATTTTTTTTCACATTTCTTCCAAGGGAATTATATGTAAATTTGGTATCATTTGAAAGGTCTTTGAGAGACGCATTCAATGGGTTATATTAGTCGGGAACATCGATACCTTATTTTTTCTCCATACAAACGGGGTACATATATTATAATTCACAAACAAGCCTCGCATTTTAAATTTTATCAGTTGCGAACAGTAATTTACTTAAATTACATTTTAGATTAAACATTTTGTTTATACAAAAACACTAAATGACTTCTAAATATTATTACTCAATTGTTTACACAACCTGAAAATCATAATCAGATGTGTGTATGTATGTATGTACATTCATTTATCTACATATGTATGTACATACATACATATATACATATATATGTCACAGAAATGATTTAACACTGACACTAAATATGTAGGTATCATGAGATAGCAAAGTTGGTGATATTTACGAGTATATTTCAATATTCAGCTATTTGTCACTCAATGATAATCAAGTGCGGAAAGTTTCCACTTACTGTAATCGGGCTGTGGGTGCACACTAGGTATACGCAAATATTCACAAAAATATTTTATTTCTTCGTTATTTTTCCAATCGTGGGCCATGTTCCTTCCCCTTGTTTAATAGACACACGTCAATTGCGATCAAAATTGTAACTGTTAAAACTTGTTTTTGATCTGTTGTTTATTTAATTTTTGTTTTGTCGATCGGTCACTTAATGTTGTACATACATTTTTTACTTAGATGGTGGTTTTTGTTTTTGCTGTTTTCCTGTTTTGTTTTTATTTTATTATTATCCGTACGTCCGAACGTTTTGATAATCTCACATGCACTAATGATCGACACTCAGTGTGGTCGCGCACTTAGTATCAGCAAGGGAAGTTCACTCATACATACAGTTTCAAAACTCGAAAACAATAGTTTCTAGTAGTCTCTAAATCTAGTGTTAAATAGATTTTCATATAATTTTTTAATGAAAAACGACAATTTTCAGTTAAACTATTTGAACTGTTAAGTGTGTATGCATCTACATACATAAGTAGGTACGAAGCCGGACTACAAAGTCTTTTTAAAATCTATCTATGATTTTGATATAATCAATCGTACATTTTTCTAAAGCAATGTGGATTATGATTATTTACTATCAAAAAATAAATAACAATTTTAATATACTTGCACATACGAGTACATACATTTTCAAATTTTAGTATGTATGTATTTCATATGTACCTACATAAACATATTTATTTTCCCTCCTCCTTTCTTGGCATTCACTTGGTCACTCTATGTAAATAATGGAGCTTTAGAGAAATCGTAATAAAAATAAAATAAATTTTAATTTTGTGCGGTTTACTTCATATAAAAAAAATCGCATAGAGGAAGTTTAACAGTTCGCCTACAATTGGAACCACTGTAGACAATAAGTTTACACTAGGGATGCCGATCCTGAAGATCCCAAAAAAAAATCCCGGGAATTTTCGGGATTAATAAATTAGTAGATATTTGTGTTTTACACGGTTTTGTTTTAACACGGTTTAAAATTAAACAAATTTTTATGTTTTTACACGATTTTATTCCATTTAGCACGTTTCAAAATCTTTTGGGCTTAATTTTTTTTTTTGGTTAAATTTAATTTTATAGTAATACTGGTCAGAACAATTGTAAAGAGCAATCAAATCAACTTGTCATACATAAATTTTTTTCGAGCTCGAGGCCACTTATTTATAAAAAATTATTATTTATTAAATTATATTATTATAATATATTTTTTTTACAAATAGTTGGCCTTGAGCTCGAAAAAACTTTTTTATTTTTTTAACATTACTTTTAATCTTAGAGTGCATATTTTTTTTTGCTTTAATAACTGAAAACACATTGTATGTCCCCGTTTACACAGAGAAACATTTGGAAGGGAAACATCTGGAATTCTGTTTTGTATTTTCCTTCGCGGTCATACAGGGAAACATTGTTGTCGGAAACATTCCAGTTTATATTTGTTTTTTGACATCTGTCTAATTGCAGTGTTGTGTTTTTTTTTAATTTCTACCGTTTTTGGTTTATTAATGTAAGTATGTATATTTGATTTGTGAAATAAATAAATAAATGATAAAAAATAAAATTTGTAAAAACAAGTCAAATATAAAACATAGATAACAAAGAACGCCGAAAAGAAATAAAGCAAATGTCAAAAAGCAAAGCAAATGTAAACAATAAGAATGAAAGCACAAAGCGTGCATCCGAGAACGGGAAACAAATTTCATATTCTCTTCCCCAACCGTCTCTCTCTACCAAACAAAATGTTTCCCTTGCAAATGTTTCCCTGTGTAAACGGGGGCTATATGTGATTTAATTTTATAAATCTGAATAGTAGTTGTTAAAAAAATCCTTGTTTTTCACGAACTTTAATAGGTTTTAGAGATAAGGAACCAATCACCTATTTTGCATACGTTCAATGTCTTTTTTACACGTTTTTTTTACACGAAGTTTTCCGGAACCAATTACCGTGTAAGAACAGAATTAGGTGTATAATCGTTTTTATCTGCTTTTTTAGCACACACAAATACAAAACATCTTCTCTTAACATACATAAATCAATTTTAATAAGATAAAATAAAAGAGATCTAATGACAGATTAAATCACTAATTGAAGAGGTCGGAAACATTTCAAAATTATTTACAAAGTCACCAAAACAAAATTAAAATTTTACAAAAGTATGTCGAAGAAATAAAGGCGAAAGAATAAAAATTATTTTTTCGTTACCAAACTCGAACGCACTATTTGATGTGTAATTGAAAATTCCTATAACCCGTTCAGACCTTGATGCATCGATTGTGCGGGTGGGTTTCGGTTTTAATATTTTTGCTTCTGTTAACCCTATTTGAAATAGACTGGCATGCATCGATTGTGTTTTTTATATTTTCTTCTTTGCTGTTTGGTTTACCGTTATTTGTATTATTGCGAAATTCTTCAGTCACATTTCAGTTTTGGCAAAATAAGCCGTGGAAGTAAGTAAGTGTCTTTAATTACAAAAGTATTAATCGTTTACAAATAATAAAGTGCAAATATTTACTTATATTAACTAAAAATATGATAAATTTTAATATTTCAAACTAATTGAAATCGTTTCATGCAATAAAAATGTGTTTTAGTTAAAAATATTAATGAAAATCGACCGAAATGCATCGAGTGTGCGTGTCCTGAAAATCCTTAAAGGATATAAAAATGATGAAACCTAATCATTGATTATATTTTCATACGCTGTAGAGCCCACATATTCCAAAAATTTGCGTCAGGTCTGAAAGGGATAAAAAAAGCTTTAATTGATTTTAAAGCACAACGTATGACATACATACACACAGCTTCAAAAGTGTGTAAGCACCAGTGAATTTTTTGATTTTTTTAAGATTATGAAAAGCATTATAGTTCAACTTAAATTTTTTTTTTTCATAACCGAATCTATTATTCAACCAAATATCCAACAAAACGAAACTTTTAAATTTCAATCGATGAATAGATTTTAGGATTTTCATTATCTTAAAAAAATCAAATAATTTGTTGTGTTTGCTCACTTTTGAGGCTCATAGTTTGTACATATGTATGAATAAAATGAATAAATAAATAAATAAAATAAGCAATGAACTAGTGAAACCAGAAATCAAGAAAGGGGGATCATTTACTCAAAACTTTTAAATTTTTTTGAAAAAAAAAAATCCAAAATTGAAGAGTGAATTTGATAATAAAATAGAAATGTTTGTTATTAGAAATAAATTAAAAACTTTGATTGCAAAACGAATGAAATAATGAATGTAATTGAGACATTTAAAAGCCCTCCACAACACCAACACCTTGAATAAGACATAAGCCGCACCGGAAGAGATCACTCGGTCAAGGGCTGTCAACTCAGCAATTAATGCTGTTACAATAACAACAACAACATAAGACATACATACTATGTACATATGTATGTATGTATAATTATTTGTTTCGGCGGGTGAGAAATGTAATCAGCATAGGTAACGAGTACAATAATTTGCTAACAATTTTGCCCAAATGCGTTGATTGTGAATAATGATATTTTTTGTCAGCGTCATATATTGGTAACAAAATTAAATCAAGATTATCTTTACTTTATGTAGATGTGTTAGTATTTTTAACAAGCTTTTTCAAGATCGCACGATATTATTCCATTTATTTGAAATTAAAGGCGAAATGACATATTATTTTTCTCTATTTATAAAATTTTATTTATAAAATACCAGATTTGCTTATAATTTTGTTTATAAACTTTTAGTAAATTTAAAAACTATAACTATGAGAACAGAAAATTTTTGTTTTCAGACATACACATGTATTTATATTTAATACAAGTAAGAAAGTATAGTCGGTCAAGCCCGACCATATAATACCCTACACCCAGTATATCAATAAAACAGTTTTTCAGATATGGCTGATATTACCTATAATTGACTGATCTTCCAAAAATTTAGTGCCATGACCTCCGTGAGGATATTTGTATGGGGGCCAGGTGAAATAATGAACCGATTTACACCAGTTTCAATCCCATCCATCCTTGAGCCGAAAAAATATCACTTACAAAATTTAATCGAAATATCTTCAAAATTGCGATCTGTACTCTGCGCACAAGCTTTACATGGACAGCCAGACAGACGGACGGATGGACGGACATCGTTAACCCGACTCAGAAAGTGATTCTAAGTCGATCGGTATACTTTAAGGTGGGTGTTGGACCAATATTTCTGGACCAATATTTCCCACTATGGTGGTGTAGGGTATAAATACTATCTAAGGGTATTCTTTAGAGCTTTTTTTTTTAAATATTTAAAAACAAAAAAAAAACGTCTGGTAACGTTATGCATAAGTTTTGTTATTATATAAAAAAATCTTTTAAAATAAAAAGAAATATATTCAGATAATGATTTTATTGTGTTTTATTTGACATATTTTTTGTCTTTGTTTAACAATTGCAACAGCTTTTTTAAATGAGTTTAATTTTTAGTTTTGCTTTATAAAAATTCAAAACAATGCCGAGTCGTGTTTGTTTTTTATGCATAGTACGAGTATGTTCTTTTTTTATATCCCACACCACCATAGTGGGGAGGGTACATTAGATTTGTGCATATGTTTGTAACGCCCAGAAATATTGGTCCAACACCCACCTTAAAGTATACCGATCGACTTAGAATCACTTTCTGAGTCGGGTTAACGATGTCCGTCCATCCGTCCGTCTGTCTGGCTGGCTGGCTGTCCATGTAAAGCTTGTGCGCAGAGTACAGATCGCAATTTTGAAGATATTTCGATTAAATTTTGTAAGTGATATTTTTTCCGCCCAAGGACGGAAGGGCTTGAAACTGGTGAAAATCGGTCCATTATTTCACCTGGCCCCCATACAAAAGTCCTCCCGAATTTGGGGTTTACCGATCATAAATATTTAAATTATCTCAAGGAACCAAATAAATTTCATTACAAATGAGCGGTAAATGAAGCCAAATCACATCTAAAAATTTTGTGCAGATTGGTCCATAATTAGTCGTAGCTCCCATATAAGGCTCACTTCCGAAAATCACTTTAACGATCATAAATTTCTTAAGAATGTTGGTAATCAAATAAAATTCGACACAAATAATATACAGAAATGATGACACCTAATTTTATAATGGTTGATCGGTAAAATCCGTCGAAACTCCCATATAAGACCCTGCCCGTAATCAACTTTAACCGCCATAAATCGTTTAAAAGTATTTATATCGAGATAAAGTTTAACATACACAATATTTATATTCACAAAAATCATGACACTAAATTTTTGGATGATCGGTCTCTAATAGGTAATATCTCCCATATAGAGCACATTTCTGAAAAACTGTTTTATACATATACTGGGTGTAGGGTATTATATTGTCGGGCTTGACCGACTATACTTTCTTACTTGTTTTTTATCTGTTTAAGTTCTCAAATCTTAAAAATAAAATGAAAACTAGCAAGTGTCTTGACAATTAACCTCATCCTTTTGGTTTTGTGCAAGAAGTCTTGTAATTGGGTTTGGATGACTTGTAGTTTCAGAATAAACTCGTAAAAAATGCAATGAATCTGTAATTACTAAACGGTTAGTCAATTTTTAATAAAACATGTCACCAAATATATATAAATCCCAATTTACACATAGCAATTTTTATTGAAAAGATTGATATAATTTTTACCTTGTAATTACATTGGTCTTTTGAGAGTAGGTATACACACATTTGTATACACATACATATGTAATGCGAATAAGAGAGTAATACGAATTGCTAGTACAATCAAGAGTGTACTCATCTTATCTTCTCCTCACCCCGATTTCTAAAAGGTAATCAGCTTAACTTAAAGAATTTACACTTTGTGTAAATTGCGACTAAAATTCTGATTTGTTATACATACGTAACTAGTCATGTTTTTTTAGCGATTGTTAATTGACAGTTGTTATAATTTTATTTCAATATAATTCGATGAAACATTAATGACCGAATTCACAGTCTTTAGTTAGCTAATTACAAAGGCTTAACTAATGATTCTTTATTCGCAATGCTTATGGCAAATTTGCCATAAGAATAACAAGTAATAGTTAAACAATAGTTAGTATTTTAGTTTACTAATGGTTAACTAATGACTGAGAACTCGGCCATAAGTTGATCTGAAAAGTTACTTTAACGACAAAAATACTGAATCGTTACGCTAACGTTTTAGCAATTCTGCCTTATAGACTTTGTAAAAACTTTTTGTATTGGCCTCGTGTGTGTCTATTAGCGTATGAATGAACATTTACATATGTATATGTATAAGAAAATATAAATTGTAATACCCCTGCAGGAAATGTCAATAGTGAAACTGTACTGATTTACTATTGACACAATCACCAGTACTAGTGACTTATTATACCCCAGACAATGCTAATTACTAAGACATTTGACATGTGCGTGTCACTAATGGCATAGTTACTATTGACAAGGTACATAGTTCTTTTGGGACAACATTGTCTACAGTTTTGGTACACAGAAAAAAAAATCATGTTTCTTTTTCAATTAAACCTTTAATTGATTTTAAAATAATTTTCAATTAAAATGTTAATTGATTCAATTACTTTTTCTGATATTTTCAATTAAATCTCACATTTTTTTTAATTGATACTATCATTTTGTTTACAGGTCCGATTTCAATTAAATTTTTAATTGATTTCACAAATATTTTAATTGAAACTAATTTTTATTTTTTTCTGTGTACTTCTCTGAAATAGAAAATAAAAATGCATTTTTTACTAATTTTTAGAGTTATATTAAAAAATAAAATACTAAAAAATACCTAATTAAAAATAAATTCGAAAACACCCAGAGTCTTTGGCGGGAATCGAATCCGCAACCCTCTGAATGATAGTCCGACACACTATCGCCTAGTCTATCGGGGCTCGCAAGTTAAAAAAAAAAAAATAATTATATAATAATAACCATTGTGACAATGCTGTTGACAATGTCGCCAAACCGTCTCCAAAATAGCAGACAAAAGTGGTGACTTGGAGACATTTGTCCCCAGGTTTCCTTCAGGGTATGTATAAGAAAATAACTAATACGAGATTCAAGACTGTGTTTCTGAATTATGTGTGTTTTTACTGTAATTTGTATAGATACATTTGTTCATACATGTGTATGTGGGTTAGTAATAATAAAAATAAAGATTGTAAATAATTTTTTAAAACTTAATGAGTTTTTGTGGTGTAATTGTATCAAAATGATCACACTGTGACTGAGACACTTGTATTGTAAATATTTCTAACACTCTTATTCTAGCTGAGATTTTTTTATATAGACATATACTCGTACATAGAAAATATTACGAACACATATTTATTTTTTAGTTATTATTTAAATAATGACACTGCAGTAACACTGCATAGTGGGTCAGAATCAAAATATTTTGGAAATAAATCTACCATTAAACAAGTTAAAGTAACTTTCGTTAAGTATAGTGTTAAAGTGTTTTTGGGAAGTAGGCCCTGTATGGGAGCTATTACCTGTGATTTATGACTATTTCTGGAGTATATTCGTATGGTGGCCAGGTGAAATTATGGACCGACTTAAACCAATTTCAATTCCACCCGTCCTTAGGCCGAAATATCATAAACTAAATTTCATTGAAATTGCTAGAAAATTGCGACCTGTACTTTGCGCACAAGCTTTACATGGACAGCCAGCCAGCCAGACGGACGGACGGACGGAGATCGTTAAATCGTCTCAGGAAGTGATTCTCAGTCGATTGGAATAATTTGATATGGGTGTTGGACTGAGATTTATGGGCGTTACAAATATCAGCACAAATCCAATTAACTCTCCCAACTATGGTGGTGCATCTACAGCGCAGTTAAAATAAAATAATAAACGTTCTTAACATTTGCACTCAAATATCTATAATAGCATTATTGTTAATTTAAGAGATAATGAGAGATAGAAATTCCCAGCAAAAACTGTCACAGCTGTCAAGTAATGAGTTAAAAAGCAAAATTCTAGCACTCTACTTCTTAAACAATTGCATTATAACTAATTACTTTAACTCGTCGATGTCATGAGAGGTAAGTGTTACCACAGCTACTTATGAATATGTCATCAGTTTAATGCCAATAAAACTTGATAGTTAGGTCTCACAGAATCCAGTATAATTGAAAATAGTTAAGCAAATACATTTAGTAGTTACAGATAATACATAAAGTAAGATGTTGAGTAATTGCAAGACATTATCTGGATAATAGATAATGGATAATGACTTGCTAATTACAAATATCTCGAAAAAACTATTTTAAAAGTGTAGAGTAGTAGTAAGTAAAATTCAAAAAACGCAAAGCACCAAATCTCTAAAAAGTACCATATGTATTTGTATAGCCTAATATGTTATTTAATTATACATAAGTTCTTCTACTATTACACGGTGCTGTAGCTTAATTGGTTAGCGCATTTGATCATTAAGCATGAGTTGGTATTTGTAGCCCGGGTTTGATTCCCAGCCGCTGCCACTCAAACAACATAATTTTTTGATAATTATTAGTTTTCTTTCTATCCATCACAACTAGTGTGACCAACTGGCCCGGAAAATCCAGGACATGGCCCGGTTTTGGAACCAATGTCCCGTTTGCCCGGTGACATCCCCCGGATGACCCGGATTTTCATTTTGCATTTATTTAAATAAAAAATATGTGAACTTGAACAACAAAATAGTCTATTTCCTTGAAATTTGGCACAATCGCCTCATATTTTAATGGAAATTAATTCTTTTGAATGATTCATTTTAAAATCATGTGTCTATGCATATCTCCAGCAAGCCATATGAGTCCGAAAAGAGTCTTTTCTGACACCTTTTCCGGAGTTCATGCTCTTTATGAGCCCAAAAAACAATCATTATTGCTCCGAAAACCTTTAGAAAAGAGGGTCATTACATTCGAAAATGGTCCGTCAGAAAGAGCTCTTAGATAATGTCAGAAGAGTCTTTTATGAAGGTTTTTTGGGCTCTGAAAGAGCTCTTCGATAATGTCAGAAAAGAGTCTTTTATGAGGGTTTTGTGGGCTCATATCATGTCAAAAAAGAGTCATTGCAATTTTAAATACAACAAATTTAAAGGTCGCATTTATTATTTTTTTTAATTGTTTTTACTTAAACAAAAAGGGACTCGCTGCTGCACCGAATTGGAAAGATGTAGAAATAACGATCAAATTTATGGTTGAAAAGAATTGGCTAAAACCTGAAGACAACAATGTAGAATTCTGTAGATTGTAGAGTGTATATTTTCGTTGATCGCAAAATTATGGACAAAAGAAAAATCGCAACTCAAGCTAGATACTTTGAAACATATGCTATTTCTCAAATATAATTAAAAGTACGAATGCGTTGAATTTTACTATTTTTTTGAAAGAATCCCCAACATTGCTGAAGCAAATTTCATCACAGATAAATACGATTTTAAACAAAAAGCGACAGAAAATTAGATTCAAATTACTTATAACATTATAATTGTCTAAATTTAACTTGAATAATAAAGTTTTTTTCCCATAAAAAATGGCCCGGTTTTAAGTTTGAATGTTCCGGATTTTAGTACTTTTTTCGAAAAATGTCCCGGTTTCGCTCAAAATTGAGGTGGTCACACTAATCATAACTAATATTTATCACAACGCCCTCCTTAAGTGGTATGGCATTCTAACGCCACCGAAGTAAAATAATTAAATAAAGGCTATAAACTCAAGCTTTAACATTAATGCGCCTACTCACCACCAGAGGCGCTGCAATTCTGCACTAAAAACAAACATAATGAGCAATTGCAGAGTTGTGATATAAAGCTTTATTCTACTTTCACCGCCTTTACTTCTTCAACTATCCCCTTTCCAAAGAGTGTTACTTCTCTTTATTAAAAAAAAAAAAAACGTCACAGTGGGTACTTCTAGAAAAAATTCAAATTTTTCCGTTTGAGGAATTTGGGTATTTAAAAAAAAATTTAAAAAAATTATAATGCCATTGATTTCAGGACATTTTGATCTCTATTGAGTTTACATTTTCTTATGATATCTTTAACCGTTAAGATTGTATTTTTATATTTTTCTTCAAGGAAAATAAGCATATTATAATTTTTCCAGTTTTTAAGGTAAATCATTTCCGAAAAATTTATAAAATTAATAAAATTAATTAATTTCACTAAATTATCAATCTTCTAAGCTTTTTACTGATACTTAATATTTATACAAAAAGCTTAGATTTACGCTTCAGAAGCTCTACAAACCTCGCCCACTTTCACAAATTTCAACGTTTTTTCATGCAAAATGCATGAAATGCTTGCAAAATGTATGTACACACTATGCAGCAGATTTAAATTTTTTTGGAAATATACTTGCCATTTCTAAACAGCTGATCCGAACAATATAAAATTTTGCATGAGAGTAGCAAAGGATTATTCGCTATTAAATTTTTATGACGGACCCTAAAAACCCTCCTCACACCACTCGTCAGATTTAATGTCGTTTACATCATAATGTAACTAAAATGTGCACAAAAAGTCGTGCTTGCTAGACCCAGCCTGTAGCTGTGAGATATCCCAGTAGGTCATTGAGTTTTGACCCGGCTACCTCATCAAGGTTGTTAAATGTATAGTTTCCCATGAATTTATGTCTCCTGCCACTCAGGGCTGGGCATTCGCAGAGAAGATGGAAAATCATTTCCTCTTTTTTCCCTATCCTTACAGCTACGACAATGGTCGTTAAAAGGTAGTCCCAGGCGATTAGCGTGCTTGCCTAACGTCCAGTGTCCCGTTAATACTGCCAGCAACCTTGATATATCCTTTCTATTCCGGGTTATCAGTTGCATAATACGTTTCTCGTTAAAAGATGGCCACATCAATTTGGCTACCCTACATGTGTCTAAGTTACGCCATATATACGAAGCCTTTGTAAGAAAATGCCTTTGATAGTCCCCAGTGGAATTGCTATTGAGACCGCATCGGAGATGTCTAAGGCAGATCCCATTCTGGCTAGTTCGTCTGCCCGTTCATTGCCGTGCAGGTACTTTCTGAAAGCCTAGTCGAGGTCTTAAAAAATCATGATTGCCTATTTGTCTTTTACTGATTTCGAGTTATAAGCATTTTAAAATTATTAGAGACAATTTTTTCATTTGGGTTGAGTTCAGTTTTTTAATAAATAACTCGAAGAATACCATTGTAAATTTATATTTTTTTTTCATTTTAAAATTTTAATATAAAATTTGTTCCCAATCCAGGTCCGATTTAATTAAATATCTGTCAGATCTTTTGACCGATTTTCCTCAAACTTATTTGGTTAGTTAAACCATAAAATTTCTCATCTGACGCAAAATATTTGTCGGCAATATTTAATTTAGGTCAAAATCATATAAAAATAATGTTTTCTATAAAAGAAAAAATATAGGGACTTTTTCGGAAAAAGCATAAAAACTATGAACCTTTTAACTTTTTTTAGCTGAGGAAATTTTTTCGGCCCTCCTTATGCCTGTCATTTCATTTAAAAAAATGAATAAAAAACATATGCCAAAACATTATTTTATTTTGACGGGATGTGCAGATTATGGCCCTTGATAAGCACTATAATTGGTGCTAGGGTTGATTTTGGCCAATTGTTCGTTTTCAAGATAATTATAAAACAACCCAAACATTGATTTCAGCGAAACCTGAAGGAACATTTTAATGCGAGTAATTTCAAAATGTTATGCATTGATATACATACATACATACATATGTATGTATGGGGCGTGAAAGCGGGCGTGGAGTATGAATCTTAATTTCTACCTCACTTAGATTTGAAGTAAATATGTTAAAATCCGAGTTGAATCAATTACACAATTTAAAAAAGTAGGAGTGGTCGAAAGAAATAAGAAGCTTTGGCACATAAAATTTTTATTTTTATACTATTCACATTAACAAATAATCAACGTGCACAAATTTCTAAGACTATGGCTATTATAGAACTGTAGATATGTATATGATATAAATGTTTACTTTGTATGGTAGCTGCCACTCCCACTGGTCCGATTCCGTCCATTTTTTTCCTGATCATTCAAATCAGTAATGCAATGTTTCAAAACTCTTGCTATCACAATAGTCAAGATATATGATGTTATGCAATTTATGTGGTAGGGGCCACGTCCACTTGAAATATATATAGCCGTAAACCTAATTGGAACTATAACCTTTCAAATGAAAACGGTTTGGGCCAAATCGGTTGGAGTCTATAGAGGACAAACATACAAACATTGTATTTATATATAGTACTAGCGAACCCGGCAAACTTCGCCTTTAAGCCTTCAGAAAAACTTTAGAGTAATAATACAACACAAATATTTAAATTTTCAATGAGATTTATTCGAATGGAATCAGTAGAGAGCGATTTGATGAACCCACCAGCGCAACATAAGCCGGGGGTTTCCGATTGAAACTTCAATGCATTGCAATGCTGGCAAACGACAGAAAACGAACCGATATCAACGCAGCGAAGGTCTTTGTTGGCGATTGCAGAATCTTATCCAAAAGCAGCCCGATTCAAGTCTACATTTACGACTGCTCTTCTTCTGCTATTGTTTTGTCGAATTTGTGTACGTGTACGTCGTCCAAGGTTTGATCGTCTAATAGGAGGCAATACTGAAGCAAATAAGTCTTCCTAAAACACAATAAAGTCGTTTTTAACTAATACAATTCAAAAGAAAAATTATGTTTAAAGATACAAACTTACGGAATAAATGTTTCTGTATGAATGCTCGCAATCCAATTAGATGAACTCACTTTTTTCATACAAACTTATTTTCTTTAAGAATTAATGTTTTGATAAATATTGCACAGAATTTCAATTGATTGTAATGCTTTTACCGTATATGGATATAATGCGTGATTTACGACAATCCGGAATCAGTTTCACAATGCCCAAAACTCGTATAAATTACAGCAAGAAAAATAGCACATTTACTGTAGAAAATTACAATGCTAAAATGACAGCTGTCAGATTGCGCAAAGTCTAAGTCAACGTATAACGCTATCTATCGGATTTTGGTTGAGATTTTTCTATTTTCTCATTTGGAAAGGCATTAAGGAATAATTGCACATAAAATTTTATACAAAAAATCAATTTTCGATTTTCCCAATTTTCCGCAATTTTCCATGTTTTACACCAAGAACTTTCTATTTTTTGATTTGAAAAGCAATTAAGGAATAATTTCACACAAAATTTCCTACAAAAACTCGATTTCGGACTTTTCCGGAGGGATTTTCCAAAATTTTCTTCCGTAAAAACCTTCTCCTCAAAAATCCGAACAACTGACAAAAATTTTTACAGAAATCGGCCCAGCCGTTCTTATTTTATGAATTACTATACATTTTTTACACCATTTTTATTTACGTATATAGATATAGATTAGGCAAATGAAAGTATCTGCAACGAGTTTAGTGTCCATATTAATAATTTTATGCGATTTATTTGTATTAAAGTATTAATCGGGTGGTACACACGGCATCGCATTAAAAAAAAAATGTGACCCACCGGTGTGGTCACATGGCAGTCAAAGTGTTAAGAAATATTTAAAAAAATTTAAAGTAGCTCCTGAAGAAGATTTTTTAGTCGAAAAAGGGTAAATTAGATAAATGTCACATTATAGAATATTGAAATGTCAATCACATAATATTCATAAATGTTGATAAATGTTGTGAAACTATATGTCCAAATTACCCCTGAATAGACAGGTTTTGCCAAGAAGTACATTTCTACAACTCTGATCGCCAAGGAAGATTTCTAATACATTTCTCTACATTATAGCTTCTGCAGAAGATAATTTTTGTTGATGTAATTTTTGTTTTGTTATAATTTATTTTCATTATATAAATTATCCTTGATTGAATAATTTTGATCTAAATACTAATGTTACTTTTCGTTTTCGACACACTTTCTTTTAATTAAATTGGTGTATCAGTATTATCGAGGTAATACTGTAGTGCATATGAAGTGTATTTATTATAGTAGTCTTAAAATATAATAAATTCAGCTGCAGAAGATAATGTTCGTACTAACAAAAAAAAAAAAACAATTTAGATTAAAAAAAGAAAACAAACAACCTTAGGAATCTCATTTAAATTTTTATTTACCCGAGTATTGATGCATGAGATATCGCTCAATGTGTTAAGATATCTAATTTTTTAACATCTACTACTACTCTACTCTATCTGTGAACTCAATGTTTAGTTGTTAACAATAATGGCTGATTACAATATGAAAACCCCATACCCGTAAATAAAAGTATGTAAACTCGTTTGTAAATTTTTCAAAACCTTCCATGCATCTACGACAGACTGTGATGGAAAATGGGTTTTTGGATTTCGTACCAACTACATATTTATAAGAAAATAAAAATACGTATTTCTTCAAATAAATAATTCAGCTAGACTTATATTTTTAATATATTTATTTGCACATATGTACCTAAAGTGACCATATTTTTTTTATCTGAAAACGGGACATCGAATAATTCTGAAGGGTTCGGTTATATGTTTTTTTTTTTTTTTTTTATAATACATTATATTTATTTATTGAATCTTCAGATATTGAAATGACAATAAGTTTTCGAATCTTAATACTAAAAGAAAATAATAAGTCCAGCCAGTGCTAGACAAAATATTATGATACTACAAAAAATTTACATCCACTGATCCAGTCATCTGTTTTGCGTTTGAGTTAAAGCAAGGGTATCCCTCCTTCTCAACCGAACATGGCCACTAAAGTTAAGGATGTCTCGTGCAAGTGGGTTTGGATGGTGTTCAAGTTTGCTGACATATTTTGAGGCGTATTTTGTAAATTCGTCTTTCACCAAAGGAATGCCTAGATCTTTGTGAATTCGAGAATTTTTAACGTACCATGGGGCTGCAGTAATTATACGTAGAATTTTATTTTGACCTCTTTGAATTTTTTCAATGTTGGATGCTGAGGCAGTACCCCATAATTGAATTCCATAACACCATATTGGCTTTAGAATTGCATTGTACAACAAAAGTTTACAATCCAACTTTAATGTAGAATTTCTGCCGATTAGCCAATTAAGTTGCACTGCTTTTAATCTCATCTGTGTAAGTTTTGCGTCAATATGAGACTTCCAGGTTAAACGACGATCGAGGTGGATTCCGAGGTATTTGACTTCATTGTGTTGCGGAATAATTTGGTTATTTATTCTGATGGACGAGCAGGTATCTTTTCGCAATGTGAAAGTTATATGAATACATTTCTGTTCGTTAACCCTGATTTTCCAACGCTCAAGCCAATTCTCTAGTTTATAAATATAATTCTGCAAATTCTGTGATGCTATTTGATGGTCCTTATGAACGCTAATAAAGGCGGTTCGGTTATATGAAATAAAAATGCATAGATAATATATTAATATTTTATTTGTGCGTAGTGAATGGCATTATTTATTTTATGTTACACTACAAAAAAATTGTTATATTTTTCAGAGGTACAAATTTGTTTCAAAATTTTAGGTGACGATCTCAAATATGTGTGGAACTATGGGCAGGATTTTTCAACATTAACTTTAACAGTTAACATAGCCTTAAGCACTGATACCCTTAATTTAGTTTTATCTGCGGTCCACAACTTGTTCATCAAAAAAAAATACACGTTCAACTGGCGCATTTGTTACAGGCAACCTTAAAATATATTCAACGATAACACGGTGCTGCAAATTGTCACTTTTTTATACTTGAAAAGAAACCTAGTGTAGGTTATAGACCTTATTGAGTAGATCATAAATCAATTTTGAAAAGTTCGGAAACACCCTCAAATTTCGGAATTATTCCGAAAAAAACTATTTATTTTATGTTTTTTTTTAATTTTGAGTTCTTTTTTTTTTATATATTTTTCTATAAAAGCAGATATATTTGTATACAAATTTTGAAATAGAATTTTATTACAAATAAAATGAACTTTAGTTTTTCTAAATCGGATAATGTTTGTGAAAGTTATTAAACTTTATTTAAAGAGCTTTAAATAGCACTTGATACCCCCAAGCGGAAAAAAATTTAAGTGAAAATAATTTTTTTTATTTTGAGATAAAAGAGAACCCCATTTAGTGACAAATGAAGATTTTCATGATCTTGTTCGATTTTTGAAACTATCATGGAGACAAACAGACTAAAACAGTGGAATATCACTAAAAGTGACTTTAAAGTAACATTTGCAAGAGAAAATCCGCAAATACAGTTTGAGCACATTTTTAAAGCTGACAATGATAATAACAACCTTGTATATTGCTCAGATGTGGATGAGTTATTCCATTGTCTGAATTACTAACATCAACCGAACGACTGGAGATTATTTTTGGACGGCTCGTGTAAAAGTAGGAAATATTTTTTTGTTATTCAAAAACCATTAACATATTTTTTAGGTTTGAAAGCAGTTTTATTAGATAACGAGAATCAGTTGCCCTCAGTGCCTATAGCATACGCTGCTAACATGAAAGAGTCGTATGCAACAATGGAAAAGACACTGGATTTAATATGTTATAAAAAGTATCAATGGCAAATTGTTTCAGATGTAAAAGTTCTGACAATTTTATTCGGAAAGCAAGGAGGCTATACTAAATTGCCTTGCTATATATGTAATTTGAAAATTTGCATGGTTTTGGTAATTGCTTTTAAAATGTTTAAATACTTTTACCCAACGATTTTCCGTAGAAATATTTTGTTGATTCCATTCATCAATTTTCTGCGATGTTACATATTTAGATACGAGTGAATATTCATCGAATACTTCTGTATCTTTATTGCAATCGATATATGTTCTATTTCGATCAATATACATATCTAGAACTTTTTGAACATCTTCCCACTGTGGTACTTCTGTTAAATTTGCCCAATTAAGTTTTTCTAGATCTTTGCAAATACATACATACATAATACATATATTAAAAAAAATATCTTTGACGAATTTGAAGATTTTTGAACAAAACAACTACATATTTCTTTTTTCGAATTTCTAAAAACGGGACATTTTTGCGTTCCGGAGTTGTTGTCGGGGACAACGGGACACAGTACCTGAAAACGGGACGGTCCCGTTCAAAACATAACACATACACACACAAAGGTTAGGTCACACAATCAGTAACGGTGGATTCACCCATTCGTTTTTAACAAAAAATTTGTTCGAAAAATATTTTTTTTATATGAAGTTTGACGTCTCTCTTTTTGAAAGCGAGAACATATTTTTTATGAACTTGAATTGGTTTAATTTTACATTTTTTCTAGACAAAAATGAATTGAGTTGCCAATGGGTTGCATTTGTTCATACAAAAAACAATGTGAGTTCTGTGATATTAGCTTTAAGTTAAACTTGACTTAAGTTTTGTGGTCGTTTATTGTATATTATATTTTTATTAATTATTTATACCAAAATTCTGTTCGTGATGTCCCGTTTTTTAGTATTTTAGTAACTAATTAATAATAAAAATTAATATCCAATGATAAAAAACATCAAAGCTATTATTTAGAACGAGACTCCTGAAGAAGTTAGAATAAAACTAACGAAACGTTGGGTAAATAAAATAAAAAATAAAAATCGAACAATCTTGGTTTTTATAGAAATTATTTCTAACAGGCTTTTAAGGTCAGTTTTCCTCCTAAATGTAAATAAAAGACTTGATTTATTTATGCATTTTCTATCCGACGTTTCGTTGGTATTTTGCCAACATCTTCAGGGGATGAATTTTTATTAAATCTGGCAACATTAACAAAATAACAATATTTTAATAACCACAATATTTTTTATTTATGTTTGGAAACAAACATTTGACCAAATTAGCCTGAAGGAAACTCCTTAAAAATTATAAAAAACAATGTATTTCCGTGGCCATCAGCAAAAGCAACTTTCTTTTTTCATTCATTTTGAATTTATATCTGTGATTTTGAATACAAAATACTTTAAAATAATTTAATATTTGTATTTTGACACTTAAAACCCAAAGCAAATTAAATTAATGGCCGCACTTGTAAAACTAATAGATTTTGTTTACATATGACAGCTTTGATTTTTCAGAAAAATCGTTCGAAATGGGTGGGTGGGTGAATCGTGCTGCAAAAAACTCTTAGTAAAAAATTTTTTTTTTTTGGAAAAATTTTTGTTAAGAACAAATGGGTGAATCCACCTTTACAAAGGCACTATTTACACAATCCCAATAATTTACCCAAAAATAGTTATTTTCTATTAAATTCTACTTTTATATCTTAACAAATATCCTCTAATAATTTCTCAGATTTATGCTAGTTTTACAATTATCTCTAACTCAATACAGTCCACTTGTCGCTAAACTCATAATCCCCAAATTTTTGCACTCCCATATAGCGGCAATTTCTTATTAAATGTTTTTATACATATGTACATGTATGTATACTGGGTGTAGGATAGTATTTGGTCGGTTTGACCGACTATACTTTCTTACCTGCTTTTGTTTATATTGATTCTTTTATTATTTAATTAAATTATGATTGCACTTGGTCTTTTCTATACCCATTGAATTAGTTTTTTTCTTTTCTTTTCACAGATTCTATTGAAAAGTATATCTTCTATATAGATATGATATGAAATTTGCACACAAATTTCTACAGCCATTAGCTAATACCAATTCCATATTCGAAGGATCAGGTGTCACTCGATTATGCCAAGTGAGCAGAGTAGATTCAAACTTAAACATTTGAAGCCGCTTAGAAGCTGAACATTTGAATTACAATTTGTTTGCACTTATTAACCATGATAACATTAATTAGTAAATAAATAACAAAAAATAAACAAACATTTTATAATAAAATAAACAATGTCTTATTAAAATTTATAATCTGATTTACAAGTTGAAATTAAAAAGGTAACAAACAGTTTATTATAATATCTGTACATATTTTATTTTAGGTAGAGAATTTTAAAGCTATACATATATTTAATTTCGCAGTATTACCATAAACACCAATAAACTGTGTTTATTTAAAACAATTAACTCCGCCAGGCATAAACGCAAATGCATGCAACTGTACTTTTTATAACTCCCCCTACACCAACATAAAGCAGCGCCCATAGACTTTCATGGACATACCTCTTCCCAGCTTCACCACAACTTCAACCGTTTAGAAGTGACATGCGTTTCAACATTATCAGTTGCTCATCCAATTCTGCTATACAAAATTTATTTTGTAAAAAAATTTGAAGTCTTTTATGGACGCAAATCGAAACAATCTCGTTTAGCGTTTTACATGAAAATAATTAGGTTTAAATGGTCACAACTCCGAGTTTTCTTTATGGCTTTCCATGATATGGGTACTCATTGAAAGCGTTATGAAGTCAGTTATCTGATAAACTAAGTTTCATTTAAGTATCTCCAATAGTTGCCGAGTTATACTTTATTTTCTACTATTTCACGCTTTATCTCCCGCTTATGATCAGCTATTAAAAATATTTTTACATTCAGAGAAAAGTACAATTCTCAAGCTTTCAGTGGATACCAATATCTTAAACATTAGTTCAGCCGTTCAGAAGTTATAAGCGTTTAAATATTTTCAACATGCAGTTTCTACCTACTACTGGATTCTGTTCTCCTGGTACCAAAACATTTTTCGGCCAACATTTTTAAAGTCTTTTATGGACGCAAATCGAAACAATCTCGTTTAGCGTTTTACATGAAAATAATTAGGTTTAAATGGTCATAACTCCGAGTTGGCTTTATGGATTTCCATGATATGGATACTCATTGAAAGCGTTATGAAGTCAGCTATCTGAACATTAGTTCAGCCGTTCAGAAGTTATAAGCGTTTAAAGATTTTCAACATGCAGTTTCAACCTACTACTGGATTCTGTTCTCCTGGTACCAAAACATTTTTCGGCCAACATTTTTAAAGTCTTTTATGGACGCAAATCGAAACAATCTCGTTTAGCGTTTTACATGAAAATAATTAGGTTTAAATTGTCACAACTCCGAGTTTTCTTTATGGATTTCCATGATATGGGTACTCATTGAAAGCGTTATGAAGTCAGTTATCTGATAAACTAAGTTTCATTTAAGTATCTCCAATAGTTGCCGTCAGTCAGCTATCTGATAAACTAAGTTTCATTTAAGTATCTCTTTAAATGGTCATAACTCCGAGTTGGCTTTATGGATTTCCATGATATGGATACTCATTGAATGCGCTATGAAGTCAGCTATCTGATAAACTAAGTTTCATTTAAGTATCTCCAATAGTTGCCGAGTTATACTTTTAAATATTTTCAACATGCAGTTTCTACCTACTACTGGATTCTGTTCTCCTGGTACCAAAACATTTTTCGGCCAACATTTTTAAAGTCTTTTATGGACGCAAATCGAAACAATCTCGTTTAGCGTTTTACATGAAAATAATTAGGTTTAAATTGTCACAACTCCGAGTTTTCTTTATGGATTTCCATGATATGGGTACTCATTGAAAGCGTTATGAAGTCAGCTATCTGATAAACTCGATTTCATTTAAGTATCTCCAATAGTTGCCGAGTTATACTTTATTTTCTACTATTTTACGCTTTATCTCCCGCTTATGATCAGCTATTAAAAATATTTTTACATTCAGAGAAAAGTACAATTCTCAAGCTTTCAGTGGATACCAATATCTTAAACATTAGTTCAGCCGTTCAGAAGTTATAAGCGTTTAAATATTTTCAACATGCAGTTTCAACCTACTACTGGATTCTGTTCTCCTGGTACCAAAACATTTTTCGGCCAACATTTTTAAAGTCTTTTATGGACGCAAATCGAAACAATCTCGTTTAGCGTTTTACATGAAAATAATTAGGTTTAAATGGTCATAACTCCGAGTTGGCTTTATGGATTTCCATGATATGGATACTCATTGAAAGCGTTATGAAGTCAGCTATCTGATAAACTAAGTTTCATTTAAGTATCTCCAATAGTTGCCGAGTTATACTTTATTTTCTACTATTTCACGCTTTATCTCCCGCTTATGATCAGCTATTAAAAATATTTTTACATTCAGAGAAAAGTACAATTCTCACGCTTTGAGTGGATACCAATATCTTAAACATTAGTTCAGCCGTTCAAAAGTTATAAGCGTTTAAAGATTTTCAACATGCAGTTTCAACCTGCTACTGGATTCTGTTCTCCTGGTACCAAAACATTTTTCGGCCAACATTTTTAAAGTCTTTTATGGACGCAAATCGAAACAATCTCGTTTAGCGTTTTACATGAAAATAATTAGGTTTAAATGGTCACAACTCCGAGTTTTCTTTATGGATTTCCATGATATGGGTACTCATTGAAAGCGATATGAAGTCAGCTATCTGATAAACTAAGTTTCATTTAAGTATCTCCAATAGTTGCCGAGTTATACTTTATTTTCTACTATTTCACGCTTTATCTCCCGCTTATGATCAGCTATTAAAAATATTTTTACATTCAGAGAAAAGTACAATTCTCACGCTTTGAGTGGATACCAATATCTTAAACATTAGTTCAGCCGTTCAGAAGTTATAAGCGTTTAAATATTTTCAACATGCAGTTTCTACCTACTACTGGATTCTGTTCTCCTGGTACCAAAACATTTTTCGGCCAACATTTTTAAGGTCTTTTATGGACGCAAATCGAAACAATCTCGTTTAGCGTTTTACATGAAAATAATTAGGTTTAAATGGTCATAACTCCGAGTTGGCTTTATGGATTTCCATGATATGGATACTCATTGAAAGCGTTATGAAGTCAGCTATCTGATAAACTAAGTTTCATTTAAGTATCTCCAATAGTTGCCGAGTTATACTTTATTTTCTACTATTTCACGCTTTATCTCCCGCTTATGATCAGCTATTAAAAATATTTTTACATTCAGAGAAAAGTACAATTCTCAAGCTTTCAGTGGATACCAATATCTTAAACATTAGTTCAGCCGTTCAGAAGTTATAAGCGTTTAAATATTTTCAACATGCAGTTTCTACCTACTACTGGATTCTGTTCTCCTGGTACCAAAACATTTTTCGGCCAACATTTTTAAAGTCTTTTATGGACGCAAATCGAAACAATCTCGTTTAGCGTTTTACATGAAAATAATTAGGTTTAAATGGTCATAACTCCGAGTTGGCTTTATGGATTTCCATGATATGGATACTCATTGAAAGCGTTATGAAGTCAGCTATCTGATAAACTAAGTTTCATTTAAGTATCTCCAATAGTTGCCGAGTTATACTTTATTTTCTACTATTTCACGCTTTATCTCCCGCTTATGATCAGCTATTAAAAATATTTTTACATTCAGAGAAAAGTACAATTCTCACGCTTTGAGTGGATACCAATATCTTAAACATTAGTTCAGCCGTTCAAAAGTTATAAGCGTTTAAAGATTTTCAACATGCAGTTTCAACCTACTACTGGATTCTGTTCTCCTGGTACCAAAACATTTTTCGGCCAACATTTTTAAAGTCTTTTATGGACGCAAATCGAAACAATCTCGTTTAGCGTTTTACATGAAAATAATTAGGTTTAAATGGTCATAACTCCGAGTTGGCTTTATGGATTTCCATGATATGGATACTCATTGAAAGCGTTATGAAGTCAGCTATCTGATAAACTAAGTTTCATTTAAGTATCTCCAATAGTTGCCGAGTTATACTTTATTTTCTACTATTTCACGCTTTATCTCCCGCTTATGATCAGCTATTAAAAATATTTTTACATTCAGAGAAAAGTACAATTCTCACGCTTTGAGTGGATACCAATATCTTAAACATTAGTTCAGCCGTTCAAAAGTTATAAGCGTTTAAAGATTTTCAACATGCAGTTTCAACCTACTACTGGATTCTGTTCTCCTGGTACCAAAACATTTTTCGGCCAACATTTTTAAAGTCTTTTATGGACGCAAATCGAAACAATCTCGTTTAGCGTTTTACATGAAAATAATTAGGTTTAAATGGTCACAACTCCGAGTTTTCTTTATGGATTTCCATGATATGGGTACTCATTGAAAGCGTTATGAAGTCAGCTATCTGATAAACTAAGTTTCATTTAAGTATCTCCAATAGTTGCCGAGTTATACTTTATTTTCTACTATTTCACGCTTTATCTCCCGCTTATGATCAGCTATTAAAAATATTTTTACATTCAGAGAAAAGTACAATTCTCACGCTTTGAGTGGATACCAATATCTTAAACATTAGTTCAGCCGTTCAAAAGTTATAAGCGTTTAAAGATTTTCAACATGCAGTTTCAACCTACTACTGGATTCTGTTCTCCTGGTACCAAAACATTTTTCGGCCAACATTTTTAAAGTCTTTTATGGACGCAAATCGAAACAATCTCGTTTAGCGTTTTACATGAAAATAATTAGGTTTAAATGGTCACAACTCCGAGTTTTCTTTATGGATTTCCATGATATGGGTACTCATTGAAAGCGTTATGAAGTCAGCTATCTGATAAACTCGATTTCATTTAAGTATCCCGAATAGGTGCCGAGTTATACTTTATTTTCTACTATTTCACGCTTTATCTCCCGCTTATGATCAGCTATTAAAAATATTTTTACATTCAGAGAAAAGTACAATTCTCACGCTTTGAGTGGATACCAATATCTTAAACATTAGTTCAGCCGTTCAAAAGTTATAAGCGTTTAAAGATTTTCAACATGCAGTTTCAACCTACTACTGGATTCTGTTCTCCTGGTACCAAAACATTTTTCGGCCAACATTTTTAAAGTCTTTTATGGACGCAAATCAAAACAATCTCGTTTAGCGTTTTACATGAAAATAATTAGGTTTAAATGGTCATAACTCCGAGTTGGCTTTATGGATTTCCATGATATGGATACTCATTGAAAGCGTTATGAAGTCAGCTATCTGATAAACTAAGTTTCATTTAAGTATCCCGAATAGGTGCCGAGTTATACTTTATTTTCTACTATTTCACGCTTTATCTCCCGCTTATGATCAGCTATTAAAAATATTTTTACATTCAGAGAAAAGTACAATTCTCACGCTTTGAGTGGATACCAATATCTTAAACATTAGTTCAGCCGTTCAAAAGTTATAAGCGTTTAAAGATTTTCAACATGCAGTTTCAACCTACTACTGGATTCTGTTCTCCTGGTACCAAAACATTTTTCGGCCAACATTTTTAAAGTCTTTTATGGACGCAAATCAAAACAATCTCGTTTAGCGTTTTACATGAAAATAATTAGGTTTAAATGGTCATAACTCCGAGTTCGCTTTATGGATTTCCATGATATGGGTACTCATTGAAAGCGTTATGAAGTCTGCTATCTGATAAACTAAGTTTCATTTAAGTATCTCCAATAGTTGCCGTCAGTCAGCTATCTGATAAACTAAGTTTCATTTAAGTATCTCCAATAGTTGCCGAGTTATACTTTATTTTCTAATATTTCACGCTTCATCTCCTGCTTATGATCAGCTATTAAAAATATTTTTACATTCAGAGAAAAGTACAATTCTCACGCTTTCAGTGGATGCCAATATCTTAAACATTAGTTCAGCCGTTCAGAAGTTATAAGCGTTTAAATATTTTCAACATGCAGTTTCAACCTACTACTGGATTCTGTTCTCCTGGTACCAAAACATTTTTCGGCCAACATTTTTAAAGTCTTTTATGGACGCAAATCAAAACAATCTCGTTTAGCGTTTTACATGAAAATAATTAGGTTTAAATGGTCACAACTCCGAGTTTTCTTTATGGCTTTCCATGATATGGGTACTCATTGAAAGCGTCATGAAGTCAGTTATCTGATAAACTAAGTTTCATTTAAGTATCTCCAATAGTTGCCGAGTTATACTTTATTTTCTACTATTTCACGCTTTATCTCCCGCTTATGATCAGCTATTAAAAATATTTTTACATTCAGAGAAAAGTACAATTCTCACGCTTTCAGTGGATGCCAATATCTTAAACATTAGTTCAGCCGTTCAGAAGTTATAAGCGTTTAAATATTTTCAACATGCAGTTTCAACCTACTACTGGATTCTGTTCTCCTGGTACCAAAACATTTTTCGGCCAACATTTTTAAAGTCTTTTATGGACGCAAATCAAAACAATCTCGTTTAGCGTTTTACATGAAAATAATTAGGTTTAAATGGTCATAACTCCGAGTTGGTTTTATGGATTTCCATGATATGGATACTCATTGAAAGCGTTATGAAGTCAGCTATCTGATAAACTAAGTTTCATTTAAGTATCTCCAATAGTTGCCGAGTTATACTTTATTTTCTACTATTTCACGCTTTATCTCCCGCTTATGATCAGCTATTAAAAATATTTTTACATTCAGAGAAAAGTACAATTCTCACGCTTTCAGTGGATACCAATATCTTAAACATTAGTTCAGCCGTTCAGAAGTTATAAGCGTTTAAATATTTTCAACATGCAGTTTCAACCTACTACTGGATTCTGTTCTCCTGGTACCAAAACATTTTTCGGCCAACATTTTTAAAGTCTTTTATGGACGCAAATCGAAACAATCTCGTTTAGCGTTTTACATGAAAATAATTAGGTTTAAATGGTCACAACTCCGAGTTTTCTTTATGGCTTTCCATGATATGGGTACTCATTGAAAGCGTTATGAAGTCAGTTATCTGATAAACTAAGTTTCATTTAAGTATCTCCAATAGTTGCCGAGTTATACTTTATTTTCTACTATTTCACGCTTTATCTCCCGCTTATGATCAGCTATTAAAAATATTTTTACATTCAGAGAAAAGTACAATTCTCACGCTTTCAGTGGATGCCAATATCTTAAACATTAGTTCAGCCGTTCAGAAGTTATAAGCGTTTAAATATTTTCAACATGCAGTTTCAACCTACTACTGGATTCTGTTCTCCTGGTACCAAAACGTGTTTCGTGGTCATAACTCCGAGTTGGCTTTTCCATTTTGATTTAAAAGTTTATGTTGTTTGAAATGTTCTTATTTTTTTACTTTTAGTTGATTTTTTTAGTATTCATATTTATTTTGTGTTCACAACTGATCAATATATGAATGTAATAAAAAGCGTTTCTTAAAATTTTTTTTTTTATTTATTTATTATTTTATACTGAAAAAAAACTTATACTACTAATTTATAATAACAAAATGAAAATAAATTGTACCCACTTTTTAGAGTTTGTGAACTAATATTTTTTTATTTTTATGACTTGTTCTTAGAAATTTCGCGGGCTGAGTAATTAATATTTGTTATACCCACCACTTGATTTTTAAAAAGTCTGAAATTTTTCTCATTTTTATTAAAAGCACGCGATAAGCTAAAAAAAAATTATGAACAATCGCGATTTTGACGATTTTTTCCGGAATTTATGTGGCAGCCCTGGTTCCAAAACCTTGCACAAATGCTCTGAAATCACAAAAAAGCAATAAACAAAAGCTTATTTTAGTAAAACAGACAGGTAAGCATATGCTAGAAACACAACTGGAACAAACCTCGAATTTCGTCCAAAACGGCGAATTAGTCGGTGACAATTCGCTATGTAAATTCGTCGCATGAAGCACAATAACGCGAATGAAATAATGTTTTCGTTTTCGTATAACAGCTGATAGATAGTGTGACCATATTTAAAAATATATATATACATATAAAAAATAAACATTAACGGGTTTATAACAGGGTTATAAAGCAAATTTCCATACAAATATATAAACCTGTTGTAAGTTTTATGAATAAGGTCAAAATCCTTAGTTGTTAGTACCTATGTAAAATTGTTTGTATTCATAATTTATTATGATTATAAATTATTATAAATAAATAAATAAATAAAACAGAGGTAAAAACTGTTTTGCATATTTATTTTAAATTATAGAAAGTAGAAAATAAAACATTAAAAACAAAAACGAAACATGGTCACCCCGTATTGTTTGTTCGTCGCTCGCCGGTGTAAGTTATAAAAATTAATATATTTCAGAGTTCGCTGTGTATGCCGATGCCATTATTGTGTGTATTTTCATATACACAAATGTGATTTATTTTTGGCGACGAATATTCGCGACCAAACATTCGTCGTTCGTCCCAGTTGTGTTCCTAGCATATAGTGTACGTGTGTCAACGTAGCGTGCTGGGAAATTTCAACTTTGCCCATTACTGATCTAAATAAATATTTATGATCCAAGACCTTACAAATTTTAAATACTCAAACATATTCTTTTAAAAATAACATTTTTTGTAAATATATATGTAAATACATATGTATATATACTACATAGCACATATATATAGGTCAGATCTGTTGGATTAGAAATAAGAGTAATATCTTAATTGAGAATGTTATTAAACTTTTCGAACATACATATAGGATTAAAAATTTTCCATTTCAGTTTACTTTTACTAAAACTAATCGCTTTAATCTAATCGGAAAATGATTTAATGCTAATTTATGTTGCATATCTTAAGGTTTTTTTTATCAAATTTTGTCTAACATTGTTTGTTTAAATATACATAATTTGCCAAAACATTTATCTATGAGCCACTGTGTTGTATTTGTGATTATGATTGCTATTGTTGAATGTTTATCACAACGACTGATTTTAACATTAAAATTGTTCCATACTAAAATCTTCTCTTTTCTGATAAATGAAATTATTTTCTTAATGATAAATTACACACACAATCATACGAGTACATGTATGTGTATGTGGTCATTTAAAGAAAAAGTCTTCATAATTTGTACATATCAACATGCCCACTAATTTGAATTCATAAACAAAATGTTATAGATTACAAGTATTATTAAGGTGGTACGAACCAATTTACAACATTAATATTCATTATAAATTTATGTATTATCAAACTATCGAATCTAGAATATTAAAACCGCAGTCTAAGATCTGGGCATTGAATTGCAGCGGACGTGAATGACACTGGAATAAATAATACAAGAATTTAATATGTACATATTAATGAGATAATAAAATCTAAGAATTATGTATAATATGTATATATTTTTAACATGTATTAAAGTCATTGTGTTTACACAAAAAACTTTAAAATATTTGGTCAACTCTTTCCAAAGCCAGTAGTATGTATATAGTAGGTAAATATCAGACACTGTTGAACGAAACCTTCCGCCTTATGGCCTATAAACCTGACTCGTAACAAACGTAGATATGTATATACAATATATATTATTAAGCAATTAGGCGATCCTTAAAGAATTTCACAAATTTCTGCATAAAATAAACTAACATTTGCTCTAAATAACTCAAAAATTTACACAAAATCTCTTAGACTTAGCACTATGTTTATTTATAAATGTTTTCAAATCCAAAGAAGTAACAATTTGTTTAATTATCTGCTCATATATCAAAAAATAACTAATTCGACAAATTTATGGAATCGTATCGATTTTTGAAAAGTCATTCAAAAACATAATATTTGCATTATTTCGCCATGCTCAACTCAAATATGGGTAAATGTTTTTTCAACAAAAAAACACTACAATCTTGCAATTCCTTTGATAATTCTTAAAAACAAAACATCCTTAAATATTAAAAGAACCAATGATACTTCATTAAGATGTTAACTTAAATATGGCCACTTTATCCATCAGCTGTTATATGGAAACAAAAATATTAAATTATTATACCAATCGACTCAGAATCATTTTCTAAGTCGATTTGACGATGTCCGTCCGTCTGGCTGGCTGTCCATGTAAAGTTTGTGCGCAGAGTACAGGTCGCAATTTTGAAGATATTTCGATAAAATTTGGTACATAATATTTTTTCAGCCCAAGGATGGATGGGATTGAAACTGGTAAAAATCGGTTCATTGTTTCACCCGGCCCCCATACAAATGTCCTCCCGAAATTGGGGTTTATCGATCATAAATGTTTGAAGTATCCTATCAAATTTCATCACAAATGAGTGGTAAATGAAGCCAAATCACATCTACACATTTTGTGCAGATCGGTCCATAATTACTCGTAGCTCCCATATAAGGCCTACTTCCGAAAATCATTTTAAAGAGCACAACTCTCTCAAAAATGTTGGTATCCAAATAATATTTAACACAAATATATTTCATATGCATGCAAATAATACGGTGCAATTTTATTATGATCGGTCCATAATTAGTTGTAGCTCCCATATAAAGCCCACTTTCGAAATTCACTTTAACGACCATAAATTTCTTAAAAATGTTGGTATTCAAATAAAATATGACACAAATAAGTTTCTTATATACAGAAATAATGACATCTAATTTTATAATGGTCGGTCCATAATTAGTCGAAGCTCACATATAAGACCCTCTCCGTAATTCACTTTAAGCTCCATAAATCTTTTAAAAGTATTTATATCGAGATAAAGTTTAACATACATAATATTTAACGGGTGGTTAAATTTCAAGGGCCGATGTTGATTTTGAATAAAACACAAACTATTTAGGAAATTATTGTAATTTTATTTTATTATGATATATTGGTATTACTCAATTATGTATGGAACAAAATATCGGCCAAATGGGCGCCGCGACCACGGCGGCACACCTCCATCCGATGGTCCAAATTTTCGATGACCCTAAGGCATAATGGAGGTTCTATGCCGTTAATGTGCCGAATTATCTCATCCTTTAGCTCTTGAATTGTTGCTGGCTTATCGACGTACACCTTTTCTTTCAAATAACCCCAAAGAAAAAAGTCGAACGGTGTCAAATCACATGATCTTGGCGGCCAATTGACATCGCCATTACGTGAGATAACACGGCCATTGAATTTGTTGCGCAAAAGAGCCATTGTTTCGTTAGCTGTGTGGCAAGTGGCACCGTCCTGCTGAAACCACATATCGTCCACATCCATATCTTCCAATTCGGGCCATAAAAAGTTCGTTATCACCTCACGATAGCGAACACCATTCACAGTAACTGCCTGACCGGCCTCATTTTGGAAAAAATACGGCCCGATGATGCCGCCAGCCCATAAACCGCACCAAACACTCTTTGTGGGTGCATTGGTTTTTCGACAATCACTCTTGGATTCTCATTCGCCCAAATGCGGCAATTCTGTTTATTGACGAATCCACTGAGGTGAAAATGTGCCTCATCACTGAAGATGATTTTCTTCGAAAATTGATCATCCACTGTTGCCATTTCTTGCCACCATTAAGCGTGTAAATGCAAGTCTTTATGCATAATGTTCATCAACGACGAGCGTGAGAGGTGCAATTGTTGGGCACGACGACGAGTTGAGGTGGACGGCTCTTCAGCCACATTATCGCGAACAGCAGCAATATTTTCTGCAGTACGAGCTGTACGAGCATGCACTGGTGTTCTCACATCTTCTACAGACCCGGTTTGCTCGAATTTTTCCACGATTTTTGCGATTGTACGCACATTTGGACGATCAAATTGACCAAAAAAATCACGAAGTGCACGATATGCATTTTGATTTGAACGCCTATTTTCATAATAAGTCTGGATAACTTTAACACGTTGTTGGATTGTGTATCTCTCCATGGTTCAAATTGAGTAAGTCTGAAATAGAGAAATGTCAAATAAAATTTGGAAAAAAGCTTGGCGTTTAGGTGTGGTTCACATTCAACATCGGCCCTTACAATTTAACCACCCTTATATTCATAGACATCATGACAATAAATTTTTGGATGATCGATCCACAATAGATGATATCTCCCACATAACGCCCACTTCTAAAAAAACTGTTTTATACTGGGTGTAGGGTATTATATGGTCGGACTTGACTTACTTCTTTTTTTTTTGTCTTTGACCAATTTTTGGTTTTTCAATAGGGACATATTGGAATTACTCCAAATTGTTGATACATCAATAGTAAAAGCTTTGACAATTATTACAGTAACTTAAAATGGTGGATCTCTAAAAAGTAAATTTCGTTAAAATTGTAATATTTTCGGTCAATATAATCGTCCTTCTGGGATCGGTATTAAGAAGTTGATTGATAAAATTGCTGCATATTGGCTTCTGGAAATTTAAGAGCAGAAATTCTGTCAGAAAATGCGAAGTTAACAACTAAATTTGCACCGATAATTGATGATATGGATATACCTGGCATGTGTCTTCAACAGGAATGTAACAAGGGGTTGAAACCCCTTTTATATATTTATTATTCATTCAAATTCATCATTCCAACAATCAATTAAAAGTAACTTTTAAATTTATTTACCCCCCTAATTAATTGATATACATACGAGTACTTGCAGTTAAACACTTATCCATATGTATGTATGTATGTAGTTATGTACATATGTATGGATTTGTTCGAATGTTTTATTGAAGAGTTGTTGTGTTTGCAGCCACAAAGAGACCAAACAAACAAATGCAAAAACACTCTTAATTCGTTTAAAAAGCCAGCGAAAAAGATTAAAATTTTTCAGTGTGCATTAAGAAGCCGATCCACAAAGTAATACCTGAAGTGAGTTTGCAAAGTTTTTTGAATATTTGTTGTTTTCCGTAAACAAAACAGCTGATTCCATACAACAAAAAGAAACAATTAAATTTAATTAAAAATATACAAACACACATATGCATTTAAATTTTAAAATATTGAAAGCAAAAGTTTTATTAAATTAAACGCAAAATAATTTTTGTATTGTGTAAAAAAATTTTACTAAAATAGTTTAATAAAAAATAGAGAAATTTACAGAAAACAAAATGAGTGCTTGGGAAAATAATGAAGAAATTAAAATATTTCGGGAATATTTGCGCATTCCCAGTGTTCATCCAAATGTGGATTATGGTAGGTACCTATTTGTTTTATTCAAATACAAATACTTGTATTTTTCTTTTATTACTTGAGTGTTTTTTTTTTAATTTGATTTAAATAACATTTGCAGTAATTGAATTGACAATTAAGTTATAATTGCTGTGTTTCCGTACTAATCAGAGTTGTTTGCACTTCCTGTCTGTCATTTTTCATAAACATTTGTAAACATATTGTATAAAAAGGAAATTCATATTTTTTAAATTAACGGAAATCTGTTATAATCAAAATGTTGAAAAAAAAAATGTATGTACCTATTCAATTTATAAAATTCAAGTCTCCAAATTATCTCTAATTCAAAAATAAATTTTGAATTTTATATTTGAAAAGCAACGAATCTTTGGCTTGAAAAAAAATCTGGGTCAATAAATTATGTTAACTTAGATTTATATACAGCTAAGGAAGAAATTATATGGTACATGTTTTTTTTCTAAACATCTCTTGGGTTTTAAAACTAATGTAAAAGTTTATATATTTTTTATATTTTGTAGAGAGAAATAAAAAATTAAATTAAAAGATTTTCAGGGTTTGTTTATAAGAATTATTTATATGGTACAAAATAAGAAAAAATTCGAAACCTAAAACTAATTAAATATAATCAACTAAAATATAAATTTTATTAATGCGAATGTCCTGCTCGATTTTTAATTACTTCATTTAACCGAAGTGGCATAGAGTTTATTATTTTTTGTAACACATCTTGAGGAATTTCTTTCCATTTTTTTACTAAAGCTTCTTTGAGCTCTTTTAAGGAGTTATAAGTCATTCCATTTTTATATATTTCGGCACTTAAAATTCCCCAGAGGTTTCAAAAAATGCTTTAGTTCTTTTGGCTTTATGTATAGGAGCGTTGTCCTGCTGAAAAGTAAAATAATTTCCATAATTTCCAAAAATCAGCAATTTCATTAAAAACACTGTCCAGTAATTCTACGTAATTCATTTTATGATAAATAAAACAAATTGGAGAACGTGCTCTATACCCAAAAGCAACCCAAGTCATCAAAGAACCTCCTTGAAAATTGCGTGCTATTCTGGTTTGTGTACCGCCGCCTTTTTCCCTCCAATAATATTGGAATACATCAGGTCCATTAAGGTTGAATTTTGTTTTCATCACTGAATAAAACATTACGCCACTCCTCTTCCCAAAATTTATACTTTTCAGCGCACGATAATCTGGCTGTCTTGTGTCTAGGAGTCAATCGTGGTTTGGGAATTAGTTTACTGTTGATTTTCTACCAGATCTTTTTTTGGTGCCGTATGATTTTGGATCCGCCAAGTAATTTTGCATGGTCGTCTTAGATCTCTTAACACGGTTTGCTATGGACCTTATTGAGTGCCCATTTTCCCTCAACAACTCAATTTACATATGTACGTTCTATCAACGAAAGTTGGTTTCCACGTGGCATTTTTGCCTAGCATTCAAAAATTTTCACATAAAAAAACATTATTTTATTTCGTTTTGCACTTACACCAAATAATATTGTTTACATCAAAAAATTTGTTTTAGTTGTAAATTGTTAGATAAATCTGTTAAAAATTTTACTTGTACCATATAATTATTTCATATGAAAACAACGATATACATAAAAACAAAATGAAAAAAATAACGGTAAATTTATGATGTCTACATCAGAGAAGTTATTGTTGTTGGAAAGAGAATTGATGTAGAGTTGTAATAAATAGCATTAAAAATTAGAGTTTTTACTACTAATTAATTATAATAAGTAAAAGCAATTTGTATCATATAATTTTTTCCTTGGCTGTATTTTAAAAGCAGTTGTTAACGAGTTAAACTTAGAATCTGGTCTCGGTATCAAAATAGTATCCAAATATGAATGATTTTTTACTATATCGGGGTAAAATGTTATTATTTAAATAGATATCTGCTTATATGAGGTTATACGCAAGATAATCTATAGAAAATATTGTTAATTACTTCATTTTCTGTACAAAATAATTTTTGTACTTTGGAAATGTTTTCTATAGAATCGAATTAAACCATAATCCACCATTTATACGCAAGATTTTCACAAAAAATACTTAAGATTTTGTATAAAAAATGTTGTAATACTATAGATATTCTATAGATAAAGAAAAATGATATCGGCCAGATGTCCATCATTCAACATTTTTAATCACATTTTGGCAAAATGGTGGATATATTTCATAGATTACGTGATCGATAAAATTGGTTTGCAATGAATTTAGTGTTTCGGTGGTTGTGTGACATGTGTGTGGCACATGTTGAAAACGTACATATGTGATGTTGATATTCATACCATCAACATTAGGAGAAAATAAATAGCCCAATCAAGCCCCCCCCCCCCCGTGATTCCTTCAGCAGAGAGGGTCTTCCAACAATTGATTTTGGATTTTCAGAAGCCCAACTGCGGCAATTTTATCAACTTAGGTACTCCTTAATAGCGATCTAAGAAGGACAATTATGTAAGAGTATGTTGATCGAAAATATTACGAATTTTACGAAATGTATTTTCGAGCGAAATTTTATTAATTGTAACAATTGTCAAAGTTTCTACTACTGATATGTCAACAAGTAAAATGTTAAAACATTTATGTGTTGCAAATATTTTGTTAAAAAGAAAAAAAACACTTCACAAGTTACAAGTTCTTTATGAAATACCTTATTGAAAGCAAATTAATAAGGTGGGTGCGTTACGGCAACAAATACGACAGGTATCTTGGTTTACCCTGCCTTTACACATGCAAGTACTTGCATGCAAGTGCTGTGTGCGTATTATATACGAAAACTTATTCGAAAAACTTGACAAGCTCTGCAAGTGAAAAATATGTAAGTGGATTAGAAAAAAATGTGAGTGTATTGAGTTTTTCGAACTGTTACTTGCATGTGTAAACCCCGGGTTAGTCAATTTGTATGTGAAATGTCAACAAAATTCTAATTGAATGCATTAAATCAAAATCGAAATAAGTTGTTGCTAATTTGCTTTTTTTCAAATATGTTACATATCCTTAAAGTTAATGTGCATTTCATTTTTTATAACAAAAAAAAATGTAATTACATATAAAAAAAAGTTTAACAGATGAAATACATACATTATACATTCATGGCGAATTCATAATCAGCTGATTTTCTGCAGTCACCTTATTAATACGCCTTGACCTTACTGCTAGACAAATTACAATGGTTGAATTTTGAGATAAGGAGAATAAAATAAGTTCTTGGGCTAGTTATTTCTAATATGTACTATATTATTTTATGCTAAATGATAAGTGATATGTAGTTTTGCTGTGATGTGGAGCTCAATGTCAAAACTGAAACTTTGCTTACAACACTTTCGACTAATTGTACTAATAATCTAATAATCATCTGTGATAAATTTGCCACCAAATGACCACTAAAATACTTTACTTTTGTGAATAAAACGTCTTGAGGTAAAATTTTTTAGGTAAAATTAACATGGCATGTAAGAATATCATCACTTAAAAAAACGAGTTATTTTTAACTTTCTTCGTATTAAGGTGAAATGGTTCATATGTCAATATAATGCCAACTCTTTTGTACATTATACAATATACATACATACAAAAAGCGGCGTCTTTGTCTACTATGTATAATAAAAATATTGAATTTCTAGTCTAGTATTTGTTTACAACGTATACAAATTAAGGTGGCTCAAATTGTATGCCACCAATTGAAATCCTAATTAGCTTTAAAGAAAATAGTATTAATCAGATCGCCTTGTAAATTTGAGTTGTTTTTAAAACTTATTTTGAAATGAGTCTGCCTCTCTCTGCCACCCAAATATTTTGCAATACACACAGCCTATGTACTTCTTCCTCTAAATTATACATTTTAATTCTTACCACATATAACAACAACCCATTGCTTTAAGAACTTCCTTGACCTTTGGCATGCACTGCAAGAAATATTTTAAACATTGTGTGACTGTTTTTAAGGATATGGATATACTACATACAAACATACTCGTACAATGAATATCCATGTATGTACATACATATATACAACATATCTATATTACTTATATAGGTTTGTCCATATGTTCTAAAAAAAAATAATATACGCTTAATAACAAAATCAATGTAACCTCCAGCCATATTGTGTGCCAAAATGAAATTTACACTGAAAGTTGACTGGCTGGCTGACAGCAAAATATTGGTTTCCTATTTTAGTATGGCAAGAATATACATAGTTTTAAAATAAGGAAACATTATAGCTTATTCAATTTTAAGTGAGATGAAATAGAGATTTTGTTCACTTGTTTTTATTATATTGCAACTTTACACCATTTAACATCGACCCTATATTGGAACCCACATCATAACTAAAAGAGGTTTCAACGAATACTTTGTTTTAGACAATTATAACAATTATAAATGAAAAATTATATCAACCAATTGTCCACCACCACGATCACGCCTACAAACAACTTTGAAGAAATTTTCAATCAGATTGTCTATTTCGTAAATGACGTCACGGAGTTTGAGTTTTAGGGCTGTATAGTCTTACACTTCCAATCGAATATACCTTTAACATAGCCCTACAAAAAATAAGCCTGTGCTGTTAAATCGCACGATCTTATGAAATTATGTGATCAGGAAATTTGATGGGCCATAAATTCTTTGTTTCGGTGGCTGTGTGACACGTGGTACAGTGGCTCAAAATGGAGATATTTTAGTAATTTTTTTTTCTTGTGAAGATTCTATTAGAACCGTATCCAATAGAACCGTAACACGAAAACTGTTTAGTTTTTTGAATTAAGAAAAAAAAAAACGAAATTCGGCAACAAAATTATCTTTAAGTAGGACAAAATGTTTTTTAATCCGAGCAGTCGGCATTAGCATTTACTTGTTTACGTAAGTTTTCCATTTTGGATCTCATTAATTTTATGAACTTTAGGAATAATGTAAAGAAATTGTGGATGGATTTTAATCATTTAGGGCTGATTTTGTTTGGCACTTTGTTTCCTATAAGTGTATATTCGATTATGGATTTTCTATAAATTTTTAAAAATCGAAAATAATTTTTTTCGCAAAAAAAAACTACTGCTCGGATTAAAAAAAGTTTAGTCCGAAAGTTTTGTTGCCGAATTTCGATATAAAAAATTATATATCAACTGAAATCTCATAACTTATTTGAACTTAAGTCTTACACTTTCTTTACAACTTTTTATATATGTATGTAATTAAACCATGTTATTGTTAAAACTTGTCAGGATCGGTAACTGCAAAAACTCTGTAATATTTGTTATGTTTTCCAATATATTCTATATATTAAATTCTTGATACATATATTCTAAGCCACTGTCATCCATGTGTTAGTTTTTAAAAGAATTATAAATTAACCCCCTGGCCCACGATGTCGAACGATAACGTTCGCTTAGATAAGAATCTGTAAAAAGCCATGCAGAAGCAATTAATCAATTAAAAAAAAGTGGGCGTGGTCCTACCAACTCAGAAACCTTCCCGGGCTCATGAACAACAACTTTGCCGAAGATAATAACATGATCAGATGCATAGTTTGCGAGAATAGAATACTAGAAATGAATTTTTAAAAAGTACCAATATAAGTGTACTGAAATTTGGCCCTTTTTACAGCTTTATATTTGAGTCATGAATAGCATGTTCTGGGTACTTTTTTGTGTGGATGGAAGAATATTTTACCTTTTTTTATTTTTAAATTGAATAAATAATATCAAATGTTCGTTTTTACCCCGTTGTTGTCCCTTTTTGTCACCCGTGAAAAAATAATATTAAAAAGAGTACCTCTTAACTATCCGTAATACGTACTATTTGAAAATAATAGTTCATGGAATTTTTAGTGAAAAAATACATTTTGATAAAAAAGTACAAAAAAAAAAAGAATACAATTTTTATGCCATATTAATTCGAATTTCAAAAAAGTACCAAAAAGATTTTTAGTCTTTATTGAACTGAGCCAGATGCATTTAATATAGTATTTCTATGTTTATTTATGTAGGAGATATATATGTTAACGGAACGTTCTACGGGGACTATTTTTACCCCATATAGTCACTTGAATTTCGAATTTAAAAAAGTACCAGACACCTGTCGGCTCTTTTTTTGATTAAAGGCAGACGCATTTAAAATGTTATTTCTAAGTTTATTTGTTTAGGAGATATAGAGGTACTGGTTTTACCCGTTTTTGACTTAACGACCGAATTTCCAAAAAATCCCTTCTTAGTGGCTTTAGCGGTTTGGGCTGTGCGATGATGAATAAATCAGTCAGTCAGTCAGTCACGTTACTCTTTTATATACGTATATATGTAGATTAAAATAAATAAACACCTCAATAAAAGTAGTAATAAAATAATTATTTTTATCATTTAGTAGATAAGATTATGATTTAAATAACGCGAATTTAATTTGCATATTTACTTTGCAGAGCCATGCGTTCAATTCCTTAAAAAACAAGCTACCGATCTAGGTCTACCAATAACGATCTATTATCCTGCCAAAAAGACTTTACCCATTGTCGTAATAACATGGCAAGGTACCCAGTCTGAATTGCCCTCAGTGGTATTGAATTCCCACATGGATGTTGTGCCGGTATTTGCTGACAAGTGGAAACATCAACCATTTGGTGCCGAAATGGATGAGGAGGGTCGTATATTCGCCCGTGGCTCACAAGACATGAAATGTGTAGGAATGCAATATTTGGCAGCCATACGCGCATTAAAAAAGGCTGGAACCACCATGAAGAGAACGGTCCATGTAATGTTTGTGCCTGGTAAGTGTAAAAAAATTAAACATTAAATAAGAATGGCTCGCCACAGCTGTCATAAATTAAATTTTAAAAGTAGAGTAGTCAAACATTAAAAAAATCTTAAAAAACTGTGATAATTTTTTTTTAGTTATATGTATGTTTTTGCTTTCGAAAACTAATCTTTATTATATTAAGGTTTGATAAGATCTATTTTAGGTTTCTATTTAATGATTTTGGTTGAGATTATTCTTTTAAATTTTATTTTGTTAAGAATATTTAACAATATTATCTGTACATACTTCCCTACTTACGACATTTATATTTGGCCTTGATGTTAATGTATTTGTATTTCACTTTACAGATGAAGAAATCGGAGGACATTTGGGAATGGAAGCCTTTGTTAAGACTGATGATTTTAAAAACTTGAATATTGGCTTTTCCTTGGATGAGGGTATCGCTTCCGAAAATGATATATTCAAAGTATATAACGCCGAAAGATCTATATGGCGTAAGTGTTCCTCTTTGATGTTTAACGCAAGGAAACAAAACCTAACAATTATTTTTTTTTAAAGAAATCCACTTCAAAATCAGCGGCCAAGCTGGACACGGTTCGTTGCTGTTAAAGAACACTGTAGGCGAAAAGCTGCATTTCATCTTAAACAAAATGATGGCATTTAGAGAACACGAATCGAAGCGTCTAGAAAGTGATGCTAATTTAACTATTGGAGATGTAACCACTGTCAATTTAACTACCTTGAGTGGTGGTGTTCAAAGTAATGTAATTCCTCCATTCATGCAAATGGGTTTCGATATAAGACTTGCCATTACCGTAGATCATGTCGAATTTGAAAAAGAGGTTAATATCTACATGAATTACCAAGTGTTCACTTCTATGTATATACGAGTACATACGAGTACATAATTGTTTATGTGTTTTATTTTTTTAGGTTCGTCAATGGTGTGTCGAAGCTGGCGGTGACATTGAATTGGAATTTGAACAAAAGGAACCTAAAGTTGAACCCACTAAAATCGACAGCTCAAATCCTTACTGGGTAGCATTCGAAAATTGCCTTGTCAAAGATTTGTAAGTTGCAGCATATTTTCAATGTGTATTCTAATTACCAACTCTATTTAATGTGTGTTTTCTCAACAACAGAGGTTTAAAGCTAAATATATTGGTCTTCCCTGGTGGCACTGACAGTCGCCATACACGTCACGTTGGCGTTCCTGCCATTGGCTTCTCTCCCATGAACAATACTCCTGTATTGTTGCACGACCACGATGAATTCCTAAAGGCTGACACATATCTGAAGGGCATTGAGATCTACAAGAAACTTATTCCTGCCGTATTGAATGCCTAATTTTTGAAAATTTGACTTGATTTCAATGTGATTGTTATATTATTGCTTATTGATTATTGATTATGAAGTGCAATTAAATTCAAAATAAACTGATGATGATGATTTTTAAAGTTTACATAAAATTAATTTTATTTGAATGTGTTATAATCAGAGACCGAAAATAACTCGCCCATATAAACAAAAATCAAAATTGAGATTTACATATAAAACATTTATATATTTATATATAAAACAAGTAAGAGTGATATATTCGGCTATGCCGTATCTTATATACCCTTCACCTTTGTTTGAATGCATAATTATATTGTATACATACATATATATATTATATTGTTACGTTTTTACCTCTTAAAAACGGTGGTTTGTTTCCTTTAAATAAACCGGATTCTTTTTAATTGCAAAATAAAAGCGTCAAGTAGTTTGAAGAAAATATAACAAGTCTTTATTTATTTAAATGTACACAAACACTATTAAAAATGAACACACTGTCTTTTTACACACTTATATTACGGTTTAAGAACACACTTAAAGTTTTCGAACACTTTGATGTTGAACACGCCATCTGTTGATGAATTTGTTCGTAACAATATTAATACACTTTGTGTAATCAACGCCATCTGTTGATGAAATTATTCGTAACAATATTAATTTTTGATGAAAAAGGTTGTCTCGGATTTTTCCTCATATCTCCGTTATTTATGGACGGATTTTGCTGATTTTAAATAGCAACCTTCTCGAAAGCATGTCTGACAGAATTATTGAAGATTTGGATCCCGAAGGTAAATTGATTTCAACAGAGAGACAGACGGACATGGCTTAATAGACTCCGCTATCTATAAGGATCCAGAATATATATACTTTATAGGGTCGGAAAATTATATTGTGGAAATTACAATCGGAATGACAAACTTATATATACCCTTCTTATGAAGGTGAAGGGTATAAAAATGAACACACTGTCTTTTTACACACTTCTATTACGGTTTAAGAACACACTTAAACACTTTGTTTGATCAGCGCCATCTGTTGATGAAATTATTCGTAATAACATCAATACACTTAGTTTTTTGATGAAATTTTCAGAGGTTGTCTCCGATTTTTGCTCATATCTCCGTTATTTATGGATTTTGCTGATTTTAAATAGCAAACTTCTCGAAAGCATGTCTGACAGAATTATTGAAGATTTGGATTCCTAAGATATCTGGGGACTTCAGAAAATTGAGGATCCAGAATATATATGCTTTATAGGGTCGGAAAATTATATTGTGGAAATTACAAACGGAATGACAAACTTATATATACCCTCCTCATGAAGGATAAGATATAAGATGAGGCTTTTTTGTTTGAATTTAATCTCAATAACATTATTTACAAAAGATTTATGGGTGGCATAGAAGAAATGGACCAATTATGGACTGATAGCTTCTAAATCCAGTATCCACTAATGTTATTTCTATGTATTTTAGGATTACATTGGTTGAATTTCATTTCAATATTTACAAGAGTTGTTATGCTCGGAAGTGGACTTAATTCAGGAGCTATTATTGACTGACAGCTACAAAATCCAGTAGCTTAATTGCCGTATAACCGATACTAATATGATTTCTGGATTAAAATTTCTGATCCATATAAAAGTTGGTTCGATATCGACATTTATGAGACATTTTTGTGGGTTTATTTGTTTTTTTGGAAATGGTTATTATATGGCAGCTATGACAAATTATGGGCCGATCTTCTTAAATTTTGGAACAGTTATTTTCATGCATATGAAGATATTTCACGTGGAATTTCAACAGAATAAGGGTATATTTAAGTTATTTATATCTGTTTTATACGTATATTTTTGCTGAATTTTGTCTTGATATTCCAATTTTATAGGCAGATTTCGGGCAGATTTTTTGTATGGGGGCTATGAGAAATCATGGACCGATTCTTACTATTTTCCGCACACTTTCTTCTTTTATCATAAAAACAACGTTTACAAAATTTCATGGTATTATCTGCAATATATTTCAAAATATTGCAATAAAATTGACAAAAAATATCAAATTTTTATGGAGGTTGTCTCACATATCGGTCCATAACTCTGGTTGGCCTAAGCCGATTTTTCTGATTTTCCATATCAATGTTACCTGCAAAATAAGAAATATTTTTCTGGAAATTTTGTTTAGTTAAGTTGTATAGTTTGGAAGTGAGAGTGTTTTACACAGACGGACAGACAGACGGGCATGGCTAAATCGACTTGGAATTTCATAAGAAGCAAGAAATTTGGGTCTCAGATGAATATTAAAAAAGTTTCACACGGAATGACAAACATAATATACCCTCAATCACCACTCTTGGTGGTGGAGGGTATAAAAATGAAATGGTCCATATATGTAATGGCATCACGTGAGAACGACTGGAGCGATTTGGCTGATTTTTTTTTATTCGATTCGAAATTCTGAGGAGATGGTTTGTAAAGGAAAAAAATCAAAAATTCCGGATAAAACTCGGAAATTTTATGTTTTTAAGAGACATTTTTTAAGAAACTTGAAACACCAAATCCTCCTTTTCATTTTACATGAAATAAAAATCATTAGTAAATATCGAGCGAAGCCGTCAGTTAGTATGAAATAAAAATGCATAGAAAATATAATAATATTTTATTTGTGCGTAGTGGATGGCATTATTTATTTTACGTTACACTGCAAAAAAAATTGTTATATTTGTTTCAAAATTTTAGGTGACGATCTCAAATATGTGTGGAACTATGGGCAGGATTTTTCAACATTAACTTTAACAGTTAACATAGCCTTAAGCACTGATACCCTTAATTTAGTTTTATCTGCGGTCCACAACTTGTTCATCAAAGAAAATACGCGTTCAACTGGAAATATGAAATATTTTGTTGATTCCATTCATCAATTTTCTGCAATGTTACATATTTAGATACGAGTCAATATTCATCGAATACTTCCGTATCTTTATTGCAATCGATATGTTCTTTTTCAATCAATATATCTAGAACTCTTTGAACATCTTCCCACTGTGGTACTTCTGTTAAAATTGACTAAGTAAGTTTTTCTAGACCTTTGTACATACATACTTATGTATGTTTGTACATGCATACATACATATGCACATACATACATATATTAAAAAAAAACTATCTTTGACGAATTTGAAGATTTGTTCTTACATTTTTGAACTATTTCTTTTTTCGAATTTGTAAAAACGGGACATTTTTGCGTTCCCGAGTTGTTGTCGGGGACAACGTGACAAATTAGCTGAAAACGGAACGGTCCCGTTCAAAACGGGACGTATGGTCACGTTAGTTATACTCGTATATATGTATACAAAAACTAAACTCTTGAATTTTGTAAAGGTTAATATATAATTGGCCATAGCTCCCGTATAAGGTCAATTTTCGAGAATAACTGGAATAGCCAAAAATTAAAAACTCTAAAATTGATCGTTATTGCAATATTAAATTCACTATAAGACTCAAATACAGTAAAATATTTTATGACGATCGTCCCATAATACGTAATAGATCCCATATAAGGGATCCCCAAAATAAAATAACACGTATAAACATTGTTATCTATACAAAATGTTACACAAATTTCAAATTTTCTTTCAAGATTCGGCACTGCCGAATATTAATCGTATACCATTTAGCTAATTCGGCTAAAATATACAATATATTATATTGGGGCTATGAGAATCGTCGACCGATTCTTACAATTTTCAACAGAACTTGTCTCTCTATAATAAAAAAATATCTGCAAACCGATTTGCCCATTTTCAATATATTTCGGTGAAACATAGAATGTTTGGGAGTAATTTCATTGCTCTAAATCTTTTTTTCGAGATTCTATCGTGGCTTCAACAGACGAAAAGACGAACGGACATGGCTAGATCGTCTTAGAGTCTTATAAGGACCAGGAATATATAGACTTTTTGGCTCTACGACCAATTTTTCCATATGTTTCAAACGGAATAACAAACTTAATATACCCCCAGCTTTTTCTTGGTGGATGTAAAAATCATTACCTTTGGTCACGAATTGTCAGAACAAGATATTGAATGTTTTCTTTGGAAATACAGTGTATTAGTAAGTAATAGATTATCTCGGAGACTAATATAACATTCTGAACCATGGTGTAACCATACAAGGTGAGTGCAGTAGCACAGCTGACAGCCTTTGTTTACAATTTACTTGTGTCAAAAGTAAAGCTAGATTTACACGATTGAAATTTTCTTCAAAATGCTTTTAAACTCGTGCAAAAATTCTTTCAAATTTGTTTATTAAATAGTTATTACGAGTTTGAAGCATTTTGAAGAGCAACTTTGAAGACAATTTCAATCGCGTAAATCTAGCTTAATACTTTTTTCAAATGTTTTAGATAGTAGTACATTATTTTAAACAAACAAAATACCTGTTGTTTTTGTATTGTTTTGTACATATTTGTTGCCCATTTGCACTCACCTTAAATAATTACACCATGTTCTGAACTGTTCCCTATTGCTTTCAATTTCAAAGCTGACAAACAAAATATTTTTTTTTTACATTTCAATTTGTATTTACTTTTGGATAAATAGAAAACATGGAACAAACAGAATTGCCCAACGTATTAAAAAGTAACCAGTCCACTATACAGACAGGTAAGTGGAATATCCAATATCTTTCGATTTGCTAATTATCTAACCTAACTATTTACATAAATACATACATATGCAGGTGTAACAACATTTAAAATCCTTGAATATTTTATTATATTGCTATCGTACCTCCTCTTTATTCTTACATTTCCCATTGCAATTATATTTTGCCTAAAAACCGCAACAGTTTTCGAACGCATTATTGTATTTAGATTGGGTAAAATCAGGTATGTACATACATACTCGTACATACATACATACATATGTATGTACATATGTAAGTCCCGGTTTACATTATGAAATTTTTGTCGCTGCGATTCTTGCTTTGTAGGCGAGAGCGGTGAGTCGTATAAAAAGGAGTACTCGTGAGACACGCTTTGTTCCCTCATTCGTTGTTTTTTATTTTCATACGTTTATGTATGTATGTGCTAGCTACAAAATATATAGAAACATGTATACATCCACAAAAAATCTCTGCAACAAAAATCTCACAATGTAGACGCAAATACAATTTTAAAGAAGATACGACAAGAATCGCAGCGGCAAAAATTTCATAATGTAAACCGGGACTAACTAATGATATTATTTTTACTTACTCGTAAATGATCAACATCATTTAAGGCAAGGTGGTGTTATGGGGCCGGGTTTAGTATTTATGCTACCCTGTATTGATGAATATGTTAAAGTCGATTTACGTACGCGATCATTCGATGTTAATCCCCAGGAAATTATTACAAAAGATTCCGTTTCAATACAAGTGAATGCAGTCGTCTACTATAGCATACGAAATCCTTTGGATTCGGTTGTAAATATTTCAAATGTACGCGTATCTACCAAATTGCTAGCACAGGCCACTCTTCGTACTATTGTGGGTACGAAAGACTTGATGGAGCTTTTAACTTCAAAGGAGGCATTGTCAAAAACTGTGGAACATATTTTGGACGAAGCCACCTGGAAGTGGGGAGTTATGGTGGAACGTGTAGAAATGTAAGCTGACATGAGACAATATAAAACTTGTTATGTACATATACAGTTTTATAACTCAAAACAGAAAGCAAATTCATTTACCAAGAAACATGCAAAGAGCTATGGCTGCCGAACAAGAGGCCGACCGTGAGGCACAAGCTAAATTAGCCGCTGCTCACGGTGAACTGGATGCCTCGATCAATCTAAAAGCTGCTTCAGATATTATCAAATCCAATCCAATTGCTCTGCAAGTAACTTATTAAGTAAAATATTTTGAAATTGGGTAAAAAATTATAAGTTTTTTTTTTAATTTTTACCTACAGCTTCGCTATTTGCAAACATTAGCTTCAATATCGGCTGATAATAATCATACTGTTATATTTCCATTTCCAATGGCAGTAATGAGAAAACTTATAACGCTTTTACGTGGCAAACTTGTTACAGCAAGTGAAGCTGGAGGTAAGTTTTATTAGATGGCTGATTTGATAGTATGTATGTGAGCGGGTATTCTGCACGGCACTATTCTACAAAAATTAAACGGGCTGGTCTTAAAGTAGATTTAAGATTGGAATGCCAATTGGGTAGCTCAATGATCTAGTTAAATTTGCCAAAAACACTAGTTGATTGTTACGGGGACCAAAGTCAGGATTAGAAAGACGATTTTAAAAATTGTTCAGCTCATCAAAAATCATCATCAGGCAAAAACAAGTTAGACTGCTACATATATTCGAATGTGCCAAAACTTAAATACCGTCCACCTAAATATAATGAGAATTAAAAAAACTACACTATTGTCAGGACTAGAATATCATTTATTCAGTTTTAGCCCAAATTTTATTAGTATTTTCCATATAAGTGAAAATAGAAGAGAAACGCCAACTACTTGCACATTTTATATCATATGTTTAGCTTGTAGGGTGATCCAAGAATGATAAAATAAAGATTACGCCAACGCGCGTAAAATTTTAAAATGTTCTGCGCATGTTGGCACTGTGACGTCACACGTTCTGTGTTCCTATTAACTAATTTTTTCTCACTTATTTTTTTACTGTTGTTTTGCTTGCATTTGCTCACTGCACACTTCATGTTTATATTTTTAATTGTTTTTTTTTTCTTGTTTTTTGTTTGTTTTTCTTTTTTAAACAGCTTTTTTACACTTTTTTTACACGACAATGAACGTTTTTAATTAATTAAATATAGTAATTTATCACCAAATACAATGCCAAATTTATTTATTTTATCAAAACCCGATGTAATATTTTTTAGAACTCTCAATTGCAAGGTTGCCAACTATCACATAAAACATACCTTTTTCGCAAGAAATTTTAATTCTAACATACTATGAAACATTCTTGGTAATTCAATGGTAATTTGACCTGGACTGATCATGTAAATTTGCTGGTTGGTAAAATCTATGCAAAGTTACGTGCTCTCTGGTCCACACAATATTTCACACCCTTAAGAATAAGGGCCTTACTTGCTAAATCATACTTGATTCCTTCCCTGATCTATGGTTGTGAAGTATTTAGAAGCTGTGACTCGCCCTTTAAAAAAATATCCTCAGATATGGAGGGAATACATACATATATACCCTCATTGACCACTTGTGGTGGTGGAGGGTATAGTAATTAAATCAAATAAAGAATATTCATCTAAATTGCAATAATATATAATGATCTTCTAGAAAATTGCTCCAATGATCCAAAATGTGGTTTGCCTGCAACTAAAATCAACAAAGAACTACAAACAAAACTAGAGCAATTCGATAGCGGAGTTTAAAAGAATATCGCCTTCATTTCTTTAATGGTAACAACAAAAATTGTAAGTAATATTTACATACATACATCCACACACATACATACATACTCGTATATCTAAATTTACAAATTCAATAGCTGCTTAAGAATTTCCTTATAAATTTCTATGACGTGCAAGTAAACATCCATCTTCAAATATTTATCATGATCATGCATCAATGTTGGAGTATTAAACATGGGAGTGAATCCAAAGGAGGATATACCAATATCACGCAAAAACTGAATATCAGTGCCACCTGTGAAAAGATGAGCCTCTTAAACTAGATTCGTTGTACAATAAAAAATTCCCGAATAAAATGGTTTCAAAAGAACTTAAGTTTTATATTTACATTTTTTTGAAAACTTTTTGCATGGCAAAGCAGTGGTTGGTTTGATTAACCTTTGTAGATGGAACCGTGTCACATCTAAAAACCCATTCTATGTCACAACCCGTTCGTAGCACCATTTTTACTAAATATTTTCAAATTTCTTGAGATCCACATCAACAGCAATGCGCATATCGTAACAGGCTTCCAATTGCGAAGGTGCAACAAAATTATAGTCACGTTAAGCTAGTCACATCACCAATTTTTAATGTGGCATTGGTTTCCATACGTTTGACCTCTGCCGATAACGATAAGTTAAAACTTATTTGATATTTATTTAGTTAGGCTCGAGTTCATTAAATTTAATTTTCATTAAATTATTTTTACTGAAGGTAGGAATTGTTTTACAACTTGAAAAATTTGTATTATTAAAATTTTTATTGATAATTTTCTTGCGGTGCCTGCTAGTCAACAGACAAACATCAATCTTTTAACCAGTGTTACCTGGTGGTTCGAAATTTGCTGTAATTATCATTTTTATTTATTAATTTTCTTTTTCTTTAGTTTTTTCGTATTCATGTCAAGACTTCGTCTCAAAAACCTGAATACATTTTTTTTTATTATGTTTGTTGTCCACTTTCGTCGACATTTTATGTGTACCACTTAAAGTACAACTTCAAACATTAAAGCTTGTGCCATACCTATTTTTTAAGAACATTTATTATTTTAGTTGAACTTTTAAAGTTACAACTTTATTTCAGAAATGTTTAAATTTTTCGCCTGCCATATTTTTTAGAAACAACGATCCACGACCAGCAGATCCATTAAATTTAAAGCTAATTTCTGCAAAAAGAATAATGATAGAAGGTTTGACAAGCAAAGTCGGTCATTTGGATAAAACAGATTTCATTCAGACTTTTTTTAAGCAATAAAATTGGGCCATGATATAGTGACCAAAACATCTACAACAACTCATACAATACGAATTCGGAATCCATACTGCAGCCACCACGCAATTCATTTTAATCTGACATTCCCTTTCAATTCGAAAATCTAACGAAGCACAACCTCGAAAAAAAAACGAAACGACACAAAGCGAGGTATTGGTGTATTTTGTGTTTGAAATATTTCAATATTTAAAATAAAGTTTATAAAAAACAACTAAGAGTTGTGTTATTTTCCTAAAAAAATAAGTAAAATCCAAAACTTGTGAAATCCAAATATTTGGGCGATTTAAAAATAAATAAATACATAAATAAATAACAAGTTCGAGTGCTATATTCGGCTGTGCCGAATCTAAAATACCCTCCACCTAAACGTACTAAAAAAAACCTTCACTGGTTATAATTTTATTAGTATTTGATATATTGTTTGAAAGACAATTTTACGACCAACATAATTTATGTTAAATAATTGGAAATTTTATCTAATTTCGACCATTTATAATTGATTTAATTAACAATTCTTACCATAATTTACAGAGTTTGTCTGATGTTCATAATAATCTTGAATGTAATTTAACAAACAGAGTATAAAAAAGGGGAACAAGTCGGTTTTAGTGACTTTGCTAAAAAAAAAAAAAAGACTTCATTAAATAGGGCCTTTAGAGGAGATGCCAGCAAAAAAAATTTGTTGGCGGTCACGCCTATTTTTGAGGGGGCGGGCCCGTAAAGTTTAAAATATATAGGCCTATATCTCGGGAACTACTGGGTGTATGATAATTTGTAATACATTAAATAAAAGGTATTAAAAATACCTTTCATGATTATAAAATATGGACCGAATATGGGTTAAATCCGAAAAGAATATTTTTTGACCCGAATTTATTTGTTTTTTTTTTGGAAATTTTTATATGACAGCTATGACAAATTATGGGCCGATTTTCTTAAATTTGGAACAGTGATTTTCATGCATATGAAGATATTTCACGTCGAATTTCAACATAATAACAGTATATTTAAGATATATATTAGTATTAGCGTGGATTTCGAAAGTGGACCTTATATGGGGGACATAGTCAAATATGGACCGATATTCTCAAAATCCTGCAGTTTGATTTAGGCATGTATGTAAATGATCCGTGTAAAATTTTGGATTGGTACCCTTATTTATAAGAGATTTATGAGTATTAAAGTGATTTTCGGAAGAGGGCTTTATACGGTTAAAAATAGACCGAAATTCACAAATTTTTGTGGGATGATTTTTGTATATATGTAAATGATCTGTGAAAAGTTTTGAGTCGGTACCGATATTTATACAATATATATAGGGATAAATGTCTTTTTCAGATGTGGTCCTTGTATGGGAGCTATGACCAATTCTGGGCCGACCACCATACAATTTAGTACAACAATTTATTTGCCTATAAAGATTATGTTAAATTTTAGCCGTTTAACATTATTTATATCTGTTTTATACGTATATAAGTGAATGTTGGAAGTGGACTTCCTATGCTCAAACATGGACCGAACTAAAAAAAAATTTCGTTTTGCAATTTCTTTTTGCATAAAACTTATTTTTGCTGAATTTTGTCGTGATATTCCAATTTTATAGGCATTTATGTATAATTGAGCAATATTGCGGGAAGATTTTTGTATGGGGGCTATGAGAAATCATGGACCGATTCATACTATTTTCCGCACACTTTCTTCTATTATCATAAAAACAACATATACAAAATTTCATGGTATTATCTGCAATATATTTCAAAATATTGCATAAAATTGACAAAAAATATCAAACTTTTATGGAGGTTGTCTCACATTTTGGTCCATAACTCTGGTTGGCCTAAACCGATTTTGCTGCAAAATAAGAAAATTTTTTCTGGAAATTTCGTTTAGTTAAGTTGTATAGTTTGGACGTGAGAGTGTTTTACAGAGACGGACAGACGGACAGACAGACAGACTGACAGACAGACGGACATGACTAAATCGACTTAGAATTTCATAAGGAGCAAGAAAATATATACTTTGTTGGGTCTCAGATGAATATTAAAAAAGTTTCACACGGAATGACAAACGCAATATACCCTAATTCACCACTCTTGGAGGTGCTTATGTTTTTCCTTATGACATAACCTATAAATGTAAACAAAAGCTGACTTTGTAACCTGTATAAATTTCAAGAATTGCTTCTTTTGCCCAATCTAACTGCAATAAATATAACAAAGTAATTAAATTTCTTAAAAATCGAAAAATACTTACTTTTCCATGTACATTATCCATTTTCTTTAATTTTTCTTTACATAATATTTTTTCAAACAATTTTGTTTCAAAACAAACCAGCTGTTTTGTTTATGTTTGTCACAGGAAAATAGAGCGTGTTCTAATCGAAAAAATTACATATGTATTTCCACATGTATTTTACACATGCAAAGTTTCATATGTATCACACGATGTATACAACTTTTGCAGATGGAAAATTTGACAGTACATATGTATGTAAAATACATCTCGTCTGATAGCACCATGGTGAAACTATACAAGGTGAGTGCAGTAGTGCAGTGAGTGACTTTGTTTACAATTTACTTATGTCAAAAGTAATATTTCTTTCAAGTATTTTTGACAGTAGTACATTATTTTACACAAACAAAATGCCTACTGTTTCAGTTTTGTGTTGTATTTGTTGTCGATTTGCACTCACCTTGTATAGTTGCACCATGGATAGCACCTTTAAAAATTGGACTTAAATTTTGTTTTCTATCTTTATACCATCGAAAATCTTCCAACAATTGTTTTTCTATTATTTTATTCAGGTGTCCGAGTTTGGCTTGGATTATCTACTCCAACTACAGTTTTTAATTTCCAAACACCTACAATGTCTATAAATTAAAAACAATTTTGCCCGACAGTGTACAAACGTACAAACAAATTACATATTTTCAAAAAGAAAATACCACAAATTGTATTACATAATTGAAAGATAAATAAAAATTAGAAACAAATGTCCAACAACATTTGTGGTCGTTACTTAAAACTATTAATTTTATTTCGTTGTGATAAGTTTTATCGCTTGATTACATTGAATTCCAAGTGCATTGTACTGTTGTGGTAAATTGATAAATAATTTAATTTATTAAGAACCATTATGTTGTTTTTCATAAACTTTTTTGAAGATTAGTACAACCCCAACATGGAGGACGAACCTCCACGGTATCATTTTTAATATTTGTTAATAAATGATGAAACAGAAAACGACCGCAACTTCAAGCAAAAACAACTCTCAGAGAAAACAGACCCATAATTGAAACGACGGCTGCAACTTCACGAACTATCATTTAATGTTTTTATATTTCTTCCGTGTACCAACCTGTAATGCCGACAGCTTTTCCAATTTTTGTCCACAAATCTTGTTTTAATTAAAAATGTTTGTACAATGGCGACTGCAAATTAAATACATATGCAATCATGCTTTTGTACTTCTTCAATTAATTTTTCAATAATATCACTCATTTTTTTTTAAATTACAAAATCTCACTTGTAAACATTTCTTTTGATTTTCTTTTGTTTTTATTTTTCTTGCGCCAAAGCTTCAAAAACATATGGTTTTGTTTACAAAATGTATAAAATTTAATAAAAGTATGGTAATATTGTTGAGAGCATTTGTGTTTTAAAGTGAGAGCATAAGAAAAATCGCTGTCAAAATAAAATAGATTCTATTTCACGAGCGCATTCTCTGGCATAATTTTATCTCAAACTGTATGGAAAACATCGTTCAGCCCCAGTTCTGTTTCATCATTAAGACGCAATTTACATGAAGCAATTCTTTAATATAAGCTGATTATCTTTTAGACATCGGGGTATGGGGAAGATAAGACAAGTACACACTTGATTTTGTTTCAATTCGTTTTACTCTCTTTTTCGTAAATGTCAAAAGGCTCAAATGTGTGTATCTATCAAATAAAATTAAGAGCGAGCAATAAGAAATTTCAAGAAAAAATTGTGTCAATAAGAATTGCTTCGTGTAAATTGGCACTAATAAAACTTAACTACAAACTCACATAGACAAAGATTTGATATCGATAACGAACGACTAAATTTTTAACATTGGTATGTAATTATATCAGGATATCAAAAATGTCTCAAAAAATCGTCAAACTCTCTAGGCATTTTTGTTATCAAATTGTCCAAATTGTTGGCAATTGTATGAAAACGGGTTGTCATATGGCGTCATCTATGTCAGAAATCATGAAATATCGAATACCATCACAACTTACATGAGGCATGGTGTACATACACATACGAGTATTTGAGTCTTAAGAACAGGTAAAATAATTTGAGTATTTTCATTCAAATGAAAAAAGGCTGGTCCAGGCAGGCGCAAAAGTATATTTGGTCGATGACATTAAATTCTGAGCCACCGTGCGGCCTATAAATGAAAGCACTTGCAATTTTTCCCGCTGGGTATGATTCGTACTCGTTACACACGAGTAAAATTTATCTATTTCAAATATGAAATTTTATATTTCTTTTCCGTTGTCAACAACAATTAAATAAATAGCCAATGAAAAATAGCTAAATGACTCAGTTGATGTTACAAAGTCAATCTAAAAGTTGTAAAAGACAACGCAGGAATAAAATGGAGTATTTTAGAAATAATGAAGAAATAAAATTGTTTCAGGAATATTTAAGAATACCAAGTGTTCACCCAAATGTTGATTATGGTAAGGAAAAGTACGTTTAAAACTACACATACATATGTATGTACTCGTATATTCAATTATTTATTTATCCTTTATCCATCTGCTATAGAACCATGCATCAAGTTTCTTAGCAGAAAAGCTGATTCCTTGCAACTGTCCTATAAAATTGTTCACTTTGATGGCAGCTTAAAAACGCCCATATTTATTGCCTCCTGGATCGGTACTAATCCAGAATTACCAACGATTTTAGTGAATTCTCACATGGATGTGGTGCCTGTCTTTGCAGACAAATGGACACATCCTCCGTTTGCAGCCGAGATTGATGCTGAGGGTAGAATATTTGCCAGAGGTGCTCAGGATTGTAAATGCATTGGTATGCAATATTTCGGAGCAATACGTTCGCTAAAGAAATCAAATATTCAAATCAAACGAACTCTCCACGTTCTCTTTGTGCCAGACGAAGAGATTAGTGGAGAATACGGCATGCTGAAATTTAGTAGAAGCAAAGATTTTCGCGATTTAAATGTTGGATTTGCTTTGGATGAAGGTTCGCCAACAGACGATGAAAAATTTGTCGCATATTATGCGGAAAGAAGTATATGGCGTAAGTCTTAGATTTACAGCGACGGATTTAAATATGTACATACTCGTACATACATACATATGTCATAACATAAAACTATGTATGTATGTTTGTAGTTTAAAATATTAGATATATTTAAAATTTTACCATTTCAATTTTCAACTTTTATTATAAACAGAAATTAATTTTAAATTCAATGGACCTGCCGGGCATGGTTCTATTATGATGGAAAATACGGCCGGTGAAAAACTAGCTAATTTCTTAAATAAAATTATAACATTTCGTTCTGCCGAGACGAAACGTTTGAAAACAAATTCCGACTTGCAAATGGGAGATGTGACAAGTATTAATTTGACCATGATGAAAGGAGGCGTACTACCCAATGTTGTGCCCTCACAATTAGAGGCCTGCTTCGATATGCGCATAGCGGTCGATGTAGATCTAAATGAATTCGAACAACGTTTGCAAAAATGGTGCACTGAATCTGGGGGTGACATTAAATGGGAATGGATTTTAAGATGTGACACGGCTCCGCCCACCAAAGTCAACCAAACCAATCCCTATTGGAGTGCTATGCAAAAAGCTTTTACTAAAATGTCAGAAGAGTCAGACAATCTTTAAGCATTTTTCTATAATTTTGTTCTTTGTTTTTTAAATATAAATTATTTTATTGCAGGAATCTAGCTTTAGAAGCCCATGTTTATATAGGCGGCAGTGATATCCAGTTTTTGCGTGAACTTGGTGTGCCCTCAATTGGCTTTTCTCCCATGATTACCACTCCGAAACTAATGCACGATCATGATGAGAATCTTAAAGCGGACATTTATTTGCGGGGCATTGAAGTCTATACTGCAATTTTAAAAGAGTTATTGAATTTGCAAAATTAGCTTGAAAATAAATTAACTGATATCCATATGTACATATGTATGTTCATATACATACATACATACATAATTACAAACCATACTTTTATCCTTAACTCTATCGGACCATTTGTGTTATTTTATTTATAAAATATTAAATAGCAAATATTAAAAAATTATTTTGTAGTTTGATTTTTTAAATAATTAAATAAGAATACGTAAGTATGTATGTATGTACTTTACTTATCTTTGATTCGATTTTACGTGTATGCTCAATTAGGAATCAATTCTCACAAAAACTTCTAATAAAACCAATTGAAGGTTTTTATTTTTTTACTTTTATTGGCTTTTCGGGAGTGAGTGAGTTTTATATGGGAGCTATTTTCATATCTGTTTACGTAAAACTTATATGTACATATGTATATACTCTGTGAGCGCCAATATAAAGTAAAAACCTAATATTGTTTAAAAAATATTTTACTATATGGGTCAATTTCAAAAAAAAACTAAATTTTTGTGTCCCCGCACTTTACAGTACATACCAAGGTAAAATTAATTTACAAGGTGACAGCATTGCTACAACAATTACAACAAGGCAAGAACAACAGGCATTTTTGTTTGTGTAATACTTTCGTTACTGTCAAAAACATCTGGCATAAAATAAAGAAAACAAACATACAAACATGGATAAAAACAGAAAACAATAACACAATACAAAAAAGGCTAATTCTTTTAATAAAAAAACTTAAAAAACAAACCCACTATTTAATATATAATAGTTCTTTAAGGCTTTTACGCAGTTAAAACGGCGACAAAAACTCTCTTTTTCAAATACAAAACAATTTTTTAACGTTTTTATATAAACTTTGACTATTTGTAAACAAGTTTTTGACATTTTCAATTTCACCATGCATAGAACAAAAAATAATCAGCTGGCGCTATGCTGTCACCTTGTAAATTAATTTCACCATGGTAAATACTATTTTAGGTAAAAAAAAAACAAAAATATGAGAGTGATCAGCGAGGAATATGTAACAAAAAAACGTAATTCTCAAATTTGTATATTTGTTTTTTTGTTTATTCAGAATGGTGTTTTGTTTCTCCCTCTGACTGCTTCCATACAAAAGCATGTGTCCTCCGTTAGAATTTTTAGTAAACAAAATAAAATCAAGAAAAAAGTAGATATGCAACATTTAAAGACGCAGAGTTTGGCAAAAGAAATGGGTAGAACGACGAGAGGAAGAAAGTTATTGTGTAAAATTAGACAAGGAATTGGTATAAAAAATAGAGCATATTTTATTGTAAAAAACAGCAATAATAATAAATAATAAAATATTGCAGAACTTACCAACAAAATCGAGCTAAATTATACACTAAATATGCAAATAATGCACGAAAACATTTATAAAAATTTATTATTTATTTCCAGAGACCTGGGTGATTAATTTGAACAATGCCGCCGGCCACTATATTGCGTTTTGTGTTCTTGTGTGTGTATGTTTGTAGGTACATATGTAACAAGAAGTGTATTTACATAAAAAAAACTATCGGCGGCTGGGCTTAAAGCTCGTGATACACTGTCCTACACAATCTTACGATTCATTCACTGGAAAATCTGACCGATTTTTATCACACTCAAAAAAAAAATCGCAACAAAGTACCTATGTCATAGGTGCCACACTAGTACACAAAAAAGATGCAAAAACATATGTTTTTGTTAATGTAAACAAACGCAGTTTTCCGCCATTCAAATAAATATTTGTGTTCAATTATTGTGTTGATATACCTATGTGAATATAATAAATTGTATAAACTATACAAACAATTAAAAAATTTTAAACGTTTGTTCTTTAGATTATAATTTGTGATTTAAATCAATGAAGCCGACATTGTTGTTTTCTTATCAGCTTTATTAGAAGATACAACTCTGATCGCATAAACACTATCGCATATGCATATGAATTTGCCATATGCTGAAAAGCTTGCATACGCTTTTCAACAAATAACATATCTGTCAACATACGCAGGAAATTTGTCAAACACTAATAATAAGCTGTTTACACGATATGCTAAAATTACCAGCATACGTTTGTTGGCATTGTTAACAAAGTGTTAGCAAATGTTGTTAAACATACGTATGCTGAAAAAATTTTGCGTTTACACGATATGTAAGCACTTGTAACAAATTTTTCAGCATAAATATGCTGATTCAACATATCGTCTATACTTAGCTTTATGTTGACATTTCATTTGCTGACATATGCTGACATCAAAAAATTTGCTACTTTCAACATATCGTGTAAACGTCTAACATATGCCATAGGAATTTGCTGCTAATTTTAATCATATGGCTGTCAGCATATATATGCTGATTCAACATATTGTCTAAACATAGCTTAATAAAAGTATTCGAATTATTGTGTTTCTTTCTTTGGCGTTGCAAAGAAACGTTGTCCCCACAATTTGCATTGAGCGTCACTTTTTTATAAATTAAGTAATATTACTAGTTTTCAATTTCAAGTTTAAATATAGTAAATAATGTAAGGAAAGTACAAACTTTAATTATTACAAAAGTGAAAAAGCGAAAAACAAATTTATTAAAAAAGTGTGCATTTGCGTACTTTTTGTGAACATGGTAAGGGCGCGATAAAATTTCTTGAGCGTCACGCTAATTTTTTTAAAGTGAATATATTAAATGTAAAAAATTGAAGTTGACAATCATTGTTTACATGGTTCAACTCATTTTTTATAATTTGTGAATTTGAGAAATGAATTGCCTACGAAAAAAAACCAAAATTAGCAAATATTTCATGAGCATCACTTTTGAAATATATTGCTTCATAGCTTAAAATGCTTAATTTTGATTTTATTTTTTAATTTTCAAGAGTAAAACAGCAAAATTATCGGCGGCTGAAAGAGCACGGAAATATAGCTCGATAAAGCGCGTAATGACGAATATAAAAGAAAGAAGAAAGAAAGGTATAATCGTGATATATTTGAGTTTAATTTTTATTGTTACTGACTGATTCTGTTTTTGCCACAAACTTAATTCGAAAGTGGTAAAAATGAATGAGAATGAAAAAAAAAACAAAGCCGCTTGTCATTTCATGAAGTTTATACAGATTCAGAATAAGAATTCGAATGAAAATTTATAAATTAAATTAAGTTAAGTTATTGTTTTGCGTCAAATATTTACATATGTGTATAAGTTTCTTCAAGCATTACTTCCTTTTTTCCATTTTTGTTAAAGACATCACAGAATATGTACATGTTTAGGTTTGTATGAAAATTTTTGTTTTTTGAAGAATTTTTGTTTTCTTTATTTTCTTTTTATAAAAGAATAAAATTTTTTTCGTTACAGATTTAGCATTATTTCTTATTTACGTGCAACAAAATTTCTTGATCGTCACAAAATATCTTGAGCGTCACACTTAGTTTTGTTTTCCTTAAAACGCTTATAATTGCAGTTTTTTTAAATGCATTGTTACAAGCCTATTACTTTGCAAATAACCTCTAAGTTCAAGTCTTTTTTTAACAAAAATGTACATATTTTTTATCTTAAAATTTTAAAATAACTAGTCACTTAAAAAAAAATTAAAAATCAAGTTGAATCGTGATTTTGTGTTTATAATCGAAAAGATGATTTTCGCAAAAGTCAATCTTGAGAAACAAAAGAACTACGATAGCTTGAATTTCAAATATTTTTGCATTTGTAGCGATTTTTTTATACATATTTGGTGTGTGTCGCTCAAGATAGAAATCATAGAAAACCCAAAAAAAGATCCAAAAATATTGATTTTTTTGAGAGCCTAAAAGTACCGCCGGATTCTTCATCAATTTCCACATAAATTGGCCACTCTTATAGGCGAATTGAAAAAACTTTAAAAATAAGCAAAACAAAACACGTTGTGTACGCTTTTATACCTACACCACCATAGTGGGGAGGGAATATTGGATTTGTGCTGATGTTTGTAACACCCAGAAATATTGGTCCAACACCCACCTTAAAGTATACCGATCGACTTAGAATCACTTTCTGAGTCGATTTAACGATGTCCGTCCGTCCGTCTGGCTGGCTGTCCATGTAAAGCTTGTGCGCAGAGTACAAGTCGCAATTTTGAAGATATTTCGATAAAATTTGGTACGTGATATTTTTTCGGCCCAAGGATGGATGGGATTGAAACTGGTGAAAATCGGTCCATTATTTCACCTAGCCCCCATACAAATGTCCTCCCGAAATTGGTGTTTACCGGTCTTAAATCTTTGAATTATGCAAGTATGCAAACAAAATTTACCACAGATGAGTAGTAAATGAAGCTAAAACACATCTACAAATTTCGTGATGATCGGTCCATAATTAGGCGTAGCTCCCATATAAGACCCACTTCTAAAAATCACTTTAAAGAGCATAACTCACTCAAAAATATTGGTATCCAAATAAAATTCGACACAAATAAGTTTCTTATTTACAGCAATAATGACACCTAATTTAGTAATGGTCGGTCCATAATTAGTCGAAACTCCCATATAAGACCCTCTCCGTAATTCACTTTAACTTCCACAAATCTTTTAAAGTTTAACACATATAATATTTATATTCACAGAAATCATGACACTGAATTTTGGTCCAAAATAGGTGATATCTCCCATATAACGCCCATTTCTGAAAAACTGTTTTATATTTACATATACATACTAGGTGTAGGGTATTATATGGTCGGGCTTGACCGACTATACTTTCTTACTTGTTTTTTTTTTAATTGACCCATATACATACATATATTACAAGAATGTACATATTTAAACCAAATTTAACGAAAGCTAGAAAAATAAGAAACTTAAAAAAATAATTCAGTTTTAATGGAAATGTACCAGATTTTATGCGTCAAAATAAAGTAAACAGTATATTTAATAATGTGAAAAATTGTATTTTTTCAACTTCAGACTTAAAAGCAGTCTAGGAGTAGTTAAGCAAAAAACAATGAATTAGTGCTGTTTACTATTTATTTTATTCTGTATTACGCCCTAAGTAGGTGAACTTAAATTTGGGACACAGTAGCAGGATCCACTGCTGTACTCCGTTCATCAGATTAGATCAGGTAATTTCTTATTATCATTAATAATATTAAAAACTGTACTACTGGGATTTCACATAAAATCGCAATCACAAAAATAAAAAGCTACATTTTAATAAATAAGTTATTTTTAGATAATATAGAAAACAAAAACAAATCTTTAAAAAAAATGTTATGAAAAACAACATAATGGTTCTTAATAAATTAAATTATTTATCAATTTACCACAACAGTACAATGCACTTGGAATTCAATGTAATCAAGCGATAAAACTTATCACAACGAAATAAAATTAATAGTTTTAAGTAACGACCACAAATGTTGTTGGACATTTGTTTCTAATTTTTATTTATCTTTCAATTATGTAATACAATTTGTGGTATTTTCTTTTTGAAAATATGTAATTTGTTTGTACGTTTGTACACTGTCGGGCAAAATTGTTTTTAATTTATAGACATTGTAGGTGTTTGGAAATTAAAAACTGTAGTCGGAGTAGGTAATCCAAGCCAAACTCGGACACCTGAATAAAATAATAGCAAAAAAATTGTTAGAAGATTTTCGATAGAAAGAAAAATTTAAATCCAATTTTTTAAAAAAATGTACTGTCAAATTTTCCATCTGTAAAAGTTGTACACATCGTGTAATACATATGAAACTTTGCATGTGTAAAATACATGTGGAAATCCATTAATATGTAATTTTTTCGATTAGAACACGCTCTATTTTCCTGTGACAAACATAAACAAAACAGCTGGTTTGTTTTGAAACAAAATTGTTTGAAAAAATAATATTTAAAGAATAATTAAAGAAAATGGATAATGTACATGGAAAAGTAAGTATTTTTCGATTTTTAATAAATTAAATTATGTTTATTATATTTATTGCAGTTAGATTGGCCAAAAGAAGCAATTCTTGAAATTTATACACGTTAAAAAGTCAGCTTTTGTTTACATTTATAGGTTATGTCATACGGAAAAACATAAGTAGGTGTGATAGCAAAAATTATGAATCGTATGTAAAATAGAAAACATACGGAATTACATATGGGTAAGAAAAGTGCCAGTACATATGTAAAATACATCCCGTCTGATAGCACCTTAAAAGTACAAATTTAAAACAAAATAATATATTGCATAATTCATAAGTAACTAAAGCATTAACAAAAACTAATTAGAAAAATAAAGGTACAGTCACACTTGGCAAATATTTACTCAAAAAAGCGTAATCTCTTGTTTTACACAAATTTGTTTGACGTTGTTTACTCTTACAAGAGTTTTGCAAGTACAACAGCAACAAATAAATTAAAACTACATACATGTGGCGTCTTGCCCTAAATAAATGAAGTTTTATTAAATAAATAAACGAGTTAAAATATACATATTTTATTTGCCAAGTGTGACCGTACCTTAAAAAGAAAAGTACCAGATTTTTTGCGCCAAAATAAAGTAAACATACTCGTATAACAATGTAAAACATTGTATTTAATATTTTGTTTGTAGTCCTTTTGCCTTTATTACAGCTGACAATCTTCTAAACATAGAATCAACGAGTGTTTTAGTGAAATCAGACGAAATTTTGTTGCATTCATCCTGTATTACTGCCTTTAGGTTATCCTTGCAAGAAACATTTCTTTGCGTAATTTTTTTGTTTAAATATTTCCACAGATGATCAATTGGATTGAGGTCTGTGGATTGCGGAGGATGATCTAAAGTTTTTGAACAACGATTAAGCAACCACTCTTTCACAGTTTTGAGGGTATGCTTAGGATCATTGTCCTGTTGGAAAATCTAGTTCTGCGCTAGTTCTAACTTCTCTATAGATACACTAGAAGCTACATTGTTTTTTGAAATGTCGAAATAATCTTCGTTTTTCATTGTAGATTCTATAAATGTATAATTACCGACCGACTGACCCCAGACTATTACTGAGCCGCCGCCATGTTTTACCGTATTGGTAACATATTTATTACTAAAGGATTAGTTCTTGATTCGCCATATTTTTTGGGGGTTTTTTGATTCCAAATATCTAAAACTTAAGGTACGGTCACACTTGGCAAATATTTGCCGAAAAAGGCTTAACCACTAAATAAAATATATGTATATAAACTCGTTTATTTATTTAGGAAAAATCACAACAAAAATTAAGTTTTATTTATTTGATGGTGTTTGATGTTGCAAAACTCTTGTAAGAGTAAACAACGTCAAACAAATTTGTGCTAAAACAAGTGGTTACGGTTTTTTAGTAAATATTTGGCAAGTTTGACCGTACCTTTAGTTTCATTGGTAAAAACATTATTCTAAAATATTATTATACAAAAATAAATAAATTTGTTGGCGAAATTCAAACATTATACTTGGCTGTTCTGTGATTTAACGGGCGTTTTACGTAGCACTCTACCATGTACATAGGCCATTTTGATGCAAAGATCTTCCAAACGTACTCGCTATTTTTACGAGATTAACGGTCGTTAAAGTGATTTTCGGAAATGGGAGATATGACTAATTATGGACCGCTCATCATAAAATTAAGCCGAATGATTTGTATATGTATGTACATACATATATATGAAAATTGGATACCAACATTTTTAAAACAGTTATGCTCCCTAAAGAGATTTACGAAAGTAGGCCTTATATGTGAGCTGTGGTCAATTATGGACCGATCTGCATAAAATTTGTAAATGTGATTAGGTTTCATATACAACTTATTTATGGCGATATTTGTTTCGATACATTCATAAATCAAACATTGATAACCGATAAACTACTATTTGGGAAGGACATTTTTATGGGGGCTAGGTGAAGTAATAAACCGATTTTAACCAATTTTAACCGTCTTTTGGCTAAAAAAAATTAAATGTGCCAAATTTAATCAAAATGTGTTTCTTCAAAATTATGACCTGTACTTTGCTCACAAGCTATACATGGACAGCCAGCCAGACTCAGGAAGTGATTCTGAGTCGATCGGAATAGTTTAAGGTGGTTATTGGAAGCACAAATCCAATATACATTCCCAAATGTAGTGGTGTAGGGGTTTTTTTTTCAAAATTAATACATTCATTCTACTGTAGTCTAAGGACTTGAATTCCAGCAATGTAACCGAACAGACCGGTTTCGAATATCAGTGAAGCAGCAAATATTATTATTATATTATTTAAATAAAAGTACGTAATATAAAATCGGGAAAAACCACGTTAAGTATCACATAATGTGTACTGTATGATGCCTTTTTTAATCTCCAATGTTTAGGTTCTACTTAGCGTCCTGAGGCCCGCTCGGCCTCCGATTTGTCTGTTAGGTAGAAAAAAGACAAAAACTTTAGATCTTTTTGGTAAAACAAAGAAGTATCAAAAAGGGATACAATTTTCAGACCTTACGAATTCGAATTTCAAAAAAGTACCAAACAATTTTCTGCACTTTATTGATTTACGCTGGATGAGTTTTCTATGTTTATTTATTTATCAGTATTTATTTGCAGTACCATAGAGTTCTACGGATACCATTTTTACTCGTTTTGACCACATAAAATTTTGAATTCCAGAAAGTACCAGACACCTATCCGATTTAAGCCGGAGACATTTAAAATTGCCTATAGAATTAATTTTTATGTTTATTACTGATGGATAATACATTGTATAAGGGCATAGGATTTACCCATTTTTCCCGTTTTATCCTCCTCGATAATCAAATTACTGTCCGAATTCAGTCAGAATCTTACAGAACATTATAAAAAACACTTCCGCGATATGTTCCTCTCTGATTTCATATTTTAAATATAATTAAATGGTTTCCATAAAAATATTTGTCCAAGGTTGGCTACCGACTCGAACCGTTAAAATGCTAACGATGACTTGGCGATAACGGCGTTTTGTCTTATTTCGGTAATGGTATTTAAATGATAACGATAATTACGGTCTGACTTATTTTTATTATTAACAACATTTACAAAATTTTAAAAATAAGTTGACAGTATTTTATTAGAATTTAACTCCTGTTGTTTTTAAAATTTTTCTAATTTCGAATTATTTGAAGAATATTTAACTGAGCTGTTTAATATTTACTGTTAATAATAATGAACCCTTTATTATTTGATTTAATAAGTGTTGTATTTACATACGAGTGCATATGTATATATTCAGTTTAATTTGCGGGAGATGTGGGTACACCTAAAGGCACGCCTACAGACATTAGTTCTATGGGAAAGGGAAAGACAATAGTAGAGTTCTTTTCACTGGAAATGGTCGCCAAAGTTTGTAAATAGCGGAGCTGATAGGAAAGATTAAGTAATTAATTATAAAATGCATGGTTTTGACAAAAAAAAAATAATAAATACCTGTAATGTAATGGGATTCGCAGACATTACATCGGATGCATCCTTTAAGGCCTTGGAAGCATTCAATTCGCCCTCGGCTGCTACGATTTTAGCTTTAGCTTCTCGTATTGCCTCAGCTTCAGCAGCCATAGCCCTTTGCATAGAAACTGGAAGGCGTACATCTTTACTGTTAAAGGAAGCAAAAATATAGGTATACAATTAATTGAAAAATGAAATTCAACAAGTGTTGAGTTTAGAAATGTTGGGAGCTTAATTCGTAATTCGATAGGAAAATTAAAATAAAATCTTACATTTCCACACGTTCCACTTTAACTCCCCAAGGATCCGTAGCCTCGTCTAAAATATTTTCAATTTTTTTCGACAACGTCCCCTTGGCCGTTAACAATTCCATTAAATTAGTTGTGCCAATGACATTGCGCAAAGTTGTCTGGGCCAGCAGTTTCGTTGAATCTCGCACATTTGAAATTTGTATAACCGAGTCTAGCGGATTTCGAATACTGTAGTAGACAACAGCATCCACTTGTATGGTCACAGAATCTCTCGTTAAAATCTCTTGGGGGTGTACATCGAACGATTGTGTGCGTAAATCAACCTTGACATATTCATCAATGCAGGGTAAAATAAAAACTAAACCCGGTCCTCTTACACCACCTTTTCTGTAATACAATTTATAATCAATAATAATACACATTAACTAAAACCAATTCGATTTTCTTATGTACGTACTAACCTTAAACGTCCCAAACGGAATATGACCACACGCTGGAAAACCGTTGCAGTTTTTAAACAAAAATATATCGTTAGCGGAAACGTCACTAGAAACAATAAATAAGATAAAAATACCAACACTCTTTCCGAGAATCCAAATACCGTGTCCGCTAGAAATTTTGAGGGATTTCGTTTTAATTTTCATAAATGTTTATAATTTTAACTTACTAGATCTTACAACCCGGGTGCCATATTTTGGCACATTTGGCAATATTTCACGTTGCATGGTGGATTTAAATTAAATAAATGACAAATTAATACACAAATATAAAATAAATATGTAATTGTAAAACACTAACAAAAATATAAAAATACGAATTTCGTTTGACAATTTTTATTTAGAAAACAGGTTTCGAAAATTAATCAGGGTCATGGTGCAAATATACAAGGTGAGTGCAGTAGCCCAGCTGACTGACTTTGTTTACAATTTACTTATGTCAAAAGTAATACATTTTCAAGTAAAACTAATTTTGTTGTTATATTTTGGCAAATAAGCTGAATTTCTTTCGTGTTATGAATTTTAAATAAATGCAAATGTTAAATATGTACTTACCGAAAGTTTTACTCATATTCATATGTATTCAGGTCATATTTCGCTATACATATTTGGAATTTCTGATGGAAAAATAGAGAAATGTTTACATTTTTGAGTCGACTTTAATGAAACTTGAGAAAAATATATCATCAACGCACTTGGGTCCACAATTAGCTCAAAATTTAAAAACCATGAAAAACACTGTGCATTTGAATGGTGTTTTTGATTAATAATAAAAGCAAACTAAAAATTTTGTATTGCGTATAAAATAATAATATACTAAACCTTTCCAACACAGGACCCAACTATTTTGAAACGAAAAAAATCGAAATTTTATTTTTTGCAGCACTCTAATGTACATACTTACATCTGTAATGCTTTTAGACCTCTTTTTATTTGGCATCTTATTTTTATTCAGTATTATTTGACAATTCATCATTATTATGGAAAGGCTCAAATCTCAACAACGTCCATAAATTATTCAGATGTATTACGAAAGTTATTTGTTATTTGTGTACAATGGCTTTATTGAGAAATTATTTTGATGAGCAGTTAATTTTGCGTCCCTTGCCAGTGAGCTGGTTCCCCAGGCCGATGTGCAGTCAAAAAAAGTAATTATCGGTAGCAATGCTGGAAAAAGTCTGTAACGATTTTTTTTACATACATACATATACATATATTTATTTAAGTATATGCGATATATTTTTTTCATTGAAGCACCTTTCGAGCCTAACCTCAAATCTAATACTCGAGTTAGAATTATTTATATATATTATACAAAACTATATCAAGTCAATTTTTGCTGCCAATTGGCATTCTTTTAATACCCAACTTTTGTCTAATAATTCAATCGTAAATTATTTAGAAACTAATTATCATATAATTATTAAATTTTTTTTTATATTGCATATCTATGAAAATTAAATTTATATTAACTAAATTAAATTTATATGATCTGAATTGTACTACAGTAGTTTCCCGGTTTAACGTATACTCAATTTAACGAATTCGCGATTTAACGAACTATCATATTCTTTCCATTGAGTACCTTATATTACGAACAAATGAAAATGTCATGTACTCGGTTTAACGAATTTTTGTAAAAAAGTTTAAAAAGAATAAATGAAATCAAAAGGGAGTCATTGCAATTACATTTGTACAATGTTATAAGAGACGCTTTACGAAAAAAATGGATTAAGAGAAAAATTTATTTGTATGTAAAGAAATTTTTCGCTCACCAAAATCAAAATGTATACGTTACAAAGTCATTTTTTAGTTTTGTTTGAACTAATTATTTAATTGAATGTGATATGAACTAATTATTATTTTTTTTTTGTTTTTGTTATGCATTAGAATAAATAAACATGATTTTTTATTTAATAAAACATATTTAAAAAACTGCCAGATTTAACGAATTTTTAACAATATATAATTCGTTAAACCGGAAAACCACTGTATATGGTAAAATTGTATACCTGTAACTTCATTTTGTAGTACGAAGCATTTGTATTTGATTATGGAATTAGCTTTACGGCTTGCATATCCATACATAATAATACATGTATGTTCTGATTTACCGTTTTCTGTATCATTTAACTTTTCTTCTCTCATGTTTTTTATTTGCTCTCTGTTGATGTTATACTGATCTTCTGATAAGTTGTTAGCTTCATACGATGTGCAAATATCACACATGTCATTCCTGTGCTTAAATATAGATATTTTATTTTGCTCTAAAATGTTTCTGAAGTTGCGAAAATATATGTAATATGTAATTAGCTTACATCACAATAAACGTTATAAATGTGTCTATAACTTTTAAAATCGGACTGCAGATACTATCTGTTAGTGTACTGACGTCGATAGTGTGATTTCAATTTTGGCACATGTTCTAACCATTTATTTAAAAATTCCAATCGTTGTTCATACTGCTTTCCATTCTGTGTAATTTTGCGTTCTTGAGTTTTTGAAGGGGTGTGGTTTTAGGGACCTAGTTGAGTACCGTTTACATCAGCTGAATTCACCCAGTCTCTTGCCATTCTTTCTGTTATTCATAGCGTTGAGAGAAACGAGTTACTTGCACAAAATAACGATGTGCAATCCGGTTTCATTTCTTTTGCCATGCATTTCGAATAATCATTTCCACTAGACCGTCTTTCATACTTTTTTCCATACATACGATTAGTTTTGCTTTCAACCCTTTTATTTGTTTTGGGGGGCTTACTATAAGCTTCACTTAAGTTATATCTTATTCAATTTATTCCTTATTTATAGGAAGATAACAACAATTTTTTTCACTACTTAATTCTAAGCATGGCTGCTTTTAATTGCGCCCCCTCAAAACCGGATCATAAATTTACGAAAATAAATTAAAGAAAATCGTCTATGGGGTTGGACAAATAACTGTTTTATTATTATTCTCTTTTGTTTGTTTTGGCTGTTTATCTCATATGAATAAATGATTGATGGCGTTGTTATTTTTCCTCTGGTGCCACCAAGCTCATTAGAAATTTGTAATACGGTTTTACGAGAGCTTTTTAGGTTATTAAAAGTTTCCTTTCTTCTTCGCAACAAGTTGGTGCTTTACCCATACCTAACAACGTAAAACTTTATAATTTTGCATTAAAACACTTTTTTAGTACTTGCCTTTACTTTTTTTTAATACTTTTAATACTTTGGTAAATTGATGATGAGAGACATAACTGGGGAATTAAGAGCGTAAGACATAAAACGGAAAATTATTGTGGAAAAGTGCCGTTAAAATTACAAAAGACACATTAAAAATTTTAAATTGGTTGAGATTGGAGTTAGGTTTTAATTATATGGCCACGACTGTAAATGTATACATATACAATTTATAATTACCCTGCAGGAAATGTCAATAGTGAAACTGTACTAATTTACTATTGACACAGTCACCAGTACTAGTGACTTAGTATACCCCAGACAATGCTAATTACTATAGACATTTGTCATTGCGTGTCATTGAAAATCCACTACTGACATAGGTACTATTGACAAGGTAGTTCTTTTGGGACCACATTGTCTACACTTTTAGTACTTTTCTGAAATAGATAATAAAAATGCATTTTTTTTGCTAATTTTTGACGTTTTATTAAAAAAAAAATAAAATGCTAAAAAATATCTAATTAAAAATAAATTCGAAAACACCCAGAGTCTTTGACGGGAATCGAACGCGCAACTCTCTGAATGATAGTCCGGCACACTATCGCCGCTCACAATCGAAAAAAAATAATTGTATAATAATAACCATTGTGACAATGTCGCCAAACCGTTACCAAAATAGTATGGTGACTTGGTGACTTGGAGACACTTGTCCCCAGGTTTCCTTCAGGGTATTTATATATATAAATATATAGGTATATACATATACATATAATAATAATTTTTAAGATGTAAAATTTACCTTGGGCATCACTGATGTAAATACATACTTGGTTTTAAGATGTTTTAATTTAATACGGTATTTTACAATAGGCTTTAATACACCATCTTGTGATATTTAAAACCAATAAAGTTATTTAAAATTTTGATGAAAAAGAAAATATAATTTGCCGTTCCCCACCCAGTTGTAAATTAATTTGTTAAACATCTCTGTCTTGACCACAGTATTAAAACTATAATATATTTTTTTAACATTTAGCGATCTGTTTCTTTAGCGGATGATTTTAAAATAAATATTACATAAAGCATTTTAATATTCAAATTATATTTGTTTAAGACCACTTTAAATAATGTCTAGCACTTAAAATGTTACCTTACAAATTTAGAAAACTAAAATACTATTGTTGACATACTTAGGTATCTAAAATTGGCATTTTCAGTATCAAATTATGCCTAATATATATTTTAAAACTTGCTTAATAAAATTCAAAACTCAGAATATCGTTAAACCAATCTTTGTGTTTGTATAAAATGTAGTAAAAATCAGTTGTATTCAAGAGTATTACATTTTTAAACGATACCTAAATATGCAACTGAAAAACTTTTTCATGTGTTTGTCAATACTATAGGTGGTCAGTGCTGCCAGCTTCCGGTATTTATCTCCAATTTTAGATTGGGAATTTAAGAGATTTGTTGAAAATTCAAAAAAAAATTGTTTATTGCTTTTAATATATTTTATATTTAAAATTCTACTTTGAAAAGCAGTTTTAACCCTATGGTAACTTAAAAAAAAAAAAGAAAAAGAAGTCATTCGAATTCTACTCCCAATCAAACTAATTATCGGTTGATCACTTCTGCAAAAAAAACTGCAATTTCAGTTTATATCTGATTAATGTTATAATATTTTTATATTGACACAAATTTAACAAATACAAAAACCATATAACGATATAATTGATAAAATAGCATGCTTAAAAAGGCAGTGTAAATACGGTTCAATACTACTGCCTTTTTCCATTGATGTATTATTTTGTCGATTTTAAATCTGGCAACCCTAACTGGGGATGAGAACTGAAAATACTGACAACGCTGTATTAAAAGTGGTCGGCATTTTTCTTTTTTGCTGCAATTAAAGTGTAAAAAATTAAATAAATCTAAAGAAAGTATTTTGCAAAATATTGTAATAGTTTATTAAAGATGTCGTACGGTAATCAGTCCAATGCTCCATGGCAGCGTAATGTGATGCAAGGTCATCCACAATCTGGCGGATTTCACCAAGGTACGCAAATGTTTATGCAAAATGCACAGCAAAATAACATGGCGGCGTTCAGTCATGGGGGCATGCAAGGTGCTGGCAGTGGTAATATATATCCTGCTAGCGCAGGAAATTCGGTTTCCTATCCACAGCCTAGAAGTGGTTTAAACCCAGTTGCTTTTCAACAAGGTGGTAACGCTCAAACGCACAATTCCATTGGAACTGTAACAAAAATGAGTAATGATTGTGGTCTTGTTAACGATGAGGTATTTTTTTACCGCAATGTTTGCAAGGGCCCAGACCCCAAACTAGGAGATCGTGTCATTTTTGAGGCCACCTATTCGAATAATGGCCAATTTAAGTGGAATGCCACTCGTGTTCAATTAATGCAACAACCACAACCCCTGATGGGTTCGAATAAAGGAATTTATAGTACTGTGGCACCACCCAATGAGTATCAACTTAGCCAGATGCGTCGAGGTTCGCCCAAACATTCTCCCATACGTGGTAGACATGAACGGGATCATCGAGATAGAGATCGTTTACACCGTTCCCGTGATAGGGATGAGGTTTGTAAAATTTATTATAGGAATATTTAACTTAGACTTGAAATTTGTTTGTAATTTGTTTATCCTGCAGGCTGAGCATGATCGCAAAAGAAGACGTGAAGATCACAATCGTAGCCGTGATCGCGCAACAGCAACTAATAACCGTGGTGGCGCTGCAGCTGTTGAAGGGCGAGGTAATCATTCTGCTCGCAATGAAAAGGAAAGAGATCGCGGCGAGTCTAGAAAAAAAGAACGTGAAGTGCCGGATCGTGAACGGATCGTGAACGTGAAAAAGAAAGGCCTCAAAGGTCGTCGTGCTAAAACTATAAAGCGCTATACGGTTCAAATACCGAAATCGTTATTAGCGATGTAAGTATTTCTAACGTGTAAGCGTTAATTTTTCAGAGTCATTCACATATTAGTGAGACACGTTTGAGGTCCTTATGACACTAATGGCCGAATTCTCAGTCATTAGTTAACCATTGGTAAACTAAAATACTAACTATTGTTGAAATACTAACTATACGGTTCAAATACCGAAATCGTTATTAGCTATGTAAGTATTTCTAACGTGTAAGCGTTAATTTTTCAGAGTCATCCACATCTTAGTGAGACACGTTTGAGGTCCTTATGACACTAATAGCCGAATTCTCAGTCATTAGTTAACCATTGGTAAACTAAAATACTAACTATTGTTTAACTATTACTTGTTATTCTTATGGCAAACTAAGCATTGCGAATAAAGAATCATTAGTTAAACCTTTGTCATTAGCTTACTAAAGACTGAATTCGGCCATAAGACGAAACAATTAGAAGCTTGACAGTAATAAAAAATTGTTAATGTGTGATATTTGTGAAGATTATCTACATAAAAAAGAATAGATTTGTTAATTCTTGCTGTCATCTATACTGGTGAGCTTTTATAAATATTTTTAATGATCATACGTTAATAGTTAAAAAGCTCGGAAAAAGATATAAGAACAATATTTGCAATTTTGTATTTAAGACATTTCAACAGGAAAATGATAGAAACAAAAGTTCAAACAAGTGTTCTATGTTTGCTTATGTTTTTCATTGCCTTTAGTTCAGAAAAGTGTTAATAATGAAAAGCTATTTAAATGTGCAGAAATTAAAACTAAATAAAAAATATCCTTGTTGTATATTTTTCAATAATTTAATCTTTTTTTTATTCAAAAAATGTATCAAATTGTTTTAATTTTTTTTTATTTTACTTAATTACAGTACAACTGCTAGTGTGCAAGATTTGCGTCAACGTTACACAAGTCTTTACATTCCATCAGATTATTTCCATGCCAATGTCAAATGGTCGGACACGTTTACAACCGACAATCCCTTCTCGTTGAGACGCCCATGCCAATTTCGTATAATGCATGAAAGCGTTGAACCACCAACTAAACCAAATCCCGATTTATTAGAACCGGCTGACGCAAACTATTTGTATTCGGCCAAAGTAATGCTCATGTCATTACCACCCATTGCTGAAATCTATAAAAAGTGCTTCGAAAATGATGATGACGCGCATCATCGTGCTGTACATCCGTCGCGTTTAATAAACTTTTTGGTGGGCGTAAAGGGTCGCGACGGACCAATGGCCATAGGTGGGCCTTGGTCACCATCATTGGATGGTGAAAATCCCGATAAAGATCCATCTGTTCTAATACGTACAGCCATACGTACTTGCAAAGCTCTTACTGGTATTGATTTGTCCAATTGTACCCAATGGTATGTATGATTAATGAAACTAGAATTCTTTTATACACAAATTCAATGAATATAGATATACATATACATACATATAAATCTAGTTGACAAATGCTGAATTTCGTGATGAAATGTTCTTTAAAGTTAAAGAATAATTCCTCTTGAAATGTGTTGAAATAGCATCTAGAGAGTTCAAACTTAAATAATTAAGTAATTTCGTTTATTATACTATGATTATTATTATTACTGTTTATTATTATTTTTTTTTTAACAATTATAAAATGAAACTCCACTTCTATTTTCAGCTAAATTATGCTAAGAGCACTTTAAAGCAAAAAGAAAAAATAATAATATATATATGTACAAATATCTTCTGTATATATGTAAAGAGCAAAATATAGGAACAAATTTATTTGATTCCCTAATTCTAAATTTGATTTCTCTACTTTATAAAGTATAAAAATTTGTAATTGTAATGTTGTTGTTTTTATAATTTTTTTTCTAACCAGCATTATGCATAGTTTTATGCCACATTCCTTATGATTTTTTTCTTTCTTTTCCATGTTTATTTACGCGAACAATTTGTTGTACTGAAACTCAAAAAATAAATATGTAATATTTAAAACAATACAAAACGAATACAAAACTCATCACCATTTCATAATTGTTGCTCGTGGTTGGTGCTCGTCGCTTATTTGGACTGATGGCTGGTTGATGTTGGTTGGCTCGCTCGATCGATCGATTGCTTGCTTATGCTGCTGTTCTGACTTCTTAACATGAACAATTTGTTCGGCTTGTGCAAATTGATTGGTTGATTAAATCATTCTACCATCGATTAATCCTTTGGCTGATGTTGATTATTTAAAAACCCTTAACTTATCAAATTATTTGATGTGGATGTGATTTGGAAAAATTAAATACTGGCCATGATGTGTTACAACGTTGTTTTCCTTCATCTGCATCTGTATAATTCTGCTCTACTCGATTAGGTATCGTTTTGTGGAACTCTACTATCATCGCACTGAGTACAAAAATATGGATAAAGATGGACCACCTCGCGTAGAAACTGTTGTTATTTATTTGCCCGATGTGCATTCATGCATTCCCAGTATTGAAGAGTGGCAAACATTGACCCAAGATTACAAAACTGCCGCTGATGAGGTTATAGCTCGCCGAACGGCTTTAGTCGCCGCCGCTGCGGCAAATGCAACCGAGGACGACGACAAAACTACTGACGTTGAAATGGCAGACGACACTACGTTGGCCGACGAAGGCGCAGAAGAAAGCCCAGCTGACAACGATGAATCTACTGAACAAAATAATGACGATGAAGGTGAAGAAGTTGTAGATGGAAAAGAAGAAGGCGAAGGCGAATACCCAGACGAAGAAGAGCCAGTGGAAAAAATGGATGACTCGACAGCATCGGCGGATGTTAGTGGCGCTGAAGCTGCTGATGAAAATGAAGCTATTGAGATAATAGATGATGGACATGATGGCGATGAAACTACTGCGGCCGTAGCTGCAGATGAAAATGTAACTGACCAAGTTGGTGATGATATTGTTAACGAACAGGCACAAAAAATTATTCAAAATAGTTTAAGTTTTTGTTATTTTTTAGTTTTCTAGACAATAAGTGATTATTTAGTTCAAAATCAATTAGTTTTATCTTTTCACAGTCCCTTTCAGTCACACTCAGCTGGCGAATGGACAAACCTTTAATGTCTCATCGTCTCTAATTTTTTAACGAATAAGAAGATGGAGACGGTCAATATGATCCTCCTCTCTGTTGACTTTCTTCACACATTCAATTTAGCTATACATAATTTTATTTTGTTAATTTACATTTTAAAATTATTAGCCTTTTTCTTTCTTCTAATACTGCCTGCAAACAAATATTTTTTGTTTTGTTAAGTTTCGCGATTTTAAATCATTTTATTTAGACTTACTCTTCTTTGCTTCTTTTAAGCAGAATTTCTATGCTGCGCGGTACGGATAGTTCAGTAGTTTACAAAAATTTCATCATAATTTTTCGAACTTTATCCAATGAGGCAGTATTTTATACCCTACCCACCATCCATCATTACCTACTCTGGATGATGAATGGTACATTGAAATGTTTGTTAAATTTAATGTACATGTTTAATTAAAATGGGGTGCGTAAATTAGTAAAGTGTTTTAATGTCATCTCATGTATATGTTACAGGATGAACCAGCTCCAGAACCGACACATTACTCGCTGTTGGATTTAAAGACCATGAAGGTTCAGGAAATACGTGATGAACTTTTGGCTCGCAATTTGCCCGATAAAGGTGGGTAAATATTCGTTTTGTTTATCACTTCAATAATAAAACACTTCAAAAATATATATTTTTCGAAAGGTGTACGCAATGTCGTTATGGCCCGCTTAGCAAAGGCTTTAAATACTGAAAAATCCGAAGAAACTAGAAAAAAAGGCAAAAACAAACATCAGCAGTCATTGCCTCAAAAACCGCTTGCTGCCAAAAACCTAAACGATTCCAATACTAAAGACAAGAAGGATGAAGAAAAAATGGACGTAGATTCTATGGCAACATCTAAGGCCACTGATAAAAAAGTCTCAGAGGCAAATAAAAAGAAACCCGTAAAGAAGCCATCAGATGTCAAAGCCAGCGATGAAAAATCCAAAGGAAAAGCAACCTCCGACAAAAAGAATGTTTCTAAAGGCAAAAATGAAAAAGAAGATCAAGTAGATTGGGCTGACATGATTGACTTTGAATTAAGTGACATTGTTATACTCGATGAATACGATTCGAGTAAAAATCCCGAGGTAATTTATTGACTTTTGTTTCAGAAATCTTAACAACCATGGAATTTTTTCCATACATATAAAATGTCAGATTTTTTGCACAAACACGAAATTGCTATCATACCTTATGTTCTTCCTGTTTAATAAATTAATGTATTTTAATAGGAAATGAGCGAAAGAGAAAAGGAACACCTTTTACTCCGCTACACTTTACCCTCCACACCGCATATTCTAGTGCATCCCAATAGACAGGCTAAAGGCGGCAAATTTGAATGTGCCATTATGTCTTTGTTTGTTTTATTAGATTATCATCCAGATGATGCTAAAGAACGTTTCTTCGAGGTAGGTTTTATTGTGTTAAAAAGTTCTAAATTCATACAATTGTTTTGCAACTTTAGGTCTCATTATTTGGCGAACTCTTTAATGACATGTTAATACGCGACTTTGCGTTTAACATTTATAAAGAGATTTATCTATATGAAGAAACTGCTGCTGCAAATAACACCTGTGAAATCACGGAAATGAAGACGGAAGACGATTTTAAAAAGGAAAAAACCGAAACAACGGAGGAAATTAAAAAGGAAACGAATACCAAGAAGGAAATCAAGGCCGAAACTAAAGAAAAGGATGATGAAAAAGAAAAACCTTCGAAAAAAGAAACCAAAACTAGCAGTGAAGACAAATCCACCAAGGATCAGCATAACGATGATTCACAATCCATAAAATCCGAATCAAGGAAACGTAAAATTAGCACATCCATCTCAACAGCTAATGGCAAGGAACGAGAATTATCTGTTAGTGACAAGAAAATGGTGGTGGTCAAACCACAACTACTGCTCTCCTTTGTTTACTTCGATACTACCCATTGTGGTTACATTTTTGAAAAGGATTTGGAAGAGTTGTTTACAGTCTTGGGTTTAAATTTGTCGCGTTCGCAAATCAAAAAAGTGCTGGGAAAATTGGCTACACGTCAGGCTATTTACTATCGGTAAGCACGAAAAAAAAACGATGTATACGATTCGCTGTTAGTTTTGCGGTTTTCATATTTCACAACACCGCAAGCATATTTTATATTTTATTATATTATGTATTTAATTTAGGAAACTAACGGACAAGGAAGAATCTTTGGAATCCACACCAGCCATTGAAGATGTCGATAATTTACCACATGAAGAACTTCAATGTATTGCTGCTGGCAATAATCAATTCGAGTTTGTATTTGGCAGAAATAATGTCCATAATCAAGTATCTGCTATTGAAGGTGATGAAAACAGAGATGGTAAGTTAAATTATCTCTTTTTTTATTTATATTTGTAGAAGGCTATAGTTAGTAAGTACAGAAAGCAGTGTACTTACTTAAACTTCTACTCCGAAAGCTTTGAATCTATTGTGAATCCCTTCAACAACAATAAGGAACTTTCTAAGGGGAAATCCTCCTTTCTATAAGTACTCTATTATCTACCATTAAGCCACTTTATTCCATTGATAAAGTAGGAAATATTCTCTGGCTCACAATCACAGATACTATCTTCAAATTCATTTTAAATTCCTTAGAAACCACACTAGGGATTGGTTGTAACACATACTAAAGTGGAGGTAACTGGACAGTTAAATATTTGGGGGTGACATGAGAAAACTGAGCATAAGTTGGGGACGGTGCGGTCTATGCGAGACCTGAAGTCATTGAGGCTGTTATGCCTTCCTGTCACCAGTTGTGTCAGAACAACTCTAATTTTATACATAGTTGCTATTATCTAGATGCAATAGCAGTATCTATTCATGCACAATTGATCCTGAATTGGATTACCTCCAAAACAATCCAGAACAGTCTTACCTCGTAGTGTTTCATCATCAACCCATTTAGGAATATCGAAGTATAATGTATCAGCTTGGATATGAATTATGGCCCTTCAGAGCTTAAACATAGAAGGGTATTTCAGTGGCAAGCTAGGGTGATAGCTTCTATATATGTATATACGAAAATGATGATCGAAAATGTAATTGGAAAAGATTACTGTTATATATTTTTATTTGTTTTCTAACAGGACTTATAAACTTCAATGGCACTGTTGTGCATGTGGGCAAATTGATAAATCAAATCAATCGCACTGAAAAAAATTATTCAGATTTGGAAAAATTTTACAATGATTTGCTTAAACAACACACTGATTTACAGAAAGACCATAACAAGTCAAGCGCTAAGATCAAGGATATGCAATCTGAGATTAAAAGTATTTCACGCAAATTAGCAGATGCCAATCAAGATTTCTATTCCTTAAATGTAAGTAATCAATTATTTTGTTGCTATATAAGTACATTCTTGTTAACTGTATTAAATTTAATTTAGCGCAAATACCGAGATCAAAATTCCACTTTATCCTATATTTACACGAGGGTAGCACCCTATTTCGTACGAGAAAAGGATAAGGACAAGGATGCTAAAACAGAAGGGTAATATTAAAAAATAAATTTAAAATATGCAATTAATATTGAACAATTACATATAATTTGTTTTCAATAGAACTCGAGACAAAGACAAGGATGATAAGGAGAAGGAGAAGGAAAAGTCTAAAGATAAAGAATCTGAGGTAAAGTCAAAGGATGACAAAGATAAGGAAACTCAGAAAGATGATAAAGAAAAAGAAAAGTCTAAAGATGAAAAAGAAAAGGAGAAAGTAAAAGATGACAAAGAAAAAGAGAAAATAAAGGATGACAAAGAAAATGAGAAAATTAAAGACGACAAAGAGAAGGAAACTAAAAAAGATGACAAAGAAAAAGAGAAGCCCAAGGAAAATAAGGAAAAAGAAAAGCCGAAAGACGACAAGGAGAAGGAGAAAACTAAAGATGAAAAAGAAAAGCTGACAACAAAAACTGATAAAGTCAACAAACCAATGCCACAGAAAAATAACAGTGAAAAATCGACAAAACCCAAGGAGCTTACAACACCAGCTGCAAAAAAAGTAACCGTCTCAAAGCCCACTGGCAAAGTAGTAAAGAAAATCGACACCGTTAGCGCCAAGAAGTAGAAGTTTAATTCTAATTTTAAAGCATAATGCATTCATTCAGCAAAACACACAATAAATTATAATACATTTGTTTATGTAAAGAAAAACATTTATCAGAACAATTTCACAACTAAATAAAGGTTGAAATCAAATTGAAAATACAATTACATATATAAATTCATTTAAGCATAGTTTTGATTGTGTGAAATTTCATTAAGGTTCTCCAAAGCTTTTTGAGATTCAAAAAACAGGGAATGGGAGAATAGCATATAAAGGCCCAGAAAAACATCCAAAGCGAAATTCTAGAAAAATTAAATGCGACGTTTTCTAAGCGAACTATTTTGCACAGTTTGGTGGAAAGTGGGCTTCATGGAAGAGCAACCCGTACGAAGTCTCTTCTAACTAAAGTTTAAAGAAAATGTCATAGAATTTGCCATATCTGATTGGAATGGATATTTTTTTAAGGAGTCTTTATTTGTACCTCGTAAATATTCTGTTGACCTATATATTACATTTAGGTTTTTCAAAAGAGGAAAATAAACATTTACGAACGTCGTACGGAACAAGTCTGTTTTGGTGACATTGCTAAAAAAAATTCATTAAACAAATAGGGGTTTTGGAGGTGATAAAAGTAATATAAAAATTGTTTGTCGGTTACGCACGCCTATATTCGAGTGGGTGAGTTTTTAAAGTTCAAAATATATGAGCCAATATCTCGGAAACTACTGGATGTCTGATAATTTATAGTACATCACACTAAATATATAAAAAAATACCTTTCCAACGATATCATTATTTGATACAAGTCTATATACAAAGGTGTTATTTTAGATTATTAATATAAATAAATAACCAATAACAATGTATCATAATAACAGATTTATAAGATCTGAAAATTTAAAAAAAATATATATATATATTTTTCTTCAAATTATAATTTTCAATAATTAGTATATCCACATATTTTGAAACCCAATTTCATACTTTTAATATAAATGTCGTACATAAGCTGTGTTTAAAATGTGAATACAGGATTTTCCCCTTTATGGTATACAGAACACTGGCTTCGCATAGAACATATTTCATGGGAGGTACGATTTTGTCCTCTATGATATACAGAGCATTAATATACTTACTCATATATGAGTACATAGATCTTTTTCCGGATTTGTTTAGTATCGGTATCAAAAAATATTTTTTATTGAGCTATAGATGGTCCATATAAGTAGGTCATGTTATATATCGTTGTAGAGGTCTTTAAAATACCTATCATATGATATACATATATAGCGTCTAAAAAAGAGAGTTTGCAAGATATAGCTAAACATATTACAAACTTTGTAGGCGTGGCCGACAAAATTTTTTTTATTTTATTCTAAATTGAAAACTCCGCAAGTGATAAAAAAAAATTTAAAAGTGATTTGATAAATGTCACTGAAATCTACTAAGCCAGGTATTTTAACGTGACTGATTCCTCAGTGAAGCAGGATCTGTTCTATTAAATGTGGAACCTACGTATGGTGCGTTTTCGTAGAACGTGCCAACAAAGGAAGTATGAGGACCATTATATACATATGTATGTAAACAACATTTAATTATAATATGCCACAATAAATGAAAAGAGAGTCCACTTCAATTCCTTAGTAGACTTGTTGTTTGTCATAATATTTATTGATTGATTTTAAGATGAATTGCTTATTAGTAATCAAATTAGTTAATATTACAGTAAATCTAACGTTACCCCACATCTTGATGACCTATAAAGCGTCGGCAGAATTACGTTCACATGTTTGTTCTCCTGTGAGATGTTAACGTTTACAATTTTCGTTTGCTTTGTAATTTTTAAAAATGGCGGTTGCAATTATTGGTTTAATAAATGTAGTAATAATCAGCTATGGGATGAAAATCGTTCGATTTGAAAAGTAAATCGCTTTTCCAAATCATTAACTATGTGACTGATTTCGATCGATTTCATTTTCCACTTTTGTTTCATTTCCTTATAGTACAAATCTGAACTGTGTTTTATGAATTACATTTGAAAATATTTATAATTTCGCTTTTCTGCCTTCATGGTGTATTCTACTTCTTATTAATTGTGCTCTGTATAATAAGCTTTTTTAAAAGTCGAACCGTTACTTTTCCACCATTTTTGTTAAGCAACATTCACTTAATTTTCTTATAATATAAAACGTAGAGTCGAAGGCCTCAGTTGCTAGCACTCTCTTTAACTTATATTATATAGTGTCATTAATTGTATTATATAATATTAATAAATAAAAAATAAAAAAAAATAAAATAAAACGTGTTTGCTTAAAAAAATTTATTATAAAAATAAACCATGGTTTAAAATATTATAGACTCAACCCAGTATGGATAAAAGGAGGAAAAAGGAACTTGATCCTAGTGACCAAAAGAAACAAAAAGAAGATGAATCAACTACATCTGTAAATGCCACAAATTTTTCAGGGGATTTTTTTTTTTTTTGATAATTAACAAACACAAACTGCGAAGCTTTTTGGCTTGTCTGCAGAAAACACCCAGAGTCTTTGGCGGGAATCGAACCCGCAACCCTCTGACTGGTAGTCCGGCACACTATCGCCTAGTCTATCGGGGCACCCCGATTCCTCATCGGGAACATTCCACAAAGTCTTCAGTGCATGGCCCGGCGGTGATGGATGCGGCTGAGAATACATTGCTGAGTACGTCATCAACCTCACCTATTTTTGAGAAACGCCCTCAGGATGCTGTTGTAAACTCAACTCAAGGAAAATCAGATAATCCCCAGAATATTTTTAACTGGTATCCTGGAAATCATCCGGGTCCTTTTTTTGTACTCATCCGTTCTAAGGATCAAATTTCCTTACGTATAAGAAAATGCAAACTTTTCCTTGTTGAAAAATTTAAGAAAATCGGTGCCGATGATAGAATTCTACTTAAGAATATAGGAGAGGCCGTTCTAGCAAATCAGTTTGTATTGAATGACAAACTTGAATCTGAGGAAGTCTGGAAGCCTTCATCCTAGACAGGTTTATGCAAAAATTTGGGATTATTCGTAATGTCCCCCTGTCTTTCACTGATAGGGAAATTACTAAGGAAATCGAGGACCTAAACTCTCTGGAAAAAATATCTAATTAAAAATAAATTCGAAAACACCCAGAGTCTTTGACGGGAATCGAACCCGCAACTCTCTGAATGATAGTCCGGCACACTATCGCCGCTCACAATCGAAAAAAAATAATTGTATAATAATAACCATTGTGACAATGTCGCCAAACCGTTACCAAAATAGTAGACAAAAGTGGTGACTTGGAGACACTTGTCCCCAGGTTTCCTTCAGGGTATTTATATATATAAATATATAGGTATATACATATACATATAATAATAATTTTTAAGATGTAAAATTTACCTTGGGCGTCACTGATGTATATACATACTTGGTTTTAAGATATTTTAATTTAATACGGTATTTTACAATAGGCTTTAATACACCATCTTGTGATATTTAAAACCAATAAAGTTATTTAAAATTTTGATGAAAATATAATTTGCCGTTCCCCACCCAGTTGTAAAATAATTTGTTAAACATCTCTGTCTTGACCACAGTATTAAAACTATAATATATTTTTTTAACATTTAGCGATCTGTTTCTTTAGCGGATGATTTTAAAATAAATATTACATAAAGCATTTTAATATTCAAATTATATTTGTTTAAGACCACTTTAAATAATGTCTAGCACTTAAAATGTTACCTTACAAATTTAGAAAACTAAAATACTATTGTTGACATACTTAGGTATCTAAAATTGGCATTTTCAGTATCAAATTATGCCTAATATATATTTTAAAACTTGCTTAATAAAATTCAAAACTCAGAATATCGTTAAACCAATCTTTGTGTTTGTATAAAATGTAGTAAAAATCAGTTGTATTCAAGAGTATTACATTTTTAAACGATACCTAAATATGCAACTGAAAAACTTTTTCATGTGTTTATCGCCGTGAACAAAACAAACTGAACGAAACTTTATCATACCGTAACAGCTGTTTTATCAAAACAAACTTTTTTTTTGTGTGGTGAAAAATTGTTTGTTGTTGTTCATGCATCATCTTGTAGATTTATTATTGTAAATGCGGTTTTATAAATCACATAGAACAAACCTTGTGCTTTTTTAAAAACAATAATGTTGTGCAAATAAATTAATAAATATGTAATGAAAACCATAACTATTGTTTTAAAATTAAAATAAAATTTAAAAATGAATTTTGTGCATTAGAAGAATTGTGTGCATTATAATGTATAAGCAATGAGTAAATAAAAAATTCCAGTGCAATAATCCTCCTATAATACTTCAACTTCATCTTGTGCATCATATCTGAATGAAGGAATTATTTGCTTTTAACCGCAGCAATCGGATGAAGTCCAATTTTACCCAGTAAAATTTGGAATGTAAAAGATATTACCTACTAAAATTAGGACTTAAAAGTAAAATGTGGGAACAATTTTAAGTTTAGTAATTTCTCTATAAATCCTGAACAGGATCTTATGCAGCGTGTTGGAATGCGAAAACTATTGCATGGCTTGTAAATGTAGCAATCGGGTGACGTACCTAACAAACTGAAATGTTTCCAGTAGAAAAATTACTAAAGTGCACTTTTTTAACATTTAACCTACAGCATTAAAGTTTGTTAGATCATACCCCCTATGTTCCATTTTTCCAGTTTTCCGATATGATGCACAAGCTCCCGTTTGGAATTTATAGGGTAATTTCTAATGTGCTCTTTTTTTACATGTTACCTAAAGTATGAAAGTTTTTTAGGGTATACCCCCTATGTTCCATTTTTTTGTGGAAAAATCTATACGGAGTTTGATTTCTACACTTAATAGCTACTAATTCCTGTTTTCCGATATGATGCACAAGCTTCCGTTTAGAATTTATAGGGTAATTTCTAATGTGCTCTTTTTTTACATGTTACCTATAGTATGAAAGTTTGTTAGGGCATACTCCCTATGTTCCATTTTTTTGTGGAAAAATCTATACGGATTTTGATTTCTACACTTAATAGCTACTAATTCCTGTTTTCCGATATGATGCACAAGCTCCCGTTTAGAATTTATAGGGTAATTTCTAATGTGCTCTTTTTTTACATGTTACCTAAAGTATGAAAGTTTTTTAGGGCATACCCCCTATTTAATACATAATCCACAAAATTCTAATAATCCACAAAATTCACTAATTAAGTTTATTTTGATTAAATGTGTTTTATTATTTATTTCTAAAAAAATTATGGTTTTCATCATTCACTTATTTGTTTAGCATATTATTGTTTATAAAACACATAAGTTTGTTCAATGTATTTTAGGTTATGTTTGTGGTTTGTTAGTTGGCAAATTAGAAACGAATGGAATGGACTCTTTATCAAACCGCATTTACACTAACAAATCTACACGATGCTACATAAACAACAACAAACAATTTTCACCACTCAAGAAAAAAATGTTTGTTTTGATAAATCAGCTGTTACGGTTTGATAAATATTTCGTTCAGTTTGATTTGTTCACGCGCGTCATGTGTTTGTCAATACTATAGGTGGTCAGTGCTGCCAGCTTCCGGTATTTATCTCCAATTTTAGATTGGGAATTTAAGAGATTTGTTGAAAATTCAAAAAAAAATTGTTTATTGCTTTTAATTTATTTTATATTTAAAATTCTACTTTGAAAAGCAGTTTTAACCCTATGGTAACTTTAAAAAAAAAAAATAAAAAGAAGTCATTCGAATTCTACTCCCAATCAAACTAATTATCGGTTGATCACTTCTGCAAAAAAACTGCAATTTCAGTTTATATCTGATTAATGTTATAATATTTTTATATTGACACAAATTTAACAAATACAAAAACCATATAACGATATAATTGATAAAATAGCATGCTTAAAAAGGCAGTGTAAATACGGTTCAATACTACTGCCTTTTTCCATTGATGTATTATTTTGTCGATTTTAAATCTGGCAACCCTAACTGGGGATGAGAACTGAAAATACTGACAACGCTGTATTAAAAGTGGTCGGCATTTTTCTTTTTTGCTGCAATTAAAGTGTAAAAAATTAAATAAATCTAAAGAAAGTATTTTGCAAAATATTGTAATAGTTTATTAAAGATGTCGTACGGTAATCAGTCCAATGCTCCATGGCAGCGTAATGTGATGCAAGGTCATCCACAATCTGGCGGATTTCACCAAGGTACGCAAATGTTTATGCAAAATGCACAGCAAAATAACATGGCGGCGTTCAGTCATGGGGGCATGCAAGGTGCTGGCAGTGGTAATATATATCCTGCTAGCGCAGGAAATTCGGTTTCCTATCCACAGCCTAGAAGTGGTTTAAACCCAGTTGCTTTTCAACAAGGTGGTAACGCTCAAACGCACAATTCCATTGGAACTGTAACAAAAATGAGTAATGATTGTGGTCTTGTTAACGATGAGGTATTTTTTTACCGCAATGTTTGCAAGGGCCCAGACCCCAAACTAGGAGATCGTGTCATTTTTGAGGCCACCTATTCGAATAATGGCCAATTTAAGTGGAATGCCACTCGTGTTCAATTAATGCAACAACCACAACCCCTGATGGGTTCGAATAAAGGAATTTATAGTACTGTGGCACCACCCAATGAGTATCAACTTAGCCAGATGCGTCGAGGTTCGCCCAAACATTCTCCCATACGTGGTAGACATGAACGGGATCATCGAGATAGAGATCGTTTACACCGTTCCCGTGATAGGGATGAGGTTTGTAAAATTTATTATAGGAATATTTAACTTAGACTTGAAATTTGTTTGTAATTTGTTTATCCTGCAGGCTGAGCATGATCGCAAAAGAAGACGTGAAGATCACAATCGTAGCCGTGATCGCGCAACAGCAACTAATAACCGTGGTGGCGCTGCAGCTGTTGAAGGGCGAGGTAATCATTCTGCTCGCAATGAAAAGGAACGAGATCGCGGCGAGTCTAGAAAAAAAGAACGTGAAGTGCCGGATCGTGAACGTGAAAAAGAAAAGGAGCGTGCTCGCGATACAGAATTGCAACGTGCCGGCCCCAAAGGTCGTCGTGCTAAAACTATAAAGCGCTATACGGTTCAAATACCGAAATCGTTATTAGCTATGTAAGTATTTCTAACGTGTAAGCGTTAATTTTTCAGAGTCATTCACATATTAGTGAGACACGTTTGAGGTCCTTATGACACTAATGGCCGAATTCTCAGTCATTAGTTAACCATTGGTAAACTAAAATACTAACTATTGTTTAAATACTAACTATACGGTTCAAATACCGAAATCGTTATTAGCTATGTAAGTATTTCTAACGTGTAAGCGTTAATTTTTCAGAGTCATCCACATCTTAGTGAGACACGTTTGAGGTCCTTATGACACTAATAGCCGAATTCTCAGTCATTAGTTAACCATTGGTAAACTAAAATACTAACTATTGTTTAACTATTACTTGTTATTCTTATGGCAAACTAAGCATTGCGAATAAAGAATCATTAGTTAAACCTTTGTCATTAGCTTACTAAAGACTGAATTCGGCCATAAGACGAAACAATTAGAAGCTTGACAGTAATAAAAAGTTGTTATTGTGTGATATTTGTGAAGATTATCTACATAAAAAAGAATAGATTTGTTAATTCTTGCTGTCATCTATACTGGTGAGCTTTTATAAATATTTTTAATGATCATACGTTAATAGTTAAAAAGCTCGGAAAAAGATATAAGAACAATATTTGCAATTTTGTATTTAAGACATTTCAACAGGAAAATGATAGAAACAAAAGTTCAAACAAGTGTTCTATGTTTGCTTATGTTTTTCATTGCCTTTAGTTCAGAAAAGTGTTAATAATGAAAAGCTATTTAAATGTGCAGAAATTAAAACTAAATAAAAAATATCCTTGTTGTATATTTTTCAATAATTTAATCTTTTTTTTATTCAAAAAATGTATCAAATTGTTTTAATTTTTTTTTATTTTACTTAATTACAGTACAACTGCTAGTGTGCAAGATTTGCGTCAACGTTACACAAGTCTTTACATTCCATCAGATTATTTCCATGCCAATGTCAAATGGTCGGACACGTTTACAACCGACAATCCCTTCTCGTTGAGACGCCCATGCCAATTTCGTATAATGCATGAAAGCGTTGAACCACCAACTAAACCAAATCCCGATTTATTAGAACCGGCTGACGCAAACTATTTGTATTCGGCCAAAGTAATGCTCATGTCATTACCACCCATTGCTGAAATCTATAAAAAGTGCTTCGAAAATGATGATGACGCGCATCATCGTGCTGTACATCCGTCGCGTTTAATAAACTTTTTGGTGGGCGTAAAGGGTCGCGACGGACCAATGGCCATAGGTGGGCCTTGGTCACCATCATTGGATGGTGAAAATCCCGATAAAGATCCATCTGTTCTAATACGTACAGCCATACGTACTTGCAAAGCTCTTACTGGTATTGATTTGTCCAATTGTACCCAATGGTATGTATGATTAATGAAACTAGAATTCTTTTATACACAAATTCAATGAATATAGATATACATATACATACATATAAATCTAGTTGACAAATGCTGAATTTCGTGATGAAATGTTCTTTAAAGTTAAAGAATAATTCCTCTTGAAATGTGTTGAAATAGCATCTAGAGAGTTCAAACTTAAATAATTAAGTAATTTCGTTTATTATACTATGATTATTATTATTACTGTTTATTATTATTTTTTTTTTAACAATTATAAAATGAAACTCCACTTCTATTTTCAGCTAAATTATGCTAAGAGCACTTTAAAGCAAAAAGAAAAAATAATAATATATATATGTACAAATATCTTCTGTATATATGTAAAGAGCAAAATATAGGAACAAATTTATTTGATTCCCTAATTCTAAATTTGATTTCTCTACTTTATAAAGTATAAAAATTTGTAATTGTAATGTTGTTGTTTTTATAATTTTTTTTCTAACCAGCATTATGCATAGTTTTATGCCACATTCCTTATGATTTTTTTCTTTCTTTTCCATGTTTATTTACGCGAACAATTTGTTGTACTGAAACTCAAAAAATAAATATGTAATATTTAAAACAATACAAAACGAATACAAAACTCATCACCATTTCATAATTGTTGCTCGTGGTTGGTGCTCGTCGCTTATTTGGACTGATGGCTGGTTGATGTTGGTTGGCTCGCTCGATCGATCGATTGCTTGCTTATGCTGCTGTTCTGACTTCTTAACATGAACAATTTGTTCGGCTTGTGCAAATTGATTGGTTGATTAAATCATTCTACCATCGATTAATCCTTTGGCTGATGTTGATTATTTAAAAACCCTTAACTTATCAAATTATTTGATGTGGATGTGATTTGGAAAAATTAAATACTGGCCATGATGTGTTACAACGTTGTTTTCCTTCATCTGCATCTGTATAATTCTGCTCTACTCGATTAGGTATCGTTTTGTGGAACTCTACTATCATCGCACTGAGTACAAAAATATGGATAAAGATGGACCACCTCGCGTAGAAACTGTTGTTATTTATTTGCCCGATGTGCATTCATGCATTCCCAGTATTGAAGAGTGGCAAACATTGACCCAAGATTACAAAACTGCCGCTGATGAGGTTATAGCTCGCCGAACGGCTTTAGTCGCCGCCGCTGCGGCAAATGCAACCGAGGACGACGACAAAACTACTGACGTTGAAATGGCAGACGACACTACGTTGGCCGACGAAGGCGCAGAAGAAAGCCCAGCTGACAACGATGAATCTACTGAACAAAATAATGACGATGAAGGTGAAGAAGTTGTAGATGGAAAAGAAGAAGGCGAAGGCGAATACCCAGACGAAGAAGAGCCAGTGGAAAAAATGGATGACTCGACAGCATCGGCGGATGTTAGTGGCGCTGAAGCTGCTGATGAAAATGAAGCTATTGAGATAATAGATGATGGACATGATGGCGATGAAACTACTGCGGCCGTAGCTGCAGATGAAAATGTAACTGACCAAGTTGGTGATGATATTGTTAACGAACAGGCACAAAAAATTATTCAAAATAGTTTAAGTTTTTGTTATTTTTTAGTTTTCTAGACAATAAGTGATTATTTAGTTCAAAATCAATTAGTTTTATCTTTTCACAGTCCCTTTCAGTCACACTCAGCTGGCGAATGGACAAACCTTTAATGTCTCATCGTCTCTAATTTTTTAACGAATAAGAAGATGGAGACGGTCAATATGATCCTCCTCTCTGTTGACTTTCTTCACACATTCAATTTAGCTATACATAATTTTATTTTGTTAATTTACATTTTAAAATTATTAGCCTTTTTCTTTCTTCTAATACTGCCTGCAAACAAATATTTTTTGTTTTGTTAAGTTTCGCGATTTTAAATCATTTTATTTAGACTTACTCTTCTTTGCTTCTTTTAAGCAGAATTTCTATGCTGCGCGGTACGGATAGTTCAGTAGTTTACAAAAATTTCATCATAATTTTTCGAACTTTATCCAATGAGGCAGTATTTTATACCCTACCCACCATCCATCATTACCTACTCTGGATGATGAATGGTACATTGAAATGTTTGTTAAATTTAATGTACATGTTTAATTAAAATGGGGTGCGTAAATTAGTAAAGTGTTTTAATGTCATCTCATGTATATGTTACAGGATGAACCAGCTCCAGAACCGACACATTACTCGCTGTTGGATTTAAAGACCATGAAGGTTCAGGAAATACGTGATGAACTTTTGGCTCGCAATTTGCCCGATAAAGGTGGGTAAATATTCGTTTTGTTTATCACTTCAATAATAAAACACTTCAAAAATATATATTTTTCGAAAGGTGTACGCAATGTCGTTATGGCCCGCTTAGCAAAGGCTTTAAATACTGAAAAATCCGAAGAAACTAGAAAAAAAGGCAAAAACAAACATCAGCAGTCATTGCCTCAAAAACCGCTTGCTGCCAAAAACCTAAACGATTCCAATACTAAAGACAAGAAGGATGAAGAAAAAATGGACGTAGATTCTATGGCAACATCTAAGGCCACTGATAAAAAAGTCTCAGAGGCAAATAAAAAGAAACCCGTAAAGAAGCCATCAGATGTCAAAGCCAGCGATGAAAAATCCAAAGGAAAAGCAACCTCCGACAAAAAGAATGTTTCTAAAGGCAAAAATGAAAAAGAAGATCAAGTAGATTGGGCTGACATGATTGACTTTGAATTAAGTGACATTGTTATACTCGATGAATACGATTCGAGTAAAAATCCCGAGGTAATTTATTGACTTTTGTTTCAGAAATCTTAACAACCATGGAATTTTTTCCATACATATAAAATGTCAGATTTTTTGCACAAACACGAAATTGCTATCATACCTTATGTTCTTCCTGTTTAATAAATTAATGTATTTTAATAGGAAATGAGCGAAAGAGAAAAGGAACACCTTTTACTCCGCTACACTTTACCCTCCACACCGCATATTCTAGTGCATCCCAATAGACAGGCTAAAGGCGGCAAATTTGAATGTGCCATTATGTCTTTGTCTGTTTTATTAGATTATCATCCAGATGATGCTAAAGAACGTTTCTTCGAGGTAGGTTTTATTGTGTTAAAAAGTTCTAAATTCATACAATTGTTTTGCAACTTTAGGTCTCATTATTTGGCGAACTCTTTAATGACATGTTAATACGCGACTTTGCGTTTAACATTTATAAAGAGATTTATCTATATGAAGAAACTGCTGCTGCAAATAACACCTGTGAAATCACGGAAATGAAGACGGAAGACGATTTTAAAAAGGAAAAAACCGAAACAACGGAGGAAATTAAAAAGGAAACGAATACCAAGAAGGAAATCAAGGCCGAAACTAAAGAAAAGGATGATGAAAAAGAAAAACCTTCGAAAAAAGAAACCAAAACTAGCAGTGAAGACAAATCCACCAAGGATCAGCATAACGATGATTCACAATCCATAAAATCCGAATCAAGGAAACGTAAAATTAGCACATCCATCTCAACAGCTAATGGCAAGGAACGAGAATTATCTGTTAGTGACAAGAAAATGGTGGTGGTCAAACCACAACTACTGCTCTCCTTTGTTTACTTCGATACTACCCATTGTGGTTACATTTTTGAAAAGGATTTGGAAGAGTTGTTTACAGTCTTGGGTTTAAATTTGTCGCGTTCGCAAATCAAAAAAGTGCTGGGAAAATTGGCTACACGTCAGGCTATTTACTATCGGTAAGCACGAAAAAAAAACGATGTATACGATTCGCTGTTAGTTTTGCGGTTTTCATATTTCACAACACCGCAAGCATATTTTATATTTTATTATATTATGTATTTAATTTAGGAAACTAACGGACAAGGAAGAATCTTTGGAATCCACACCAGCCATTGAAGATGTCGATAATTTACCACATGAAGAACTTCAATGTATTGCTGCTGGCAATAATCAATTCGAGTTTGTATTTGGCAGAAATAATGTCCATAATCAAGTATCTGCTATTGAAGGTGATGAAAACAGAGATGGTAAGTTAAATTATCTCTTTTTTTATTTATATTTGTAGAAGGCTATAGTTAGTAAGTACAGAAAGCAGTGTACTTACTTAAACTTCTACTCCGAAAGCTTTGAATCTATTGTGAATCCCTTCAACAACAATAAGGAACTTTCTAAGGGGAAATCCTCCTTTCTATAAGTACTCTATTATCTACCATTAAGCCACTTTATTCCATTGATAAAGTAGGAAATATTCTCTGGCTCACAATCACAGATACTATCTTCAAATTCATTTTAAATTCCTTAGAAACCACACTAGGGATTGGTTGTAACACATACTAAAGTGGAGGTAACTGGACAGTTAAATATTTGGGGGTGACATGAGAAAACTGAGCATAAGTTGGGGACGGTGCGGTCTATGCGAGACCTGAAGTCATTGAGGCTGTTATGCCTTCCTGTCACCAGTTGTGTCAGAACAACTCTAATTTTATACATAGTTGCTATTATCTAGATGCAATAGCAGTATCTATTCATGCACAATTGATCCTGAATTGGATTACCTCCAAAACAATCCAGAACAGTCTTACCTCGTAGTGTTTCATCATCAACCCATTTAGGAATATCGAAGTATAATGTATCAGCTTGGATATGAATTATGGCCCTTCAGAGCTTAAACATAGAAGGGTATTTCAGTGGCAAGCTAGGGTGATAGCTTCTATATATGTATATACGAAAATGATGATCGAAAATGTAATTGGAAAAGATTACTGTTATATATTTTTATTTGTTTTCTAACAGGACTTATAAACTTCAATGGCACTGTTGTGCATGTGGGCAAATTGATAAATCAAATCAATCGCACTGAAAAAAATTATTCAGATTTGGAAAAACTTTACAATGATTTGCTTAAACAACACACTGATTTACAGAAAGACCATAACAAGTCAAGCGCTAAGATCAAGGATATGCAATCTGAGATTAAAAGTATTTCACGCAAATTAGCAGATGCCAATCAAGATTTCTATTCCTTAAATGTAAGTAATCAATTATTTTGTTGCTATATAAGTACATTCTTGTTAACTGTATTAAATTTAATTTAGCGCAAATACCGAGATCAAAATTCCACTTTATCCTATATTTACACGAGGGTAGCACCCTATTTCGTACGAGAAAAGGATAAGGACAAGGATGCTAAAACAGAAGGGTAATATTAAAAAATAAATTTAAAATATGCAATTAATATTGAACAATTACATATAATTTGTTTTCAATAGAACTCGAGACAAAGACAAGGATGATAAGGAGAAGGAGAAGGAAAAGTCTAAAGATAAAGAATCTGAGGTAAAGTCAAAGGATGACAAAGATAAGGAAACTCAGAAAGATGATAAAGAAAAAGAAAAGTCTAAAGATGAAAAAGAAAAGGAGAAAGTAAAAGATGACAAAGAAAAAGAGAAAATAAAGGATGACAAAGAAAATGAGAAAATTAAAGACGACAAAGAGAAGGAAACTAAAAAAGATGACAAAGAAAAAGAGAAGCCCAAGGAAAATAAGGAAAAAGAAAAGCCGAAAGACGACAAGGAGAAGGAGAAAACTAAAGATGAAAAAGAAAAGCTGACAACAAAAACTGATAAAGTCAACAAACCAATGCCACAGAAAAATAACAGTGAAAAATCGACAAAACCCAAGGAGCTTACAACACCAGCTGCAAAAAAAGTAACCGTCTCAAAGCCCACTGGCAAAGTAGTAAAGAAAATCGACACCGTTAGCGCCAAGAAGTAGAAGTTTAATTCTAATTTTAAAGCATAATGCATTCATTCAGCAAAACACACAATAAATTATAATACATTTGTTTATGTAAAGAAAAACATTTATCAGAACAATTTCACAACTAAATAAAGGTTGAAATCAAATTGAAAATACAATTACATATATAAATTCATTTAAGCATAGTTTTGATTGTGTGAAATTTCATTAAGGTTCTCCAAAGCTTTTTGAGATTCAAAAAACAGGGAATGGGAGAATAGCATATAAAGGCCCAGAAAAACATCCAAAGCGAAATTCTAGAAAAATTAAATGCGACGTTTTCTAAGCGAACTATTTTGCACAGTTTGGTGGAAAGTGGGCTTCATGGAAGAGCAACCCGTACGAAGTCTCTTCTAACTAAAGTTTAAAGAAAATGTCATAGAATTTGCCATATCTGATTGGAATGGATATTTTTTTAAGGAGTCTTTATTTGTACCTCGTAAATATTCTGTTGACCTATATATTACATTTAGGTTTTTCAAAAGAGGAAAATAAACATTTACGAACGTCGTACGGAACAAGTCTGTTTTGGTGACATTGCTAAAAAAAATTCATTAAACAAATAGGGGTTTTGGAGGTGATAAAAGTAATATAAAAATTGTTTGTCGGTTACGCACGCCTATATTCGAGTGGGTGAGTTTTTAAAGTTCAAAATATATGAGCCAATATCTCGGAAACTACTGGATGTCTGATAATTTATAGTACATCACACTAAATATATAAAAAAATACCTTTCCAACGATATCATTATTTGATACAAGTCTATATACAAAGGTGTTATTTTAGATTATTAATATAAATAAATAACCAATAACAATGTATCATAATAACAGATTTATAAGATCTGAAAATTTAAAAAAAATATATATATATATTTTTCTTCAAATTATAATTTTCAATAATTAGTATATCCACATATTTTGAAACCCAATTTCATACTTTTAATATAAATGTCGTACATAAGCTGTGTTTAAAATGTGAATACAGGATTTTCCCCTTTATGGTATACAGAACACTGGCTTCGCATAGAACATATTTCATGGGAGGTACGATTTTGTCCTCTATGATATACAGAGCATTAATATACTTACTCATATATGAGTACATAGATCTTTTTCCGGATTTGTTTAGTATCGGTATCAAAAAATATTTTTTATTGAGCTATAGATGGTCCATATAAGTAGGTCATGTTATATATCGTTGTAGAGGTCTTTAAAATACCTATCATATGATATACATATATAGCGTCTAAAAAAGAGAGTTTGCAAGATATAGCTAAACATATTACAAACTTTGTAGGCGTGGCCGACAAAATTTTTTTTATTTTATTCTAAATTGAAAACTCCGCAAGTGATAAAAAAAAATTTAAAAGTGATTTGATAAATGTCACTGAAATCTACTAAGCCAGGTATTTTAACGTGACTGATTCCTCAGTGAAGCAGGATCTGTTCTATTAAATGTGGAACCTACGTATGGTGCGTTTTCGTAGAACGTGCCAACAAAGGAAGTATGAGGACCATTATATACATATGTATGTAAACAACATTTAATTATAATATGCCACAATAAATGAAAAGAGAGTCCACTTCAATTCCTTAGTAGACTTGTTGTTTGTCATAATATTTATTGATTGATTTTAAGATGAATTGCTTATTAGTAATCAAATTAGTTAATATTACAGTAAATCTAACGTTACCCCACATCTTGATGACCTATAAAGCGTCGGCAGAATTACGTTCACATGTTTGTTCTCCTGTGAGATGTTAACGTTTACAATTTTCGTTTGCTTTGTAATTTTTAAAAATGGCGGTTGCAATTATTGGTTTAATAAATGTAGTAATAATCAGCTATGGGATGAAAATCGTTCGATTTGAAAAGTAAATCGCTTTTCCAAATCATTAACTATGTGACTGATTTCGATCGATTTCATTTTCCACTTTTGTTTCATTTCCTTATAGTACAAATCTGAACTGTGTTTTATGAATTACATTTGAAAATATTTATAATTTCGCTTTTCTGCCTTCATGGTGTATTCTACTTCTTATTAATTGTGCTCTGTATAATAAGCTTTTTTAAAAGTCGAACCGTTACTTTTCCACCATTTTTGTTAAGCAACATTCACTTAATTTTCTTATAATATAAAACGTAGAGTCGAAGGCCTCAGTTGCTAGCACTCTCTTTAACTTATATTATATAGTGTCATTAATTGTATTATATAATATTAATAAATAAAAAATAAAAAAAAATAAAATAAAACGTGTTTGCTTAAAAAAATTTATTATAAAAATAAACCATGGTTTAAAATATTATAGACTCAACCCAGTATGGATAAAAGGAGGAAAAAGGAACTTGATCCTAGTGACCAAAAGAAACAAAAAGAAGATGAATCAACTACATCTGTAAATGCCACAAATTTTTCAGGGGATTTTTTTTTTTTTTGATAATTAACAAACACAAACTGCGAAGCTTTTTGGCTTGTCTGCAGAAAACACCCAGAGTCTTTGGCGGGAATCGAACCCGCAACCCTCTGACTGGTAGTCCGGCACACTATCGCCTAGTCTATCGGGGCACCCCGATTCCTCATCGGGAACATTCCACAAAGTCTTCAGTGCATGGCCCGGCGGTGATGGATGCGGCTGAGAATACATTGCTGAGTACGTCATCAACCTCACCTATTTTTGAGAAACGCCCTCAGGATGCTGTTGTAAACTCAACTCAAGGAAAATCAGATAATCCCCAGAATATTTTTAACTGGTATCCTGGAAATCATCCGGGTCCTTTTTTTGTACTCATCCGTTCTAAGGATCAAATTTCCTTACGTATAAGAAACTGCAAACTTTTCCTTGTTGAAAAATTTAAGAAAATCGGTGCCGATGATAGAATTCTACTTAAGAATATAGGAGAGGCCGTTCTAGCAAATCAGTTTGTATTGAATGACAAACTTGAATCTGAGGAAGTCTGGAAGCCTTCATCCTAGACAGGTTTATGCAAAAATTTGGGATTATTCGTAATGTCCCCCTGTCTTTCACTGATAGGGAAATTACTAAGGAAATCGAGGACCTAAACTCTCTGGAGGTAGTGTCGGTATACAGATTTCAGCGTAGAAATGAATCTGGGAATTTTGTCCCATCTTTGTTCATTAAAGTTGGTTTTAACGCTACTGCTCTACCTAGGACTGTTAGGATGTTTGGTCGGTGTCGACATGTTGTATGTGCCTCCTCTTAAACAGTGTAGAAACTGTGGGCGTCTTGGTCTTATTGCTGCTCGTTGCAGGGGCAGGAAGAGATGTCTTGAATGTGGCACGGACATAATTTGTCCGGTGAAATGTGAGTGCTTTAAATGCCAGTTTTGCATAACAAACTCAACCTGTCAGGAAAAATGCGGTACCAAGAAATGCCTTGGCTGTAATTCTACTATGCACGGCTCATCGGATCATGAGAAATGCCCGAAATGGAAGAATGAAAAGGACATACAGGAGGTCATGGCCCTGTCGAATTTCTCGTGGAAGGAGGTCTTGACCAAGTACTCTATGAGTGACAACTACTACTCAATACTGGCTGATCGGGAAGATGACATAAATTTTCCTCACCTGGGTGAAAAAACCAAACCGGCAATGCACGATCATAATCATTAGATAAACCGGAGGATTGCTAAAATAAAATACAGTAAGGTAGGTTGTAGATTTCTGCGGCGCTTCTTAATCAAAACAATACAATGGAAAATATAAATATTCACCAACTTATCAATAAATTACACCTTCCTAACAATCAATTATACATACATATGTATGTATGTATCTTACTTCAACATGCTAATTTGCGAATACAACATACAAAGTCTCAAAGCTAATAAATCATATTTTGAATTCTTTCTAAACAATTATGCGATTGACATCTGTATGGTAAGTGAAATGTTTTCCTTTGATGAAACACAATTTTATACCAATTTATACTAAATTACAACTCTGTTATAAAAATAAGATCTGATAATTATGGTGTAGTAGCCATTTTCCTTAAGAAACACATAAATATAAAAATTTTCATCATGACTTGATTTATTAACTAGTATGTATGTATGTGAAACCACGAATCTCACACAAAATTTCACTTTAGCTTCAGTATATGTTCCCCATTCGATAAGAAACGAAACCCTTAAAGTGGAAATGGATAAACTCTTATTTTTTTTTTTTTTTTGAAGGTCGACAAAATGTGTTCATTTGTGAAGATTTAAATGCTCGCTTACCTGTTTTTAGAGACTCTCTGACATCGACTCGGGTACCAGCCAACTTTTTGATAATTCTGAGTTCAGATGCTTAAATAATGAAACTAAAACCTTCAGAAAATCGATAACCGACAGTAATTTTAGAAATTCCATCTTGTCTATTCACTGGAATGTTCATCAGTCAATTATTGGTGGCAGTAATGACTAAAATTGAATCAGTGCAAAGGAAAAACATAAAAAACTTCTCTCCACCTTAGCAAACGCTTTTGTTCAACCTGATTTTGAAAACAGTGACGACATCTTTAAAAATGCTCTCGAAACATCAACCTACAATCTGCTTGATACAAATCACACTCCAAAGGCCTGGTGGAATTCCACACTGACCAGACTTCATCGGATTAAAATTGAGGCTTAGAAACGGTTTAACTCATATAAGTCTATGGAAAATTCTATACTTCTTATTGAGGTGATGCGAAATTTTAGGGACTCTGTTAAAAAGGCCAAAAATGACTCATTCAACAGGAAGATAGACGACTTGAACTCAGATCCAGACTCAAGACGTCTTTTTCGTTTTGTGAACAACTGTAAGAACATGGGATTGGAAAACCTACACCGCAAGTGGGACTCGGAAAACAACAGAAACTATCTCTCTCATCTCAGGGATCAGGTAAAGAACAATGACATTTTGTCCCTCCTACGATTCGACATTTCTCCGAATGAAAGGTTTATTAAATACTGCAATGCTATTTTAACTTTAGTGAAAACGAAATCTCTGTTTAATTTTTTTGACGCTCAGTGTATGTCAACCATTCAATGTAAGTAAATTTCACATAAAAGCGCCGCTATTTTAAAAATTCACAGAGAAAACTATGAAAATAAACAGCGTCACAGAAGAATACACAGTTATGCGCAATGACTCATCAAGACTCCGTAGGTAAAAACAACCTAAATTTTGTAGTACATACTTTTGCTATTTTGTAGCTGTCAGTTGCAGCAAACATTTTGTCGCTGCGATTCTTGCTTTGTTGGCGAGAACGATGACACGTATTAAAAAAGGTTTCCACAAAAAATCTCACAATGTAAACGCAAAAGCATTTTTTAAAACGAAACGATATAAATTGTAGCGACAAAAATCTCATAATGTAAACGGGGACTTACGTTAAGTAAACGGTACGGTTACATTCTATTAAATGTTGGCTAATCTGATATTTACGTATTATATATGGCAATCATAGCTGCCAGATTTGACGTCATTTTAGCGATTTTGTTTCAAAAATACATACGATTTTCTGAATTATTAAAAAAAAACATTAGTTTTTTATTATTCTTTTTGTTAGCAAGTTTTCTTTTTTTGAGGCAACAACATTTTTTTCTCAATTAATATCATAAGGAGTAAAAAGAACGTGACATATTTGAAAAACAAAACTTATAATGACGCATATGAAGGTATTGACAATTGAATTAATTTTTATATTAAGTTCGATTTTAAAATAATATTTTGAATAAGGATCGTAGTAAATCATCACTATTGTAGAAATTCCTGTTTTTATTGGTAAACATGATTAGATTCTGAATTCCGTAAAGTATTTTTTTTAGGTTTGAAGTTATTGTTTTAACATTTTAAATTTACGAAATTCAAAGTGGAAATTCCATAGAATTCCTATGTTAACAAAAAAATAATGACTTGGACTTATTTATTTGCAAATTATTGTTTAAATAAAATTTAAAACTACTTTTTATCGGAGTTTTGACGATTTTTCTAGAATTAGTCTGGCAGCCCTAGTGGCAACATGAATCCTAGACAAAATATACTGGTGGCAACACTATTCTGGCAACAGTATTCTCCCCGCCAACAAAGTTTTTTGTTTACGAAAAATTTTTATTTTATTTTTGCAAAAAAAAAACTAATTAATTAAACTAAATTGGAGCAAGAATATTTGTATGACTTAAACGAATATGAGTTTGAGTTTAACTAGAAAACGCAATCGTCCGAATGGAGCTGAAGACTCCCAAAAAGAAAGAGTCTCGTCGAAGCGTCAAAATTGTACCGACGAAAATTTTACACAAAACACTACATTGGTAATGTATTTTGCAACTATTTAATTTATTTGTAATGCTCAAAAATATTTATAAAATGATCTAGAGTATTAAAACTTTTGAATCAATATTTTTTAGTTTTTTAAATTTGTTTAATAATGCATATTTAACAATAAATGGCGCGAATGCTAAGAAGTGTAAAAGTGAAGCTCTAGAAAATTAATTAATAAAAAAATAAAAATCAATGATAGACAGTGACTATAAAAACATAAGAATACAAAAAATATAAAGTGTGATATTAATAATTAATAAAATATTTGTTAAAAACAAAATAATATGTGAAAGGGCTCTTTTAGAGAGTAAGGCATAAATCAAGACCATGACAACAGCTTGTATTTTAATATTTACAGATTTGTTTTACAGATGATATTCTATTAATTTCTATACCTAAAAATGTTTGCCCGCTCTCCTACAGTTTACGAGTTATACACCTTTTAAATTTTGTTATACAAATACCGAACTGTACATGCATATCTACTAGGCTTAAGTCGGTTGTAGATACTTTTTTCAAATCACTACATTTCTGTATTAGACGATATATGTATATATCAAATGATAGGTAAAGAACTACCTATAGCTAAAGACCTATCCAACGATATATAACATGGCCTATTTATATTAACCACCTTTAGGTTAATTTCGGAAAATTATTTTTTGATCCGATATTTTTTTAAAAAATCTGGGAAAAAGGTATAATTTAAGGTATGATATGACCATGTAAGAAATATAGATCCGAAAATATTAAAGAAAGATTATGACATTTTACCATAAATAATACAATCTGTACTCTGCGGAGCCGGTGTTCTGTATACCATAGAGGAGAAAATGCTTCCGCCCGGCCGTAGGCCAGCAATACAGCAAATATGGACTATGTGAATCTTGTGTTCTGTATTCCATAGAGGAGAATATCCTTCCGTCCGGCCTTAGGCCCGCAATACAGGAAATCTGTTTACTATTTTGTAAACCATAGAGGAAAAAATCCAATCCTGTATACAAAATTTTGAGAAAATTTTTTTTTTACTTTTTCAGATATTATAATTCTGTGATTATAGCACCTACAGACACATATCATACCTTAAATTAAAGCTTAATGTCTTGGCTATTTATATTAATAAACTAAATAACACTTATAGAGACTTTTATACCTTACACTACCATAGTGGGATTTGTGCTTATGTTTGTAACGCCCAGAAATATTGATCAAACACCCTCCTTAAAGTATGCCGATCGACTCAGAATCACTTCCTGATTCGGTTTAACGATATACATACATCCGTCTGGCTGTCCATGTAAAGCTTGTGCGCAGAGTACAGGTCGCAATTTTGAAGATGTTTCAATAAAATATGGTACGTGATATTTTTTCGGCCCAAGGACGGATGGGATTGAAACAAATACCCTCCCGAAATATGAGTTTAATAATCATAAATGTTTGAATTATAAAAGTATGCAATCAAATTTCACCACAAATTATGTAGTAATAAATGAAGCTAAATCACATTACAAATTTTGTCAAGATCGGTCCATAATTAGTCGTAGCCTCCATATAAGGCAAACTTCCGAAAATCACTTTAAAGAGCGTAACTCACTTAAAAATGTCAGTATCCAAATAATATTGAACGAAAATATATTTTATATGTCTAAAAATAATACGGTAAAATTTTATTATGATCGGACCATAATTAGTCGAAACTCTCATATAAGACCCTCTCCGTAATTCACTTTAAGCTCCATAAATCGTTTAAAAGTATTTATAAGTTTAACACATATATGTAATGCTTACATATGTATATTCACAGACATCATAACACTAAATTCTTGGATGATCGGTCCATAATAGCTTATATCTGCCATATAGCGCTAATTTTTTTATACATATACTGGGTCGGGCTTGACCGACTGTACTTTTTTACTTGTTCAATCTTTATTATTTGACATTATTTATGAATTTATTATTTTTTTGTGTTATATACTTTTTTGTTTAATTTTAAAAACTTTAAAAAAGTAAAAATTATAGTTTTCCTGTAGATGTTTCTTTAATTAACTCGCCTTACAAACTCATTGTATATAACAAAGTCGTACACTTACTTTTCTCATATGTGCCAACATGCAACATACATTCATACCGAAGCAACCATATTCAATGCTTACCGCATTGTGCCGAGTGTGAATCGTGGGTTGTGTGAATGCTGCAAATTGAACGAGTTCGCTGTTCATACTTTAAACAACTCAAGTTTCTTTTGCCACTCATTGTAAATGAATTGAATGAATATATACCATTAATTTTTGTGGGTGTCTCATAGTTGATTTCTTTTGCATTCATGCAGATGTCAATAAATTCAATAAATTAAGCTTTCATTTAAGGTATAATACGGCCGTGCAGGTAATATAGAACCGGAGATATTAAAGAAAGATTATGACATTTTACCATAAATAACAGGAAATCTCTATTTTGCGAAGCCTTAGTTCTATATACCATAGAGAAGAAAATCCGTCTACCAATAGAGAAAATCTTTATTATGTGAAGCCGGTATTCTGTATACCATGAAGGGGAAAATCCTTGACACCATATTTTAAGCGGTTCTTTAGTAACATTTAAAACTAGAAAACCCAAATAAAATATTAATTAATTCAAAATCAACGTTTAACTAAAAACAGTTCAGTTTTTAATTTCTACAAGTGAGTGCTCAATTCGAATTTTTTTTGCAATAAAAATCGCTTAAAACAAATGTTTTAGTATATTGTATTAGTCCTTGTTCTTAATTATGGTTTCTAGTCTGGGAATATAATCTACTAAGTTTTGGATCACCAAGGGTGGAATTTTTTTTCACTCTTCCTGTAAAGCTATTAGATCAATCCTAATGCTTATTTCTCTCTCTTTGGTAGTTTTCTGTCTAAATGATCCCACAAGTTATCAATAGGATTAATATCGGGTAATTGAGAAAGGGGAGTTTTCATCCATTTTGGAGTGTTATGCAATAGCTATAATTTAGTATTATAAGCCGAGTGTTTAGTTAGGGTTGTTGTATTGTGTAAATATGAGGTTTTCTGAAATACCCATTTTTTGCTGGGATGGAGGTGATCCATTATGCCATCGATCAATGGTCAAAATTAGATAAAATTTCAAAACATTTAAAATAAAATCACATTAGTGAATTACGACCAACTGGTAATATTGTCTTTCAAACTATATACATATAAAATACTAATAAAATTTACACTAAGACTGAATAGAAAAGACAGAAGGCCTATAACCAGTGTAGTTTCTGTATTTCTTATTACGTTTAGGTGGAGGGTATTAAAGATTCGGTATAGCCGAATACATATAGCACTCTAACTTGATTTTTTTTTTACTTTTATTTAATTTAAAAATGACACATTTCATTGAAATGACCAAAATGACAATACTACATAGTAATAAGACCTGAGGTGAGTGAGGTGAAATAATAAAAGTACTCTATTAATTTAAAATTTTAAAAATTTGTCACCTTGAAGCCATGGTGCCACTATACAAGGTGAGTGCAAATCGACAACAAATACAACACAAAGCAGAAACAACAGGCATTTCGTTTGTGTAAAATAATGTACTACTGTCAAAAATACTTAAAAAAGTATTACTTTTGACATAAGTAAATTGTAAACAAAGTCAGTCAGCTGGGCTACTGCACTCACCTTGTATAGTTGCACCATGCTTGGAGCATTAAAAGTGTTAGGAATTCATGCACTATTTTTATAATTTTCCTGAAGAAGTTCATTGTATTGATAATAGTCTGATTTTTATTTCTTAAAATATATAAATGTGGTTAGGAGAAATTTTGAAATATGACCAAATTTTGTATTTGTAACATGTATTCCTTTTTATGTTTCAGTCACAAAGCCAGCGTTCAAATGAAGATTCAAGACGTTGCGGGAAAATTTTACACATGCGATTGACAAATTTTATGTGCCATTCGAATATGGTGATTGACTTCCACTCGCGTGTTAATTTCTTAGTGGGAAGCAATGGCAGTGGAAAGAGTGCTATTTTGGCAGCATTAGTTTTAGGCTTAGGGGGGAAAGCTAAAGACACTAATCGATCAAGCAGTGTTAAAGGTAATTTTCTGTTATCTTGTGTTGTTTATGAATGTAATAATAAAAATCTGTTAAAATGTGTAATAAATGCTAATATGCGTAAATGTGTATGTTTTGTTGAAGGTTTCATTAAAAATGGAGAAACGATGGCTAAAATTGAAATCGAAATTGCCAACGATGGTCCACAGCCATATGAACCAAACGTTTATGGCGAAAAAATTACAATTGTTCGTACAATATCAACAACTTCTGGTACATATACCATAAAGTCTGCAAACGGTGTAGTTATTAGCAAAAAAATTGATGATTTGCATCGCATTTTAATGTACCATAACGTACAAGTTGACAATCCAGTTTTTGTCCTAAATCAAGATAGTGCTCGTGAATTTCTTAAAGAGTAAGTTGGATAAGAAGATAATTAAACAAATATGTTCTATTATGTATATTTTTGTTGACAATTGATTTTTAGACTTGAGCCATCAAAAAATTATTGCCTTTTTCTTAAGGCCACACAAGTGGATGTAGTAATGGAAAAACTCAACGAATGTTTACATTTGCACAGATCCCATATGCACGAATTGAGTATTTATAAAATTGTAAGTAGTTTTTATAAAATTGCGATATCTGTAGGGAAAACGTAAAAACTGTTTTTAGAATATTAAATTTACAAAAACGTATGTACTTGCCTTTATTGAATCATTTCTTAATTTGTTTAACTCTTAAAATAAATATATTTTTTTTTAATCCTTGAAAATGTCTTTTATGAATTCTAAACATTTCGTAATTGTGATGCTTTGGTTAATAACTTTTATTGTAAATTTAATATTTTTCAAAATAAACCAAGTTTTAGATTTATTGTCATTTTATTGTAAATACAAACATACCGTCACCTGAAATGCCCAAAGACGTAACCCTCAAAAAATAAAATGATCCTAAAATTTTTAAGCTTCTACGTTTCAAACTAAGGATTTTATTCAAGAAAAGGAAAAAGACGTAACATCATTTGAACGTTTTCATAAAACACAAAAGACTTAACCCACATTCTTTTACAGAAATAAGTTTGTCGTCTATATACATATATAATATATTAAGACAAGATATGACGAAATCGCGATTTTCAATTAAACGGTTTTCATTTTAAAATGTTTTTTGCTTCTGTAAAATTATGATAATGAGGATTACGTCTTTGAGCATTTTAGGTGACGATACATACATACATATAATTTGATTATTTTTTTTTTTTAGAAATTAGACAAACAACGTGAAGATATAAATGAACATGAGGAACAACTTAAACAGATTTTATCTTTTGAAAAATTAAAGGTATGAAATATCGAATATAAATTTAATCATCCGTTCAAGTTTGTCATTTTCATTAAAGGACGAGTTATTGAGTTCTGAAATAGAAAAAGCTTGGTTATTAGTAAAACAAAAGGAAGACACTCTAAGAGAAATTGATGAAAAACTTGAAAAATACCAGAATAAAGAAAAAGAAATTCAGCAGACAATTCTAAACAAGGATAAAGTAAATTTAGTGATAAATCAGGAAATCAAGTAAGTAAATCTAATTAAGCTTGGCTTAGCTCTTGTTGAAATAAAAGTTCGCGTTGTAATTATGTATTGTCGAATGTTCTTATTTGAAAGATATTAAAAGACTTAATTATTTGTGTTAGTTAGCTGGATAAATCTAGCACACAATTGCTTTATAAATCGCTACAAGTGTCAAAATAGAAATGATAATATAGAAATTAAATAATAACTGCCGTATTTATTAAAGATAAAGTAGGCTTGAAGTGTGCTTTAAGACAAAATTTTCATACAAAATTTTCTTAAAGTACACTTGAAGTCTACTTAAATTTTTATAAATACGGCAGTAAGAACTTAACACTTAAAAACTTTCAGAAAAAATGATGACATTATTTCAACAAAAAATATGGAATATCAACGTGAAAACATGTCTTATAGAGAAGTAAAAGGAAAACTTGATGCACATATAAAATTGTCAATGGAGTGCAAGGAAACAATTGATTCCTTGAAAAAGAAAAAGTCACGTTTAGAAAAACAAATTGAAGAAATAAATCAACACATTACGGAACGTTCCAAAGGGTAAATTATTATTTGCAAACTTTTGTGTTGAAAAAATAATAAATTTTCATTATCTTCATAGAAATCAAAATGATGTTGAGGCTTTGCGAGCTGAAAATCAAAAAAACATAGAAGATTACACCAATCAATCTGAAATGCACGTAAAGCCATTGATAGAAAATTTAAAACGTGAATTGAAACTACTTAACGATAATAAATCGCAAAAGGAACAAGTCATCCATGAAATCAAGCGACAACAAAGGGAATGTATGGATGCAATAAGTAAGTTTTCATTGTTAGTAGTATATATGTGCAACAGTTTATAAATTTATACTCAATATTTAGGTATGCAAAATGTACAAATCGAGAATGTGAAAGCCAGTGTAAAAAATAAACTTTCAATTTATGGCGAACACATGCCCCAGTTAATAAATCAAATAAAAAAGGCTCATTCCGAAGGAAAATTCTCCCAACTACCAAGAGGACCAATCGGTAGTTATGTAGAGGTGCCTAGGCGTCAGTATCGTGATGTTATTGAAAGTATATTGGGTGGGACACTGTTAAATTCTTTTATTGTTAATAATACGAAAGATCGCGAGACATTAGTAATGATTCTAAATAAATTTACCCGAAATCCTCCAAATATAATCACAACTGCATTCCGCAATCAAGTACACAACGTAAGCGAAGGATGTGTACGTCCGCCGCAGGGTACACTTTTAGCCATGGACGAGATAAAGTGCAACGATCCAGTAGTAATGAATTGTCTTATAGATCGTGCACAAATTGAGACAATACTTATAACTGACAGCAAACAAATCGCTGAAAGTGTAACATCTAATCGTGCAAATGTTCCACGAAATCTGAGTAAAGCGTACGTTTTAAATGAAAATAATGTTATTTTCGAATATTACCCCATGCCTAATTATCGCATGTATACAACTAAAATTAGACAAGCCAATTTCATACAAGTTAATATTGATGAGCGCATTAGGTAATAAATAAACTCACTTGTCACTTTATAGTGATTCGATTATATTATACTGTATTTTGAATCTATTTGTTAAAGGAATTTGGTCAATGAAAAAGCATCACTTGAGAATAAATATAAAGGTCTCGAAGTCGATCTGAAACACACAGGACAACAAATACCACAAGACTTGAAAAATATACAACAAAAACGCGATAAATTGCGCCAACATGAAAACGAACTTGGCGAACTGCAAGAAAAAATAAGGGAACTGCAAAATGTGGAATATGCAGACTACAATAATGAAATTGAGTATTTGGTAAGTACATATGTATATAAATTAAAATTATAAGCTCAAATTCTATTGCTGTTTGCATTTAGCTGATCTAATGCAAAAGCAAAGTATATCATTTAGACCGAATAGGTCTAGCAACATTTCAAATTCACAATTCTATACATATTTGAACAGGTATTTTGATATTGCCTTGTCGACCATTTGAATATATGTATGTAGGTATAATACTAGACTCCGGTAGTATAGCATACACAACGTTTTATTTTTGGTCTGTTGAAGCATCTGTATATATTGTGGACATAAATCAATATATTGCAAGATAAAAATGAGTTTGTGCTTAAGTCTCTCCACATACTGTGTTATCTATATATATAAAAATTAAATAGTCCATGTATGTAATGGCATCACGTGAGAACGGCTGGAGCGATTTGGATTTTTTTTTATTAGATTCAAAATTTTTAGGAGATGGTTTGTAAAAAAAAATTAAATTTAAACTCGGAAATTTTAGGTTTTTAATATATTGCCTCCTTTTCACTTCTCATAGTTCTTAATAAGAGACATTTTTTGAAGAAACTTGAAGATCTGGCACCAAAGCCTCCTTTTCACTTCTCATTTTTTTAATTGTTTAATAAATTGATACAAATTTTTGCTATTTTTTCTTTTACTGAAATGTTTGTGTCTTATGGCGTTTTCTTTTCTGGCAAAAATGTTACACTTTTTTCCTTTTTTATATGGGAAATGGGTAAAAAGTGTAACATATATGTAACATTTTTGCCAGAAAAGAAAACGCCATTAATTTTTAATTCTATATGAAATACAAATCATTAGTAAATACCGAGCGAAGCCGGGGCGGTCAGCTAGTATAGACTATAAATGATATTAGCAGGTGGAAAAGTTAAGTGCCAAAATTTGACTAAAAAAAAAAAATACTTTCGAAATCCACTGTTCGTGGAATAAGGAATAATATAGACTTAGTTTTTGTGCATTAGTTTGCATTTTTTTTTTAAATCTTACGAAATTCAAAAACCAACTGAACTTTCGTCCTATGAAATTTATGCACTCCTGACTATGGAGTTTCCAAGTGTCCTGTCAACTAATTCATTCTGATGCAAGAGATGTCTGTTTCACTCTTGAGGCTACACCTTTTGATGGATTTAGCTGACGTAAGAAAAAAACGATAAATCGCCTAAAGACCAAAGTTGTTACAGTTACCGCTAAACTAAAATTTATAATACCACCTTTCTAAATTATTAATCATATTAATATGATTTAAGTCAACCCGAAAATTACAGCTAATAAAAAAAAAGAAATGTTCTGGCACAACTGGGGCGAGGATGAAGCAACAGGCCAATGCCTACTGGACCCTGTCGTCCCAAATGTATGCCCAGGGTGCCTATGATACTGTCCAGTCAACCCTACTTAGTCCTACTAATTTATAGACTAACCCAGTTGAAGTAAGACTAAATGCAGAACACACGGTTTAGAGAAATCTACATATGTACATATATAAAAATGAATGTCTGTCTGTCTGTATATTTGTGCTTAGTAGGAAGCGAAACCCTTGGACCGATCTTCCTGAAATTTTGACAGCATGTTACTGTGACTCTGGAAGGAATAATAGGCTATATGATGTTTTGATTGAACAATCGGGAGTGGCAACGCCCATATAACCCAAAAATTTAAATCGCAATATTTTGTGCATTTTGATATTTGGTGAATATGGTATTGGCATAATTAGGAATACGTACCAGGAGAAAAGTGGGTGGGACCACGCCCATTTTAGGAAAATGAAAAATCGTAATATATTCTTAACTATTGGAGCGATAGTCATTAAATTTTCACAATAGGATATTCTTACGAAATAATAAATTCTTGACTATATAAAGTTGTAAGTGGAAAAAGGTGCATGGTCTCGCCCACTGAAATGCATCGCTCATATGACGCGCTTCAGTATCCTATTATTTTTCCATATGGAGAAGATGGATATCACTTTGAAATACGTCAAATGAATCAAGCAACCCGTAAGACCGTTAATTATCCTGTTGAGTTCTTAATTTCACTCGATGTGCCAGGCTTTCCACCACATGTGCTACAACTTAAAATTGGAATGCCAATTATTTTACTGCGTAATATCGATCACCACGGCTTTGCAATGACACTCGACTTGCAGTAAAAAAAAAAAACTGAGAAATACAGGCATGTTCTGAAATCACGGTGCACACCGGGTTTAGCTAGTGTAGTATAGTTTTATTACAATTTCAGCACTAGCTAGTTATAAGTCAATTGAAGTTCGCTGAAGGTATTGCGTTCGTTAAAAGTAAAAAGCAGTTTGGGAAATAATATTCAAATAATAAATATAACCTTCAAATTTTTTACAGGTTCAATATCCATGTCAAATACCCAAATTACCCGAATAATATTCATATAAACAATAAACTAGGCCATATATACATAGGTTGTAATAAAGCCATTCAAGCTCAAAATTATAGAAACAAAGTATAGGTATAGAGAGTAAGGATGAAATTGTGAGATCTGCAAGAGACACTCTCTCCTGAGAGAGATGCTATAAGAAGAAAATAAGATTTAGAAAAAGAAACACGAAAAGAAGAACGAGTGACTAACAACTAAAAACGAACTCCAAGCTCAACACACTCAGCAGTCATTTAACCATCAGATTCCCCTTGTGAATTTGAAATTATTGCCTATTTAACAATAGTCATCAAATCCAGCAAAGAAACTATTACAAAAACAAACAAGCACCTCTACATTCTCGAACATCCTACATAATTCTGAAGTCTTATAAACTGATTCTGCTGCTTATTGCGCAATAACATGTTATTGCCCCCACCAGGATCCTCAAGCTAACCCTATACAATCCTAACAATAATTCGGTTATTGATAGGTCCAACATAAGCTATACATTCTATTATACCTGTATCTATTGGTCCATTTCACTACAGAAATGGCTGTTCGGGGATTTTACCTTCTCTCAGAAAATTTACCCATGCGGTTGGCATGTTGATCACACTAATGAGATATGTACATAACAATATCAATATCTTAAATAGAGATCTACCAGTAGTGTCTTCAGAAGAAAATAGGCCTGAAATCCTTAGGCTCGCCTTACCGGTCTATGGTATGAAAGTTACCCCTTCCTCTCTCAACCACTTCGGCGTATACCCCTGAATGAAAGATTACCAGTAGATTCCTATAAAGTGGTTCACCACTTTGGCTGTTTCCTTTTGCTCGGAAAAGTCTCTGAGCAGGAAAGTTTAAAACTCTCCTGTAACTTTTGTACATAGGATGAGCATTTGCATTACACCCAGGGTAGCTCCAATTATTTTTGTATATGCCGTTCCAGTCCGATGCTTCATACGGCATATATACTGAGGCCAGAGTAAGTTTATACTCATCTTTAACGTCTCTGTTGCCAACTGTTATTTCTACACAACTGAAAGAGAAAGAAAGTATTAGTTTCAGTTCATTACGTGTTAAGATACAAGTTCTACCTTGTCCGCAGTGGCCGGGACAATCGTAGTAAGTCCCTATACCCCTAATCCACGAACCTGTGTTTTCTGGCTAGGTACCTTTCGCTAACCATTAACAGCAAAGGATCTTTCAGGGACGGACATCTTTCCAAGATATGTACCGTTCTTATACCCTACATAACTTGTATCGTGCCTGGCCTTCTCCTAATTAGTTGCATTGTGGCATTGGTATCCTCTTCCACACAACATGCCGAACTATACTGGCATCTTCTGTGCCATCTTGACCGGCTTCTTGGGCTATCAAGTCACTTTCATCGTATACCATTATCACAGTGATGGAAGGACAAGGTTCTATTACTTTACCTTTCTTCACTTCGGGATAATTATTCATGGAATAAGCAAGTACCGGCGTCAACTAATTTCATTTTATTATTATTATATTATTTCAGTTTACTAAGAATTGTGTTTCATTTACAGCAATTCGCGTTTGAAGATCACAATACAAATAAATTCATTTAAATTCCACTTTTTTAATATTTTTTATCAACCCATTTACAAGTTTAATAATAATTAACGATTAATTTAGAAAAAAGAAATGGATGAGACTAAGGTGCGACTTGATAAAGTCGACGAAGATCTAACTGAAAAACGTATTCAACAATCCGACAAGGAAAGGGATAAGGAAGTATTTGAAGAGCAACTCAATGCACAAAAAGCCGTTCTAGAAGAAATAAAACGGGAAATAGAAACACATCAGGTAAATTAAAGAAATATTCTTAAATCGTAATAACATATGGCGGGCAGAATAATACAGAATTAACAATTTTTGGCCAATAATATTTAATATTCTACAAAACTGTAATTCAAAAATCATTTGTCGCGAAGACAGAGACAGGCCATTACTGAATTTGTTAAACTTCAAATATATGCCAAATGTACCATATGCTCTGTACCATTTGTCCAGTTATTAAAAAATAAATAATTTCAGTCTCAATCGGATAAACTAAAACTGAAACTTCGAAGCATTAACAACAATGAATCTATAAATCGTGACAAATTAACGGAGCTAGAAACTAAACTCGATAGGTGCCAGTGTGAAAGAACGGAACTTTTGAAAAGTTTTGATGTGGCTTTAGCTGAGGCCAAAGGAAGGGGTAAGCGTATTGACACTGAGGAAACTTTGGACAGTATACGAGACAGAATAGCAAAGATAAAAGCCCAGCTGAAACATGGCAAGCCAAGCAACCTAGATCCCCAGGCAATACGCGATTTAATTGCTACAAAGAAAGAATCATTAGAGGCTAATCAGGGAACATTTGATAATATTAAATTATCAATACTTATGGTAAATACATATTACTAATGTTTTTGAATTAGTTCCAACATTTTCAACAATTTATTTTTTATTTTACATACATATGTGTGTCTTTATTTTGTTTAGCTAAGAAAATCCTTAAAATTTCGCTTTGATTTTTTGAAAAAACTGAAGGAACATATGGCAGTCATTTTGCAATTGTCTTTTAGTGTAAGTTTGCATTTAGCACAAAACTATATTGTCTATTCATTCCCAAGAGAAATTTGTTTTTCATTTATGTATTTATTTGACAGACATTTTGTAAAATGGGAAACTCATAAAAAAGAAATTGTAACAATCAGGCATGTGATAGAAATCGAAATTGAATCAGTTTTGGAAATACATTTTAATGCATTTATAAACTAATTTTTAAAATTTTTGTTTTAAGATTCTCTATACTAGCCCAATATCTTTATATTTTATATGATAAAAGTTTTTCAATACAGAAATATTACGAAAAAATTGACTTCTAAAACTCATTCGTTTTCGATTTCCATCACATGCCTGAATGTTCTTTTTATTTAGTTGTTGTTGCATTTTATTTATTTTCATCACAAAGTATATCGCCTTTTGGAAATGTCTGTTATTTTTTTTTTTTCTAAATTGGTCTTTGAATTTTTAGTGTTTTTTGTTCAAAGGATAGGTGTTATATATTTTCCAATCAAATCTTATTAGCAATAGTTATTTCATTATTTTGCGCAGGCATGAAGATCTTTGCGTAAAAAGGTTGGACAGAAAATAATTTAACATATCCGAGGGAAAAATTATTTGACAGTTTAATTACTACAGGGGCAAATAAATTAAAAACATTTGTGATAGGTTCAATAGATGCTTTCAAACTCTAAACAATATAATAAATTGTTTTATAGTCGCGAAAACATTTTAAATTTACCACAAAATGGCCGACCAAAATCGTTGAATGCAGGGGAGGAATGAATAATACCCATGAAAACCCGTTTAAAATTACATTTATCCGGACCAGAGATTAACGACCAACTAAGAACACATACCAATGTACATATGATGCTGAGAACCATATTATATACCATTAGGTAAAAACCATTTGTTTTGGAAATTAACGGCTCATTCCCTGCCATTCCATTCCATAAAAATAAAAATTTTGCGTGCCGCCAATATGTTATATTTTATGACGAAAGCAAATGCAACATTTATGGTTCATCAAGTATTAAAAAATTAATATAAAATCCACTGTTAATTATGATGGCGGTTGTATGTTGATATGGTGCTGCATTTCTGCCATCAGAGTTTGGTAATCTTGTATATTATAATTTACGTCAAGATCTGTCAGCTGTTGATGTTAGGATTTGACAATGCTGCACCTAACTGCAGACACGTTTTAATTCTTCTCAGCACATCTAGTGTGCTAAGGTAGAAAAATGAGAAAGACTAGTTATCTTGTTCAGATCAAATAGTATTCTAAATTTTTATTTTAAATAAGTGTCTTATTTATACCAAATTAGATAATCTATAATTCTTAATTCTATCTTACTTACTGATGATATAATGGACCAAATCATAATTCCGCAAAGAGATATTGTTATTTTTAAGAGTATAATGACTCAAAATACACAGTTTTAGATGTTTTAAATAAGTGAGTATACTCGAATTATGACTTATAATTTATTGTACTTATACGTACTCATACTTGTCTCAATATCATCAAAACACTACTCATCTTTAAAGTTTGAAGTACTCATTATATTTATACTTAATCTCATGTATGATGTTGTTTATTTTGACACTCATGTACGTAGACGATAAAAAAAAATAAGTATTAATCGCATACACTCATGCGAGTGTCGTTAATTTTTTACAGCCTGCTTATAAAAATTATATAAAATAATAAATTTTTTAAAAAATTTTTATTCCAAGTTTTACTTCAAGTTAAATATACAAATTGTTTGAAAACAATTGTATACACTACAATTTATTTATGTATACTTCTGTTATATGTTTCACATAGCTTTCCGTTGGAAAACGTAAATGTAAAATCAGTCTTGTGTTTGTGGGTATGAGAGGAAAGGTCGGTTTGAAAGGGAAATAATTGCCGAGACTTGAGTACACGCTTGTTTGTACTTGGAAATTCTGTTACTGCTGTCATTCTTGTCTTGGGATATTTATTTCTTTTTGACATTCTCTTTTATTTCTTCTTCGGTGTGTTGTCACAGAGTATACTCTGCGGTGTTGTCAAATTTTGTGTTAGGTTAGAAGGCCGGTGTGAGGTTGTCCCCACACCATCACCCAGAGACCAATACGGTCCATTGTGATGCCTTTCGGAAATGCTTTGAGACACTTAGTGCGTTCCAAGAGCGAAACGCCTAAGCCCATACAGAGTCCCTTCCCCTGTTGCGCAGCCAGGCCATATTCATTACGAATCCTTTGAGTTCCCCGAGCTTACAACCCGAAACATCCCCTAATTCGCCTATGTATCTACTGCCTAGCCGCCTCAACCTGCTAACTTTTAACCTGGAACAATGGCACAGAATGTGCTTAATCGTCTCCAGTTCCTCTGGGTCCTCGCACAACCCGCACATGTCTGACAAGTCAGATCCCATTATCCTTGCCATTCTACCTATCATACAATGGCCCGTGATAACTCCTATCATTGTTCTTACGCAGACCTTGCTCTCGCCCAGTAACGATTCCGAGTCGGACTTCCTAAGCGCCGGCCATATAGTCCTTGACACTCGGCAGTCCGTACGGTTTCCCCAGGCCCTATTTGTCTCGCTTAGAACCCATTCCCTGATTCTCCCACAATAGAGACCTACAGGAGGTCTGACCGCCACCTGGCAATCAGGATCCTCCGAATCTAAGCCGAGTCTCTCATTCCCACTGATGTTGGAATGACCCGGTACCCAGCACAGTCTCAGCACGTATTCGTCTGAGATTTCTCCTAGAGCTCTCCTACAATCATCGACCAAACCGTAGGTCACATAACAGCCCCCTACCGCTCTTAGAGCCGCTTGGCTGTCCACATATATAGTGACCTCCAGACCTTTGTCAATGTTGTCTCTTATTAGTTCCACGGCCTTAAATATCCCTAGAACCTTAGCTTGAAAAACACTACAGTCGTCGGGAAGCCTATATGATATTCTGATGTTAAGATCCTCAATGTAGACCCCCGCCCCTGTGTGTTAAGAAAATTTTATATTTATTTGTGTTAAAAAATCATGAGAAAATGGAAGCAAAATGAAACGGATCAATTTAGTTGAACAAAATGAATGCATTTTTAATGTTCGTTCATTTTCATATTTAGACCGCAATAAAAAGGCGGACCATTTAATGAAATTTTAAATGAAATGCAAAAGACAGACAACACTATAACCTTAGAAGAAATTAAACGCAAATGGAAGAATTTTTCTATGCTTTCTCCAAGGTTTTATCCACTGTTATTAGTAGGGAGCAAAGTTGCTAAATTGCACAAATTTGTTAAACCTTAAAAAATGGCTTTAAACTACATAGAAAAACTGGAAGGAATTTATGGTTTACAAACCTATTAGCAAATCTTCTTTATCACTGTCATCGGAATTTATAAATACCGCTTCTCCGATGCATTCCAGTATATCTTTAACTAAATTATTTTTTTCTTCAAGAAAATTAGAGCATAAGAAAATTATACTTGCGCAACCAAGTTACTTGAATGTGTACACAAAAGCAAGTTCAAAAGAAAATAAATAAAAATGAAAATTATACTTGCGCAAATAAAATTGCCTAATCTGAAAGAGGCCTAAGTAAAGTGACAGCACAAAACAGCTGACATCCGCACAACAAAAAATGTTTGGTTTATTATAAAAATGTTCAATTTCTTTGAATTTAATTAAGTTTTTGTGTAAAAGTTATAAAAATATAAAAAATAAACGATAGATGACGAAAGTAGTGACATATTGTACAATAAAAAAAAACTTTGATTTGTATTTTTTTTTTATTTATTTTCGCGGTATATGTTGGCTGTTTACCTAAACCAGCTGATACGTTATACGGAAAAACTAACTACAAAAATTTAACAACAGAACGACACGGAACAGAACAGCAACAGAAAGTAAAGACTAATGAAGCCTTTAACTGAGTTGAATACTTTATGAGTATGTGAGTATTTTTCTTAAAATGTAAATCTAAATACAGCGGTTTATAAATCAAACATATTGGGAATGGTATGAGATCGATGTCGGCGTTGTACTCGTACTTATATCCATCTGCATTTATAAGTCAACGTTGTTGTGAGTTTGAGTAACTCAGAGTAGTTAAATTGCAATGATGTAAAACCACTTGTACTTAAAATGTAATGAGTAGTTGTGAATCGTAGAAAAGCGATTCATTGCCGATCTCTGTTGCCAACACCTCCTCAAGGCTCGGACCTGAGCTCCATAGAAATAGTAGGGGTATAAAATAATTTTTTTTTTTCTAAAAAGTTCAATTCTTTTCCTGTTGGCATCTTAAACACAAAGTTCTTCACAACCAAGGGCAATAAGGAGAAAAAGTTATTACTAACAACAATTGGAATGTACATACATACATATAACACGTATCTTTTTTGCAAAAGAAATACAAAAATTAAAAAAAAAAGACTAAACTAAACTCGAAAAAATTAAGAGGAATTAAAAAAAATGTTAGTCTTTTATTCGACCTTTTTTCAATATTCTATAATTTATTTTTTCAAGCAATTAGGTCACTAAAAAATTGTATTATCCCTGAAGAAGCTATCCATTGTGATAGCGAAATATTGGATATAAAATTATATAAATATGTATATAGAACATTTTTATATAAATATTAAAAGTGACCTAATTGCTTGAAAAAAGAAATTATGGAATTAAAAAAAAACTAAATACTTTCGTGACCTTAAAATTAATAAAATGCAACAAAAAATAAATACTTTAATAAAAACAAAACAAATTTCTCCTGAAAAATAGTTTGTGATACACTGTATGTACATACATACATATCGCACCTGTTCAACAAAAACGTATTAACTCAAAATTTTGAAATTTTCACTTTTTATTAAAAAAAACGATACATAATGTAAAAATCTTCCATTATTTTGTCTACTCTTTGGTCAAAAAATACAGTTATGTCACTCTTCGTACATATCTTCAGAGTTACTATTTATACCTATATCAACAAAAACATAAACAGTTTTTTGCCTCTACTGAAAAATAGAAAATTTTGAGTTACTACCCTTTTGTTGAACAGGTGCGATATGTTCATAATTATTTATTCCATTTAGATGATTTTAAAATTACGAGACTTTGAGGGTAATATTGATATCGATCATCAGGAGAAGAAATTAAAAATTTCTGTTGTGCCACGTGATCACAATAAAAATGCTGTATCCAGCACCAAAGCACTTTCAGGAGGAGAACGTTCATACAGCACAGTAGCATTTTTAATATCGTTATGGTCTTGTGTAGATCATCCATTTTACTTTCTCGATGAATACGATGTGTTTACAGTAAGTGTTTTCTATTTGTACATTATTATTATTATTCTTATTTTATAACATCTACTACATACTATATTTAATTTATATTTATATCGTTTTTGAAAAGGACGAAGTTAACCGTGAGTATATGACGCGATTGCTTATCGATGAAGGTCGTAAACGTGTCCTTCGTCAATATTCGTTCTTAACACCTCAGGATATGTCATTAGTACCACAAAACTTTATTAAAATACACAGGTATGACTAATGTTAGACTAATCACACTAATCACATTTAATTTCTTACCATAAATATTTCATATTTTAGGCTTGCTGAACCTGATCGTCGTCTATAAGGTTTTATTAGGTGAATTTTCTAACACGAAACAATTTTACGTAATAGGCAGTGAAGAAGGCGACTGGATTGCCATTTAATTTTTACTTAAACATGACATATGTAAATGAATGAACTGTATAGTTTTTGTTTTTATTAATTATTATGTATGTATGTATTAAACTGTCTTTGTTTAAATATAATATAATAATAATAAACTTAAATATTTGTTTTATTTATTTATTTTTAACAATTGAAATCGAATTGCTTAAAATATACATATGGGTCAATTTCAAAAAAAACGTACACAACGTGTTTTGTTTTCTTATTTTTAAAGTTTTTTCAATTCGCCTGTAAGAGTGGTCAATTTATGTAGAAATTGATGAAGAATCCGGCGGTATTTTTAGGCTCTCAAAAAAATCAATATTTTTGGATTTTTTTTTTTTTGGGTTTTCTATGATTTCTATCTTGAGCGACACACACCAAATATGTATAAACAAAATCGCTAAAAATGCAAAAATATTTGAAATTCAAGCTTACTACGATGTTCTTTTGTTTCTCAAGATTGACTTTTGCTAAAATCATCTTTTCGATTATAAACACAAAATCACGATTCAACTTGATTTTTAATTTTTTTTTTTAAGTGACTAGTTTTTTTAAAATTTTAAGATAAAAAATATGTAAATTTTTGTTAACAAAAGACTTGAACTTAGAGGTTATTTGCAAAGTAATAGGCTTGTAACAATGCATTTAAAAAAACTGCAATTATAAGCGTTTTAAGGAAAACAAAACTAAGTGTGACGATCAAGAGATTTTGTTGCACGTAAACAAGAAATAATGCCAAATTTGAAGTCTAACGAAAAAGTTTATTCTTTTACAAAAAGTAAATAAAAAAAAAAAAATTCTTCAAAAAACAAAAATTTTCATACAAAACTAAACATGTACATATTCTTTGATGAAAAAAAGGAAGTAATTCTTGAAGAAACTTATACACATATGTAAATATTTGACACAAAACAATAACTTAATTTAATTGATAAATTTTCATTCGAAATCTTATTCTGAATCTGTATAAACTTCATGAAATGACAAGCGGCTTTGTTTTTTTTGTCATTCTCATTCATTTTTACAACTTTCGAATTAAGTTTGTGGCAAAAACAGAATCAGTCAGTAACAATAAAAATTAAACTCAAATATACCACGATTATACCTTTCTTTCTTCTTTCTTTTATATTCGTCATTACGCGCTTTATCGAGCTTTATTTTCTCTTGATATCTTCTTGCTCTTTCAGCCGCCGTTAATTTTGTTGTTTTACTCTTGAAAAATAAAATCAAAATTAAGTATTTCACGCTATGAAGCAATATATTTCAAAAGTGATGCTCATAAAATATTTGCCTATTTTGGTGTTTTTTCGTAGGCAATTTATTTCTCAAATTCACAAGTTATAAAAAAATGAGTTGAGACCATGTAAACAATGATTGTCAACTTCAATTTTTTACATTTAATATATTCACTTTTAAAAAAATTAGCGTGGCGCTCATGAAATTTTATCGCGCCCTTACCAAAAACTACGCAAATGCACACTTTTTTTTGATAGATTTGTTTTTCACTTTTGTAATAATTAAAATTTGTACTTTCCTTACATTATTTACTTTATTTAAACTTGAAATTGAAAACTACTGCAAATTGTGGGGACAACCTTTCTTTGCAACGCCAAATACGCACTAATTAAATTTTGACGACTATAACAAATCAAAACACAAGAAAGAAACACAATAATTCGAATACTTTTATTAAATGTTGCATGTTTACTTTTTTCTTGATTTTATTTTGTTTACTAAAAATTCTAACGGGGGACACAAGCTTTTGTATGGAAGCAGTCAGAGGGAGAAACAAAACACCATTCTGAATAAACAAAAAAAAAACAAAGATACAAATTTGAGAATTACGTTTTTTTTTGTTACATATTCCTCGCTGATCACTCTCACATTTTTATTTTGTTTTTGTTTTTTTTTTTACCTAAAACAGTAGCGTAAAGTGCGGGGACACAAAAATTGCGTTTTTTTTTTTAAATTAACCCATATAGGTACATATGTATGTATGTATATTTGAATAAAGGCTTATTTTTTTTATAATGGGTGCGGTTCAATATAAAATGAGAAATAAGGATGAAATACATATTATTAAGTCGCCTGGAATATTTGAACACATACAAAATACATGTTATTTTTAATTTGTTTACGAAAAACTTTGTTCCTGCTTTAAAGATTGATATGTAGTTTTATAGACCTTTCAACACAAAAAATACTTCATATTTTATTATTCTTAAGATACAATACATTAAAAACTAAAAACAACGTAAATCTACATATGTACAAAAAAGATTTGGCACACTTGTGAAAAGTTTTAATACATAGGTATATTGTGTTCTTTCATTGACCCGTGATTCATCTGACTGAAGTTTTCTAGTTTTTCTGCGACGAGTAGCATAATGATAATAATACTAAACTCCAGATAGCGCTTTGTCTTTTTCTTCAAATTGTTTATTTCTCAGAAGAAGAAGAAGAAATGAGGCTAGAGAACCGTAAACATGGATAACAGATGATAAATCAGCGTGTGATCCCTTACTAGCAGTATAAAAACGGTCTAAAATTACATTCCAAACAATGACTAGAATAGCTGTTTCTAGATGCTGTAATTTTCGTTGCAATCCAATAGCTTCAGATCGTGGAGTCGGTTTCTCGTTTTTATTTTCTGCAATAAAGTCGAATGCATCAATTATAGCAGACCACTCTTTCTCCAAAGCATAACATGCATCATGTCGAGCAGACCAAGATTTGTGTTTTTGTACTTTTTTGGTACCATTTGTATCTGTTGTTTTAAGACAACGAAATTTTTGAAAAGTAAATTTTTCATAATACGACACCTAAATAGTAATAACGGTTAAAAATGGGAATTTAGCATTTCTTTGAAATGAATCACTAACAGACTTACAGTTTTAAATATGGATTTTTAAAAATTAGAGGACCAAAAAGTGTATAGTTGGTACTTTTTGTATACTTTGTTGTAAACTAATAAAAAAAATTGTCTTTCTCTACAATCAGAAAAATATTTATTAGGAAAGGTCTTTTTGGGGTAGTCAAACCACTCATCAACACCTTCTTAAAGGAGAACCTAAACCTATATGCACATTTTGCAACCTTGCTCCACTTACAATATTCCATCTTTTAAAGGACTGTCAAGCTTTGCATCTAACTCGTAAAAAATTATGTAATTTATCAAACATTATACCTTTATTAAAAAATCCGACAGTAGAAAATATAAATTATATCTATAATTTCCTACAACATATAAAGTTAATTAACAAGATTTAGTAATTTTAGTTTTAAGCCGATAGCCTGTGCTTTCTATATTATTTATTGTAATTTAAATTATAATAAATTTGAAATAAATAAAAATAATTAAGTACCTATATTTATTTCTATTTAAGGGATCAAATGTTTAATAGTCTATTCGCATTGATGGCCTCAATGTTTTTTGATGTTACCCATATTTATTTAACTGTATAAACAGTAAATATAAAAATACTTAAAAAGGGGGATCGGGTCATCTGTTTGTTCATTGATGAAAACATTTATTAGCACACAATTTTCAATAGCAATTAAGATCTTATACATATGGCCGAAAACGTGAAAATAACGAAAGCATAATACATAATATAATGATAAGTTATATTTCAGTAAAAAATTCTGAAATCAAGGTCTGAAAACCTGTGGCAAGCACATGAAGTCATCATCCCTAAAACTTATTGCAAACTCCGATGCCTTTTCCTTTAATATCGCTCCTGATATGGGCATGTTTTGATTTCTTGCTGCTGTGAACCAATCAAATACTGCCTTGACATTTGAAAACTTTGGATTTTTCATCCTTTTATTACATCGAGATCCCAATTTATAAGATGCGATAATCGATTTCCTATTCTTCAAAATCGTTGAGACAGTACTAGCCGGAATAGCGTATTTTCCGCTGCTTCTTTTTTCTTCGATCGACAAGCACTTTAAAACGCGTTAGTAGCCATGGTGATGAACAAATTCTATTTTGTTTACCTTTAATATCAAACACGACCGACTTTACGCACTAAACTGACATTTACGCAAACAAAAAAAGAAAATAATTAACAAAACGGGATTTCCCCGAATAAAAATAACAATTCGAAGTTTAAAGCAAAAAACTTTGACTTATAGAATTTATATGTATACATTTTAGTTCGAGTTACGGAAGAAGAAATGTATGTTATTTACTCTCTTGGCGCTACTGCCAACCAATTTTGTTCGAGTTAGAGAAAATTCAAGTTAGAAAAGTTCTACTGTACATACCTATATAAAAATGAAATGGTCCATGTATGTAATGGCATCACGTGAGAACGGCTGGAGCGATTTGGCTGATTCGAAATTCTCAGGAAATGGTTTGTAAAGAAAAAATTACGGGTAAAACTCGGAATTTTTTTTTGCGAGTCCAGCCAACTTTAATAAAATAAAGCCCCCTAAAGTATGCTATACAAATTTAGATTTGCAAATACATAAGAACAGGCAGGTTGTGAATAACCAAAACTCTCAATAAATGAAATGCGTCTGTATTGGATAAGATAATATTGCCCAGCAAACACAAAACTAAGCATTGCAAATGTAATGAATTTTACTTTTAAAAGCAAAATGGAATAGAAGTTTAAATAAAGTTTTAGGCATAAAATAAAATTAAATAAAAAATATGCCTCAGTTTTTACAAAATTAGGAAATTTTTTTCACACATATTTGATTGGTCGAGTTTAATTTACAATTAAAACTTAAAAAATTAAGTGTATTTAGGCATTATAAATTAAGTTTTCCAAATTTAAGATTTTGTAACAATTTCTTATTAACAAAATATGATTTAAATTTGAAGAACTTAATTTATTTACCAAAAGCAATTTTAATGATTTATTTTGAAATGAAATCTTAAAAAAAGCAGTAAGCATCCGCCCATGTGCACCAGTGTTGGTATTTGAGAATTTTCAATTAGTGCCAAGTTGAAGACTAAAACGGGTTGAAAAGGGCCAATTTTTTTTTTTATAAATTAAATACAAAAAAAAAAAATTATAGAGTAAATAAAATTTTATTTTTTTTTTTAGTTTTTATTTAACATAAAGATACAATTCAGTCCAAAAGTAATAATAAAAATTAAGTTTTATAAAATTAACAGCCTTTTTCATTCAGTTACGATTAGTAAATTAAATAATATACATATTTGATATGTAATTTTTTCTTACATACTTTAGTCTAATAAAGCCTAATTTTCTATTTCGGAGTTTGTAATATTTTTCTGGGATACTAATTGAACAACATCTTTTTCATAACAAACTTTGGAGTTAGACTTCATTAAATCTTTTGCTTGAATAAGAGATGATAGTGTTTTTACTTGTAATCTATTTCTTAGCTTGGTTTTAATTAAGTTTTGGACAGAAAAGGCTCTTTCTACGCTTGCTGAAGAGTGTGGTATTGAAAGAATTCCTTGTACTACTCTATAAACATTTGTAAATAAAGGTTCATTTAAACAATTGTTGATGGTCGAAATCTCTTTCCAAAATTCACATATATTAAAATCCATATATGTTTTTAACTCAGGCATTTCCGATATCGCTCTGTACTCACTGTTAATTTTTTCAATGTTACCAATTTCATTTGGAAATAATTTTAATACAAATGGCACAATACTATTTGTTTCTCCACTTAAAACATGTTTAGCAGAAAATTTTGGAAACCAATTTAGATAATAATCCTGATAATTATATTTCTTTTTTATATATTCTAAAAATTTTATGTAAAAGCATTTCACATTTTCTTTAAATTGTATGACTTCTTCAACTGGAATCGTTTTTGTCACTATAAGTAGTACAACTGCTGCGCCACAATAAATTTCCTGGGTCGGTAATTGATGACTGTTGAAGTTTATATTTTCTACTTCTAGATCGTCCCTATAACGTTTGCTTATAAAATTTCTGGCCAGCTGTTTAAAAAGTAATGATAGTCTTTCCATTATTACGTGAACTCGTGTATCTTCGCTTTGCATTTCTATATTAAAATCGTTTATAATTTTTAGCACATATGAAAGAAATAAAAAGTATAGCTTCATTATATGGCTGTTCAAGTTGTCCATTATGAAATTAGTTTTTTCCGAGTACTTTGATTCAAAATTTGAAAGAGTAAAATAGTATGTAAGGGCGTCCCACTGTTCAATTATTCTATCAATAGCTGCTTGACGCGACAGCCATCTAGTTGGTGCATATTTTAAGATTGCATGTTCCTCAGAGTTAAATTATTTTTGGAACTTTGTAAAATCTTCCTTTCGGGAAGAGCTGTTGCAAAAAAAATGGTTGATACCTCTTATAAGGTCGTCAATTGTTTTGGGTAAAGCCTCGGCAGCATGTTGGGAAGCCAAATTTAAATTGTGGCATATACATCCGCTCACATATAATGCTGGTTGCAATCCTTTTAGCAACGCCTGAACACCATTAGAGCTTCCAATCATAACCGAACAGTTATCCGCACCAAATCCAATTAAATTATCAAAGGGAATTTCGATTTCATCTAACTCTTTTTTTATAGCGTTAAAAATAGATTTGGCAGAGCCGTCAGGCACTTGAACCAACTCTAAAAATCGGTCAATACACTTACCAACGTGAATCCTTATTAAAATTCCTAAATTTTTCGAAACGGTGCAGTCATTACTCTCGTCAACGATTATTGAAAAATATTGTGTTTTGCATATACTGGCAATTTGTTTTGTATTGGAGGGACCAACACAGTCGGTTATTATCTTTGTTCCCTTTTTCCGATTTATATTAAACGTCTTTACAATATTTGAATCAGTTATACCATTTTTTAATACATTATTTAAATGGTCCAATACAGAAAATGCAAGATTGTGCTCGGCCGCGAAGTTTGTTAACATTATTTCCAAGTTTTTAGCCTTGTAATTTATTGAATCCGTAGCTGTTATTTGTGTTATAAAGTTGTTAATTTTTGGGTTGCATTTTGCTTCAGCTTCTAATTTTTTGTGAGTTTCTGTTTCAGCATGTCTTTGTAGGTGATATTGGCTTCCAGATATGTTTGTATCACATAAAAAACATCTTTTCCCAGTTTTGTGTTCTCTAAGCCATGGATACGTCTTTGTCCAGTCCGTTTTAAATTTTCTTTCAGCTTTTGGTTTTGAAGTTGCTTGTGAAGCACTTTCTCTAGAAAAAAAAACTATGAAATAGCTTGTTCTTAATTTACGAATTTATTAACCAACTTACTTATTTAAAAATTTGTACATTTTTATTTAATTTTAACATAAAACAATGGCAATAAAGTTATTTATACAGCACTTTTTACAACGGCAATGAATAGTTTTTTAAACTTATTGCTTTTTTTAACTGAACATTTTGACAGAAAACTCATTCAACACATTTATATCCACTCACTTTAAATTTATAACTTTAAAGAAATCAAAAACTAACATCGTTGCAATAAAATTAGGATTCTTAAAAGGAACAAATTGGTACTTTTTGGTGTTTTTTGAAATTAATTAAATTATAGTAAAAATTATAAAAAAAACATATTTTTTTTAATTTTAGAAAAAAAAATTAAATTTTTTTTTAAATTTCTTTTTAACAAATTTTGACAATATTTCGAAATGAAATGAATGAAAAAGGGCCAAAACGGTTTTTTGTGGGGCCATTGACCATTCAATAGTGCCACATTTCCCAACCGTGATGTGCACTCTTTAACACTCAATCACAGAGTATAAACTCAATTAACGACTGAAATCAAACTGAAAAAGAAGAGAACAAGCGTCGGTGTGAGTTTTCTTTTATTATTTTTGTATCACAATTGTGCACAGAAAATGAAGATTTGGTTACCTATGTTCTATATCTATATACATATGTATATAAAAATTAATAATTTTCAGGAGATGGTTTGTAAAAAAAAATTAAAAAATTCCTGGTAAAACTCGGAAATTTTAAGTTTTTAATATATTGCCTCCTTTTCACTTCTCATTTTTCTTAATAAGAGACATTTTTTGAAGAAACTTGAAGAACTGACACCAAAGCTTCCTTTTCACTTCTCATTCTTTTAAGTATGAAACGGTAAGAAATACCAATCATTAGTAAATACCGAGCGAAGCCAGGGCGATCAGCTGGTAGTTAATAAATTTGTTTCGAAAAAATGCTGTTCCATAAAAGAATTTGAGTTGTATGAATGTTGTTTTTTTTTCTCCTACAGAATAAACTGCCACTTTACACACGAAACATGCTTCGTTTATGTGCTATTCTTAAAACAGCTTTCCAAAATGTTAAATGATCAGCGGCCAGGAATAAAAGACCAATAATATCCCGGGCAGCGCCGGGTACAAAAACCTAGTATGCATATAAAAACGAAAAGAGATGAGACTTATTGAGACCTTGTCTAATTGGCTTACTTTTTTGAATTATGCACCCCTATCGTGAATAAAAATTCCACATGAAATTTGTTCCCTTTTCACAGTTTTCCTATTAAAATTCAATGTTAAAAAAATAAAAGGGAACAAATTTCATGTGGAATTTTTATTCACGATAGGGGTGATGGAGATTTTTATTGTTGGTTTTAGGTAAATTGATGTTGTTTGGTTAATAGCCTGAAATATCAAAAAAATAACTTTTATTTCTACTTGACAAAATCAAAATTTTATAAGACACACATGGTTTTTTAATATATTATTTTTTTATTATTATTTTTTTTTAAATTTCTTGCTTGCAATGGACGTGCTATATTAACAAACTGCATTTAAATTGGTACGTGTTTTTTTCTTTTGTAATTTTAATCTTAAAAAGAAAATTAAATAATGATAAAACAAACTTATATATGTATACCCTTCTCATGAAGGTGAAGGGTATAATGAACAATAAAATACAAAGCATGTATGATCAATTAAATATATGTATATACATAAAATTATTAAGCTAATTTGCAAAAAGTTGTATGTAATACATATGTATGTACATATATTGTAAATGACTCTTGTTTGTTAATATTCTAGTTAAGTAAAATTATTAATATTCAGCCATTGATATAGTACAGCTAAAGTATTAAGTACATACATTTGTAAGTATTTTCAAAAATTTATAAATAAAACATGTATTAAGTCCTAAAAAAAGAACGACGGAGTCAATACATTTAATACATATACATATGTATGTATAAAATGTATATATGAAGTACATATAATTTAAAATGAGATTCTTAATAATTAAATTAAAATTCTAACAAAACAGTAAAAAAAATATATTACATACTAAAATTTAAGTACAATAGCCTGGCAAAAATATATCGAATGTCTTTGAATTTTCATATTTGTTATTTGTTTGTACATTACAATTCAATCGTAAATCTACCCTTATCCTTTATGAGTAAAATAATCGAATTAAACAATTAAATTCATGAACATAATTCTAAAAGTTATAAGAAATTAAAAAATGCCCCTTCATATTAGTCAACATGGCAATTATTAACAAATAGTACTAGCAAAAATATAAATCATGTTTAAAGCAGCACTAGCAGTTAGTTGTACTGATTGAAAACTTTTAAATACAAATTTCTTTTAATTTATTTATTATCATTTGATTTTGATATTGTTTTTTTAATTTATTTTTTATTCATATTTTATATGAATTCTTGTTTTGTTAATAAATAATTATTATTTTTGCATGCATATAAATTCGAATATAATTAATATTGTGTGTTTGTTTGTTTGCTTGAGACAACGTTCCATTTAAATAAAATAAATATATTTTAATAAAATGTATGAAACTAAATTTACAAGACAATGTAAAATAATTAAAGTAGATATTACGAGTTGGTGTTGATTGTTGAGATTTCTTGTTACATTTTTTCATTCACTGCTATTTGTATTCATTATTATGGTTATAATAACTTAAGCATCTTCAACACGACCGACAGGACGTAAAACAATTCGTGGATCTGGTTCAAGCATACGATCAGATTCTTCAGCACTGCTGAGGCTGTAAAATGGAAAACAAACTTCTTCTTTAATAATGTATGATCATCTATGCGGTATTCCACTAATAGCATGCAAGCAACGAATTAACAAATTTTACTATGATCTTGTTCAGGCCAGGTGGGCAAATGAACACACATGCGTAATAACACGACTTATCTGGCCTAGGCTAAATAAAGAACGGACGTTATATGTGCTAAAATTACAACGATCACAATTAAGCGACTTGGTATCAATAATCACCGGACACTGAAAATTCGGCAATCATGCCAGAAGATTAGGCCTCCCCTACAATGATTTCTGTAGGAGTTGTAAAGATGAAGAAGAGGAGGAAACAATCTCTCATCTTCTCTGTCATTGTACAGCAATGGCCACCATGCGTAACACCTTCTTGGGACAACCATCCTTCAATAATCTATCTGAAGTATCAGACTTAAAATTAGAGCTTCATTAGAAATAGCAATTGGCTGTCATGATTTGAGACCCAATCCTTTTACTGGCTATTAGGTGACTCGGAATATTTTACTTCTCTTGACATTTTCTTATTCTACCTATCCACATCTACTCTCTATCTATCTCTGCAACATCTATCTCCCTTCTGCTTTTTCTTTTCAGACAACACAAAAGAAGCAACGTATGGACCTAAGTGAGCTGTACTAAATATGGCTGCCTGCTGACCTAACCCAAGGCTATGTATTGCAGACTGGGTGATAAGTTTCTTTTGGTTTTAAGGATGTGCATATTAAATGTCCTGAAAATATGTGAAATCAAAAGTTTGTTTTATTTTGATAATCTTCCTCTGAGAATTTGAGGTATGGTAGCTAATTCTTTACTCCTTCCGATCGGTAACTATGTTTTGGCAATTTATTCTGCGGCTAATCGTTATGATTTGAAAGTGTTCAATAAGTTACGTCAATATTCCTAAATTTAACATTTCCCTTGATCTATCTTTTTCATTTATATAAAACTAAGGCCCCGATTACCGTTCACAACACTAAGTATTTTGATGTTGTATGTTGTAAACTGCGATTACGATTCACAACACTTATCGGATTAATCGTATGAAAAATGCATGTTGTGTTGTAGTCGAGACAACACAACATTTTAGTGTTGTGAACGATAATCGGGCCTTAAGACTACTTCTAAAATTTTATAAGTTAAGTTCTCATTTTCCCATTCAATTCGATTTCCTCAAATAATCTATATACATATAAGTATAAGAGAGTAACGTGACTGACTGACTGACTGACTGATTCATTCATCATCGCACAGCCCAAACCGCTACAGCTAGGAACTTGAAATTCGGGTAATGGGTTCCTTTTACAACATGTAGATCCGCTAAGGGATTTTTGGAAATTCGGTCTTTAAGGGGGACAAATGGGGCAAAAAACGGGTAAAACTAGTACCTCTATATCTCCAAAACAAATAAACTTAGAAATAATATTTTAAATGCGTCCGCCTTTAATCAAAGAAAGAGCCGACAGGTGTCTGGTACTCTTTTGAAATTCGAAATTCAAGTGACCATATGGGGTAAAAATAGTCCCCGTAGAACGCTCCATTAACATGTATATCTCCCACATAAATAAACATAGAAATACTATATTAAATGCATCTGGCTCAGATACTTTTTTGAAATTCGATTCGTATGGCCTAAAAATTGTATTTTTTCTGGTACTTTTTTTTATCATAATGTATTTTCTCACTAAAAATTCTATGAACTATTATTTTCAAATAGTACGTACTACGGATAATTAATAGGTACTTTTTTGAAAATTATTTTTTCACGGGTGACAAAAACAGGGTAAAAACGGACATTTGATATTATTTATTTAATTTAAAAATAAAAAAAAAGATAAAATATTCTTCCATCCACACAAAAAAGAACCCAGAACATGCTGTTCATGACTCAAATATAAAGGTGTAAAAACGGCCAAATTTCAATACACTTATATTGGTACTTTTTTGAAATTCATTTCTACTATTCTATTCTCGCAAACTATGCATCTGATCATTTTATTATTCCGGGTATGTTTCTGAGTTGGTAGGAACACGCCTACAGATGACATCCGTACTACAAAAAAAATTTTTGGTTTATTACAAAAATTTTCAATTTCTTTGAATTTAATTAAGTTTTTGTATAAAAGTTATAAAAATATCAAAAATAAACGATGTATGACGAAAAACTCATTACTTTAGTCGAAAGTAATGACATATTGTACAATAAAAAAACTTTGATTTGTATTTTTTGATTTACTTTCGCGGTATGTGTTGTCTGTTTACCAAAAACAGCTGATACGTTTATACGGAAAAACTAACTACAAAAATTTAACAACAGAACGACACGGAACAGAAAGTAAAGACTAATGAAGCCTTAATGCCTTTCTTTCAAATTAATTTTAATTGGTGGAGTAGCAACGCGCGCAAATGCCATCTAGTTATAATAATATTTTTACAGATAAATTCCAATATCTTAGGATTGTCATTATGTTAAACCGAACACCTAAAATAATAATTATAATCTCTCTAACTAAAGCTATTACAATACTTATACCAGCAATTATTCGAGTATATATTTTAAGTCGCTACTAAAGGAAATATAGATTTTTTGAATTTTCTCTTTACAAAAAAACTTACCAATCCTTATTATCGGGCATTAAATTACGACGTTCCTCATCATCGGCACGCAACGAGGGCAACTCCGAAACAGGAGCATACTGTGTGTGCGAAACTAAAGGATCTGTGGAAGGATTCAAGGCCATAATACCTTGGCCACAACCGCCATCAACATTTTGACATTGCAATTGACGAGCCAGCGATTGTTTTTTGTCGAAAAATGGACACGGACAGGGACATACACAGTTGCGTCGCCAATCAGCAACTTTTAAATAAAGTCCTGAAATAAAACAAAAAACTTTTTTTTATAAAATGTACGTATTAATAAAGAAAAACTAACCCATTCCAACTATGCCCAGAAAAGTCATAAATACGCCACCCAGCAGTATACCTAAGGGAATGTTGACACAGGGGCTCACAGCTTCTGTTTGAGTTTCACTTACTTCATCGTCAGTGGTTTGTTCAATGGGCGCCTGCTGTTGTTGTAGTCTAACAATTTCTTGGTCTTCAATCCAGTCAGTTGCACCACTCGCCAGCATAGCAATACCTGCGGCTAATGCAATTAACGCAAACAAGAGAAGAGCTAATTGAGGTTTAGGTTTGCGAAATATGCGCAAGGGAGAATCCACTCCAATTGAAGAGGCTGGCCCTAAAAATCCTAGACCACCTCCTGAACCATTACCGCCACCTGAACGAGGCTCATATGAGACCGTTGTGGGTTGATACACTGGACCACCACAAGATGGCATTGTGTGTTAATATTTCGATAGATGTTGTGAGTGAGAGTTTTTACTTAAAATATTGTTGCTACTGTAATTGGTACATTTGCAAAAAAAGAAAATATATATGTACATACATATATACAATTTTATAAAAAACCATATTGCGGTTAAATTTAAAAATAGATTAGAAATTACTATGAAAATAAATTCACCTTCTATTGTGTCTACAACAATAGAATATGACACGTACATATTTCGTTGTATTATTTATTGCCTTACATTATTATCCTTCTTTCATACTTCCATTTTTATTTTGATTTTTACCATCTTTGAAGGTTGAATTTATTCCTTTGAAATCAATAAACTTACTTTTAACTTTACTTTGTAATTCGAATTTCTATTTACCTTCTAATTGCTTCCGTTACTAAACTATATAATTTCTTTAAAGAAATTGCACTTTTCTGCAATCTAAGAATTATTTTTTATTATTATTGTTGCAATTATACACTTCTTCACTTATTGAATTTTCCGACTTTTCTTCAGTTGCTTAGACCTTTGTCAGTGGTGATAAATTAGCGAGTTTCGCGTAAAATCTAGTGATTTTGAAATTGTAATTTAGCGAGAGAAAACTATTTGGAACATTAACGCGAATTCTAGCGATTTCTTATATGAAAACAAAAAAGTATTTTTTTTAATTAACATAAATTTATGTTGAGATTTATTCCTTGCATTTATTTATTCGATTTTTCCATCTTTTATAGTTGTTATTAATGTTTCTTTGGAAGGGTGAGTTTTGTATTTACGAAGAATTAATAAAAATTTCAGCGATTTAGGTTCTAAAATGATTCTAATATGATTTATTTGAAAGAATAAGGCAATACTTCAATACGCACGCAGTTTCTATGCATTTCGAAGAAGAGGTTTAACTTTTTAATTTCAGATGCACTAGCGCAAAGTTTAGAGTGAAAAATCTTTTAAATGACTTTAACGAAGTATATCTCAATTTTTATTTTGGATTGACATTATCAATGACATCAATAAATTAATATTGATAGGTATACGGTTTTCTTTCGAAAAAGTAAAAAAAAATACAAATTTAAGATTGTTATTTTTTATAAGCTAAATTGTTATTTTCGATAAAAAAATCTATTAAAGTGTAATACGCTTATCATTATCGTAAAAATGTCGTTACCGAAATTGTATATAATAACGCTAGTTAAAACAATTTTTAAATGTAGTTACAAAATTTATATATACATATATTTTCTTGCAGTGTGTGGTACACTTTTATGTCGTTTTTACATTACCCTGCAAAACAACTGGTACTTATGTGAGTTTTACGTCCAAGTATTTACCCAGAGGTTTAGATTTTTGGTTGTTTATTTTTCTCAAATTTAATTTTCAGCTGCCAGACTTCTTGAATACGTTTGACATTTTTAAAAATATATGGAAAACATGTGGTAACCATGTCCCGCAAAAAAATTTATAGGAAGTATAGAAATGTTTATCACACGATGTTGAATTAGTTAACATGATGTTCAATATATGTATAAGTAATTGATTTGTAAAAACTCTCCGTTAAATTCTTCAAAATCTAAAAATCATATAAATTTAAAAATAATTCATTACGAATAAATTCATAGACTTAATTTTTTTAAGTATTGTAAGAATACGAACAATTGAAAAGTTTATTTTTTATTTAAGAATTTACGTTTTCAATAACATTCGAAAAATATTCATATATATGTCAACTTTACGATGCAGATCTTTACAAATTAAATAAAAGGAAAACAAATTTGTTTTAAATTTTAAGAAGCTTTAATGAAAATAAGAATAAAATTATACACATTTAAAACCGAAAATACAATAATCGCATTATTTTGGAAATTATCCTTTGATTTTTGGTATATTTCGTAGATAGTAACAATCTGGCATCACAAAAAAAACTTACGCAATATTTTTCCAAAAGTGATACCGCTTCTATCACTTAAAGCACGTGAATTGTAGAGAAGACACGAATTAAAACAAAATTGTTTTAATTAAATTATACTGTGAATTTAGCTGTAATAAAGTGGTAAATACAGGTAAATATGTCTTTCCTAGGGGCAACACTGGCACGATGCTGTCGTCAAATGACAGTTGGCGCGTCGCAGCCTATCGCCATTTTTACCAGAACAACAAATATTCAAGCCTCGCCATTGACAACTGGAATTAAAACGAATCAGTTGCTATTTGGATTTCTCAGTGTACGCAATTTTGCTAGCAAAGGAAAAATGGGTTTACCTCGTGTCTTCTTTGATATGACCGCTGACGGTCAACCTTTGGGCCGTATTGTTATGGAGGTAAGAGAATTTTACAATTTATAAATATGTATGTATTCATTACAACATACCATCGTATATTTACACTAATTTAAAATAGTAATATCTTTTTATAACCTAAGTTTTTGTGCATTCTCATCATATTTAAGATAAAGTGTGTGTTTTGAGTGTACAAATTTTTTCTTACATATTTGACATGAATTAATTATCTTTAGGGCTTTTTGTTCGTGTACACAGTTTTATATTATTTTTTTTTTTTTCCTTCCTCAAAGTGTGAAAGTGAGGTTAGGTTAGAGAATATTTTAAGAAAAGGAAAATAAAAAGACATCTTGCAATTTGTAAGTTGTTGGTTAGTAAAACGTTGACGATGACTGTGACGCTGTGTATTTGTATTGTGGAATGATTAACCAGTGGGCGCATGTGTTGGTGTGAATTATTGGCGTATACGAATTCCTATAAAAATGAAATAGTGGCATCTCTATTTCCAACGTTGTCGAGTGAACGAAAATAATTAAATCGTTTGAAATGTTTAAACAGCAGAATATAATCAATCCAAATCGAATTACTCCCCCAGCACACTTTAGGTGGATTCACCCATTCGTTCTCAACAATTTTTTTTATATGAAGCTTGACGTCTCTCTTTTTCAGAGAAAATATTTTTTACGAGCTTGAAATGGGTTAATTTTATATTTTTTTCTGGACAAAAATTAATTGAGTTGCCAATAGGTTGCATTTTTTCATACAAATAACAATGTATGTATTTCCATGGCCATCAGCAAAAGCAACATTCTTTTTTCATTCATTTTGAATTTATATCTATGAAACCTAGAAATGCTTAAAACTACAATTCTACGTAGCAAATTAAAAGTGGTTTCATTCCGAAAAATTTTTCGTTTTGCTTTTTCTATTATTTATAAAACTGAATTAATTCCACTTCCGAAAGGAATTAAATTCTGTGACATAGCTGTATATATGTATTTTGACACTTAAAACCCAAAGCAAAATAAATCAATGGCCGCACTTGTAAAACTAATACAGGGGTGTCATAGAAACCAATATTGTCAGAATTGGTTTTAAAACCGACAGGAAAACGCTTTGGTGTCATAGGGCACTGCCTGCTACACGTTCAATAAATATCGTGATATGTACTAGAAATACCTCGTTCCAAATGGGTGAATTGTGCTGCAAAAAACAAGGTGGATTCACCCAATTTCTTTTTCATATAAAAAAAAAATTTTTTTTTTCATATAAAAAAAAAAATTGTTCAAACAAAATTTTTGTTAAGAACAAATCCACCTTCAGTATAAAATTTTTAAGAACAAATGGGTGAATCCACCTTTCGCGCTTTCTGTCTGTTTGGTAGCCATCAAGCCGGCCGGCTTGGTTCTTGTTGATGTTTTATTGTGTGCTTTTTTTTTGATACAAACGTTTTCATACATACTATTTTAGTATGGTAGTGTTGATTATTTTAATAAATTCTATTGCTAATCGCTTTGTTTGCCTTGTTTTTAACCCTTCTCGCGTGTTTTTTCGTTCCCATGAAATAAAGCGGTTCAGCTATGCTTTACTTTTTGTGAATTTTTTTTTGTTGTTTCAAACAGCTCTGTTGCTGCGCTGCTGGTGTGAATTCATTTTGGAATTTTCCATTTTGTTCTTTTTGTACATATTTTTATCACGATACACGTTTTGTTCATGTTTTTTGTATACAAAATTACTATTGTTGAATATTTTTATTAAAAAGAAACGTGTTATATTTTCTGTTTTACTAAACATTGTTAGGAAAATAAACTATTACACTTTAATAGTAAATTCTAAAAACAGACATTGAATTTCCACCTAAATGCAAATGACCAGTTGTGACCTTGAGCATGAGCGCATGAGTTGCAAATAAAATACACATTTTAAAATTACATAGTAATTTTTGTTGTCCTGCCCTGCTAAATGTGTTGTTTTGTGTCGACTCATTACTAAATATATTTAATTGTACCTATTGATTTTTTTTTTTTTTTGTAATTTGTTTAATATACAATTTTATTTGGCAATATAGGTAATTATCTCTGTAATTCGCAGAGAAAGCGAACAGTCATTTAAAGTGTTCTAAATTGTTGATTTTTTTTTTATCTTTTCAAGTATATGTATGTATATGGTATGTAGTAGGGTGGGCCATATTTTTTTTTTTAAATTACGTTTTGATCATAAGTATGTTTGAGTTTTGTGATCCTGCTAGAATATGCCCTTTGATTTCATGCCCTTTTTATTAAACCAAACTCGAATTTTAAAATTTGTATTGCATAATGCTGGGTACTTTAAATGCGTTAGCGTAATGGATTTATGTAGATTAGAAAATAATTTCTTTCGAGTCTATTTAAGTGTCTAAAAATTGTATGTATTATGTATATGAGATATAGGTAAATGCAGTAGGTATTTGTATTAATTTCAATCTTTATTTAAAAAGTTTACATTATAAAAATAATGCAATTATGTAGGTATAACGTTTAATATCCCACTTTATACAAATGTGTTTTTGTTACTGATTCTATAGGTATTTACAATAAGTTAAGGATTGAAGTAAAAGTACCTATGTACATGGGTGTTAACTTTTTCTTTAATTAAAGCCCTATGAAGTTATAGGTATGTTTAATTTTTTTTTTTTAGTATTTTTTCTATTAGAAATTATTAATATGTAATATTGTTGCACATTTGTAAATGTATGTACGTACATATGCCTATTTACATTATTCACGTTTTGCCAATTAACAAATTTGTCTTTCCATAATAGAGACGACAAGATGATTACATTTTTGTTACAATTACATATTTTGTATGTACTTAATACTTTTTTTAAATAGATACCTACATATTGAAATATTGAAAGTAATAACTATTAACTGACGTCATAAAATTAGCTTTTAAAATATTTACGATGTCCTTAAAAACAAAACCAATTAAGCATTCATTTTAACTCCACCCATGCGGACAGAAAGCTAAAAAAAATAATTTTGTACCTTTGCAGTTGTTTATTAATTTTATAACATTTGAAAAAAGTAGGTTGTGTTTGCATAGTTTCACTGTAATTATAAATGCATGCAAGTCAAATTATTTATTCCTCTCCTTTGTCTATGCACCTTAATTAAACGTTAGACCTTAGGAATAACAAGTAGATATACAGAAAAATTATTGAAAAAAGGACATGACATTGGAAATATAATCTATCATAGAAAGTACATATTTTAGAAAGTAATTTTGCACTATGTTGTTATAGTCTATGTTGTTATTAGATATATATTTCATATAGGTATGTATGTATGTACCTATATTCCCTTCTGCTCTGTAGATTGAGTGAGTGATTTCAAAAACAAGCGATTTTCAAAAACGAATATGTAATTGTCAAATTGATGTTTTGCACATAGCTTGATATATTTGTACTTGTATATTGAAACAGGTTTGTTTACTCGAAAGTAAAACAATTATATCATGGGAATTTGATTTACAGAACACCAAAATGTGAACATACCATACATATATGTACATATTCTTTAAATAGCGAATAGCGCTATTCGGATACGTTTTGCAAATAAGGGGTGATTAACTTTTAATTTTACTTTCATTTGTATAATTTACATATACATATATGTATGTATATAGTATATATATGCATATACATATGTAGGTATTAATTTTCTGTACTAATTTGTAGGTATGTAATTGCAAGAATGTTTTAGAATAATAGTAGTTAGTACAATTTATTTATTTATACATACATACATATGTATTGTAAATGACAGCGTCAAAAGGTAGAGAACAGACAAACACAACAACAACAGTCTACCAACCCACCCATCTAGCACCACTAATAATAGGATATTAGTATCGTCGATTCACCTACATACATTTGTTTTTCTTTATTGGCATAAGATAATCGATTAATTATTATTGAATATATAGTTGAAAGGTTGGTCAATAATTTAACCATCTGCCTTTCACTTTGTTATTGTTGTCATCGGACGACATGTGTCCTTAAATCAGAAGAAATAATGATTACAATAAATCTAATAAATCAAAGGCCAAGTTATGCATTAATTTTATTTGTAATAAGTAGACGGTAATTGAAATTGGGTTAATAGTTTGTGCTAGTGTTTTTTTTAAGTTGTTTGTCGATACTCTCAAGGATTTCCTAAAAATATAGTAAAAATGTTTCAAAATAAAGAAGTTTAACGTCACACTATTAGGATATGTACATAGTTATGACAGAGGAATGACCAGTTAATATATTATTATGAAATAATAAATTTATTAATCTATGTTACAATGTAGGTTTCTATTTTTTCTATATTCTCAATTCTTTTATTTATCAAACTTCCATCACGTAATCTGTATTGTTTTTTTTTTTTATTAAACTGATGTCATAATTATTTCAACTAAAATGTTTTAAACGCCAGTTCTATTATACTAGATATAATTATTCTGTGATTCATTTTCAAGTTTACGTGTTGTTGCCAATTTTTGTTATCTTTGTCAAATATGTTAAACGAGAGAACTAAATTTCATACAAAACTGGTTACTTATGAGTTATTTTTAAATAAAAATATATAGAAAACATACTTGCAAAGTTAGTTGTTAAATTATTGCTTCATTTTATAATTTTAACAGCAATTAATGTAAATGTGAAAATATTTGATTATTTTTTATACCCTATAACTTCCATTCCCTGTGTAACACAGACAAATTCATCTAAGAGACAACCACAATTAACCACATCAGTTTAGTATTCAAAATTAGCAATGGAAACAAGTTATGATACAACATATTAACTGGACATGTATTCCTACTATTTTTGTAGTTTCTACAATTGAGTATTTTTGACAATAAATAATGTATGTATGTTATTCAATCTAGGTACTTGTATTTTAATACATACTACATATATGAAAAATGTGTGATTTTTGCAAATAAGACTTGAAAGAGTCTAAGGTTTGATAATATTTTTCACACTTGTATTCCTTAAAGCAATGGTTTCCAAAAACATTTTTTCATAACGTTTTTTTAATAATTAAAATTTAAAAACACACACTTATTACGATTTCAAATTGAATGTTTATATAAAGCTTATTACCAGTTCGCCTAACTTTTAGTAGGTTATTATAGCCAGGTAGTTCAAATATTATAACTTGTACATTAATAACATTAATTATGGTTAAATTTAGTATAATTTTTATCATAGCATAATTTAATTCTTTTTTTTTTTTTAACATTGTTAAAAAATCAATAAAGGTTTAATTGGGGTTTGTCGTTGGTTTACAATACATTTTTCTATATACAATGTAGGTATTTAACAAATATTAACAATAAGTAAACGAAATGTTAATGTGAAAACAATTTAACTTTATGCCTTTGTTTAAATGAGTTTGTATAATTACTATATTTTATAGCTACGTCCAGATGTTGTGCCAAAGACTGCCGAGAATTTTCGTGCTCTGTGCACCGGCGAAAAAGGTTTCGGTTATAAGGGTTCTAGTTTTCATCGCATAATAACGGATTTTATGTGTCAAGGTGGTGATTTTACTGCTCACAATGGGACTGGGGGTAAATCAATTTACGGCCATAAATTCGATGATGAAAACTTTATATTAAAACATACCGGAATTGGTACACTGTCCATGGCCAATGCAGGACCAAATTCGAATGGATCACAGTTTTTCATATGCACAATTAAGACAACATGGTTGGATGATCGTCATGTTGTGTTTGGCAAAGTCATTGATGGCCTGGATGTAGTCAAGAATATGGAGCGAATGGGTAGTCAATCGGGAAAGACTAGCAAGAGAATTATTATTGCCGATTGTGGTCAATTGCAATAGTTTATTTTACATACATTTCTGTTTTCTAACAAAAGTACAAAGTTAAATAATGTTGATTCACATTTTTTATAAAAATTCATACTGAGAATATAGAGATAATTTTTTGCAAAAACAACATTATACTTATTATAGTTTTTCTTATTCATTATGATCCTAACTACAAAGTATTTAATGTATTGTGTGTATTTAATGTGAAAGTGTCTGATTTCTAAACACAAGTATGGATGGATGCTGCACTAAGAAGTGCGTGTCCAGATATCAATAGTGTTTGTTAGAAAATATATCTATTTAAAATAATCATAAAAATTAACCAAATAGAATTAAAATAAAAGAAAATCAAACAAACAAACAAACATATAAATAATCATTTGTGCACGTCACATGTTATATATTTCTATTTCTGCAGCTCCGTAACGATGTTGTTCCAAAGACCGCTGAGAATTTCCGCGCTCTCTGCACCGGTGAAAAGGGTTTCGGCTACAAGGGTTCCTCTTTCCATCGTGTCATTCCCAACTTCATGTGCCAGGGTGGTGATTTCACAAATCACAACGGTACCGGCGGTAAATCCATCTATGGCAGCAAGTTCGCTGACGAGAACTTCACCTTGAAGCACACCGGCCCCGGTACTTTGTCTATGGCCAATGCTGGTCCCAACACCAACGGTTCCCAATTCTTCATCTGTACCGTCAAGACCGCCTGGTTGGACAACAAACACGTTGTCTTCGGTCAAGTCGTTGAAGGCATGGATATCGTTAAGCAAATCGAAGGTTACGGCACCCAATCCGGCAAGACAAACAAGAAGATCGTTGTCGCTGACTCTGGTGCTCTGTAAGCATAACGCCATTATCATCTAAACGACAACAACAAAACTATTTTAATAATTGTAATTTTAAGAGTCATCGCAACAGCAAACACAACAAATGAAAGATGAAAAAGCATTTAAACTAAAACATATTGAACTAAACTAAAAATGATTAAAAACAACTTCTTCACTTTTCATTCTGTTTCTTATCTTTCACAAAAAAAAAACAGTTTTAAATCGTAAAAATTACCAATTGTATGTTTATTTCAAGAAATATGCTTAAAATATAATTATATTATTGTTCAATCAATATTATTCCCAAATGAAGAGAAAACCTTTTTTTATTATTTTACAAAAATAAAACATTCTACTTTTTTCCTTTCCAAAAATTGTGTTTTCTTGTGTTTTAATTCTATATAGGTATATGGTTAATGGTACGTCCATCAGTATCACGAATTTTTAAATCATAATTTTGATCGTGAGCATTAGAAGATTAAATATGTTCAGCCCAATCATGAATAAAAATTCCGTGGGAAATTTTTTCCCTTTCCCTTTTTTCCTATTCAAATTCAATGTTAAAAAAATAAAAGGGGAAAAAACTGCCGCGGAATTTTTATTCATGATTGGGCTGTTATACTGTACAAATAAAATGATATAAAAGCTCACTAGTCTTACTAGACTAAATTATTTTTGCTAATTGATTTTTTTTTATACCTTCAATATTTTATTTTCTTGGAAGCTTAAAACCTAAAATTTTGTATTGCCAACTAGATAGTGTTTCTTCTAGAGCTTTGCTTTTGTGTTTTTAGCATGTTTTATCAATACAATCCCAAAAAAGTTATAATCGTAAATATTTCCTAAAACAATCGATCGAAAATGTTTCGATATCATTCAGCGTTATCAACTTGGTGTGTTTTATAATTTTTGGTGGCATCAAAGCAAATTCAACACAACTTTTTGTTTCAGTGTGAGAAAAAATCTTTCTACAATAAAATAAACCTGTATGAGTACCATTTCATTCAACACTGCAAAATTTTTTTTTTGTGTATTTCGGTGCGTTTTTTAATTTTTTTCGAAAATGTGATGAAATCTTTATTTTTACTAATTTTTAATTGCAGTTTTTTAATAATTCATAACTCATGAAATCTATACGATGAAAAAATGTATTTTAAATACGAATGTATGATAAATGAAATCAAATTCTTCAAAAATCTTTGTTTAAAAACCAAATTAACATTTTAAACATGTAAATAAAAATTCTTGTATAACCTGATGGTTTGGTCTACTGAACTGTAGACGAACAACCAGGTTTAGAGTACCAATGGAATCCTAACAAATTTTATTGGAAAAAATCAAATAGAAGTACTAGAAAACAAAAATATATAAAAAAGTACCAAATATGTACTGAAATTAGCTTTTTTACCAATTAGTACTTTAGTTCCAAATATCATATTGTGAGTTAAATTTTGAGTGGTTAAATGCTTATTTTATCTTTATTTTAGCTCATTTATTAAAAAATGGCTTTTACTAATAATCGTTGATAAAAAGTTTTTTTTTATGATATTAAAAAATTTCAAATTAATTCAATAAATATTTGAACAAAAACGAAATTCTTAACTTGGTGCGTTTTTTTTTTTTTGTAAATGGTGCGCTTTTTTCTCTCCATTTTGGTGCGTTTTGAAATATCAAAGTTGACAACGCTGATATCATTTAAAACAACTTGAATTGCTACTTCGACCGAGTATTCGGTTTCGTTTACGGATTAGGCAAAAAATTTCGGTTTTCGGTCATATTTTGGCCAAATACCGAAACTTATAAAGGAAACCATAGATTTACAGAATACAATAAATTATATTTTATTATAAAATATAGTTATATGAGAATAGTTGAAAATTAAAAAAAAACTAGTATAGTGTCGGTACTTTAGGGCATCTTAAAATTATCTAAACATGTTATAATATTTATTAAAATAAATATTTTATTCTGGAAATGAATGGTATATTTTAAAAGCTTTGGTTTGTTTCGGATTAGGCCGAATGTCGATTTTTTGAGCGAATATTAGTTTCGGTCGGACTATATACGATAGACATAAATTTCGGAATACTGTCATGTCAATTTTTTTTATTTAATAGGTATATATGCGATTCAGATGGATTCACCCATTTGTTCCGAACAGAAATTTCGTCCAGAGAAAAATTGAGAGTTTTTTGTTTTTTCTGGAAAATCAAATCTGCCATATGTAAACAAAATCTATTAGTTTTACAAGTGGTAATACTGCGGCGATTGATTTATGTATTTTGCTTTGGTTTGTAAGTGTCAAAAAACTAATATGTATTAAATTATTTTAAAATATTGTGTATAGGTACCTATTTTGCAAAAACAATTTACAAAATTTTTAATGAATAACTGAAATGAACAATTTAATTTCACAAACTCCACAAATAGAAATGAGACCTATTGACAACTCTGTTCATTTTTGTACAGAGAAAATATAAAATTAATTCAAGCTGAGACTCTCAGTCGTAATTCAGCTCTGGGTGGATAAAGAACTCACGCGTCATTATCATTATCGCTTAAGGGCAATCAGGCCGTCCTTTTTTCGCCGCTTTCGAGAGATTTGCGTCTCACTTTTGCATTGGTTAATGCTTGGCGTCGTCTAACTGTACCGCATTACGGTTTTTCAAAGTTGTGTATTAGTCACATGCTAAATTTTTTTAATACAATATTTAAGCGTTCCAGCTTCCTATATGAAGGTATAGGTCGACTTGGGACTTACTTGAATCGATCGTGGGATGACCTGGCAATTTGAGGGATTAATTCTCCGCCAACCAAATTTATATACAAAAAAAAAAGCTGAGACTCAGCTGAGAGTTGTTCGTAAAAATATTTTCTCTCTCTCAAAGAGACACGTCAAACTTAATATGAAAAAAACTTTGTCCGAACAAAACAGGGGGATTAATTGTCTTTAAAACAACATTATGGACTACGTCTTAGATGACTTTCCGCCTTGTACATATGTATTAAAAAAAATCGTTCACAACACTAAAATGTTGTGTTGTCTCGACATGCATACGATTAAGACGATAAGTGTTGTGAATCGTAATTGCATAGAGGGAGTTCAGACGCTGCGACTTTTACCTGCGACTTGACTTTATAGATGAAATACGTTGTGGAGAGTACGGAGTAACTAGAATCGCAGGTTTTGTGAAACGAAGCGACAAATTTGTCATTTCTTCTTTTCTCTTGTATTATTTTTGTTTCATTTACCAGCAGTGTTGCCACGATGAAATTTCATTTTATGGCATTACAGAAATTTTTTGGCAACACTGCGAATAAATAACTGTAAATTAAAAAGAAAACAAATTGTTGTTTTAATTTTAATAATAAGCGAAATATGAGAAACGCACAATTTAATGCCAAAATGTCGCAAGAATGGTGCAATAAATGTTTCATCATGTGAACAGACGATGAAATTAGAAGGGACACCAAAAGAGAACGTCAGCAGAGTCGCGGCGACAAATCCCATATAACATCAAAATACTTAGTTTTGCGAACGGTAATCGGAGCCTTAATCATGAAATTTGATTTACTAAAGAGATTTATGTTAATCCATTGTTATAAGCTTTGGGAATTTTGCAGGTAAACGAATAGACAGATCTTTGTAATGTTCGCTTGACTGATTTAAATTGACCAGTTAAACTCAATTCAATATACGCAAGTTTATTAAAACTAATTTTCTAAATATTTTCGATTTAAGTGTGTGATTGTATGAAAAAGTTTAAGTCTAAAGATTTTTCATTATTCATCAGTTTTCCGTCAGTATTTACTTCCAGTATTATTTGCACTAGTTTTGAGGTTCATAAATAATAATTTATTTCAGTTACGCAAAGATGTGGTTCCAAAAACAGCCGAAAATTTCCGTGTCCTATGTACGGGCAAAAAAGGCTATGGTTTCAAAGGTTGCACTTTTCATCGCGTCATACCAAATTTTATGTGTCAAGGTGGTGATTTTACAAAAAACGATGGTACTGGTGGCAAATCAATCTATGGCACCACATTCAAGGATGAGAATTTTAAACTTAAGCACACTGGTCCCGGGATTCTATCCATGGCCAATGCAGGTCCAAATACTAATGGCTCACAATTTTTCATTTGTACGGTAAAAACGCCCTGGCTAGATGGACAACATGTAGTTTTTGGTCAAGTTATACAAGGCATAGATGTTGTTAAGAAAATGGAATCGTACGGTTGTCCAGAAGGCCGCCCAATGAAGCAAATTGTTATTGATGATTGTGGTGAATTAAAGTAGATTAAGTTGTTATTGTAGTTATTACTAGATACAAATATTTACATATGTATAATATGTATGTATATACATAAATATAGGTATACATACATATAATAACTAAAATATTCTAATTGTAACCAAATAAAATAAATAAGTATTGTGCCATAACAATTTTATTGTAGGAACATTTTTGGGAATTACAAAAAATTATATTTGGGCCATTCGTATAAATTTTTGTGAATTTAAATGAAATTTCTGTAATAAAATTTGTTAATGGTTGAGTATTAATTAAATTTAATAAAGGAATCCATACTATAAATATTTAGTCTTTTCTTTTGCATTTTTTAAACACTTATTTACAGCTGCACGCTGACGTGGTGCCTAAAACTGCCGAAAACTTTAGAGCTCTTTGTACGGGAGAGAAGGGTTACGGTTACAAGGGATCGACATTTCATCGTGTAATACCGAATTTTATGTGTCAGGGCGGTGACTTTACTGCTCACAATGGCACTGGCGGCAAATCGATTTATGGCAATAAATTTGATGATGAGAATTTCATTTTGAAACACACTGAACCGGGTACTTTGTCTATGGCCAATGCTGGACCCAATACAAATGGCTCACAATTTTTTATCACCACCGTGAAAACTTCATGGTTGGATAACCGTCATGTTGTGTTTGGCAGAGTTGTCGATGGCATGGATATTGTAAAGAAAATTGAAGCTATGGGTAGTCAATCGGGTAAAACTGGCACAACAATTGTTATCAATGATTCCGGACAACTACCACATTAAAGACAATTAACTAAGGTAAAACAAACAAAATAATCATCTTTTATTTGTTGCATTATTTTTATTACTACATATTATTATTAATGTAATAATTTGCTATACTAAATAATATATACTAAAACTAGTTATTTTCACTATCATTACTATTGATTGGCGTTTTTATTGCCCTGGGTTTTTGGCATTAGAAAACCCAAACAACCGGCCAATATTAATGCACTTGATGAACTATATAAAGCTGCTTCACAATGGGTTTCTATTAAGGCACCCATGACATTGCTTCCTGTCACACTGCCAATGCGTCCCAGCATTAACGAAATACAAACAGCCATTGCTCTGAAAATAAAAATTCAGTATTATATTTATGCATGTATGTATGTAAGTCTTACAAATTTAATTTCTTATTAAGATTATCAGCCATGTCACAGAATTTAATTCCGTTCGGAAGTGGAATTGGTTCCATTTTTTGCTTTTATAGAAAAGGTAAAACGAAGATTTTTATCGGAATGAAACCTAAATTAAAATTACAATTCCACATAGCAAATTAAAAGTGGTTTCATTCCGAAAACATTTTTGGTTTTGCTTTTTCTATAGAAGCAAAAAACGGAATCAATTCCACTTCCGAACCGAATTAAATTCTGTGACATGGCTGTATGTAGCCTTGCAATTCCGTTTATAATTTCTATAGTTTTCATTTGCAACACATAAGGTACATATAGCGATGGACAGAGAAATAGCACACTTTAATGTTTTAGTAGTGTAATAGGGATTAGTTTTTTGTTTTTTTTTTCTCGATGCACAAATGTTTTCATTTCATCTGATTTAACACATTTAATGACATTATAAACCATCTTTCGAGAACATCCAATTTTTTTTGGTACCCTTTTTGATGAAGTTCCCAAATAACCTTTTTATCTCAAGTGAGCAAAATGACAAAATTAATGATAAAAAATATTTTTCCTTAATTACACAAGAATTTACCACCGAAATTAGTACAATAATAGTTGATATTATTGTTTAAAATCGAAATAACAAAATAAAGATCGTGCAAAAGTTAACAGGGCATTACTAACGAATTTTTAGAAAAGCAGACTGGAGCAAAATAATAGCATAGAATTCCATGTTATTATTGTACTTCATAGAACATTGGTGCGCTATTTCTCTGTTCATAGCTGTATGTATAATCTGCATATTTATAGATAGCTGATTTGATTTAGAGATGTCCAGATCTGTCTTGGTTTTTAAATTTCTCAAATAACCTATAGATTACAGTTATGAGAATTAGTTAAATCGGCCTATGATGGACTGGGTTAGAAACTTCTAGGAAACGTAAACACTCAAATCTGTAAGAATTACTTTCTGAGTTATCAGCATTGAAGGAATTTTTCAAATTGGTTAACCAATGGTGAAATTTAGAATGGTGCAATTTAGAAATTATGATCGCCTATGGACTTGTTTATATACATATAAGTAAAGGTAGTGTATAATCTAATATTAAGCTTTAATTTAACATATTAAACGACTCTGCATGTGTTCAAATTCCGAGCCACTAAATATCGGAATCACATCAAATTGATTTCTTTTATATTAAGGTGAAGGCAATATAATATTCGTAACAGTCGAATATTATGTATTTAATTCAATACGAAAAAAAAATACATTTTCGAATTTTTATTCAAATTAAGCAATAATTGCTTGCCAGAGTCATATCACCGAAATTTGAACGTATGTACAATTTATTCGATTAAATAATGACACCTATGCTATTACAGCCAAGGAAGAAATTATATGGTACATACATGTATTTTCTCTAAAAATCTCTTGGGTTTTAAAGCTAATGTAAAAGTTTATATATTTAGTAGAGAGAAACAAAAAATTAAATTAACCCCCTGGCCCACGATATCGAACGATAACGTTCGCTTAGATAAGACTTAAGACACAAACTTGATTGTGGAATAAACAAACTTGATTGAGTAAAAAATAGATACGATAAAAAGTTTGTGTCTTAAGTCTTATCTAAGCGAACGTTATCGTTCGACTCGTGTACCAGACGGTAAAAGATTTTCAGGGTTTGTTTATTTTTATTAAATACTTTTTACTGGTAATTCAAATTCTTATAGGAAATATTTATATGGTACAAAATAAGAAAAAGAATCGAAACTAATTAAATATATTTAACTAAAATATAAATTTTAATAATGCGAATGTCCTTTTCGATTTTTAATTACTTCATTTGACCGAAGTGGCATAGAGTTTATTAATTTTTGTAACACATCTTGAGGAATTTCTTTCCATTTTTTTTACTAAAGCTTCTTTGAGCTCTTCTAAGAAGTTATAAGTCATTCCATTTTTATATATTTCGGCACTTGATATTCCCCAGAGGTTTTCAACTGGATTTAGATCAGGGCTAAGAGGTGGCCAATCCAAAACAGCTATATAGTTTTCTTCAAAAAATGCTTTAGCTCTATTGGCTTTATGTATAGGGGAGTTGTCCTGGTGAAAAGTAAAATTATTTCCATAATTTTCCTCAGCAAATTCAATAAAAACACTGTCCAGTAATTCTACGTAGTTCTCCGCATTAATTTTATGAGAAATAAAACAAAGTAATAATAAATATAAACAAAAGTAACCCAATTCATCAAAGATCCTCCTTGAAAATTGCGTGCTATTCTGGTTTGTGTATCGACGCCTTTTTCCCTCCAATAATATTGGAATCCATCAGGTCCATTAAGGTTGAATTTTTTTTTCATCGCTGAATAAAACATTAAGCCACTTCTTTTCCCAAAATTTATACTTTTCAGCGAACGATAATCTGGCTGCCTTGTGTCTGAGAGTCAATCGTGGTTTGGGAACATCTAGAAATTCATTTAGAATTTGGTTAATCTGTCTTTTGGTTACATTTAGTCCCAGCTCCGACTTTATTTGGTTACAACTGAAATTATTTGTTGTAGCTAGGCGCTTGATTGATCGTCTATTGCGGTCAGTAACTGTTGGTTTTCTATCAGATCTTTTTTGGTGCCGTATGATTTTGGATCGGCCAAGTAATTTTGTATGGTCGTCATAGATCTCTTAATACGGTTTGCTATGGATCTTATTGAGTGCCCATTTTCCCTCAACAACTCAATTTGCGTACGTTCTATCAACGAAAGTTGGTTTCCACGTGGCATTTTTGCCTAAAATTCAATAATTTTCACACAAAATAAAACATTATTTTATTTGCTTATAATAATATCGTTTTGCACTTACACCAAATAATATTGTTTGCATCGAAAAATTTATTTTAGTTGTAAATTGTTAGATAAATCTGTTAAAAACTTTGCTTGTACCATATAATTATTTCATATGAAGAGAATTAATGCAGCGTTATAATAAATAGCATTAAAAATTAGAGTTTTTACTACTATGCACTTAATTATAATAAGTAAAAGGAATATGTACCATATAATTTTTTCCTTGGCTGTAGTTTTTAAAACAGTAATTGTATATTTGATAAAATTAATCTCATTCATTTAATATCTCTGCGGCAATTCCATTATATCTAAACATTTATAGCTTTAATGAATAGAACCATTAGAATTTACGATAAATTGCATTTCGTTTGTAAAATATAAAAGTTATAATTTAGAGTCCTTGACTAATGTGGCAATAAATTTTTGTTCCTAATAAATATTTTCGTGTTTAAAAAAAAAGTATAATAATTTGATGCACAAATCAAAATAAATTATACTCATATTATGATAAGAAATCTAACATACAAACCTCAAATTTGTTGGATAAATATCAACGACAATTGTATTCATGACACTTGTTCCTAAACCACAACACAACATTATAACGAGCATATAAATCGCCAGCAGAGGAACTTTGATTATCAAGCTCAGTATGCCAAAAAGACCACAGGTTGCTAGAATAATGACTACAATAAAAATTTAAAAATATTTCAACTACATACATATATTAAAAAAATAAATAAATTAATTAATAAAAAACGAAACAAACTTACATAAAATAGGTGTACGTTTGAATTTTTTATTGGCAAATATCACACATATCAGCAGGAACACATAGATTAATTCCAAAGTAATTGTATGTTTGTAGGTGGATATTTCTAACTTTGTTGTACATATTTTATCACCCTGAAAAGAAAGTTTTATGGAAATATTTGAAAGTAAAATTTTAGTTTCCATTACAATCGATTTAACAACCAACATCCTAAATAATTAAATTTCTCATTAATCAAGGAGCTCCATTATTTTTATTCATGATTACTTGAATAATTTAGTTTTTCATGATTTTGGGAAATTGGACAAGTTTGAACTGAAGAACTGATTATTGGTAGCTCTGAAAGTATGTTTAATCTATTAATTGAATAATAATACTAGGACATGGAACTGCTATTTACGACATTGTCATAACGATCAAAATCAAAATATATTAAATAAAAATATACTAATATGTATATGAACTAATTAAACACATTTTAAAAATGTTCAAATTAGTTTTTTTTTTGTCAAGAACTATTGATTCAAATTCTCCCTAAAACTGAAAGTCCACGCCAAGCGTTTAAGCTGGAGGTCCACAACTCGCGTTTTGACAACATTTTTAACATTACAAATTTATACTCGATTGATATTTTTTTATAGCAAGTGATAAAAACGAATACGGCGTAAGACTTCTTCAAAGAATCATTATCTAACTTCTGGTGATACTATAAATCATAGATTAAGACTAAAAATACTGACTGGTCTCAATTGAAAAATGCTACCAGATAAAACGTTTGTTCATGATATGCAACTAGTGTTCCAGGAAGAAAGTTACCAAAGGATACTCTAACAATTTTATATTAATGCAAAGAAACAGACCTCGTTTCGTAATAAAAAATTTCCTGTAAATTATCTTCATTTGGGATTTGTTTGTATTTGTTTAAAGTTATTTAGACGGCTACTTCTAAATCTTTAGGAAGATTACTTGCGCTTATTATTGCGATTATCTAAAATATTCTTATATATGAAGTATCGGGTTATTTGCCAAAATTTAACCTTGTTAAATGTATATAGTACTGTTGGATCTCGATTATCCGTGACGGTCGGGACCGGAAGCATTCTAGATAATCAATATTCCCATACATACATACATGTTGAAATAATATACATATGTAAAACAAGTAAGAAAGTATAGTCGGTCAAGCCCGACCATATAATACCCTACACCTAGTATATGTAAATATAAAATTTTTTTTCAGAAATGGGCGTTATTTGCGAGATATCACCTATTTTGGACCAAAATTCAGTGTCATGATTTCTGTGAATATAAATATTATATGTGTTAAACATTTAGTTCGTTTATTTGACCTTTTTTTAATATTTAATAGTTTCTTCTTTTTACAAACAATTAGGTCATTTTAATTTTATATAAAAATATTTAATTTATTTCTATATATTAATTTCCAATATTTCGCTATCACAATGGATAGCTTCTTCAGGGATAATATAAGTTTTGAATTATAATTCAAAATATATAGAAATAAATTAAATATTTGTATATAAAATTAAAATGACCTAATTGCTTGTAAAAAGAAGAAACTATTAAATATGTGTTAAACTTTATCTCGATATAAATATTTTAAAAGATTTATGGAAATTAAAGTGAATTACAGAGAGGGTCTTATATGGGAGTTTCGACTAATTATTGACCGACCATTACAAAATTAGGTGTCATTATTTCTGTATATAAGAAACTAATTTGTGTTGAATTTTATTTGATTACCAACATTTTTAAGAAATTTATGCTCTTTAAAGTGAGATTCGGATGTGGGAGCTACGACTAATTATGGATCGATCACAATAAAATTGTACCGTAAAATTTGTATGTATATGAGATATATTTGTGTTAAATATTATTTGGATACCAACATTTTTGAATGAGTTATGCCCTTTAAAGTGATTTTCGGAAGTGGGCCTTATATGGGAGCTACGACTAATTATGGGCCGATCGTCATAAAATTTGTAGATGTGCTTTAGCTTCATTTATTACTCATCTGCGGTAAATTTTGTTTGCATACTTGCATAATTCAAAGATTTATGACCGGTAAACCCCAATTTCGGGAGGACATTTGTATGGGGGCTAGGTGAAATAATGGACCGATTACCACCAGTTTCAATCCCATCCATCCTTAGGCCGAAAAAATATCTTGCACCAAATGTTATCGAAATATCATCAAAATTGCGACCTGGACTCTGCGCACAAGCTTTACATGGACAGCCAGCCAGCCAGACGGACGGACATCGTTAAATCGACTCAGAAAGTGATTCTGAGTCGATCGGTATACTTTAAGGTGGGTGTTGAACCAATATTTCTGGGCGTTACAAACATCAGCACAAATCCAATATACCCTCCCCACTATGGTGGTGTAGGGTATAAAAAATAAAATAAAAAGAAAACAGTGAACTATTCATAAAGATTAACAGTCTAATTCATAAAAACTTATCAAGTGTTTATAACAGGCTTATAAAGCAAATATCCATACAAAATTTGCTTTATCAGCCTGTTATAAACCTTTGATAAGTTTTATGAATAAGGGGGTTAAAGTTTAGTAATTTCTTAAAAAAATTACTGACTAATCATATGCAAATGAGGGAATTCCTCTTTTTCGTTTGATTGTTCAAAAGTAATCAAAAAAATATGCTTATAATCACGGTTAATCAATGCAAAAACAAAACAAAAAAAAATTCTGCTTCTTTCCCGGATAATTGATGTTCCCGGTTAATCGAATCACGGATAACCGAGGTCAAACTGTATATGTATTTCTTTCAGACCGTGATGCATTGATTGTGCGGGAGGGTTTCGGTTTCAATATTTTTGCCTGTGCTGATTGTTTTTTACAAGTATTTCCTCCTTACATTTCTCTGCTGTTTGATTTGCCGTTACATACTTGAATTATTGTGAAATTCTTCAGTCACATTTCAGTTCAGTTTTTGTCTTTAATTACAAAAGTATTAATAGTTTACAAAAAATGAAGTACAAATATTTATATTAACTAAAAAAATTATAAATTTTAATATTTCAAACTAATTGAAATCGTTTCATGCAATAAAAATGTGCGAGTCCTTCACATTTTTCAAAAATTATAAAAAATTCCTATTAATTTTGCGTCAGGTCTGAATTGGCTATATATATTGGTGCATCCTTCAATTGCACTTCCAAAATTACTAGATTTATTATTTCAAGAATAGAAGAAATAGAAGGGTTAACTTTAAATGATTTTGAAATCTTGATTAACTACATTGTAAGCTTTAGTTTTTGGATTCAGCCACAAAATCATTTAATGTGAATTCATGTAACTTAAAGGATATACATATGTATTTATCTATTTCATCTGAAATACCAAATTTTGATGCAACAGCATTTTCAAATTGTACCAAATGATTTGTGGTAGTACCACGGTACCACCTGTGCCTAAAAGGTATCAAAAAAGTACAGTTGTACCATGTTTGCGAACACTGATCTGGGTTGAGAAAGAACTCGCGCGTCATTGTCATTATTGCTTAAGGGCAATTAGGACGTCCTTTTTTCGCTGCCTTCGAGAGATTTGCGACTCACTTTTGCATTGGTTAATGCTTGGCGTCGTTTAACTGTACCGCATTACGGTTTTTCGAAGTTGTGTGTTAGTCACATGCTAAATTTTTTAATACAATATTTAAGCGTTCCAGCTTCCTATATGAAGGTATAGGTCGACTTGGGACTTCCTTGAATCGATCGTGGGATAACCTGGTAATTTGAGGGATTAATTCTCCGCCAACCTAACTTATGCTTGGTTTTCACTATGTCATTTCTGTTGTCAATTTGTCATATGGAGTCATCTATGTTTGCAATCATGACGCCATATGACAACCCGTTTTCATACAATTGCCAACAATTTGGACAATTTGACAACAAAAATGACATAGTGAAACGCGGACTTATATTCTTAAAAAAAGAAAACGGATGAGTTTTAGAAGTCAATTTTTTTGTAATATTTCTGTATTGAAAAACTTTTATCACATAAAATATAAAGATATTGGGCAATAAAGAAAATCTTAAAACAAAAATTTTAAAAATTAGATTATAAATGCATTAAAATGTATTTCCAAAACTGATGTATGTATGTATAAAAAATACGATCAAAATAATTAAAATTATATAGCAAACTTACCTGATTATCATTGAAACTATTTGCTATGGAAAAATTCGAGGATTGTGTAAATCTTAAAATATCACAAAGACATAAAGGTTCCTTATGGTGTTCTGTATATAACATGGTATTATTGAGTATATAAGGAAACCACATGTATACTCCATGGGCAGTAAAATATATGATAAATTGTATTAAGGCAGCCAAGCAGGTTTTGCGAATGTGTTGCCTCATAAAGAGTGGAGCTGTTTGATCCCATATTAACTGCAGTACTGATGAAACTGATTTTGGATCATCCAAACCTTTTTTGCGTATTGGAGTATCCAAATCTGGCAAAAGTGTGGTAATCTAAATAAATAATTAAATATTTGTAATCACTAAATAATTAAATAAAACTGTTAACAATTTCTTTATATTTTAATTTACCGTAAAGCAGTCATCTCTAAGTTTTTTGTTTCCTTGAGTATTTGTACGATGCATATTTTTCAAAACATCCAAAGCTTCATCTGCTCTATTCACACCAAGTAGATATTTTGGACTTTCGGGCAAGTATCCTAAAAATATACAGCATCCAAGCCCAGAAACGCCACACATAAGAAAATATAAACGCCAGGGTTTATAGACAATTGGCAGAAATGGTATATCGAACTCCCATTCTTGATTAATGAAAAGCCACGCAATAATTGGAAAGAGTATGGCACTGAAGGCACTCATTAAAGCTCCACATAGTATTGCTCTGTTGCGATTCTGTTGACAATGAAATTCGCCTAAATAGGCGAAAATGGTAGCTGAACCAGCTGATATCCTAAAATTGCAAAACAATAATTAAAACAAGTAAGTTATACACACATATAACGTTTTCTTCTACTTTCACCACCTTTACTTCTTCAACATATCCCCTTTTTAAAGACTGTAACGCAATTATATTAATTGCCTCAGTGTTACTTACTTCTCTTTCTGAATTAAAAATTGTATAACTAGTGCCAAAGAAATGGTTTCTTAAAATGCCTTAAAAAGTGTTTCAGAATCACAATAACGTTCCATTAAAGAATCTGGTTTTGATTACACTCGCTATAGAAGCGGTATATTTAAAACAAGTTTTGAAAACTGTATTGCGAATTTATAATAAAAAATTAATTATTAAGCTTGATTTAGAAAGGAATGCAAATCAAAAACCGACAACAATCACCCCTATCGTAAAAAAATTTCACATGAAATTTATTCCCTTTTCACATTTTTCATATTCACCCTTATCGTGAATAAAAATTCCACATGAAATTTGTTCCCTTTTATTTCTTTAACATTGAGTTTTAATAGGAAAAATGTGAAAAGGGAACAAATTTCATGTGGAATTTTTATTCACGATAGGGGTGTTTTAAATTCAATGTTAAAAAATAAAAGGGAACAAATTTCATGTGGAATTTTTATTCACGATAGGGGTGAATGATAACTGAACGGTATCAAAATGACAACGAAACGTTGACATCGCAACGATACACGTATGGGGCTTATGCATCAAATGCTTCATTGTTTTAATTTTTTCATGGGGGTATTATTTTTTTTTGAAACTTAAAAAAAATGGTTTAGAACACTCTTCGACACATTTTTGTAAACTTTGTTTCTCTCGTGATTCTTGATTCCTAACCGAATTTATTCTTAAATTGAGGTTAAACAAGCGTGTTTGATTTGAATTGGTACTCGTTCTAAAACTAGTGATTTTCGGTCAAAGTCTAAAAAATTTATAAAAAGTCTGTTTAAAATTGTTGTACATATTTTAAAATACATATATTTTTTTAATACAGACTTACTTTTAGGAAATATTTAATAGCATAAATAAATAAAATTTATATTGTGCTATACTTACAAAACTCCATTTAAAAAACGCAAAATTGCCAACATTATGAAATTGAAGGAGAAACTGGATACGAATGTCACCAAAAATGCTAAAAACAATGTTGGTTTCATTGTCTGCTTGCGACCCTTGGTATCAGCCAAAAATCCCCATAAATGAGAACTAAAGATGATGCCTAAAAAGCAAACAGCTCCCAAGATGCCTTGCTCCTGATAGGACAAATTTAAATCACAGGCAACAACAGGCAAAGCAAAACTAATGCCAACCGATTCCAAAATCACATTATTCAATACAAGACCCGAAAAAACTACAAGTTTAATATTGAATTTACCAAAATCTGTAATTGTAAGAGTTGTAATTCGAATTCGTTTCCTTAGGTGTAGTTTTGCACTTATTTACGTGTCTTTTCCAGAGCTTCATCAATGGTGGCAGTAGTTGTTGGTTCTGGTGGTTGCTTTGCCATGTTAATTATGCCGGAAAATAAAATAAATATACGTTAAGAAAAATAACAAAAATTGTAGCCACTACCATTTATTTAATCCATTGTCAGACGCGTGTGAAAAAATATTAATATCAAAAGGCATGATATTTTCAAACATTTATACTCTCAGAACCGTTACTACACTCACAATATTATTACAGTAACGGAATGTAGTTTATTCAGGAAGTATTCCGTGCAGTTGTTTTTAACTAAATAAACATTTAAAATTCTAAGAAAATTTATTTTTAACGTTTAACATTAATGCGGATTTTCAGTTGCATTTGATATTGACAGTTTTTTACGTTAAAGTATTTTGTATGTAAAATTAAATGAAACTGTAATTTAAAATAACTGAAAATTTACTTAATAACCGATCTACTTATTTTTCATTTCATTTTAACAAAAAGTTCATTTAATTTTAAATGTTATAATTCTCAAACAGTCAATGTGAGTTTTAATATAAGATATGTATATGTAGATATTATACAGAAGCTATGACTATGTATAGACCCACCCTAGATAATTATTTCAAGTTATTTTCAGTTATTTTAGTTAATAACTAAAATACATAAAATTTTATTTTAGTTAATAACTAAAATACATACAATTTTATTTTAGTTAATAACTAAAATACATAAAATAACTGAAAATTCTGTTGATTTTACGGAATTTGTGGTTAATTTTTTGATAGTTAAAATACATAAAATAACTAAAAATTCTGTTGATTTTACGGAATTCGGAGTTGAATTTTTGACATTTAAAATTAAATGAATTTTTCGTTAAATTTAAATGAATAATAAGTAGACCGGTTTTTAACTGAATATTCATTTATTTTATATTACAATTTCAGTTAATTTAACGTACAGAATTTTTTGAGTGTACTATTTCGAATGTCTGTACTATTTTTATTATTTATACATACATACGTATGTACATATGTTTGTTATCACTTTTAGCAACCATTGTTTCTGGTTGATCTGATGACTTAAATTATCTTTATATTTGACTATAATTCTTGAGTAGACATCTAATGTTCGTAAATACGTTAACTTGTTTAACTAGAGACAATAAATTGTAATAAAGCTTATTTACTTTTACTTTATACCTAGTTGTTTGTGATAAAGTTCTATTATTATTTAACAACTATTAAAAATGGTACCGTTTTACCGTCTAAAAAGTACATTTTATTTATCCAAAAACCCATTTTCAATCACTGCGCTGAATGATCTAAAAAACAGGAGTTTAATGTGCAAGGTGCAAGTTACATACATTTTGATAAGATTCTTATTTTTTAGGCGAAAGAGAGAGGAGAAAAGCACAGAGAACATACTTTCATGTACTCTTGAAGTTTGATGTATGTGTACCAGGGATGATAAATGACATTTTTCAAATTGTACTTTTCTGTGCACAAAAGTGTACTTTTTTGGCCCTAATTGTATTAAAACGCTTAAACATATTTTTTTATTGGATTTATTATAAAAATAACAGAAAATAAAGATAATGTACATAAAAATTCATTTGTACATAACATTTATATAAAATCATACAAGATGATTTACTAGATTTCAGCAAATCTTTTATTAGAATTAGGCTTGAAACAGTATTGATATGAAGTCGATTTCTCCCTTTGGTTTTTATCATATTTTGATAAGAAAAAATCTTCTTCTCTAAAAACTGTTTTACGTTTTTGCTCGTTCTGCCAAGAAAACTAATTAACATTTTGCAATAAATTGTGTAATTCCACTTACGTTGCTGCTACTAATTCCATTTAAAAAACAAAACCAAATAATTTTTTAACAAGAACTATAATTAAACTCCAACTGATGAACTGTCAAATTCAGTTGTTTTATTGCTGTTGTGTAGTGCGGTTACTTTATATGATTAAACAACAAAGCAAATAACTCACAAATAGTTGGTACTAAAAATGGTTGTCATATTACCAAGAATGAAACAAATAAGAAAATATAGTCTTGACAAATTTTTAAATTGTACTTAATTTTGTATTGGAGTACTAGCGTAATTTTGAAATGCGAATTGTACTGAAAACAGTACAATTGTACTGCATTTATCATCCCTGATGTGTGCATACATTCATACATAAAAAGAAGCATTTAAATAAGACTTGTCAAAGAAAGTACAAAGACATATGAAAAGTATTGTTATGAAAATTAATTTCAATTTAAATTTAACAGTTTATAACGACTGGTATAAACACACACACAGAATGTTTATCACCATACAACATGATTATCAACATTTTCATTAGTAGAAGTTTCTATTTACAAACATTGTTGATAACACGCTGTTATTAACATAGTTGAGCTGTATGGCAACATTAAGTTAAACAGTTTGAAGGTTGATGAACATTATAGAAAGGAACTTTCGATTGTCATTTCTAGATGCCGCCGGAAATTACTTGAAATGGCGGTAGTGTATAAATAGAACAAACAGGGTCACTCAATCATAAGTTAGTTTATTATGATTCATTGTTGAGTGATTATCAAAGCGTTAATCTGTGATCAAAGCGTTCACAAACTGTAATTTAGGTGTGTGTTTAAAGTAAATTGTAAAAGAGCGTTTTTGTTAAATAAGAACTATTATCTCATTTAATTAAGAAACCTACCTACCTAAATTTTTCAAGACGAAAGCTAAATAAATGCTAGTGATAATTTCTTATAATATGATAAGATATGTAGATAATTTAAATTGTTATTTAATAAATTATTGACAAATTGTTGAGTATAATATGCATATGTATGTAATAATTCCAAATAATATTACACTGGAGCCCCGATTTGCGTCGTTAATAGGGACCGGTGATACGCCACGCAAATCTAATCACTTTTTTCTATACAAATGTTGAATGGGTCCCAAATTTAAAAATTTAGCTAGAAAAATCATATTTTTATTAAAAAAAAAAACGGGTTATAGTACGTTTGATTATATTTATTTCAGCAGGTCTTTGTTATTATTATAAAGAAATAATTGAAAATATATTTTTTAACAAGGAATAAAATAATGTGTATTTAAAAAACAATATTAAGAAGCAGTCAGAAGCAAAACTGTTCGGATGTTTTGCATTAAGGATGGTGCTATTGGACGCGCTCATGCGGCCTCTGACAATAGTATTCTTTTCCATCAGACTGTATTGGTTGACTTTCGTTTCGTCGATCCAAATAACCCGTTTCCAATCGTCTACTGTTCAATCTTTGTGGGTTTTACAGAAATGAAGGTGTTTCTTCATATTTCTATCGGAAAGTGCTGGCTACTAAATCAATTATATTTAATGCACGTTTAACTGTCCAGGAACTGACATTCTTACCAATACTTTTTTCAGCATTTTTCGGTGTCTTGATGACCTTATTATGTATGTGAAAACGTTCAATCTGCCGGGCATCACAATCAGAAAGCAGTCTTGGTCGATCCCCTTGGTTATTATTGCAAGATACATTACGCCGGTTTATTTAAATTTAATTTTTCAGCAATTTACGGCATGAATAATTTTTTTTGCGTTATCGCGATAATGAAATTTCGAAATTCTACAAAAAGAAAGGAAATTTTTATATTTTAACATAACGTCGAAAAATATCAAATAAATTTAAATAAAACAGAAATAATACGGAATTCAATAAGAATTTTGATGATTTTCGTATAACTTCTTTATTTTTTTTTTGTATTTTGAAAAATAAAGTTCTCGTTGAAAAATCCTGTAGTTATAGATGATTCCTATAAATCAGTTGGCCTCCTAGATCATGAGATTTGAAGTCGATAGCAGTTGTTAGTCGTATTTGTTTATATCATTTTTATAATATTATTTTTATACCCTTCACCTTCATGAGAAGGCTATACATATATAAGTTTGCCATTCTGTTTGTAATTTCCACAATATAATTTTCTGACCCTATAAAGTATATATATTCTGGATCTTTATAGATAGCTGAGTCTATTAAACCATGTCCGTCTGTCTGTCTGTCTGGATGTTGAAATCAATTTTCTAAAGTTCCCAGATATCTTCGGAATCCAAATCTTCAACAATTCTGTCAGACATGCTTTCGAGAAGTTTGCTATTCAAAATCAGCAAAATCCGTCCATAAATAACGGAGATATGAGCAAAAATCCGAGACAACCTCTGAAAATTTCATCAAAAAAACTAAGTCTATTAATATTGTTACGAATAATTTCATCAACAGATGGCGTTGATCACACAAAGTGTATTAATATTGTTACGAACAAATTCATCAACAGATGGCGTGTTTATCGACATAATTATGTATAATATAATTATGCATCCACAACAAAGTTGAAGGGTATATAAGATTCGGCATAGCCGAATATAGCACTCTTACTTGTTTTAACAGTATATGCAAGATAATCATAAATTTGTCAAACAATCTTCTACTGTGATCGCAAGATAAAAATATTACAATTTAACTGCTCATTCACAGGCGATAACAGACAGATACACAGCCACGGGCACATGCATCAAAATCAGCTCATGTATTCTAACATTCATACAGATCCCAGCATACCATTCTAGGAGCGCTCCGAAAAAGAAGTCAGAAGAGTCCAACTAAAGAGCAACAGTAACAAGCAAATTTTTCTTTCGCTCCGAAAACGCTCTTTTGTTGGACTCTTTTCTGACTTCTTTTTCGGAGCGCTCCTAGAATGGTATGCTGGGTATGTACGAGTATGTATGTATGTATGTATGTATGTATGTAAAAGATAAAAAGATTAAAATATAATGTAGAAATATTTGTATGTATGTATATATGTACTTGTATACAATCAGTATATGGAGATAAATGATAAAAATTATGAATCTGCAATCATTTAAATGTCTTTAAGTAGCATATAAACAGTTCAAAATGAGTTCTGGATGGGAACGTATACGCTTGCGAGTGGAAACAGGAGAGGTAAGTAATACTTGAATTACATAAATATGTATATGAATTTGCAGGCAAATATATTTACATATATCAAATATGTATGTACATATGTATGTATGTATGTACATTTTTTGTCTTTTTAGGGTTTAGAACCTGAACTGCCGAAAGATACTCGCACCTTGTCCACCCATATTTTGGATACATCTCTGGGTAAGGCGGCCGCAGAGGTTCCTTTAACTGTATACCGTCTGCTGAAGAATCAACAGTGGCACGAATTAAAACAGGCTGCTACCGACAAAGATGGCCGTGCTAGTCAACTAATAGAAACATACGATTTTACAAGTGGCATTTATAAATTACAGTTTGATGTTCAGAAATATTACGACGGTTTAGGTGTGGAATGTTTTTATCCATTTATTGAGATTGTGGTCAAATGTATGGCAGGTCAACATTATCATATACCATTGTTGTTATCTCCATTTGGTTATACTACCTATAGAGGAACATAATAAACTTACATACATACATACATACTCGTATATAAATAATTAACAAATAATAAACTTTACAATACTTGGAACTTTTGTTATTATTATAAATACTTGCTGTTAGTATGTACATACATACATATATACATAAACATATACATACTATTTAATCGTCCACAACAATTGCAGTAAGTAACACATCTTCTATGAATAATAAACAATTTAAAAGTTTAATTGGCTAATTTTGTAAAAATATATTCAAGTTTCAAACCTTTATAAGTTTCAATTAAAGCATTGTTCACAGAAAATCTGTGAAACAGATTTCATTTTATAACGTTTTTTCTCCTGTAAAATTATGATAATGAGGGTTACGTCTTTGGGCATTTTAGGTGACGATATATAGAAAAATATTACCCCTTCTAGAAATAACTTAATTGAAAATGTGTTTCTTTCTATTAGTAAAACACGTTTAAAGCGTCTAAATGTTGCACCCATCAGAATAGAATCGCCCAAATGCCAAATATTGTTCTTTCGGCACAATTATAAAAATTCTGGCATCCAGTTCTATTTTAAGTGTGTTGAACTAAACTAAAAAAAAGTCTCAATTAATTACCAACCATTTTTCAACAGGGGCATATTGGAATGACATAAAAGCAGTGACATTTTATTTGTTGACATATCGCTTGTAGAAACATTGAAAATTGTTATAATAAATTAAAATTTGATGGGAAATTGCCGTAGATTTGCTGAAATCATTTAAGAACAAGCTGCTGTTTTTCTGGTAAAAATTATTCACCCCTATCGTGAATAAAAATTCCACATGAAATTTGGTCCCTTTTCACATTTTTCCTATTTAAATTCAATGTTAAAAAAATTAAAAGGGAACAAATTTCATGTGGAATTTTTATTCACGATAGGGGTGATTATTCTTAGTCTTCTGAAGATCCAAGATCAATTGTTCATGGAGCCATTTTTTTTTATTGAAAATTCGTGTTGAGGTTACGGTGAATAGATTTCACTATCGAGAGATTTTGACAACTAATTTTTTTTTCAACAGAACTAGTTATGTCACACAGCCACCGATGAATCTATTGAAAATCAAATTTCTCGATCGCATAATTTCACAAAATTCAGCTGTTAATTGGCCGTCCCGGGGGTTATTGTGTATTTTGATTCGAAAGCAAAAGCTTTCAAAATACAAAGTAAAAAGTATACAAATTCGAAAGATTTTCTTTTCGAATCGAAATACACAATAACCCCCCGGTTATTGTTTAATATGTATCATGCTACATATTAAACTCTACTGAGTTCTTTTTTGTGAATCAAATAACGAAATAGACTTACAGTTTTATCAAAATGTGACTGATATGCGTGGTCGTGGTGGATATTTGTCTGATATATATTTCACATATGTACATATGTAAGTACGTATTTTGTTTTGAACAATAACCCCCTGGCCCACGATGTCGAACGATAACGTTTGTTTAGATAAAACTTAAGACACAAACTTGATTGAGTAAAAAATAGATACGACAAAAAGTTTGTGTCTTAAGTCTTATCTAAGCGAACTTTATCGTTCGACATCGTGGGCCAGGGGGTTAAGTTCTCTTCTGGGTAAAAGTTTTCAAACTTGAATTGAAAAAATGTATGCTAATTAACGAACTGCTAACTTTTTCTTAAGGAAATTTAATTTCTAGATGAAACTTAAGAGGACAAGAACGAGTCAACCATTCGTACCTAAGTCGATGGCTGGCTACATTTGTATACCTATATACATATCGCACCCTAAATACAAAAGGGTCACAACTCAAAATTCAATCCAAAACTGACTTTTTCCATAAATTAATTCAGAGTACACATCTCTGAATACTGAAAAAATTTCTCTCACATCACTATTTTCTTCAACTGGAAAAATACAGTTATGTCTATTTTTATGTTAAGTGTTATGCACAAGCACGATAAAATCTCCTGAAAATTTTAGTATTTTGAGTTGTGAACCTTTTGTATTTAGGTTGCGATATGTAGGCAACATGGCCATATGGAATAAGAATGAAGTAAAACCACAAATTTTAGATAATTTTTGGCAGAATTTTGAAAAGTTCTTTATTTTACTAAGATATATTTTCATTTCCTTTTCAAGCAACAAGATTTATTTAGAGTTTGTTTTAGTTTTTTTTTGTTTTTCAATTTAGCAACTAAATTATTGTTAGAAAACAAATTAAAACAAATTATTTAATAACAATGAAGTAAATTCAAAAAAAAACCAAACATAAAAACAATAAAAAGTTCGTCACAAAACAAACAAAAAAAAAATAGAAGAAATTATCACAAAGATTCTTGCAGTGATTATTCAATCCAAACGCGGAAGGCGAGTTTAGATTTGTGTTTTTTTAATTTTAATTTTATTACAGAATTTAGATGTATTGAATTTAGATTGAATAAAAATACATGTTCGTTGAGCGATAATTGGTTAAATAAAATAATAGTTTAGTAATAAAAATAAACTGCCGTATTTACATATAACAAATAAAGTAGGCTTGAAGTGTGCTTTAAGACAAATTTTTCATACAAAATTTTCTTAAAGTACGCTTGAAGTCTACTTTAATTTTTTATAAATACGGCAGAAAGAGTATAAATTTACAAACATTTACATGGGAAAAATAATATTTTTAAATTAATATTTAGGCAGATAATAACATATAATAATTAATTAAATGAACTTATCAATAGAACCTGACAATAGAATATTTATTTTCAATACACATTTAATAAACAGTTTGTATCTTTCGGTTGTTGTTTTTTGTTTTTGTTTCGTTTATAAATAATGGATTACAATGTTTCAAAATATTTTTAATGCAAGTTTACGATTGTTAAACTTATAATTCATAATTAAATAATAAATTGTATAAATAAAAAACTGAGAATCATTTCGAAAACAGCAAAGTTTTAAGCATGGTGTAACTATACAAGGTCAGTGTAAATCGGCAACAAATACAACACAATACAGAAACAATAGGTATTTTGTTTGTGTAATAAATAAGTAGTACATACTGTCAAAAACACTTGAAAAAGTATTACTTTTGACACAAGTAAATTGTAAACAAAGTCAGTCAGTCAGCTGTCCTACTGCACTCACCTTGTATAGTTACACCATGGTTTTAAGCATTAGAAGTCAACAATTCGACTTAATACTTATATACATATGTATGTATACTTTTATATAGCGTTAGCTTTCATTTCAGTTTAAAATAAACATAAAAATTATTAATGGTTCGTTTTTTGTTAAAAGTGCGGCTTCAAAAATTAAGAAAAAAAAATGTGTTGTGATTTATTGGGAAAGGAGAGTGGTGTAAGAGCTTTTTACATACTTAGTTTTAAGTCTATTAACTTAACTATAAATTGTAATCTTATCAAAAACTGTTGCGGTTTGAAACCACAATTAACTAAAGCAGCCATTGGGTGCTTTAACCTTTGAGTTGTTGTATGTATGTATAACTATTTAAAATATGCAAATGTTAATGAACAGGCAAATCTACAATCAATTATCAATATCTTTTTCAATTTTTATATATGTATGTATACAAATTAAATCATTGAAATAAATTCTTAGAAAATCTATTAAAATGTTAACAGCAGTAATGAACACATACATACTCGAGGGCATTGAAAATTTCAGTTATTGAAACCAAAGTTGGTTGAATTGTCCAAATCGTCTTAAAAATATGTACTCGTATTTATTCAGGAATATGTACCTATAACAATTTCAAAACATAAAGAAACTAAAAAATAATTATTTTTAAATATTCCCAATTTTGTTTGTATGTATGTATATGGTATTGACATATTAAATGTCTAAACATGTACAGTTTAACTGCCTTTAAACGAACATTTAGTTTTAAAAACCTGACATCTACTGTTTAATAAGGCCTAAATGCTAATTCCTTTGTCTCTCCTTTTTTTCATATAAATACATCACACCCTAAATACAAAAGGGTTACAACTCAAAATTTACCATAAATTAATTCAGAGTACACATCTCTGACTACTGAAAAAAATTTCTTTCACATCACCATCTTCTTTAACTGGAAAAATACAGTTATGTATGTCTATTTTTATGTTAAGTGTGTTTGCTTGTACACGATGAACAGTTTTTTGTCTCTTCTGAACATTTTAGTATGTATTTTGAGTTGTGAACCTTTTGTATTTAGGGTGCGATATGTATGCATGTATGTATGTATATTTTATCTATTAATTGATATAATGATTATGGATTATGATATACATACATACATATGTATGTGATATATGCATGTATGTATTTATGTAATTGTATAGTCTCCGATAACAAATTTCTTTTGATATATGTATGTATGTATAGATAATATTTTTATTACGTTTATTAACATTCATTTTTAAAATATGTACTCTTATAGTTATTATTATAACAATGTAACAATGTTTCCTGTATTGAAAAGTAAACAATGTTATTCCAAAAGACTGGCAAGCAATTCATTCATAATAAAATAATACAGGAAATGTATGTATGTATTCACATACATACATAGAAAAATAAACTTAGATGAACAAATTAATAAATTACAGAAAGCAAAAACATAAAACCGAAAATTCCCATAGCTTTGATATTGCTAACACTAGTAAACAAATTAGAAACTAATGAATAAATCCCCATAAACAAATTGATTTAAAAACAACTCAAGCAATTCATATTATGTATGTATGTATGTGTTAAATGAATTCCTGTTAGGATTTTTAAACGTGCAAACGTGACTACATAGTTGCATTCAAGTTCGATCGAATGCTCTCTACTTTTGACGTCTTACGGACACATATTTTTGTTCATGTTCTCCTGTGTAGGGAAAACGTGTAGATGTTTATTTTTTTTTAGTCGGTCCTTTTGTATGAAAATTCCATTCGATGGCAGACATAGTAGTGGAAATAATAAGTGTTCTGACGAACTTGTTTGTACAAGAACATAACAACGATAAGTCTTGTGTACACGACACATATTCATTAACCCTCGAAGTGGCACATGGTTCTGGCCAGACATATTTCATCAAAATCTTCACCTTACTTTTGGTACATGGTTCTGGCCAGACCCCTATGCATTTTGTATGAACGAATGCAAAACAAAGACAGTAAAGAGAGCAAAGCACATGGCACGAGTTGGAAATTTGTATTTACTTTATTCTTTTATGCTTCTTTCTTTCTTCTGATTTTGTTTGTGAGTTAGTTATTCATTGAACGTTGAACAGTGAATAAGTAATCTAGTTTTTGTGCGGTAATTTTGAACTTGTGAATAATTTTACGCAGGAAGATTTGTTGCGTTGTTAGTATATTATGGCTGATAAACTGGAATTTTTTTATAATACACGCTTGCGTAGCGCGAATTTGCAACCCCAATTGGCAGAGGCATTAGTGCGTGATTTTCAAAGTCAGGTAGAAGCTGATGAAAATTATGATGTTTTTGAAAACGATGGTGACGACACTGCTGATTATGTGCCAGAAGATGATGCATCAGACATAGAAAATGATTTGGAAATTGAACCTAACGAACTTTATGATAGTGATGAAGACGTAGATGAAGAAGAAGAAAGTGGAAATGATGCTGAAGCAGCAAATGAAGTCGACTCAGGCTGTTTTTATGGTAAAGACGGTACTAAATGGAACGAAACTGAACCCCCTGCATCCCGTTTGCGCCAGCATAATATCATGCGTTTTCAATCTGGAACAAAAACAAGGCTCATTAATCCAGTTGAGGTATTCAAGCTATTTTTCTCAACCAATATTACGTTCGTCATCATTAGTGAAACAAATCGGCATGGGCGAGAATCAATTAGAAAATGGAATGAAGAACATCCAGAGTCTAACCAAAGAAAATGGATTGATTTGACAAGCTCTGAGCTAGATGCATTCATTGGGATTTTGTTGGCTTCTGGTCTCAGCCATAATAATATGCAAGACTCCAGTATATTGTGGCGTTCTGATTCGCTGCCCATATTCCGTGCGGCTATGTCGCACAAACGATTCATTACTCTGTCCAGATATATTCGTTTCGATAATAGTCGTACGCGGGCATTCCGACAGCAAACAGATAAAGCAGCTCCTATCCGGGACATTTGGAATTTTCTCAATGAAAATCTGCAAAATTATTATGAACCTTATGAAAATATCACCATCGATGAGCAGTTGTTTCCGTATCGTGGGCGCACAAAGTTCACCCAATATATCCCTTCAAAACCTGCAAGGTATGGGATCAAAGTTTGGTGGGCATGCGATGCTAAGACTAAATTTCCATTGAAAGGAAAACTATACACTGGAAAGGAAGGAGACAATCGGGAGATAAATCAAGGTGAAAACGTTCTAATGTATTTCGCAAATTGTTACGTAAACAGCGGCAGAACAATTATTTCTGATAATTTTTTCACCTCATTGAACGGCGCTAAACGACTTGCTGCTATGGGACTGGCATTTGTTGGCACCATTCGAGCAAACAAAAGATGTCTTCCTAAGGAAGTAATGAAGAGCACCAGACGACCAATTCTTTCAAGTGTGTTTGGTTTTCATGAAAATCTTGTTGCACTTTGCAGCTACGTGCCCAAAAAAAATAAGGCAGTCAATTTAATTTCAACCGTGCATTACACGAAACATGTTGAAGGCGTAGCCATGAAACCGGAAGCAATTTTATTTTATAATTCAACTAAAGCCGGAGTCGATACGATGGATCAAATGCTAACTCATTACACAACAAAACGGTCAACCAGACGCTGGACATACGCGTTTTTCTGCAACATGATTGATGTGATGGCATTGGCAAGTTACATTATATGTAAGCTAAATGATGAAAATACAAGAAAAGAAAGAAGACGCATATTTTTATATAAACTTGCAAAGCAATTGGTACTGGCCAACGTTGAAAATCGCATCAATAATCCGCACATTGTGGCTCAACCAACAACTCGTATAGCATTTGAAGCGTTCTTTGGGAGACCTCTCAATATACCAAACCTTAATGTGGCTTTACGCAGTGGTCCAGACACATTATCTGCCAAAAAAGATTGCAGAATTTGCCTGCAGCAAGGTGACAAACTACGCCGTAAGACACGTTTTTTTTGCTGCAAATGCAACAATCCTGTTTGTCAGCAACATTCAAAAGTAGATTATTTATGTTTTTGTTGCCTTCCGCAAAATTCTGAATAAAAAAATCAATGTTTTTTCATATTAATTTTCTATTTTCTCATAAACATTTATTACTTTACCCATAATAAAGAGAAATATATATAGAACAAAAAAATTGTTGCCCTTTTCATTTCAAAGATTTTTTCAGGTCTATTTTTTCTTCCTCAGGTAGCTAATAACATAGTAAAAAGAAATAGAAACACAAAATATAACAAATATTTTCCTATCTTAGTAAAAAATTTAACGGCAAACAGCCCTTATTTCCATACAAATGCATGTAAATGTATAGGGGTCTGGCCAGACACATGTGCCAGAACTAAGGGCTCAAAATATGTGCCTGACGAAGGGTTAACGAACAAGACAATGTTCGATGAGTAAACAAATTACGGCTACATGTGCTTGCATACTTATAGTAAATTTAAGACACGTTATTAATTACCTTAAACCAAAGGTTCGATAAAATTATTTTTTAATTTAATTTTCAAAATCAGCAATAATTTTTCAAAGCATTCAATATGAATTTGCTCATAGGTTTGTTTAATTCCCTAGTAGATACATACTTGAATTCATTACTTTAATAATACATTCTTTATGGTATTAATTTCCGAATTAATCATTTAAATCGTCTTTATTTCAAATCCATTAAGATTTAGCTTAATAAAATATATTAATCTTGCTATCTAGTTATTTTTTTAACCTAAAGTTATACTAACAGCTTTCATGCCATAATTATTTTACGTTAACAGCTAACCTGACATCGTGAAAATGACGGTGAATCATTAAAGTTTTCAGTTTATTTTTTAAAACAAAAAATTCTTTGAAAAAATATTTTGCATATTGATTTGTATTAGATTTGAATTAACAAAATTTGAATCATTGAAAGCTATAATGAATACTGTAATGTGTAAATCAAGTGATTTCAAAAACGAGCGATTTTCGAAAAAGAATTATTGGCATTCGTTTCAAAATCAACTGGCAATGACTGAATTCTAAATCCGCGCGAGTTTTTCCCTTTTTATTTTTTTAACATTGAATTTGAATGGGAAAAGGGAAAAAAACTCGCGCGGAATTTTTATTCATGATTGGGCAGTATAATAGTTCTTTAGAAATTTTTTCATGGTATGAATTACTAACATTTTTAATTCTGAATTAAGATTTTACTGAATTGAGTTCGCATTTAGTTTATTAATGCGCAGCAAAAAATATGTTTTCTTTGAAATGCTTTCAATTTAGTAGTTGTTATTCAAACTATTTTATGTTGGCTTCTTCAGATTTCATTTGATTTTGTTAATTTTCAAAAGTTTTAATAATTCCGTCTTTTTTTCGATTTTAATTTGCAGACCTTTTGTTTATTCAAACAACAACAACAAAATCGTTTTACTTTTTCTGAAGAAACAAAATGAGAAGTGGATTTTACTTTGTTCGCAATGAAATTCTGTGTGACCACAGGTGTGATCTTATTCATAATTCCCTTATAAATTGTTATCAGGACATTCGTTCATCTTCTACAGCTTTGATTACAATTGTAATTCTAGCCTTGAGTCCATGTCAAGGAATTCACAAAATATAGGCGTCTAATTAACTTTGCTAACAAACGACCAAATAATGAGCATGGATCGCAGCAAGAAATAGAAGTTGCAGCATACACAGCCACATTCCTACACACAGACTCAATGTTTTGAGGTGCTTACAAGAGCATCCACTGGTACTTAAGAATCTCCAACTGCAATTATGTATATCAAATGTACTCTCGATTGGTCAATAATACAAATGTCCTTTTTGTGGGCTTAATTTAGTAATAACTCTATAAAAGAAGGCCAAAAGAGTTAAATCGAACCATATAATAAAGGTACAGTAGCTGAACTCCATTGTTGCCATTTTCTCGCCCATTGCTTAATTTTTTAAACATTTTCAATTGCATTCTCTCCTAGTAGATTATACTGGAAATTCCATAAAACAAATTACGTCTTATTGGATTAAATTTATTTATTAAAAATAAAAACTAAAGTAACTTAAAGCACTCTACTCGCTTTTAATTGTAGTAAGCAAAAAAATAGAAAACAGATGTAAAAATCTGTCTGTCTGTCGTTTAAAGTGTACAGTACAATACTAAATGCCTTCCTCAATTCTAATATCAACCAAAATAGTTTTAAAATATGATCTGATATTTCACGCCAATTTAAAATTTGAATGAAATTAAAGTGTTTTTCGATTTAATTTCTAAATAAATATGAAGCTTAATTATTGTGCATTTGATTTTCCTTCGAAAATCGAATATTTAAAACACATGACGTACCAAAATCCAAGCACTTCATCATCAATTGAACCCCGGCATGAACTGATTTTTTTATCATATAAGTTTTTGCTGGGAAAGAGTAAAATTATCTCCTTGGCATTTTATGGAACTCTTTTTATAAATATGTACATATATATGTATGTATATAAACAAATTTCTAATACGAGTCTGCTAAAGTAAATAAAGCAAATGTGCTTGGGAGAAAAATTTAGCCTTGTTTCCAAGGACAGAAAACATTCATTTCCTCTTTATTCAAGCTGTTGAGTTAAAGAATATAATAATAATAATAATACTTTACGAACATTAAAAATAGTAAAGTCTTTTGGGAGAAACTAATAGGAAGTAGCAAAAGTTGGCCTTATAGTGGAAGACCAATGCAAGCGGCATGTGGCCGCGGACGGCAGAAGTAAAATTTTTTCAACTTTGCCGCTTAAGACGATGTTGCCATACACATGTATATAATATGTGACATATGAGTTTAGTTAAAAATTAAAATTTATTTCCATTTTCCTAATTCTTTTTACACAATGTACACACTAATAAACATTTATTTAAGCTGATTGCCGAATTCGGCCGCATGCCGCTTACATTGGACTTCCACTATTAAATATTATTATATTTACTACTACATGACTCAAATACATATGTATGCATGTACAATAATAGTAATAATAATTATAATAGCATTAAGCAGAAATAAGAATATAATAAAAATCGAATTTAAAATGCGTTTAAACAAAAATTAATTTAATTTTCAACTAAAAATCAAAAATATTTAAGCTAAAATGTGAATTTTGAGGCTTGTGGCTCAATTGTAATTGCTCTTTCACTCGCTCCATGTCGCTAAGTGCTTTCGTTTGCATAGCCTGTAAATCTGGTACCATTCGAATCGTGTCTTTGCCTGCTTTTATGTTGTGTTTTCTGTTTGTTTTTGTCCGTCTGGTCTGTTGTTAACTTTTAAGTTGCTGTTTTACATTGTTAATTCATGATTTTTTTTTACATTAAATGTATCTTCATTTTAAAAACAATGGATTAATTAACATATTATAAATACATACATAATTTGCATAAATCCAAAATAATTTTATAATTTATGTATTGGCATGTAATTATGTAGTAGTGGTAGTACATAGTAGAAGTTGTTGCTGTTTTTATAATTTATTGGCATAATAATAATGATGATGCTGCTGTTGTTATTGCTGCTGCTGCTGCTGCTACTTCTTCTGTTTCTGCTGCTGCTGCTGCTGATGCGAGCTTTGTCGTCATATCATTTCAGGCTTTTGATGTTGCTGCTGGTTTCGTAGCACTTTGTTGCAAGTGCATTAGCGTACTGTTTTGTAACTGATTGTTTACTTGCTGCATACGTGTTGTTACCGAATGATAACATGGTCCACAAAGTCTCGCTGGACTAAACAGTTTTATATCTGGCAATGGTGCCCAGAACTCTGAGCAATCAGCACAAAATATTTGACCACATGATCTGTATTTGTTGCAATAAAATAAAATGTGTATAGAAAATAAAAAGAAAAGAAAGAAAAAAAAACAAAATTAATGGTTACTACGAATTAATTTGATTCTTTAGTTTTAAGCTTTAAAATATTTGAATGATGGAAAATTTCAAAATAAAATACATAGCTTGCAAATAAATAAGTGAATGAATAAGATGAAAATTCGACTAAGTAAAGTAGGAGTAGAATGGATTACAGATACAATAGAACAGAATACATCTATATATATATGTTCTTATCGGTCATTTATGAAAGTCCCGCGATCCAACTTTATAAATGAACTTAATATACATATGTATGTATTCTTTAAATAAAATAAAAAATTATTACCTTTGTGTATTAAAGTGTTTTGTAAAAAAAAAATAAACAAGTGTTGAAAATCAATTAAGAAAACGAAATAATTTTAAAAATAATGTAATGAATGTATTGATATTGATTCCGTTATTATTCATTGCGTTCCATGAATGCGAAAAGAAATGAATTGTGCGGAAGCATAATTTGAAATTATTCATTCAATGAATGTATTATTGATTCCGTTATTATTCATTGCGTTCCATGAATGCGAAAAGAAATTTTTTGTGCGGAAGCATAATTTGAAATTATTCATTCAGTTGCTAAGGTATTTTACATTTTTGTGGCATCATCTCTACACAGACAGTATTGCGGCATGCCGCAGGAATGAACAATTACATTTTACATAGCGATCGATATTTCTTTTTGCTTAGTTTTCCTTTCCGTGCGGAATCAACAATACCACTCATTCACCTGGGTTCTACATTTGTAAAATGAAGTGGAAGTGAAATTTTCATTAATTTTGTGTTGTAAATTTTGTGAAAATGATTTGAAAAGTAAAATATCACTTTCAGTTTCGTCTTAGTTAAAAGTTTCACCTCGTTTTCTAGAACGCCGTGAAATTGTCCATGTGGAATTGAAAACGATTTAGGTTCACTTCACTTTGTATTGCTAGATTGCAATAAAAACTTTCTGCAATGGACAAAATAAACATAATGGGTGGTATTATTGAGGCATACAGGTAGCCTTATTGCAAGTAAAACTTTAAGAAATACATCACACATTTTCAAAACGATCGATTTTCACCACATTTATTTATAATTTTCAATTTAGGCTGTTTTCATAAACGCAGTATGCAATGCAACATTTCATTGCATAGAGTTCATAATAGCATTTAGAATATAATTAAAAAAATTTTGTTTTAAGATTCTTTTAAATAGTCCAATATCTTTATATTTTATGTGATAAAAGTTTTTAAATTATATTGTAAATGCTATTATGAACTCTATGCAATGAAATGTTGTATTGCATACTGCGTTTATGAAAACAGCCTTAATTTTAATTTTAAAGAAAATGATTACAAATTTAGTAAAACAAATAAATTGTGTCGTTTATTTTATAAAAAAATTTAACAAACATTTTCTTAATCTACATAATTTTTTGAACACCCAAGAATAAATTTGTGTTTATATTGTGTTAATTTTTCTAGTTTAGTTAAAAAGAAATCTACAGATTCAATTTCAGCGTTTTTTATTAATTAAAAACTTTTAAAAAGTCTTTAAGAATCAGGTCTAAATAATAATCGAGATAGATGTTGCAAATAGCGAAGATTTTGCTTTAATTGTATTTTTTATGGTCAAGCCCGACCATATAATACCCCCTACACCGACTATGAGAGCAAAAACATTTTTCTTCTAATTTTTGTGTATATAAAACTTATTTGTGTTGAATTTCATTTGGACATTTTTAAGCCAATTTTCCCGGTTAAAGTGTTTTTCGGAAGTAGGCTTTATATGAAAACTATGGTTAAATTTGAAGCGATCATCATAAAATCAGTTAGCACGATTTGTGTATACATATATTAGACTTAATTGTGTTGAATATAATTTTAAAAATAACATTTTTAAAATAGTTTTGTTTTTCGTTAAAATGATTTTCAGAAGTAGGCCTTATATGGGATCTTTATATAGAACTCCATACGTACGGACTATAAGGTGAATGTTGGACTAACATGTTTGGTCGTTACGAACATCAGCACAAACTATTGTGGTGTAAGGCCTAAGTAATATCATTATAGTTTGATGGAATCTGTCTATTTTCCAAAAAAATATTAGCAAATCATTCAAGAGAGAAAGTCTATTTGAAAGAATGTTTTATATGGGTCCTATTTAGACAAATCACAACGGTACCTGGTGGTGCAATTTTAACTGAAGTTTATATCAATACCAACGTTTGCCAACGTTTCAGTTTGTTTTATTTTTATAGTTCAAAGTTTTAAGTAGCCATACAAGTAAGTAAAAAGTTTTGGCTTTGTTGTATACGATGCCATTTAAAGATATTATTTTGTGACGCTAGCATATTAATGTGACATTAACATAAAAACTGTCAGCAATATCAATAAATTGATGTGTTGATATAACCACTATAAATTGGTTATATGGTTTAAATTGCCAAATCTTTTTATAACTTATGGCCAGTTTTTAACTTAAAAATTAAAGTGTGTTTAAACTTAAGTTCTGTTTAAATATCAAATTCATTTTTATAGATCATATTTAAATAGAACTTAAATCACTGACTACGTCCATTTAAATACAACTTAAGTTTTTCATACTACCATATGATTTTGACAGTTCTGCAAATTATGAAAATTGCGCATTGAAGTTTTTTTTTATTATTTGATAAAAAATATTCAATAAATAAACTCGCCGCGAATAAAAACATTGTGCTTATTATTATTAATATCAACTAAAACAATGAATTTAGATGAAGAGGATACGAATGATGCAGCTTTTGTCCATTTAGTTTATAACAATTTGTAAACTAAATACATAGTAAATCAGCTGTTAAATAAAGAAGTTGTTTATATTTTTTTGAGATTTAATAGTGCTGCCATAATTTATCATAATTAAATACCAAACTTAATTTGAGACTGAAAAAATGAAACCGTACTTAAATACAACTTAAGTTTAAGGAAAAATTAACTAATTTCGTATTTAAATACCAAGTTAAAAACTGGCCATTAGTCTACTAGCCATTGCTAGGTATACTACATATAGTTAGTCAAAGTCCAAAATCCCAATTCCTATTGGCAATTATTTAAAATTTAGTTGATATGTGGCTTCTAAATAAATTCAAGTCAAAAAATCGCATTAAAAATTGATAATTTTGGTTATGCATTTCAGATTATACTCTACATAATACTTGGTAGTAAACATAAAGATTAATATTTTAATTCTAATAAGAACACAAAGTTGTGCAAATATGTAATAAGATGTATGTAAATATGTTATATATGACAAAAAGAGAAAAGAAAAACAATAATTGTTTAGAAATTTAAAGTTATAGCTGTTAGTTACAGATATAAGAAACAACAAAAAACATTGTGTGTATGCAAATAATAGTATGAATATTAATAGTAATAAATAAAAGTGACAGTAATTGAAAAACAAAATTATAATGCGCACCGGCAATGATGTTTTCTTCGGCCGAGCCAGAATTCAGTTTGACAACTGGTGCAACGTGAAACGGCATGATCGGGCACCCATAAAACACTTGTAGCATTTGGTTGTATTGAGGAACTGGTAGTAGTGCAGGACGAAGGACCGCTAGTGCTGCGGTCTTCAACAGCTTCCCAAGAGCAAATTGAAGCATTTTCAACATTATCCAGTGCAGAACACTATTTCATTTATTCCAACAAAAAGCAAATATAAGAAAGTAAAAATTATTGTTTAGATAATTGTATTCAATTGCAAAGCAAAATTTAAAAAAAAAAAAAAACAATAAAATAAAAAACTTTTTATTCATCTTGCATAAAAAAAAATTGTATAAGTTAATTTAAGACGATTTCATGCTGTTATTGACAACTGGAAAGAAAGTTCTCTAAGCAAAATCTTAAGAATACAGCCATATTATTTATATCTGGTAGTAGTAGTAGTAGTAGTAGTAGTAATAGTTGTACTAATTACAAGAAAGCTTTCTTAATAAATTAAAATAAAAAATGTCTAAAATCATTGGTTTCATCGAATGTATTAATTGCAATTATTTCTCATTAATTCCGAGTAAGAACTTAGCGAATACTTGTATGCAAAATTATCAGGCATTTGATGGAAATCGAAAACGAATAAGTTTTAGAAGTCAATTTTTTCGTAATACATATTTCTGTATCGAAAAACTTTTATCACATAAAATATAACGATATTGTTGGTCTACTAAAGAGAATCTTAAAACAAAAATTTTAAAAATTAGTTTATAAATGCATTAAAATGTATTTCCAAAACTTATTCGTTTTCGATTTCCATCACATGCCTGTATACAATATCGAAATTACAAGCATTTGTGGCAAACATACATACATATGTAAGTATAATAAAATTAGACCATGATTTTCATATCTTGCATTCACTTTTCAACCAATGATTTTCAAACGTACGTACACTTATTTTACGGTTTAAAAGCAAAAAAGCAACACCATGTAAAAATAAAAACAAAAAGAAAAACAAATAACTTTATATGGCAACTAACCGCAGATACCGAACAATTATCATCACTATCAACATCGGCATAGCCACCACCATCGTTATTAATGTCGTCGTCATCGTAGTTGTCATAATTGAATTCATGATCATATGATCGTTGACTGCAATATCGCTGACGGCGTTTTCTATGATATTGACAACAATAACGATACATATGATTTGAATGATGAAATCTCTGTCTACTGTGTTGATGGCAACATGTTGTTGAACAGTCATGTTGATTTTTCTGTTATTGTTGATTATGTATTATGTTTATTATTATAATGCATACAAAACAAAAAGGAAACTAAAAGAGAATTTCAAAAACTGTCTGATTCCAAAGCAGTTCCAAAAATAGGCACTCGAATATACCATACATACATTTATAATCGAAAATTTTTATTTTATTTTTCAATAATAAACATTTTGCGTTATTAAAACAATTAAATGTCCGTAATATGGCTATATTTAAATTTTCTGCATGTGTCGATTAAACATATTTATAATTCATAAATGTATTACATTTATGGCCGAATTCACAGTCTTTAGTTAGCTAATGACAAAGGCTTAACTAATGATTCTGTATTCGCAATGCTTAGTTTGCCATAAGAATAACAAGTAATAGTTAAACAATAGTTAGTATTTTAGTTTACCAATGGTTAACTAATGACCGAGAATTCGGCCATTAATCATAGAAATTATATCTAAGATTTAGAAACTATAGGACTCTAGCTGCTGATATCATCATTAGCTCCTGTTATTTACACTTTGAAGTTACATTGAAGAATATATGTAGTTCTAATGATTAAGCATGTAATACGAGTACATTTTGTTAATCATTCAGATTTGTTTGTTTTAAAGAGTGGTAGATTTGATTAATATTCTGATTCTCAGGATTGTTATATTGTTTGATAATACATAGTATTATTTCTGGTCTCTTTTTAAAATAAGGGAATTTTTATTTGACCCATTAACGCCCAAATAAAAACCATGAACAATTTTTAAAATTAAATTTTTATTATTAGTTTTAAATATCATTTCTAATGTACTAAAAAAGAAAAAAAAAAACGGGGAAAAAATATTTTAAGTTTAGTATAACTTAGTGGCTTATTTAGTTTATGAGTGGCATTTTCCAAAACACTCTCTTTCCAAATACAGTAGACGCTTGTAAATTAGAACCACTGTGTTCCGGGGATAATTCTAATTTGCGAAAAATTCTAATTTCCAAAGGTTTTTTTTTTAATAAAAAGCAACATAAAAGTGCATCTTCGCTTAGAAAATGCACAAAAAAAAAGAAACACTACTGCAGAGATTTTTTAATTTATACAATATTATTAAAATTCATCACAGATTAAAGAAAAAAACGTATTTTAAAAATACGTATACTATACATATGTATACAAATTTCAACTTAACGCTGCCGAAATATGACTACGCGTTTCAAATTTCCCACAATAAGGAACAAAAAAGCCAAATAAAAACCATAAAAACAATTTTTCAGTGCTGAAAACAAACCAAAAATAAAAACGCTCTCGGAAATTAGAACTGACGGTTCTAATTTTAAAGCATGTAGTGTGTTAAAAACGTTAATTCTAATTTCCGAAGGATTCGAATATCCGAGAGTTCTAATTTACGAGTGTCTACTGTATAGCGTTTTCAGGTACTTTTTACATGACGTTTTAACTCGATTTGAGCACATAACACATCTAAGTTGACTTGGTAATTTTTGGGGGTTGTGGCCATTATTTTTCCTGTCTTCTTCTTCAATTCTAGAAGATGTTTACCTATGTATATTTATTGTCCTTTTTGTTGCTTAGATATGTCTGTGAAACCATAATTGAAACCATATTAGAACAGGGTTTGTAATGCATTATAAAATCCATGCATTTGAAATAGTCATATCTAATACGTAAGTAAACAAAACCCACCACCACTTCTTGCCTTTCACAGTAATTCGGTACATTCCTACAGACTGCTTCTTTATCGGACACCATCTTTTAACTTTCCCCATTGGCTCAAAAGTAACGAAATCGTGCAAACATTGCTATTTTTCCATATAACCAGAATTTCGCTTGTCTTATCAAAACTATAATCATATTCAATAGACATCGTTTAGTACTGTTTTCGTGCAAGGATTCAGTAGCTCTATATCCAAGGCTCTTTAGATTTACAAAAACATAGTAATTCGAAAAAATATCATAGTAAACAGCATGTTCTTCTGGTTTTACGTGCGCTTTTGCCAGAAAACTCTTTACAACACGAGTGCCAAGAGGATCAATGGTAGCCTCAGAAGTTTTTCAACAATATGCATACATCAAATGTATAACAATAACCGCCGAAGCTGGTCAACGCCCACAGGTTTACCCATTATGAATTATTTTAATAATGTTAATAACAAGGCGATAATAAAAAAAAAACAATATAAAAACAGCAAAAACTTCAGTGCCAAAATAAAAATGTCTTCACCGTACTACTTTATCTTACCTTGAACGCCCAGTGTACTAAACTTAGTACAGCAGCACTTAGTAGGTATGTTACAGCTCAAAAAATTCTATATGAACTAAACCGTTTTATTTTGATTTAATTAGAATGTAGTGTTATCAAGTAGATAAAATGCTTTCCATAGCTTTTCAAAGTCATATAATGTAAAATAAACTAAATAAGCCTTCGCAATCCAGCAAGAATAAAATCGCTAGTCAAACGGGGATTTCCCTTACTGTTATTTTTCAACTATGATTTACAACAGCTACAAGAACGTTGCATGTACTCTTGTCAATTGGCAAAAAACATTGCCAGAGCGAAAAACAGCATTATGTAATTTTTCCTTCGACTTTAAGTTGTGTACTATTTATATTACAATGGGCGGTAATGGGTTAATAAATACATGTCTCCTATATATGTATGTATATGAAAGTGAGTTTATTTCAATTTATTATAGAAAGCATTTTGTTTGTTTGAGACATGTGCTGCGTTGGCAAAGTTAATTGGCGAGTCAGACATCTATATTTTGATCTATTATGACATAATCGGATTAATAGAATTACAAAATATTGCCAGACAACACAATTAGAGCTAGTTTCTGGGATAAAGATAATCTACATTTTTCACTTAAACCTAGATTAAACTAAAAATTGTGTTTCTCAGTTATTATTTATTTGATATATAATCTAGGTTTAACTGAGCATCATTGGTGAGTTAAACCTACAAACAGCTGAAAAATAAACAATACAACAAGTGAAAAGAAATTTACGACATTTTGACAAAAATTAAAAAAAATGGATTATTCTAGTGATGAAATCCTTATTCAGTGATTCAAACACATATAATAACTTAAATATGTCAATTGTTAGAAAGATACGAACAATAAGGACACGTCCAAATCATTTCTGCATTTATACCGATGCCGAATTCTTTCTATCAAAGATTTCGCTTAACAAACTAATTTATTAAAAAAAAAAAAATTCTCTAAAAAACTAAATAATAATTCATTTCTAACAATTGCAAATTGTAATTTTTAGAATTCCTTAGGATACGTTGGTTTGATTTTTTGCGAAAATTTAAGATATTGCCATATTTATATAAAAAATTAGGAGGAATGCTATATGTATTTTGACTGAACAGTACGGCAATGCTAACAAAATTAATCCACTACTGAGAAACACAATCAGTAGTTAAATCCCGGCAAAATATATTTGAGGTTTAATATAACAGTGTGTTAAGCTGAGTTTAACTGACAAGTAAAAAACTAGCTCTTAGAATCACTAAAGCTGTGCAAAATAAAACAGTCACTACAACAGCAGCTCACTCATAACGGGAGGATGAATACTAATTGTAAACAAATCTGTGGGATTTGTAGACGACCGTGACACATATACACAATCTTCTGAAGTTTTGCAGTATTTTAAAATTTGATCTTTATAATAAAGAACTAAAAATTTCAAAAATATTTGTTTTTAAATGTACTACCAAATATGTTTAAAAGAAAATTGTTACAATGCCAACTTTCATTAAAAAAAAAAAAACACTAACTTCAATGTTATTTCGTCCAATTAATTAAAACTTCTTTTAAAAACAATTTTGACATCATCGTTTATACAAAAATAAATTGACTAATACATATGCAAGTACTTTGGAATCAGTAAAGTAAAAAGCTTTCTCTATCTCTGTACATATTATTAAACATTTACTAAAAAATAAAAAAAAATATGTTTAAAATAATATTAGCAACTCAAAACAAAAAATAATAATAAATTTAAATAATCTACAAATCGTCATTATACTTGAAACTACAATATAATATTGTATATACTATAAATATGTATGTTTGTATAATACACAAGTAAATTTATGTACTTATATTAATTATCTAATAATTTATTAGTTTTGCCTAAATTATTTGTTTTGTTTTTCTTATACATATTGATTTTTTGTTTTAAATTGTGTTTGCTTATATTATGAGTTTATATTTACCTGTTCATCATTGGTTGCGTTTGCATTGGCATTGTTACAACTGGGACATATTTTCTTTAAGAGAGCCATTCGCATGTCATGAATTTCGCGCAGTAATACATCTTCGCGTAACTGAAAATTAAAAATTGTGACTATTGAAATAATATTTTCATATAGATTATGTTATGATTTGTAAACACAACGTTGTTGCATCAACAAAAAGACCTACATACATACATATACATATTTAAAAGTCAAATACGTCATTGGTTCTATTTACTTGACTTTCATATAAAAATTATACTACATATTTTTTTTTTTTTAATCACCACATAGAATTTTTGATTGATAATTTCTAAAAGTTACCTTATGTTCATGAACAATTTGTTGAAGTCTTATATTTTCTTCGCTTAAAGCATGAGCGAGACCATCAGGGCAGGAAATAGTAACTTGTGGTCGTTCAGTCAAACCCGGTGGTGTCATTGGTAACGAGCGTACACCACCAGGCAATGAGAAACGGGACAGATAACTGTAAGGCAAATAAACGGAAATAATTTGATTATAATATTAATGACTCTACTGGTGGCTGTACAAACCTGCTGTTTATTTGTTTTGCGGCAACGCCAAAAGTATCTCGCTTTGAATTCGACGAAGACGTGCGCCTCCGTCTCTGGCTAGACATAGCTGTGGTGGCAGCGGCTGCTGATGTTGTTGTGGTTGTGGCAGCAGTTACATATGGTGATACATTTTGGGTTGTAAACGTATCCAATGTAGCTGCTGTCGCTGTAGTGTTTGTTGAATATAATGAATGATTTGGAGTCATATTGGAACCTGACGAGGTAGTTGCATTAGCGGCAATCATTTCGCACTTACCACTAAATGAAATTTCTAATTTTTGATGTTCAGGTAATATGAGTATGCTTTCCTCCATGCCGCTGGATGGGACATTCGGTGTCACACTATCGCCGCTGAGCAGTGATGTGAAGGAATCGTTATTGTCATTATTTCTGTTTGTGAGATTATTTTGAATTTTATTATTGCTTGTTTCAGCAATTGCTATTGACGACGTCGTCGTTAATGAAGAAGATGGTGCTGCGATCAGACTGCTACCATTGGTGGACAATTGATTTGATCTTATTGTAATGTTGCTGTTGCTACTGGGCGATGATGAATGTACTTTTGGTAAAATATTAAAATTTGTGCTAACATTAATGTTTTTACATTTATCGCCAATAAATTGTTCTGTTTGCTGTTTTTGAGTATTCACTAAAGAGGCAGCTGTGGTATCGGAGTGCTTCTGTAAACATTCTCCAGCATCTGTGGCATCAGTACTGATTAATTCATTTGCAGTCATGGGCGTAATTGTTGTGCTGCCATTTTGTGATTTTGTTTCTACCAAGGGTACAAGAGTATCGGTACTGGTATTAACCGAACCATGCCACATGCTCTGTGAGCTATCTACTTTACCATTTGTTGACGTTGAGCCATTATATGATGATTCCAGGTTGCTACACAAAGGATCTTTAAACATAAATAATAATGGGTTATTGAATATAAAAGTACATTCTGCATTATTTAGCTTACCGTCTAGTTCTACACTTTGCATTAAATTCAAACTTAACGACGAATGCTTTTCTATAGTTATTCCCTTACTGGTATGTTCAACACCATTATGACCATTTTCTAAGGATTTCGGAAAATCGTGTGGTACCTCTTTTTTATTGTTTGTTGATATCGTTTGCAGTGCTTGAAGTGAAGATGGTGGTGGTTGTGATAAAAACTGTTGGAGTTTTGTTGCATAAGCGCTGTCAGTTGGTTCATTAACCGATGTGGAAGTGCCATTTAGCTCTTTTGTGTAATTGCTATCATCCAATTCAATTGTTTCATTGCTGCAGTCTGTTGATTCTGTGCAAAATGTTTCTTTAAGGTTGGTTTCCAGATGTTTTGATGCAATTTTAAAGTCATCATTGTCATGATTGTTTAATTCGTTTGTGAGATTTTCTAGTTTTCTTGTCGTATCGTTTATGAAACTCGCTAATAAATCAGGTGATTCTTCACGTTCGTCTGATTGCAAATCGGCTATAGAATTGTTTTCAGAATTTGAACCGATTGTTAGACTGAAATGCCATAAACTTTAATTAAATATTTTTAATGTATTTAAATTTTAAAATTATTTTATAATATGTAATAAGATTGCAAATAATATATGTATGATGAGCAAACATGGATTCCCATGCAGCGTGTCACTCTTAAGCCAAATCATTCTAATACCCACAATATCACCAATATTCATCAAACTGAACAATTTCCAAGAATGGCTCAATATGGTTGCACCCTAGTACAGATCCTATCGCAACACCTACATCAAGCAAAAACTAAAAAAACCCTTAATGCTCTTATTGGCACTTTCAAACAATTGTAACTACGTAATTGAACACTCTGTTCTAACTTATTAAATTTTGGATGTTATTGCAGCGGCATCCAGGTTATACATCCATCTAAAGATTGTGTAAGTCTACCACTCACAAAAAATACAAATGGCTATAAATGGCAGTAAAGTGAGCAAACTGCTGCAATTTCGAATAGTGAACTGCAATTACCCAAACAAACCCGAACAAGCACTACTCCTAAAAGGTCTACTCTACTCCTAGAAGGTCTACTCTACTACTAGAAGGTCTACTAAGAGAAATAGGCGATTCTGAGTCCAATATCCAACGACTCCAACAAATACAAAGTTGATGTTAAACACGATTCCATTTGATTTACTGGTGACGCTGGCGCTAAATGAGTCCGGAAGACTAAACGCGATGGGACAGCAGAAATATAATAAATTCCCATCATTTGCGCAACAACCGTTGGTCACCTTACTTCTCGAGAAATTTTAGCTTCCCGTTGTGTTGAGTTTACACCGACAGCATTTTGGCTGTGGTTTTTACACCGAGGAATTTGAAAGCCTTGAGGCTCCCTAAGGTTGTAGTTTTCTTCAGGTCATTATAAGGTCTGATATTATATAAGTAGAGTTTTGGGTATGATACAGATCTTCAAGCAGCGATAAGATTCATTCAAATTATTTTCACAAAATCGGGCATAATTTTGTTCCGCCATCTACCTGGAAGTAGTGCACACTCTTTATGTGATATATCTTTCAGCAGCGTTTCTGAAATATCGGAAGTAGGAAGTACATAGTAACTTTATTAGAAAAAATCTAAGACCGCCACATTGCGAGCATTCATTTTGACTCAGGAATGAATCCGTCTTTCCTTCTTTCATCCTAAGTAACCTCTTCGTTACTCACTATTATACTACCTCCTTCCCTATTTAACTTTTTATTTGTGATAACATGTGGACACCAACGTAGTGAAACTTGTAAATTAGGTAACAACTAAAATTAAATATGATTTACTCACTTTGGGTCTACTGTCATATTTGGATCACTAGAACGCCTTGAAATACTATTTTGTATGAATCCAGCTGTTATTAAATCACCATAAGATCTTGTCTTGGACATGGAGCCTAAGATAAACGTATAAAAAATATTCACACAAATAAGTTATGTATTAATTTACTTACTTATGGAACCCATTAAACTTTCGTTTATATACGCTGGAAAATCAATAGAATTCTGTTGATTCCCACCCAAACTGCCCAGATACACTTCAGTCCACAACGATAAATCTCGAACATTATGTGCCGGCCATAAAACTTTATCCTTGTTCGGTTTATACAATGGATTGCGATACATGGGTCCAGATAAAAACGACCACACAGAGAATGTTCTTTCAAAGACAGAATTTTCCAGGCGTTCCTTCAATGTGTTGCATAAGAAATTGCCAAATAAGCCAGAATGGGAATGCTGTGCCAATTTAATCTAAATTTTGTAATTAAGAGAAGCATAATTGGTTAAAAGTAATCTACTTTTTATTAAAAAGAGAAATATACAATTTACCAAGTAACCCATACTAAATTCAAAACTGCAGCGAAATTGTTTGTGTATTTGATGAACTAAATCCAACCATTGCAAAAATACTGGACAACGTTCATTGAGTTCCTCCGAACCTGGACCATGACCGCAACGATCAGCAAATTTGTGGCCATAACTAAGCCATTCCCGTTCTACTAAAACTCGAAATCCCTAAAAAATATTCAGAAATAATTATTAATTTGTTTTAAATATTTTATCAGGGGTGTTTCTGTACCTCAACAGTACGATAATATGGATCCAAACATAATTGTGCAGTGGCCACAATTTGCGGTGTACGATCCCAGCCATCCGAGCAATGCACTAATACTGGGCGACCTTTTTTCTCAATCGCATGACACACTGTCATTGAAGCAGCCAAAAGACCAGAAAGATGTTGTAGCCACATTGTCTTCTCCAATAGACCCAACCAACTTTGGAAATAAACATAGGCAACAAAAAAAATTTTTATTTAATAAAATATTAACTTTCAATACAATTTTCTTTTATTGGAAGGGGTTTACTACAAGTTAAACCGAATTTAAAACTTACTTTGGTACATCTGGCGGTGAGGCACATAACTGTCGTAATGCGTGAAAACTTTTACGTATAACATGGATGTTGCCTAGATTCATGAATTCAATTTCTGCACAAGGATAATATTCAATACACTCGCAACCACCACCACGGGCACGATTTGTAACAGCTGATGTGTAGCTACGAGCATCAACAATTAAAACTTTCTATTAAAATAAAAATACAAAAAAATTTAAACAAATTGTCATTTATAAAATAGAAATGTTTATTAAAAATATATGTATTCATTCACTTACTCTGACTTCATCGAGAGCAACCTCTTCGTGACTACCGTCTGGACTGGAGGGTGAACTATCTGCAGATGGCATTTGAACACTTTGTGCAGACTGTGAGGTGTTTGCCAATTGACGCATTTGTTCGCCACGATCAAAAGCACAGGCATCCGCCAATGCTTTCAACAATTGCTCATCTTTGGTATTGCGCCAACCCAACCATCCAACTTCGGGTTGACTGCATCTGGCTATTACAGCTCCAGATTTTTGATGACGCCACACAACGGCCGGCAATCGGCGAGAACCTCGAAAATTAGCTACATTCTGTAAAGTCTCATCAGAAATGCAACAGGGTACTAAAAGCTTCGGAGGATATGAGGGACACAGTTTGAAATCTTCATTGGCTTGCGAAATGCGCCACGAACCGTTGAGATCAAAGCCCAAACGTTCTACTTCACGCATAAAATCATCTTCATAGCGAGAAGACGTTTTCTGTAATCGCTCCCCGTAATCTGTAATTGAATATGATGATGGATTTTGCCCATTCTCTGCAGTTGAGTTCACTCCATTGGCTGTAGGGCCGCCCATTTGAGCCTGGCCATTGTTTAAACTATCACATGCCCACGAGCAGAAAGGAAACGCAAATATAGATTCCAGTGTTTCTGGAACTCCCACTGACATTTGTATGCGCCTCTGCCATTCTGTACATTGCTCGGCTGTTTCAAATGAACACCTTACAGTGCTGGCATCTTTACAGCAAATAATTAAATGAAACAAATCTCTGCATTGAGCCGATTCAATGAGACCAAGTGGTATGGACGTTTCAACATTTGTAGATGATTTTTGTAAAAATATGCGATAATTCGATAAGGCCAGTACGCCATCATCGGTACGCCCCAAATACTTGACTGACTCGCCAGCAACTAGAAAATATTTCGAAATTAAACATGGTTTCAAATTGAAATTTTGGAAATTCTTTTAAATAATATGTATGTTTATGATTTGAAAAATTGTAACAAAACTTACGTTCCTGAAATGGGACTTTTAGTTGTAGGTCTTCCTTCTCCATTTGAGGTTTAGGAAATAGTTCCGCAGCTCGTATCATACACAGTGATGGTGGGGGCGATCCATCAGATGCCTCCATTTAGCTGCAGAGACAAAAGGACATACATTACTTAATGATATAACCAGTAACAAGGAGATTAATTCATAAAATTTTAATATATTACGAAAATTCTGGAAAATTCTCAGACTAATCCTACCCAAACCCAACAGTAACTTGGTACCTGGTAAGTCCAACTTGGTTCGTATGGTCCTTGACCCTTTGCAGTCCGTTCTGTTACTCCAGGATCGGTTGTCCCAATTCAGATATATTTAAGTTATATGTACATATCTCTATATAAATGACAGATGATCATCATCCACCTTCTTGCTTCTCAGGGCTTTTCTATAGTCACTAACTAGTTTCGATCCGCCTTCAATGCTGCTTGACTGTCAACATACATATGTAGTCACCCTTTCACCTCTTGTAATGCGTAACAGCCATTACTAATTCTGAGATCGCCAGGATCTCAGCTTAAAAAAAAAACACTACATTCGTCATAGACTTTCTATGACGAAAATCCCGGATCCTGTGCCTACCTCCATCTTTGAGTAGTCCATAAACACTGCACACCCTTCAAATAGTCGGTGGGATTCAAAACACTGTTTTCTTTCCGAAAACGAGATCAAGGGGGTCCTACCAAAATCAAAATGATTTAGTCCGTCATACACATACAAGGTCATCTCACAATGGTTTAATGATCTATGAACTTTCAAATAAATTGCTGGAAACGACAATTGTGCAACTGACGTTTGGGAAGTTACGAGATTCTATCGATTGATAAAAATCAATATATAAACCAATCTACAATGTTTTCAAATGAATCGAGTAATCGATATTGGAGTAAAAGTAATTCTTATTTTAACAACAAATGTACTTGTACATATACATACTTATTTTAAACAATTTTTTTAAAAGAATTTAAATAACATATTATTTATTTTAATTTTGCCATAAATTCAATATGTAATAAGATTAAGTGTGTATTTCACAAAACTATTTCTCACTGGCCTCAGCGATTCGGTGCAACTAAGAGATATTTAAAACAAATCTTCATAGTTAGTATTATAAAGACCACAACTTGAGGATTTAAACTCTTTGAGATTTAATTTAAAACAAACATTAACTATATTATTAAACTTGAGTCAATTTCCAATAGCATATTTATTTCAAAAATATTTAAATATTTAAATTTCATCAACAAATTATAGGGCAATCATCACTCAGTAGTACCTTTATGTTTTCTAATACACATTCAATAATTAAAAATTATTTCTTTCACAATGATTTTTTTTTTTCGTCTAAAGCATGTGCTTTTTGATACAGGACTGTATGAAAAAGGAGGAATAAGAAGGATACACGTACAAATGTTCATAAGATGAAGTACTGCGCAGTTCACAAATCGTAACGTAAAACATTTAGTAGTAAAATAAAAAAAGCACATGGAAAAAATTCATTGTACATATGTAAGTATGTATGTAAGAGGAAAGTATTGGTTAAAATGGCATAAAGAAGAAATTATAATAAATAAACCATGGTGTATATACCATACATATATACTTGTATATTAGATATATGTATATATAAATACATACTTATGTACCTTTATTAGATAATTTATAAAGCAAACATGTGCCACTTTTTTAGCACACTTGCTGTCGTTTAGTTTTAACCAGAATCCTTATTTCATGTATGATTAATTACATTTACATTTAGCAGAGGACCTATACTTTATAAACAATACCGAACTCCCAATAAAATCCTTGTGGAACAAACGAAAAGCTCCAAAACATTATGCACATTCTAAGTTAAATGCGACAAGAATGTCAATAAAGCAGAGACAGTTTCTGTCTCGCCTTTATTATCTATCAAATGCGAGTATGGTACAAAGGTTTGTGTGTTATTTTGTAGATTTAAAATATTGACCAAAATATTGCAAAGTATGTTAAAATAAAACAAAGAATTTTTATGAAAATTAATCAAATTTGTATTGTAGATATCAAAAGATTGGGTATGTATACTCGTATAGGAAAATGAAAAATGCTGGATTATTAATAGATGGTGTATCTTTTGAACTCGGATTTGGTCTTTAGTAACTTCATTTTGTCATTTTAAACATACAAATGTATCTGGGTCAATTAAAAAAAACGTATACGAGTTTTTTTTTTTTTGCTTATTTTTAAAGTTTTTTTCAATTCGTCTGTAAGAGTGACCAATTTATTTATAGAAATTGATGAAGAATCCGGTGGTACTTTTAGGCTCTCAAAAAAATCAATATTTTTGGATTTTTTTTAGGTTTTCTATGATTTCTATCTTGAGCGTCACACACCAAATATGTATAAAAAATCGGCAAAAATACAAATATATTTGAAATTCAAGCTTACTACGATGTTCTTTTATTTCTCAAGATTGACTCTTGCGAAAATCACCTTTTCTAGTGACTAGTTATTTTAAAATTTGAAGATGAAAATATGTAAATTTTTGTTAAAAATGAGACTTGAACATAGAGGTTACTTGCAAAGTATGTAATAGGCTTGTAACAATGTATTTAAAAAAACTGCAATTATAAGCGTTTTAAAGAAAAAAAAAAGTGTGACCCTCAAGATATTTTGTGACAATCAAGAGATTTTGTTGCACATAAACAAGAAATAATGCCAAATCTAAAGTTTAACGAAAAAAAGTTTATTCTTTTACAAAAAGTAAATACAAAAAAAAAAACAAAAATTCTTCAAAAAACAAAAATTTTCATACAAAACTAAACATGTGTGTACATAATCTTTGATGTCTTTAGCACAAATCGAAAAAGGAAGTAATTCTTGAAGAAACATATACACATATGTAAATATTTGACGCAAAACAATAACTTAACTTAATTTATAAATTTTCATTCGAATTCTTATTCTGAATCTGTATAAACTTCATGAAATGACAAGCGGCTTTGTTTTTTTTCATTCTCATTAATTTTTACCACTTTCGAATCAAGTTTGTGGCAAAAACAGAATCAGTTAGTAACAATTAAAATTAAACTCAAATATACCACGATTTAACCTTTCTTTCTTCTTTCTTTTATATTCATCATTACGCGCTTTATCGAGCTGTATTTTCTCTCGATATCTCCGTGCTCTTTCAGACGCCGTTAATTTTGTTGTTTTACTCTTGAAAATTAAAAAATAAAATCAAAATTAAGCATTTTAAGCTATGAAGCAATATATATCAAAAGTGATGCTCATGAAATATTTGCCTATTTTGGTTTTTTTTCGTAGGCAATTTATTTTTCAAATTCACAAATTATAAAAAAATGAGTTGAAACCAATGATTGTCAACTTCAATTTTTTACATTTAATATATTCACTTTCAAAAAAATTAGCGTGACGCTCATAAAATTTTATCGCGCCCTAACCATGGTGTTCACAAAAATTACGCAAATATACATTTTTTAATAGATTTTTTTTCGCTTTTTCACTTTTGTAATAATTAAAGTTTGTACTTTCCTTACGTTATTTACTTCATTTAAATGCAAATTGAAAACTAGTAATATTACTTGATTTATAAAAAAGTGACGCTCAATGCAAATTGTGGGGACAACGTTTCTTTGCAACACCAAATTCGCACTAATTAAGTTTTGACGACTATAACAAATCAAAACACAAGAAAGAAAAGCAATAATTCGAAAACCGTTAATAAATGTTGCATATTTTTACTTTTTTCTTGATTTTATTTTGTTTACTAAAAATTCTAACGGGGGACTCATTCGTTTGTATGGAAGCAGTCAGAGGGAGAAACAAAACACCATTCTGAATAAACAAAAAAACAAACATACAAATTTGAGAATTGCGTTTTTTCGTTACATATTCCTCTCTGATCACTCTCACATTTTTGTTTTTTTACCTAAAATAGTAGTGTAGTGCGGGGACACAAAAATTGCGTTTTTTTAAATTGACCCACATACATACTACATAGATATTATATTTAAATTATTTATTAGATCTTAATAATTTATTTATTTTTTTTATTTATTTATTTATTTATTTATTTAGTCTATGAATATAAATCCTTACAGACTATTAACAAAAGAAACTTATTTTTACTTAAATTAGAAATATGAAAATAAAAAGAAAAGAAACTTAACAATTGAGGAAGACAATAATTTTACATTTAATAATACTAGAATTGAGACCAAAATCAACAAATTGGTATAAATCATTAAATTGTCTACATATTCTAACAAATGGGTCTGCATCAGCATAATTTGTACTACAGAATTTTACATGCAAAGCCTTATAGTATCGAGAATTACGACGTGGAACATTAAATTTTACAAATTTTAAAAGATTTTCACAATTAATATTTCCATTTACAATATTCTACATAAAACATACATTTAATATAATACGTCGACTCTTCAAGGTGGGTAATTTAATTAAAGCCAATCTGCTCGTATAAGATGGTAGATTAGAGTAATTCCATTGAAAACTTCTCAAACAAAAAAGCAAAAATTTTTTGTGCACGGACTCAATTTATTCACTATAAATCTCATAATAAGGATCCCATATGATGGATCCATATTCCAGAATGGGCCTAACTAGCGATACATACAGTTGTTTAGTTATGTATGGATCACAAAATTCCTTAGCCCAACGCTTTATAAAAGCAAGGACACCTCTAGCCTTGTTTACAGTTAAAGTTATATGAGGTATGAAGTTTAATTTTATGTCAAGTAGGATTCCAAGATCAATAAATGATTCGACAAGATCCAAATGATGATTACCGAGGTAATAGTTGACCGCTAAGAAGTTATTTCTATAAAACCGCATGTATGTAGTTATTTACATTTTTTAGGTTTAGCTCCATCATATATATTTTTTTTAAATTGACCCATCAGTAATTTATTCTCACTTAGTTATTGAACATTATAATGCAAACAACAAATTTTGTTTTGCTTCGAAAATGTCGAATTTTATGATAACATTGAAGACCATGAAGATTGTTGTCAAACTCAACAAGAGCTTGAAAAATTATTGGAAGTTATAGATCTGTATTTGGTTGAACCAAAAGGATCCTATCTAATATGAGACCTTTACCGAATGCAGATGATTCGTTTAAAGCAAGCATTGTCCGAAAAACATCCAGAATATGTGGCTAATCATGTGTGCCACATGTTGCAAAACTTATTAAAAACTATTTAGAACAAGAGTGCTATATTCGGCTATGCCGAATCTTATATACCCTTCTTCTTATATACCTTTGTTGTGGATGCATAATTATATTATATATGTACATACATTCGGGCCTCGATCATCCGTGATGGACGGGACCAGACGCATTACGGATAATCGATTTTCACGGTTAATTGAATTACAATTTTGATTATACAGATAATAAAAATATTTAAGAACTGGGGCCAAATTACCGCATTCGTGATCGAATGAGCTATCGTATCGAAAAATGATTTCGATATCGAAATTATGATAAAATGTACTAAATTTCTTGCTCGATATCGAATGCCATAATTTCAAATAAGAAAATTACGATCAATTTTACTCGATATCGAATGCGGTAATTTGGTCCCAGTTTTTAAATATTTTTATTCACCCCTATCGTGAATAAAAATTCCCCATGAAATTTGTTCCCTTTTCACATTTTCCCTATTCAAATTCAATGTTAAAAAAAATAAAAGGGAACAAATTTCATGTGGAATTTTTATTCACGATAGGGGTGATTATTTAACAAGTGATCATTGGTGTACATACATATTTATATTTAAACAAATTAATTCTTCTTAAAACTTTGTATTTTTGAGCTAGCATTTTAAAACTCACATTATTTTTTAATTATTTTAACTTTATCTTTAATATTTAAAATATTTCTTTATCTTTTTACCACTGGTAACGATGCCATACTAAATATATTTACATAGATCTAATCACCCGTACTTCCCAAATTTCAAAATTAAACTAATCACTTTAAAATTCTTCCGTCTAATCGTATGCAAACAAGGGAATTCCCCGTTTTCATGTTTATTATATTGATCTTATGAATTTGAAGTTAATAAAAAAAATTCTGATATCACGGTTAATCGCAGCAAACAATTTGAAAACATTGCAAACAAAAAAGAATAGACTGATATTTTTCCATGACGGTTAATCGGGGTTACCGGTTAACCGAATCACGGATAATCGAGGCCTGACTGTATATATGTATATTATATTAATACACTTTGTTTGATAGATTTTTTGATGCAATTTTCAGAGGTTGTGTTGTATTTTTGCTCATATCTCCGAATTTTGCTGATTTTAAATAGCAAACTTCTTGAAAACATGTCTGACAGAATTATTGAAGATTTGGATCCGGAAGATTTCTGGGGACTTTAGAAAACTGATTTCAACAGACAGACAGACAGACGGGCATGGCTTAATAGACTCCGCTATCTATAAGGATCCAGAATATATATACTTTATAGGGTCGGAAAATTATATTGTGGAAATTACAAACGGAATGACAAACTTATATATACCCTTCTCATGAAGGTGAAGGGTATAAAAAGGAGATTGAAAAGTTTTGCCTCGCCCGCCTTATAGTCCAGACCTTACACCTACCGTATTTGTACAACATGGTATCCGAGAGTGTCATAAATCGGTCTTAGCCGCAAACAGTTCTTTTAAAAACTTGGTTCGTAGCCACAATAATGCTAAATATTTTTGAACGAATTTTTAAAAGTCATGACTAGAATTTAAGGTGGTAGTAAAAAAATGATTAAGGACAAAGTGTAGCCCTTACAGAGCCATGAACACTGGTATACAAAATGTTATGATCGGACTAAAAATAGCGACACAGTGAACAAAATACTAAAAGGGCGGTATTTGTAGGCGTGGCAAAAAATAAAAAAAATATTTCTGGAATTGTTTTTACATTATTTTTAATCCTAGGGGTTGACTGACACAACTTTTTTTCAAACCACTCTAATGTCCATCTAGCTGTTAACATGCATTAAATTTCAAAACCTAAAGGTACGGTCATACTTGGCAAATATTTGCCGAAAAAGACGCAACCACTAAATAAAATATATATTGGAACTAGTTTATTAATTTAAAAACAACTTCGTTTATTTAGGAAAAAACAAAACAAATATTAAGTTTTATTTATTTGATGCTTTTTGATCTTGCAAAACTCTTGTAAAAGTAAACAATATCAAACTAATTTGTACTAAAAAAAAGTGGTTATGCTTTTTTGAGTGTGACCATACCTTTACATAGAAAAGATAAATTCCTGCGTGAAATAGGTAACACAGTTTAAAGGAATCGCCGTACATTAAAAACAATTATAGATAAGTATAACAAACAGAATACCGTAGAAAATTTTCCTGGTGCAAATCGTCCAAAGCGTCTTACAAAAGCTGAAATAAAAAATATAGTAAGAGAAGTAAGAGAAAACTGTCAAAATAGCTGAAAAATTTACGAAAATCTCTCGAAAATGTGTAAGCGAGAATACTATAAAAAGAAGTAGAGTGCCACGTAAGAAGCCCTTTATACCAAAGAACAACTAAACAAAATGTTTGAATTTCGCAAGCAATTGTATAAACGAGACACAAATTTTTTGGAATAATATTCTTTCCACCGATGAAAGTTAGTTTGAGATATTTGCAGTCACTAGCCCCCCAAAAATATGGCGAACCAAGAACGAAGGCTTTTGTAATAAATATGTTACTAAGACGGTAAAATATGGCGGCGGCTGTTATAGTCTGGGGTTATATTGCGGCAAGTTAGAGTGGTTGCAATGGAGCACGTGTGGGAATATCTGGACAAAAAATTAGGCAAAGAAATATTTCTTGCAAGCATAACTTTTCCGTTAAAATTGAGTTATTTTTTATGTTCTTTATTTTTCTAGTTTTTGCTAAGTTACTTATGAATTATGTAATATATTTTGCTTTAAATTTGTACTTGCACATTATTAGGTGTTAACTTTATATTGACGCTCAAAGTAAGTTACTAAAGATACGCCATCTGTTATGAATCCCGAATTTTTAAAATATATGTACATCCAATAATATACTAAAACTTAGATTCTATATTTCACTACGAAGTGAAACTGAAATCGTTTTCAATTACACATAGACATTTTCACGGCGTTCTAAAAAACGAGTGAAACTTTTAATTCTACGATCAACCAAACTAGAAATGATGTTTTACTTTTCAAATCACGTTTACAACATTTAGAACACAAACTTAATGAAAATTTTACTTCCACTTCATTTTACAAATGTAGTAAGTACCCAGGTGATAAATTTGAGAAAAAGGATTGATTTACCGACTTACAGTTTGTCACTTTTAATTGTCCCCAGCTTTTTTTTTTTTTTTTTTTTTTTTTTTTTTTTTTTTTTTTTAGAGAAGTAACACTTAGCCTATTAATATGCCTATATCTACTTGCGTTACTTTCTTTGGAAAGGGGAGAGATTGAAGAAATAAAGGTGGTGAAAGTAGAAGAAAGCTTTATATCACAACTCTGCAATTGCGCATTATGTTTGTTTTTAGTGCAGCCTTGAAGCGCCTCTGGTGGTGAGTAGGCGCATTATTTTTAAAGCTTGATTTTATTTAATTATTTTACTTCGGTGGCGTTTGAATGCTATATCACCGAAGGAGGGCACTGTGATAAATATTAGTTATGATTAGTGTGACCACCTCAATTTTGAGCGAAACCGGGACATTTTTCGAAAAAAGTATTAAAATCTAAAACATTCAAACTTAAAACCGGGTCATTTTTTATGGGGAAACAACTTTATTATTCAAGTTAAATTTAGACAATTATAATGTTATAAGTAATTTGAATCTAATTTTCTGTCGAAAATATACACTCTACACTTGTAGATGTTGCTGGGAAACAAAATATAAATTCATCGATTCGCGCAAAGCTAGTGTACGGAACATTGTTACTTTGAAAATGTTTGAAACAGTCCACCCAACGTTGATGTGGTTTAGTAGAACGTGGCTTACTAGGAGGATTATTTTTATTTCATTCGCTGATTTTCTCTGGGGTAATACATTTCAATCACCCCTATCGTGAATAAAAATTCCCCATGAAATTGGTTCCCTTTTCACATTTTTCCTATTTAAATTCAATGTTAAAAAAAATAAAAGGGAACAAATTTCATGTGGAATTTTTATTCACGATAGGGGTGAATATGTAACCAAAACTCGTCAAACAATTCTACATTGTTGTGTTCAGGTTTTAGCCAATTCTTTTCAACCATAAATTTGATCGTTGTTTCTACATCTTTTCAATTCGGTGCAGCAGCGAGTCCCTTTTTGTTTAAGTAAAAACAATTAAAAATAAATAATAAATGCGAGCTTTAAATTTGTTGTATTTAAAATTGCAATGACTTTTTCTTGACATGATGTGAGCCCAAAAAACCCTCATAAAAGACTCTTTTCTGACATTATCTAAGAGCTCTTTCAGAGCCCAAAAAACCCCTCATAAAAGACTCTTCTGACATTATCTAAGAGCTCTTTCTGACGGACCATTTTCGAATGTAATGACCCTCTTTTCTGAAGGTTTTCGGAGCAATAATGATTGTTTTTTGGGCTCATAAAGAGCATGAACGCTCCGGAAGATATGGCTTGCTGAAGATATGCATAGACACATGATTTTAAAATGAATGATTCAAAAGAATTAATTTCCATTAAAATATGAGGCGATTGTGCCAAATCTCAATGAAATAGATTGTTTTGTTGTACAAGTTCACATATTTTTTTATTTAATTAAATTCAAAATGAAAATCCGGGTCATCCGGGGGATGTCACCGGGACACCGGGACATTGGTTACAAAACCGGGCCATGTCCTGGATTTTCCGGGCCAGTTGGTCACACTAGTTATGATGGATAGAAAAGAAAACTAATAATTATCAGAAACTGATGTTGTTTGAGTGACAGTGGCTGGGAATCGAACCCGGGCTTAATGATCAAATGCGCTAACCAATTAAGCTACAGCACCCTAATAGAACAATAATGGGAAAGTTAAAGCGAAGTGATAGTGTAGTTCTTCCAAATAAAAAACATTTTGACGATTTGAAATAAATATACTTGCAGGTGGATCGAAATGAGAATTCAACATGTAATACATATAATCAATCAAAACAAAATCCGAATTTCTATAAGAGAAAATTTATTTTAATTTCTTCTTTTAGCTTTAATTAAATATTAATAATTTAGTATGTATAAATTTGTAGTTCAAAAATATCCATTAGATTTGTTTGTTACATTAATATTAATGCTACCGGATTTTATGTGAAAATGTTTTATTAAATCATTCAAAACTATTTTTAAAATCAAGTGTTTAAAAAAATGTTTGTCTCATATTCAGCTCAGTTAATGCTCCTAAATCTGTTTGACATTTATTTGATAAGGGTTGGCTCTTAATTGATATTGACATAATTTCATATTTATTTCATGTGAACACACAGCTTCAAAATATTTTTTGTTAACTATTGAGCAAAAGGCAGGGGCATGTCTTAAAATATACTCGTAATTCCACTAAGTGTTAGAATATTTAAACTGTTTGTTCTAATGCATTTTTTTAATTATTTTTTTTTTTGGCTGGCATGCGTTATCGCATATACAACTTGATGATTAGTGTTCAAGTATATTTATTTAACTAACCTTGAAAATTGTTGTTTGCTCGTTTTAACCCATTAGTGCACAAAGTCCCTTATAAGGGACTCTCAAATTTTCTACTATAGCAATTTGAAAATTTAAATTTTTTAAATAACAAATAGGCTGACATTCCAACAAAGCGTGTTTTATTTCGTTTGTTTGAAATATTGTGATTTGTGTGCTGTGTTTTATGCAAAATATGGAAAAGCAAATGGCGAAAAAAGAAAAATCTCGAGCTGGTTAAGAAGAATTGGAATATATTAAATATTTTGTGAATATTTGTTATTTTTTGTGTGTTGGTATTTATAAAGAAGTACAATGATTCAATTGATGTAAAAAATGCTATACCAGCTGCATACAGTGACTTTGAATGCAACGCCCCCTAAAATGGACACTGCGTCTGTGGTACAATTGTGATACAATGATTGAGTGCATACTTTTCATATGTATGTACATAGACTTACATTTTCTGAAATATTTTGGATGAACTAGATGCCCTTGTAAACAATGTGCATAAAATTGTAATTTACACAATTCCACCATTAGATAGAGCCGACACTGATCAAGATACCGATGAAAACAATGATGAGCATGAGGCGAATCTTAATTGTCTCGGTTCAAAACTATTATCTACCAAATGTGAATTAGTACAGGCAGATAGTGAATGGAATGACAGTGATGATGAAGATAAAAGAAAAATGTCATCTTCGCTCAATCCCGGTAATGAAAAAAAGAAAGGGGGTCTGTAAATACGAGATTTACATACAAATAATGGGAACATATTGCTCATACGATGGAAAGATAATAGTGTTGTCACAATAGCAAGAAATTTTGATGTCAATGAAATGGGATCGTGCCAACGATTCGTTAAAGGAAGAGGTGCTGTATCAAAAGTCCCAACAAAAAGTTTTTCATCGATATAATATGGGAATCAGACAAAAGCAATGGTGGTGTCTAATATTTGCACATGTCCTTGATGCATCAGTTGTTAATGCATGGCTGCTGATGATGAAGCTACATCCCAATGAATCGGCATGTGCGTCTCTTCTTAATTTTCGGCGAAATCTTCCTACATACTATCTTGAAACGTATGGTACCCCAAAGTACTTTGTATGTTATCCCATCTAAGCACTAACAAAATGACGACAGATACACGATATGGTGGCAGAAACCACCTTATTGAATATTTCAAAACTGATAAACGATGTTTACATTGCGGAAAAAAACAAACTTCATTTGCAACAAATGTGATATACATATTATCATACGCCTAGTGTACCTACTGCGCAGTGTCCCTTATAAGGGACGGTCCATAACTTCAAAACTATATTTTTTTTTAATAAAATGTTTTTAAAAGCAATTAATCAGATAATTTTTATTAATAATTGGTGAAAATTATTTGAGCAAAGTGACCAGGGAACTTCGTCCACTAATGGGTTATTTGTTTTTGCTTTTAACAAAAATATACACCAAAAATAAAAACATAAACCAAATACAAAAAATATAAAGAAATGAGTGAGAAAATATAGTCAAACAAGGTCGACAAATATAACCCTACAGATGTTACGAAATGGGTTTTAGGGTTAAATTTAATCAGATCATTGAAAAATTTCATAAGTAATTTACATAATCAAGTAAGCATGATTAAAATATAGCTTGTTATATACCCTTCACCTTCATGAGAAGGGTATAATATATAAGTTTATCAGAGAAGTATAATTTCATAAACAGATGGCGCTGATCAAACAAAGTGCTTAAGTGTGTTCTTAAACCGTAATATAAGTGTGTAAAAAGACAGTGTGTAAATTTTTTTGAAATGTGTTTGTGTACATTTAAATAAATAAAGACTCGTTATATTTTTTTCAAACTACTTGACGCTTTTATTTTGCAATTAAAAAGAATCCGGTTTATTTAAAGGAAATAAACCACCGTTTTTAAAAGGTAAAAACGTAACAATACAATATGTATAAAATATAATTATATACATACATACATAACAAAGGGGAAGGGTATATAAGATTCGGCATAGACGAATATAGCACTCTTACTTGTTTTTTTTTTGCAAAATTTTCTCAAATAATCCACCATTTCATTCAACAATAGCCATTTATTTATCATAAAGTAGGGCTAAATCAAATGATAAATTGCAGCAAATAAAAAAAAAACAATGGCAAAATAAATAACGCTCAAAAATCGACTTGTGTATAAAAAGTATTTGTTGCTACTATTGTGTAGTAGTATTAAGAAAATAAAACGAATAAAGAAAAAATAAATAAAAAACAAACACTTCGATTTTCGAAATTTAACATTTTCTAATTCTTATTAATAAACAGACAAAACACATTGAATGCTTAAACTATGTGTCCACGATCGTCAGATATTACAACGTTGTCATATCTACCAATGTACTAGCAATGTACTGATATTGACAAATTTTTAGCAAAAGGTAAATTGTCAGTTTACACGACTGTAAGAAAACTAACAATTTCATTTGCACACAATTGTCACACAATGAATTTAGCTATCAACCGAAATTGTCAGTTCACACGGTTGTCAGATTGTTGTGTGGCATTGTCAAATTTGTTTTGCAGTTCTGTGTGTATGTTTAAAATTTTTAAATATTGTCATGGAACAAAAAAAGAGCAATTGGAACCATTTTATCTGCACTCTATTAAACAGGATTCATCAAAAAATATGTCGCTATCCATTATTTATTTTCTTTAATTTTCTTCCACTTTTTTGAAAAATTTTATTAATGCACACTTTAATTTAATTCTTTAATTTTCTTACACTTTTTTCAAAAATTTTATTAATGCACACTTTATTTTAATTCTTTAATTTTTTCCATTTTTTTCAAAAATTTTATTAATACACACTTGTTTGCTTATTTATGTATATACAGAGTTGCATTTAGAAATAATTTCTATGACAATGCTGCCATTGGCAGATGCATAAACTTTGCACATATGACAATGAAAAGTGTTTGACAATTGTCTTAAAACAATGACAATGCCAAAATTGTGTGTTTACACGATTGTTAGATGTGTGACAATATTTTTGTCTTCCAATGTACTGAAAATACTTTTTCTTACAATGTTGGAAGACAAACATTTTAAGTTTACACGGTTGTTAGACAATTTCTGCACATTTTTCTGACAACGTTGTAATATCTGACGATCGTGAACACATACCTTTACGAGTACACTGCTCTACTAAAAACACATGCGAATTTGTTCTCGCACGAGTTTGAAAATTATTTGGTGACATTGCAGACTAAAATTTAGCATTTGTGTACGTTTGCTTAGAAGAAAGGGAAATCCTCATCAATATGTACGCGTACGCGTATGAATGTATTTTTGTATGGTTTAAATATTTAAACGCCAATAAATTATTATTTTTATCGTTCTCCAACAATTTTTGTGCTGATCTACTGCAGAGTTACCAGTGTTTTTTTTTCTAAATGCATTTTCTTAAGCCACCAACTTTTTATCTTCAGTCATGTAACTACGAGGGCGGTTCGGAAACTTCTTAGTCTAGCACAGAAGGAGAATAGTTAGTTTTTCAAAAACATTTTTATTTTATTTTATAATCTCCTGAATTTTCAATACACTTAGTCCTATCTGCACAGAATCTTATCTATCTGCATAGAAAAAAAAATCATTTTTTTTTTCAATTAAACCTTTAATTGATTTTAAAATAATGTTCAATTAAAATTTTAATTGATTCAATTACTTTTTCTGATATTTTCAATTAAATCTCAAATTTTTTTTAATTGATACTATCATTTTGTTTACAGGTTCGATTTCAATTAAATTTTTAATTGATTCCACAAATATTTTAATTAAAACTCAGTACTTTACAATAGTATTCTTGAAATTTTGAACTATTAGCCTGAAGAAAAAAAACTTTTCTCTTCAAAAGATAAATATTAGTTCAATTCCTTCTCTAATTAATAAAAAACAGACACATGGCGCGGTGTATCAAAGTATATAGTTATCATCCCATCTCCGGTGTTTCGTAGTTACAAAAAAAAATAACATAATCCACCAAGAAAAAAGGGGAAATGACAACAAAAACATACATACATACATTGCTGTTATTGATCTACAAAAAAAGTAGACGCAGCAAGAAAAGCAAAAACAAATTTGTAATAACACAAGATTTGTAAATAATAATAAAGAATACACACACATTGCAAACGTACGTAAATTTCGTTCTAACTCACAACACTAGAGCTGTGTCGTTCATGAACGAACGGGTTAAAATGAACGGATCACTTCATTGAACGGAATGCGCCGGTCATTTAACTGAACTGTTTTCGTTCAATAGTGTACGGATCAATTTCGTTCAGCTGCTGTTTATGAAAAGACAAGAAGAAAATCACATTCAATAAGGGTTGTATTCATTCGTTCAAAGTGAACGATTAAACGAATTGAATGAACGAAGCAGTCTTGGATAAATGAACGAAAATGACCGGTCACTGAAATGAACGACCGGGCAGAACTCTACACAACACGTAAAAAAAAAGAAATATGATAATTATCGGATTCTATTTCTCAAAAAACGGCGAGTTAAATAGATGATTTTTACAGATTGATCGATTGCTGATGACGGCCTTGGCAGGGTAGAAAATGCATTTCAATTTGTCAATTGTTCCAGAACTTTACAATAGTATTCTTAAAAATTCAAACATTAGCCTGAATAAAAATAAAAAAACTTCTCTTAAAAAGATAAATAAGTATGTATTAGTTCAATTCCTTCTCTAATTAATACGAAACTCATTTTTATTTTTTTCTGTGTAGCAATTCTATCCCTTGATTAAAATAGTTTTCCTCAAGGCCTTCAACATCAAGTCAAGCCACTCGTAGTTTAATTCGTTGATTTTAGTTATTGTTAAAACACTCTTGTGCGCTGGTGCGTTGACTTGATGAACAATTTTTTTTTTGGTGTTGTAAGCCAGAACGTTTTTCCCGAATTTTTACATTTAATTGATCCAAAATGTTGCATTAGTACTCTGAATTTATTGTTTTACCCTTTTGCAGATAGTCAATCAATAAAATACCTTTGAAGTCCCAAAAACCGTTGCCAGCCGATGGAATTGTTTTTGCCTTCTTTCGGGCACTTTCTCCAGCTTCAGTTCATTTTTTGTATATGTCTCTGGAGTATAGTGATGGATCCATGTCTTATCAATACTAATGAAACGACGCTTAAAATCCATTTTATTTTTTTTTAAAACGATCCCAACAAGCTTAAGAAATTCTCATTCTTATGCGTTTTTGGTCGACTGCTGACAAATGCGGCACCCATCTTGTAGAAAGCTTTTTCATCTTTAGTTCTTCATGCAAAATTAAATGGACTCGATCATTTGAGATGCCCATGATATTGGCTATTTCACGCACTTTTTTTTAAGAAATAAACACAAACTGCGAAGCTATTGGCTTATCTACAGAAAACACCCAGAGTCTTTGGCTGGAATCCAGATTTGACAGATAGTCCGGCACTCTATCGCCTAGTCTATTCGTTGATCATTTAATACCATATCATGCACTCTGGCTACAATTTCTGTTGTTGCTAATGTTTTTGGACGTCCAATACGTGGTTCATCCTCAATGCTTGTACGACCACGTTTAAATTCAGCAACTCAATTTTTTACTGTTGCATATGAAGGAGCACTTTCACCTAACACATTCACCATATCATTATGAATTTCTTGTCCCGATAAACATTTTTTATTTAAATATTTAATGATACCACGAATTTCTAATTTTTCCATTGTAAAAAAATCGCGCATGCGTCTTTTTTGAACACCTGTTTCTATTTGTAATTAACATGTGTTCATAGCACAGATGTAAGTTTCCAAAATACTTAACTTTTTTCTGTTTATACCGCGCTTTCTGTTCTAGGCTAAGAAGTTTCCGAACTGCCCTTGTAGTGCAAGAAAAAAACTAGTGTAAAGCGCGTTTAAGGGTTAATTTAGAATTTTGCGCTGTTATTGTAGATTTTTGACCCTAATGTATTGTATTTATATGTATTTTTTTCAAATTTCATAAAAGTCGACTCAAAAATGTATAACATTACGCTATCTTTTCATTAGAAATATCAAATATGTATAGCAACATTTTATTTTTGACCTTCACGCGCAACAATGGACTTATTGAGAGGCGAGTTCGGTGAACATTTTATTTCACGTTCGCGACCGGTCAATTGGCCGCCTAGATCGTGCGATTTAACGCCTTTAGACTATTTTTTGTGGGGCTATGTTAAAGCTCATGTCTATACAGACATGCCCGCTTCAATTGATTCATTGGAAGACAACATTGAAGCATTTATTCGTGAGATACCGGTCGAAATGTTGGAAAGAGTAATGTTGAGGCGCAGTCAAGGTCAACATTTGCATGAAATAATCTTCAAATATTAAATTATATGGACCGTACTATCGATTCAAAAAAAGATTTCATGCATTTTTCTGAATTTGATGTGTTTTTTTTGAAAAACTTTCCTATAGCTTTTAAAAAATCACCCTTTATATGTATTTTAAAAATGAATAAAAAATTAATTGAAAATAAATCCCACGTTTAAAGTTATTAAAATTTGATCTTAGAAAACATTTATTCTGAGCACTTTAAATAAAATACTGCATTTATTTATATGTACATGTAAAACCTCGTAACTGACATTTCATGGTAAACTTAGCGGATCGTAAACTCGTAACTCAAAATTTAATAAAAAAATTAAACTTAAAATAATTTATTAAGCATAATTAACATATATATCTATAAGAAGTTAATACAACTTTCAAATTAACAACAAATATTCAAAAGCTTTTGTTTTAGATTTTCTAATAAAATGTTTTTTGTCTCTCTTGTAAAGTAGTGTTTTTTGAGACACGAGGTTACGTCAGAATACCCACGATATGGGAGCTATGACTAATTATTTAACGATCAGCACAAAATTTGTAGGTGTATTTAAGTTTCAAATACAACTTATGATCGATAAAGCCCTATTTAGAGAGAACATTTGTATGGAGGCTAATTGAAATAATAGACCAATTTCAACAATCGAAATATCTTCAAAATTACGACCTGAACTTTGAGAGGACAGCCATGAAATCGAATCAAAAAGTGATTCTGAGCCGATTGTTATACTTTAAGGTGGATGTTAGACTAAGATTTTTGAGTGTTACAAACATCAGCAAAAAGCCAATAGGGTATACTATGGTGATGTAGGGTATAAAAAATAAGAAACATAATGATTTTAAATACCATGAATTCTATCCTTTATATTAGATTAAAAAAATTAAATAAATGTTTTCAAATTACAGAAGAAGACTTAGTTAAGGTCTAATACAGTAAAAAAAATATGGAAATTTGTATGAAAATGAATTAAAAAAATATTTAACAACTCTTTAAGGTTAGACCCCTGAAGAGAACCTTAATTAGTTTTGTTCTTGAGTTCAAAGTTGTATTATTTATATAAAGTTTATTTTTAATTATGCGTACCTCAAATTGTAAAAAAAAATTCAAGAAAGTATTTTAAAAAATTTAGCATTTTAAAACAAGTTTTAGCATATTTTAGCTTATTTTTAATCTGATTTAGCAGTTTAACTTTTTGAGATCTGGTCACACTGCAAAGAAATAATTTTAAATGGTAAATTAACCACTAAAATTAAAGTGAACCCGTTGTTTACGGTCTCTGCTTTTTAAATTTGTTTAATTTAATTTTTGTTTATTTAATAATAGTTTAATGAAACAATTTACATGTGGCATCTCTTTAGACCTACCACAACATTATCCGTTAAATTTAAATTGAACACAACACAGTACAACAAGCTTTTATTTTATGCGTACACATTAGACTTTGCGGCAAACTTTTAAATAACCACTTTCCACTTTTATTCGAGTATGTAATTAATTGGTGTAATTGTCAAATGCAGAAAAAACACATGATATATAAATACTGCCAATACGAGTAAGAACACTTTATAATAACGACAGCAGTAACTCTTAAAGAAAGAAATACCGTTTCAGAATATCAAAGCAATATGGGGTCATTATTCATCACAGTTACTGATAAACGATAAAAAAAAAAAAAAACAGCCAGACATAGACTACAGTGACGGCGACGACGACAACAGACAACCAACCGTTTATTTATGTAGCACAAGTGACACTGACGGAGACTATTGGTATCATATTTATTGTTACAACATATTGTGCCATGAAAACATAGATACATTAAGACACACAAACAGACTGACTGGCTGGCTGGCTGGTTGGCTGGCAGGTCTCTTTACGCTTGAATACCGTATTGAATGTGGTACGAGCATCGGAACAGCTGACTCAAAAACGCCGCATAGTGATGATAATGAGATAAAACATAAATAAAATACACTCACACTGACAGTAGGGCAGAGAAAGGTATCTATACCAACGTTATGAGAGAGTTTCGGGGTGTGGTGGCCATTATGTTGTATACTAAATATTTTTGTTTAGTTTCAGTTTATAAACAGGCATCCCTCAAATAGTGTGTTTTCTTGAAAATAAATTAAAATCGATGGGAAGTAAAAGTTGATACTTATACTTGCCCCTATTACGGTGTAAAACTCGACTCTGTTGAATTTAATTTAAAACAACTTGTCTTTTTTTTTTTTTTTTTTGCTATTACGAACTAATTTCAGTTGATATTATAACAATTAAAACAAAAACGTTTAGTTAATATTTGTGAACCCTTATTCTTTTTTCAGTTAATATTAAAAAGGATATTAGGTTATTTTACAATAGCGAAAGTCTTGATGATCACATCAATGTGCTGCGCATACGAAATGTTTTAAACGGTACCACCACTAAAATGTTGTAAAACGATATAAAATCAACTTAAATTTTTTTTTGGCAGTATAACGATATTATCTATAGAAAATGGTCTGAATTTTCTTCGCTAATATAAAAACTTCCCACTTTAGATCGCCGAGTTGAAAAAATTGCATTTCGCATCCTGATTAGCATCTGGAACTGAGTGTGATTAAAATAGTTTGCATTCTTATATTAGACTACAGTGCTCGCAAAAGAAAAATTTGTTTCGATCGAAATTTAGTTTTATTTTCTAGTTAAAGCTGACGAAAAATAATATTCTATAAGAAGTTTAAAAAAATAATATTTAATCGAATAATGCTTGATAATCAATTTTTCAGTTTATTTACTAATAGTACCTGATACAATAGATTAATCCCTTGTAAATTCAACACAAATTAATCATATATTCGATTTTTATTAATGATTTTCTTAATCAAAGAACACCATACTACGAGGGCGGTTCAAAAACTTCTTGGCTTAGAACAGAAAGCGCGGTATAAACAGAAAAAGTTAAGTGTTTTGGAAACTACATCTGTGCTATGAACACATGTTAAATTTCTTTTCGTTCTGTCAACTCCTTCATATAGAAACAGATGTTCAAAAAAGACGCATCCACGATTTTTTACAATGGAAAAATTAGAAATTCGTGGTGTCATTAAATATTTAAATAAAAAAGGTTTATCGGGACAAGAAATTCATAATGATATGATGAATGTGTTAGGTGAAAGTGCTCCTTCATATGCAAAAGTAAAAAATTTGGGTTGCAGCCAAAGAATCTGGGTGTTTTCTGCAGATAAGCCAAAAGCTTCGCAGTTTGTGTTTATTTCTTAAAAAAAAAAGTGCGTGAGATACCCAATATCATGGGCAATGATCGAGTCTATTTAATTTTACATGAAGAACTTTTAAAATAACTTTTTAAAAAGCTTTTTGCAAGATGGGTGCCGCATTTCTTAAAAACGCATAAGAATGAAAATTTCTCAAACTTGTTTGGTTTTAAGAAAAAAGAAAGTGAAATTTATGCGTAGTTTCATAACTGTTGATGAGACCACCACTATACTCCAGAGCTAAAGGAACAATCCAAGCAATGGACTGAAGCTGGAGGAAGTGCCCCAAAGAAAATTTTGTACGTGATATTTTTTCGGCCTGGTATAGTGGTTTATCGGTCATTAATGTTTAAATTATGCACGTATATCCGAACCAATTTTTTCACAAATAATTTGTATCACATCAACAAATTTTGTGTAGATCGGTTCATAATTGAACACAGTTTCCATATAATGCACTCTTCCAAAAATCATTTTCAAAGAGCATAAATCTCTTAAAAATTTTGCTATCCAAATAAAAATCAAAAAAACGATCGGTCTATAATTAGTCAGAGTTCCCATATAAGACCCACCATTCTGAAAATCACTTTAACAAGTGTTTATATTGAGATAAAATTTAACACAAGCAATATTTGATCGGTGTTTTTGCTTAACGGACTATACTTTCTTATTTGTTTTTAATTGTTTCTATGAAGTTTTCATAAGTTCTATAGACCAAGTCTACAACCAACTGTAAATAACTAGTTTCTATAAAACTCTATAAAATTACTTAAGAACCACAATAATGTTCCATAGAAGGGGATCTAGCAGTGGTTGCATATCACTAATTCTATAGATATACATATGTAGATATAGTAGTTGTAGATCTAGTGATTTTGCAACATGAACTAACAGTTTGCTAGAGTTGAAGAAATTTGTATTTTTGAGATTTCGTAATTTTTCCAAATTGTTTTCTCTAACCAGACACACAACTCAATATTTTCAAAAATTAATTATGATATTTTCATGATAAGAGAAACGTTAAATTATATATTTTTAAGATTAACTAATGTGATTATTAATTGATATTTAATCTTCAAGTCAAAATCCTGATCTAAATGCTGTTTTCATTTAGCAATCTGATAGTATCTGATATATCGGGTGATTTTTTAAAAGCTATAGGCAAGTTTTCAAAAAAAAAAACACATAAAATTCAGAAAAATGCACGAAATATTTATTTGAATCGATAGTACGGTCCATATATGTAATTTAATGTTTGAAGATTATTTCATGCAAATGTTGACTTTGACTGCGCCTCAAATGGTCCAATTAGTCCAATTTTGGCATACTCTTTCCAACATTTCGGCCGGTATCTCACGAATAAATGCTTCAATGTTGTCTTCCAATGCGTCAATTGAAGCGGGCTTGTCTGTATAGACATGAGCTTTAACATAGCCCCACAAAAAATAGTCTTAAGGCGTTAAATAGCACGATCTAGGCGGCCAATTGACCGGTCGCGAACGTGAAATAAAATATTCACCGAACTCGCCCCTCAATAAGTCCATTGCTGCACGTGCTGTGTGGCATGTGGCACCGTCTTGAAACCACATGTCATGCAAGTCAAGCTCTTGCATTTTGGGCAAAAAAAAAGTTGGATATCATCTCACGGTAGCGCTCACCATTCACAGGTACGTTAGGATTTGCATCATCTTTGAAGAAGTACGGTCCAATGATGCCACAAGCCCATAAACCGCACCAAAGTGTGACATTTTCTGGATGTATTAGTAGCTCTTGCAATGCTTCTGGCTGATATTCACTCCAAAATCGCCAATTCTGCTTATTTACGTACCCATTGAGCCAAAAATGAGCTTCGTGGCTGCACACAACGAAGCGCGCGATGAACTTTCTTAACAGAGCACGCATTTTAATAATAAAATTCAATAATTTGCAAGCGTTGTTCGTTTGTAAGACGATTCATGGTTAAATTATAGACCAAACTTAAGATGTTTGACAGTGAAACAAAACACGAAACGTGTGTCAGCTGTTTGAACCAGTGTTGCCAAAAAGATAATAGCTAAAAAATCACCCTTTATAACCTAAGTTCAAAATTTGTTTAATATTTTAATTAACAAGTGAAAAACTTTCACTGAATCTCAGAAAATGGGCGTTTAGTTTAACGCACGATGAAACATTTAGAAGGTAAAATCAAATGGAAAGTGCTAAAAGAAACAAATCTCAAATACTTCCCTAATGCTTAATATCTTAACAGAAAATAGAAATGCACGAAGTAAATTATTTAAAAATCAACTAACTTAATAAAAACAATACGAAATGCAACTTTACAAAAACATTCTTGTATAAAATGCAAAAATAATACAATTAACATAAAAAATTGCATTCATAATTAAAGTGTTTTCTTTTACATTTAAAGAAATATATTGCAATTTCTTTGATGAGTAAATCTTATTAAACATAAGGACACAAATAAATACATCATCACTGACCTTATTGGATTGTAAAGAGGAATGCGAAAGGTCCATTAAGTCTTTAGTTCCTTTGTGTTTTCTTTTCTAATGAGTACTTCAACAATTATAGAGAGACAGTCTGTGTTTTGTTTGTCGCAAACATTTAAACGGATGCAGTAAATGCATTCAATAACTGAGAGAATTTGGGTCAACCACATAATCAAAAGCATCATCATTGTCATCATCAGCAACAACAACAAAACCATTAAGTGGAAGTGAAATCATAGAAATATTCAAACATTAATAATAGTTTGCAAAACGTAGAACTGAAAAAAAGCACTAAATGAACATGACTTGTGGTCCAAAGTCGAATGATAAATGATATTTTCTTTAGGCCTTGTGTTGTCGAGGACTTTATTTTCAGTACAAGTGGCTTATTTTCTCCTTTGCTTTGTTGCAATTTATGTTTGAAATTAATCCGTCTTGGTTTTTTTATTATAACCTTTTCTGAACCGAGAGGTTATTATTAAATTCGAATTGGAAAATTTGCACTAAGAATGAATTCAAATATGAAAATGTTTTTATTTTAATTGATTTACTCAAATGATTGCCAACATCTCTGCTGTAATTTTATTCTCACTTCTTATAAAAATATTTTTGCGGTATCCTGCGACCGTGGTATTGATGGCATCTCTGTGAATGTCGTTCAAAGGTGCTACATACGAGTTTTGATCTAGTGGATATTGTGTGTATCTTCGTATTGCTTGCTCGTATATTTGAAGGTCCTTCCTGACATGCCTCGGGGGAGACTTCAGTTGTGTGATGTTAAAGCTTGGGTGATTCCTCCGATGACATCCCAGGAGGAACTGTTTTGTCAGCATGACATTATGTTTCATTACAGGTATAACCTTCGGTTCCTCATGTAGATGGTGTTCTGAGGTTATTTGCATGCAGCCTGTGATGGTACGTAAGGCTGCATTTTGGCGGCTTTGTATGTTTCTCCACTGGATATCACTCAACGAAGGTGACCACACTGGGGCAGCGTCGTTAACCACTGACCGGTCAATCATCTTATAGGTAACCAACATGGTTTCTTTATCCATACCCCAAGTGCTGCCGGCTAGCGCTTTAAGTACCTTGTTTCTACTTCGCAATTTGTGCGAAGATTAATTTTTACCTCCTTCGTCCAGGTGGTGAAGAGTGTTGCTCAAGACTTCATTGATGTATTTCACTGAGATAACTATTCACTAGATCACATAAGTCATCAATGTTGTGGCCTGTTGCCATTAATGTGCAATCGTTCGCGTATGATATCACTTCCACTCCCTGTGGAGGTGTGGGGAGCTTAGAGATGTAGAAGTTAAACAGAAGTGGCGACAGGACCCCGCCCTGAGGAACTCCTTGTTTAACTCTACGAGGTTGTGAGCGTTTGTCTCTAAACTCATCGAACGATTGACGGCCACTCAGATAGTTCACGATCCATCTCTTCGTATAGTTAGGCATTGTGGAATGCAGGATGTCTTGGAAGAGGGTGGCATGGCTGACGGTATCGAAAGCATTCGATAGATCGAGCGCAACGAGGATCGTCCTTTCGCAAGGCCGCAAGCCCTGTGATATCTGAGTAGTAATGGCGGTTAATGCTGTGGTGGTACTGTGCATTTTACGGTATTCATGCTGGGGACGTGCTGCTGGTAGGTGTCGAGTTAGCTGGGGGAGGAGAAGAGCCTCTAGTCTTTGCGACCGGTGATAAAAGGGAAATCGGCCTGTAGTATGGTCCCTCAGTCGCATCTTTCCCAGGTTTTAGTATGGGGATGACTCTACCTTTTTCCAGGCACCGGGTATTATCAGGCTCCTTACTGACAGGTTAAAAACCGATGTCAGATACTAAACTCCCAGTTCGCCGAGGTGTTTTAACATCAGCATGGATATACCGTCTGGGCCAATAGCTTTAGATGGTTTAGCTGCATTGATGACCGCTGCAACTTCAGTTGATGTAAATAGTTGTGGTATGTCTGAGACTGGAAGGTTGTGTAGTTTACGTACAACACTTCGTTTCGCCTTGTCTCTCTCGGGGTGCTCAATAAATAGCCGGCAAAACGCGCGCGAGCACCGTTCAGGGTCTGATATAGTGTTATCTTTTTTATCGCTACCCTGTCATCCTTCTTCATTGGGTTAGAGAGAGATCGGACCGTTGACCACAACTTACCAACTCCTGAACTTAAGTTACAGTTATTACCATTTTTTTCACTTATCCTCATTTACCAACCTGCTGATGTTACGGTTCAGCAGTGTGATTCTTAGATCGTCAGGTTTGGTATTTCGGATCTCATCACGCTCATCTGTTTCTGCTGGGAAGTTCGGGCAAACAACGGATTATCGACCAGCTGGAATGAAGCGAGCGTCTACTGCTGTGATGGTTTCGCGAAATTTACTTTCTGCTTGGTGTATGTTAAAAGGTGTAGAAGATCATTAAAGATGTGATCAGTGAAATTTCTGAAGGCGTTACAGTCTGCTGTCTTCTGTTTGATGTAAGTATGGCGTTCAGAAACGATGAAATCGTTGGGTCGATCCAGACAAACGATTATGGGTAGATGATCTGATCCTAGAGTGTACTGCTCGCCAGGTTGCGTAGTTGATCAGACCAGGACCACAGAGTATAACCGAGGAAGGGGAAAGAAAATGTAGTTTTATACTGGTCTCTGTCTTTGAGAACTGTCTTTTTGTTTTCTGTATGTTAATATTTTTCTGACGCATAAAATTCATTTTTGGCACAGATCATTTTTGTATTGTTTGATACAACCATAAAAAAAATGAATTTATATCATCTAACGAATGCACAAACTCCACAATGCATACCACAAAGTATAACAATTATTAAAATACAATTTAGTAAGTTATTAAAATCACAAACATATAAACAAAATTTCAATTCAAATATTCTAACTCAAATTGTTTTGTTTATTTTGTTTTGTCCACAAAATTCTAGTTGTATATAGTGCTTTGCTTTTTCACATTACAAATTTACTACCAGAAAATATTTTCTTTCTTTTTTTAATGAACTGCCTTATTAGCTGATTGTAGTGATTTTGAAACGCTAAAATTGTCGCCTCTGTTATACTCTGTGCCAGGACTCGCTATGGTGATGTCTGGTGAGCTTGCGCAATTTCCCATAATCCGTGTGGGGCATCATCATTCAGTGTGCAGAAGGCAGATTCGTCAATTTGTTCCGCTAACGACGTACCCCTTTGGTCTGCCCCTAAATTAGAGTGCCAAAGTTGGTGGTGCGCGTTAAAATCCCCAAGCACTAGGCGTGTATCGCCATTTAGGAATGTCCTAATGTCGGGGCGGTTGCCTGTTGGACAGCTAGCTACTGGCGGAACGTAGACATTATAGAGCTCCAACTCCGTATCTCCCGATCTGACCGCAATACCTTGAACTTCAAGGTATTGGTCTCTAGTGTCAAGAGTTAGAGCTCTATACTGCACGATGTTATGTATTATGAATGCAATGCCTCCACCGTAACCTCTGGTGCGGTCTTTTCGGAGAATAATGTATCCGTTACAACTGACTGGAATTGTTCGTCAGTTTTGTCTCCTGGACCGCATCGACCACGAAGTTGTTTTGTTGCATAAATCTAGTTATCTCAGCTATTTTACTTTGGATGCCATTGCTGTTGAACTGCAATATGGATATCGCCCCAGGTCTCCGGAAAGCAATCACAGGTGTTAGCGATGATGCTGGTATCTGCTGCTGTAGATGTTGTTGTTCCTGCTGTAATTGTGATTGCGGTGGGGAGGGCGTTGGTGTAGCGTATATACTAGATGATGTCGATGACGCTGATGAGTTTCGTCGTTGGCAGTATGACGCGACGAAATTTATTGACCACTCCCATTCATGATTAAGTCCGGAGCAATTTCTGAGATGACAGCAGCCCATACAAGAGTTGCACTTTAATTTGGTGGACATGTGGTGCAGTCTGTTCTGGCATACTGTGCAAAACATTGGTCCGGGATTTATTTCAATTCCGGCACGGACCAAAAGGATTTGGAGCAACAATGCCGGAATATGTTGGCCCGATTTTAAAAATATATAGTTGTTGCTGATGTTGACAGCCCTTTGCAGAATAAATTCGGGTCATTCCGGTGCGTAGAACCGGCTGTCGTGGGAATGCTGTATGTAGATGTGAAAGGTTTCACTGAGCAATTTTGACAGAAAATATAAATAAAATCGCTCCAAGTTATCCCCGATCAAAATTTGATCAATCAAGTTTTTCAAACAAATAAAGAAAACAAACCCGTACACAAATAAAAGATTTTATTCATATGGTAAATCTAAACCAAAATACAACATACATAAGTCAGCCTGGGTAACAATAACGTGGTGATAGGTACTCAAACCAGATAGACAAAAGGTTACCCAGCTCCATCCCACTGCATTGCTACTTTAATCTAAATCTAGGGGACGTTTATATCTGCTAGTGTGTCTGGATATAGTCTTATTGGGCAACAACTTAGGTTAGGTCAGCAGGCAGCCATAATTGTACAGGTCACATAGGTTCATTCATTGGTCCTTTTGTGTTGCCTGAAAAGATGAGATAGAGAAAGAAACCGGGATTCACGGAATCGTATCTCTTCCATTAACTATCCGAGCAATTAGAAATTGCTTTGGAGGCCAATACGTCTAAATATTGCGATTGTGACGCTGGCCACTAACTTAACCAAATCTTTGCAAAGAAAGTAATGTTGAAGGGTTAAAAAAAAGTTTCAAAAACTTTCGCACAGCACTTTAATGGAATTCAACGCATACAAATTACGATGTCTAGAAACAAATAAAACATAAATAGTATTTGTTTATTAGACTATATAATGCATTTATGTTGCAGCCATTTATTTATAAGTGCCTAAATAAAACCCACATTACAACCAACCACAAACATTCCAAAATTGGTGATATCTCCTCCATTTATTAATGTGTGTATAGAGATACGTTTTTTTTTTCATTTTAATCATTGTTGTTGTTAGTTAAACTTTATATTATTGAGTGTGAAAATTGAAACTATGTATATCGAAAGCTAAAATATCTATAGAGTTTCAAGTGCCATCAACATTCCATAGAAAAAACATGCGTGTACAAAAATACTCGTACTAATGAATTGAATACGCACATATTCGTATTGTCAAACGAGTATAAACAATGCCATCAGATACTTAATACGGTGTCTGTATGTCGGTCGTCTATCTGGTAAACCATTAAAGTAGTTCAAACAAATATTTAAAATTTGATATGCGACTAAGTGTAGTGCACTCGCAATACTTTTTGTACATGTTTATTTAATTTCTTTTAAATCGTATTTTTAATATCAATCAACATTTGAAATTTGAATTAAGAAAGTTTCACCTTTGGCGAATCGAAAGGCTTTTTAAGTTTCTTGCAAATTTTTTTTTTTTTTTGAAATGTGGTAATCAAACTGTTTATGATTTAATGGTAGAAATATAAAATTAGGGAATAGATGCAATAATTGTTTGGGATGGTGTCGTCTGAGGAATTGCTGCGTTGCTGAGGTGTAAATTGGGAATGATCGGAAAGCTTTGTTACACCGAAAAAATCAAACACGATAAAACACAGTTTGTCGACGCCACCATATCGGAACTGAAGTTTAAAAACCCAATACTTAATGCATTTTCATTTTGAAATTTAAAGACAAATAATGTGGTCGATAATTAGTTTGTCAACACCATCATATATGTAGGAATTGAAGTGTAAAATTAATAACATTAATTTTGCGATTGGTCTGATTAAGATCTCCTGACAACAGATAAAATTAATATTCAGAAAGTTATTTTATATTACATAGTTTGCAACTTAATGGACATTTAATAAGGCTATATAATGGTTAAATAAATACACATAAGCCTTTTTATTAAGGTGACCATACGTTCTCTATTATGGAGGACAATCATCTATTTTAACTCGCTGTCATCTATAAAATTTGTGTTGTCTTTCAGCCATCTTTTCCATATTCAGTCATCTCTTGCCATCTTTAATTTTAAATGCATGATCAATATGTATTTGTTTTTATTGAGCTTAGAGTATGAACAGAACAAGCACGGCACGGTTTCTAAGAAGAATGAGAATCGCCACCTTTAACAAATAAAACAAATTTTACTTCACAAACGTCGTGTCGTGCTTATTCTGTTCATACTCTTAAGATGGATTCACCCATTTGTTCTTAACAAAAAATTTTTACTGAGAGTTTTTTGCAGCACGATTCACTAATTTCGAACGATTTTCTGAAAAATCAAAGCTGCCATATGTTAACAAAATCTATTAGTTTTACAAGTTCGGTCATTGATTTATTTTGCTTTGGGTTTTACATAAGTGTCAAAATACAAATATTAAATTATTTTAAAATATTGTGTATTCAAAATTACAGATATAAATTCAAAATGAATGAAAAAAGAAAGTTGCTTTTGCTGATGGGCATGGAAATACATAAGGCATTGTTATTTGTATGAAAAAAATGCAATCTATTGGCAACTCAATTCATTTTTGTCCAGAAAAAATATAAAATTAAACCAGTTCAAGTTTGGAAAAAATATTTTCTCTCTCTCAAAAAGAGAGACGTCAAACTTCATATAAAAAAAATTGTTCGAACAGAATTTTCGTTAAGAACGAATGGGTGAATCCACCTTTACTGACTGAACTTTCGCTTTTCAAAATAGTAAATGGTAACAATATGTAAAAAATGTAAACATTGAATTGAAATAAATTTTTTACTATTTTTCTTAATGTCATCTTTTTTCTTTTCCAAAATATGGTCGCCTTATTTTATGGACGAAATGCCAATAAGTATGAATGTACATATGTATACGATTTTAAATATAGTATACTATATGTATGTATATGTATATCGTATTGATTTAAAAACGTAACTTAGTTGTTTATTTCCCATAAGCACTAAGTTCCCACAACTCTTTTAAAACACTCTTGGTCTGATTTACATTTCGTACTACAGGTCAAACAAAACTTCCAAATTTACACATGAAATCACTTATTTTTAAACAGCTGTTAAAAACTATTTTGATGATATACATAGATAGTATTTTCGCATAAACCATTTATTGCATTTTAATGGGTTTTGTGTTTTTTTAATATTTGTATATAAACACGACGAATAGATTGTTAGCATCATTATCATCACAAAGTCTTTTAGCAAAAACAAATACATACATATATAGAAAATATACAGAACAAAACAAAGCAAAAAATGTTAAAGACAAAATAGACATAATATATAATTAGCTAGTAGTAGGTGACTTGTTTACACTCTAACCCCCAAATTTTATATGGAAATTTGCTTTATAAACCTCTTATAAACCTGTTGTAAGTTTTATAAATAAGGGCATAAGATTTGTTAAAACAACATAAATTGAACTTTCGATTTTTACATATACATTTTACAGGCTTCTCTCACATTGTGTGGAAATTGTAGGAATTTGAACCCGCAACCCTCTGACTAATAGTCCGGCATACTATCGCCTAGTCTATCGGGGCACCCAAATATAATTTGCATACCTATAAACTTACATTATTTGTAAACTTTCAATCAAATGAACTGCATTGAAGGAAAAATTGGCATAACGTTTCCATAGTTTTTCAACATTGTTAAAAACGTTAGTTAGTCACATTTAATAGCATAATTTTACATATTAAATAAATATGTAGGGTACCAGCAATAGTAGAAAATAATAATCAACAATAAATTTGAAATAAGACAAAATTGAAACACTTCTCTTACCCACAAAACCATAACAATATGAAAATAAGCTAAAGATGCGAAAATAAATGAAAATAATAAAAAGATATAAAACATGACAATGCAATTTCAATATTCGTCATCTATTGTTATATTTACGAAAATAAAAAAAATCTATTTCTATTGCTCGTATCGAAAGTATTTATAAATATTAAGTTCAGATGTAAACGATATTAAGAAATTTATGTCAAAACATGTGCATACGAATGCATATGAAATGCATTGATTGGAATTACTCACACACAGTTACTATCACAATTATTAACAGAGAAAAATTTGTCAAAAAAAGGTAATATTATTGTGATTTTATCTACCTACGATTGAAGCAGAAAAAATTGAGACAATAATAAATTTTGAAAAGCTTTAAACAGACATGTTGACTGACTAACAAATAGAGCAATGGTAATCAAATTCTGTAAATAAAGTTTAATTACCTTATTTTGGTTTGAATTTAAATATGTATGTATAATGTTTGTACTGTATTTATGTATGCATGTGTGTATGTACGTACGTACGTATGTATGCATGTATATGCATATTTGTTTGTCTTATTTGTGAATAATTTTTCCTCTTGAAAGCAATATGTATGTATGTATGTGTGTACATATGTGTATACTCAGTTTGTTTTAGAATTTCGTTTTATTTATTTGCGTTTTAATTTTTTGTTTATTGTCCACTAGATATTACACATTTCTTATACAGTCTAACCAACAGTTTTTAATAGAGAAAAAGATTTAAATAGTTTTATTTAAAAGCCTTTATTTAGGTTTCTTATAAGGTAATAAGGTTATACAGATTTATGAATTGATCAACCTATTTTAACCATACCAAGCAAAAAAGACAATCAGCATAACGAGCAATTTTATTAATTTGGTATAGATATATAGAGCTTGTCATTCTATGTATATACATATATATAGTTTCAATATTGTCTATAATGTGATCCCATATGTATGTAATTAATGATGTGAAAATAACACTGGAATGTTTAATGGTGACACTGACAGTTTATTATGTACCTACGACTGAAAATTTTATTTTATAACAATTACAAACGGTCTTCTATCTATGCTGTCATGTAGAATGTAAATTCTTGTAAACCTCAATAATACCTTAAAGTATATCGTGTTTTTCTAACCAAGCTTTTTGCAATTGCTTGAATTTTATCCAATATTATCATCATTGTTTTACAAAGATCCTCCCTCAATTGGAGATTATAAATACTAACTGTCGGATTTATATAAGTATCTATTTTAATATAAAAATAAATGGCATTTAACAATTTTGTACGGATCGATCTTTAATTGACCATAGGCCATATCGACAGCTCAATTCCAAAACATGCCAAAAAAACCATATGAGGTAGAACTTTCTTGTTTATAACTATTAATTGTACTAGCCAATCACAACCAAAATTTGACAGAATTTAAGTTGAAAAAATCTAAATTCAAAAACGCAAAAAAAATTAAAAACATGCTAAGTCGACATACCTAGCATGGTTTGGAATTGAACTGTCGATATATGGAACCAGTTCAACAAAAGCCTTTAACGCACATTACTCTTTTAAAATATTGATATTCAAATAAAATTCAACAACATTAAGTCTCGCATATATGTATGTATGTACATACATAAACAAATCATGATATCAACTTAGAAGCTCTAAAGAAATTTAAGATCTATTTATTTGTTTGTGTTAACACATAAGCTTGCAGTTGCTTTTTTATGTATTGACAACTTAAATCTCACAAGAAACCCGCAGCAAATCAAGACCGCTTTCACACCCTTCAATTATGTATGACTTTTCAAAGCAAGTATTTTTGGGTGAGAGGGGAAAAGAGAATAAAAGGGAAACAAACGACGGTACTAGTCAATTTTCTTATTTCCTTTTGTTTTGCTCTTTCATGCATGTTGATTTGCATGAAAAAGTAAGAAAATTTAATTGACGTGTGTGAATGAAATGGCAAATTCAAAAGAGAATTAAACAAAAACTGGTCAGCTAAAACAGAAGAGTGTGTAACAGGACTATGATTATTTTGACGACAGCAGGTCAAAATAATCATTCACATATAAACGTGAATGTTTATATGTGAATGATTATATAAACGAACAGGTTGGTAGCCTGCTGTGGTGAATGTGTTTAAGCTTTATGATATATTTTATTATTCCTTAGTCCCAATTTACACGAAGTAATTAAGCTAAGCTGATTACCTTTAGACATCGGCGTGAGGGAAAGATAATACGAGTACACACTTGATTGTACTAGCAATTCGTGTTACTCTCTTGTACGTATTACATACATATATATGTATGTGTATACAAATAAAAATACGAGCGATTTAAGCAATAAGAATTTCATTATTTTTCCTTACTCGACTGTCAGTGATTTTTCGATTACTACCTACCTATATTGAAAATTTTATGAAATAAACTTACTTTTTACATTTTCATAAAAAAAATATTTTAGGAGACATTTGCAGTTGTACTAAAAAGTATTCTATATCATGGCCTTTAAAAACTAAAAAAACGCCTTAAAACTAACATTTGCATGGCCAGCCCAGATACAGTAAAAACCGGCAAAACAAGTACAAAGTCCAATGCAGTACAACAAAATACAATTATTGCAACTATAAAATAAAGTGGCATTTGGAAGGACACCATAATAAAAATCTATGAACTAATTGGAAAAATGTATATGTGTATTATGAGATCTTTAAATTATATGAACTAATAAATGTATGACAATTGCACGCACTTACCCAACAATTAATATTGATGTATTTTTCTTAAAACTTTGATGACAAATCAATCTGCAAATAATGATAATAAAAATTCAAATGAACTAATTATCAATTAAAGGAAAATTGGAAAAAATCAATGGAAATATTTTGAACTGACGTCAGTTAACAATATAATGATTATAAAACCGAATTAAACACTTATATTCAATAAAACAATAACTTAATGTTACAAATTTGTAGTAGCAAAATTAAAACACAACAAAAATGGTTTACAAACAAAAGATTTTTAACATTTTGTTTATAATTTTTTTTTCACAAGTCAACAAACAAAAGAACGTACGAAATTGTTAATTTATCTCGATTTTATTTATTACTTTTTTCATATATTCTCGTTATTACGATTGTATGTGTCTGTACTTTTTTTTTTAATTTTATCTTTTTGTCTGTTCTTTTCTCTGGCAATCATTTACCCACAGTATACGACCTTAACGACAGTTCTTTCTTTCTTTATAATTTTTGTAATTATTCTTTCAGGTTGTTTGTTCTCAGGGTGACCGCATACATTTCTTTTAACAAATATAGTTTTTTTTCACTTTTTGTGATTTGTTTTAATTTGTTTAAACACTTACATTTTGTTTTTATATTTTCGTCTTTATTTCTTTCGTTTTACTTTGTTTTGTTCTTTATCTTCTTTGTTTTAAAAGGTTTTTGTTTTTTCACTATTTTTTTTTCTTTGTTAACTATGCCAGCCCAATATTTTCCTTTTTTGGTTTTTATTTGTCAAATCAAATATTTTCTCTTATTATATTTGAACATCAAAGGTTAAATATGATGCTTTAATAATTTCTATTATTTTTATAGTTTAATTTAACGCACGAACTAAATAAAATTTTCAGAATAGAGTTGGACTTCTGAAAATTGCTTACAAAATATGATTCGTGCGATGAAAATGTAAATGAATGGGGTAAAAAAACAATGTGAATAAAATTAACATGGTGCTTCAAATTAATAGAAAACGTTAAAATACCAGTGTTCGGATAACGGGTTTAAAAAACAAAAAGACGACACCCTGTTGTTTTAATTTTCAGGTTTTGGCAAAATCCATGCAGGAAACTACAACAATTAAATAATAATTAATAATTCCATAAGTAGAAATATAAGGTATAAATCATATAGACCCTAAAATTTAAGAAGAATTATAATTATTTAAAGCCCTATTAAAAAAATAAAGACACATTAGAAATTAAATAACCTCCAACTCCCCCTACAATATAAACAAATAAAGTTATTAATTTTAAATAAAAAGGAAGAACTATTTTAAGATGATTAAGAACATCTTAATATTCTGCCCTCAAAAATACTTAAAATATTGTAATATGTTTTAACCTTTAAAAAAACGGGTATTTATTTTTTAATAAACCGGATTCCTTTTAATTGTAAAATAAAAGCATCAAGTAGTTTTAACACTCTTTTACAATTTACTTTAATCACAAACTTCAATTATAGTTTGAGAACGATTTGATGTTCACTCATCAAATACTCACAATGAATTTGTACACTAATGCCCTTATTCATAAAACTTACAACAGGTTTATAAGAGGTTTATTAAGCTATGTGTTCACGATCGTCAGATATTACAACGTTGTCCGAAAAATGTTCAGAAAATGTCTAACAACCGTGTGAACTTGAAATTTTTGTCTTCCAACGTTGTAAGAAAAAGCATTTTCAGTTCATTGCAAGACAAAAATATTGTTAGACATCTAACAATCGTGTAAACACAATTTTTTATCATTGTCAGTCCTGTTTCACACTCATCAGTTCTGATCGTCAAGTCAAGTATTTTTCAATGAGAAGGAAAAAGATAAAAGATAATTTTCTCTTTCCTTCTCATTGAAAAATACTTGACTTGACGAGTCAGAACTGATGAGTGTGAAACATGACTCATTGTTTTAAGACAATTGTCAAACACTTTTCATTGTCATATGTGCATAGTTTATGCATTTGCCAATGGCAGCATTGTCATAGAAATATTTCTAAATGCAACTCTGTATATACATAAATAAACAAACAAGTGTGCATTAATAACATTTTGGAAAATGAATTTCGGTTTCAATTGTGTGCCAATGAAATTGTTAGTTTTCTTACAGTCGTCAGAACTGACAATTTACTTTTTCCTAACAATTTTCAATGTAAGTACATTGCTAGATATGACAACGTTGTAATATCTGACGATCGTCTATACATAGCTTAATAAGCGAAACTTTGCTATATTTTAAACACGTGACATATTCAAAAAAAAAAGTTGTTGTTAAGTAATTTTGCGGTTGATTTCCTCTGTTTATTTTTCTAGTTTATAAACTGATTGTTTGACCTTTTTATGCATGTAAAAAACAGCTCTGTTTTATTAACAAAAAAAAAAGCGATAGCGAAAGAAGAGAGATGAGAAACTGGTGAAAAAGCGAATTAACTGAATACGGTTTGTAATAAAAACGCAAGTGTGGAAATAATTAATTCGCGCACGTAAAAATCTTGTATAATTTTCTAGAAATTAAGTTAATTTATTAAAAATATAACAATAAAAATTAGTAAAATGCATCTGTGGAATCCTAGAAAATGTTATTATTTTGCAATATTTATGGTAAGAAACCAGAAATGGAAAAATTAATTAGATATAATGGATAAATAGCGGTATATATGGTTAATGGAAAATCAAATGAAACACGTATGCTAGACACAGTGTGTTTTACTGTATGATTTGAGGACCGGTAATACTATTTATCCATTTTATTGCATATTAATACATATGTACATGGAATATTATTTATTTGTTTAATAATACAAATTTATTTGCAACATTACAGATATTTTATGTTTTCTACCATCCCACAGATAGTGGGGCGGTATCATTGACCAGTGAAAATATTGATATGACTTTAGGTAAGTAAGATTCTTATAAGAATGCTTTTATAATCTCTTTTTAATTGTAATTAGTTGTGTTATCTTGACTTTGGGAAATTTGGTATGTTATAATGTTTGTCACTTAATATTGGTTATATACGGATAATTTATTATTAAATTTGTAACTGTGGGTGTCAATTAAGTTTGTTTGTGTATGGGTGTGTATATAGGAAATTGTCTCAAATTTAGGGGTTCCTTTTGACGTGTCACATCATCTTATATTGTTGTTTTCGTGGAAAAAATGTAAGAAACAAATTTAGAGTATGCAAAGTAAAATAAAAACAAATCAATTCACACTTTTATTTCGGTATCATTTTGTTGTTGTTTTTATTTTTCTAATGTTTATCAATACATACACATACATTCATAGAAAAACCTCTCTTTGTTTAACTTAACACAAATAACAATTGTCAATTTGTCAAAGTGATTTTTAGTAGATGGGTTAATATTACTTTTGAAATGCTGTTATAATTGTACGTTTTTTTTAACTAAATGAACTTTATATAATATGAACTTTAATTTGTTCACAATTAAAAGTATTTTAGAATTTAAAATTAATGACGTACCTACCATTTGTTTTGTTCTCTCTTGATTTAGAAGTTATACAGTTATAAATGTCGGTTTTTAGTATACATAAGTAGGTATGTCATAGATCATAGAGAATGCAATCATAAGATAAAAACGTTTAAGAAATGAAATATTTGATTTCTTTACATATGAAAACTTAAAAAATTTTCTTCTATTATTTTACAGTAGTTTATAGTAGCATATTTAATTTCTCTAATATACCAATTTTAATAGTTTTAAAAAATATTAAGATGTTTTATAGGTATATGTAGGTACATACCTTATGTACATTCATATGTACATGCATATTCAAAAAGCAAGTTTATAACCGTAAATTTTATAAAACTTATCTGTCCTGATTCATACCATGCCACCATATAATGATCGAAGTAATTATAATATTGCTCAGCTAAAATATCTATGTACCTACATACCTATATGTAATTATTATACTGTGAATGCGTCATAGTAGATATATGTATATAGTTAAATAATATTGAATAAATACCTACATATGTATATGATTATGAACTCTTAAATACCGCCACAAACTTATATAAAGTGCAATAACAAAACATTTGCTTGCACTATAAGTTTAAACATTAATAACAAAAGCATTGTTATTTGGTTTGCTTTATTTCTAAGTGAACAGATTAAAATTCTGTTAGAATAAATAAAAGTTGAAGAAAAACTATTAACAAACAAATTTTCATTCCTTATACAAGAATCAATAGGTTAGGTTAGGTCAGTGGGCAGCCATAGTTAGTACAGCTCACTTAGGTCCATTCGTTGGTCCTTTTGTGTTGCCTGAAACAAGATGAATAGAAGATAGAAAAAAGGGGATAGATGTTATAGAGACATAGAGAGAGAGTAGATGTGGACAGATAGGAGAAGAGAATGTCAATGTCTGGAAGGTTTAGAAGAAAAGATGGAGTAAATACTCCAAGCCGCTTAATGGACAGTATTTCCACTGTAAGTGAAGGAATTAGGTCCAAAATCATGATAGGTAATTGCTATTCCTACACATTCATGTATGTGATGAAAATCGAAAACGAAAACGAGTGCGTTTTAGAAGTTAATTTTTTCGTAACATTTCTGTATTGAAACAGTTTTATCCCACAAAATATAAAGATAATTTGCTATTAAAGAGAATCTTAAACCAAAATTTTTACAAATTTTATTAGAAATACTAAAAAATGGGCTTCAAAAACTCACTCGTTTTCGTTTTCGATTTTTATCACATACCTCATTGCTTTGCAATGCCAGAGAAGGTCGGTAGGTAGGTAAGAAAGGCTGGTGTGAGTCATCTTCACACCCTCACACAGAGACCAATATGGTCCATTGTGATGCCTTAGGAATAGAAGTAAGAAATAAGGTGAAATAAAAGCTAAAGTAAAAGACAAGAAAGGAAATAGTAGAGTGCAAAGAGGGAAAATAGAAGATATAAGTCTGACCAAAATGACAGAGAAGATGAGAGATTGTTTTCTCCTCTTCCTCATCTTTACAACTCCTGCAGAAATCATTATAGGGCAGACCTAATCTTCTGGCATGATTGCCGAATTTGCAGTGTCCTGTATTCACTGACACTAAGTCGCTTAATTGTAGTAGTAGTTTTAGAACGTACAACGTTCGTTCTTTATTTAGCCTAGGCCAGATAAGTCGTGTTATTACACAGGTGTGTTCATTTGCCCACCTGGTCTGAGCAAGCTCATAGTAAAATTTGCCTATTCGTTGCTTGCATGCTGATGGAACCATTCTTTGCTAAATTATTAGCAACAAGGTTTCCAATTATGTCTCCATGTCCACGCACCCATACGAGTGAAACTATTGAATGTCTCTCCATCCTATTTAATTATGTGCGGCATTCCTGGACCAAGTTCGATGTAGAGACTTATTGCAGCCTGGCTATCAGTATATATACGAATATCCCTGACTGATATTTTGTTATAACTGGTCCAGTTAGCCGTTCTTTTTATAGCTGTGGAATGCGGACTGTGGAATGCTGCATTCATTTGGAATCCTAAACGGCATTCTAATTCCAATTCCCGAAATGGAGTAGCCAAAGTTCCTCGAGAAGAAGGGTCTAGGAGTGCAGTAATCAATATTATCAGGAAGACAGTTTACATCTTCGATTATGCTAGCATGTCCGTAATGTACATGCTTTCAAGCGCCTATTATATTCAGCCTTACGGCAGTATTTAGAGCCAGTTTTCTGATCATCAAATCAACTGGTATCCAGTTCATTATCGTAAAAACCGATTTAGTCGGAGTTGTACCTATTGCTCCAAGAATCAATAAAATAAATGTTTCAGTTAACGATTTTTTGAGTGTAAAACCCTCAACCGTCATTGTTAATTTGTTTATAAGCGTGTTCTTTTGTTATCAGTATTACATTACATTTTACAGAGAATTAATTTTTGTGTTAATTGCATTTTCGACTTAATTGTACTCTTGACTTGAATATATTTTTGTGTTTCAATAAACACAACATGTAATTGTCAATTAAGTTTTCAATGGTTTAGGTTTTTTTTTTGTATTTTTATCAGTTATAATTTCGGGTTAAATGGCACATTTAAGACGTGTAGTTATTGGTTCATATTGGCATTTGGTTTCTATGGCTTTAGGTAACTAAATAACATTTTTATAGATGTTAAAACATTTTCAATTCGGTTTAGAATACACAAACCCTCTTAAGTAGCATGGGAAACAAAGACTAAACTAAAATGAAAGTACGACATTTTATTAAACATTTTAAAGCAGTTAGATTCTGAACTTATTAAAATAAGTATATATTACCAATCTAAGCCGCGCTTAGTTTTTAATGCTAGATTTAATTCGTTTTGATATTAATAAAATATGTAGTTAACAATCGCTATTCGTTTGGCTAAATAAATAACTTCCTTTTTCGTAAAATTGTTCTGATATATTGTTCTGAAATAATTGACAATTTTTTACTTTATTTCCTTATAACTTTAGCTTAAACAGCTGTTCAATAAGTCTGTTTTAATTAATATTCATACAATAGGTTTTTCATTCGCATTGATAATACTTTTGTAATAATACTGGTATTGTTTCTTTAATTGTGTATCTTTATATACCCAGCATACCATTCTAGGAGCGCTCCGAAAAAGGAGTCAGAAAAGAGTCCAACTAAGGAGCATTTTCGGATCGAAAGAAAAATTTGCTTGTTACTGTCCTGAGTCGGCACGCAGTATGACTCATAAATTCCACTTAATTATGTGTGTACCAAAGCGTTGTTGTCCTGTTATTTGTCCTTTTAACAAAAAAAAAAACATAGCTGTACCACACAAGAATGATAAAAACAAAATTACACAGAGCCCCCCCCCCCCCCAAAAAAAAAACCTCATAAAAGACTCTTTTCTGACATTATCTAAGAGCTCTTTCAGAGCCCAAACAAACCTCATAAAAGACTCTTTTCTGACATTATCTAAGAGCTCTTTCTGACGGACCATTTCGAACGTAATGACCCTCTTTTCTGAAGGTTTTCGGAGCAATTATGATTGTTTTTTGGGCTCATAAAGAGCGTTAACGCTCCGAAAAAGGTGTCAGAAAAGACTCTTTTCGGACTCATATGGCTTGCTGGGTACATATATGTATATGTATGTATATGTAACACTAAACTTTTAAATTCGAAAAACATTAATAACTTTCACTGAATTGCTTTTTTATCTGTTTTGGGCAGTTATGTAAAAAATGCTCATCATTTAAGTTTGCGCTAATGTTATGTGTTAAAAAAAACAGGTTTTCATAAGTAAAACATAATTTTCTATTGTTTCTTTTGTGTATGTTTTCGTATGCAAACAAATCGCTGTAAGTAAAAGCTATTTTGAAACATTTTTTCCAAAACAAGTTGTTCAAAAAACAAAAACTTTGATAATAATTTATTTAAATTTTAATAATGGCTTAAAATATTTAAATAAATAAAGGTTTTTTCAACAACAACATTGTTTTTCAATCACATTTTGGCAAAATGGCTCGTCTTTTTTGTTAATCACGCCACATATCTTCAGTTTTAAGGCTGTAATCGATTCAATTGGCTCTCTATAGACTCTATCTTTAACATATCTCGATAGCGTGATCCATTTACCTTAACCACATTTGCAGCCGAATTTTCAAAAACAAGAATTACCAGTTTTGCGAAATGTATCTTTCTTTATCTTAGAGAATTTTGGAGCGAAATTAAGTAATTGAACAATTATCAAACCTTCTACTATTGACATGTCAAAACTTTAATGGTATTCCTGGTTCTTGTGGCATTTTATTGTGCAAAAATTTATATATATACATATGTATATATTTGGTTCTGATGGATTGTGGTTATCGTGTTAAAACTGCCAATGGAAAGATAACTTGAATATAAGAACAATAAGAATTTGTTATACTCAAATTCACATTTAATAAATATAAGAATTATGTGCTGTTAAAACAGAATTAGAAACTGTAAATGGGTTTTCTAAAAACTCCAATTGCAAGCTGCATTAATACTAGGGATGCCAAATGGGGCAAATTATTCCAAACCGTTGAACGTGTGAAATTTGATATTTTTATCAAAGGGTATGTACATATGTCAATAAAATATGTATATAAAATAATATGGTATTCTATGTATGTTTTAATAATTAAACGATCATGATCACTAAGTCGAAGGTTAAAAACAGCGAATTTTCGAACATCTCAAGACAATCCAAATTATCATCTGGGTCTCAAAAGACAATACATAATTAACCCCCTGGCTACCGATGTCGAACGACTTGAGACACAAACTTGATTGTGGAATAAACAAACTTGATTGAGTAAAAAATAGATACGATAAAAAGTATGTTTCTTAAGTCTTATCTAAGCGAACGTTATCGTTCGACATCGTGGGCCAGGCGGTAAGTTTTGTCATACGTAGGAAAATGTGTGTATGCTCTTAGAGGTATACATTATCCGCATTATTAAATGGTTATTAAAACTAATATTGAAGACAATAGTGTCACCAATACATTTAAATATATAATACATATTGAATATTTCTCCCATTAATACATATCTGCGGATAGATAATGCAATGTTCACATAAAAAACCGGCAACACTACAAAGCTGTTTAAAAAAAATCAAAATAGAAAGAAAATTGTGCACAAATTCCTTGAAAATCCGACTATGTCAAAATATTATTTAAATATTAAATTAAATACTACGTTTAGAAGAAGGCAAACATTTAACGAGCTTCAACAGCTGTCTTGTTATGGATGGAGAATATCTGACCTCAGCAGCAAACGGACCAAATTTTTATGTTACAGCTAATTTAGATCCCTGTCATTTTTTAGAAAATAGAAAAATAAATGAACCCATTATTTGTCTCCAGCTTCGGTTAATTGAACAATATTGGACAAATGTCAATATTACTTAAAGCGTAGTGAATCTAAATATTGTGCAGCAGTTAATGCGATCCCTTAAAACAAACAAACGAATTTTTATAAGATGAATATTAGTGTCTTCTTTTGACTAGTCTTAAACATTTCTGGTTCAATCAATTCAATCCCTTTTTTCAATACATTCTTCATATCACATTAGGTTTTTCTAAACACTTCTTTGTTTAGAAAACAAAGCATTTTAACCTACATATATTATAGATTGTACTTTCCGATGTAAACAGATTTTACTTACAGGCTTTTTCCATTGCTAAGTAAATATTGTTTTTTTTTAGTAACAAAAACTACCAGGTAAAACAAAACGAAATCGTAATTCGCTTTAATATTAAAATAATGAAAAATTCGATCAAACAGAGAATTTTTGAAATAATAATTAGCTAATATTGTTATTATTCTAAATGGAGTAACTTGTTGCTTAAAAAAAAAAACATTATTGTGCATTTAAAATATTCTAAATTTGTTTTGGTGTTAAATGCTGCGGATACACTTGCACTAAAATTACATTTTCAGGTTTTTATGATGTTAATTCGTTTTTTTTGGAGTAGAAATATTATTTTAAATCTTAAATTTGGATGTTTTATTAAAAAGGAAGCAAAATATAATATTTATGAAATATATCTGAGGGGGATTACTTTGAAGGCCGGACAAGATAGTTATTGACGAATAAATAAATACTTTTTGAAAAAATTTAAAATAACGGTTATTTTTTGATCAGACCTCGTACATACATACATATGTAGTTTTAAGAGTAACATCTGAAAGAAAAATCTTACTGTTTTTATAAAATATACATATGTATGATTTCTTTATTTTTTCTATTGTCTTTATAAAAATTAATGTAAAAACGTTTTTATTTTGTTTTTATATTACAGCCTCCAATGAATTGGTATTTTTAAATTTCTATGCAGAATGGTGTCGTTTTAGTAATTTATTAGCGCCAATTTTCAGCGAAGCCGCCGATAAGGTAAGTCCATCAATCAACTTTATAACATCTACTTTATAACAAAAACAAATCAAAAATAATTTTTATTTTTCACCGTTTACAGGTAAAAGAAGCTTTTCCTGACGCTGGCAAAGTAGTGATGGGTAAGGTAGATTGTGATAAAGAGACATCTGTAGCATCACGTTTCCATATTACTAAATATCCCACATTGAAAATTGTACACAATGGACAATTGAGTAAACGTGAATATCGCGGACAACGTTCGGCGGATGCTTTCTTGGAATTTGTGAAAAAACAATTAGAAGATCCCATCAAAGAGTTTAGCACATTGAGAGATTTGGAAAATCTTGACACGAAAAAACGCATCATAATCGGTTATTTCGATCGTCGGGATCAACCAGAATATAATACATTCCGTAAGGTGGCTACAAATCTAAAAGACGAGTGCCAATTCCACGTTGGCTTTGGCGATGCTGCTCAAGCCATGCATCCACCAGGTAGGTCTTTTTTTAAACAATAAATATTATTAAATAAATTGCTTTAATTTGCATGCTTTTAATTTAAAAATATTGTTGTTGATGTTTATATTTCTCTAACTAACTCTATTCACTATAAATCTTCCTAATCTTCTTTGTTAATCTGTAACCGCAAAGGAGTTGAAGATAAACCACTAGGTAATATTACACAGAAAATTTCTTTAGGTAATTATTGTTTTATTTTGTTTTTTTTTTTTTATTATTATTTATTTAATTATATTTTTAACAATAAAAATAATATTTTAATTGTATATTTTGAAGATAAAATAAAATTATATGTTGGTTAGTTTAAATTTTGTATTATGTATCCTTTAAAACTAGACAACTCAGGAGGTATGTCTCTACAGAACGAAGAACTACATTACAACAAAAATAATCTCCTAGTCGCTTACCGCCTGGCCCAAGATGTCGAACGATAACGTTCGCTTAGATAAGACTTAAGACACAAACTTGATTGTGGAATAAACGAACTTGATTGAGTAAAAAATAGATACGATAAAAAGTTTGTGTCTTAAGTCTTATCTAAGCGAAAGTTATCGTTCGACATCGTGGGCCTGGCGGTTAGTTTGCTAATGAAGCAGAAGACATTCTCTAACTTGAAGCTTTCATTACTAACTAATCCATTAGATCTATTTTACTTATCGTTTATTTTTTATTCATTTATTCATTTCAAAGTAATATACAAAGCCTTACTAGGCCAACAAATTAAATTATTTCCTAAATAAACATATACGCCTTGGTTCTATATTCCACTACAAAGTTAAACTAAAATCGTTTTCAATACCACGGCGTTCTAGAAAACGAGTAAAACTTTTATTGGACGACGAATCAAACTGTAAAAGATATTTTTCATTTCAAATCATTTTTACAAAATTTAGAACACAAATTTAACGAAAATTTCACTTCCACTTCATTTTACAAATGTAGAACCCAGCTGATAATTTAAATTAAAGTTAATATATATGTAAATACATACACTAAATAGCCCTCCAACCAAATGAATAATTAAACAACATAAATTGTTAAATTAAGATAAAATTTAGAAAATAATTTTACAAATTTGCCAACTAGACATTAGTTTATTTAACATTAATATTTAAACTATAATACACATAAAAATAATAATTTTTGCTCATTCTTCTTTTATAGGCTCGCCAATTATTGTCTTCAGACCCGATGTAGCTGTGAGTCATGAAAATGATGAAACTTACACTGGCAGTTTAAAGAATTTCGACGAATTGAAGATTTGGATTCAAGAAAAATGCGTACCATTAGTACGAGAGATAACATTTGAGAATGCTGAAGAATTAACCGAAGAAGGTTTACCATTTTTGATATTGTTCCACCATCCAGACGATACCAATTCTATTAAGGATTATAAGGCCATTATTGATCATCAGTTATTGGATGAAAAACGTAAGTTTTTTTTTTAAGTTGTTGGCGTCTTCTTTTTATAAACATTTGTTTGTTTCTTTAGAAAACATTAACTTCCTTACGGCTGATGGTAAACGTTTTGCTCATCCTTTACATCATTTGGGAAAATCGGAAGATGATTTGCCTCTGATTGCCATCGATTCATTTAGACACATGTACTTATTCCCCAACTTTAAGGATATATACACGCCCGGAAAACTAAAACAATTTTTACAAGATTTATATAGTGGAAAATTACATCGGTAATTATTTCATTTGTTGAGTTTATTATATATTATTAATATCTTAATTACGTGATTCCTTTATTTATTTCTAGTGAATTCCATTATGGCCCTGATCCATCTAGTAACGATGTACAAAGTGAAGTTGTAAATACCTCGCCGCCAGAGTCGACATTTAAGAAATTGGGTCCTTCTAAGAATCGCTACACTCTGCTGCACAAAGATGAATTGTAAATTGTAAATAATTATTCTTTTTTTTCTAAATCAAGCACATAAATATTCCACATTTACTTTATTTTGTATTGATGAAAGTATTTAAGTGTGCCTGTTTGTGCTATAATTCCATTTTCTTTTCCATTCTATATATCTTATATATTTTCGCTACGAAAATAATCTCTTAAATAATTTTCTTTATAAACAACAGAATATCAACAAGTAAATAATTTAAACATATGAAACGTTTAATTGATTTAAATTATTTTATTAAACTCCTCTCTTAGGTCCTTCTAAATAATATGCTTTAAAATGTAATTGTTGATTTAAAAAATAATTGTGATTTTTTCCACATGCATAAATAAACTATAATTTAATAATAATAATAATAAATATAATAATAAAACGAATTATTGAAATAATAAAATATACAAATAAAACCACATTTCTTGCTTAATAATTACTATTACCCAAAGTTTTGAACAGCTTGAGAGTTTTAAAATACTTCTAAATTTTGTTATTATAAATATTTATATTAAAATTGCTATATATAATTTTCTATATCCAATGAAATATGTATTCCAACTGAAATACCTCCTGCTTTTTTATTGTTTAAAGCATCAGTACTAAAGGCTTCTCTAATATTATGTTGCTTTATTTGGGTTTATAAGGGTACTGAATGAATTTTGTGTTTTAGGAAGCACACAAAAGAGTAGTTTGTATAATGTATTATAAATTATGTATAATAAAGTTTAGATTTAATAAAGAAAAAAAGCTAATGTGTGTTTTTATTTAGATGCCATATTTTCATATTTTGTTTAAATATATTGCAGATAATACCATAAAATTTTGTATGTGTGATTTTAATAATAATAGGAAAAACTATGCTTAAAATAGTAAGAATCGGTCCATGATTTCTCATAGCCTACATACAAATTTCTTCCAGAAATATTTATCAAAAATAAGATTTATGTAAAAAGAAATCGCAAAGCGATATTTTGTTTGATTGGTCCAGGGGCCAAATTACCGCATTCGATATCGAGTAAAATTGATCGTAATTTTCTTATTTGAGATTATGGCATTCGATATCGAGCAAGACATTTAGTACATTTTATCATAATTTCGATATTGAAATCATTTTTCGATCACGAATGCGGTAATTTGGCCCCAGGTTTGGCCAAAGCCCCCCATATAAAGTGCGGCTGACTTCATAAATGCAGTTTGCAATGCAACCTTACAATGCATAGTGTTCATAAAAGCAATAAAAATTATTTTGGCAATGTCAATTTCATGCCTGGTTTTTGTTTGTGATTCTTTGTAAACGATTTCTTCGCAGTGTTGCATTGCAAACTGCATTTATGAAGTCAGCCTGCACTTCCGAAATTCACTTTAATACGTTAAATATGTTATAAATGTTGTTATGTACCAGTATAAAATTAGAAAAATCTACATATAATTTTAGAAATTTATGATGGTCGGCTCATAATTGGCCATATCCCTAATATAAGGACGACCACATCTAAAAAAGATATCTTATAAATATCGGTACTGACTCAAAACACAGATCATTGATATCACATATTTATATGTGCTAATGTACAGGTTTTAGTCAAATTAGAGACGAACACTTTTTTATCGACACTATACCAAACCTTGAATATCTTAGGAATTCAAACTAGAAACTATTAGGCATGTGATGAAAATCGATATCGAAAACGAATCGTTTTGGAAATACATTTTAATGCATTTATAATCTAATTTTAAAAATGTTTGTTTTGAGATTCTCTTTAGTAGCCCAACAATATCTTTATATTTTATGTGATAAAAGTTTTTCAATACAGAAATATTACGAAAAAATTGACTTCTAAAACTCATTCGTTTTCGATATCGATTTCCATCACATGCCTGTATATCCGGAGTGAAACCACTTTTAATTTTCTATGTGGAATTGTAATTTTAAGCATTTCTAGGTTTAATTCCGAAAACATTGTTCGTTTTGCTTTTTCTATATAAACAAAAACGGAATTAATTCCACTTGCGAACGGAATTAAATTCTGTGTACATGGCTGATGAAATGAGTTTCAAGTATAAACTGAAATTAACGGAAACTTTCTAATTAATTAACCAAAATATAAATTTGTAGGCACTAAATTTTAGATCACGTTCTAGCACATATTGACATGATAAACATCGTCTACATCACAAAAATCAGAAACGACCGACATTAAGGAACACTTGTTGAGTTCGAATATTTGATTAAATATTCTTCTCAGCAATAAAAGTTAATATTTATTACACAATTTAAAAGATTTTTTGATAACTTATCAGTTTTTTTAATGTGTATGTATATGACCGAAATAAACAATCATATTGTTCATCATTTAAAAAACGAAATATTTTTTAAAAAAATCACAAATTATTCGTTTAAATGATTAAATCACGAAAATAGCAATAAAACTACAGTAATAGACGTGTATTTAACATATTATGTAGTAAAATAACCACAGCAGAAGTTGTAGAACTTAGACAATTTTTGCGGCATCTAACACTTTTTTGTCTCTCCATTTGTTGTTGTCTCTGATGGTCGGCTTGTCTTAAAAAAAATTAAGATATTATCGTTGAAAATTAAATAAAATTATTATAACTTATTACTCATTATTATTAAAAATTTGCACAGAAATTTTATTTTCGGTTCTAATGTCGTGTTCCATTGTTGATTCCTTAACAACTAAATGTACGAATAAAATGTAAAAACTTATTGAAATACTACGCTCAATGTTTTAACAGCTTGTTAAGAACTTTCACAAGTTAATGTGACAGTTAAAAAATATTTAACACTATCAGCTATTACTTATTAGCCACTTTATATTCATGACCATTTACAGACCACGGTAAATTAAAAGATTTTTATCTTAAACAAAACATAAACAATTTGGTTTATTTTAATTATATGTTTATTTGATTGTATATAAAAATATACTACAATTCTCTAATTACAATAATAAACGGAATGTAAATGTTAAACAATTTGAGATACATAATAAAAAAAATACGAAACTTACATTACACACAAAAAAATATATACGATTTGTAAGGTCACTTTTTGGGTAGTCAAACATTTTATACTATATAGGTCTATTGTGTATAAAAAACGATATTTTAATTGTATATATTTTGTATTAAAAATTTTGCTTTATATCAATATAAAATGTTGAGAGATTCTTGGTCAATTGTATAAAAATTGGATTATTTTTAAAGATGCTGTTTCAGATTAATATAGATAATTAAACACGACTTTGTTATTCTTTATCTGCAGATGGTATCTTAAATTTATTGTCGTTTTATGGTTATGAACAGAGATAACGCTATCCCAGCAATTGTTGTCAGTAAATTCATCTGTAATTTTGTAGACCCGCTCTGTAAAATATAAAAATAAAATATATATTTTTTAAAGGATTTATAACAATTTGATTCCTTATGGCGTTTTCTTTTCTGGCAAAAATGTTACATATATGTTACACTTTTTACCCATTCCCCATATAAAAAAAGGAAAAATGTGTAACATTTTTGACAGAAAAGAAAACGCCATTAAACTAATGTTTAAAAACATATCTTCTAAATCGTTCTGTTTTGTATTAAAAAACACAGAGTTCCATTAACATTTTTAAATTTCGTGCAATTTCTTTACAAGAACTTTACAAGAACAAGAACATCAATAAAAAACCTGACTACAAAAAAATAACCAACAAGTTAATATTAGATAACTGGGATATTATCGGCAATATTATGCTAAATATTATAAACAAATCTTTAGAAACTGGAGTTTTCCCTAACAACTGGAAAGAATCAATGATAACACCTATTGAAAAAATTAAAAACACTAAAAAAATGCGAAGAGTTTCGACCAATAAACACACTTAAAGGGTGTTTGGTTTTATGAATTGGATACACATACCACTGCGAAAACTTTGTACAGGAAAACTAGAATGAGTCCGGGGAATGTTAAGACGATGAACAGACTGATAGCTGGACACTCTTACAATGGAATATATCTGAATTTAATTGGTGTAAATTCATCTGGGAACTGTCGGTGTTGCAAAGTTCCAGAAACTAATGATCATCTTATTTTTAAATGTCCAGTGTTTGATCAATTGACACCTAATTATAAATTTTTTGATGTTTTTGATGACCTGAGGGATCTTTTGAGGTCGAAGGATTTTGACCTATATGGTAGTTTGTGTTTCTTTATAAGGGAGGCGGGGATAACACTTTGAAAGTCTTTTTTAATGAAAATATTATCAATCAACAATTTTTATCAATTAACAATTTTTCTACAATTAATTAATTAATTAATTATGTGACATTTTCTTCTTCAACTATTAATTTTTATCATCAATCAACAATTCATTTTATCATCAATCAACAATTTAGTTTATCATCAATCAACACTTGTATACCCGGACCCTGGAGTGCTACCCTGGAAATATAGGCTCTTAGGCCTGTCCAACCTGGAGACCTAAACTGTGTTTGGAGTCGAATTATATTAAAAAAAAGATAAACACACTTAAGACATTTGAAAAAATTTTAAAAAATCAATTAGAAAATTATTAAGAACAAAATAAGCTTTTATCAAAATATCAATCAGGTTTTAGAAAAAAACATTCATGTGAGACAGCAGTTAACTACGTAATAAACAGATGGAAATTTATGAACAAAAAATAATAAAATAATGGCAATTTTTTTGGACTTTAAAAGAGCATTTGAAACAATAGTAGGAATATACTACTAAAAAAATTATATAAATACGGAATTCAAGATACGGAACTTAAATGGTTTGAATCATATCTAAATAATCGTCAACAGATCACAAAGGTTAACAATATATTATCAAATGATATTGAAAATGATTTTGGAGTACCACAAGGATCAATATTAGGAGCACTCTTATTTATAATATATATTAATGATATGGAAAAAGTTTTAGATAAATGTGAAATTGTCTTATACGCAGATGATACTCTAATCTTCACAGAAACAGCCACAGAGATGTGTTACAGCAATTTAAAAAATGATATGGACAACATTAATATATGGTTAAAAATGAATAAACTAAAGTTAAACGAAAACAAAACAAAAATAATGGAAATAAATATGAACACCAATATAACATTTAAAATTAATAATGTAATAATAGAAACAGTGAACAATATAAAATATCTGGGTTTTCTTATAGATAAAGACATAAAATTAATAGATCATATTGAATATATATGTAAAAAAACGTTTGAAAAGTTTAAGAAACAAAATATCTATTATAACAGCAGTAAATATATATAATACAATGATAAAGCCGCACTTTGAATATGGGTCAACTGTGCTATACACATGCTGTTCAGATCAGCAATTATCAAGACTGCAGAAATTACAAAATAAAGCTATGCGTTCAATACTTAAATGTAATCGATATACATCAATACAACATATGCTATCTACGTTTAAATGGTTAAACATAAAACAAAGACTGGAATTAAACACAATCAGCTTTATTCAAAAGATGAAAATAGGAAATGCTCCTGAATATTTGGTTGATCAACTAAGATACGTGGGTGAAATGCAACCATATAGTCTAAGAAACGCTTCAGACTTTAGAATTCAACGAGCGGAGAACAACACCATGCAACGATCACTATTTTATAAAGGACTGACTCTCTTTAATACATTGCCAAATAATATTAAAAATGAATTAAATCAAACACATTTAGAATAAAAATTTCATCATTTGTAAAAACTAACAATGTAAACCAAAGTTAAAAGATATAGTTTGTAAAAAATGTAAAAAGCATTATAAAAGTATTTAAAATACTACTAATAAAGAAATAATAATAATAAATTTTCTATGCAAACTTTTCTTTCGTTCCAAAACTATTTGATTTTTAATAGATTTTTCTAATTTGTGAACGAAATATGGGTGATATAAGTTTGTTCTGAACCTATTTTCTATTAACAAAACAATAAAGAACTTCCAGATATAAAGCTAAGTCAGTAGTAAACAGGTGCTATTGTTATACATATTTATGCAGATGTAGGAATTTGATTTTGTCAGAATTATAAAATAAATATGTACTTACAATTACAAAGTAATTACATCTATCGCCCTGGCAGCATTCGTGACAAGACCAGTCTTCGTACCAAATATGTGTGCAATAGGGCATATGACGTCTTCGTTTCGCCTGACACATTGATTTGGTCATGCAACGCTTCGAAACGTAATATTGTTTAAGGGCTCCTTGAGAGAAATATGGCTGACTGCCCCAACGTATTTCAGTGCCACAGACATCTTCACCTGGTTCACATGTTTTAATCGTATTCAAACACTTTTCCACATTACCTGTCTGATTGGAGCAAACATAACATTCCAAGCCAGCAACAATATTAACTGAAATTACAATTAGGAGTGGCTCAATAGTTAGAGAAGTTGTTTTTCTTCTAATTTTATGAATTTCTTACCTTGTGTACAATAATAAATTGCTATTATTGTTATTATAGCTATTTTCCACGAATTCATCTTTTAATAAGATAATTTTTGTAATTAGAAAATTAGAATTAATTAAACAAAACAATATATGAAACAAGTGTTTACTAATATTGACAACAACAAATTAACCACTCCCCACAACACATAGTTGTATTTTGACATAATGCTTAATTAGTCAACTACTTTGAGTTATTTGACTTTTACGTAACTACGCTTACACATGAAGAACATTTGTTCACCAAAATAGGGCAAACCCCGTCCTCAAAAATATGTAATCATCAATCCATTTTATTGTTACGTTAGGTTTCATATGCGGTTTTATTATTAATATTGCTAATTATTATGATTAGATGGATCACATCCAAATTAAAACCGTCGCATTATATTAACCACCACAAATTATACTGAGGTAACAATTTTGACGTTTAAAAAAGACCAAAATCAGTTTCTTAGGGCAGTTTTCATAGAAAGGGAAAGGTATATTCCTTTTTTATCTCTAATTTTTATGTTTTAAAGTAAATCGCTTTATCGATACACGCTACAAAAATATAAACAAAAGGCAGTTCTTAAAGAACGAGATATATATGTATAAAACTTGATAATTTTCTATCTCGTGACACCTCTGTATACTTTGTGTCAACCACAGATATACATATACCTATTTTCTATTCCTTACTTACAATGTACATATGTACATATATACGTTATTATTCTCTGTTGGAAAAATATGTTGAATTAACTTCAAACTCCATAGTTTCTTTATAATTTTAATAAATGTGTACGTAAATTATAGTTTGGGTATGGAAAATTGCATGGGAAACATTGAAAATTTGATAGTGCAAAATGTTTCGTTTCCTGTTGAATAGTTCCAATTTTTGATTGTTTTGCAACCCCTGATTTGTTGAAATATTGAAAGCATTAACCCACTGTGAATAACAACTTTAAAGAAAGCGTCATTATTGAAAACAAAAACGTCATTATTGTATTTTGTGTATAGAAACGTAAAAATTGATTTTTTGTTCTTGATAGTAAATATAAGAAAAAATTGCGACAATTTTCTACTAAAAATTAAAAAAATGGGTGCAGCATTCTTCCCTATTTTATTCTTCACTGCTATATGGGCCAGCGTTGGAATTGGTTTGCCATTGATGACACCAAAAGGTCCACATCAAAATCTTATACGTTGTACATTAATTTTAACTGGTGCGACATGTTGGCTTTTCTGGCTGTGCTGTTACATGGCTCAAATGAATCCATTAATTGGACCAAAACTAAATCAACATGCTATTTATATGATTGCCAAGGAATGGGGTAACGGACTGAAGGAGGATTAAATGTATCCCATCCTTCATGAGCTAGAAAAATTATCTCAGAGATTTGCTCGATAGTGAAGTGCAAATATTAGACACTTAACTTAAATTGTTTTTATTTGTGAAAATATTTATCATTGTTTTTCTTTCGTTTAAAAATGTCCTATCTGCATTCCTTTATAGCATAGTATTTATTGTATATTTTTATTTAGTTCAATTTATAAACACTTAATATTTTCAAATCTTTAATAATCTTAACATATGTAAATGTGTATTTAACAATATTACTGTGAAATAAATTGAATATGTGTTTAATTAATAGCTATTACATATTTAGAAAAGTTATAGGTATTGGGCTTAAACATTTACAAATTTAATATCAAAAAGTTAGAAGATATCATCCAGATAATTAGGTAAAAGTAATTTTAATAAAAACAACTTGATTGATTAATAAACACAATTCTTTAACCATATTATTGTATTAAAAAAGGAGGTTAAATGCCAGTAGATTTTCCAGAAGTATTGATTGTTCCATATGTTAAAACGAGAGAAGCCAGATTCTAATTAAATAGGATAGGCAAAATCGGACACTATTTATCCGAATATTGCTTTTTGTGTAATTAATGAAAGGTATTTTGAAATTTTGGACGAAATAATTTCAGGATACAGAATATCTTAAGTGTCTTAGTATTAACGTAAAATTAAGGCAGATCTACCGATAATTTAGGCAATAGAAATGTCATTATATTCAACACAATGTAACATTATATTTTTTCATTTATTTATTGAATCTGCATTTACTTGCTAGGCCTTATAATAATAATTCAAATCTTATAACTAAAACTAATAACTATTTGCTCTATTTGAGAGAGCCATAATTGGCAAAAGGGCTTCAGATTAGTAGTGTGGTAGATCAGCTCCATGAAGCCTCTTGTACAAGCAGGTGTTGCAATTTCGAGATGTATCTCTCGCGAATCTGTGGATGTTTTCATTTCTTTTATACCATTGTGCTCTGGTCATGATACAGCAATACTGGTATTACTTGGAGTTTCCAATAATTGAATTCAATATGTATAAATTGGTTTTATACAGGATCACTTTTAAATAAAGGCTTAATAAAGATTGGTCGTTGATTAAGAGCAGATTAAATGATTTTAGTCTCATATGGACTCTCTTGGCTTATATATGTCGATGCCAATTAAAGTGTATATTCATCTATAATGAAAGAATATGTATTTTAAATTAAATTTAGTGAACATTTTTTTCTTGAAATTGCAGAGTCGTTTCCATTCGTAGAATGTGTGTAAAATTTAAAACTCACCATTTCAGCTCATAAGATAACAGATCGATACTGGAAGGTAGGAAATAACATTTTATTTATCGTTATACCAATATTTGCAGAATGTAGTTGATTACCAGATATACAGGCATGTTCAGAAATCACGGGAGGAATATTTTTGTGTTCTGAAAATCACGAGATTTTCAGTTTTTAGTAGTGATTTTGATTGTTCTAAATCACGAGCTAACAAATGATTTTCTTTGTTTACAATAAAATTTTTACTTGTTTTTTACATTTGTATATTAAAATTTAACTTATCAAACTACATATTTATTGACTACTGTTATTTTATTAAATTTTCATTTTAATGTATAATTTAATTTAATAAATCAGTCATATCCATACGACTTTAAAACTTTGTTGCTCTGGCAACCGTATTCCTCATTTCGATCAACAATATCAGCTGACTACTAAAAAGTATATCACAAATCTAAAAAAATTGTCCGCAAAAAATACAACGTCTTACTAAATTTAAGTTTTTTCTATGTAAAATAGTTTGTTTTATTTCAAAAACAAATTGTTTTAAGTGTATGCGATAATTTTATTACAAGAGTTCAATGAAAAATGCTTGAAAAACTCTAAGTGATTTGAAATCATTAGGCTGTTAGATGACCGGTTTTAAATCACGAGATTTCAACAATTTTTGTGCACGGAACACCTTTTTAGTGATTTCAAATTACTTTACGAAAAAGTTATTTTCAGAACATGCCTGATACAAGTGATAATCAAAAGAAAAAACCTCACCAGAACTCTGATAATGGAACTGGTAGGTATTTCACGAATTGGATTATTAATAACGGATGAATCCTGATGAAGTAAAGTGTTCTGTTGCTGACGAAAGGCTCATATGATTTCTATTAACAGTAGAAATTCTGTCAGTAATTGGGAGGTTCTGATACCGTTGCCAAATCGTAAAAGTGACTTTGATCAGGACATAAGTAAAATGTTCGATTTTTTCGTTGATGTATTGAATACTTGTGTCAGTCGACTTCGCAGCGGAATCGGAACCTCTAATACATTAAATTATTTAAATGAATATTCTATCAGCCCAATCATGAATTAAAATTCCGCGGGAGTTTTTTCCCTTTTACAATTTTTCCTATTCAAATTCAATGCTAAAAAATAAAAAGGGAAAAAACCCGCGCGGATTTTTTATTCATGATTGGGCCGTATATGTTTTAAAGTCTCTAATGTTATTTACAAAATTTTAATAAGTCCCATCGCTACTTTAATTTTTGAATATTTCTTAATTTTTTGTGGTAGGAGATTTATTATTTACGTATTTATTTTTTCTATCTGTTTATAAAGTTCCATTTTTTTTTTTGAAAATACTATAAAAAAACTACTGAATATTTTCTCAAATATCTTTTTTTATTTAAAAGTACAATCCTTCCGGTTAATATTGGAAAATAATTTCATTCAAATGGCTGGCCATGCAGTAGCCTACACGATCGGTCCAATTTTTAAGCACATTATTGTGTGCAGCTGTATTTCACAAATGGCTTCGCGAATGTTGTCCGTTAAAGCGTCAATTGTCTCTGGCTTGTCGGCGTAACACTTATCTTTGATGGCACCCCACAAATAATAGTCCAACGGTGTCAAATCGCAGCTCCGAGGTGGCCAAACGACATCAGCTCTGCGGCTGATAATGCGATCTTCAAAAACAGGGCGCAAAACATCGAGTGTAGCTTCGGCTGTGTGGCACGTAGCGCCGTCCTGTTGAAACCTTAAATTTTTGTGAACAAAAATTCGTTCAACATGGCCCGATAAGGATCGCCATTGACTGTAACGGCCACTCCTTGCTCATTTTCGAAGAAAAATGGCCCAATTATGCCTCTGGACCAAAATCCGCACCAAACAGTGACTCGTTTTGGGTGCATCGGCTTTTCAATGTATGCGTGCGGGTTTTCTGTGCCCCAAATGCGACAATTTTGCTTGTTTACATACCCGGCAAGATCAAAATGAGCTTCATCTGAAAAGATGATTTTTTTGGCAAAATCGGCATCTTCTGTAAGTCGATCGCAGGTCCACTTAGCGAAGCGAAAACGCATTGGATGGTCAGTTGGCTTCAACTCCTCAAACAATTGGACTTTGTATGGCGTCATACCAAGGTCTTTATGCAAAATTCGTCTCAATGATGTCTCCGAAATGTTCAAATGTTGACAACGACGGTGAATTGATCTTGATGGCGCTTGACGCTAGTGTTGTAAAAGTATTGAGTACTGAAACTCAACACAGACTATTTTTTCCGGTACTCAGTATCCAAAAGTAACTACTCAATACTTCTAGAGTTGCATTTTTTTAGTAAAAAATACACAATATCAAAACCATTTATTATTATGAATTCCATTTTATTTTTTTACTGTAAATTTTTAATTTAGTTTATTTGTAAAGGAATTCCTTTTTTTTAAGTAAAACAATAAAAAAAATAAATAAATGCGACCTTTAAATTTGTTGTATTTAAAATTGCAATGACTCTTTTTTTGACATGAGCTCTTTCTGTGCCCAAAAAACCCTCATAAAAGACTCTTTTCTGGCATTATCAAAGAGCTCTTTCTGACGGACCATTTTCGAATGTAATGACCCTCTATTCTGAAGGTTGTCGGAGCAATAATAATTGTTTTATGGGCTCATAAAGAGCATGAACGCTTCGGAAAAGGTGTCAGAAAAGACTCTTTTCGGACTCATATGGTTTGCTGGGTACATACGTACTTACATATGTTAACTGAAAGTTTCAGTGTTGCCAAAAGTTATATACATACATATTGTACATTTCGAAAATGTCTGCCTTTGTAATACAATAAAAGAATGAGATTTATGCGTGTAAATTTAAATTATGTAAAAAATTTCAAAATTTATTCTAAACTTGAAAAATAGAAAGATACTGTTTAAATTTATTTAATAAGTAGTGCCGGAAATACCGGCACCATATTGGTAACCAGCACCAACTACGGGTGGTACGAAGCCGGGTGTACCTAAAGCACCCAAACCGCCACCAATAACGCTATTGCCATAATTGCTGGAATAGTAGCTTGATGGATAACTGCCATAACCGGCATAGCCAGGACGAGCATAGGGATATGCACCACTTAAGCGATTGTTGTAGAAGTTGTAAGGATATGAATTGTAACCACCAGTGTAAGCGCCATTACCTCCATAGCCACCATATCCAGACAGAGCACCATAGCCTCCAGTATATCCGTTATAGCCTGGATAACCGGCATAACCATCTAAGAACGTGGGTTTTAAGAGATTTAGTTAGTTACAATTTCAGTTAAATTTCAAAAGTATAACTAATACATTTGTTTGTTTTAATTTATAACTTAAAATGACGAATTTTCTCCGAATTAAAATTTAAGAATCTTTTTTCAAAAACACAAAATTTAAATCCTGAAAACAATGTGCAAAATTTAAACATTTGTATTTATAATCAGAAACTCCATTTCATCAAACTACATTTTATTTTGAGTAGAAATACATATGTACATACATATATGTAAATGAAGTTATAAAGTTGAAAATTTGTTATTCCCCGAAAATAGATCAGAGTATGTCATTTAAATTGACATTAATATTTGTATGTCTTTGTAAATTTCGAAGTAAAATAGAAGTTCCAACTTACCTAAACCTAATTTCGATTGGTAGGGATTATAGTAACCTGCACCGTAGCCGCCAAGTGTATCTAAACCTGTGCCATATCCACCGACACCAGCATAACCACCAACATAACGTTTTTCCTGATGTTTCTCTTGCCACGGACTTAGACTACTTGCTGATCCCGATAGTTCCTGTGTATTTTGCGAATTCTCTGAAGCCGCAACCACTAAGTCCTCATCAGCTCTTGCGACAACGGCAAGAGCAAAAACGATTACGCATATGGTCTAAAATGATTTACATAATTCCACATAAGTATTTATGTATGGATGTATGTAAGTATGTATGTATGTAAGTATGTATTTATGTAAGTATGTATGTATATGTAATTGCACTAATATGTCATATAGTTTGCATTTATTTTTTTTATTTTTTTTTAATCCTTTGATCCCTTTCGAGGACACTTACAAAGCACTTCATGTTGTTTATATTTGTTCTAACACGGTTTAATCGGTTTGTTTCTCAGATACTGCGAACAATTAGCGTGCTAAAACTACTAGACAGCTACTAATGCTCAATTCATGAGAGTTTTTAGCTTTTATAGTGATTTTAAAATGTTGACTAAGTACGAATACTTAAGAAGCATTGTTTTTTAATATTTGAAGTTTTTTGTCTATTACTTAGCGCATGTGTACAACAATGGCCATTCAAAAGTACTGAATCTACAAGTACATACGAGTATTTATGTATTAAATTTATTTATGTATGTTTGTTGAAATTGCTATTTTATATACATAAATTATTGAAAAAAAAACTCCATGTAATTTGTGAAAGTATTAAAAAATTTCAATATTATTTCCGAATTGTTACTTGGAACATTTGGTTGAAATTGTTTATGACAACGCTTTCTTCTGAATTTGAAATTTGTTCTAAGAATCAATATAAAATATTTCTGACATACATACATATGTACATACATACTTACATACATATGTAGATTTTGTAATGAATTTAGATTTATCCGAAAATCATGAACTATGGGCCAAAATTATGATTTACGAATATAAGAATTTTACATTTTGAAAAATTATTTCATTCTTCTTATATGATGCAGTTACAATTTCATAATATTCAGAATATTCTAAAGTTATATCACCATATTAGGAACCACCCATCTCATATCTCTTACCGCTTGAACTCTATGTTATGAGCGGCTGTGGCATTCTTTGGTTGCTATGCTGACTCCAATGAAATGAAGAGAAGCAAAGGCTCCTTGTTTGAGGATTCGGAAATCTGTAGCGTAACGTGTGTACTTTTATCTGAGTGCACCAGAAGGACTGTGATCAGACGGAAATCCTAGCTTTTCTACCGGGGTTCACAGATAGTACAGACTTTATATTATTCAAAACAAAGTGGACTCAGACGTAGACTTAGGAGACATCTTCGGTATTAAAGAATTAAACCTTTATGAGTCCGATGATAAAGACATGGCCGGCTATGGTTTGTCAGAAAGTTAAACAATGAGATCTACCATCATTGACTTCCAGGTAGAGGGGCATGGGATACAGAAATACTTACTAGATTTAGATTGTGGGGGTCTGACCAACATAAACAAGCATGCGTACAATGATACAACTGTGCCTTTGTCGGAACAGGAACGTTCGCATTATGACCAAAGAAGGGGGATGATCTTAGATGGATTATAGCCTGTGAGCAAAATAGACTACACAGCGAAAAGGTAAAATGAAACCTAAGTATTTATGTAAGTGGCTGAATCCATCAACCAGTGCATTACAAGAATAAGTGTCCATCACAGATCATAATCAACTTTTTGGCAAAATGTCAGTCAGTTAAAATTATGATTTATTATTTAAATCTACCGGTTTAATTTAAGGGGTTTACAACAAGTTTAGATAATATTGGACTTGGTGACATAGAAGCTTAGAATATATTTGTTGTATTTTAATAACTCTTTCTTATTTGTAAAAAAAAAATATATATAAATAGTTTCCTTTAAATTTGAGTAAATAATTGGATAGTTTATTAGAAACAGTAATAATATTTGTGTAATGCGCACAAGATCTCGAAATTGGGCGCAATTTTTATTTTTTTAAATAACGAAATTACGAATTATGAAAACAAATCTAGAAATTGCCAGATTGTCCCACGTCGATTCAATTCTCTCCTCAGTATACTCTGTGGTTATTCTCGAATGTGGAGCTTGTATACCATATGGACCATTTCTTCACAAAAGCCAATAGTATAGTTTTTACATAATTATAACTGAACTGTGTAAAATTTCGGTTCGATATGGATGTTTATGTAGGTTAATGAGTTTTTGGGAGTAGTCCTTATAAGGGAGCTATGACCTATTAAGAGCCAATCATTATGAAATTCTGTACGCTAATTTGTATGTATATATATGTAAATTAGTTGTAATGAATTTCAACTTGATAGGGATTTTTTCAGAGATTTATGCGCATTTAAGTGATGACTTTATATGGGGAGTATGGTCAAGTATGAACCTTAGTATAACGATTTATACATTTTATATGCATTTTGATTATTTCTGTTGAATTTCAACTTGATAGTAATTTAATTGATCGGAAGTGGATATTATATGAGGCCATGTCAAAATATGGAACTATGCAAACAAAATATCGTTTTGAAATTTCACTTTGCATAAAACTTATTTTTGCATAATTTTGTATGTATTCGGCATTTCTATAGACATTTATGTACCGTAAAGCCATATTTCGGAAAGAAATTTGTATGGGGACTATGAGAAATCGTGGACCCGATTTCTACCATTCTAAATAGTCTTTTTAAAATAAAAAGAAAATGTGCAAAATTTTATGATTATATCTGCATAATATTTGAAGAAAATAGCGAAAATATGTGAAAAATGTTGAGGTTGTCTAAAACTTTGGACTATACCTCGGATCCTACTGATCCGATTTTGCCTTTTTTTATTGTTCTATGTTATTTTTTGAAGCTCTATCGTGCCTTCAACAGATAAACAGACGGACGGACATGGTTAGATCGTCTTAGAATCTTATAAGAACCAGGAATATATATATTTTTTGGTTCTACGACCAATATTTCGATGTTAACTTACTTAATATACTTAATACACCCTCTATCTTTTTGGTGGTGGGTATAGAAATCTGGGGGGTTACTCTCTATTGCGATGCGAAAGCAAATTCGATGCGATAAGCGTACAAATTGATACTCTTACGCATCGAATTTGCTTTCGCATTGCAATAGAGAGTAACCTCCCTGATCTAACCTAATTATGTTTAGTTCATGCGTCTATGTCATGTACATATATACATGTATGTCGTACATATGCACTAGTTGGTAAAACTTCTTTTGGCTGACGTTTTCCAATATTTAACAATTGCTTACGAGGTCTGATCAAAAAATAACCGTTATTTTAAAATTTCGTGAGTTACGTATGTTCGATTTTCGCATTTTTTTTCTGTTATGTTGGCACACATGTTTGTTATACATATATGTATGTTGGTAATATCAGCCATTTTGGATTGTCAGTTTGTTTTTGACAGATAAAAAGGTTAGCCGTGTTTAGGTGTGCTCTTCGATTTTTTTACTATTCGAAAAAATGGATCAAAGAAAGAAACTGTATTAAGTTTTGTGTAAAAAATTAAATTAAATGCGCAAGGACATTGTGGCGTTGGGCGAGTCTACTATGAGCAGAACATAAGTTCAATTGTGGGGTAACCGGTTTAAGGAAGGCCAAGAAGGCCCCCGCTGACTTTTTCCTCTTCAAAAAACTGAAGACACCGGTGAAAAGAAATCGTTTTGCGACGATTGAGGAGATAAAAGAAAAATCGAAACAGGAGCTGTTGGTGATACCATAAAGCGCGTTTCAGAAGTGTTTCGAGGATTGGAAAAAACGCTAGCATAAGTGTATTATATCTGAAAAGGAATACTTTGAAGGGGACAAGATAGTTATTGATGAATAAATAACTACTTTTTGAAAAAATTTAAAATAACGGTTATTTTTTGATCAGACTTCTCATATTGAAATACGTAATATGTACATAAAATATTTTTTCCAGATTTTTTGACATGAACTTTATAAAACTTGATTGTTTAAACTGGGTTTTGGTGGTCAATATTTATGGAGTATATTTTTATCGTTATCGGACAACAGAAAATAAACAAACAAAACGATAAAAAACATAACAGTAACGAACTACAAATCACAATGGCGGTCTTTTTTACACACAAAAGTAAACAATATTAAATTACCAAGTATTTGTACCTACATATGCAAATAAATACATACGATTACATATGTACATTAGGGTGGCCACGTTTGTATGGAGAAAAAATAAGGTATCGATGTTCCCGACTAATATGAAAATTTGATTCATTTTAAGACTACGTTTCTCAATTTTTTTTGTCCTGGGGTCAATATTTGGTGAGCTGGATCAAAGGATAAAAATGTCCTTTTTAAAGGTTTTTTGATTTGTTTCACATTTCTTCCAAAGGAACTATATGTAAATTTGGTATCACATGAAAGGACTTTGAGAGGCGCATTCAATGGATTATAAAAAATTAAAAAAAAATATTTTTAAATTCAAAAATTTTCAAAATTTCAGACAAAATTTTAGTTTTTTTTTTATTTTTCATAGTATTTACTTAAATAAATAGTTGAAATTTCTTGACTATCTGACAATCTCTGTTAACTCAATTCGTTAATGTAATGGGTATTAAAATAACGTAAATTTTATAAGCTAAAAAACGGGAAAAACCATTTGGATTAAATTGCATGATGTTTATAATCAAGAAATTTCAACTATTTATTTAAGTAAATTCTATGAAAAAATTAAAAAAAAAAAACTAAAATTTTGTCTGAAATTTTGAAAATTTTTGAATTTAAAAATATTTTTTTTTAATTTTTGATAATCCATTGAATGCGCCTCTCAAAGTCTTTTCATGTGATGCCAAATTTACATATAGTTCCTTTGGAAGAAATGTAAAAAGAACCAAAAAACCTTTAAAAGGACATTTATATCCTTTGATCCCCCAGGACAAAAAAATTGAGAAACGTAGTCTTAAAATGAATCAAATTTTCATATTAGTCGGGAACATTCGCATTTTTATTTTGGGGCACCCTAATGTGCATATGTATGTATGTAAACTGCATGTTTATTTATTAAAACAAAAATACTATTTTGCAAAAATTTCTTAGCATTTATGTGTTGATGAAAAATTTAGTACAAAAATGTCATGTACTTAGTACAAGTATGCATAAAAGAAATACAAAAAAAGATGTTAACTCGGCTCAATGACCGCATTTTATTCACACAGCCTCCATTGAAAAGAAAAAGAGTTTGAAGCACCGACTCATTTTCAAATATTTATGTATATCTATTCGGGAAGTTGTCCCATATGTTGAACATTAATCACGCCTAAACGGTTGAACCGATTTTAATGAAATTTATAACGTAGATAGATCTATGCTTGGAAGCGTCAATAAGCTATATATATTACTTTCCAATACTTGTACCTAAAAGGGATAAAAAGGGGGAAAACCGGTAAGATCAAATGGCTGAACCGATTTTATTGAAATTTGAAACGTAAATATATTCATACTTGAAAGCGTCAACAGGCTATATATTTTTTCAAAACTTAGACCAGTTTGGAATAAAAAGGAGAAATCCGGTAAAGCCAAACGTCTAAACTATTTTATTGAAATAAATTAGACTTGGATCAGGAAGTGATAAATTGGTTAAAAACCGGTAAAATTTAATATAACGTTGATACCGGGAAGGGACATTTTTAACATTTTTAAAATTTGTCTCTGAAATAATAATTGTCTTTGGTATGAATGAAACAGCATTTTTATTTTACATTTCTGTTGTCACAAAGTTGTGTATTAGAAGTGTAATTCTTGGTAAGTCTATCTTCAAGGGAATAAAAACGAGTAAGAAATGAAATTTTGTGCTTAATCTTAATAAGTGATCTACAGACTCGAACCTTTAAATATTGATATATTAAAAGACAAAAAACTTATTAAAAACATACAAACTGAAAGGGTAAAAAAGAGTAAAGATTTGTGTTTTTGTACTTTGTTGGTACCATTTGTATCTGATGTTTTAAGACAAGACAGAATTTAATTTTTCATAAACCGACACCTAAATGTAATAATAATAACGGTTAAAAATGGGAATTTTACATTTCTTTGAAATGAATCACTAACAGACTTACAGTTCTAAATATGGATTCTTACAATGAAATATAAGTTAAACCTAAAATTAAACACCAAAAAGTGAAAAAGTGTATAATTGGTACTTTTTGTATACTAGGAAAGGTCTTTTTCGGTAGTCAATCTTGAAGGATTATTAAGCACATAATAATTAAGTATATGTATTTCTATTTAAGGGATCAAATGTTTAATAGTCTACTAGCATTGATGACCTTAATGTTTTTTGATGTTACCCATATTTATTTAACTATATAAACAGTAGTCTTACATACATAAAAATACTTAAAAAGGGGAATCGGGTCATCTGTTCTTTTAATGATGAAAACATTTATTAGCACACAATTTTCAATAGCAATTAAGATCTTATACATTATGGCCAAAGACGTGAAAATAATGAAAGCTATTAAAATTTTAAATGTAAGTTTTTATTCATTTTCAAAAATATGTACGATTATCAAGCTCAAATATACGTTTGGAATTAAGAAAACAAATTTAACAGTTATCATCAACCAGAGATTTAAAATCTGAATGTCAACATTGCGTTGTTCAAAAATTAATTTTTCAAAATAGTTATGGAATTTGTTTCGAAAAAATGCTGTTCCATAAAAGAATTTGAGTTGTATGAATGTTTTTTTTTTTCTCCTACAGAATACACACGAAACATGCTTCGTATGTGTGCTATTCTTAAAACAGATTTCCAAAATGTTAAATGATCAGCGGCCAGGAATAAAAGATTAATAATATCCCGGGCAGCACCGGGTACAAAAAGCTGGTTGGGTTATATACCAGCGAGATATTTGTGTTGATTGTTTTTAAATGTAATAGACCATTAAAGGTAAAAAAAAGAGGACATATCATTTATATTTTTTTCATTTTTCAATAATTAAAAACAAATATTTTTATCAGATTTGCTTTTAATAATATTTTATGACCAATATTATTTTATGATCTTGTTCAGTGACCTGTCCAGACTGCCCTAGCTTGGACTTCGCCATGTTAAAGTGACAGGTTTCTTTTATATTTAAGGTTTAAAACAAGAACCGGTCCCTCTGGTACTAGTCACGCGGCAAGTTTGAATATAAATGTTTTATTTGCTCGATTATCACCAATCATACATAGTAAACGTCATTATTCTTGAAATAGAAAATCAGCTCAACATTTTTGAAGGTTCTCAAAATATGTTGAGCTGGTCCGTTTTTGATTCTAAATTGTTGCTGATTTTCTCTTCCAAACTTCTTTCAACTTCGTTTCTCAAGTTCTCAATTGTATTGAGATCAAGGAACTGTACTGGCTATTTTAAAGCATTTATGTTTTATTCGTCTAAACAACGCTTCACAAGTCGTGAAGTGTATTTGGGATCATTGTCGTGCATAAAATTCCATAGTAGCGGCAAATTTTTTTCAGCAAAGGTTATCATCGTATTTTGTAATATATTTTTATATATATATGGATCCATTTTGACCCAATCCCGTGCCATGAAAACGCACTCCAAACTATTGCAATACCAGCGCCGTGTATAATTGTTTCTATGGTATACTTAAGCATAAATACCGTTCCCATCAGTTTTCCAGCGACAAAACTATGATTCGTCACTCCAAAGTATGTTTTTTCAAAAACGTATCGGTTTTTTTTCCAGTTTTCTTTTGCAAACTCTAGCTTTGATTTTATATTCTTTTACGAAGCAAAATGTTTGCGTTATGCGATGTATCCATGAAAAGAAACTTACGAACGATAACATCGTGGGCCAGGCGGTTAATTAACCTCTCGTATTATTGTTCTAAATGAAACTTTAATCACATGCGATGACTTCACTTTAACCTTTATATGCCTGGAAGTTTTCAATAATATTGTCTTCGTACTAGTTCGGGCTGTCAATCTGGCAAACATCATATTTCAAAGTTTATTATGAATGAACTTTTTTTATTAAAATATTTATTTGATATATTCAGAGTTTATTTTTTATAATACACTCTAACCAGTATTGCTAGCGGTATCTCGCGAATTAAGCAAAGACTTCCGCCATATGACATACATATGTTTTATTTAAATCGGTTTACATCGCAAAAAAAAATGAAAAAATGCGCTTAAAAATGTGGGTGGGTGGGTGTGTATTAGATGAACAGCATTGGGAAGCAAGCAAATGTTCAATAAAAATTTCTTCAAGTGGATATAACTCTGAATCTGCAAATCGAATTGGAATGAAATTTTTCGCAAATAAGAGAACGAGAATTGGACTATAAAATTGTTTAAATTTGTAATGCCCCCTGCCATGCCTACTTTGTTAAAATTAATAAAGCAAAGTTTATTTTAAAAACTTTCAAATATAATATTGAATTTAATGCTTTATTTTGATTGACATATAAACTAGAATTTCATATCGTTCCAATGACACCCAATTAATCCAGATGCGCTTAAAAATGTGGGTGGGTGGGTGTGTATTAGGTGAACAGCATTGGGAAGCAAGCAAATGTTCAATAAAAATTTCTTCAAGTGGATATAACTCTGAATCTGCAAATCGAATTGGAATGAAATTTTTCGCAAATAAGAGAACGAGAATTGGACTATAAAATTGTTTAAATTTGTAATCCCCCCTGCCATGCCTACTTTGTTAAAATTAATAAAGCAAAGTTTATTTTAAAAACTTTCAAATATAATATTGAATTTAATGCTTTATTTTGATTGACATATAAACTAGAATTTCATATCGTTCCAATGACACCCAATTAATCCAGATCGGTTTAAAACTTGGTTTATGTAGCAACTTTGCTCCATTAACCAAATATCATTAAATTTTTACAACTCAAAAACTATTTCTTGGTTTGCAATGAAACTTTTTGCATATGCTAGATTTCAAATTTCGCTATAGATATAAAGCTGTTATAAACCTGTTGTAAGTTTTTATGAATAGGGGGTTAATATTAAACAACTTGAACCCAACAAAATTCATTTCTTACAGAATGCTTTTTTTTTAAATTATTTATGCAGTAAATGATGATGAATTTGTTTGTGCTTTCTCGACATAATCTTTAAAACAATTTGACTACATACGAATACATATAATTTATAAGCGAATAGCAATTTGCTAAAATATTCATCCCTATCGTGAATAAAAATTCCATATAAAATTTGTTCCCTTTTCACACTTTGCCTATTAAAATTCAATGTTAAAGAAAAATAAAAGGGAACAACATTCATGTGGAATTTAATCAAATAAACTTGATATTTCGCTGTGGTTACTTCCTTCGAGTGTGAATGTTTCTTTAAAGTTTAAACCAATCAATTTACACACAAACCTACTCGTACATAAATATTGTACGAATAGTCATTTTCACATCAATTGTTAACAAAGAGCAAGTTGTTAGAAAAATTTTAGTTTCAAACGCCCCTAACGTTAGTTTTGAGGTTGATTTTACAAAAAATAATATAATTAAATAAACTACATGTTTTTGGCGTAACATAACGAATAAAGTAATGTCAAACAATAAAATCTTTTGTACTAAACAAATTAAAAAACAAATGTAGAAAATAAACTAATTTGTAAGTAGTTTTTAAGACTCAATCCACATAAAGGTGTTAATTTTTGAATCCATTAACTTGAAATCTAAATTGAAACTACACTTTAAATGAGACATTTTGTGTGTTTGTGGGATTTTAAAATAAAACTGAATACCAATAAACACACAAATATTGTTGTCATTATTTTAGAAAATTATTTGATTGCAAATGTTAATGACATCCACTGAAACCCTAATTTTATCAGATCTATTTAATATGAAACGTACTCGTACGTGTTACATTTTGTATGTTTACTCTACCTACATACATACATATGTACGAGTATATGTATGTATGTATGTATATATATTTCAAATGCATTTTTAAATGTATTAGTAGAAGTTAACTTTTGTTTTATTTGCAAAAAAAAAAAAAATAAAAGAAAACAAAATACTTCCGCTTTCGATGAAAATTAAGCGAAAAGAGTAAATTTTGACAAATAGTAATTCGAAAATCATACATTTAACGTGTCATAATTTTTAATTTAATTTTAATTAATTCTGGTACAATCTGTTTAAACTCCCAGTTCAGTTTAGATTTTTAAAATTATAATAGCGATACATAATAAATCTCTCTTAGTTTTGGAATGTTAGAAATAACAAGCTGGGATTAGGTTAAGCAGCTTGTCCGGTCGAATAGCGACATTCTTGGTTCTATCAGCAACGGTCCAGTTGTGATTCATAGAACGAAATCGTAAAGATAAGGAATATATTCAACCTCATTGTGAATTATACGATTACATTATTAAAGTGGTCCCGATAATTCTTCACTCCAGTAGAGTCCAAGTAAGTAATGTCAAGGAAAAAATGTGATTTCGCATGAACCACCATGGTGGTTTACTCCTTTTCCTAATCCTTGACCTCTGTAAGTCATAGATTTGCTGGCTAATTAATGTTCACATTGGACTCTATATCTACCCAATCTAGTGTTCCCAAATGGCCCTGTATGATCTTGATTGTCAAGTTATTTTAGATTTTGTCATGTTACAAGCTGAACTTGTTTAAGATCATTATCCAATTTAATAAGAGAGTAATCAATATTTTTTTGGCGTTCTTAGCGGTATGTGTTCATAACAATATGTACAGAGGTATTTTCTATATTTAAGTCAGTTTATACTTGTGCCTGTCATTACCAGTCGGGTATACATTTTCTCGGGGACTCGATATAATAACAATTGTGGGTGAGTGATCTGAAGATTCAACTTGAATTATTTCTTTCGGTATATTTTCTTTACTTTAAAATCAATACATCCGGTATCTTCTGTGGGTCAGTACAAAACACGACCTTTTGGAGTAATCAGTCTTGATTCCCAGAAAGTGTGTTTGTGTTATAGTCGCCAGCTGCCAGAAAACTTTCTGTTATTGAAAATCCAGGAGGAGAACATATACATATAGACGAGACCATTATGCTTGGAGATAATGTTCACAAAAATCGCACACTTAAGTTGTGTTTTGTGCCTCTACATGCTCTGCCTCTGCGGCCCTTAGTATCATTAATAACAAAAAAATAGGTTTCCACTGTAACCTCGTGTCGACTAAAATTAAAAGTGGAGGTTTGATTGTTTGGATTGGATAACGAGTTTTGGAGAATTTCATTGGTTTTTAAAACATTAGTGTAGAATATAGTTTTGGTTGTCGGTTCATTTTGTGAGCAATTTGCGTTTGAAAGGTTCGGTACTTGTACCGTGGATACTTTGTTACGATTTTTAATGTTTATCACGTTCTTTATCTTTAGTTTCCAAACTGCTCTTTATTACCTGGGGTCGATACCACTTATGACAATTTGAAGCCCTCTACTACTGTTTAGTTGATAGGTATAGAAACTTTTAACATATTTAAAAAGAAAATAGTTCATAACTGAAAATAAGTAAAATAAAACAAGAAAAATAAGAAAAAGAAAAATAATAACATAAAAAAATAATTAACCTTTTTCGGTCCAAAGGGACCTACATATTTATATTTGTATGGAATTTTATATAAAACCGCCATTGTTAGTTTTGCTTTATTATTATTTACTAATTTTACATGTAATGAATGTAAATGAAATTTTTATTTAATTTTTAATGAATTATTTAATTTAATTTTTATTTAACAAAAGTAGCAAAAAGTAACTGAAATTAAAAAAAAAACAAGTAAGAAAGTATAGTCGATCAAGCCCGAACATATAATACCCTACACCCAGTTTTTCAGAAATGGGCGCTATATGGGATATATAACGTATTGTGGACCGATCATCCAAAAATTTGGTGTCATGATGTCTGTGAATATAAATATTATATGTGTTAAACTTTTTGGTGAAATTTGTTTGGATAGTTGCACAATTCAAACATTTAAGATCGTTAAACCCATATTTCGGGAGAACATTTGTATGGGGGCCAGGTGAAATAATGGACCGATTTCCACCAGTTTCAATCCCATCCATTCTTGGGCCGAAAAAATATCACGTACCAAATTTTATCAAAATATCTCCAAAATTGCGACCTGTACTCTGCGCAAAAGCTTTACATGGACAGCCAGCCAGACGGACGGACGGACATCGTTAAATCGACTCAGAAAGTGATTCTGAGTCGATCGGTATACTTTAAGGTGGGTGTTGGACCAATATTTCTGGGCGTTACAAACATCAGCACAAATTTAATATACCCTCCCCACTATGGTGGTGTAGGGTATAAAAACACGTTGATGTGTGCAAACATAAAGCAATTAATAAAAATTGAAAAGGGGACGGAAATTTTATATAGTTTCTAGGAAAGGCACAATAAATTAATCCAAAAAGTAACTAAAATTCAAAGAACACGTTTGTGATGTGTTCAAATAATAAAACAAGCCAAAAGAAAGTATTAATGATTTTTTGAAATTTCAGTACAAGGTCCCAGTGGACCTTTTTACAAGCCAAAAGAAAGTATTAATGATTTCTTGAAATTTCAGTACAAGGTCCCAGCGGACCTTTTCACAAGCGAAAAGAAAGTATTAATGATTTCTTGAAATTTCAGTACAAGGTCCCAGCGGACCTTTTCACATTACAAATTCAAATTTCCAAAATGTTAAATGATCAGCGGCCAGGAATAAAATATTAATAATATCCCGGGCAGCACCGAGTACAAAAAGCTAGTATTTACATATATTTCTACGAGTATTTACGTCTACCCTTCAGTTTTAATAGTGGTAATGTATGGCAGTATCTGTCACTAATAAAGTATAGATAACTTGGTTGACTGCAGTCAAAATAATTTTAGTCATATGACACATATGGTCCTTTAAGATGCATAGATAACGTGACCAGAGAGTTTTTATCAAAAAAGCGGGATGGTAAGAATGAAAAAGCGGGAAATTATTGAAAATTATGATATGAAAAGACTGCTTTTTTTAAGTAATCTCATATTTATTAATACTAAAACTAGCAAAATAAGAATCTTAAATGATATTAAATGATATCCATTTTACAAAAGGATTCTAATATTTAAAAAAAACTGTTGAATATTTTCGACATAAATTTATTTTTTTGTTTAAAATTTACATATAAATGTTACCTTCAAACAGAAAACATTGATTTGAAACAATTAAAATAAAAACATGAATCTGAACATTGTTCAAAATTGAATTATTCTTGAAGAAACGTTAAAATCGACATGATCAGAATCTAAATTTTTTTGTAATAAGTCTCCCATTTCTAAATGGCTGGTCCGATCAGAACTATCTGTACATGAATAACGCAATACTCAGAAAATGAGACGAAAATTCCAGTAACTGAAATTTTTACTTTTCATTCATTGCTAGTAAAATACTTTAACGATAATATCATTGTCATTACAATCTGTTAGGAAAATTACGTAAATTAAATTCAAATGTTTAAAAAAAAAGTTTAACTAACGATCATAGTTTTGAGTTTTTATATTTTCTTCCAAATTACCAAAAAGCTGGATTTTGATTTGAAAAACAGGATATACAATTTTAGCCTTCAAAAAACGGGAGAATCCCGCCAAAAGCGGGATGTTTGGTCACGTTATGCATAGACAAGTCAATACATTATTTTACTCATTCCAACTATCACTTATTGTCGGATCACCAGAACTGCTGGGTATGTTTCTATATAAATTCATATTTGTGTTTATTTGCAGTTTTGATGTTTCCAATTGATACTTAATTATGTTATCAACATAAATATTGTGTCAAGACAATGGAAACATTTCCATTGGACATTTAATGGCAATTAACTTAAAATATTGTTGTTCAAATCATGTTCATTACTGAAACGAAATACATATGTACATATGTATCTATGTATGTACATATGTACCAACAAACGCATTATGTAGAATTTTAAATATACGGGTGACATTGAACAATGATGTGGTTGTATGTACATAATACGAGTGATAACGAAAACGAATAAAAAACAAGTAAGAAAGTATAGTCGGTCAAGCCAGACAATATAATACCCTACACCCAGTATATGTATAAAACAGTTTTTCAGAAATGTGCGCTATATGGGAGATATGACCTATTATGGACCGATCATCCAAAAATTTAGTGTCATAATTTTTGTGAATATAAATATTGTGTATGTTAAACTTTATCTCGATATAAATACTGTTAAACGATTAATAGAGGTTAAAGTTGATTACTGGGAGGGTCTTATATGGGAGTTTCGACTAATTACGGACCGACCATTATAAAATTAGGTGTCATCATTTCTGTATATTATTTGTGTCGAATTTTATTTGATTACCAACATTCTTAAGAAATTTATGATCGTTAAAGTGATTTTCGGAAGTGGGCCATTTATGGGAGCTACGACTAATTATGGACCGATCACAATAAAATTGTACCATATTGTTGGTATACGTATGAGATATATTTGTATTAAATATTACGAAACCAGCTCTTGACGAGTACGGACGTGTATCAGTGAGTAAAAAATAAAAAAAAAATATTTGTAATAGGTAAAAAAAGAAAACAACAATAACTAAGGTGCCCGAAGAGATTTGTGAATGAGCCTCACAAATACTCCAAACAAGGAGAGTAGGCCCAGCACGAATAGCAGAAATGCGTATATTGTGGTGAGCTCTCCGAGCGTGAGCAATGAAAATATTCGTTACCCAGAATTAAATAAGAAGTATTTTAGTGCAAAAATTGCCAGCGCAACTGGCTTTCCATACAGTAATTTAAGTGCAAGTGTGCCCAAACTGAGTAAGTGTGTTGATCCGACCGTAAATGTGATTCAAAGTGTGAAGTCGTCTGATCAGAGGAATAATAACGAAAAACCTGAAACAGCACGATTAGCATTAATAAATACAGGAGCTGTGCCAAAAAGTACTAAAGTGCAAACAGTCATGGACAGATATATTACAATAACTAAGAGAAATGCTAGCCCTAGGTCCACCCAACAGGAACGCATGGCCAAACAATACAAAGGGTCTAACGTAGTCTCTTTGCCAACAAGTGGTAACAGATTCTCTATACTATCCATACCTGACGATGAAGAATCAGAATCAGCTAATGCAATCAGAAAGTGATTCTGAGTCGATCGGTATAATTTAAGGACCAATATTTCTGGGCATTACAAACATCAGCACATATCCAATATAGGATAGTGTAGGGTATAAAATTTGTTTGCAAATATTAAATTCATTGATTTTATATATGTATGAATTTATGTATGTATGTACTATATGTATGCACAAACAAAATTTTATTTTGTTATAATTTCGTCACTGCCATCCATATATACATACATACATACATGTGTATACATATGTACATCCCTGCAAATAACGCGACTAGTCCATACATGCATGTAAAGACTAGACCAAAGAAGAGTAGGAGTACTCCAAATATATAAAAAAAAGGTGGTTGATTTAACATTGCGATGTCCTAGTATTAGACCATATAACCCATCGGAGTAGTCCCAAAACTACTCCATGCTTCTACTCCATGGAGTACTCAAGAGGGTTCGTTTTAAACAACAACAACTCAATATGCAATCGTGTTAACACGAAACCATGTCGTTTAACTGCAAACTCTTGTTTAACTATGACATGGTCCATGACTGCATTACATTGGACCATGTTGTAAGTAGTCCATTTCATCTAAAATGGATCACGTAGACCAATATTATTTGCAGGGATGCATAACTGTAATACTAACTGTGATTGTAATAATATGATCCTATGAATTTTTTTGTTAAATTGTATAAAACTTTTATTTTATTTTGATTGGATTGTCTAAAATATGATTTACTTTCTCCGGTTCTTCATTCGTTTCATAATTTTCAAAAATTATTCAAATCCATTGACATAGGCATGAAATGGGATATTAGACCTCGTTGCATTAACTGGCTATTTGAAGCGGTTATCAAACCGATACTCTTCTATGGGGTGTACACTGGACAAGTTTCTAATTATATGCTCCTTGAGGAGGTCTCAAAGAGAACGGCAATGCTGATAACAGAAGCCCTACGTACGATCCATTGGCCGGAAAATGGCTTTAAATACGGCCTCCAGACTTAACGATATAGGTGAATGGAAGGAAGCATGTATTATATGGACATGCTAGCATTATTGGAAACATGCTTTTTTTCGAGAAACTTTAGTTTATACATTTCGCATGAAACGGAATTAATGGGGATATGTTTATACGGATAGCTCTAAAAAGTGGAGCGAATTTGCGGGGGTGGCTTTATTTAATCCGAAATATCGTCTATTAAAAGAGCAGCTAATTTGATCAGTTGAAGAATATCAGAAAAACGTATCAGTATATATACTGATAGTTAAGCTGCAGGAAAATCTCTAAAAGGTATATACACAACACCTAGCTTGGTCCAGGAATGCCAGGCGTACTTAAATAGCAGTGCGCAGACTCAGACACATTATAGGCAAGAATGGCTCCATACTATCTGACTTCCTGGTATTCCGTTAATCACATGTAAAAAGCTAATTGGTAACTTTTACAATGAGAATAGTCAGTGAAGATGGCCTTTTAGTTTAAACCTGGAATGTACAGAATATGTGCTGAGACTACGAACTGCAAATTTGGCAATCATGTTAGAAGAATATGACTACCTTATTATGACTTCTGCAGAAGCTGCCACAATGAAGAAGAAGAAGAAGAAGAGGAGACTTTCCCTTACTTGTTCTGTCACTGTCCAGTATTACACAACTTAAGAATTAGGTTTCTGGGACACCGCATCTATAACAATCTCTCCGGACTATCGGCTATGAAATTATCCCATGAAATTATATGGCTAATATAACCAGTTATTGCGAACCCCAATGCGGTGACTTCCAATCAGTCAGTCAACTGACTTGGAGTACATCATTATAACTATTGAACTATCTCTATCTCTTTATCTACTTCTTAACTTCCGAACTCTGCCTCTCTTTTTATCTATCGCCCCCTCTACCCTTCATCTGTAACTCTCCTTTCTTAATTATCTTTTTAGGCAACACAATGGGACCAAACACTTGGATACAAGTGAGCAGTATTTCTGAATGGCGGCCTTCCAAATGAAATTAAAATCCATTTATTAATAAAACAGTTACTTCTTTAAATAACATTTTTGCAAATTATAAACAAGTTTCCAACACACTTCGGAGTTTTCAGATGTCGTTTCGTATTTAAACCATGACTTGTTATTTAAATAAGAAAACTACATTTGATGGCAGACATAGTTGTGCGAAAAATAACGGCTAACTGGTTTCGAATATTTTATATTGTCGAATTATTCGATCAACTAACCAGTTTTCATAATTAGGAATTTTTTGAATTTTTGTCGAAAAAAATTAAACCTTTTGTAGTTGTTTGCCACCTTTTAACATACATATACTCGTATTTTTGTATTTCGATAATATTTTCTAATTTTTTCTTATTGCGAAAATCTCACGCTTTCTTTATTTAGATATTTAGATATCCTTTGAGATCTTCAGAAAGTCTTGATTATGAAAATATTTGAAAATACTTTTGACACATTTTACTATTATGTAAAAGATCTAACGTTATTTAAAAAGAAGATTAATTGTTAATTTGATTAATATGACTTATTATGTTTTTATTATTATACCCTACACCACCATAGTGGGGAGGGTATATTGGATTTGTGCTGATGTTTGTAACGCCCAGAAATATTGGTCCAATACCCACCTTAACCCTAGGATTACCCTCTTGGGCTGGCCAGACCAAATTTATTTTGTGCGTGCAATAAATTTCATATATAAAAAAATAAAAAAAAATAGGTATCTGAATTCTATAAGTAATATGTGCTGAATCGAATGAAACTAATTTTGATTGATAAAATTTCATTTTTATGTGAAGGTATATTAAATTACCCTCTTGGTCTGGCTGGACCACGAAGTTTTACTTACATACACATTTATGGTTTTTGGTTTTTATTTGTTATCGCTCACAATATTCCTGTCGCTATGAAAACAGGACCATCGCGCCACTTTCTGCCTAATCCAGTTCAAATTTTTAGACAAATATTTACACCTGAAATGATAAGTATTATTGCTCGAGAAACTAGCCGCAAGGCACAATAGGTTTATATTGCTTTGAATAAAAAGTACCCAACTAAACAACCCATAGAATGGGAACTAACACACGAAAAAGAAATATATGGTTTTTTTTTGGATTGCTTTTGTTTGCCGGGGTTTTCAAATGTGCAACATTGTGGGCACCATATTACCATGATGTGTATAAGGCTACAATGTAAAAAAAAAACGATTCCTTTTATTGCTACGGTTCATCCGTTTTGACAACGCAAATACTAGGCCAATGCGCCAAGAGTTGAGCAAATTGGCAGCAATAGGCGATCTTTGGTTAATGCTTGTTGCGAATTTGGAATCTTCATACACTTCAGGAGCAAACGTAACAGTAGATGAACAACTTTTTCCATTTCGGGGACGCACGAGATTCACACAATATATTCCGTCCAAACCAGCCAAATACGGCATAAAAATTTGGTGGATATGTGACTCAAAAACAAAATATCCCTTGAAAAGCCAAATTTACACTGGAAAACCTATTGTCGGCACCCGAGTAGTCAACCAGGGAGAGTCATGGATTTATCAAGAAAGTATTTCCATACAGGACGTTTTGTGTATTGCGACAATTTCTTCACAAGTCTGACACATGCTCAGAGATTAATGGAAGTCGGCCTAACTCTCGTTGGAACCGTTCGCCATAATAAAACTTTTGTGCCATATTTATTTAAAAAATCAAGTAAACGTCAAATGTGGGAAACTTTATTTGGTTACTTTGAAAATAAATATGCCCGCTGTTCATATGTACCAAAAAAAAAAAAAAATAAAGTTGTCATACTGTTATCAACAGAGCATTACACAAATACCATTGAAGAACACATAACGTCGGAAGATGAGCCAGGTAGATCAACCAGATTGAACGCTACTAAAAAACCCAACCAAATTACTGACTATAATTAGAATAAATCTGGAGTTGACACAATGGACCAGATGTTATCATATTATAGCTGTAAACGTGGAACCAACCGCTGGTCATTGGCCATGTTTTACAATATGTTGAACATATCTGGTTTAGCTTCGTTTTTGATATATAAAGATATGGTAAATCTGACGAAAACAGGTCGTCGTCGCCGATTTCTGGTCGAGCTAGTACTCCCACACATTCCATCGCAGATGGAAACAGTGCCTTTCCATACCACTTCAAAAAACTACCGCCCACTATGCGTTAAGTGCAATATAACAACGAAAACAAAACGCAAAACACGTTTCAGCTGTAGTAAATGTGGAAAAGCAATGTGCCTGCAACATGGTCAAGAAACTAAAAACTACATACATATGTGACGACTGTCACCTAGAATAAGATAAAAAATAATAAATTTATATAACAAATTCGTATAGTATAAAAAAATAAACATTTGTTTAGTAAAAATATTATTATTTTGTTTTTATATAACTATGTTTTTTAGCTATTCTCATTGTGGTCTGGCCAGACCAAGAGGGTAACTTAGTGGAAAAAAGTTACCGGTAGGTAGGGTTAAAGTATACCGATCGACTCAGAATAACTTTCTGAGTCGATTTAACAATATTCGTCCGTCCGTCCGCCTGGCTGACTGGCCCAATGATGGGATTGAAACTGGTGGAAACCTGTCAATTATTTCAATATCATAAATGTTTGAATTATACAAGTATCCACACAAATTTCATCAAAAATAAGTGGTAAATGAAGCTAAATCAGATCTAGAAATTTTGTACAGATTGGTCCATAATTTATCATACTTCCCATATAAGGCCCACTTCCGAAAATCACTTTAAAGAGCATAACTCTCTCAAAAATGTTGGTATCCAAATAATATTGAACGCAAATATATTTCATATGTATACAAATAATACGGTACAATTTTATAATGGTCGGTGTCGTGTTCAAAAAAAACGGCAATTTTTCGAATAACCCGAAAACCGTTTTTTTTTTGAATAGTCTAATAATACGACATACATATGTATGTATGTAAAATCGTATGTTAAATATACGACACAAAAGTGTTTCGCAATAATCTAATAGTGTAAAAGTGCTTTAATAAAATATTTATGCACACATTGATGCATTTCGGAATATGTTGGAGTTACTCGTATGAGAAATTTTTAATGATCAATGTCATTGTTATAATATTTAGATGTCTACTAGTAATAGATGTGAAAAACAAATACATACCAGGATTCCCAAGCAAAATAGAAAAATGTTCATGGTTATTCTTTATTCATTTTGCCATTGAATATAAATAATTCATTAGAAAGACTTAATATTTGTACTTGGTAGTAAAATGGCAGTAACTTGTGTTACATTTTCAAAAAAAAAAATTAAATCGTAACAGAAATGCTTTTAATACAAATTAAAATACATACTTTATTAAAGTACATACTTTAATTTGTATCTAATAATGAATTTGTAATAATGATCTTTAAGAATTTAAACTTGCCAATTTCGAATAACGATCAATTGTATGTAGAACAATCGAATATAACGAATAAATATATTTGTTTTAATTTATAATTTTTTACAAGTTTACATAATTCTAAATTTAAATAAGTGATTATAATCACCCCTATCGTGAATAAAAATTCCACATGAAATTTGTTCCCTTTTATTTTTTTAACATTGAATTTTAATAGGAAAAATGTGAAAAGGGAACAAATTTCATGTGGAATTTTTATTAACGATAGGGGTGAATATGTATAGTGATGTATAGTAAACAAAGTTTTATACAGTAGCTCACAGCTTATTTTAAGCAGTCCATTTTTTTTGTTTTCAAATCTAAATACAAAGAAAACTAACAGGAACTTAAAAAAAAATTGTGACATTTAAAGAAAATATGTTGTAGTCTAACAAAAAAATATTTATTGCAGAAATGCAATAATTTAATATATTAATACGAAAAAAGTAATAGAAAAATGCTCGTTTTTTTACGTCACAGTTTATTTTATGCAATCAATTTCTATTGTACCGATAGCTCTATGCAGCGTTGTTGGTTTTTCGTTTTTCTACTTTTATCAATATATTCTGTTGAACTGCAAGTCCAATTTTGTAACGTCAAGTGTCATGGCAATTTAAAATAGTTCAAACAAGTCCACGTACAACGATAGAACAACGATAATTGGTTTTAAATATATTTGCGTTCAATATTATTTAGATACCGATCTGCACAAAATTTGTAGATCTGATTTGGCTTCATTTACCGCTCATTTGAGGTGAAATTTGTTTGGATACTTGCATAATTCATGATCGTTAAACTCCTATTTCGGCAGGACATTTATATGAGAGCCAGGTGAAATAATGGACAGATTTCCACCAGTTTGAATCACATTCGTCCTCTGGCCGAAAAAATATCACGTACCAAATTTTATTGAAATATCATCAAAATTGCGACCTGTATTCTGCTCACAAGCTTTACATGGACAGCCAGCCAGACGGACATCGGTTAATCGATTCATGGTATTTCTTAGAAAGATCTCGTCGTTAAGGATTTATAAAAATATATATACAAACGTATCTTACACATTTAAATAAAATTATTGCAACGGTATTTAAAAAAAAACTGTTTGTTTTCGTTTTTTACTCACACTTTATTTTCCTGTGATTGGCATTATACATACAAATTTCTATAAATGCATTAAACATTGTGATAAAACTGTTTAATTTCTTGTTCAATAAATATGTATGTAATAAGTAGTGAAAATAAAATGCATTAAATGTTGAAATTTACAACATTAGCAATTTGTAAAAGTATTTTGAATAAAATTCGTTTTATTTTAAACAAAATAAGCTGCTAATTGCGCCATTTTGTCTTTGGGTTGACGTGAACCACCACGGCCTCCTCTACCACCACCGCCCCCACGGCCACCTTTACTTCCACCTCTGCCGCCGCCTCGACCTCCACGACCACCTCTGATGTTTACTGGTCGAGATGCTACTGCACGATGTTTTTCTACTAAATGAGTAAAACCTGAAGAACAGAATATGCAACCAGATTTTTCCTCCGTGCCGTCTTTGAATTTCGTCTTGTCCGATTTGTATAAAACCTTAACCGTTTGAGCGCCACAATCATCGCATTTATCTTCTGTAAAATAAACAAAGATTCAGTCATTTTAATACAAAATATAGAATTGTTTTTTTTTTTATAAATTTACCCTCTACTGTTATTTTAGTAGCTCCTTTGAAGCAATTGATTATAACATCGCATCTGTTGCAGCCAATTTTCCAACTTGGAGCTAATGTAGGGTCTAATACAAGAACGCCATGCTCACACTCAACACATCCTGATATACCCAAAGTATTCAGGGAATGAGGGCAGGTGGGATGTGTGCAAGAATTACAACCGGCATTTTTCGGCATTTCCCTGAACGGAGGATTGTTATAACAGTAGGGACAGAAGGGGTAAGATCTACCCTTAGTGCCGGTGGTAAAGGCCAACAATTCAAAGTCATCCAAAGGACATTTGAATTCACGATACACCTTAACATTGCCACCGTTGGGCAATGAGTAGGTCTCATCGCATTGCGAACAATGCAGACGTGCTGGTTTCGATTGTATGTACTTCATATAACGCCGACATTTGCCACAGCGCGAATGAGACTTACCAGACTCGGCCAAAGGAGAGAATGACACCTCAAACAAACTATCCATATTCGATATGTTCTTAACAAAATATAAGAATTTCAAACGGAAAATATCGATAGCATGTTTAAGGACAGCATTAAAATTAGCCGATCCCTTAGATATAAGAGTCAGCATGCCCTCCACTTCAGAGCGCATGGTGGGTAACACCAATTCTGGATCAATCTTTAGAAGTATACAAAAAATTATATTAAAATGTGTAATATTAATGTTAATTTTTTTACAAAACCACCTTTTGATAGCCATGTACCAAGACAATACCCAGCGTTGTTGGTATAAGTTTACGACCACTCTCAATTGTCACATAATTACGCTGACATATATTATTGATATGCACAGGTATTGAAGCATCTGTACCAATACCGTGCTGTTCCATTAGAGTAATCAATTCAGCTTCTGTCAAGTAGTCGGGCGGACTAGTTTGACTTTCTGTCATGCGTACGTCGTTGAATTGAACACGATCGCCCTCATTGAACGGTGGTATGGCTTCATCTCGACCAAATGCCTGCCAAGTCATAACTTTAGTAAAACCAGGATCTATTAAAACATTTGCAGTACATGAGAAATTCTCCATGCCAACGCGCATTTTGACTACAGTTGTACGATATTTTAAATCTTTTGATATGGTGCCTAAAAAGTGTCTACAAATGAAATCATACACTCGCCATGTGTCTCTTTCAAAATCATTTCGAGAAGCCAACTTCATTGGGGTAATGGGAGGATGGTCACCGGCATCTTTACCCTTGCGGGGTGGATTGAAATCCCTCAGTATAGCCTGGGCTTCAGTACCAAATTCTGAAGAGGGCTTTAAAATGTGTAGTACAGCACTAAATCAGGTTGATTGTGGTGCAATATTACAAGAATATTATTTTTTTTTTATTTCATGTTTCATTCCAAATTTCACTTATGTACTCACTTTAAATCAAAATTAGCCGGATATTGATTTGTTTCTGTACGGGGATAACTTATATAACCCTGTGTATAGAGCCGTTCTGCTATTTGCATTGCCTGAAATGGACCAATTCCCAATCCTGAACTACAGATACGCATCAATTCCACAGTATTTAAAGCCTGGGGTCGCCCTTTAAATTGTTCTTTCGAAACAACACTTTCAATTCTAAAAGAAAGTTAATTAAAAATAAATGAGTTTAATGAAATTGATTATGTCGGTCTTCTTATCACAAATATTTATCGTCTAATCAAATTTATTTAGTGTGCTTATGGTAGATGTGGAATAAAATTAGTTTAGTTTAGTTTTAGTAAATAAAATATTTTTAAACTCGTTTATTTATTAAAAAAAAACTTCGTTTATTTAGCAAAGCACAACAAATATTAAGTTTTATTTTATTTGATGTTGTTTGATCTTGCAAAACTCTTGTAAGAGTAAACAACGTCAAACAAATGTGTGCTAAAACAAGTGGTTACGCTTTTTTTTTAGTAAATATTTTCCATGTGCGACCATACCTTTAGAATACTGGTGTAAAATTTGTTTTCTGCTCTCTTTCAATTTAGCAATTATATTCTTGACGGAGAAGAAAACGCCTAAATCTAACTAAAAGTTGTTTCAAATAATGTTTTAAGAGATATTTAACGAATAATTGATATAAATTAGTTATTTTCAATCTGATAATAGATAGCTAAATTGCCATAATACTGATTTTTTTCAGTAATATTTGTTTATTTTATAATAAAAAATAAGTGAAACTAATAACCGACTTTCTTCAATCTTACTCGTATTCACAAACTACCAATATTTCTGTTTTATAGATTTTATACTTACAGACCCTCCTTTTGATTCTTTACAATATTTAATAACATTATGGCAATATCCTTTTTGAATACTCGACCGCGGGCCCAATCAAATGTGAATTCTGGCTGACCAGCAGTCAGTTGCAAATACCAAAAACTTTCCGGTTTAAATGTTTGAATGTCGTCATGACGTTTAACACAAAAACCCAATGTCGGCGTCTGACAAGGACCATATGAGATTAAAGAAGCATCCAAGTCTCCGTAACGGCCCTGGAAAAATTTAGTCTGGAATCGTGTAAAAGCACAACCTATACGTAAATCCAATTCCTGCCTAGCATCCACTGATTTGGCTTCATTTTCATTAGGAAACCCCAAAGTTTCCATGGCGCCTTTAATATCCTTTTCTGTAATAGCCGAAAAGTGCGCTCGATATGTTACACTTCGATTATAAACATTGTTTATAACTCTTGACACAGCATCCATAACTTCATAGCAAATGTTTTCGCCTTCTTTATCGCAATCCAACCATAATACCAAATAATCGCAACCTTTGGCTTCTTGAGCCAAGAAACTGCGCATATGTTGTTTGGGATTCGCTTCTTTCTTTTCGGTGGGGCAACCAAACAATTCAACGGGATCCACTTTATCCCAGGAATTGTATTTGCCAATGAAATCCAGTGACATCACATGACCGCACACTGAAGTCATGCGAAACACAACATTTGAGCCCTTGAAGGGACCCGTCCACTCATGAGTAGAACACGAATTACTAGTGCCTTAAAAATAAACGTTTATTATTTTTATTATAAACAATAGTTTTCATGACATCACTGTTTAAAATTAACCTTTTTTAGAAGTACTTCTTCCATTCGACAAAATTTGTGCCAACGATGCCGCCAAAGATGGCTTTTCAGCCACCATCAACACTTTTTTCATGATGAATTCACTGTATTAATTCAAATTTTGTATTATTTCTTTAATAACACAAATACTATTAAATCTTTTTATTAATTAAAATAGGTATAAAAACTAAATTTATTGCAAAATTTGTTTGTCAGATGTGGAAAAAAGACCACCACCACCATTCAGCCGGAATTGATGTCTTGTTTTGACATTTAGTGTTGCCAAACCATATTTTACTTATGAAAATATGACCAGATGTAAAATAAAAAATCGCTGTTATTGGTAAAGAATTTACAATACAAAATCGTTAGAACATTATTTTTTAAAAAGAATATATCAGAGTCTTAAACTATCACGAATTGTCTTTCCAACAAAATATTACTTATAAAAAATTATTTGTAAAATTTTAAATTTACTACAAACATAATCCAAATATTTTTAGAAAAAATACCAAATAATAACAAGTAAGTGTGCTCAGAGGTGTGCTTCGATCGGCATCACAGGGGCCATGAGAAGCACTCCTCAGGCTGCGCTGGATGTTATTCTACATCTTTTGCCGTTGGAGCAGTATTTGATGGGAATAGCAGCCAGAAGCCTTCTTAGGCTGAGGGAGTTGGGGCTGTTAGGTAACTTCACTCAGGGTCATGCCAGGATACTGGGTGAGATTGGGGCTAATAGCTACCATCTAGGAACACCCGGCTCAACGGATTACGCGGGGACTAGGGTTGATTTTGGGCGTATGCCGGAGGTAATAATGCCACCTAGGGAGAGCTGGTCAGATAGAAGCAGATTATACATAGGATTTGCTATATTTACTGGGGATCTACAGTGAGGATCTTGACATCAGAATATCATATAGGCTTCCCGACGACTGTAGTTTTTTCGAGCCTGAGGTTCTAGGGATCTTGAAGGCCGTGGAACTTATAAGAGACAACATTGACAAAGGGCTGGAGGTCACTATATATGTGGACAGCCAAGCGGCTCTTTGAGCGGTAGGGGGCTGTTATGTGAACTCCAGGTTGGTCGATGATTGTAAGAGAGCTCTAAGAAAATCTCAGGCGAATACGTGCTAAGACTGCTGGGTACCGGGTCATTCCAATATCAGTGGAAATGAAGTGGCTGATGAATTGGCGAGACTCGGCTCAGATTCGGAGGATCCTAATTGCCAGGCTGCGGTCAGGCCACCAATAGGTTTCTATTATGGGAAAATCAGGGAATGGATTCTAGGCGAGACAAATAGGGCCTGGGTAAACCAAACGGACTGCCGAGTGTCAAGGACGATATGACCGGTGCTTAGCAAGGTCTGCGTGAGAACCATGATAGGAGTTATCACGGGCCATTGTATGATAGGTAGAATGGTAAGGATAATGGGATCTGATTTGTCAGACATGTGCGGGTTATGCGAGGACTCAGAGGAACTGGAGACAATCGAGCACATTTTGTGCCATTTGCCCAGGTTGCAAGTTAGCAGGTTGAGATGGCTAGGCAGAAGATTCATAAGCGAATTAGGGGATATCTCGGGGATCTCAAAGGACTCGTAATGAATATGGCCTGGCTGCGCAACAGGGGAAGTAGCTTTGTGAGGGCTTAGGCGTTTCGCTCTTGGAATGTACTAAGTGTCTCCTACTATTTCTGCAAGGCATCACAATGGACCGCATTGGTCTCTGGGTGATGGTGTGGGTACAACCTCACACCGGCCTTATGACCTAACCTAACCTAAGAGTGCTATATTCGGCTATGCCGAATCTTATATACCCTTTACCTTTGTTGTGGATGCATAATTATATTATATACATATTCACCCCTATCGTGAATAAAAATTCCACATGAAATTTGTTTCGTTTTATTTTTTTAACATTGAATTTTAATAGGAAAATGTGAAAAGGGAACAAATTTCATGTGGAATTTTTATTCACGATAGGGGTGATTGTCTCGTATTTTTGCTCATATTTCCGTCATTTATGGACGGATTTTGCTGATTTTAAATAGCAAACTTCTCGAAAGCATGTCTGACAGAATTGTTGAAGATTTGGATCCCGAAGATATCTGGCGACTTGAGAAAACTGATTTCAAGAGACAGACAGACGGACATGGCTTAATAGACTCCGCTATCTATAAGGATCCAGAATATATATACTTTATAGGGTTAGAAAATTATATTGTGGAAATTACAAACGGAATGACAAACTTATATATACCCTTCTCATGAAGGTGAAGGGTATAAAAAGGAGATTGAAAAGTTTTGCCTCGCCCGCCTTATAGTCCAGACCTTACACCTACCGTCTTATATTTGTACAACATGGTATCCGAGAGTGTCATAAATCGGTCTTAGCCGCAAACAGTTCTTTTAAAAACTTGGAATATAAATTACTGATTCAGAAGCACGACCGGAGAACCATTTCCAAGCTATTGTATGACAATCACTCAAAAGTTACGTATTTGAAAACTGAGTGATTTTCATACAAAAATCTTAAAATTGTTTTCCGGTCGGGTCGTCTTTCTGAATCAGTATTACACAGGCATGTCACAGAAATCGATCGGAATGGTTTCAATTCCGTATTCGCAAATCGATCGTTTTTACTTTGCGTTCTCTAGATTCCGATCGATTTTGTTTATTCCCCAAAAAAGATTTTAATCTCGTTTTTTAACTTAAATATGGTAACGTTGTGTAACCAAAACAAAAAAAAATACGATTTTTGTAAAAAAAAGTATAACAAAAGCGAACAGAAAGAGCGCTAACAAAGAAATTTTAAATAAAAGTGAACAAAATTTTTCAAAACTGACCGAAATTTAAATTGTTTCTGTTTTAAATGAACAAATACATCAAAACGCAGTTGAAAAGCTACAAAGAAGAAATTTAAGGGATGCATCTGAAAACGACAAAAGTTTTCTGACACCAACTTTGAAATTTTTAACATTTTATTTAAATATCAATGAGATAACTAAAACAATAATGAAATAATAAAAGTAATTGTTTGATTGTTATTATAAATTAGTTCTATGAGTTTTTTTTTCAGTATAAAATAATAAAAAATAACAATTCTACTTTAGAAATCTAAAGTGGTTTCATTCCGAAAAAAAATTCGTTTTTCGTTTTCTAGACTCAATTTACGGAATCAAAACCACTTTCGAATTGAGTTCTGTGACATGGCTGATAATATGCATTTTAAATGGTTTGTTCAAAATGTCCAAGGATAGACAATTTGTCAGACCAATCTCTAAACGCGAACAATTTTCGATATAGTCAAAATTAGATGGGTAGGTAATCAGCAATACAATGTCAAGGCTTGTATCAATATTAAATTTATAAACGTTATTGATTCATATACATATTTTATATCATCCACTTTTATTGAATAAGTATGTTACATTTGAATAAAAAAAAATATCTTTTACATCTAACATAACAATTTGGATTAAAAATTCATTTAAAACTAAAAATAAGTTTTAAAGAATGCAAAAAATTTTAAAAATTACTACATACATACATATAATTAATATGTATGTATTTCAAAAATCTAATTGTATACATATATAAGTTAAAATATATAATTACTACATTACGAGGAATCTTCGTTGTTGCCGTCATCCTCATCGGAGTTGGCATTATTGCCATTTCTTTGCGAAAACCCTATGCCGCCATTTAGACCACGAGATGCTGCCTCCAAGCGATGTTGTTTCTTTTGCTTCTTTTGTTTGCGCAAGTCTTTTGCCGAAATTTTACGCTTTTGAGCGATTGTTTCTGATTTCGTTTCTTGTTCTTCATCACCCCCACTTTCGGATTCGGAATCGTGTTGTGCCTTTGACTTGTTTTGTACTTCTGTATTGCGAATAACTTCTAGCTTGAATGTATTGCAAAAACGGTGATAGATTTGGACAGACTCTAATCGTATGTGTTTCCTAAGGGTTTGCACCGAGTTCAATATGCTTTCGGATGTTAATACAGTTTGTAATTTGAGACGTTGATGTATTTTTTCAGCATTGAGTAATAGATCCAACAAAGTTTGAAATTCTTTGGGAGAATGTTTAACAGAAGTGTTTTCACTTAGCGCCTTTAGGTGAGTACTTAGGGATTTTTCAATTTTCTTAAAATGCTTCTTTGACAAATCTTCGTTTTGTTTCTGCAAATCGTGATTTTTGTAAAGTACTGATAAAACTTCATAGATTTGTATACGTCTAAAAATGCGAGTTTGTAAATTAAGACCTTGTTGGGTTAGATCATCGGCAATATTCCAAACATTACGCCAACGTAATTTGAATATGTCCGATATTAAAGTAATGTTTATTATGGGATTGCGTGATTTAATAAATTCTTGAGTATATTCCTGGCACAGTTTTGATATTTTGTTGACATTTTCGTCAGAATTTATTTTGGAGGCATTTGCTATTAGGAAACATGTGCATTTGTTGCGCATTTTGTTGACGATGTCGTAGATTATTGTGGGTGCTTTCTTTTCAACAATTAAACGTATAAAGTCAACAAAGTTTTCTTCGTTAATTTCATCATCGGTGGTATAATTTTTGTGTGAAGTAAGTTTAGTTAAAACTTTTTCTACTTTAGTTTGCAAGGGCTTCAATTCATCGCCGACACAGTATTCCAGCATGTTAAAGAGAGCCAACATGATTTCAATGGAAATAAGCAAGGAAGGTTTTTGTTGCAAGTAGATCTCAATTAAATCTAAAACTCTAATGCGGAAATGCATAACAGTTGTCGTTTTCACCCGATAACTTTTTGATTTTTTAGTTTGTGAATTACCACCACTGGATTTTTTCAAGGCCTTGAATGCATTGGCTAAAGCTTCATCAAGTTTACGACCTTCTTCCTCGGTCATTTCATTTAAATCTACCGATTCCATATCATCATCGACACCACCAGTAGAACCGCTTGCTATTAATGCCTGAGAAATTGCATTGCGTAGTTTATCGCTAGCAGTAACACCTTCTTCATCATCATCGTCCTCATCCTCTTCAGCCTCATCGTCATCATCTTCATCCTCATCATCGTCGTCTTCCTCATTTTCTTCATCGCTTTCTGCATCTACACCATTCTCCTGAGTATCCATTTCTTCATCCTCCTTTTCCTCTTCTTCATCTTCATCATCCTCCTCCTCGTCTTCATTTTTAGTACTCAAAGGATTGTTGCCATCCTTCATATCCAACATAGCCAAAATTTGATGCACCGCCGACAGGGACAAATTACCACACAGATGGGGGAATAAAGCATTTACAATATTGCGCAGAGCATTATTATTCTGCGAAAGCAAATGTAGAAATAGATCCACTACAACTTCTATCCATTCGGGCTCTTCCTCCTGTTCTGATGATGCGTTCATAGATTTCTTTGCCTTCTTCTTACTTTTTGTTTGCTGATTAGTCTTTTCCAGGCACTTTAATAGATCATCAACAGCAGGACCAGCCATTTCTGCTTCACGGAACAACTGCAGTCCCATGTTCAACAACAATATATTGAAAACTGTTTGCAATTTGCTGTCACTTTTGCTGGTCGCATCAGCAGATTTTTTCTTTTTGTTCGCTTTATCTTGTACAGCAGTCTTCTTCGACTGTGCCACGCTCTCAAACATACTATTCCAAGATTTTTGTAAAGTTTCATCAAACTTTTGTATTCTAAAATATTTAGCTGCATGTTTTTGCAACATTTTCTCTTGGCAGTATTCGGCTAAATTAAATAGCAATTGTTGTTCTTGTTGGATATCACTCAATTTGCTTTGTAAGCAAGTGTAGAACATGTTCTTGCATTGATCGGCAAAATCTTTGCTAAAGGAACCAGCTGTTTCTTTCTTACAGATCTCGGCCGAGTCAGTTACATAAAACATGCCACATGTGAAAAGGAATTTCAATTGTTCTTCGCGCCATTTGTATGATGCTTGTACAGCTTTGTGTTGTAGTAAATGTTGCAGAATGTATCCGGCATTTAAACGCTCAAAATTCAACCAATTTTCTGCAGCATTTTCGGGATTTTTGGCTAGAGTGGCTAAAAATATACTTTTGTACAAATGGAAAACATCTTTAACACCTTCCTCTTCCAAATTGTTAATTAATTGATGCACTATGCGATGGCCAGTAAATTTTTCAATATTAAAGATACCGGGAGGTAAAATTAATCGCTTAATTATAGCTACTTTGGCAGCATCCTTGGTTAGTTTTCCACAGCATTTTACCAGAGACTCTAAGAAATCCGCATAGAAAGCTTTCAAAGTTTCATCTTTCTTTTGTTTCAGATTTTTCAAACCCTCAATAAACATGCGCATAAAATTGTCGGTTAACAATTCATGCACATTTGTTTGTTCCATATTTAAATTGTCCAAAATATCAGTCAATATTTTTAAAGTTTCAATTTCTAATAATTTTGTAGGATTTTCCAGACCAGGATCAACAGTGTCGCACCAAAATTGTGTCAGATGTTTACTCGAGGCTATATAGGAACCGAATAATTCAAATGCTGGATGAGTAAGAATATCGGTATTACTGTGCTCCCAAAAGATTTTGTGTAAATATTGGAAACTTTCTGGGTTCAGCAGTTCCTTACCGTTAAAATTAAGTTTCAAAAATTTTGCATTAACAGCGTTGGGAAACTTTTTTTGTACCGATATCAAGCAGTAAATAGTTTGTAATGATTGTTTAGGCCAGGGTTTGATTAACTCCTTCTGAAGAAGAGGCCATACGGACGACTCAAATTGTTTCTGTGATAACTGTAATAAAATAGTTTTATTTTCCATTATTGCGGTATTCTAATTGGCAACTACAATTTTTTCTTGGTTAAAATGTTATTTTTATATTTTTTTTTATATTAAAATAAAATTTTAAAAAATACTGTTAGGAGGGAGAAGACACATGTACTTACATTTTCAATAATTTCACATAGAAAAGAGAAACCTAAAGAGGCATGATAGGTGCGATGACGTGTGGATTGCAATAGAATGTTTGTGACTTGTTCCAAATGTTCACTATTGGCTTCAGCTAAACGGCCGGAATGCAATAAAGCTCCACAAACTAAGATTTTACCCACAACTGCATCAGCATCTTCCTTATTAGCAATGGTGGCCCCCACGTGTAATTCCTTGTTTAGCGTTTCAAAAATATGTTCAATTGTTAGTTCATCTTGATTAAATGACTTCAAAAATCCTACCAAGCCGGTAAAGAAACCAGCTCGTGAGACATTGGTTGAAGCACCACAACCACGTATCAAACGTTTTAAGGTATACGCCAATTCTTTTTGTCTCTATAAAAGAAATATTTACACATGACATTAAAAATGTGTGTTCTCTTTAAATTTAAAATTTCCTTACCTTCTCGGGCTCTTTAGTGCGATGAATCTGTTGCAACAGGTGTAAAGCTGCTTCCGTGCGAGTCTTTTCGTCATCGTTAGTAAGTTCTTTAAAATATTTGAAAATATTAGTATCTACAGATTTGAAAGATTTATCGGCCACGGGAGTAGATTGAGTCTCTGTCTCGTCAACATTTTCTTTTTCTACACTTTTTAACTTGAGTTTCTCATTAGATTTATTGGGTTCTTTCGTTTGCTTCGATGATTTCTCGTTATGGGAACGTTTTTCTTGTTTTTTATCCTTTTTAATTTTCATTTTTTTTAATATTTTCGTAATTTTCTTCAATGCACGTGTTCCTTGCAGTCAACTAAATCCAAAACATAAAATGTTTGTTATTGTGAATGACATTTGTTACTTTCATTTTGCAACCATGACAGCATATCAGATGTTTAAAATTATTATTGAAAATGTACGGAATGATGACATAAAACGCGTTGTTATTAAAAAAATCGTTAATAAATTTAAATAAAATGTATGTATGTAATAATTTTATTTGTAAATGTAACAATATTTATATAGAAAAATAATTATTCTGCTGTGAATAGAAGTAAAGAAGCAAACAAATAATTTAATAATTAATATTTAAGAGTTTTATTAGAAATATAATCTGATCGCCAAATAAAAAGAACTATTTGCTAAATTTGGTTATTCTTTCGGCAATACTTAGTTCTATCTTTTGACCTATATGCATTAACAAATCAACCAAATCAATTTCTTCACTTAGACAACAATCAAGTCTAAAATGTTATTTATAGATTTTACAAAACTTTACTTTGAAGTCGTTTTTTTATTTCGCGGCTTGTCGAGAAATTGCATATTACCGGCTTAAGGACAAACGTAGTGCAGTTTTAAGCACCACTAAATATTTTACAACTTATATTAAAAATTTAAGTATTTAAACGTTATTAGTATTTAAACATTATTATATTTATATTTAAACGTTATTTTATCTGATATACATGTATATCTACTGTGTGATGTAGATGCAACTGTTAGTTATGATAATCCTTCAAAATTTAAAAGTAATTTGTTTAACATTCAAACATTTCTAGGCAATCGCCATCAATACAAATTTATATTAACCAACGGCAGTCCTGTTTGGGTGCTTATTGTGAATGTGTGATTTTTTTTTTTATATAAAAACATTGTTACCAGGGCGATTGGTTTATCACCAAATAAAGGATTTTTTAAAGTAGATATATGTACATTGGCTATGATAACGATATTCCTATACTAAGAAAAACACTTTTAATGGATTCTGGAAAACGGGCAAAACTGAGTTAATTGCTTTATGTTTTTATTTTGAATTTTTTGTTTTTGTTACGTTATCATTACTTTAAATATTGTTTTTTCCCTAATACAATAAAAAGTAAATGATAAACATTTAATAAAATTTCTTTCATTATTTATTTGAACATGCACCAGTTTTGAACACCAGTGTATGTTATCTCTATATCAGCAATCGTTTTTAAATTATATTTCTGAACTGAAAACAGAAGTAAATATATAAAAAAAGGATATATTAATCTTTTTAACAAATGCCGTCAATCATACTTCAATAAATATGTTCATGTACCTATAAGATTTTTTTACAGAGCTTATTTTTACTCCAAAAGTAATTTTTAGAAAAAAAAAATAGATCAAGAAGTATGATATAAAAAAAAATAATTTTGAGCTCTTTTAGATTTACAGTAATTGTCTACTACTTGATCTCTCCAAGATATTCTCTAGAGTTTAATAATTAAAACTTTAATTTCATAACTTGTTGAGGAGTTTTGGAGATATAAAAACGTTAACTGGGAATAGGGACTGTAAATATACTGACAACACTGTTACAAAGTACAATTGTATTTTATTATACGCGCTTTTAGTTGACTAGATTTCATAGAATCTTTGTGGTAGTTTCATACAAAAGTTAAACAATATGGTGATGTGGACGAGTGTTCGAAAATTTGGCATTGTAGCTTTAGGTACTGGAGCAGGATTAGGGGCTTATTTCTACCAGCGTGTGAAGGAGCCACAAAATACTGTGCTTGCTTCATGGACAAATAGCGATAAACCGGTTAATCCTTGCGCATTGTGGGACAGCAACTGGGATTGTCGCAGTCCAAAGAGCCTGGTGAAGCCTATGAAAAACGATACGCCACAAGAACAAAATCGCTACAATAGTGAATTGGAAAAGTCTTGTACAAAAGCAGCCAGACACATTATACTCATTAGACATGGGGAGTATTTAGATGCTGGCGATAGTGATGACACACATCGTCTTACTGAAAGGGGTCGTCTTCAAGCCAAGTACACGGGTAAGAGGCTTGATGAATTGGGTATTAACTGGAATAAAGTCATAGTTTCGACTATGACAAGAGCCCAAGAAACTGCAGATATTATTTTGAAAGAGATCAGTTTTAATTCGAAAGATGTCAAACATTGTCCTTATATAAGGGAGGGTGCGCCTATACCTCCCCAACCGCCAGTGGGTCACTGGAGACCAGAGGAATCTGTGAGTTTGAATTTATATCATTATATCTGAATTTTCTTTGTCAATTTCTTATTTTTTTTTGCAAAACTAATACTATAGCAGTTTTTCCGTGATGGTGCACGCATTGAGGCCGGCTTTAGACGTTATTTTCACCGTGCTGATCCCAGTGAAAAGAACGACACATATACACTGATTGTGGGTCATGGAAATGTCATACGTTACTTTGTTTGTCGTGCTTTGCAATTCCCCCCTGAAGCTTGGTTGAGAATTAATATTAATCACGCTTCCATTACCTGGTTGACTATACAACCTTCTGGAAATGTTTCCATAAAGTATTTGGGTGACACCGGTTTCATACCAGCTCAGCATTTAACTCATCGCATACCACGTGATGCTAAAAATGTCGTATAACATGCCAGTTTTCGACTCATACCAAAATGGAAAAATTAAAGATTTATTGTATGTATTCCAAATTTGTTTTAAATGTTAAAAAACATTGTGTCCTAAATACAGTCTAAATTTATTGTTCGTTTTAAATAGATAAGAATTAATAGAAGAAGTACTTAAAGTAAATAAATTTAAATTAAAGTTGTCAATACAAATTATGTAATTAAGAACAAAGCCACTTTAAATATATGAAATACATATGTATATGTATAGTAAAAAACTTACCATAAACAATAATTCTTTTAATTTTTAATTTAATATGGACTTCAACACTTCGATTCTTTCAGTTATCGCCATAATTTGGAATTTTATTTATGATTCAAAAAGTAGACTGGAATGACTTAAAAGATTTTACCAACAGCATATTCAATGATATTACAGACCTTCAAGAAAACAAGATTGTTTGCGTTTAGGCCGAATTCAATATACCCTATTTTCTTTTACTAGAAAATATCTGTGGTTGATTTCATGTAAATTCAATGTTTTCCAGAACAAAATATGTATAGTGTTTTTAATATATTTTGATCTGAAACTACCGGGTTTTGTTTACTTTTGCACATTTTTATTAGCAATAACTATGTCTGCAAAACCTTTTTGGGTCTCATCATTTAGGCTCTTAATTTTTCTAAAAATTTTGGTTGGGCCGATTTTGCTCATTTCAATATCAATCATTTCTGATCAAATAATAATATATAAGACGGACTTATCTAGATATCATGGAACTTTATAAGAAATAAGACAATCAGACATGTGATGGAAATCGATATCGAAAACGAATCAGTTTTGGAAATACATTTTAATGCATTTATAATCTAATATTAAAAATGTTTGTTTTAAGATTCTCTTTAGTAGCCCAACAATATCTTTATATTTTATGTGATAAAAGTTTTTCAATGCAGAAATATTACGAAAAAATTGACTTCTAAAACTCATTCGTTTTCGATATCGATTTCCATCACATGCCTGAATATATAGCATAACACAAAACTATTCTAATCATTCAAAAAGTTCTTAAACAGATGTGCCTCCACAAAACTTAATAAGTCCTTAGAAATCAAATGGAACAAATACAACCACCCCTACAAGATATTCAATCCCACAAAACAGCCCTTAACCCTGCCATCTACAAGCAACTGCCTACAAAACAAATGCATTACAAGATTACGTCTAACACATACTCGTCTTACTCACCAATACCTGATGAACAAAACTGCACAACCAACATGCATTCTTTGTAACAATTCACCATTAACAGTTCTCCACATCTTAGCAGACTGTCCGGTCCTCTTAAGCTTACGTATACATATCGATTTGTCAATCTGCTAACATTTGTTGATCTATTAAAAACTCCAACTTATAATATTATTAACAAAGTATTTAAATTCTTAAAAAAAACTTATATAAGCCGATAAGCCTTCGTTACTAGTGCTTTTCGCTTTTTTTTTAATGCTCAAATAGGTACCCCGTGTAACTATAAAAAGTACAATTTCTACATTTTTATATTTTCCAAAAATGTATGCGCCAAAATATAAATATTCAGCATGTCACAGAATTTTATTCCGTTCGGAAGTGGAATTAATTACATATTTTGCTTTTATAGAAAAAGTAAAACGAAAATTGTTTTCGGAATGAAACCACTTTTAATTTGCTATGTGGAATAGTAATTTTAAGAATTTCTAGGTTTTATTTCGAACAAATTTTTCGTTTTATTTTTTCTATAGAAGCAAAATACGGAATTAATTCCACTTCCGAATGGAATTAAATTCTGTGACATGGCTGATTAACTCTAGGACACAAGCTTAGTCTCACTTATTGAATACTTTATCTTGAGTAATCATTTCCACCTTAAAGTTAAGTTTAAGTTTTAATTAATCTTTTGCCGGAAATGCCTTAAGGATAAAAGAAATTTTTTGCATACGAGGCACCCATCTATAATATAAGGTCGAATTATTCATTCCGTTGCTGCAGTATTTTTCCTTTTTGCGGTATAATCTCTACACAGACAGTATTTAATGAATAATTACATTTTACATAGCGATCGATATTTCTTTACGCTTGGTTTTCCTTTCCATTCGGAATCAATAATACCAACCATTAACTCAGTAAAATCATAAGTTTGTTTTTTATTTCGATTGTTGTATAGTTAGGATTTAAAATTTTACTCATAATTCTTCTGCTTTGAAAAACTTCTTTTAATATTCTATCAGATAATTTATACCAGCCATAACATAGTTTTTTTTTCATTTAAGTCAATCTCCTCAAATACTTATAGATATGATTTTGAGATGTACTTGTAATTGAATATTATAGTGAAAGGCCACCAGACCATACTAAATAATAATAAAAACAAAATCATTAAAATAACGACAAATAGTTTAACCGCCTGGCCCACGATGTCGAACGATAACGTTCGCTTAGATAAGACTTAAGACACAAACTTTTTATCGTATCTATTTTTTACTCAATCAAGTTCGTTTATTCCACAATCACGTTTGTGTCTTAAGTCTTATCTAAGCCAACGTTATCGTTCGACATCGTGGGCCAGGGGGTAAAAGTTAGATTTCAGCTTAACTGTGCCTTGTGAACAAAAAATTATAAGTGTAATGTTTAATGTATAGTTTGTGTGTGTGTCGTTCTTGTGTTTATATACATACATACACTTCTTCCTCTAAAGTCCCTTAAAACAAACAAATAAATTACAAAAGAAAAGAGAGTGTCTGATATATTATCTTAAGGAGCTTCTTCAGGTATAGTAAACGATTGACCGAAATATTAAGTACTTAGCAGAAAGAATGAAGGGAAAATTGTATATGTATGTATATATTGTATGTTATGTTTTATTGTTAACTAGCTGACCGCCCCGCCCCGGCTTTGCTCGATATTTACTAATGACTGGTATTTCATATCATTTCATACTTAAAAAAATGAGAAGTGAAAAGGAGGCGTTGGTGCCAGTTCTTCAAGTTTCTTCAAAAAATGTCTCTTATTAAGAAAAATATGAAGTGAAAAGCAGGCAATATATTAAAAACTTAAAATTTTCGAGTTTTACCAGGAATTTTTTAATTTTTTTTTTTACAAACCATCTCCTGAAAATTTTGAATAGGATTAAAAATATCAGCCAAATCGCTTCAGCCGTTCTCACGTGATGCCATTACATACATGGACCATTTCAGTTTTATATACATACATACTTATATAGAAGAAGATTGTTGTAGGTTAAGTATATTTAATTCATTACTTATTTAATTAATATATATACCTATTATAATAAATTATGTAATTTAATATTAAATTAATGATAAAGTGTTCCCTTAATTAAAAAAGGTACACGCATTGATAGAGTGGTAAGTGGAGAAGTGGTCAGGCGGATTTTGGGTCGTATAGAAATCTGTGCGGCTGCAACTACGACATGTTCGGGAGGGCAAAAGAGAGACAAACAACTGTCTTAGAATTGTTCATGTGGTATAGTAAGTGTAGTATCCCAGTCGGATATGGATAACCGTATGGAGGTAGTCGGGCCTCCAATAGGCTTCTATTATGGAAGAATTAGGGAATGGGTTTTAAACGCAGCCAATCAAGCCTGGGGGAACCGAACAGACTGCCAAGTCTCACGGACGTTATGGCCGGTGCTTAGGAGGTCTGAGTCGGAACTGCTGTTGGGCAGAAGTAGGATCTGCGTTAGGACCATGATTGGCATTATCACGGGCCACTGCATGATAGGCAGGATGGCGGTGAGAATGGGATCCGAATTGTCGGATATGTGCAGACTATGCGAGGACCCGGAAGAACTGGAGACAGTTGAGCACATTCTGTGCCATTGCCCCAGGTTACAGGGCAGTAGAATGAGATGGCTGGGTAATAGATTCTTAAGCGAATTAGGGGATGTCTCGAGCTGTAGGCTTGAGAGTCTTATAGGATTCGTAATGGGAATGGCCTGGTTACGTGCCAATATACGGAGTGCGGGTCGCACAAATGGAGGACACACGTCTGAGTAGGATTTGGTCAGGTCTTCTTCTTCTTCTCTTCTCTCTATTCTCTCTCTATCCTAACAATCTAACATTCCTCTTCTTTTCTTTACTCTATATATTTCTATTACTTCTTCTATCAAGGCATCGCAATGGACCATATTGGTCTCTGGGTGAAGGTGTGAGGTGACTCACACCAGCCTTCCTACCTACCTACCTACCTACCCAGTCGGATTTTGAATTAACTTATAACTAACTCATGGTTAACCACAAATCAGTCAGAGGTGACTCAAAAGCTAACCATTTTATTTGTAAAATACTAATCAGTTTTACTATGTAATGTCGTAGGAACGAGTCAGTACTCACTTACTATACATAATTTTCAGTTAACCAGAAGTTACCTTATTATCAGTCCAATCATGAATAAAAAATTCGCGGGAGTTTTTTTCCTTTTTATTTTTTTTTACATTGAATTTGAATAGGAAAAATGGGAAAAGGGAAAAAACTCCCGCGGAATTTTTATTCATGATTGGGCTGTATTAGTTAGCTTCTGGTGCATACATAAAAGTGCACTATAAGTTAGCTATGAATTGACTAATTTATAATTGATTTTCTTAATAACGCAATAACTTAGAAATGCATTTGTTGGCTAATTTTAAAATGAGTTTATTATTAAATAATATAAAATGCTTAGATCTATTTTACATACTAAAATCCAAAAGTATATAATTCTATTAATTAATGCTAATTATTGTTATCTGCTAAAGCCTCCTTCTTTTTACCTACGCATATAAGTAGCTTGAAAGTGACGTTTTTTTTTACCAATTTGAGAGCATATCTCATCCCTTTTTCGGTATTTTCTTCTCCGTTGGCACGAAGTGAATCTGTCAAATGATACAAAAAATAATCACTGATGAATGCAAATTAAAAAAATATAGAATTTGAATTTCAATTTATTTAATATTGATTGATAATATTGTCCAGTTAACCCCACTTTTAAACATAATGGCTGTGTTTTAATTTGAAAATACTTTGCACTTTTTGGAACACTAAGATTTTCTTCCCTAAGTATTTGTAATAGTTCCTCAAAACTGCCTCGACTTGGACGATTTTTATAATACCAAACACCTATGTAGCTTTTCACTTAAAGTCTTCCCTTCTTTGCACTCTTCTTGTTTCTTATGATGATTTGTATTATGAATTTACTTTGCTCCATTGTGCATAACGTCTCCTTTCTTGCCCAAGGACGTGTATAAGAAATGTAGATAATGCAGAAAAAATGTTGGAATTATTTGTAGAAAACTTTCCCATTGTTTTTGGTGAAAGCAGCGTCACATACAACATCCATGGACTATTACATTTAAGTGAGTGTGTAAGGGAACATGGTCCTTGTATTAATATTTCTGGATATCCTTTTGAAAATTATCTCCAAATTTTAAAAAAGTACGTTAACATTTTTAATTTTTATTTTCTTATATTTTCACAAATTTATTGAAAATTATTTCAATGTTTTCTTTTTTACTATAATTTTAAACATTTTTTTTTATTCATACACCAGTTGTTATGAGTGAGCCAATAGTCAACATTATTTTCAACTACAGTCGGGCCCCGATTATGCGTGATGGTAGGGACCAGAAGCATTACGGATAATCGATTTTAACGGTTAATCAAATAACAATTTTGATTATAAAGTTTTTAAATACTTTTATTATTTAACAAGTGTACAAGTGTACATAAATATTTATATTCAAAAAAAATTAATTCTTTTTAAAACTTCGTATTTTTGATCTAGCATTTTAACTCTCACAATTTTTTTTGAACACTCGTTAATTAGTTTAACTTTATCTTCAATATTTAAAACGTTTCTTTGTCTTTCTACCGCTGGTAACGATGCCATACTAAATATATTTAGATCTAATCACCCTCTCTTCCCAAATTTCAAGGAAATTCCCCATTTTCATGTTTATTAGATTGTATGTATGAATTTGAAGTTAATAAAAAAATTCTGCCATCACGGATAATAGGGGTAATCACGGTTAATCGAAGCAAACAATTTAAAAACATTGCAAACAAAAAACAATAGACTGATATTTTTTCATTACGGTTAATCGGGTTTACCGGTTAACCGAATGACGGATAATCGAGGCCCGACTGTAGTTCATAAAAATCCTACAGGGATCTGTTTTGTGTAGTATTATCAATTTTTTTTTTATGTTTGAACACGTAACTGGCGAGAGGATTGGGACCTGCCTGAGACAAGCATGCCAAAGCTAGTCTGAAACCTCGCCAGGCAAAACGGTCCGTAATAAATAAAATGTTTAAGTTTATTGAAATTGTATATATGTATGTATGTATGTATGCATATGTATATTTATGAATTGTAACATATTTATTGTAAAACTGAAGCCATATATGGCCCAAAATAATTTAGAGCGAATTTCCTGAGATAGATTCAAATAGGATTTTTGGCGTTTTACAACTTACACAGCTGTATGTATATCTTTTACCTTAAAATTGTTTTTAAATAAAATTACATGTTCATATGTATAGAATTTTAAAATGTAAAATTCATTATATGCTTCGATGTAACAAACTAGTTTATTTTTATTTTTAAAGACACATTACATTATAATTAAAATCAACAAGATTTAATCAAAATATTTTTTTTTTTAATATTAGTAATTAATATATGTATGTATGTATTTGAAAAATTGCAATTATGTATGAAATCGAACAAAATACTAAATAATTTTTATTTTTAATAAAATTTGGCAAAACCATTTTGTTTTACAATGAATGGTCTACTGTAAATACAATTTGAAATATTTATTAAATGCTGGTCATTATGAATTTGTAAACTAATAATAATTGAAAATAATTTTATTGTATTGCACACAAACCGTCAAGATTTCATATGTATGTATGTATGTATGTATGTATGTATGTATGTATGTAAAGAAATTAATTAGTAGCAGTGGTAAAGAAGCAGCAAATTCGTTGTAGACACTTAAAAACTTAAAAAAAAGAAAACAATTATATCAAATATTGTATATATTTTGATAATGAGCACAAATAAAGTAATTAAGAGTAATAATAAATATCATTAATTAATTCACAATCATTGTTAATATTAAGGCACTAAAGTTAATAGTTTTAAGTAAAAAAAAAAAATGAAAATCAACATAATATAGAAAAGTTGTAGATGTAGCAACCTTTACATTATATTCTTAGTATTGATACCAAGGTTGGCGACGGACCCATTGCAAACGATTGGTATGATCTGAACGGATCTTGATGCTAGCACCTTCAGCAGCACGCACAGTTTCTTTAACCTACATAATTAAAAATGTTGATAAAAATTTGTTAACTTCTAAAGTGTAGGTTTAGTGTTTGCTAAATATAATAAACTTACACTTTGCATAAGATTTTGGGCATTGCCTACCAACATTTCGGTAGCTTCACGATCTTCATCGGAACCTTGGGCACCCAACATGGTGGCTTTGACGGTGGATAGAATTTTCAATTGTGTACCAATAGTTGGTATACGTTCGCAAACTTGCAGTAAGTTGGTACGAATACGGCGATCTGTGCATTGGCGGGCCAATTCCTTGGCTAGACGAGTAACATCCTCGGAGGCTTCGGCAATTTTCTTCGCTGTGGCAATCAGTTCACGTTTACTACCACGAGAATCGGATTGCACCAAATCAGAAAGGCGGGCCATTAAAATAGCCATACGCTTAGCGGCGGCAATGATTTCGTTATCTTTGGAAGACCATTGACGTACTTCTTGATGGAGGCCACGGGCAGCAATCTATTGGAGAACATTAAAAGAAATTTGTATTTAAATCGAACGAGTTAATGAGTTACATACGTAGGTAAATGTTTGAAAAACAATATCGACAACAACAAATCAAAAGCTATATTCAAATTTCAAAGATTACTCGTATTATTGGATCTTTAATTTAATTGTTCTTATTTAAACCCAAAATCAAAGTTTTGCGGCATATATTTTGCCCGCAAACTTACCAAAATAGGTTGATTGGCATGTGGCATAGTACGGAACACGCCTTCGTCTTCATCATCAGTTTCTGGTGGAGGTGGTCTCTGGGGAGCCAAACCTTCACGGGGTAGAGGAGGTCTTGGAGGAGCACGTTCGGCTAAAATAAAAGATTCACATTAATATATTGAGAGAAGCAGTAGGTTATTTGAAATCAACATACCATTTTGATTTGACAAGTGCATGGCGCTGAATTCTGGTATCGGTGGTGGTGGCATATCGGGCAATGGTGGTGCTGGTGGAGCCATAGCAGTTCTCACATTCCGCACATCTCCCAATAGCTATCAGAATAATAATCATATATAATAATACCTCAATAACTTAATGTTACTTACTCTTTGGAATGAATTTTTCCAGGCTTGAGCTGCCGCTGGATCATTGATATTGGTAGCTACACGCTTAGCATCGCCTACCATGGCGGGTAAAGAACTTTCCAAACGGTTTGTAGCAGCATTTAGTTTCGCCGTAAATATGGGATCTTCTGAATTATCAGCTTCTTGTTTGGCCACTAGCAAGACACGATTGATCAAACGGGCAATATTCGAAGTGTTGTCGACCATTTTCTGGGGCTGTTTGGCATGAATGGCATCCTCACAGAGTTTGGCATACATTTGCATGTGTTCCTCGGAAGTTTTAATAAAATCGGCAGGATCGGTGGCTTGATCACACAAAGTACGCATGCGCAAAACAGTATCGGCATATTGTTGTTTTAAATTTTGCAAATGCTCATCGGCAGCTTTGCTGGCTGGGTAATTCATGCGAATGCGACCAGCATTGATCAGCTGTGGCGTCATCGAGTCCACCTGAGTAGCTGAGGAGAGTAAAATTTCGGCAATTTTCTTATTGCCACAAGCACCACCAGCAGCCACCATTCGTGACGTTTTCGAGGCACGATCACTAAATGCTTGCAAGTTATTGGACTTCTGGTTGAAATTTTGTTCTCGTCCAGGAGTACCTTCGGGCAACATTACAGCATCAGTGAATTGTTTCAAAGGGGTACTAACATCCATAAAATCTTGTACGATGCGATTGACCAGAGCATTTTGTACAGCAGCTTTAAGTTCGTGCAGTTTTTGTGTTAATTTCTTGGCAGCTTCTTTGGCTACCGGAGTGTTTCCAGCTGCTTGGCGCTTCAGACGCTCGACTTCGTCACACAATTGCATGATTTCGGCCTTTTGGTGGCCAGGACAACCTTCAGCTACCTTCCGACCTTCTTCTACAATCAAATTAACTGCACGTTCACCTAAACCTCCATCATTTACTTCAGGATTCTGCAACCATTTAACAGCCTGTTCCAAACGACCCTGGATGGTATGGGCCGTTTGTTGTACTCCAGCCTTATCTACACCTACAACGGCGTGTTGAATTTGGGATTGCAAATCACCCAATTTCTGACGTATACTGCGTGCCAACGATTCCGCTTGGGGTGACGCTCCCTTACCATCTTGACGCAATTCACACAGACTGTTGGTCATAGCGGTAATTTCATCAGCCAAACGACGTATGGGATACGAATCTTGGGGCAAACAACGTTCAGAAATCTCATTGGCATTTTCGATTATTTGGCGTAAAGCTTTTTCGCCCACTCCGCCACGCAAGGCATAGGGATTGTTAAGCCAATCATTGGCCAACTCTGCTTTAGTGTTGATAGCATTGTTAAGTTTCTTCAAAACAGTTAAATTATCCAATTCACTAGTATCTTCATCATAGGTGGTCAACTGTAGAACACGTATTATCTCTTGGATTTCATCACTCATACGAGAGGCCAAGTAGTTGCGATTCTCGGCAGCCTCTTCCACACCCTTACCCTGTTGCTCCACAATATGAATGTACACTTTCATGCTGCAGATGAGGATGGGTGCCAAAATCTTAACCTGCTCCAAACAACGCACCAATATTTCACTATGCACCTGATGGGTTAATTCCTTTTCACGTGCACCAACTTCACGAGAAACTTTGCTTAAGCATGGCGACAAGTCTTTGAGGAATTGTACTAAATCCTCCATGGTATTGATGACTTCGGCAACAGCGAGATAGTCCAATACTCGCTTACATTCCTGTATAATTTTTCGTACTTCGGATTCGTCAAAGCAGAGCAAGAGCGAAGAGGTGCCTTGCAGTATACCGCGGCTTCCTTCAATTAGCTTTTTGCGTGCAGTTCCTGAATATGGATCGGCACGCAACATATCTGAAGCTTCTTCAAGCAACTGCGAGGCAGTCTCAACGCGTTGCAATGCTGATGGCATATCTTGGCGCAGAATCTTGTCATCCGAACTGTTGATGGTCTCACGTCCCACCTTTACAAGATTTGTAACGGCAGCGGATACAACCTGTACCGGGCGACTGAGATCTGGCATGGCGTTGCCATCTTCGGCTTCTTCGTGGAGAATAACTAAGCGAGATACCTGGGGTAAGTAGAGAATAAAATTAATTAGTAAAGTATTTTTTACATATATATCGAAGGTGAAAAAAGTTTGCAAAATCTATTCAAATTAGTTTGAATTAATTCACATTTAGTATAGTGTAAATACATACTTATACATATATGTACATACTAATGGTATCACCGGAATAATTCAAAATTTAAGAATATAAGCGATGCTATTGATCAAATCGAATTGTTACGAAATTGTATTTCAATTTAAATTTAACGGCCGGTATCGACATACCGCATGTTTATCAACATACGGCGTGTTTAGCAACATTTGCATTAGTAGAAGATTCTGTTTATAAACATTGTTGATGACAGGCTATTATTAACACGCAGTATGGCAACATACGTTTTACGTTTGCTGATGGCCATGGAAATATATAAGGCATTAGTATTATTTGTTCGAAAAAAATGTAACATATTGCCAACTCAGTTCATTTTTGTCCAGACAAAATATAAAATTAAATCAATTCAAGCTGAGAGTTTTCCGTAAATAAATTTTTTCTCTCTCAAAAAGAGAGACCTTAAACTTCATATGGAAAAAACTTCAGAACGAATGGGCGAATTGTAAGTAAAATAATTTTTAAATTTAAAATAAAAAAAGGCTGTTTTAAATAAAAAAAAAATGGCCAAAACAGTCAGAAGCTAAAAACTTAAATTTCGAGGCTAAAAGGTAAATATTAATTATTTTTATTAAAGATTTTTATGAAAAAATGTAACTTATTGCCAACTCAGTTCATTTTTGTCCAGACAAAATATAAAAAAATCAATTCAAGCTGAGAGTTTTCCGTAAATAATATTTTTTCTCTCTCAAAAAGAGAGACCTTAAACTTCATATGGAAAAAACTTCAGAACGAATGGGCGAATTGTAAGTAAAATAATTTTTAAATTTAAAATAACAAAAGGCTGTTTTAAATAAAAAAAAAATGGCCAAAACAGTCAGAAGCTAAAAACTTAAATTTCGAGGCTAAAAGGTAAATATTAATTATTTTTATTAAAGATTTTTATGAAAAAATGTAACTTATTGCCAACTCAGTTCATTTTTGTCCAGACAAAATATAAAAAAATCAATTCAAGCTGAGAGTTTTCCGTAAATAATATTTTTTCTCTCTCAAAAAGAGAGACCTCAAACTTCATATGGAAAAAACTTCAGAACGAATGGGCGAATTGTAAGTAAAATAATTTTTAAATTCAAAATAAAAAAAAGGCTGTTTTAAATAAAAAAAAAATGGCCAAAACAGTCAGAAGCTAAAAACTTAAATTTCGAGGCTAAAAGGTAAATATTAATTATTTTTATTAAAGATTTTTATGTTTATTTAAATTTCAATATATCGTCACCAAAAATCCAAAAGGCCGTAACTACAAAAAATTCAAAATCGATTTTTTGATTGATTATTATGTAATTAACCAAAATACATCTTTACATCTTTCTTTAAAATTTTGCTCTCATATGCCGTAAAACGTCGACTTTATTAATACATTTCAAAAGGCCCCAACTACAATGTTAATAACTGTATAAACCAAAAAGTTGTAACTAGACTTTTAATAAAAAAAAAAAATGAAATATATTAAAACGAAGTTGGCATTTGCTTAATTGTTAGTTGAAGTCAATTTCAAATTAGTAACAAGGACGTTGCGGATATTTTTTTTTTGAAGAGAAGTAACACTCAGGCAATTAATATGCCTATATATAATTGCGTTACTTTCTTTGGAAAGGGGATAGGATGAAGAAGTAAAGGTGGTGAAAGTAGAAGAAAGCTTTATATCAGACCTCTATAATTGCGCAATTTGTTTGTTTTAGTGCAGCATTGCAGCGCCTCTGGTGGTGAGTAGGCGCGTTAATGTTAAAGCTTGATTTTATAGCCTTAATTTAATTATTTTACTTCGATGGCGTTTCAATGCTATACCACCACCGAAGGAGGGCGCTGTGATAAATATTAGTCATGATAGATAGAAAACTAATAATTATTAGAAACTGATGTTGTTTGAGTGGCAACGGCTGGGAATCGAACCCGGGCTACAAATACCAACTCATGCTTAATGATCAAATGTGTCTTACCAAATACATAATAAAATAAAATTGATACTGATAGTGATAAAAAAATGTGAAAATAAAATAAACCGAATGAAAGGAAAACAATACACGGACAATATTTGTAAAAAAGCATCAAGACAACTTAAAGATGGGAGTACTTCAAAATTGTGTGCAAGAAATCCATTGTGTCATTGTAAAATGTTTTCAGAACAAACTCGCAAGGAAATATTTAATAGCTTCTGGAAAATGTCTTGGGATCAGAAAAAGATATACTATACATACGAGTATGTTAATAATTTATAAATTTTACTTTGCAATGTGAACTCCTTTTCTTTTCATGAATACAATAATGAATTATCGTTTTTTTTATACCCTACACCACCATAGTGGGGAGGGTATATTGGATTTGTGCTGATGTTTGCAACGCCCAACAACCACCTTAAAGTATACCGATCGACTCAGATGTACGTCCGTCGGGCTGGCTGACTGGCTGTCCATGTAAAGCTTGTGCGCAGAGTATAGCTTGCAATTTTGAAGATATTTCGATAAAATTTGGTACGTGCTATTTTTTCGGCCCAAGGATGGATGGGATTGAAACTGGTGGCAATCGGTCCATTATTTGACCTGGCCCCCATAAAAAAGTCCCCCCGAAATTGGGGTTTACCGATCATAAATGTTTGAATTATGCAAATATCCAAACAAATTTCATCACAAATGAGTGGTAAATGAAGCCAAATCACATCTACAAATTTTGTGCAGATCGGTCCATAATTACTCGTAGCTCCCATATAAGGTCCACTTCCGAAAATCACTTTAACGATCATAAATTTCTTAAAAATTTTGGTTATCAACTAAAATTCGACACAAATAAGTTTCTTATATACAGAAATAATGACACCTAATTTTATAATGGTCGGTCCATAATTAGACGAAACTCCCATATAAGATTCTCTCCGTAATTCACTTTAACCTCCATAAATCTTTTTTTTATATCGAGATAAAGTTTAACATATGACACTAAATTTTTGGATGATCGGTCCATAATAGGTAATATAACGCCCATTTCTGAAAAACTGTTTTATACATATACTGCTGGGGTAGGGTATTATATGGTCGGGCTTGACCGACTTTACTTTCTTACTTGTTTTATTTTGTTTTCTTTTCTTAAATAAAGTAGATTTTTATCGAATTCATTAAACTCGTTGTAATGAGTTGTGTATCTTTTATGTTTCACACACAGAAAACAAAGAAGAGTGAAAAGCGGAATTTTTTCGTCCTAATTTTAACTTTTATTAAAATTTTTTTTTTGTTGTTACGGTTCCAAACTATTCCAAAAATTACTACAAAACTACTTTTATTTTATAATGTTTTTTTTTAACCAAATCCGCAATAGTTCATTCTGAAATTTAGCCAATAAGAATAAAATAGTCTTAAATTAATAAAGTTGTTTGCTTCTCCTGTAAAAAAATAAAATGTGTAGTTACGGACTTTTGCATTTCCGGCGACGATATGTAAAACTGTTTAAAAAAAAAATACTATATACAAAAAACAAAAACGAAATACATTTTTGGCATCAGATCAAAATTATAAAATTTTATAAACAACAGTCAAATTAGCGTAGAAAAGCTGTAGTACATGAGACAAATTCAAATTGGTAGATGAATAATCCTAACGTCAAGCTTTCATCATGATGATCTTTAAAATAAAATTGTATATTCGATTGTGGGTGTAGTAAGATCTTGACAGATGTTTTTTTTTTTTAGTGTAAGACAGTTCATTTGGTTACGTACTGTAAATCGGACGTCGAAAAAGGTGTTAGTCATCCAAATTTTGATGTTTCTTATTTTCATTGAGGTTTTTAATTTTGTGTGTGTGAAACTAAATTTTGTTTTATTAGTTATGGTTAAAATAAAAATAGATGTTTTAATAAAAATCTACATAAATAAAAACAACGTAATACAATTAAATTAAAAGAAAATATTAGTCTTTATTATTATTGTTTATTTGAACTTTTTTAATTAAGATTTTGGTAATTATTAAAGCTCTAGGTCTTTTTTTTTTTTTTTTTTTTTTTTTTTTTAATAATAAGAACCAAAATCTTAATAAAAATATTATGCCCTCATTCATAAAAAATTATAGTAGACTTCAAATGTACTTTAAGAAAATTTTGTCTAAAAGCACACTTCAAACCTACTTTATTTTTTATGAATACGGCAGCAAACTTTACGTTTTTTTTTTTTTTTTTTTTTTTTAATAATTACCAAAATCTTAGTGAAAATATTAGTCGGAATGCAAGTACTTTTTTGGGATAACAATGTACTATAACCCATTAATGTTAAACAATTTATTATTTTTCAATGTAATAATTAAAAAAAAAATAGACGATCATGCCCCATTATACATATGGGTCAATTAAAAAAAAACGCAATTTTTGTGTCCCCGCACTTTACACATTTTTTTTATTGTGCAGATGTCAGCTGTTTTGTACAATTACTTAGCAAATTTTTGTTTTCAACAGGTTCGTCCGCAACGGCACGGAAAATAACAAAACAACTAACGACTTCTAAACATTTTCTATTTAACAGAATCAAGTCAGCTGATTCGGAACGGAACAGAAAGTAAAGACAAATTCTGCCTTAAGTCAGCATAAGTCAGAAACGATTTCAGTTAACAGCAATGTAAATTTGCATTTGGGTCAGATAAATCTATGTTAAGTTCCACATAGAGAAATCATCATTCGGCAAGTTCGAAGAGATAAGTACGTTTAATCCCAAGATTTGTTATGATTTCTTTATTAAATAAACAATTCCACACCGTTATATATTGAATACAGTTATGCAACTTTCATGGTGTGTCAAATAGTAATGATGTTTGACTCATCGCTTGCTTCCTTCCTCAACTATTCCTTATGAAGGAGTAATTACAATTATTTGGGAAAAAAGTCTCTAAACTTTACACGCTTAGCTATTTTCACACATTCAACTTTTATCTACAAAAAGGCTCTTTGGGCGAAATCTTTGTTTCTTGGACGACCATGTTTAAGCCATGGCAGAAAACAGAATCATCTTGTGAATTTTCATTCCTTCATTACATATTCGATTAGATCAAGACCGAATCTTGCAATTAGAACCTGAACTATGCCTATTGGCAACTATGCCATATATAACTATTATTTTGAAATTGTGCTGGTTTTAGCGGACTTCAACATAAATAAGATCAGACGGCATACCAGCACTAATCTTTAAGCCTAGATTGTCCTAATTAACAATAAAGCTTCAATTTGGCAACCGTGATACTGCTAGCCTCTTGCTATGGGAAAGATCGTGACGTTCCATTCAGCATTCTGGAGAAAATATATGACATGGTGCACTTTTGTCAGAACTAATTGATTTTGTTATCAGTAATATTTATTATTTCCATTAATACTCCTAACTCAAGTTTTTATTTCTCTAAACTTTCAAGCCTATAAATATGTATATTATTTATGTCTAATCATTCAATTCTTAAGACCAATTCAGTCAGAGATTAGTGGAATAGGCAAAATGTTAATGATTCGATTTGACCAGATTCGTGATAATCGCAGAATTGGATCATGGGAATAGTATTAATTCAGGATGAGTTGGTATTTGTGGCCCGGGTTCGATTCCCAGCCGCTGCCACTCAAACAACGTCAGTTTCTAATAATTATTAGTTTTCTATCTATCATGACTAAAGTGACCATATTTTTTTTTTATCTGAAAACGGGACATCGAATAATTCTGATGTGTTCGGTTATATGAAATAAAAATGCATAGATATGTGGCGTACGTTCCCCCACATACGATCTGGCAACAACATTATTTTGTACCCTTTGGCAACGCTAATGATTGTTAAGACGCTTCGAGATTTTTTTTTTTCGATTGTACAGACGCTGAGGTCTTATTTTCTATTCAACTTTGTCAATAAATAAATAGTTTTAAGTTAATTTAATTTAATGTTTAATTTGACATATTTACTTCATCATCGTAAGTACAAATACTCCACTTTTATTTGTCCGCAGTGAATGCGTTACACTACAAAAAAAATTGTTTAGACATTGTTATATTTTTCAGAGGTACAAATTTGTTTCAAAATTTTAGGTGACGGTTTCAAATATGTGTGGAACTCTTGGCAGGATTTTTCAACATTAACTTTAACAATTAACATAGCCTGATACCCTTAATTGAGTTTTATCTGCGGTCCACAACTTGTTCATCAAAGAAAATACACGTTCAACTGGCGCATTTGTTCCAGGCAAACATAAAATATATTCAACGATAATTTGAAAATTTGCAAGGTTTTGGTAATTGATTTTAAAATGTTTAAATACTTTCACCCAACGATTTTCCGTAGAAATATTTTGTTGATCCCATTCATCAATTTTCTGCAATGATACATATTTAGATACGAGTGAATATTCATCGAATACTTCCGTATCTTTATTGCAATCGATATGTTCTTTTTTGAACAATATATCTAGAATTTTTCAACATCTTCCCACTGTGGTACTTCTGTTAAATTTGCCCAATTAAGTTTTTCTAGATCTTTGTACATGCATACATACATATATATGCTTGTACATACATACATACATACATACAGAAATTAAAAAAAAACTATCTTTGACGAATTTGAAGATTTGTTCTAACATTTTTGAACAAATCAGCTATTTCTTTTTTCGAATTACTAAAAACGGGACATTTTTGCGTCCCCGTTGTCCCGACAACGGGACAAAGTAGCTGAAAACGGGACGTATGGTCACGTTAATCATGAGTAATATTTATCGCAGCGCCCTCCTTCGGTGTTGGTATAGCATTCAAACGCCACCGAAGTAAAATAATTAAATAAAGGCTATAAAATCATGCTTTAAAAATAATGCACCTACTCACCACCAGTGGCGCTGCAATGCTGCACTAAAACAAACATAATGCGCAATTGCAGAGTTCTGATATAAAGCTTTCTTCTACTTTCATCACCTTTACTTCTTCATCCTATCCCCTTTCCAAAAAAGTAACGCAATTATTATATATAGGCATATTAATTGCCTGAGTGTTACTTCTCTTAAGAAAAAAAAGGGTTGTGAAAAATGTATTAGTCCACAACTAACCATAGTTCTGCTTTAATAAATAAAATAATCATTACTGGTGGGATTGTAGATATCAATCACAAAATAAATATGTTAATTATTAACGTTTAGGTTCTTCAATCACCATTGACCGGGAATGAAAATAGTGTCTACATAAAACACAATCATCACCTATTATTCAAGGCTATAATAAAAACAATAGCTAACATATTACACATATAATTTGTTAACGTTTTTTTGTAACCAAAAATAGTCAGATTAAAAGCCGGCTAAATGAAATGTTAAAATAAACAAATACTTATTTTGTGTTACTGCCGTTTAATTAAGTGAGCAGGTGTTATTATTTTGGCAAGATCAATGTCGTTTGTACCTACGCGTTTTTGCATCTCTATGACTGACGTTCGTTCATGAAATGCTAGAGAATAATTTCCAAAGCACTCGTAATCATATTCAGTTTGATATTTTATTTGTTAGCTATTATGTAGTTTGTGGCAATAACTGTAGGAGTTTTACGTTTACGGTTGTTAAAACTAAATCTGAACGTGAGATATTGTTTCTTTAAGAAACAAACATTATTAAGGGTCCTCATGATATCGTTTAAAAGTCTCGCCAACTGTGCAAACTGTGAATTTTTTTCGCCTTCGTAAATGAATTGCAAAAATTACATGAAAAATTATTTACACAAACTTTGTAAATTTGCCCAACAATTTTGGCACAACAGCTGATTTTTATTTACTTTAAAAAAAAAAGACATTTGAAAAATAAAATTTTGTGATTTCGGAACTTTTTTTTTAATACTTTTTTATTAATTATTGAATCTGACTTATTTTCTTAGGCCTAACAATAAGTATTCAAATCTTAAAACTAAATCTAATTACTCTCTAACAGAGCATTAATTTCTCATTGGCTGATAAGCTCTACGTAGCCTCGACTGCGTCTGGCTCTGAACTAGAATCCTAGCAAGCGGGTTCGGGTGGGTTTGTAGTTCTCAATTTCGGAACTGAATGAACAAATGGTATTGCATAGCGTAAATATCCTCCAGCTGCAAGAACATAAGTTTGAACATTGATTATCTATAAACAAATAAAACAGAAAAGTAACATAGTGACATACACAAAAGGATTTTTGCTTACCATCAAAAAAACACAAAACAAAAATTTTAAGTTTATTTTATTTATTTTTAAATTGACGTGTTTTTAGATTGCACAAAACTTAAAAAGGGGCTTCATGCAACGAGTCTCGCAAGTTTTCCCAATTGCACAAACGGCAATTTTAAGCAATATCATGAATACCCTTATTGTTTTATTAATTTAAAACAAATACGAGTACATACATATAAAATATATACATATAAAACATGTATGCACATGTATAGATGCTTCCTATATAAAATTTGTTTTTGTGTTGCAGATAGTGAAAAGAATAAATTCTTTAAACAATTAGATTATAGACAATTTTATTTGAGTGAATATAATGTCCCGGAGCTATATATCGTTAATACTACTTCTCTGCCCACCCACTCGTAATGCTCTTGAAAGGCGATAAGTAGCAATTATCACCTTCTGTATTCCCATGCTGTAGTCAAATCCGTTTGCTACATATTTCAAAAGTGCTGAATAATTACACTAACAAAAATAGAATCTTCAAAAAGCCTTTTATAATTTTTATAGGTCAATGTGCTTAAAATTTATATGAAGATATAATGAAATAGACAAAATTTAAATTTCTTTGCTGATTTACCTTCTACAATTGCTCTAAGACATATTTCTGTTTGAATTATGTTTCCTTGATTATTTCAATTAACTTTTAAACGCCATTTATCATTTGACATGTAGCATATGCTGCAAGTGGCAAAAGTTAAAAAAAAACAAGTAAGAGTGCTATATTCGGCTATGTCGAATCTTATATACCCTTCATCTTTGTTGTGGATGCATAATTATGTCGATAAACACGCCATCTGTTGATGAATTTGTTCGTAACAATATTAATACACTTTGTTTGATCAACGTCATCTGTTGATGAATTTGTTCGTAACAATAATAATACACTTTGTTTGATCAACGCCATCTGTTGATGAAATTATTCCTAACAATATTAATACACTTGGTTTTTTTGATGAAATTTTCAGAGGTTGTCTCGGATTTTTGCTCATATCTCCGTTATTTATGGACGGATTTTGCTGATTTTAAATAGCAAACTTCTTGGAAGCATGTCTGACAGAATTATTGAAGATTTGGGTCCCGAAGATATCTGGGAAATTCAGAAAATTGATTTCAACAGACAGACAGACGGACATGGCTATCAAGGGATAGAATTGCTAGATATAAGGATCCAGAATATGTATATTTTATAGGGTCGGAAAATTATATTGTGGAAATTACAAACGGAATGACAAACTTATATGAAGGTGAAGGGTATAAAAACACAAAATTATACAAAATTGCTACTGTATGTCAAAATTTAATTACACATTTTAATTGTCGTAGATTACAAAAAAAAAGAGCATATTAATCATTTTTATGCAAAGTGTCTGTTTACATTGTTTTTTTTTTAATAAGTGGGTTGTTAAATAAGTTTTGGTGTTGGTATTTAAAATATGTAGATTTTTGAACTAGAACAGATTTTCTTAAATTCCTCATAAAATAAAGCATTTCCCATGGACTACTTACGTCGTTAGTGAGGAACATTTATTGTTCACATAAAATCAAGGAGAACTTGTTTTCAAAATAAATTAGAATTAATTAATTAAAATTCATATGAAAAATTATAACTTAAAAATACTACGCATACAAATGTCGTTTCTTTTGTCAAAATTTTCAATCACAATTTGGCAAAATAGCGGGTTCATTTCGTTAATCATGTCACAGATTTTAAGTTTTAAGGCTGTAATCGATTCGATTGGCTTAGTATTGACCACAAAAAGTAATCCAGTGGTGCTTAATTGCAAGATTGGTGCCCCGATTTAATAACTGGATTATGTGAAATTATATTGTCTAGAAATTTGCAATAAATTAGTTTTATTTTGGTGGCGGTGTGATAGCGGCACAGTTTTGTTGAAATCTTAATTTAATCCCAAAATTTAAACAAATTAAAACTTCAATGTACGAAGGCGGTTCGGAAACTTCTTAGCCTAAAACAGAAAAAAGTGAAGTGTTTTGGAAACTTACATCTGTGCTATGAACACATGTTAAATTTCTTTTCGATCTGGCAATTCCTTCATATAGAAACAGGTGTTCAAAAAAGACGCATCCGCGATTTTTTTACAATGGAAAAATTAGAAATTCGTGGTGTCATTAAATATTTAAATAAAAAAGGTTTATCGGGACAAGAAATTCATAATGATATGATTAATGTGTTAGGTGAAAGTACTCCTTTATATGCAACAGTTAGAAATTTGGATTGCTGAATTTAAACGAGATCGTACAAACATGAGGATGACGTCCAAAAACAGCAACAACAACAACGACGAATAAAAGTGCATGAAATAGCCAATATCATGGGCACTTCAAATGATCGAGTCCATTTAGTTTTCTAGCTGGCAAGCGTTTTACCTCAATTGAAGATGCAATTACAGTTGTAAACCACTATTTTGAAGGCCTTGAGGGAAACTATTTTAATCAAGGAATATAATTGCTAGATAAACGTTGGACGAAGTGCATTGAAGTTTCAGGCGATTATATTGGAAAATAAAAATGTACTAATTGAGAATTTTTCCTCTTGCGAGTATTTGAAAATTTTTAAAATTTGTATATTTGACTTGAAGTAAAACTTCGAATAAAATTTTTTTAAAATAAAAATGTTTTTAAAAAACTAACTATTCTCTTTCTGTGCTAGGCTAAAAAGTTTTTGAAATCGTCCTCGTACTTTAAAGTTGATAGTTGCCAAAAATAAATTACAATTGGCAACTGTCAGCTGTTAATTTAATTTTAAAATTTTAATTTTACTTTAAGCGGTCATCTTAAATGTTTTAGTTAGTTTGTTGTTGTTTGTACTCAAGTTTGGTTGCTATGCATATACATACATACATATATTGACCCACAAGTTCAACAAAATTTGGAGTTGCAATTCGTAAACCTGCCACCTTGGAATCCAACTGTAGAGTAGTACCCTCGTTATTTTAAAACTTTAGGTATTTGAAGCCATATTATGTATGTATGTATTCAAACCACATTAAATTATAGAATGCTTCACAAATGTTTATTAAATTACAAAAATCCAATAATTTATAAATAAATTTCAGAAAATAAATTAACAATAAATGAAAAAGAAAAACTTACCTGTTGAGCTACAGGATCTAAAATGCTTTCAATTGTTTTTGTGTGAAACACTGGCATTATTCCAAATGAAAATTTCTTAATTTAAATAAAATTAGTTGTGTATTTGTGTAGTTTTCTTTTGCTTCCAATTGAAAAAATAAATAATTTTGCTTAAAAAAAAAACGTAGAAAAGAAAGATTAATTAACAAATATGATAAATTGTTTGTTTTATTGAATTTATTTCATTGAACTTTTAAGGTATTCTTGTTGTTATTGTTGCAGCAGCAGCGTGATCGTCGTTATTTTTTTTTGTAAAATAATATTTTAGATTGTTTTTGAGTTTAAAATCAGGAATTATGTCAGCTGTTTTGAATTGTTTGTGAGAATAAATAAATTTGTTGTTGTTGTTTTATTAATATTTAAACTTAATGATCATTGGTTTTTATAGCTCCAGTATTTGTTGAAATTTTTATTTCATATACAACACTTTTATTAATAGATTGATTTCATCAATTGATTTTATTTTCAATAATAATTTCAATTTATTTGTTTGTTTGTTTCCTTTTAAAATGCTTCCAATTAGAAATTATGATCAATTTCTAAAAAAGTATTTAACAGAATTTACACAATTTCATGACTCAATGAACACTTTAAGGGTCTCATCTACGCTACCAATTAAAATAAATTTGAAAGAAAGACATTACACAAATATTTAATTCATTTTAAATAATTTTATTGATTTTGCTAATTTTGAAAAAAAAGTAGGCGGTCGAAAAAAGTATTCTTAGTCATGCCGGTTATATTCCGTCAAATTTTTTGTAAGATCGGTGCAGCGGTCTGGCCTTCCCGGCAGGCGTTGCCCTGCAAGAGATGGGGCGTGAAAGGGGGCGTGTACTATGAATCTTAATTTTTGCCTCGTCTAGAGTAACATGTGTATTCGATTTGAAGTAAATATGTTAAAATCCGAGTAGAATCAATTACACAATTTTAAAAAAAGAGGAGTGGTCGAAAGAAATAAGAAGCTTTGGCACATAAAATTTTTATTTTTACCTCGCCTTCAGTAAGATGTGTTTTAAGTAAATCTGTAAAAACCCATGCAGAAGGAATGAATCAATTAAAAAAGTGGAAACCTTCCCGGTTTCATGCACAACAACTTTGCCGAAGATCATCACATGATCAGATGCATAGTTTAGGAGTCTATAAAGGACATATGTACATACAAACATTCATTTTTATATATGTATATGATATTAAATATTTACTTTGTATGGGAGCTGCCAATCCCACTGGTCCCATCACGCCGATTTTTTTCCTGATTATTCAAATCAGTAACATATGGGATACTACTGCAATGTTTCAAAACTCTTTCTATCAAAATAGTCAAGATATATGATGTTATTCAATTGATGTGGGAGGGGCCACGCCCACTTGAAATATATATAGCCGAAAACCTAATTTGGACTAAAACCTTTCAAATGAAACCGGTTTGGGCCAAATCGGTGGGATAGTTTTAGAGTCTATAGAGGACAAACATACAAACATTGTATTTTATAGATGTGTTCCATAACCTCAATTATGACATGGAATATTTTTTTTTTATTAAATTTGTAAAAAAAAAAGTTGAAATATTAAGAAAACCCATATTAGTTCAAATCCTTCTCTAATAAATAAAAACAGAACACCATGGCGCGGTGTATCAAAGTATGTAGTCATCATCCCATCTCCGGTGTTTCGTAGTTACAAAAAATTATATAATCCACCAAAAGAAAAAGAGGAGAAATGACAACAAAAACATACATACATTGCTGTTATTGATCTACCAAAAAAGTAGACGGAGCAAGAAAAGCAAAAACAAATTTGTAATAATAGGTACAAATTCTATAAATAGAATAACATATAAGGAATATACATACATTCTAAACGTACGTAAATTTCGTTCTGACTCACAAAAACACGTAAAAAAGAAATATGATAATTCTCATATTCTATTTCTCAAAAAACGGTGAGTTTAATAGATGATATTTACAGATTGATAATGGACAATGAAGATTGCTGATGACGCCCTTGGCCGGGTAGAAAATGCATTCCAATTTGCCAATTGTTCCAATACGTTACAATAGTATTCTTTAATATAAATTCTCGAACTATTAGCCTGAATAAAAACTTTTCTCTTAAAAATAAATATTAGTTCAAATCCTTCTGTAATTAATAAAAACCCAAGTGAATGTTTATTGCAGTTTTGTAGTTGATTTGATGTTTTAGTTAAAGCAGGACTTGAATAAAGCTGTTTAATTAAACTCGTAAAATAACTTAACAAAATTTTAACCATTAATATTATTCATATGTATGTATGTATGTAGTACAGCCATGTCATAGAACACAATTCCGATCGAAAGTGGTTTTGATTCCGTAAATTGAGTCTTTAGAAAACGAAAAACTCAATTTCAAAGTTGATGTCAGCAAAAAGAAAACTTTTGTTAAAAAATTACCAAAATTAAAAATATTTACACAGCACTGGAATATGACAGAGGATCAGATGCGCATCCCTTCGTAGCTTTTCAACTGCGTTTTGATGTCTTTCTTCATTTAAAACAGCAACAGTTGAAATGCTGGGAATTTTAAAAAATTTTGTTCAATGTTATTTAAACAGTTTTTTTTGTTAGCGCTCTTATTGTTGGCTTTTGTTATACCTACTTTTTATTGCAAAAATCATATGTTTTTTGTTTTGGTTTACACAACGTTACCATATTTAAAATAAAAAAACGAGATTTAAAAATTTTTTGGGAATAAACAAAATCGATCGGAATCTTGAGAACGCAAAGTAAAAACGATCGATTTGCAAATACGGACTTGAAATCATTCCGATCGAATTATGTGACATGCCTGATAATTTGAGTATTAAATCACAAACTAATTGTTATATAATTCCAATATAAACAAATATACAATTTCGATGTTACCCCTGTATTGTAAAGTTTAAGAATGACAAAATTTTTAATAACAATTACCATAAACAAATGTTCAGTTTTAAATAATTCTAAAAACTCTAAATTAGTTTTACGCCCATTTCTTGACTAATTACAACAAATATAACCAAGTAATAAGTTAATGTATTACTGTCTGCCTGGAGTCTAAATAAGTACATTATTCGTATCTACTCACAAAGAGTCATTCCAATAAATTAATGAATCAGCAATATTTTTATTATTAAATGAACAACAACAAAATATGTACATATTTTCTATATATGTATGTACATGCATATACATATGTATGTATGTATAAACAAAGTAAATATATATTGTATATGTTTATGAAGAAATGTGTACCCAGCAGTTCTAAATTGACTACTTAATTGTCAAATACATTTTCTGACTCCAATTTATAAATTTTATGGTCAATTGACAAGTATGTGCTCTTTGTAATGCACAGAAAAGTCAATTGGTTACTTTATACTTCCCAGGTATTGTAGTGTAAAGTCAATTGTCACTTTAGTGGCTCTAAGTAATCTAGAGTGAAGCCAATTTAAACTTTTTTTGAACTGCACTTTAGAAAATAGAAGCAATCTATTGGTGAATCAATTATAATTGTACTATATTCTTTGTAATCCATGTACATACATATGAGTCGTTCAGTGGATAAAGGGAATGAGTCAATTTTTGGCGTATTTGAGATTTAGCTTGAATACACTTCCTTTTATGTCTAACAATGTATGGTAAAAATTTTGTTTTCAAATTTCAACGGAAAATCTCTTTTAAAGACAAAGCATTTTTTTGTACGAAACACAAAATTTTTATTTTCAGTGGAAAAAGGAAATTAGTCCACGCTTGCATTAATGACTTGTTAACTTTGCTTTTAATCACTCTTATTTGTTTCTATTTCTTGCCTCTCTCTTCGAGCTTTCTCTACCTGCCAATTTTTTGTGTTCTTTAAATTTTTGTTGTACTTAGTTGATTGCTGCACGAGAGCAGCAATCGAAAGCGTAACTGTAATCCAACTTTATGCTTTATTACATATGAATACGAACTTTGATCCCTGTTATGATAGAGTTTCTAATTTAGTAAGTGCAGTGAATGCAGATCGGTCGTAACCTTCGTCGTAAATTACAACCTTCCTGCATTTGAAAAAGATTTCGTAAAAATATTTTAATTATTGGACCTGCGTAAGTAAAGTTGAATAGTATTTTTTTAAGTATTATAAATATTAAAGATTACTATTTATAGTTAAATAGTGCCAAGAATGGACGTCAACAACAACAATGAGGTCAATGTCGAAAGTGGTGATTCCGATTGTTCATCAGTTGGCTTTCTACGTATCTCAAAAAGGCGAGTGACAAGAATTATATCCTCGGATTCATCGTCAAATAATGATGATGAACTGGCAACGATCTCAGTTGGGCAAAAGCGACGACGAAATAGTATTGAATGGCGAAAAATTGTAAGAAAGTTTCGTCGAATCAACGGTTTGCAATACACAAATAGCTCAGGCTCTATTGTTTTATTATTGATTCAAAACAGTATCAAGTCAGAAAGATTATTCTGAAGAAGACATAATATTTTGTTAAATTTTTTTTTAGTTATTTTTTGTCTTAAAAGAAAAAATGTTTTATGTTATTTTTGCTTTTAAAAAGAAGAAATTTTTTAGGTTATATTTTTAAGTTCATTAAAAATAAAACTGTGCGAATGTAGTGAACTAAAAAACAAATTATCTGCAGCCTTTTTTTTTTTGCAAAATTATAAAAAATTTACTCTTTCCAAAATATACAAAATATAGATGGATATACATATTTTCTTTTTATTTCCGAACGAATGCTCAAAGTCAAAACATAATTAATTTGCATTTTTACACTATCGATTTTAACAACAAAAAATTTTGTGGACTTATTCCCTTTCTCCACTGAAACTCTTATCAATAAAAACGTATTTGTATCATATTAAGGGGTGCCATAGAAACCAACAAGAAAAAATTGTTTCTATGCCACCCCTGATTAACAGGGTTTGTGAACACATACACTTACATACTAACATTATATATTTACAAATTGTAAAAGAAGCCCTAATAATTAATTTTGCAATTTTAGTTTTGAGTTTTGTTGTAACAACTAGTTTTAAAGTCCACGTCAACTGTTCTGCCGTTTTTCTCCATTTCAAATTTTTGGACTCATTCCCTTTATCCACTGAACGGTTCATATGTATATAAAATCATTAGTCGGAAACTGAGAACTGCTGGGTATTTCTAAACTTTATGTCATCATAACAAAATACAACAAAGTGCTTAAAAATAAACAAATTATGAAAAGAAGTGACTAGTCGTTACCAATGTCTACAAACAAATAAAAGAACTGACTGACAGACAGACAGACAGTAAAACAATAATTGAATAGAAGACGCCACTAAGTATTACTCATTATACATACATACATACATACTAAATGTTCCAACTTTAGAGAAATACTTGAGCAAAAACTTTGCTGTCAAAATCCTAATCCTCCTGTCAAACAACTAAGTAGTGACAATACATATCGCACCCTAAATACAAAAGGGTCACAACTCAAAATTCAATCCAAAACTGACTTTTTTCCATAAATTAATTCAGAGTACACATCTCTGACTACTGAAAAAATTTCTTTCACATCACCATCTTCTTTAACTGGAAAAATACAGTTATGTGTATTTTTATGTTAAGTGTGTTTGCTTGTGCACGATGAACAGTTTTTTGTCTCTCCTGAAAACTTTAGTATTTTGAGTTGTGACCCTTTTGTATTTAGGGTGCGATATATTAAAATCTTTATTTAAAACATTTTACACACAGTTGGTAGCAGTATTTGGTACAATTTTAAAATACTGTTGCATCAAAATTTGGTAGTCCAGATGAAATATATAAATATGTAGATATATCATTTAAGTTATCGTGACCGAAATTGTTTTCGAATCGAAATTTATTTCGACAGTGCAAAATTTTCTAGTGATGGTACTCGATACGAATCGAATCGATTTATTGCTTCAGTGTTGTAAAAAACTTAAACAAGTACGTATTACAACACTCAAGTAAAAGCGACATTTTTAAAGAAATTATTTTCAATTAAAAATGGATCCAGTTATGTTTTTTACTCATCGTCTTTTGATTCTGACGAGATTGAAAACATTAATGACATAAGGAAACAATAAGAAACTCCTCCAATCCCTTCAGATTGACAAACAATGAGTAAGTATAAATAGGTACATACATACATACATATGTATGCACATATGTAAAGGGTGGTTAAATTGTAAGGGCCAATGTTAAAGTTATCCAGACTTATTATGAAAATGGGCGTTCAAATCAAAATGCATATCGTGCACTTCGTGATTTTTTTGGTCAATTTGATCGTCCAAATGTGTGTACAATCGCAAAAATCGTGGAAAATTTCGAGCAAACCGGGTCTGTAGAAGATGTGAGAACACCAGTGCATGCTCGTACAGAAAATATTGCTGCTGTTCGCGATAGTGTGGCTGAAGAGCCGTCCACCTCAACTCGTCGTTGTGCCCAACAATTGCACCTCTCACGCTTGTCGTTGATGAACATTATGCATAAAGACTTGCATTTACACGCTTACAAGGTGCAATTGGCTCAAGAACTGGAGCCTCTTGACCATTCCAAACGTCGTGAATGGGCAGAATGGTGGCAAGAAATGGCAACAGTGGATGATCAATTTTCGAAGAAAATCATCTTCAGTGATGAGGCACATTTTTACCTCAGTGGATTCGTCAATAAACAGAATTGCCGCATTTGGGCGAATGAGAATCCAAGAGTGATTGTCGAAAAACCAATGCACCCACAAAGAATGTCTGTTTGGTGCGGTTTATGGGCTGGCGGCATCATCGGGCCGTATTTTTTCCAAAATGAGGCCGGTCAGGCAGTTACTGTGAATGGTGTTCGCTATCGTGAGATGATAACGAACTTTTTATGGCCCGAATTGGAAGATATGGATGTGGACGATATGTGGTTTCAGCAGGACGGTGCCACTTGCCACACAGCTAACGCAACAATGGCTTTTTTGCGCAACAAATTCAATGGCCGTGTTATCTCACGTAATGGCGATGTCAATTGGCAGCCAAGATCATGTGATTTGACACCGTTGGACTTTTTTCTTTGGGGTTATTTGAAAGAAAAGGTGTACGTCGATAAGCCAGCAACAATTCAAGAGCTAAAGGATGAGATAATTCGGCACATTAACGGTATAGAACCTCCATTATGCCTCAGGGTCATCGAAAATTTGGACCATCGGATGGAGGTGTGCCGCCGTGGTCGCGGCGCCCATTTGGCCGATATTTTGTTCCATACATAATTGAGTAATACCAATATATCATAATAAAATAAAATTACAATAATTTCCTAAATAGTTTGTGTTTTATTCAAAATCAACATCGGCCCTTGAAATTTAACCACCCGATTGTGGTTATGTGTTTTTCTAGATTTAAAAGACGTTTTAGACTCACAAAGGTAGCATAGGTAAAATTTATTTCTGATATTTTTGACCTTAAAGTAATAAAATTATTAATATTATGACATTTTTAAAAATAAGTAACAAATTTTTTGCTAACATTTTCGAATATTCAATAACATCCAGTGCAATTTCAAGAAATGCAATTAATTTAACAATTTAAAACATTCCATAAAGTAGTAGAATATTTTATTTATTTTTCTTTTAAATTTTTACATAATGTCAGCGAATATTAATTAGCAAACATTTAAATGAATAAAGCCTGTCATTTCTCAATAAAATAAAACAATTGTGGATGGCATGCAAGCGAAATATTATTTGTATATCAATTTAATTTATGTATTCCTACAATCAATAGAGGCCGATATTAATAAACATCTGTCAAAGCGTTGGAATAAACACGAGTGCATTATTCAACAATCATACATACTTGTACAAGTATTTCACTAATTAAAATTCATAATAGGTACATAGTGGAATTGCTGCCAACCAAGTTTTAAGTACAAATATAGAAATAACTTAATAAAGTTTTTAATATCTATGTACATAAGTAGTCTTAACTAAAGAAAATGTTCATATACTTAAAGTGTAATACATTTAAGAAGTATTTTGTAATATACATATACATACATACAGTGGGAAGCAAAACTGTCCGGATGTTTTGCATTAAGGCAGTAAGGTAATGAAAATAATACAAATATAGGTATATTATCACATATGTACCCTGCAAAAATCTGTGGAGTACGTGGTCCATTATAGCTAAAATGTAGTGACTACATCATGGTCCTATGTAATGCACTTGTGGACCATTTCATTTTCAAATCAGAACTTCTTGTTACACGACAATTATTCGTGCTTTAACGACCGTAATCGTTGTTTAAAAACATTTCATGTAGTTACAAGGAGTAGTTTTGGGACTAGTCCCGTGTTATGCAAAGCAGGATTATATGGTTTCTTTTTGTATGCTTATCGCATCGCATTTGCTTTCGCATCGCAATAGAGAGTAACCCCCCTGGTCCATTGTGGAGTAGTCCATACATGCGTGTATGGAGTACTCGCGTTTTTTACAGGGTATTTTTTATACCCTACACCACCATAGTGGGGAGGGTATATTGGATTTGTGCTGATGTTAGTAACGCCTAGTCCAACACCCACCTATACCGTATACCGATCGGCTCAGAATCACTTTCTGAGTCGATTTAATGATGTCCGTCCGTCCGTCTGGCTGGCTGTCCATGTAAAGCTTGTGCGCAGAGTACAGGCCGAAATTTTGAAGATATTTCGATAAAATTTGGTACGTGTATTTTTTCGCCCCAAGGACGGATGGGATTGAAAATGGTGGAAATCGGTCCATTATTTCACCTGGCCCCCATACAAATGTACTCCTGAAATTGGGAATTATGCAAGTATCCAAACAAATTTCACCACAAATGAGTAGTAAATGAAGCTAAATCACAGCTAATTTTGTGAAGATCGGTCTATAATTTGTCGTAGCTCCCATATAAGGCCCACTTCCGCAATTCATTTTAACGATCATAAATTTCTTAAAAGTGCTGGTATCCAAATAAAATTTGACACAATTAAGTTTTTTGTATACAGAAATAATGACACCTAATTTTATAATGGTCGGTCCATAAGTAGTCGAAACTCCCATATAAGACCCTGTCCGTAATTCACTTTAAGCTCCATAAATCTTTTAAAGTATTTACATCGAGATAAAGTTTAACATACACAATATTTATATTCACAGAAATCGTGACACTAAATTTTGGGATGAGCGGTCCATAATAGATCATATCTCCTATAGAGCGCACATTTCTGAAAAACCAGTTTTATACATATTCTGGATGTAGGGTATTATATGCTCGGGCTTGACCAACTATACTTTCTTACTTGTTTTTATTTATAAAGCACAAAAACTCACATAAATTGCTTCAAAAAAATTTTAACTTTTGCGCCGTACAAGAAATAATCATTATCACGATATTGCTCTGTCAAAATGTAACGCTATTTGACCTGTTGGCTTTTTTGTTTATTGCTCCATTTGTGCATTATCGTTCGACCTGTGAAGTGATTAACTTGATTTTTAAATAAAAAATTTAAAGATCTTTAAAAATAAGAAAAACGCCAACTGATATTGAAAACAATATGATAAATTTGTTGCAAAATAATTATTCATGCCGTAAAATTGCTGAAAAATTAAATTTCAGTAAATCCACGGTAAATGTTATAAAAAACGGCGTAATGTAGCTTGCAATGCCCGGCAGATTGAAGGTTTTAATCTACATAATAAGGACATCAAGACCTCTTAAAATGCTGCAAAAAGTATTGGTGAGGATGTCAGTTCCTGGACGGTTAAACGCGCATTAAATATAAATTGGCTTAGTAGCCAGTGTGAAAAAGAAAAAGCCAGCCTACATAATAAGGACATCAAGACCTCTTAAAATGCTGCAAAAAGTATTGGTGAGGATGTCGCACATTAAATATAATTGGCTTAGTAGCCAGTGTGAAAAAGAAAAAGCCAGCACTTTCCGCTAGAAATGTGAAAAAACGCCTTCGTTTCTGTAAAACCCACAAAAATTGGATAGTAGATGACTGCAAAGGGGTTATTTGGAGCGACGAAACAAAGGTCAACCGATACCAGTCTGATGAAAAAGAATACTATTGGCATATGCTCCATAAGCGCATCCGAAGGTACTTCCTTAATGCAAAACATCCGGACAGTTTTGCTTCCCACTGTACATAAAAATTTTGTTTTTAAAAGCTTTTCTATTAATTTAAGGAGTTTAACAAAAACATTTTTATTTAGAAATATGTAGGTGCTGTAATCATGTTAAACCTTTTAGCGTGAACGTCCATTAATAAATTATTATCAGCTATGAATGAATCATCATTGCCATTGATTTACTGTGTGCCAAAGATTGCATGTGAAGGAAAAATTTCATTAAGAAAATGCTTTTCTTTTTTTTTTAAGCAGAGTTTATAAATAATAGTGTCATAAATATTTGTCTACTCGTGTTCGTAGTGCGTGGAAATCTAATTCAATGAAGTTTAGTCTGGTCATTTGAATACTGCCAATTACCAAAGAAAATTGGAAAGGGAACTACTTGAATCCAAATCTTTCCATTTTTAGATATGTCTGAAATAATAACCGTGGTCTTCTTTTAACATTTTTATAGCAATGCAATCCTGCCTAAATAAGACAGTTCTAGAGTAATGGTAACTGCAAGAGAAATTGTCACGTTCACGACTGGTTAATTTGGTTAATAGGCACCAGTTCTAGTTTTACATTAAATATCCGCCAAATTTACTTTTCACAATTTGAGTTGAAAAAATATATGTAGTTAATTGATGACTTTCTTAGAGGGAAGTTAACGGACAAAGAACTAGCCATGTGACTGGTTACTTTTAGTTCTAATTATTCTAGTTCTGCATTTGGCGACCAAAATACTTTACAGAGTTTCCATTCTCATATACTGCAACCTCTAGAATGCATTACTTAACATTCTGGTGGTAAAGAATGCAGCTTTAAGAAAACGAAATGAAATGTTCTATTGATTTTAAAAATTCGCCAGATCACACTCACGCACATAAAAACTCTTGATAATAGCTCGTAATATAATCACGTATTAGGAAAGTTGTTTTTCTTACAACTTTTCCAGTTATATTTTTACACTTTAAATATTGTTATTGTTGTTGTTGTTGCTGCTCTACAATGTAGTGCCATTTAGGGGCAAAACAACATAACGATAATATTTACTCTAACACTCTGTAGACATGTACAGTAGGGTAGCCCCTAATTTGTAATATTTGGATTTTTGATGGTTCCAAGTCAAATATTTTTCTCACTCATGTAAAACCCAAACGTTGACAATTTGAGCAAAATTGGACAACATTTAGCGGTTGCATATTTGTTTTGAAGTTTCAAGAAATATTATAAAACAAATAAATATTTTTTTTAACATTTAATTTTTTGAAAAATATATTAGATCTAAACTTTATCCGATTTGGCTTTAACTGTCAGCATTTAGTTTGGCTTAAGTCGGTTTAGTGACTTTTTTCAAATCACTTGCAAAATTTCATCACTAATAGAGTATTAAATTCTGATTCTGTAATTCAGGATTACAATTGTACACGGTTACAATTGACAAGTGTCAACATAAGTATATAGAGTTGCCATTGGCAATTATAATTGTTCGCACTATTTTAACAAAATAAAAAAAAATTGGAGACCACGCTTATTTTCGAGTGGTCGGGGCTCCAAAGTTTGTAATCTATATATATAAAAAAGTAACGTGACTGATTCATTCATCATCGCACAGCCCAAACCGCTAAAGCTAGAAACTTGAAATTCGGGTAATGGGTTCCTTTTACAACATGTAGATCCACTGAAAAGGAATTTTTGGAAATTCGGTCGTTAAGGGGGACAAATGGGGCAAAAACGGGTAAAACCAGTATCTCTATATATCTCTAAAACAAATAAACTTAGAAATAATATTTTAAATGCGTCCGCCTTTAATCAAAAATGAGCCGACAGGTGTCTGGTACTTTTTTTAAAATTCGAAATTCAAGTGACCATATGAACGCTCCATTAACATGTATGTATATCTCCCACATAAATAAACATAGAAATACTATATAAAATGCATATGGCTCAGATCAATAAAGACTAGAAATCTTTTTGGTACTTTTTTGAAATTCGATTCCTATGGCCTAAAAATTGTACTCTTTTCTAGTACTTTTTTTTATCAAAATGTATTTTCTCACTAAAAATTCCATGAACTATTATTTTCAAATAATACGTACTATTTGAAAATAATATTAATTAATAGGTACTTTTATGAAAATTATTTTTTCACGGGTGATAAAAAAGGGACAAAAACGGGGTAAAAACGGACATTTGATATTATTTATTCAATTTAAAAATAAAATATAAAATATTCTTCCATTCACACAAAAAAGAACCCAGAACATGCTATTCATGACTCAAATATAAAGGTACACTTCAGTACACTTATATGTATTGGTACATTTTTTAAATTTATTTCTACTATTATAATCTCGAAAACTATGCATCTGATCATGTTATTATCTTCGGCAAAGTTGTTGTGCATGAGCCCGGGAAGGTTTCTGAGTTGGTAGGACCACGCCTAATTTAAGGCCCACTTTTTTTTATTAATTACAAAGCCTGCCAGGAAGGCCAGACCGCTGGACCGATCTTACTAAAACTTTGACGGGATATAACTAAGACTCCGGCATGACTAAGAATACTTTTATCGACCGCCTACTTTTTTTTTTAAATAAACAAAATCATTAAAAAATTCATCAAAATTAATTGAATATTTGTGTAATGCCTTTCTTTCAAATTAATTTTAATTGGTGGTGTAGCAACGCGAGCAAATGCCATCTAGTATATTATATTTAGCTATATCTTGAAAACTACATTTCTTTATTAGACGATATATATCTACATATATGAGTAGTTATATAAATTACAAAATTTTAAAGTTAAGAAATTAAGCTTTAAATTAAGGTATAATATGACCGTGTAGGTGATAAGATCCCAAGATATTTCAGAAATATTATGACATTTCACCATAAAAAATACAATCTGTACTATGCGAAGTCTGTGTTCTGTATGCCATAGAGGAGAAAATCCTTTCCTGTATAATAATGTTGTTTTGTACTTATAATTCTGTGATTATAGCACCTACAGACACATATCATAAATTAAAACTTAATGGTTTGGCTATAAATAACACTTTTTTTTTAAATTTTTAAATATTAAAAAAAAATTCGGTATTTTTAACACCTTTAATTATGTACCTATATAGGCGTGCCGCCAAAACATTTTTTATTGCTTTTATCTACTCTAAAATACCTATTTAGTGATTTTTTTTTGTGCAAAGTCACTAAAACCGACTTGTTTCTTTAGTTGCTATATGACGTAGAATAATTTTAGACCTAGAGAGAATCGAAAATCGCAAAAATATAAAATAAGGGCCACCCTTATATACATACATACTTACATAAATAAATGTATAATTTTGTAACTATGTGCATACATACGAGTATGTACTCGTATGTATATGTATGTATGTTTATGAATGAGGGGTAAATGGAAATGTTAGAATTTAAAAGATTGAGTTCACTTTTGTTTACAAACAATGAAAGAGCATAAAAATACAAACAAACAAACTCTCATAGAGTGTATACGTGAGATGAACCAGAAAAGCAAAACAAACCATTTATGGGAGTGGAATGACGAAATTCGAATAATTCTTAAAAATATGTATGTATGCATGTATGTAGGTATTTTTAGATACATACTCGTACATATACATATGTATATCATAAAAATAAATATCAAATAAAGCAAAATACCTACATATTAATATTTATTAGATTTCTAATGCTGATATTATTTTTAACTACAGGTAACTCTGCTTGTTTGACTAGGCGTGGGTGCGAATGAACGAGTTTTAATGTTTTTATTTTGTAAAGGGTTAAATGTGTTGATGTTTAATACTGTGATTCAATATTTATTTGAATTCATTTGTTTTGGGATTTTGTTTTGTGGTTATAGATAAAATAATTTAATCAAGAGATAGACAAACTTTTGAAATATGTATGTACTCGTAAATAGAACGGGTGGCAAATGTCATTCATAAAGAAATTATAAAAAACACTGGAACAAAAATGTTGGTACCTATAGGTAATACAGTAGACGCTCAGAAATTAGAACTCTCAGTAATTAGAATTTCCAGAAATTAGAATCAGTCATTTCATTGCATTAAGCGCTCTAAAATTAGAACTAAAAATTCTAATTTCCGAGCGTTTTTTTCTTTTTCGTTGTAAACACTAAAATTTTGGCAGTTTAGTTAACCCAAATAGAAAACAAAAAGGGGAATCCCATTTTAGTAAATGTTTTACAAATCTTGTTGATGTTTTTTGTGTTAATTGCCAACTTTAGATGAACTGAATTGTTATTTTTTGTTATGTTTCGTTATGTTTTTCATAGTTTTTATGTTAAATAAACTAAAATGAAAACAAAGACTTAGTTTTTTGTATAGCTTTATTGTAAAATTTACCTAAATTTTAGTATAAAAACCCGTCCAGAAATTAGAATAATTCGAATCGCCCTAAAAACAAAGTAGTTCTAATTTCCGAGCGTCTACTGTAACTTAACAACTTAGTTTAATTAAAGAACTTGAACAGAATGATATATTGCTGTGTTGACTAATAATGTGGTCGATATCGAATTTATTTTATTTAAAGTCTGCTTCTCTCTTATCTTGTCTGATCTACCTACATACATATGTATATGTAGGTACATATGTATATGAAGTTATTAGAGAATGCTTATTTATGTATAGCATATTAGCAGCGTTGTCAACTTGGTGCGTTATGCACCATTTTTGGTGCTTTTTTAAATTTTTTATGATCTATGAATACTTGAAACTATTTTTTTGTTACATTTTGTACCGATAACGTTAATTATATTGGTTATTTTATTTTGCGAATGCCTTACATGAGTGCTATCAACTATTATGGGCCATTCTCATAAAATATTGTACCGTAATTTTATTTATTTGAATTTATATTTATGTATTTGTTTAGATTTCCATCTCAATAACAATATTTACAAGAATTTTGTATATATTCCAGTATACGGAAGTGTCACGAGACGGAAGGTTATCACATTTTATATTTATCACTTTCTTTCAGAACTGCTTATATTTTTGCACGATGTAACGATTTACTTTAACACACAATAAATTAGGTACCAAAAAGCTCTAGGAAACTGATATGGCTCTTTGAAACGTCAAAATTGTCTCCTCTGTGACGTTGTCCATAGCCAATTATGGACTAATTTTCACAAAAGCCAAAAGTATAATTCCTACATACATCTGTGTAAAATTTCGCTTCCATATGGATGTTTATGTAGGCTAATGAGTTTTTCGGAAGCATTCCTCATAAGAGAGCTATGATCTATTATGACCCGTTCAGCATGAAATTATAAATGAAAGTATCTATATTAATGATGTGTTGAATTTCAACTAATAATTATTTTTATAAGAGAATAATGCGTATTTAAGTGATTTTTGGAACTGGAGTTTATATATGGACCGATCAGCATGACGATTTATATGTATATATGGATTATTTGTGTTAAATTTCATCTTGATAGTCATTTTTATAAGATATTTTTGCGCATTTAAGCGTTTTTCGAAATTGGACTTTGTATGAGACTATGTCAAAATATGGACCAATGCAAACAAAATATCGTTTGATATTTCTCGTTGCATGAAACTTGGTTTTGTTGAATTGTTTATGGATACTGCTTTTCTGTAAACATTTATGTACCATAAAGCCATATTCCGGGACGACATTTGTTTAGGGGCTATGAGAAGTTCTGGACCGACTCTTACCAGGACTTATCATATAATAAAAATAAAACTGTGCAAAATTTCATTATATTATCTGCTTTACATTTGAAGAAAATAGCAAAAACTATCATGGCTGTCTGAAACATTAATCTATAACTCGGATCCTACTGAACCGATTTTTCTCATTTTCAATACCAAACATTTCAGTGGATCATAGTATGTTTGGTAAAAATTTTATAGTTCTGTCATTTTTTTTAATCTCTTTCGTGCCTTCAACAACGGTTTAGATCGTCTTAGAATCTTATAAGGACGCAGAATATATAGCTCTTTTGGTTCTAGGATCAATATTTTGATGTGTTACAAACGCGACAAACCTAATATATCCACATCTTTTTATTGGTGGGTATAAAAAGACATTAGTGGAACTAAAACAATAAATATATTAAAACAGCTAAACACAATTTTGAGCGCTGCAAATACGTAACGGTGACAATATCAGATATTCAGTTGTTATCTAAGATCTGCCCTAGAATCGTTAAGGGCTGGTTTGTGCAGTTTCCTCAACTACTACGCTACACAATTTTATCTTGGCATTAAAAACCATTTACTCAATTGTTCCAGTAGGAAATTGTGTTTAAAACCGACAACCCAGGCACATGTTATTGTTTTCCAATATCTTTCAGGAAAAATTCTTTCTTAACAGTGGAACGTTCAAATACGAGTAATACCCACATAGATGATTTAATATATTAGTATCTTCTTTTAATATCTGATAGAGACCTTGAGTCTATGATACTCATGACAATAAAATAAGATCGTACGGGTTAAATGTATGTAAAGGGTTTTTAACGAGAACTTTGTTTTTCATAACAAAATACAAGAAATAATTAATATAAAAATCATTCAAATTACTATTAAAAATGATAAAGGGCAGATAGATGTCACTAATTACTACGCATACAGATGTCGATTCTTTTATCAAAATTTCCAATAACATTTTGCAAAATGGTGTTTCCAACTTCAAGCTAGACCCACAGATCCGGTGGTGTTCAATCGCTTGACAGGGCCGCCTATTAACTTTTAAATTTCGTGAAACTAAGAGATCGAGATTTGTAATAAATTCATTGTTTCTAAATTCTTACAGTGACACGTTCAATAGCAAATGCTTCTCAATAATTGCTCTTGGATTTTCCGAAGCCTAAACTAACTTCCTAATAGCGGTCTCAGAAGGACTTAAGGATTATGTTTTTTTAGATCCAACATTTTCATAGTCAATTTTAAACGAAATTAAATTCATTGTAAGAATTATCAAAACTTCCACACCTCATATGTAAAATGTCAAAACTTTCATGTTATTCCCATATGCCTGTTGGAAAACAAAGTACTAGTTGAAAACTCCATTAAAAAGCGGGATTTTTTAGCTATTTGCATTTTGGCAACACTGGTTTAAACAGCTGACGCACGTTTCGTGTTTTGTTTCACTGTCAAACATCTTCAGTTTGGTCTATAATTTAACCATGAGTCGTCTTACAAACGAACAACGCTTGCAAATTATTGAATTTTATTATCAAAATGCGTGCTCTGTTAAGAAAGTTCATCGCGCGCTACTTTGTGTGCAATGACGAAGCTCATTTTTGATTCAATGGGTACGTAAATAAGCAGAATTGTTGATTTTGGAGTGAATATCAGCCAGAAGCATTGCAAGAGCTACCAATGCATCCAGAAAAAGTCACAGTTTGGTGCGGTTTATGGGCTGGTGGCATCATTGGACCGTACTTCTTCAAAGATGATGCGAATCATAACGTAACTGTGAATGGTGAGCGCTACCGTGAGATGATATCCAACTTTTTTTTGCCCAAAATGCAAGAGCTTGACTTGCATGATATGTGGTTTCAACAAGACGGTGCCACATGCCACACAGCACGCGCAACAATGGACTTATTGAGAGGCGAGTTCGTTGAACATTTTATTTCACGTTAGGGACCGGTCAATTGGCCGCCTAGATCGTGCGATTGAACGCCTTTAGACTATTTTTTGTGGGGCTATGTTAAAGCTCATGTCTATACAGACAAGCCCGCTTTAATTGACGCATTGGAAGACAACATTGAAGCATTTATTCGTGAGATACCGTCCGAAATGTTGGAAAGAGTATGCCAAAATTGGACTAATCGGATGGATCATTTGAGGCGGAGTCAAGGTCAACATTTGCATGAAATAATCTTCAAACATTAAATTATATGGATCGTACTATCGATTCAAATAAAGATTTCATGCATTTTTCTGAATTTTATGTGTTTTTTTTGAAAAACTTTCCTATAGCTTTTAAAAAATTACCCGTTATAAATGTATTAAAAGACATATTTTATTAATTCATTAAAAAAATACATTTTTTAACTGTTTATTTTTTTTTTCTAAAAGCGTACCTTAACTATAAACTCATTCAAGTAAAGGTACGGTCACTTTTGGCAAATATTTACTCAAATAAGCGTAACCACTTGTTTTAGCACACATTTGTTTGATGTTGTTTACTCTTATACCATGTTCAGACGGCAATATGAAACTCTTGTTTCGTTTATTGAATTACGATTGTGAATCATCCCGTTCACACGGCATATTCGTGTTTCATTTTGACAGTTCTTTTTTATGTACATGAAAACGTAAGTAGTTGGCGCGATTTTTTTTAAATTCTTTTGCTTTGCTTTTTTATATATTTATTTATTTTCACTTTTATTATTTTTCACAATTCTTATTTTTACCTTTTTAGTTTTTTGTTTACATTTTATTTTGACAGCTAGTTCAGATATTTATCGCTAGAATTTGAGAAGACAGTAAAATATTCGTGTTTGGGTAGTAGTTTCGAACTGAAACAAGATGTTTCGCTCTCAAAATGTTGTATGGCGAAACAGGTTGATTCAATCATGATTGGGGTGCGAATCACGAATGAGAGAGCGAAACACGAATTTAAGTGCCCGTCTGAACATTTTGTGCTTTGGCCAAAATAAGAACCATTTTTTTAAAGAAATAAATGAGTTAAATTTTTGTATGTTATTTAGTGGTTACGTCTTTTTCGGCAAATATTTGCCAAGTGTGACCGTACCTTTATAGAGATTTACTGAAATGTGCAAATACTTTCACGTACTATCTGCCATACAATAGAACAAAACGGAATGTTTCTTATCGCCATTAAAAGTAAAACGATAAAGAAATATTTACTCTTATCCACATACGAGTTTGAGTTGAAATCTTTTTGAACGGTAGAAATATTTTAGATAAAAGAAAATAATAACAAACTCATGTTCCACAGGGATTAATGTTTCAGTGCGCATATATGTGACACTTATTACTTTCTATTGTATACTGGGCTCCTACTCTTACTAAATAAATATTTAATACCGTGAACCACAACAACGGGAACAAAAGATGTCTGTCTGTCTGTCAGTCAGTCAGCCACATTAAGTTTTAGTATTACAAACAATTTTAATGGATGCTGACTGCAAAATGACTTGTTTTACGATCAACTCCGGTGTTGTTGTCTCGTTTTTAGGGTATTGATAAAGCGACCCTATTTGGAATTCTTTGAAATAATTGCGTAGGTACGTGTTGTTGTTGATTAAGTTGTCATGTCACAGAGTGTCTACTAGTTTAAATAACTATGAAGTAAATAACTCCATGTTTATACATTTTTTAAAGTTACAAGTAATGTTTGTTTTCATCACTTAAGCTGTGTTCACATTATTTGTATTTGTCATGTGGACTGTCACTTTTTCGCATGTCAAATTTGTACATATACATAGTCTGAACACCTTCAAACAATATCATGTGTTATTTCTCTGTGTGGAATACATATGACATTTTTGTATTTAGAACGAGTTCTATTTTTAAGTGACAAACCATCTGACATCAGCTGTTTTTTATAACCAAAATTTTGTGGCGGCAAAAAATTTTAATAAATTTTAATAAATATAATTTATACCTAATAGTGAAACAAAAATACAAAAAAAAAAACTACACAAATTTATTATTGTAAATGGAGGGAAAACTTGAAAAGGAGTTAACAAAAGTAAGTAAATATGTATGTGACATAACCAACATATGAACATGTAATTTATAAACTGTATGTAAAACTCAAATTTTGACATACACATGAAATCACATATGGGTAGAAAAGTGACAAATACACATAATGTGAACACAGCTTTAGGGTAGGTTTACACGATGATTTTTATGACGTGTAATTTTAGACGTTACTTTTGGTTTGTAGGCGAGCGGTGTAGTGAAGCAAGCGGGGTGGAAAAATAGACACGATTTCTGTTTTCATGTTTTTTTTCATATTTCTCTTTACACTCATTTCTGTTGTTCCGTTTTATTCTTGTTCTTATTTTGAATTGAAAGGTTCGTTTAGAAATTCAATAAGTGAAAATAAAATAAATAAATAAGGTGAACAGTTTTGTAAACTAGAAAAATAATTATTTTGTTTGGATTTCTGTTATTATTTATTTATATGTGGAAGTTTTTTAGTGCGTACATTGTGTCCAAAATATAAAATTATTTATTAAAAGACAAAGAAATTTTTTTAATACGAACAATAAAGTAAAGAAGATTCGATAAGAAAATCAACCCTGACTATAACAAAAATTAAAATTTTGTAAAAAAAATTACGTCCAAAAAAAAAAAAACGTTGTATAAATGCAAACAAATTTTCGTAGAAACTTCAAAAGAGAATTAATAAAAATAGACGTCATAAAAATCATCGTGTAAACCTGGCCTTAGAGAAATGTTGAGATATACCTATAATTATTTAGGATTTTGTTGCTTTTATTTGTCACAAAGTTGTATTTGTTTTGCTTAGACTGATCAGGCAGTTGCTTTTTTTCTTACATACTAGAGTCTGTAATCGATCTATACTTGAGAAATGGAATTAATAAGTACGTCATATGTGAATCTCCTACACCTTGCCAACGTCAAATCTATTGAGAACGCTCTTCATGACGTAGCCAGTTTTTAGAGTGAAGATTGCAGCATAAAAATATTCGCTGATGGAATTGAAATAAGGGCCATCTGAGATTTACACAAGGGTTTCAATATACATATTATCTTTGTAAAATGATGTATTGGACTCCAGGATTCATTTCAATCAATACGAATCTGCGCGATGTAAAACGAATGATTACAGTTTCCAGATTTCCTAATGATGAAAGTATTTAAAAGTTTTAATTAACCATCCTTGGATGGGCAAAGTGGATTGCAGAGTTTCAAGGATTGTAGCTATCCTTTCAAGTACAGCCGCCACTGTAGATTTGTGAATGTTCAAAGTTAACTGCAAATATTCAAATCCTTGTGAACCTGATGGCAGGTACCAGATCTCCATTTGAATATATTTTCTGTTATTGGCTGGGTCGACAATTCCACACTGGTTTAGAAGATATCGATGGTTGTAAGTTAGATGATATCTATAGCCATATTAGGCTTATAGGCAGATACTAAGATGTTTGGCTTTCGATTATTTATGGTTCCAAAAAATGTTTTCATCTTGTAGGACTTCCGAGTGGAAATATATTAAATACCCTACTCTTCTCAACTAAATAACTAACTATGTTTATAATTTTAAAGTAGGGTATAGTAAAAAAATAACCACCGTCCTTGACCGTTTCACATTCAATGCAGTTGTTTGTGGTTAATGTGTCATAAAGTTGTTTTAACAATTGTTAAAACTAAGGCAAACAATTGTTGTTATTGGATTAAGTTTCATTAACATTTATTTAGATGTTAACAGAATTTACAACAAAGAAATGCAAATGTGAAATATAAGTAAAGTTTAATTGTATTATTGTCGGGAGCTAGTCACATATGTAAGTGGGTGGAACATGAAATGAAATCCTACAAATAGTTCCGAGTAGGAGGGCGGATGGTGGCTGTTGGTTATCTAATGTTGTATTACTTTTAACTGTAGCTAAGGGTTCTAAAACGATCGGGTCTTTCAAATTTAGGTTTTAGATCATATTGATACAGATAGTTTAGTGCCTGCAATACTTTTTATGTAGTCATAATTTTTTGCTGGTATTACAGAAATAATACATACATATAGTGGCCGACAAAAGTCTACGTATGACCTATATTTTTTAAATTTGAAACCATAATGAAGAAAAGTAATAATACAGTTTTGTTTCAGATGTATTTTTAATAATATGAAACAAAAAAATCTTATTTTATTATTAACTTACTGCCGTATTCATAAAAAATAAAGTAGAAGTGTGCTTTTAAACAAAATTTTCTTCAACTACATTTGAAGTCTACTTTAAATTTTTATGAATAAGGGCATTAAACTTATTACTTTTTATTAAAATTAATATTTCGTTGGGCCACCATGAGCATCTATAACTGCCTGTAAGCCATTCTTGAAGCTTCTCTTTAAGCATTGGGACACTAGTAATAAGAGGTTTGCGAATTTTTCGTTGTAGAATCTCCCACACGTGCTCAATAACATTTAAGTCCGGGCTTTGAGGTGGTGTGTACAACTGTCGCGGGGCATGGTAGAGCAGCCAATCTTTGACAATATGAGCCGTGTGCTTCGGATCGTTATCTTGCTGGAAAATCCAACTCTGACCAAGATTTAAAATATCAACCGAGTGTTTCAAATTTTGTTCCAAAATGGATTTGTACAGATAGCGTTCCATATTACCCTTAATAAACACTAACTTTCCTACTCCAGAAGCAGCGACAGCACCCCAAATCACCACGCTGCCTCCACCATGCTTAACTACTGCAACTAAGTTCTTCGGCTCCATCGCTGTATTTTTTTTTTCGTCAAACTTTATCTCTCCCATCACTTCCAAATATGTTATATTTAGATTCATCAGTGAACAAAACTCTCTTCCAGAAATCCATGTCGTTCTTAATATGCTTTTGTGCAAATTCCAAACGAAGTTTGCGATTTTTTTTTTCGTTTATGAGAGGTTTTTTGCGAGGAGATCTGCTATGGTAACCATTATTATTTAAAGTTCTTTGTATAGTTCTTGGATGTACAATTAATTCAGATCATGCGGCGATATCTTGGACTAATTTTGTGGCATTTACTTTTTTATTTTTGCCCTCTTCTTTTAAAATGATGCGAACGTCTCTACGCCTAATGCTTGGTTTTCACTATGTCATTTTTGTTGTCAAATTGTCCAAATTGTTGGCAATTGTATGAAAACGGGTTGTCATATGGCGCGATCTATGTTTGCAATCATGGATGACGCCATATGACAACCCGTTTTCATACAATTGGCAACAAAAATGACACAGTGAAAACGCGGCTTAAGTTTCTTTGGGCGATCTCCACGTGGTTTGTTTTCAATTGCACCAGTCTTTTTAAAGTTATTGACTATTGACTGAACTGTAGACTTACTTAAATTAAAAAGCTTTGATATTAAACCAAAAGATTTTCCCTCATTTCTGCACTTTACAACAAAATTACGGACATCAATTGATATTTCTTTTCGAGAAGCAATTATATTATTTATATTATATTATAAAGATTTATTTAATCCGCCTAAACTTGAACTGAAAAATATTTTAACGAAACCATTAACACAAAAAGAAAAGTAAAAAATAAATAACGGCATTTTACTGTTTGAATTCAACAACAAAATCTCATACATGCTGGTCGTATGTAGACTTTTGTCAATGCTTTTTGTTTGTTTAATATTAATAATTTTTAAAGTTTAAATTACAATAACAATTTTTTTTTGGGCATATCAATAAAAATAGATTACAAACAAAACTGCATCATTATATTTTTATTCCGCGCTAATGTTCTCATAAAATGTCCAATACTGTGGTCGTATGTAGACTTTTGTCGGCCACTGTACATATATCGAATTACATTTAACATTTTGACGTTTTAGCAACATGTATCAAAATGTTATATTCGAAACAAGTAGGTATTCCATAATTATTTTTTAATTTACGAGTCTGCCGCTTTTTCGTAATAAATAACGACGAATTGATTGACAATCAAAATTCTGCACATTTACATACATTGATTAATTAGTGAGCCTTTTTATTTAATTAAAGAGTAATAAATCTAATTACTAAGTACCTACTCTTGCTTGCCTTTTTAACAAAACAAAATAAAAAATAAAAATATTGACTAAACGAAAAAGTAATTTGCTTAAATTAGTTTTGCCCTGAAATTTTTTCAATCAACTAACATTGATGAGTTTTCCACTTTAAACTGCCGGAAATTCTTGTGAATGTGGGCATGAAGCAATATAGTACATACATACGAGTATGTATGTATGTATGTTTAAATTTATTTGTTACAAACTCAAAAATAATTCCATGAATTATGATTCATGTGCAAATCAAATTTTCTTTGAAAATTATCACAACACAATAAAAGTTAATCGATAACTCAACTGCAGCTTATTATTTTGATTATGTAGATATGTAGTACATACTCGTATGTATGTTTGTATGTACTATGAGCCTCAAAAGTGAGTAAATACAACAAATTATTTGATTTTTTTAAGATAATGAAAATCCTAAAATCTATCCATCGATTGAAATTTAAAAGTTTCGTTTTGTTGGATATTTGGTTGAATAATAGTTTCGGTTATGAAAAAAAAAATTTAAGTTGAACTATAATGCTTTTCATAATCTTAAAAAAATCAAAAAATTCACTGGTGCTTACACTTTTGAAGGTGTGTGTATGTATTTAAAACTGATAAAAATATGTTGGACAGATATTTCTGAAATTTATTCCATTGTAAGCAGTATATTTCTGAAGGTGGATTCACCCATTTGTTCTTAACAAAAATTTTTTCTGTAGATCCACTAAGAAGGAATTTTTGAAAATTCGGTCGTTCAGGGCGACAAATGGGACAAAAACGGGTAAAACCAGTACCTCTATATCTCTAAAACAAATAAACTTAGAAATAAAATTTTAAATGCGTCCGCCTGTAATCAAAAAAAGAGCTGACAGGTGTCTGGTACTTTTTTGAAATTCGAAATTCAAGTGACCATATGGGGTAAAAATAGTCCCCGTAGAACGCTCCGTTAACATGTATACCTCATACATAAATATACATAGAAATACTATATTAAATGCATCTGGCTCAGATCAATAAAGACTACAAATCTTTTTGGTACTTTTTTGAAATTCGTTTCCTATGGTCTAAAAATTGTATTCTTTTCTGGTACTTTTTTTTAATCATAATGTATTTTGTCACTAAAAATTCCATGAACTATTATTTTCAAATAGTACGTATTACGGATAATTAATAGGTACTTTTTTGAAAATTATTTTTTCACGTTTTATTCAATTTAAAAATAAAAAAGATAAAATATTCTTCCATCCACACAAAAAAGAACCCAGAACATGCTATTATTCATGACTCAAATATAAAGGTGTAGAAAGGGCTAAATTTCAGTACACTTATATTGGTACTTTTTTTAAATTCATTTCTACTATTCTATTCTCGCAAACTATGCATTTGATCATGTGATTATCTTTGGCAAAGTTGTTGTGTATGAGCCCTGGAAGGTTTCTGAGTTGGTACGACCACGCCTACTCTAACGCCCACTTTTTTAATTGATTAATTCCTTCTGCATTAGTTTTTACAGATTTACTTCAAACAAGTTGTATACACATCTTACTGAAGGCGAGGTAAAAATAAAAATGATATGTGCCACGTCCACTTTCATGCCCCATCTCAAAAAATAAATGTTTGTATGTATGTCCTTTATAGAATCGTAAACTATGTATTTGATCATGTGATTATCTTTGGCAAAGTTGTTGTGTATGAGCCCGGGAAGGTTTCTGAGTTGGTGTGAACACTGACAGGATATAACTAAGACTCCGGCATGAATAAGAATACTTTTTTCGACCGCCTACTTTTTTTTAAAATGAACAAAATCAATAAAACTACTCAAAATGAATTGAATATTTGTGTAATGCCTTTCTTTCAAATTAATTTTAATTGGTGGCGTAGCAACGCGCGCAAGTGCCATCTAGTAATTTTATAAATTGTAAAAACAACTAAACCGTACAGGGTTGCAAATTTCAGCTATTGGGTCTTTTTCTCACACCAACAATTTATAGCGTTCTAAGGTCGTACACTTGGCAAAAGGCGACAGCAATTTCAATTTATTGTGTGGGTGCCAAACAAATGTAGAATGTGAATTTCCAGAATATTGAATAGAAAATCAAAGCGCACACACATGTTAAATTATAGCCATAATTAAATTTCACATACATACATACATACATACGAGTACATACATACATACCTATGTATTCTGTTTTAAATTTTTTTGGATCAACAAATTTGCACAATTGATCCGTAGCCATGATTAGCTGAGATAAAGCTAAAAAGGGGATTGCAAAACCTGGAGAGACATATTCATCGAAGTCTCTGCTAACCTATGAAATCCCAATGCATAAACATAATAACAGTTTTCTTTTATCCGCTGCGAGTCGGTCCGTATCCCTTTTATTTCCATTGCCATTCACGATGATATCTGTTTTTGTCCAAATTTTTTTTGTCTAATCTCTACCAATAGGCACGAATCCAACAAATGTTACAAACCTTGTGAAAAAGACCCTACCCACATTTCCGAAGAGCTAATGTCGTGCCTCGACCAGCGTGCCATTTTCACAACTGATTAGAAAAGGTTTGTTACATTTGAGTACAAACATACCTACACAGAAAAAAAAATCATGTTTTTTTTCAATTAAACCTTTAATTGATTTTAAAATAATTTTCAATTAAATTTTTAATTGATTCAATTACTTTTTCTGATATTTTCAATTAAATCGCACATTTTTAGTTAATTAATACTATCATTTTGTTTACAGGTCCGATTTCAATTAAATTTTTAATTGATTCCACAAATATTTTAATTGAAACTCATTTTTATTTTTTTCTGTGTAGGTATGTATTCTGTTTTACATTTTTTTTTGGATCAACAATAAAAATAATAGTAAATTCATGGTGTAATTATACAAGGTGAGTGCAAATCGGCAACAAATACAACACAATAAAGAAACAACAGGTATTTTGTTTGTGTAAAATAATCTACTACTGTCAAAAACATTTTAAAAAGTATGTATTACTTTTGAGATAAGTGAATTGTAAACAAAGTCGGTCAGCTCACCTGCAGTCACCTTGTATAGTTACACCATGAGTAAATTATGTACCTATGTATGTAATAACCATTATGCTAAGCAATGAATGTAATACATGTGTTCAGTTGGAGAAGCTTTACAAGTGCCAAAAATAATAAAAACCACTGAACAGCATTTACAATAAACAGACTTGCATTATTACAATAATTAATAATTTTTCATGTACGATCACCCGTCCACCTTTTATTCGCCCGCTCTCTTGGCAAAAATACTCTTACTTTATAAACATTTTAGCAGGAATGGAAAAGTTGATATGTTCTTACTTTGTTGATACTATTTAGTGTTCAAAAGTACCTTAGTACCTGTTTTTTTTTTGTACAGGTATTATTAAATGACTTTTGATCTTATGTACTTAATTACAACTAGGTTCGATGTTTAGATTTTAGTTCATTTTTAGCTTGAATCCACTATTAACAAATTTTATTGGAAAAGCCAAACAAAATACATTAACAATTTGAATACACGGAGAATAAAAAAGTATACAAACTGACTAAAAGCTAATTGACTTCAAGTATTAAAGCTTTTTTCACCCAAACTCCGTTAGCATAAATGCGATTGAACCACAACTTGAAGCTCACTTATTCACCCCTATCGTGAATAAAAATTCCACATGAAATTTGTTCCCTTTTATTTTTTTTTAACATTGAATTTTAATAGGAAAAATGTGAAAAGGGAACAAATTTCATGTGGAATTTTTATTTACGATAGGGGTGATTAAGATTTGCATAACATTTCTTTCCTACTGGGCTGCATATTTATGTCAAATCGCTAACATTTTCTATTGTCAGGAACTACTGCACTTCGCTTTGACAATTGCCCAATATTTTTCAATTGGTGGAAGATGGTATAAATATATTTTCATACATTTTTTATTACGTCGACCGAATTTCTGAAAGGAATCTAAATCGGGCCAAAACTTAATTGAAGAGTGGAGTCTCATAAAAAGTGGGGTCTCAGATCGGAAGTCGTAGTTAAAGTGGTTATCAGACAACGACTGAAAATAGCTGTCACGAATTTGGATATTTAATTGCACAATAGGTTTGAAAACCAGCATCCACATGTTTTTTTTGCACGTTCATTTTCGAAGAGCCAGACGGAGTCGAGGCTTCGTAGAGCTTAACAGCCAATAAGAAATTAATGCTCTGTTAGAGAGTAATTAGATTTATTTTAGTTTTAAGATTTGAATACTTATTGTTAGGCCTAAGGAAATAAGGCAGATTCAATAAATAATAAAAAAAAATTTTCAAAGAGAATCGGATTTTGGTTTCTTTTAATACAATTCGATTTGTTTAGAATACGTGCTTAAAATTGTACTGTGGCTGGATTTCGTGCTAACAATACCATGGTGTAACTATACAAGGTGAGTGCAGTAGCACAGCTGACTGACTTTCTTTACAATTTACTAATGTCAAAAGTAATACTTTATCAAGTGTTTTTGACAGTAGTATATTATTTTACACAAACAAAATGCCTGTTGTTTCTGTATTGTGTTGTATTTGTTGCCCAATTTGCACTCACCTTGTATAATTACACCATGGATTTCTGTTGGAATTTTCGATGCCAGAAAGTATTGATTAATGTACATTTGAACTAAATTAGCCATTCCTGAATTCACTGCTTAATTATGAAAAGCTCACATAGAGGAACATACCAAAAAGAGAAAGAAATACGTAAATATGAGAGCGTTTGCCGCTAAATGGGAGATCATGATAATAATGGTCATCATCATAATGATGTTTGTGAGTCATCTGCTATTTCTTGTTTAAACATTTAGAACTTTAAAATATATACATATGTATGTATGTATTTATGTGTGTACATTATGTATTTATATACATATGTACATACCAACATACACATATACTCACAAACACATTTGTAAGCCAGGCGAGTTTAGCCCCCTCTTTGGCAAGATCAAATTTTGACATACATAAAAAACGATTTTTTTTCCTCCCGTTTATTTAAATTTGTTTTTATTTTGTGTGCTTTTTATTCGGGCATTCAGATATAGACACCATTTTTGCTTGATTTCTTTTTACTTCTTTTTTCACTTTAAATTTAGTATTTTTTTTAATTCGTAATTTTGGAAATTCAATTAAATTTAATTGTATTAAATTGTTTTATTTTTGTATTCTACTTTTTTATTATTTAGCCTCTTTGCTATTTTGTTGACTTCTTTTGAAGAAAGTGATTTATTTATTTGTTAACTTATTGTATAATTTATTTATTTATTTTTTGACTTTTGTTAATAATTTTAATTGACAGCTACAACATAACAACAATAACCGTATATGATGATGTGTATGAATATCTATACATATCAAAAAAAAAAAGAAATTTTGTTTAAATTTATCTTTTGTACACTACACGACGATTTTTAGCAGAACAAAATAAACACAACTTACTCGACCGAGAGTTCTTCATCAACTAAACAATGGGGAGTGTGCTAATATGTCTTGTTATTTTGTGCCCTGTTTTTCACTGTGGGGGAGCAGTTTTTTTTTATTGAGATTGTTATTTTATTATTATTTTTTTTTGTTTGCTTCTTGTTGTCATTGTCTCTTATTTTGCCAGTTTCTCTGTTTCTCTTTTTTTATAGTCAGGTTTGTCAACAATAATAAAACGACTATTTAACGATCAGCGTTTAATTTTCTCTTAAATTCAAATTTACAGGTAGAAATCAGTGTTGCCAACAAGAAAAATGCAAATTGCACATAAATAATTTCTGAATTACACATAAGTACAAAAATCAAATCAAATATGTTTCATAATTTTAAAATGAGTAATAATATTGTTACGAATTTATATTTCAAATTAAACTTAATGGCCGGTATCAACATACAGCATGTTTATCTATATACAACATCTTTATCAACAGATGGCGTGTTTGTCGATATACAAATTGTTTAGCATTCGTAGAAATTTTAATTTATTGAGAACACCCTGTTTTACAAATAGTTGAGCAATATGGCAACATTAAGTTTTAACGGCTTTTTACTCTCGACACGAACGAACATTCTAGACTTGCAGTCATGAAAATTCTAGAATCTTAGCTCCGAACCTTCCTCAAAAAACAGAGCCAATCAAGTTAATCAGTTTATAGTGAGTCATTGTTGTGTAAACATCAAAGTGTTCTAAAACTTTAATTGTGTTCTTAAACCGTAATACATATCAGTGTGTAACAAGTAAGAGTGCTATATTCGGCTATGCCGTATCTTATATACCCTTCACCTTTGTTGTGGATGCATAATTATATTATATACATATATATATTATATTGTTACATTTTTACCTTTTAAAAACGGTGGTTTATTTCCTTTTAATAAACCGGATTCTTTTTAATTGCAAAATAAAAGCGTCAAGTAGTTTGAAGAAAATATAACGAGTCTTTATGTACATATGTAAATGTAAACAAACACAATTAAAAATTAATACACTGTCTTTTTACACACGGTTTAAGAACACACTTAAAGTTTTCGAAAACTTTTTACACACTTATATTACGGTTTAAAACACACACTTAAACACTTTGTGTGATGTGTTTATTAGTTTTTTTTATGCAATTTTCAGAGGTTGTTTCGGATTTTTGCTCATATCTCCGTTATTTGTGCAGGGATTTTGCTGATTTTAAATAGAAAACTTCTTGGAAGCATGTCTGACAGAATTATTGAAGATTTGGATCCCGAAGATATCTGGGGACTTCAGAAAATTGATTTCAACAGACAGATAGACAGACGGACATGTCTTAATAGACTCCGCTAACTATAAGGATCCAGAATATATATACTTTATAGGGTCGGAAAATTATATTGTGGAAATTACAAACGGAATGACAAACTTATATATACCCTTCTCATGAAGGTGAAGGGTATAAAAAGATACTTTGTTAATTTTTAATTGTGTTTGTGACTCGTTATATTTTCTTCAAACTACTTGACGCTTTTATTTTGCAATTAATAAGAAACCGGTTTATTTAAAGGAAATACCCCACCGTTTTTAAAAGGTAAAAACGTAACAATATTTATATATATTGCCAATTATGGACCGATAGCTACAAAATCCAGTAGCGCAATTGCCGTATAACCGATTAGTAGTAGTTCTAAATTAAAATTTTCGATGTGTATAAAAGTTGGTTCGATATCGATATTTATGGCAGCTTAGACCAATTATGAGCCGATATTCTTAAATTTCGGATAGGAGAATTTTATGCATATGTTCAAATTTCAAATATTATCTAGTATTAATGTGAAGTTTGGGGGATACGGTCAAATATGGATAGAAATTCACAAAAATCTGTAGTGTGGTGTTTGTGTATATGTAAATGATCTACGTAAAGTTTTGAGTCGTTACCGATATTTATAAGATATATATATAAAGATTAGATTTGACCAATTGAATTGAAAATTTTGTACAACAATTTATTTGTCAATAAGGATTATTTGTGTCGAATTTTAACAATATTTATACTAGATTTATACGTATTTAGGTGAATTTTGGAAGTGGACTTTATATGGGGTCTATGGTCAAACATGGACCGAACAAAACAACATTTCGTTTTACGATTTCTTGTTAAATAAAACTTATTTGTGCTGAATTTTATATTGATATTGCAATTTTATAGACATTTATGTTTTACTACTCGGGAAGAAATTTGTATGGGGGCTATAAGAAATCATGGAACAATTCTTCCTATTTTAATCACAGTTTGTCCTTCTATCATATAAATAACGTGTACAAAATTGAATGTTATTATCTGCAATATATTTAAAAAGCAAAAAGCAAAAAAAAAAGCTGGTAAAAAATGTCATATTTTGACGGTCGTTGTCACACATTTTGCTCCATAACTTGCTTTCCACTATACCGATTTTCCGGATTTTCAATACCAAATTGCTAATGAGAATTATTAACGTTTTTTCTAAACTTTGCTGATTTTGGTTACGTATTTTGGACGTGAGGGTGTTTTACTCAGCCAGACGGGCATAGCTTAATCGACTCAGAATTTCATAAGGACCAAGAATATATATACTTCGCTGGATCTCAGTGTAACACACGGAATGACAAACATATTATGTTTATTATACCCTTATTTACCACTTGTGGTGGTAGAGGTGGAGTTGGTGCAAAAAATATCTGAAAAATATGGAGATTGTCTGAAACATTCGTCGGATCCTACTAAACCGATTTTGCCCATTTTCAATACCAAACATTTCGGTGGATATTTTTTTCTAATCTCTAGCGTGCTTTCAACAGACGGACGGACATGGTTAGATCGTCTTAGAATTTTATAAGGCCCGAGCATATAACGCCTATGTTCTATTTTCCACAATGAAGTGAAACTGAATTCGTTTTCAATTCCACATATACATTTTCACAGCGTTCTAGAAAACGAACAAAACTAAAAATCATATTTTACTTTTTAAATCATTTTCACAAAATTTAGAACACAAACTTAATGAAATCTTTACTTCCATTTAATTTTTCAAATGTAGAAGCCGTGTAATAGACTTTTTAGTTCTACGACTATTATTTCGATATGTTACAAATCGAATGACAAACTCTATATACCCCCATCTTTTTGATGGTGGGCTTAAAAACAATACAGCAATTCGTCTATTTAAGTCTTGTCAACATCAATTTTCGTCGTCATTCGATTGGATATCGGACAGATGTCCACCACGCAAAATTTCATTCTCAATTTGGATCTATTAAATTAGATCCAATTATGGCGGGTCTATTTCATTAGCTTGTAATCGATTCTATTGACACTGTGTATACTCTATCTTTAACATAGCCACACATATTTATACCTCTACCACCATAGTGGGGAGGGTATATTGGATTTGTGCATATGTTTGTAACGCCCAGCAATATTGGTCCAACACCCACCTTAAAGTATACTCTATCTTTAACATAGCCACACATATTTATACCCTACACCACCATAGTGGGGAGGGTATATTGGATTTGTGCATATGTTTGTAACGCCCAGAAATATTGGTCCAACACCCACCTTAAAGTATACCGATCGGCTCCTAATCACTTTATGAGTCGATTAAACGATGTCCGTCCGTCCGTCCGTCTTAATGACGGTCCATAATAGGTCATATCTCCCATATAGCGCACATTTCTAAAAAACAGTTTTATACATATACTGGGTGTAGGGTATTATATGGTCGGGCTTGACCGAGTTTGGTTTTGGTTTTTCCATTGTTGTTAAATTGAATTTTGTGAAATTATGTAACACGAAAATTAGTTCAAAATGTTTGGCATTTTTCAGAAGTCCAAATGCATCAATTTTGTTCGTTTAAGTATCCAGACAAATGAACATGGGCTTCAAACAAAAAAAAAATTAATTTTAAGAAATGATTTTTAATATTTGAATGCGATTTGCGATACTACTGATATGTCAAGGAAAAACCTTCAAGTAATTTCAATATGCCGCTGTATATCTTTAGATCATAGGTCGGCATCCTATAGCACTATTGTGCAGAGAGCACTTCACACATACACTTAATCTCTTTCATTCAGTCGTCATTGAGACAGCAATGTGTGCACATGCGGCGGATGCTTTTATATTTTTTTCAGAAATACTTCCCAACAAGCATTTCAAATTAATAATGAATTACGAAAAATATTTTATGATTGATAATGCATTTGGTAACAAGCATGTAATCAGCTTTTGAAGTAGTAGAAGTTCCGTTTGTATATCAATTAATTTCTTATATGTTACGGAAAATATATTGTGAATGCATGTTTCCAATCTATTAAATTGTTTTGTATAATTTATATAATTATGTTTATGTTTGTTGGGTAGTTCGCTCACACACACAATCTCATTTTACGCTTTGCCTACCTCTGCTTTAGATCATTAGACTCAGCTATTAAAGATATGAGTTCGAAATATACAACTAGTAAATTTCCTGGATCTAAAATAGAAACAACCAAATGTATTTACTTAAAAAAACACAGTCCTTCACCATCTACAGGCTACAGTCCAACAGTAGAATTAGTTACTTGCTTCGAATGACCATAAAGATGCGGTTCATAAACTGAGATCTTTACATAGGTATGTATGTATGTGTGTATGTAGGTACGAGTATGTTTGAATATAATGTAAACCAATCTTAACTCGTACTCATAATCCTTGAATTTTTCTTATTTACTTTTGAATATTATTTGCATAAATTTCAAATGTTTGAAAGTCATCTTTTTATTGTATGAAAGAAACATTATGAAAATGTGAATATACTCGTATGTATGTATGTATTTTTTTCATTCAATCTACATTTATGTACATACATACATACTCGTGTATTCAAATATACTCGTACATACCTATACTAGTACATATTCGTAATAACATGTCTTAAGGAAGGTTGCATGCAGCAGCATTGTCGTCTTAATATTACCAAAATGAATGAGTACATTTTTTTTGTGAAAATATTTTTATTAAATTTTTATACCCTCCCCATAGTGGGGAGAGTATATTGGATTTGTGCTGATGTTTGTAACGCCCAAAAATATTGGTCCAACAACCGCCTTAAAGTATACCGATCGCCTCAGAATCACTTTTTGAGTCGATTTAACGATGTCCGTCCGTCCGTCTGGCTGGCTGTCCATGTAAAGCTTGTGCGCACAGTACAGGTCGCAATTTTGAAGATATTTTGATAAAATTTGGTAAGTGATATTTTTTCGGCCCAAGGACGAATGGGATTTAAACTTGTGGTAATCGGTCCATTATTTTTCCTGGCCCCCATACAAAAGTCCTCCCGAAATTGGGGTTTACCGATCATAAATATTTGAATTGTGCAACTATCCAAACAAATTTCATTACAAATGATTACTAAATGTAGCCAAATTACATCTACAAATTTTGTGCAGATTGGTCCATAATTACTCGTAGCTCCCATATAAGCCTACCTCCGAAAATCACTTTAAAGAGCATAATTCACTCAAAAATGTTGGTATCCAAATAATATTTAACACAAATATATTTTATATGTATACAAATAATATAGTACAATTTTATTGTTATCGGTCCATAATTAGTCGTAGCTCCCATATAAGGCCCACTTCCGAAAATCTCTTTGACGGTCATACATTTTTTAAAAATGTTGGTAATCAAATAAAATTCAACACAAATAAGTTTCTTATATACAGAAATAATGATACCTAATTTTATAATGGTCGGTCCATAATTGGTCGAAACTCCCATATAAGACCCTCTCCCTAATTCACTTTAACCTCCATAAATCTTTTAAAAATATTTATATCGAGATAAAGTTTAACACATATAATATTTATATTCACAGAAATCATGACACTAAATTTTGGTCCAAAACAGGTGATATCTCCCATATAACGCCCATTTCTGAAAAACTATTTTATACACATACTGGGTGTAGGGTATTATATGGTCGGGCTTGACCGACTATAATTTGTTACTTGTTTTAAATTTTAAAGTGTTGAGAAAATCATGCTGCTCTTTTTGGCAACATCAACAGAGATTCATATCACTGCGATTTACTTGAAACGGATTTAATTAAGACAAATTTTTAACCCTTCTTTGCATAATGGAGGAAATTTCCATCATAATATTGAATGCATTCTTTTATTTCTATTTAGTATTAAGCTAATGATCTAAGATTGCATAATGATGGGATTTTTTAAAACAAATCCTGTGATTTTCGGGATCCCTACTAAACGTATATAAAATTAATTTCCACCTTATGAATTTCTTAACTATAGTATAACTTTTTATACCCTTCACCTTCATGAGAAGGATATATATAAGTTTGTCATTCCGTTTGTAATTTCCACAATATAATTTTCCGACCCTATAAAGTATATATATTCTGGATCCTTATAGATAGCGGAGTCTATTAAGCCATGTCCGTCTGTCTGTCTGGATGTTCAAATCAATTTTCTGAAGTCCCCAGATATCTTCGGGAGCCAAATCTTCTATAATTCTGTCAAACATGCTTTCGAGAAGTTTGCTATCTAAAATCAGCAAAATCGGTTTAAGCCAACCAGAGTTATGGTCGATGTGAGACAACCTCCATAAAAATTTTATATTTTTTGTCCATTTTATTGCAATATTTTGAAATATATTGCAGATAATACTATGAAATTTTGTATACGTTGTCTGTATGATAAAAGAAGAAAGTGTGCGGAAAATAGTAAGAATCGGTCCATGATTTCTCATAGCCCCCATACAAAAATCTTCCCGAAATATTGCTCCATTATACATAAATGCCTATAAAATTGGAATATCAAGACAAAATTCAGCAAAAATAAGTTTTATGCAAAAATAAATCGCATAACGATTTTTTTTTAATTCGGTCGATGTTTGACCCCATATAAAGTCCACTTCCGAAATTCACTTAAATACGTATAAAACAGATATAAATAATGTTAAACGGCTAAAATTTGACATAAATAATCGCTATAAGCAAATAAATTGTTGTACTAAATTTTATGGTGGTCGGCCCAGAATTGGTCATAGCTCCCATACAAGGACCACATCTGAAAAAGACATTTATCCCTATATATATTATATAAGTATCGGTACCGACTCAAAACGTTACACAGATCATTTACATATATACAAAAATCATTTCACAAAATTTTGTGAATTTCGGTCCATTTTTAACCGTATGCCCCATATAAAGCCATCTTCCGAAAATCACTTTAATACTCATAAATCTCTTATAAATAAGGGTACACGGATCATTTACATACATGCCTAAATCAAACTGCTGTATTTTGAGAATATCGGTCCATATTTGACTATGTCCCCCATATAAGGTCCACTTGAAATTCAACGTGAAATATCCTCATATGCATGAAAATAACTGTTCCACAATTTAAAAAGATCGGCCCATAATTTGTTTTAACTGCCGTATAAGAACCATTTCCAAAAAACAAATAAATTCAGGTCAAAAAATATTCTTTTCAGATTTAACCCATATTCGGTCCATATTTTATAATCATGATATAAATCGTTGGAAAGGAATTTCTAATACCCTTTATTTATTGTATTACAAATTATCAGAACCGGTAGTTCTCGAGATATAGGCCTATATATTTTCAACTTTACGGGCCCGCCCCTCGAAAATAGGCGTGACCGCCAACAAATTTTTTTTGCTGGCATCTCCTCTAAAAGCCCTATTTCATGAAGTTTTTTTTTTTTTTTTTGGAGCAAAGTCACTAAAACCGACTTGTTCCCCTTTTTTTATACTGTGGTTGTTAAATTACACTCAAGATTATTATGAACATCAGACAAACTCTGTAAATTATGGTAAGAATTGGTAATTAAATCAATTAAAAATGTTGAAAATTAGACAAAATTTCAAAATATTTAACATAAATTATGTTGGTCGTAAAATTGTCTTTCAAACAATATATCAAATACTAATAAAATTTGCACTAAGACTGACTAGAAAACACAGAATAAGAATATTCTAGTCCTATAACCAGTGTAGTTTTTGTATGTCTTATTATGTCAAGGTGAAGGGTATTTAAGATTCGGCACAGCCGAGTATAGCACTCTTATTTGTTTTAATTATGTTTGTGTGCATTTAAATAAATAAAGACTGGTTATATTTTCTTCAAACTACTTGACGCTTTTATTTTGCAATTAAAAAGAATCCGGTTTATTTAAAGGAAATATACCACCGTTTTTAAAAGGTAAAAACGTAACAATATTTAAAAGGTAAAAACGTTACAATATTTAAAAGGTAAAAACGTAACAATATAATATATATATGTACATATGTATGTATATAATATAGTTATGCAACCACAACAAAGGTGAAGGGTATATAAGATTCGGCATAGCCGAATATAGCACTCTTACTTTTTTTTATTTGTTTCCCTTAAACGAATTTTATATTTTATCATAAATTTTTTAATAAATTGTTTGCAGGATATGCATTGTGCTGGAATATTTATGTTTATAATAATAAAAAAAAAACTTTCTAAAACAATAAATTTAAATGTGTTTCCCAAAAAAGCGTCAAGTTGTAAACAAATTTCTTACAAAAAAAGTTTATGTTGAGGCAACGTAGAAGATACCTAAATATCTGTTAGGTTAGTAAAATTTATTTTGAATGCCCCTTTCTCACACATCAATAGTACAGAATAACTTAATAGGACACACCTTCTAAAAGTCACTGCAAATTATATTCTGGCTTAAAACGAACCAGTTGCATTCGGTTTTGGTTCCCTGAGATAGTCTGGCCAGATTCCAGCAGCTCATAATATATGGAGCAATTAAAGGATCGGTGCAAAAATTATTTGCTTTTATAGTGTTTAAAGGCCACTACTGACTATCCTATTTAGTCGTACGGTGTCGTGTGTTCATAAAGTATGATAGTGTGGCCTAAAAATTTAACTAAATGACAGATTATTTTGACAAGTCTGTCCGACTGGCAAAAGTTTTTAAAAATTTTCATAAAATTATAGTTTCTATGCGATCAGAGTTGTATTTTCTAATACAGCTGATAAGAACACAGCAATGTCGGCTTCATTGATTTAAAGCACAAATTATAATTTAAAGGACAGACGTTGAACATTTTTCAATTGTTTGTATAGTTTATACAATTTATTATACATATTCACATATAACAACAAAATACAATGAATAAAAGTATTAAGGTGAGTACAATGTAAACTAATTGCGATCAAAGTACAGATGTATCAGTGTAACAGTGTGGCACCTATGACAGACTTCGTTGCGATTTTTTTTTAATTTTGTAATAGATATCGGTCAAATTTTCCAGTGAATGAATCGTACGATTTGTAGGATAGTGTAACAGTGTGGCACCTATGACAGACTTTGTTGCGATTTTTTTTTTTAATTTTGTGATAGAAATCGGTCAGATTTTCCAGTGAATGAATCGTACGATTGTGTAGGATAGTGGAATAGTGTGGCACGTATGACAGACTTTGTTGCGATTTTTTTTTTAATTTTGTGATAGAAATCGGTCAGATTTTCCAGTGAATGAATCGTACGATTGTGTAGGATAGTGTAACAGTGTGGCACCTATGACAGACTTTGTTGCGATTTTTTTTAATTTTGTGTTAGAAATCGGTCAGATTTTCCAGTGAATGAATCGTACGATTGTGTAGGATAGTGGAATAGTGTGGCACCTATGACAGACTTCGTTGCGATTTTTTTTTAATTTTGTGATAGATATCGGTCAAATTTTCCAGTGAATGAATCGTACGATTTGTAGGATAGTGTAACAGTGTGGCACCTATGACAGACTTTGTTGCGATTTTTTTTTTAATTTTGTGATAGAAATCGGTCAGATTTTCCAGTGAATGAATCGTACGATTGTGTAGGATAGTGTAACAGTGTGGCACCTATGACAGACTTTGTTGCGATTTTTTTTTAATTTTGTGATAGAAATCGGTCAGATTTTCCAGTGAATGAATCGTACGATTGTGTAGGATAGTGGAATAGTGTGGCACGTATGACAGACTTTGTTGCGATTTTTTTTTTAATTTTGTGATAGAAATCGGTCAGATTTTCCAGTGAATGAATCGTACGATTGTGTAGGATAGTGTAACAGTGTGGCACCTATGACAGACTTTGTTGCGATTTTTTTTTAATTTTGTGATAGAAATCGGTCAGATTTTCCAGTGAATGAATCGTACGATTGTGTAGGATAGTGTATCACGACCTTCAGCAGCATTTCGGACATGCAAAATCGTCTTCCCGAATATGACGCTTTGTTGGCGCAAAATACTTTTTTGTTTACACTACCCACATATATAATGAGTGAGAATAAAATACTGATCCATACTATGTAGCCTTTAAAATAATTTTTTAAGTTCCCTAAACACAAAAACTGCGTTCAAAAGATACACCATCTGTTATGGATAGTGCCACCCGATCCATCATCCAGAACATAAATAAATATACCTCCAATTTTTCTTTTACTTAATTTAATTTCCCAAGTTAAAGGCTTTTTGTATACATATGTATGTATATCAGAGACTCTAACGATTTTGTTATAAAGAAGTGTAAAACTTCATTATTTAGCTGATAATTTATATTCTGAACTCCGATCAGGAGGACGTCAACGTCACTGTTGTACAAATGGTAGATGACAAAGTTGACTCAAATCAATCTTCACCACTCTGAAACAGCTTCTGCTGCACTACTCCTCCGAATGGCTCAAAGAGGGGAGAAGTTTATAATGGTCCATGAACCATGGATCCACAAGGATCGGGTTTGCTTCTCTACTTCTCCAAACTAAATGTTAAGGTAAAATTAGATCCTATATTCTGGCCAAAAGCTCTATGAATATCTTCATTCTATCTGATTACAGTGATGAAGACACAGTTACAGCCTCCTGGGAAACTAATGATGGTGATGTTATCTGTCTGATTTCAAGCTACATGGCTCACGACCATGGGGATAATCCTTCTAATGGCAAGTTAAGAAGTATCGCACATCGAAGGTGAACGAATCTAAAATACCGGTGCACAGATGCTAACTCGCACTACATTATGGGGTAGTAGTGATACCAACTGCAGAGGTGAGAATCTTTTTAACTTCATACTCAAAAGTAGTCTAGAAGTAGTTAATAGAGGTTCAGAGCCTACTTTTATTGTAGTCAATAGAAGAGAAGTTCTTGACTTGACACTTGTGAGTGCTTCGCATAAAAGCATGATCTCTAACTGGACTGTCTCTAAAGACTGCTCCTTATCGGATCATCAGTACATTGATTTCACTATTACTGATGTACAGATTCCAAGTGGGAATGTAATTCAGAATTGTATAAAGACTGATTGGGCATTACAACATAATTTTCTTGTCTAATCTTCATTGTCTAATCCTACGACCATTGAAAGTGTTAATGATATTGAGAATGCTGTGAACGTTCTGACTGAGTCATTTAGCTTTGCTACGAATCTGGCCTACTAGATCCAGAGGCAAAAACAAGCCACCTTGGTGGAATCCTGATATAACGCATGCAAGTTTACATGTCGTAAACTGTTTAATGGGGCGAGACGTATGGGCACATGGGCAGCCTACAAAACCTTATTAAATCACTTTAAGAACCTAATAAGGATGCGAAAAGGAAAGCTTGGAGGGACTTCTGTGATGGTGTGGAAGGTTCATCTGAGAAAAATAGAATTCGCAAAATTTTATCAACCTCACCGGTTGTACCAAGCTATATTCAGAAACCGTGTGGTAACTGGACCCTGAATAGTAAAAAAACCCCTGGATGTACTACTTGATACTCATTTCCCAGGCTGTGCTTCGGTCAATAACCTTAATCTGGAAATATTCAGTAACAATAATAGCCCTCAAAGTAACTCTATTCCGATAAATCATGAGAGGATACGGTGGGCGATTAGTAGCTTTGGTGCCTTTAAGTCACAGGGACCAGATAGTATTATTCCAGCAGATCTTCAGAAAAATGAGGATATTGTAATCCCTTGGCTCATTAATATATACAATGAGGGTATTACTAGAACCTATATACCATCACTGTGGACTAAATGTAAGGTTGTATTTATCCCCAAAGGTGTTAAAACGACGCATACTAAGCCTAAAGACTATAGACCAATTAGTTTATCGTCTTTCTTGCTTAAGACTCTGGAAAGAGTCATTGACATTCACCTGAGAATGACTCTTCCAACTGAGCTAATCTCATCGAATCAGCATGCCTATACCAAAGGTAAGTCTGTGGAAACTGCTCTATACTCACTGGTGGACTCCACTGAGGAGTCACTGGGACATAAGAAATACTTTCTGGTCGCCTTTCTGGATATAGAAGGGGCGTTCAATAATCTATTCTTTCTGAGAAGGAGAGACTGGGTGCTGGATCTAGTATCTGCCAATTTATACGTGAACTACTTGGCAATAGGGTCATATGTGCCATGCTTGGTAGCTCTACTGTGTATAGAGTGGCCAATCGCGGTACGCCTCAAGTAGGAGTCCTATCACCTCTATTGTGGTTGAAATGGACAGTAGGAGAATAAAGACAGTTGCATATGCGGATGATGTTGCAGTTTTAATATCCGTAAAATTAAAAATTTTAAAAGTAAAATTTTCAGTTTAATTTATTTCCACTCAGCTGACATTGATTTTAGATTTTTCTCTTAGTGGCCAGTAGAAATAAAATACAAAAATATGTTTTTTCTTTAATCGATATTTATGGTTTTAGACATATAAAAAATTAAATAAACTTTAAATGGATTTTTAAATTGATATTTTATTTAAAACGTAAACATTTAAAATGATCCAAAGGGAGCTTAAAGAAACAATTCCGCTAAAAGAATTTATTTGTTTTAAAATTAATATTTGTAACATTAATTTTTACAAATTTAAAACTCGCCCTTATTTGTCTCTACTCGTATTTTACCAAGTTTATTCACGTTTTTGGCGAACTTCTCGCAAAAGTTTAATGCTTTTATGTTTACAGTTTGCATTTGATTGTTTTCATTTTCCCTTCTCTCTGATTTTCTGCCTCTCTGTTTGTCACTCTCTTAACATCTTTTATTAGCAATTAAAAAGTTTTTAATTATGGTTACGCACATTAAAAATTTACCCTTGTACTTATCTCACAAAAAAAAAGACGAAAAAGTTGAAAAAGATATTTTCAACAAATCCTTTCGTGGGAATTCCAATGATTTCATCTTATAAAGGCTTGTCAAACTGCCAACAACATGAATTAATGTTGGCCAACCACAACCAACCATTTCATTTTGCTTCTTTTTATTTTGCGAGTTCAATTTTGGTCTGAAAAAGTTTTTACAGCAACTTAATTTACCAACAACACAGATTTAATAGATTTTACGGTTTTTTTTTTAGTTTAAAAAAATACAGAATTAAAAACGACGGCAAAATGAAAAGAAAAACAATTTATAAAAACTTAAACTTAAGAAAGTTAAAATTGATATTTAATATGCACATTTACAATGTTTCCTGTTTAAAAATGCAAAACCCTTCGCCAAAAACAGAAGACAAACAAATAGAGTGAGCAAAACGTTTATCAAGAATGATATTCTCTACTTTAAGAAATGAACCATGTTACGTTTCAATGAAAAATGCTTGGAATTTACAAATTGAGTAGTTTAAAACAAATGTTTAAATACAACTAAAACAAGTAAAAAAGTATAGTCGGTCAAGCCCGACCTATAATAACCTATACCTAGTATATGTATAAAACAGTTTTTTCAGAAATGGGCGTAATATGGGAGATATGGATCAAAATTTAGTGTCATGATTTCTGTAAATATAAATATTATATGTGTTAAACTTTATCGCGATATAAATACTTTTAAAAGATTTATGGTGGTTAAAGTGAATTACGGAGAGGGTCTTATATGGGAGTTTCGACTAATTATGAACCGACTTTTTTGTGTCGAATTTTATTTCATTACTAACATTTTTAAGAAATTTATAACCGTTAAAGAGATTTTCGAAAGTGGGCCTTATATGGGAGCTACGACTAATTATGGACCGATCATAATAAAATTGTACCGAATTATTTGTAAACATATAAAATATATTTGTGTTAAATATTATTTGGATACCAACATTTTTGAGTGAATTATGCTCTTTAAAATAATTTTCGGAAGTGGGGGTTATATGGGAGCTACGAGTAATTAAGGACCGATCTGCACAAAATTCGTAGATGCGATTTGTCTTTATTTACCACTCATTTGTGATGAAACTTGTTTGCATAATTCAAACATTTATGATCAATAAATCCCAATTTCGGGAGAACATTTGTATGGGGGCCAGGTGAAATAATGGACCGATGTCCACAAATTTCAATCCCATCCGTCCTTGGGCCGAAAAAATATCACTTACCAAATTTTATCGAAATATCTTCAAAATTGCGACCTGTACTCTGCGCACAATTTTTACATGGACAGCCAGACGGACGGACGGACATTGTTAAATCGACTCAGAAAGTGATTCTGAGCCGATCGGTATACTTTAATATACAATATTTCTGGGCGTTACAAACATCAGCACAAATCCAATATACCCTCCCCACTATGGTGGTGTAGGGTATCATGAAATTCACTCTAAATCAGAGGTGATCAAAATTCAAAAGCTTATGTATTGGTGAGAAAATGAGAGAAATTTAAAGGTACAGTAAAACAAAAAAGTTAACGAAAGATTTTTATAAAATAGTAAACGTAAAAAATTGTTTCGGTTTAAAAATAATAAAAAATTATTTCGCTTTGCAAAATAATGAGTTCCGTTTGTATTTTTAACTTTAAAAATGTCAAGAAAGGGTTCAAGGGCATCAAAATCTTTAAACCTATCTTGAAAATTTAAAAAAAGGGTTTCCCAGTGACCTTTAAATGTTTTATAACAGAAAAGGCATTGAGAATTAATAAATGCATTTTTTATTATGAAAAATTTTCATAATGCTTTAAAATTTAGATTCTAAATGAATTGGACAAAAAGCGAGTTAGGGGCGGCAAGTGAATCTTAAATGTGTGTCTAAAATTGGACTCTCCCATTCGTTCTGAACAAAATATTTGTTTGGACAAAGTTTTTTCCATATAAAGTTTTACGTCTCTCTTTTTGAGAGAGAGAAAATATTTTTTACGAACAACTCTCAGCTTGAATTGGTTTAATTTTATATTTTCTCTGGACAAAAATACAAAGTTGTATTGAATTGAAAAATAAACTTCTTTTTTCATTCATTTTGAAGAATGACAATATTTTAATATAATTTAATATTTGTTTTTTTTACACTTAAAAATCAAAGCAAAATAAATCAATGGCCGCAGTATTAACACTTGTAAAACTAATAGATTTTGTTTACATACGGCAGTTTTGATTTTCCAGAAAAATCGATCGAAATGGATGAATCGTGCTGCAAAAAACTTTCAGTAAAAAAAATTTTCTGCGGAGGAAATTCCATGGTAAGGTTTAGATTTCTAGCATATCGAGTGATTTTTTTTGAAGGTACTACCACAAAATTACTCAACTAAAAACAGTTCTATTCGCATATCTACATGCTGGTATAAGTGATATATCTAATTTGTAACATTAGATACTTATGCCCTTATTCATAAAAAAAGTTTTTATAGTCAACGTAGCGTAAGCAAAATTTTGCGAACAAGCACATGTTGTGGGAAATTTAAATTTGGCCCATGACTGACCTATATCCTTCGCCACAGTTCACATTAGAAGCTTCAGTGTATATTCTTAAGTCATCTGATGTTGCTGTGGCATTGGTATTGATTTCTTGCAACAGTTTGCCATTCTAAAAACAAAATATTTTGGATTATTGAATGTTAGATATCAACTCATATTTAGTAGGAAGCTATTCGTATTTTTTTTTTTGTAACAAATTGAAAAATGTCACAGTATTCCATTGGCCTCAGGTTTGCCAGTAATTTGTAATATATTTTTATATAAATTGTAGCACAGTGTTATCGAGATTAAGTTATCAGGTCTATATTGCAATATTTTATCACAAAACTGTCCTGCCCACAATATCATTTCAAAAAACCTTAAAAAAGGAATACTAAACATAATGTCAACACGGGAAACACTGAATGAAGTTGGTTGATTTCAAACACACGGATATCAGCGGTGAAGTAGCTTTAGTAAGTACTCCATAAACCGCTTTTGTCCTGGCTGTCAAAAATGCAGCATAAGTGTCAGCTTCAGGTAGTAAGGACTGTCCCGTTACCAATTTTCTGATTTTGAAGTTGGGTCCAACTCTGCTACCCACCTCCTTTCAAGTAATATAAGAAGTACTCCTAAATCGCAGAGCTGTAACTTTTACAGGCGGAAACTAAATAGGAGCGCTAAATGGAGTATGATACGTCAAAAGATTGGTGAATTCTGAAACAATGAAGAATTACAATGACAGAGTTACATTAGTCTTTACTTTCTGTTCCGTTCCGTTCCGAATCAGCTACAGAAAATGTGTAGAAGTCGTTAGTTGTTTTGTTACTTTCCGTGTTGTTGCGGACGAACCTGTTGAAAACAAATATTTGCTAAGTAATTGTAAGTGACAGCACAAAACAGCTGACATCCGCACAACAACAAAAATTTTTGGTTTATTACAAAAATTTTTAATTTCTTTAAATATAATTAAGTTTTTGTATAAAAGTTATAAAAAATAAACGATGGATGACGAAAGTAATGACATATTGTACAATAAAAAAAACTTTGATTTGTATTTTTTGATTTATTTTCGCGGTATGTGTTGTCTGTTTACCTAAAACAGCTGATACGTTTATACGGAAAAACTAACTAAAGGGTGATTTTTTAGCTATTATCTTTTTGGCAACACTGGTTTAAACAGCTGACGCACGTTTCGCGTTTTGTTCACTGTCAAACATCTTCAGTTTGGCCTATAATTTAACCATAAATCGTCTTACAAACGAACAACGCTTGCAAATTATTGAATTTTATTATAAAAATGCGTGCTCTGTTAAGAAAGTTCATCGCGCGCTACTTTGTGTGCAATGACGAAGCTCATTTTTGATTCAATGGGTACGTAAATAAGCAGAATTGTTGATTTTGGAGTGACTCTCAGACAGAAGCATTGCAAGAGCTACCAATGCATCCAGAAAAAGTCACAGTTTGGTGCGGTTTATGGGCTGGTGGCATCATTGGACCGTACTTCTTCAAAGATGATGCGAATCGTAACGTAACTGTGAATGGTGAGCGCTACCGTGAGATGATATCCAACTTTTTTTTTTGCCCAAAATGCAAGAGCTTGACTTGCATGATATGTGGTTTCAACAAGACGGTGCCATATGCCACACAGCACGCGCAACAATGGACTTATTGAGAGGCGAGTTCGTGGAACATTTTATTTCACGTTAGGGACCGGTCAATTGGCCGCCTAGATCGTGCGATTGAACGCCTTTAGACTATTCTTTGTGGGGCTATGTTAAAGCTCATGTCTATACAGACAAGCCCGCTTCAATTGACGCATTGGAAGACAACATTGAAGCATTTATTCGTGAGATACCGTCCGAAATGTTGGAAAGAGTATGCCAAATTTGGACTAAGCGGATGAACCATTTTAAGAGCAGTCAAGGTCAACATTTGCATGAAATAATCTTCAAACATTAAATTATATGGACCGTACTATCGATTCAAATAAATATTTCATGCATTTTTCTGAATTTTATGTGTTTTTGTTTTTGAAAAACTTTCCTATATCTTTAAAAAAATCACCTTTATAAAAATTTAACAAGAGAACGACACGGAACAGAACAGCAACAGAATTAAAAGGCTAATGAAGCCTTGAGGCGTATCTGGCGTATATAGAGAATGGTAGTCCTGATCAATTTATCTTTTCATAACTGGATGGTTGGCAAAATATACCTCGATTAAAAAAACCGCTAATAAAGATATTTGTAATTGTGATCACAGGAAACTGCAAAGGCTTAGACTAACATAAAAATACTTCTACGGAAGCTGTCATGAAGAGGTGATTATAATTAATTTTTACTCTCCAAGTCCCCCGATACAAAGGCTATATCTGACGATGTATTTTACTTTCATTCTTTTTAGTACTTTGTAGTGATACCATTTCCATGGTACATCATCTACACACATACATATCTATCTGGTGGAGAAAAACATATTCTATCCTCTTTCCATTGTTTCACATTTAAGTGATACATAAATAATGAATACACGTGTACTCTACACTGGACATACTCGTAGGAGTATGTATTTATATGATGTATTAAAAACAATTTGTTAAAATTTAACAAATTTAAATTTGGAACTACATATATACTATATTAGATTAGATCAATCTACTACTTTAGATTGAGAGAGGAAAATAATTTGCGAAACTCATTATAACAATATCACACAAATATCTACATATACATATACATAAAAGTTCCGCCAAATAACTTTTTTTTTGAAAATGCTATAAAAAACTACTGAATATTTTGTCAAATTTCTTTTTTTATTTGAAAGTACAATCCTTCCGGTTAATAATAGAAAATAATTTCATTCAAATGGCTAGCTCGGCTGGCCATGCAGTAGCCTACACGATCGCTCCAATTTTTAAGCACATTACACAGAAAAAAAAAATCATGTTTTTTTTTCAATTAAACCTTTAATTGATTTTAAAATAATTTTCAATTAAAATTTTAATTGATTCAATTACTTTTTCTGATATTTTCAATTAAATCTCACATTTTTTTTTTAATTGATACAATCATTTTGTTTACAGGTCCGATTTCAATTAAATTTTTAATTGATTCCACAAATATTTTAATTGAAACTCATTTTTATTTTTTTCTGTGTATATATAAATAACAGGTCAGAAACTAATTTTAATTGTCTTGAAATTCCATGTAGTGTCTTTAATAGGAATAGGAGTAGATTATTTGGATTTGCTTGAGGCAGCTTCAAATTCAAGTACAAATGCAATACTTATCTAAGAATCCTTCAAATGCAATACTTTGAATACTGAAGAAGAGTCATGCTTTTGTTTCGAAGGACCTTGATGGACAATAGCGCAATATTATTAAACATTAAGGCCTGTTTTCTCATTAGGTGGTTATCTTTTTTCCCAACGAAAAACTGCCGATTAAAGAAATTTGGTTTTCTCAATGTCTCATTTGCTTCTATTCTGTCGCAAAACTAACCAGCCCTGATCTGCCGATTATTTATTTGTTGTACAGATAAATTCAATCAGCTGATTGCTGTTCATATTTTTATGTGGCAATGCCTTGAGTTTTTGTAAAAAAAATGAAATAGATTTTAGAAAAAATGTTTAATAGAGGAATAAACATTAATTTGATGGTGGATGTACTCGAAGAACATGCATTCCAAGTGAATGTTGAAAGAGTTTATCATGCCAGACCTAACTACCTGTTAGACATGGATATTATTTATTTTTAAAATATTTGTTTTTTGATTTTATTTTTTGTTATTTTTCACATTTGGAAAACAACTTGTCACTTGAAGACAGAGTTCCCAATTACCACATAAATTTTGAGAGGTATTGCCAAATGAAAATAATGTTTCTGTCGGTATATTGTGAAAACCAAAATTGTTAACGAACACATTATCAGTCTAATAAATTTATATCGACATTTAGTAACAGGCAGTTTGTCGACACATTGAGAAAACGGGCCTAAATGTTTCTGTTTATACATGAAAGCAGAGTAAGATGAAAATATGGAAAACATTTTTTTTGTTTAACATGATGTTGGTTGGCAGCGCTCTTCTCGTATTTTAAAACAGGACAACCAACGATGGTCATTTGTGCGCCATTAAAAATTAACATTCCATGTACGAGAACAAAAAAAAAAATAACAACAAAATACATAGACAACAAATTTAAAAAAAAAAAAACTTTTTATGTGGCAGAAAATTGAAAAACATTTCCATTTAAAAAAGTTGTTAAACTTAAGAACCAAATAAAAAAGTGAGTGTCTTTGGTCATTTGGTAAAATAGTGTTAATGTAATAAATAATTTAGTTAATTTGCATTTGAAACAACAAAAGAAAAGAAGAGATAAATTTAATTAACGGACAGCAGCAAAATGTGTTTTTTTAATTTCTTTGAAAATTTAAATAACACTCTAAAAATTAAAAGGAAGCTGGTTTTTATTTTTAATTGAAACAGACAAACTTGTAAATATTTTCGCATGAATATTTATGTAAATCAAAGTATGTACTTAAATGTTAATACACAAATGTTTGATTTTTTTCATTGGAGCAAAGTCACATTCATTTATTTATATCCTGTCTTGTTTACACATGCTGCAAAATATTTCAAGTTTCTTCATGGATATCATTTTTGGAACTGAATCATGATGTTTGATATTTATTTATCTTTCAAAATACACAGTGTCTATAATTTTTTTATTTGTATTTATTATTTGCATTAATATTTTAAGTTGGATTCACCCTTTTGTTCCAAATAAAATTTTCGTCCGCAGAAAAATTTTTTTACTGCGAGTTTTTTGCAGCACGATTCAACCATTTCGAACGATTTTTCTGGAAAATCAAAGCTGCCGTATGTAAACAAAATCTATTAGTTTTACAAGTGTTAATACTGCGACCATTGATTTATTTTGCTTTGGTTTTTAAGGTCATAATTTTGTAAATCACCTTGCGTTTAATGCATCACCTACGCTTTTGCGAAAGCCTCATCAAAAATATGAAATTTTGTAAATCACTACGTCATTGCGTTTAGCGAACGCAGAAATATTACGTTGTTACAATACTGTCAAATGATTGTGTGGTTAGTGTTGCCATTGTAAATGTTGATACTGAAATTTAGAATACAAATTTACATAAAGCTACACTTATTTTGCATTGGCAATGCTACAAACCTATCAGCTGCTCAAGAATTTTGTTTAGTTATTTATTTATGAGTAAGTAAAATAACACTGTGGAGATTTACAATATTTTTAATTTACTTTTTAAAGATTTTAGCTGAACTTTCGAATGAACAAAGTAAAACATTTTCATATACATATATAGTATATGTATATTACAATTCAAATTGAGCTGCCGTTGGGGCTTCTTTTTTCGCCCTAAGAAAAATTTTAGTAGTATTTTATACTAAATAAATATGTTTGTAAAGGGTGGCCAACTGAGACCTAGTGATGTAAAACATGTATAACTCTTGTAATAACGGTTTTTTTAAATGATTTATTTTTATATGTTAAATACATTTTATGGAAATTTAACGTGACTATGTGTGAAATATGACATCAGACAAATGACCACCATTTTGCTCGATGCAGGCATTGGCTCTTTTTAGCGCATTTTGTATTATACGGCGTAATGTTTCTGGTTGCAGGCGCCGTATTTCGTCTCGAATATTCTGCTTGAGCTGTCCAAGTGTCTGTGGTTTGTTAACATAGACTTTGTCTTTTAAATAACCCCATTAAAAAAATCGGGCGCAGTTAAATCTGGTGAACGAGCGCTGATCTTACGTTAAAAAAAACTACGATAATTTCGCTGCGTCAGAACAATTAATCGTTTAGAAGAATAATAAAACTCGATAATTTTAATGCATTGTTGTGGACTGTAATTATTCATTTTAAATTTCCAAGAGTTCAGTTATAATTTGCAAAAAGAAAAAATAAATTAGTATGTTAAAAAAAAAGTTATTTGTGTTTCACATCAGCTGGTCTTATTTGGACCACCCGTTATATATGTATTTACTTACGTCGTATTAATAAAGTTCCTATAAAATATTAAATTAATTGAATAATTTTCTTTTTTAATAATATTTTAATTCAACTTTTAAAACTAGCGTCAAGAAAATGGAGGCGGTTAATTTGACAGCGCAGGTGATAAAAAATTCAGCGTTGCGCTTTACAAAAAACACAATTTCAAACATTTGTATTAACAACAACGTAAGAATCAGCTGTTACAACGCAAACAATCACTTGCTTGAACGCCGCACACTGTGTCCACTGCGGCAATAAAACAATTTGGACCTGCTCTCCGATTTTGATGATTTTTGCACAGATGGTTAATAACTTTAAGGTTATGTGTGGAAAATTTTATACATATATCTCCATTGATTTTCTGTCCCGAGCAGCGCAAAGTTGAAGTATGTGAACAAGTCTCAAATGTGATAGTTTTCTATGTCATATTCAAAAGCTTGTTACTTATAAACTATACACCGAATCTACCTTATAAGTATTTTTGCACTTAAAATAGACATTAAGCATTATGTAAATTAAAAAAAAAAAATTTTAAAATTAAGAAAAAAATTTTCCTTTGACAATATATTTTAAGTCAAAAAAATAAACATTTATGATTTTCCGTTAGACTTTTAGTTGTGTGCGAAGCAGTGCGACACATGGAGTCCTCTACCAAATTAAAGCTTAGAGTCTCAGCTAACAGACTAAAAAAAACCTGCCCCAATTTGCCCGCCGCCGAAAAAACAATGAAAAACCAAAAAAATTACAGTAAAAAATATGCGTTATGCGTTATTTTACACGTGCAAAAACAACTGCGCATTCCTTCTTTCTTTGCTACTCGTACACGTAGCCGGTGCCAATTTGGGAGCGAGAAATCCGAAAATTTCATTGCATGTGTGCTATATAGAAAAAACTTAAATTTAGAACGAAATTGAAGCTTAAAAAATTAGATTATCACGAAGATGTGAAAAAGTTGTTAATAAATGAAATAGAGTGAAACTGACAAAATTTTTGTATTGGAGTTGTATGGGAGGTGGGCGTACAAGTGGGCGGATTAAGTTCATATTTTCAGGAGCTCATTCTACAATTATAATATTAATGTTTTATAAAAATTGAGTTGATATATTTAAAATCCTGGAAGTAATGCTACATTTTCTATTTAAGTTGTATGGGAGGTGAGCGTAAAAGTGGGCGGATTAAGTTCATATTTTCAGGAGCTCATTTTACAATTATAATATTAATGTTTTATAAAAATTGAGTTGATATATTTGAAATCCTGGAAGTAATGCTACATTTTCTATTTAAGTTGTATGGGATGTGGGCGTAAAAGTGGGCGGATTAAGTTCATATTTTCAGGAGCTCATTCTACAATTATAATATTAATGTTTTATGGAAATTGAGTTGATATATTTAAAATCATGGAAGTTATGCCACATTTTCTATTTAAGTTGTATGGGAGGTGGGCGTAAAAGTGGGCGAATTAAGTTCATATTTTCAGGAGCTCATTCTACAATTATAATATTAATGTTTTATGAAAATTGAGTTGATATATTTAAAATCATGGAAGTAATGCCACATTTTCTATTTAAGTTGTATGGGAGGTGGGCGTAAAAGTGGGCGTATTTTTGTAAAAAAAAACTTTAATTCTTAAAAAATTTAAAGTAAATGTGTACAAAATTTCATTAAGCTCCGCAACCTCCTTGGTTTATGGCCATACACGGCCACAGTGTGCAGCGCCCTCCTTCGGTGGTATAGCATTGAAACGCCACCGAAGTAAAATAATTAAAATAAAGGCTATAAAATCAAGCTTAAAAAATAATGCGCCTACTCGCCACCAGAGGTGCTGCAATGCTGCACTAAACCAAACATAATGCGCAATTGTAGAGTTGTGATATAAAAGCTTTCTTCCTTCACCACCTTTACTTCTTCAACTAATCCCTTTTCCAAGAAAATAATTGCCTGAGTGTTACTTCTCTTAAAAAAAGAAAATGCATTCCAGCCACGACCCATAGCATAGATACATTCTTAAACATTTAGAGCCGCACACTCACGTCCTTGCAGTCAGCAATGGTGACAAGGACAACCAGAAGCAGAACTGAGGAAGGATTTCAGACATTAAGAAGACACATAAAACATGTACAAACTTATATTTTACTCGCATACACATTCACACAAACGTTTGTATGAATGTGTTGTGGCATGTCAAGGAGCTAAAGCCGGAGATGGGATTTGTACAATTTGTCTAAATTTTTTAGTGTGATGGGTTTAGTAGAAAACTGGTGCATTGTGAAACGAATCTTATAAATAAAATTAAATACTTTTTTCTTAAACAATCTTTACATATATGCCTATACATATATATTTAAGAAGTTGTACAGTATAAATGTACTTTCATTGAAAAATGACCTCGTGGTTCAAGCCGCTGGTGATATTTTTCAATGCTGTTAAAACTTTTATTCCCCAATATCCTTGGGAAGTAACAGACATTAAAAATGTCTTGCAAACATAGAGTCTATTATAAGAAAGAAAATAAAAACTCAGACTCGAATGAGAGGTCTTCGAGTCTGAAATTTCAACTCAAAACTAAAAGTATGGTGACATTGGCATATATTTACTCAAAAAAGCGTAACCACTTGTTTTAGCACAAATTTTTTTGACGTTGTTTACTCTTACAAGAGTTTTGCAAGATCAAACAGCATCAAATAAATTAAAACTAAATGATAAAAACAATCAGATATGATACTTAGTGCTGTTTCACATGTTACACTTTTAGCAGACCAGTTTTTGTTCAATTCTCTTTCTAACCTGCCATTTCGTTCACAGGCGTTTCTAATTTTTCATAAAAGATGAAAACAAACGGAAATAAGAAAATTGAGTAGTACCGTCAAGTTCCCAACAAATATACTTGCCTTAAAGAGTCAAAATTGAAACGTGTGAAAGCGTACTCAAATCCGAAAAAGACGTCAACTAACATTTTGTCATACAATCAGTTGCTCCTTGAAAGACTAATACTAAACATGTAGTCCAGACCATCAATTTGCTTTCTAAAGGCGACACAATACTATTAAACAGGTGCGGCGACTCTTAGGAGAGTCTTTGAGAGCAAACACAATTTAGAGATACATATTTTAAGTATTTAATAAAGTCTTAAGAATTAATAAAAGTTATTTTACATTACATACATGTTACATGTACATACAGACATATATTTTCAAGCCAGATCAAAAGAGCATTTAAACAACTTCAGTCACACATCAAATATTTGATGAAATGACTTCACAAATGGTACATACAAGTTAATGCTATAAAATATGTCCCCTAAGAATATATACAGACCTTTAATATAGATTAACAATATTATAATAGCAGATCAAATTCCATCTCGACCTCTATGTTAGACGGTGCTTCTGTATAAGATGGTTATAAAACTACTGTGCAATGGGGAACAGTTTATTCGTTTAACATTGAAAAACTGCGGTGCTTTAATGAACTATACTCGTATATTATCAGGTACATTCGTGACATTAGATGACATGTCGATTTTTTGTAATTTCTACTAATTGTTCTTGCGGATGAAGACTTTGGGCTTCAATTTACAAGCAACATTTTGTTCCAGATGAATTGGCGCAAAGTAAAATTTTTACTAGTTCCTTTGAAAACTTTCGTTCTGGATCATTAGTAGCAGTTCCTAATTGACAACATCAGAAGTTAGATTGTGCTCAACTATAAATTTGTATCAATTTTTTCAAACCTGCAGACAAGCCTTGTGGCTTAGCAGGTTTTTAGCATTAAGCCTAGTACTCTGTTCAGAATTTCAAGTGAAATGCTGTCAAAATACATGTTAAAAAAATTCACATGAAATTTTCATGAAAAATTGTTGCAGAAGTAGTACTCTGTTCATTTTGTGAAAAACATATGAAATGTATCTGGCAACATTATTTTTTCACAGCGAAATAATTAAAGTAGCAATTGTTTCACGTGGAATTTTCATCCAAAAGCTCTTCTGTCGTAACAACAATATCTATTACTTGTTGTGCTGCTGCACAAGCGGCCAGTAATATTTGTTTATTCATTTTTATTTAACTATTTCGGTTCAACACAGATTTTTAAATATTTTAACTTCTATTTAGTTTCGATTTAAATTCACAAAAAAGCAAAACATATGTGGTTTGTTTACACAAGTAAAACAATGTGGCGTACTTTCAATAAAAAAAGTCAAATTATGTAAATTCGCGTGATAGGCAACATTGGCTACACGTCAAATTTTCCGTATGAAATAATTAATGTTGCTCAACATTTTTCCTAAATTTGAACAGAGTACTAGGCTTTAAGAATGAAGTATCTTTTTAAATAAAATTTGAATGAATGATAAAAAAAACTGCTCTCTTGATTCATTTAGATATATAAGTCCCGGTTTACATTATGAATTTTTTGTCGCTGCGATTCTTGTCGTATCTTCTTTAAAATTGTATTTGCGTTTACATTGTGAGATTTTTGTTGCAGAGATTTTTTATGTTTTTATATATTTTTTGACAATTCCTTTTCAAAATAAACAAACAAATTTGAAATAAACACATGTATTTGATTGTAGCTAGCACATACATACATACATGTATGAAAATAAAAAACAACGAATGAGGGAACAAAGCGTGTTTCACGAGTACATGCATATGTGTACTCCTTTTAATACGACTCATCGCTCTCGCCAACGAAGCAAGAATCGCAGCGACAAAAATTTCATAATGTAAACCGGGACTTACAAAGCCTTTTTGAATTTCTATGGAGTATTCCCTTTTGTATTAGGGAATTCACAACATTCTTTAGAGATCAAGTCATTCCTGATATCTTGATATCGAGCATATCGGAGTTAAAATAAGATTCATCGCCTGAATATAATTAATTAAATTTTAGATTAGAACTAGTGAATAAAATAACATGTATGGCCTGATAAATGATATAGGCTCTAAAATAAGCGCTATAAAGTAGATCTAAAAATATACACATATGTATGTATTCTTTAAATTTTCAATTGCATCACAGTTTCCAACACAGATTTTAGTTGAACTCATCATTCGAGCAAATTCTGGTATACGTATACTTAATCGTATAAACAATAAATGCCCAGCAGTTCTCGTGACTATCCACGAACTAGAGATGATTCCTTCCTTTTTATTTACCATTTTTACAATCGGTTACCGAATTATTTCAGGAAGTATATGTACATCTGCTACAAGGAAGTCAATTTACATTGATTATAAAGGTTATGCTGCGGATTACAAAAGAACGCTTAGTGACAATTGACTCTGCAATTGATTACTCCCGATGGTTAAAGTAACGATTAACTGAAAGCAACGAAACAAACCAAACTCTATTTTATTTAACGACACCAAAGTGACAATTGACACTACTCTCGATTACTTGGTGTTTCTAAAGTAATCTTTTAATACCGTTTGACAAATGACAAATGACCAATATGTATAAATTGGAGTCTGCCAATTTTTTTTTTCTTTTTTTAATACTTACGGACATTGTTATGTTTAGATACCAGAGTTTTAGCTTTAGGAAATATGTATTGAAATTCCAGCCACTTCACTGATGTTTTGATCTTACATTAAACAGGATAATTATTATTTTTTTTTTTTGCTTTTCTGCCGAAAACACCCAGAGTCTTTAGCAGAAATCGAACTTGCAACCCTCAAACTGACAGTCTAGCGCACTAGCGTCTAGTTTATCGGGACACCCTTAAGCAGACATTAGTGAAAAACTGCTGGGTACATGTGCATTTACTTAGTAGTAGCACTTGCTTCAACATTCCTGGATTCATAAAAGAGGACAATGGGCCAAATATATAAAGTAATACTTAATAGACTTCTAACTTATTTGTTGTTTTTATTTAAGCACTTGCACATGCTTGAACACATACATATGTAGCTACATATCTACTCGTATGTATGTATATAATACGTGTTTGTGTATGTTGTTACACGTCTAAGTATGTGTAGGGCATAATAGTTGAATGAATGTGTGATTGTGTCAAACAAGGACATTTTCTAAGTTTAATTCGTACCAAACCTTGCGTATGTACACGTACATGCACATTAGGGTGTCCCAAAAAAAATATTTTTTGGTAGAGGCTCAAGCCTAATTTGAAAGCTTATAGGGTCCAGTATTTTTGAACTTTTTTCTATATTTTTAGGAAGAGGTTTAGAGGTCGCGCAAATCAAGTCTTTGTTAAAAATCTGGTTTTTCGGGCTTTTTTCAAACTTGACTCATAACTTTGTCAATAACCACGTTCATTTAATTTTTTGACCGAATATTTCTAAAGAAAATTTTATTTCCATATGCAAAAATTTTAAGTTCCGGAAATATTTTTGTCCATTACGATTTCACATATTAAGTATTTTTGTAATTTTTTAACAACTTTTAACTTTTCAAATTTATATGAAAGGTATAAAAACTAGTGACGCGATTTTGAATACCGATAAGTTCTAAACAATTAAGAAAATGGAATTTTGTCCTACAGTTCCCGAGTTACACTATTTTTATAGTTGGGTCTTTAAGGTGATTTCTGCGAATATCTTTTCAATTTAATCCGTCGTTTAATTGGATTTTTCTCAATATCTTCAGGTTTAATATTGAACAGCAAACCACATCACCGCAAATAAAAATTTTCGCCACACTCCAGCAGAGGTGGGAGTGTATTAACAAGTCTAGTTTTTCCGACAGCATAAATCACAAAATTGTTGAAAAGATTATTCCGGAACCAATACGCGAAGACTTAAGCAATCCAAGAGAGCACTATAAAGAACTACTCCATCTGAATCTAATCTTTTTGGCTGATAGCTCTATGCCCTACCCAACAGTAAAAGCTACAGGAGCTATCAATCGGGCTCGCTGGATGATGAAAATTATTTATTCTTTGAAAATATGCATTTTCCGAAACCAGTTGCAATCTTATATCGACAAATCAATAGATCCAGTGAATTGAAAAGCCAACAAGTCATTTCAAGAGGCAAAGAAAAAAGTTCAACAATTACAAGTGGTAAATGATGTGGCAGAACGAGGTGTGGCTTTGGCTAATACAAACTTTCACAACTTTTGTAACTGATTTCCAGAATTTATTGCAAGGTATAGAACTACATTGCAAGAACCTCAATAAATGGGGGGGTTTTTTTTTTGTTGATTGGGTATGATTGGTGAACTGGCAAACAGATTATAATAACATATACTGGGTATAAAGATAACAAGTAAGAAAGTATAGTCGGTCAAGCCCGACCATATAATACCCTACACCCAGTATATCACTAAAACAGTTTTTCAGATATGGGCGCTATATGGGAGATATTACCTGTTTTGGACCGATCATCCAAAAATTTAGTGTTATGATTTCTGTGAATAGAAATATTATATGTGTTAAACTTTATCTCGATATAAATACGTTTAAAAGATTTATGAAGGTAAAAGTGAATTAGGACCGTAAAGTGATTTCGGGAAGTGAACCTTATATGGGAGCTACGACTAATTATGGACCGATCATCATAAAATTCTACCATATTATATGTATATACACGAAACATATTTGGGTTCAATATTATTTGGATACCAACATTTTTAAGAGAGTTATGCTTTTTTAAGTGATTTTTGGAAGTGGGCCTTATATGGGAGCTACGACTAATTATGGACCAATCTTCACGAAATTTGTAGATGTGATTTAGCTTATTACTCACTTGTGGTGAAATTTGTTTGCATACATGCATAATTCAAAGATTTATGATCAGTAAACCCCAATTTCGGGAGGACATTTGTATAGGGGGCCAGGTGAAATAATGGACCGATTTCCACTAGTTTCAATCCCATACATCCTTGGGCCGAAAAAATATCACGTACCAAATATTATCGAAATATCTTTTAAAATGCAACCTGTACACTGGGCATAAGCTTTACATGGACAGCCAGCCAGCCAGACGGACGGACGGACGGACATCGTTTAATCGACTCAGAAAGTGATTCTGAGTCGATTGGTATACTTTAAGGTGGGCGTTGGACCAATATTTCTGGGCGTTACAAACATCAGCACAAATCCAATATACCCTCCCCACTATTGTGGTGTAGGGTATAAAAACGGGTAAAACTCAGGAACGGTAAGAACAAATTTAAAAATTGTTTATTCATATTAATTAGAATTAATTTGTCCTTCAAACTGCATCATTAGTTTTTTTTTCGTTTTCATTTAAACTTAAAAAGTTGTAAAGCGTTACTACAAAATTTTTCAAAAAATTGTAATTTAGGGTATCCAAATGAGTAAACTCATCACCAAAACTTATAAGTTTTGCACACAGAAATAAAGCTTGGTTACTTTTCTTTAAAAGTGTTGCCTCGGGAGTGAGGAAACCCGTGGCATTAACCAAGTTATGAGTAAAGTTAAAAGAAAAGCCGAAAAGTCCGGTTTTTTATGAAAACTCCATTTGCGCGATCTCTAAACCTATTCCGAAAATTCTTAAAAAAAACCAAAAATACTTTACCCTATAAGCTTTTAAATTTTGATTGAGCAACTATGAAAATCAGAAAGAAATAATTTTTTTTGGGACACCCTAATGTACATTTGACAGAAAATGCAAACTCTCTCTCCTACATATATACTCGTACATACATACATACATCTAATACACAAGTACATATTCATTAATACAATATGAATGAACAATTTTCATTTAAGATTGCTTACGATTCAAAACTAACAGCAATCAGAAAAAAGTTTGCAACAGTTTTTGACGTGATGTGATGCTGCAACAATTAGTATTTCAAGTACGAGTATTTTTTTTAATTTTCAAGATTTAATTTTATTGCAATTAATTTAGTTTGTTGTAATTTAGATTAGCAATTTGTTCTTATTAAAAGCAAAAGTTATTAAATTATGGCCGAATAGTTATTTTAATGTCAGAGAAAAAACGCTTTATACATACATATACTTAAGGTACGGTCACATTTAGCAAATATTTACTCAAAAAAGCGTAACCACATGTTTTAGTACAAATTTGTTTGACGTTGTTTACTCTTACAAGAGTTTTGCAAGATCAAACAGCATCAAAGAAAATAAAACTAAATATTTTTTGTATCGTGTTCTAAATAAATGATTTTTTAAATTTTTGATATTTATTTTAGTCGGGCTCGAGTTCATTAAATTATTTTTACTGAAGATAGGAATTGTTTTACAATAATTGTTTTTATTATTAAAAGTGTTCTGAAATGATGTTTTTTTTAAATAATAAACTAGTTAAAAAAATTTTTTATTTAGCGGTTACGTCTTTTTCGGCAAGTATTTGCCAAGTGTGACCAATCTTTAAATCAATCATAAAGCAAAGTGTTCCAAAGAATATGATTCATGTCATATATGTCGATTACGTAAAAAAAAAAAAACACAAGTCTGCTATTAAAACTCTATCTAGGTTATATTGCGTCCAAGCGTAGTTTCCGTCGTGTTATTTTAATGCCATTGCACCCCTTCTCCTATTTTTCCCATCCCGTTGTTCTAATGCAGATGTGGATCTTACCCAAATCTACTCTTGACAGACAGATTTTGTAGATAAGTATTTATTGAATTAATCTCAACGAGTCCAGCAACCGATAAGAGTGCAACCGCTGAATGTCTCGATAGCTCCTCTAGAGACACTCGGCATTCTTTGACAATTTTCAATTTAATATTCACACCTTCAAGCTGCCTGCATTATAGTTAAATGCGACTCCAATAGAATTTCAAAATTTCTTTAACAGATTAAGACAAAGATTTTTTTGTAGCGGGCGATTTCAAAGCCAAACATCCATGGTGGGAATCAAGAATAATACATAAATCCTAAGGGAAGTGAACTGTACAAGTGCATAATAAATCAAAACTATTCCGTGTTATTAACAGAAAACCCAACATATTGGCCAACTGATCCTAGGAAAATACCAGATTTGCTAGATTTTGCTGTCTACTCAGGAATTTCTAGTCAGCTTTTGTACATAACAGATGTTAATGAGTTAAGCTCTGATCACACTCCCCTCTTAGCTACTTTGAATACATTCTTGCAGTCAAAGCTACAACAACACCAAATTCTTACTGATAAATCTGATATGAAATCATTTGAGATGTGGATTAAAAGAATGTGAACCTTCAGGTACCCTTGAAATCACCAACAGAGATAGATGATGCTGTTGAATATTTTAATCATCTCATTCATGAAGCTGGCCATCTATCTACACTATATATTCCAAACCATAGAAATCAAAGTCAAATATTAATATCGTCAGAAATTAGAGAATTGTTAAGAAACAAAAAAAAGACTAGGAAACTCTTCAAAATTCTCAATTGTAAAAAGTCCCCAGGCTACGACAGCATTGATGCTAAAATAGTGAAAGCCCTGCCGAAGAAAGATGTTCTCTTTCTCACATTATTATATACATATATAGGCTGGAAATTGAACAATTTTGGATTCAGATCTGCGATTTTTGTAGGCAAATATGATTTTTATTTTTTCTGTATGCAACTCGGTATTGAGGTTAAATTACTTTCCTCACATTGGAAATGTGCAGAGATCGTAATGGTAAACAAACCGAACAAACCAGAGAATCTTGTAACATCTTATAGACCAATAAGCCTTCTGGTTGTATTCTCCAAAATATTCGAAAGAATATTCTTGAAAAGATTACTACCAGTTGTGGAAAAATTTAATATCATACCTGATCATCAATTTGGTTTCAGACATAAGCCTGGTACCCCCGAGCAATGCCATCGTATCATTGCTTATATAAGAGATGCACTGGAAACAAAAAAATATTGCTCAGGTGTATTTTTAGACGTTCAACAGGCATTTGATAAAGTTTGTCACACTAAAAACTACTTCCAACTCCTTTTTATCTACTGTTAAAATCGTATTTAACTAAATTTTGTAAATACTGAATCTGTTCAGCGGCTGCTTTTATTGACTTTAATTCGGCTTAAATTATGCTACGCAATCTGCTGGGCTACATCCGACTTTAGCGTATGATCTTGTTCTGTTAGTGATTATTTAGATGATACTCTCCGGAATCTGGCTACGTTTTTTGAGCTTATGCCCCAGTTTAGTATTGCTGCAATATAATTCAGTTGCCGCTTTAGTGGTACCAATTGTTGAGTAAGTATTTTCTGGCTTAGTAAAGGATTTGCCAGGAGCAAGAAATCGTACTAAGGAATCGTAAGTTATATTTAATTGTGCATAGAATACCATAATATTTATTAACTCTCGTAATACCAGAAGGTTCGCAGCAACAAGCTAAACATGAGTTTAGCACAGTTCAAAATGCAATCAATACACATTTACTGATTTTCTCCACTCCATTAATCGAATGTCCACGTATTATTAAAGTCTAGCCAATGTCCACAATATTGGAAATAAATAAATTCTGTTGAATTTTCTTTATATGCGGACATTACAGTCTGCAGTGTGTTGTACAGTACACTGACCAATCGACCACAAATAGGTGAGTTCGTATTGCGTAATGGATATTTCGTAAAAATCGCAAGTTCCCCAATTTTAGCAGAACACAATTCATATTGCGACAGTGCTCCAATGTATCTAGAGAGTTGAATACTTTACTCTCTGCAATGAACAATTTCGATATCTTTTCTAAGCACCGAGAAGCTTCAAAATATTTTATGACCACCGGCCCATATACATATGTATGATGATGTAAATAATAATTGAATCAGAAGTGGAGTAGTATATTTTACACAGTTTCAAAAAAAAAAAAAAAGATACTTTAATGATTCTTCCAAAACTTTGACGATGTTTTAATTTAGCGGGTATTAGACTATATTTTAATACCCAGAACATCAGGAGATTTTTATTAACACCACATACAACTACATACAGTTATGTGAAAAATAATAGGGACAGTGCCCACCCAAACTTACAATTTATTTACAACCGAATAAAAAATCGAATATTCTTTCTTGTTTAAACGATTTATTTTTTCTTAAACGAAAGAAAAAAGATTAATAAGGCATTGAGTCGACTAAATTTTGACGATAATGTAGCGGTAGAACTTCTTTCTACAATTTTTCTCTTGGGTTCAAATCAGGGGACTGTGCTGGCCAACATTGTGCTAAAACATTGATTTTGTTGTCCTGGACCACTTCTTTAGGTACTTTGCCGTATGCTTTGGGTCATTATCCTGCTGGAAGATCCATTTGAGTGGCATATTTTCTTCGGCAGCATTGTATTTTTAAAAATTTCAGTGTAATCAGCCGAGTTCATTACATTCTGGATACGATGTAGAGGACCCACACCATAATAAGAGAATGACCCCCATACCATGGTGCTACCACTAATATTTTTGACCGTCTTTAAAGTATATTTTGGATTGAATTCTTGATGGATAGGTCTTCTTACTTGGTGGACACCTCAATCAGAAAAAAACAAGTTTACTTTTGTTTCATCGGACCACAGAATGTTACGCCATTTTTCTTTAGTCCATTTGATATGATTTTTAGCAAACTCTAATCTTTGTTTTATATACTTTTTGGATAACAATGACACTTTTCTTGCACTACGGGCTCTAAATTCCTCAAACGATAAGTGTTTTTCGAAAAGATGATGTCTCAACGAGAATGTTTAAATCATTTTTTATTCGTTTAAATGTGATAAATGGATCTTTTTTACGCATCGAATGATACTTCTCTATATAGTAGGTGGAATTTTTGGGTTTCTACCACGGGTTTCATCTTTGGGAATCCATTTAATAGCATTTTCGACCATCGTTTTTGAAATACCGAGCGTTTCTGCAATTTTTCTGTACGAACGTTCGCTTTTACTTAGTTTTTTTAATATTATTTCGAGTAGCGTGGTCGCAATGGAATACAACTGTTCTTATTATTTTTCACAAGACTGTACATATATTTAAAGCAACATGTCTTACATTTTGCGAATCATGCGAGTGTTGTATTTGATCCATGCATAAGCCCATTCAAGCTAGTCAAAACTACCAGATCAATCGAATCATACACATTAAGTTTGATTAACCTAATCAACGACAGAATTGGCCTATAAGTAATATTTAGGAATGACAAATGTTAGTTTCTTCTGCGAAGGAACTAATGAATTAATTTTAAACACGTTTAATAAGATTCCATCTACAACAACTCATGCAGTGGGATCACCAAAAAAGATGGTTATAAATCGAGAGAAGCACTTGCTGCTACCAAATGCAATTAGATACTTTTAATAAAAGAGAGAGTCATGTTATACGCGTTGGAAATATCTAGAGCAAAACGGTGAAAAGAACGGCAACATCTTTCCAATAGAAAGGCAAATAAGTCTTCAGTAGAGTGTCCTCTACGAAATCCATATTTCACAAGATGGTAGATAGTTTGCCATACCTTTCATAAAGTGTAAAACTATCTGAGTTTCTGAGGCTTCTTACGAGGGCGATTTTAGAAACTTCTTAGCCTAGCACAGAAAGAGAATAGTTAGTTTTTTAAAAAAGATTGTAATTTTCAATATAATCTCCTGAAACTTCAATACACTTCGTCCAACGTTTATGTAGCAATTCTATTCCTTGATTAAAATAGTTTTCTTCAAGGTCTTCAAAATAGTGTAATTGCATCTTCATTTGAGGTAAAACGTTTGCCAGCTAGGAATTTTTTTTTACATTTGGGAACAGGTAAAACTCACTGGGAGCTAAATCAGGAAAATAAGGTGGGTGATCAAAGCAACTCATACTTAAATTCGTTAATTTTAGCCATTGTTCAAACACTCTTCTGTGCTCTCGACAAACTGCGAAACTTTTTGGCTATTCTGGAAAAAACGCCCAGAGTCTTTGGCTAGAATCGAACCCGCAACCCTCTGACTGATCGCCTAGTCTATTGGGGCACCCAAAAATGATCCAAAATGTTGTAATAGTACTCTGAATTGATTGTTTTACCCTTTTGCAAATAGTCAATCAATAAAAGACCTTTGAAGTCTCAAAAAAAAACCGTTGCCATAACCTTACCAGCCGATTGAATTGTTTTTACCTTCTTTGTGGCACTTCGTCCAGCTTCAGACCATTGCTTGGATTGTACTTTTGTCTCTGAAGTTTAGTGTTGGATCCATGTCTCATCAACAGTTATGAAACGATCCAAACAAGCTTGAGAAATTTTCATCATCCATCTTGCAGAAAGCTTTTACAGCTGTAGTTCTTCATGCAAAACTAAATGGACTCGATCATTTGTTATGCCCATGATATTGGCTATTTCACGCACTTTTATTCGTCAATCACTTCATACCATATCATGTACTTTGGCTACAATTTCTGTTGTTGTTGCTGTTTTTGGACGTCATCCTCATGCTTGTACGATCTCGTTTAAATTCAGCAATCAAAATTTCTAACTGTTGCATATGAAGGAGTACTTTCACCTAACACATTCATCATATCATTATGAATTTCTTGTCCTGATAAACCTTTTTTATTTAAATATTTAATGACACCACGAATTTCTAATTTGCCCATTGTGAAAAAATTTCGTAATGCGTCTTGTTTGAACACCAGTTTCTATATGAAGGAGTTGGCAGATCGCAAAGAAATTTAACATGTGTTCAAAGCACAGATGAAAGTTTCCAAAACACTTAACTTTTTTCTGTTTATAACTCGTTTACTGTTTTAGGCTAAGAAGTTTACGAACCGCCCTCGTAACTTTCCGACCTTTTGTTAAGCCTGGAAATTTTTCGAGAATTCCGCAAAATAAATACGATTATATTTAATGATTGATTTTCAGTATTTATTTGCATAAATTGTTTTTAATCGTAAGAAATAATGGAGACTTAACTAAATCTTAATTCTTAGGATTCGGAAATTGAAACATCATCTTATTTCTTGGGATTGTTTTCCTGAAAATTAGACCCCAGTTGACAAAGTTTCAGGATTTACATTTTAACAGATCTCTATCTATTAATTTCTCTTAAAAGAAATAAAAACCTAAACAATTAAATCGAGTTCAAGACATTGTGGCAAGTTCGAACTTTCCCCTTTCTCACCACATCATCTGTAAATTCTTAACTAAATATCTCACATTACTGATACTTTGAATTTGTTTGTCTTACATGTCCATTAGATCTAAACCCCTTACTTTTTCTAAAAACCCCTTTAGGTCAAACACTTTAAATAAAAAAATCAAAAGATCATTTTCTAGCAATTCTAAATCCCATTGAAAACGAAAGATAACAATTTCCTTACACAAACATTTTACACAAACACGTGTAAATTTGTGCTTGTGTCAAAAAGTCATTTACATACAAGAATTCTTCAGCTTTGGTATATTCTTAATACAAACTTTACAACCCTTTTTTTAAACACATTGCTACATAGTATGAATGCAGGAAAATAAATGTGATTGCTCTTATTCCTCTAACAGCACAACTTATTTCAACTGAATTCCCTTGGAACTATGAACTAACTATAGAAGATTGAATCCTTTTGTTAAGTCAACTAATGAATAATAAGCAAAATCTTTCATCCTTTATAAATCTCAATTGCGGCAAAATAGCAGCAAAATAACCCAATAAAATAACGACAATACAAATACAAATAGATACTGAAATATTCTACATACGAGTAAATGGTTTAGTTTTATCTCTATCTGTGTAGGTGGCATAATCCTTGAAATAAATTCCCAACAATAAACTAATATTGTATGAGAAGGAAAAGATTTTCTATTATTTATTCGTATTTTCTAATTTCCCCAAACTCAAGTCTCAGGACTCATATCAAGCACAGGACAATAAAAATGAAAATAAAAAACAAATACCTAAAATCATTAAATGAAAAATAAACAACTGAATGCATGACTACTTCAAGACAAATACATTAATAAATGAATGAATGAATAAATGAAGGAAGGAAGGAAGAAAGGAACGAACGAACGAAACCAGCAAAACATTTGCTGTGGTGCGGGCTGGCAACTTAATTGTCGTAACTGAAAACAAATATTATTAAATTGAAATTAAATTAAAACAAGTAAAATTGATTTCTTTTAAATAACAATTAAATTGTTTAAAATCGCAACACTTGGTTAAATTATACACACTTAATGCAAAGAATATATACCCTGTAGGAAATGCCTATATTGAAATTGTAGTGATTAACTATTGACATTGTCAGTAGTACTACTCACCAAGTGTACCTAGCCAATGTAATATTCTATTGACATTAAGCATGTAATTCTATTTCTTCCTGATTTTTGAGCTCTCCAGATTCAAATTGGATCAAATCGTGTAACCGATTTTTACTTCCTGCCCCTTGTGTCTAGTTTTACTCTTTTGTGAATTGCTTAAAAAATCCTTGCTTTGGAATAATCAATCAGTTTTCTTTCACTCATACCTTTTTATTGTTATCGAAGCTCTAAAATAATATCCTTAATATCCTTAAAAAAAGAACTAAAGCGTTTTGCAACAGGGACGCTACAAAAGTAGGCCAATAGGGACAGCAAACGACGCCATATTTTTTACCGCTCTTTTGACATTTCTCTTCAGTAAGGTTTGCCATTTCCTGATGGAAAGATATACGAGCCAACAACGAGTCGGAATTATTAAAATTTACTACCGAAATTCAGAGTCAATAGCCTCAACGTTAAGAGCGCTACTTCTAATTTATGTTCGTCATAATCTCCCTACCAGATCAACAATTGAGCGTCTAGTGGAAAAATTTGAATGCACAGGCACAGTACAAAATGTTCCCGTGCCAGTAAGACAAAGAAGTGCCCGTAGTGTCGAGAATATTGCTGCCGCTGAGGCTTCAGTTGAAGAAAGCCCAAATGTATCTCTCACACTATGGGGCGATGGGGCTCATTTCTGGCTGAATGGCTTCGTCAATAAGCAAAATATGCGTTATTGGTCAGACAGCAATCCACACGTACTCCATGAGTCATCATTGAATCCCGAAAAAAATATGGTTTGGTGCGGTTTATGGGCCGTCGGGGTCATTGGGCCGTACTTATTTTGTGATGATCAAGACCGGTACGCTACCGTTCAACATACAGAATATTTTTGGCCCCAATTGGATGATATGGAATATTTTTGGCCCCAATTGGATGATATGGACTTGGAGGACTTGTGGTTCCAACAGGACGGCGCCACAAGCCACACAGCAAATGTCACAATCAATTTATTGGAAACCAAGTTTGAAGAACGTGTTATCTCACGAAATGGTCCAGTCGATTGGCCCCCTCGGTCGTGCAATTTGATGCCGTTAGACTATTTCCTGTGAGACTACGTCAAGTCTATGGTCTAAGCCAACAAGCCAGCGACGATTGATGAACTTCGTATGAATATCGAACGTGAAATTGCAGCAGTATCGGCCGATTTATGCTTGAAAACCATCGAAAATTGGGTTCAGCGTCTGGACTCCTGCAAGCGTGCCCGTGGTGGCCATGCAAAAGAAATCGAGTTCCATAATGGCATTGAACATACTTTCACAAGAATAAAGAATTTCATTGATATCCAAAACCGTTTTTGTTTTATTTAAAAAAAAAAACTTTTGTACCGCTCTTTTTGAAAAACCCGATAGATTTATTCAACAATTTCTCAACAATCTAGTTGAAATTAAGTTATAGGTGATATTCTAAACAAAAGTAATCAACTATAGTTTTGTGTAGAATATCACAAAAATTGCCTCTTAACCCTCATTAACCTTTGCTGTAGTGGCATACAGGTGTTTCTAGAACCCCAGAAGTAAAACTCACCTGCACATTCTCACATTACCACATATTTAGAAGACCAACATTTTAAACTTTACTCATTCATAATAAAATTTTTTATTTTATGATATTTTAAACTAATCGTATTTACTTCATTTCAAAATCTATTTCAATTTATCATATGTAACAATTTATCATATCGACCCATAGTGCGTGTTTATTTAAGAAAAGAACAAACAAAGTATAACACAAACTAAATAAAGTTCATTGAACCTTGAGTTTACCCAGCGGGAAAAAGATGCTGTAAAGAGGCCTTCTTTAGCAGTCACAAGTACTTCCAGCCGCATTGCCGAATCGTTTGAATTTTGTATAGCGTGTTATTGTTATTCAAGTCCTTGCCACTCGCTACTGGTTACATGCCTGCTAGAAGGCCTACTTGAGAAGGGCAATTGGAAGGTCTACCAACTAATGCCTCATACAAACGTAATTAAAAGTCTACTAAATTAATAATTATACTGAGGTCTTTTAATTTCCTCAGTATAATTATTAATTTTATTAGGTTTTAAATACAAGAAGGGTTTTAAATTAATTTTAAAGTAATTGAAATTAAAAAATCACATGTATATATATAATGTAATGAGTCTCACGCGTACTTTACACCAAAAACTTTCATAAAAGCCTAATTTTTTAGACGCTTACTCTATTCATTTATATTATTCGTATAATGAAGAGAGCAAAATAATACTTGTTTCTAGCGGGAAAAATTGCGAGTGCTTCCATTAGCGGGCCTTATAACAACATTCTAAAAGATTCGATACTCATTCCATTATTCCTTCTCTGAGAAGGCCTTCTAGAAGGCGTTTCATACAAATTCTAGCGAAGGCTATTTGAGATTCGGCACAGCCAGCTTTAACATAAAAACGGGGTTTCTTAACGATTCTTCCATTATTGTTAACATTTAAAAAAACAAATTGCAAAGAAAGATCAAACCTTTGAGACCTAATTTCTGTTTCTAAAGCCAATCACATAAAGACAGGTCAAACAGAATGTAACCAGGTCATTCTCTATTATTTACTCTATGATCCTGTCTTTGACCTACTTTTGGTTACAATCTAAGTAACATTTTTATACCAACATTTACTATATTAATGCTCAATTGTTTCACTTCTTTTAAATTTGCACTATGGATAAAATTACTTGATATTTGAAAAACATTAGATTCAAATAAATATTTAAAATATCTCAGAAAATTATTTATAGTATCAGTGTTGCACTACGTGCTGAAAACTATTTCGAAAGAAGTGATTTGAACGTTTTGCCTCACTTGCCCTCGATGCATAACGCTCTCTCTAGAATATGCTTTACTTCAGAACAGCGTATTCGAATGTATTTTTTGATTTAAAGTACTGAAAATTGTTTTAAAATGAATTGCGACACTTTCGAATATGAAATTTTTCCATTTTTCCTTCACAAATTAGTATTTTTTTTTTTTTTAAGAGAAGTAACACTCAGGCAATTAATTTGCATATATGTAATTACCTTACTTTCTTTGGAAAGGGGATAGATTGAAGAAGTAAAGGTGGTGAAGGAAAAAAGCTTTTATATCACAACTCTGCAATTACGCATTATGTTTGTTTTTAGTCCAGAATTGCAGCGCCTCTGGTGGTGAGTAGGCGCATTATTTTTAAAGCTTGATTTTATAGCCTTTATTTTAATTATTTTACTTCGGTGTTGTTTGAATGCTATACCACCGAAGGAGGGCGCTGTGATAAATATTAATTATGATGGATAGAAAGAAAACTAGAGGAGAGATTTGCTTAAGACTAAACTCTACAGTCTTATTCAGAAAAAAATAAAGTAGACTTCAAATGTACTTTAAGAAAATTTTGTATGAAAATTTTGTTTAAAAGCACACTTCAAACCTACTTTATTTTTTATGAATACGGCAGTTAAACCTCACATATTGATATTATCACATACTCGTACAATATACACAATGTCCGTCTGGCTGCTGGGATTTCTGTGTTTGCTTTTTTACCTCATTGCTGCTGGGTTTTCTGTTTTTATGAAGAACATTCACAAATGATGATGTTTCCTTTGGCTGCCTTTATCAATGACAGGAAACAAAATAAAGTTTTTCTGTTCATTTGTTTTTTTTTTCATTCTACCTCCAGCCTCAACAACTGTTATTATTCAAAAGGACTAAAATGACTGAATGAATGTTGATACAACCAATTTTATGCATTGTTGACCTTTTCTTCCTGGGTCTATTTTAATTTTTTCACGTGTGTAATATTGTAGGTATGTATATATACTATGAGCCTCAAAAGTGAGTAAACACAACAAATTATTAGATTTTTTTAAGCTAATGAAAATCCTAAAATCTATCAATCGATTGAAATTTAAAAGTTTCGTTTTGTTGGATATTTGGTTGAATAATAGATTCGGTTATGAAAAAAAATTTAAGTTGAACTATAATGCTTTTCATAATTTTAAAAAAAATCAAAAAATTCACTGGTGCGTACACACTTTTGAAGCTGTGTGTACATATGTATGTATGTATGCCTTTATTTTTTCACTTTTCCTAATGAGATCTTGCTTGGTTCACCTACAAATTACACAGAAATATATATTCATTGGAATCTACACCTACTTATGCATATCCCAACAGTTCTGGAAGGCAGTAACGAACATGACTAGTTATTTGACAAATGAATATCCTAGAAGTCATGTATATTAAACAAGTAAGTGTTATAGCGTAGATAGACGACACAGTTAATTTGCATTAGCAGTCTTAATTCTGCGCATTAGGTTAGAAGTAAATGCACACAATCAAAGTGAATTTATACTGCATTTAACTATTTCAATATGGCAACATCGTCGATAATCAATCATATGTTATCAAATTGTTACTATTGTAAAAGAAGAAGAAGAAGACAATTGTAAAATTAAAATAATAAAAATAAATTTCCACAATTCCCTTCTTCTTATTTTAGAGTGTCCTACTGCGGTCGCCACTTGTAGCAACACGTTCAGGTTGATGGTTGCTTGTGCATGAACAATTTTTGCATTATGAAGCAGTTTCAGCAAAAATAATTTCAACTTTTTTTTTCAAAAAATACTGATTTTTCACCAAATACCAAACAAATTTTTTCATAATTACACAGTTGTTTACAAACAAACAGCTGTTTACTAAATGCAGAAACTGTCGTCTGTCATGGTAAAATCTTAATTCACATTAGTGAGGTCTTTAATGCAAATTAACTCTGTCGTCTGTCTACGGTATTATATTCTTTTATACCCACTACCAAATCACCTACTTTTGGGGCGAACTTCATAAAATATTGTGCCGTAATTTCTATTTATTTTAAATCATCTCAATAACGATATTTATAAGAATTTTATGCATACTCCAGTGATAATCAAGAATTTATAGTTGTCTTTTTCTTTCTTTTGCAGCGTATAACATGAAGCGATTTACTTTAACACACAATAAATTAGATACGAAAAAGCCCCAGGAAACTGATTGTTGCTTCTGTATACCCTATGCTTATTCTCGGAAGTGGAGCTTGCACGGGAGCTATGCTGAATTATGGGCCAACTTTCACAAAAGCCAATAGTATATTTTTTACACAGTTATAACTGAGCTGTGTAAAATTTCGGTTCGATATGGATGTTTATGTAGGTTAATGAGCTTTCGGGAGTAGTCCTCATAAGGGAACTATGAACTATTACGAACCGATCATCATGTAATTCTGTACGACAATTATTTATCATTGAGCCATATTCCGTAAAAATATTTGTATGGGGACTATGAGGCATCATGGACCGATTTTTACTCTTTTCATTTCATTTCATTACAAAATTATATATTTAAATATATTTAAAAAAAAAAATGGAAGAAATATGTTTAAAAATATCAAATTTTTATGGAGGTTGTCTTACATTTTGGTCCATAACTTTGATTCTAATATATGTACCTGATTCAATTAGGAGAATAATAAATGTTTTTTTGTAAACTCTGTTGATTTCGGTTGTGTATTTTGTACGTGAGAGTGTTTTATACAGACAGATGGATGGACAAAGCTCAATCGACTTGGAATTCCATAAGGATCAATAATATATATATTTTATTGGGTTTCAATATTTCTCAGTGTTACACACGGAATAACAAACTCTAAATATCCATATTCACCACTTGTGGTGAAAGGGTACTTTGAATACATTTAAAAGTACCGGGATGTGTTTTGAAATGAATATGAATGAAATGGTAAAACAACACAAAAACCATTTTCATTTACATGGTAAAAAAAAAATTGAAAATTACTCAGAATATGTACGAGTAATCATTGAAAACCAACTTTATAATACTTTATATACATTTAAAAAATTAGCAATATTTTAACCATAAGTATGTATATACGAGTACAAGGATTAATTTCGACTAAAAGATGAGCTTCAGATTTCATATAATAATTCTCAAGCTAAGTTTAGACGATATGTTGAATCAGCATATATATGCTGACAGGCATATGATTAAAATTAGCAGCAAATTCCTATGTCATATGTTAGACGTTTACACGATATGTTGAAAGTAGCAAATTTTTTGATGTCAGCATATGTCAGCAAATGAAATGTCAACATAAGAGTTAGCATACGATTTTTGTGTTTATACGATATGTTGAATTGTATGTGGTGCTACATATGCTGAGTCGTATAAACATTTGTTTGTGAAATTATTCAGTTTGACAACATTTTTTAATTATTATTCAACTTCTGTATTATATGTGTAATTTTTGAAATAAAATTAAATAATAAAAAAAAAACATAAATGATGACGTGGAAATTGGTCTAGCTATTGCTTGTACAGTGCTGATTTTGGATGACGATGAAGTGGAATTAAAAGCAAAAAGACGCAGAGTTTGGCAAAAGAAATGGGTAGAACGACGAGAGGAAGAAAGTTATTGTGTAAAATTATACAAGGAATTGGTATAAAAAATAGAGCATATTTTATTGTAAAAAACAGCAATAATAATAAATAATAAAATATTGCAGAACTTACCAACAAAATCGAGCTAAATTATACACTAAATATGCAAATAATGCACGAAAACATTTATAAAAATTTTTATTTATTTCCAGAGACCTGTGTCGATTAATTAATTTGAACAATGCCGCCGGCCACTATATTGCGTTTTGTGTTCTTGTGTGTGTATGTTTGTACGTACATATGCAACAAGAAGTGTATTTACATAAAAAAAAACTATCGGCGGCTGGGCTTAAAGGTCGTAGGATACGATTGTATCCTACACAATCGTACGATTCATTCACTGGAATATCTGACCGCTTTCTATCACACTCAAAAAAAAAATCGCAACAAAGTATGTCATAGGTGCCACACTAGTACACAAAAAAGATGCAAAAACATATGTTTTTGTTAATGTAAACAAACGCAGTTTTCCGTTATTCAAATAAATATTTGTGTTCAATTATTGTGTTGATATATGTGAACATAATAAATTATATAAACTATACAAACTATTAAAAATTTTAAACGTCTGTTCTTTAGATTATAATTTGTGATTTAAATCAATGAATACAACTTTGATCGCATAGACACTATCGCATATGCATATGAATTTGCCATATGATGAAAAGCTTGCATACGCTTTTCAACAAATAACATATCTGTCAACATACGCAGGAAATTTGTCAAACACTAATAATATGCTGTTTACACGATATGCTAAAATTACCAACATACGTTTGTTGGCATTGTTAACAAAGTGTTAGCAAATGTTGTTAAACATACGTATGCTGAAAAAATTTTGCGTTTACACGATATGTAAGCACTTGTAACAAATTTTTCAGCATAAATATGCTGATTCAAGATATCGTCTATACTTAGCTTCATACATAAGTTTTAACAAAAGAATTCCTTCAACGTTTCTGAAACATTAAAAAAGGGGTAAAGTAACAAGATAATAAATATTTTTTTACAGCATTTTATAGATTGTATTGATATAATTTACTGTGGGATTGGTGTAGGTCATTTTTCTTATTTTTTTAACACTGTTGCTTTTTTCCATTCTCCCCTCATTACGAGATCGAATACAGACAGTGGTTTAATTCATTTGTGTTTCAAAGAAAAACAAGTAAGAGTGCAATATTCGGCTGTGCCGAATCTTAAATACCCTCCACCTAAACGTAATAAGAAATACAAAAACTACACTGGTTATAGGACTAGAATATTCTTATTCTGTGTTTTCTATTCAGTTTTAGTGCAAATTTTATTAGTATTTGATATATTGTTTAAAAGACAATTTTACGACCAACATAATTTATGTTAAATATTTTGAAATTTTGTCTAATTTTCACCATTTATAATTGCTGTAATTACCGATTCTTACCATAATTTACAGAGTTTGTCTGATGTTCATAATAATCTTGAGTGTAATTTAACAGAGTATAAAAAAGGGAAACAATTCGGTTTTAGTGACTTTGCTCAAAAAAACAAAAAAAACTTCATCAAATAGGGCTTTTAGAGGAGATGCCAGCAAAAAAAATTTGTTGGTGGCCACGCCTATTTTCGAGGGGGCGGGCCCGTAAATTTGAAAATATATAGGCCTATATCTCGAGAACTACTAGGTGTCTGATAATTTGTAATACATTAAATAAAAAGATATTAAAAATATCTTTCCAACGATATATATCATGATTATAAAATATGGACCAAATATGGGTTAAATCCGAAAATAATATTTTTTGACACGAATTTATTTGTTTTTTGCAAATGGTTCTTATATGGCAGTTAAAACAAATTAAGGGCCGATCTTCTTAAATTTTGGAACAGTGATTTTCATGCATATGAGGATATTTCACGTCGAATTTCAACATAATAACGGTATATATAAGATATACATATATTAGTATTAACGTGGATTTCGAGGGTGGACCTTATGTGGGGGATATTGTCAAATATGGACCGATATTCTCAAAATCAAGCAGTTTGATTTAGGCATGTATGTTAATGATCCGTGTAAAATTTTGGATCGGGACCCTTATATATAAGAGATTTATGAGTATTAAAGTGATTTTCGGAAGAGGGCTTTATATGCGGCATACGTTTAAAAATAGACCGAAATTCACAAAATTTTGTGGGATGATTTTTGTATATATGTAAATCATTTGTGCAACGTTTTGAGTCGGTACCGATATTTATACAATATCTATATATAGGGACAAATGTCTTTTTCAGATGTGGTCCTTGTATGGGAGCTATGACCAATTCTAGCCCGACCACCATAAAATTTAGTACAACAATTTATTTACCTATAAAGATTATTCATGTCAAATTTTAGCCGTTTAACATTATTTATATCTGTTTTATACGTATTTAAGTGTATTTTGGAAGTGGACTTTATATGGGGTCCATGGTCAAACATGAAACGATTTAAAAAAAAATTTCGTTTTGCGATTTATTTTTGCATAAAACTTATTTTTGCTGAATTTTGTCTTGATATTCCAATTTATGTATAATTGAGCAATATTTCGGGAAGATTTTTGTATGGGGGCTATGAGAAATCATGGACCGATTCATACTATTTTCCGCACACTTTCTTCTATTATCATAAAAACAACGTATACAAAATTTCATGGCATTATCTGCAATATATTTTAAAATATTGCAATAAAATGGACAAAAAATATCAAATTTTTATGGAGGTTGTCTCACATATTGAACCATAACTCTGGTTGGCTTAAACCGATTTTGCTGATTTTAAATAACAAACTTCTCAAAAGCATGTCTGACAGAATTATTGAAGATTTGGATCCCGAGGGTTCTGGGGTTTCCAGAAAACTGATTTCAACAGCCAGACAGACGAACATGATTTTTTTGAGAGTCTAAAAGTACCGCCGGATTCTTCATCAATTTCTACATAAATTTGCCACTCTTACAGGCGAATTGAAAAATCTTTAAAAATAAGCAAAAAAAAACTCGTTGTGTACGTTTTTTTTTTAAATTGACCCATATGACTGTTATTGTGTACAAAGTACTAATCATATTACCAATAGGAATGCTTTCAGAGGAAGCCAAACAAAGATTACAAGAAGTATCGATTGATGTTTTCGAGAGAGTGTGATCGAATTTCCACAAATACTGATGTATTCAACAGAGTTCTTATAGCTTCGGATCCTTACATAAGTAGCATAAGGCGTCATTCGAACAAACTTTCCTTAGAACTAGATCCCATTGGTGCTTGAATAATATTACAAATAAAAACTAACGCGATTTTTCGCCTGTTACATATTCAATTAAAACATTGTATATTATAATGGATTTTTATCCAGCTGAAAGGTATAAATAACCTCATTTGGGTTCTCAATATTGGCAACACCATTTTTTTTTCATTAAAAATCATTAAAAAGGGTTCATAACTGTATTTTTTGTACGTGATATTTTTTCGGTCCAAGGACGGATGGGATTGGAACTAGTGGAAATCGGTCCATTATTTCAGCTGGCCCCCATACAAATGTCAATAGGAGTCTAACGATCAGGAGTTTAACGATCATAAATTTTTGAATTATATAATCCAAACAAATTTCATCGCAAATGAGTAGTAAATGAAGCAACAAATGAGTAAATAATGAATGAATAATCAGTCGTAGCTCCCATATAAGGCCCACTTCCGGAAATCACTTTAAAGAGCATAAATCTCTTTAAAATGTTGTTATCCAAATAAAATTTAACAATATCATATGTACAAAAATGATGACACCTGATTTTATAATGATCGGTCCATAATTAGTCAAAACTCCCATATAAGACCCTTTTCGTAATTCACTTTAACCTCTATAAATCTTTTAAAAGTATTTATATCGAGATAGAGTATAACCTACATAATATTTATATTCACGAAAGTCATGCCCATTTCTGAAAAACTGTTTTATTTATATACTGGGTGTAGGGTGTTGTATGGTCGTGCTTGACCGACTATACTTTCTTACTTGTTTTATGTAAAAGTTAAACATTTTCACATACAAGCCACCATTGTTTTGTAAATGGAGAATTCAAAAGTAAAAAAAAATTTAAAATTATTAATTTCAAATAAAATAAATATTAATAGATCAAGAGCTAAGCATTCAAAATATTCTTTGCTACATCTTTCCTAACTTTTAGTTTTAGCTTGCTCTAAAAATTATTCCATGAGTACCCATCAGATTATTACCACTGTCAACTTTCTATGGACAAAAAGTACCAAATATTATGCCTTCTTCCCTAATCAAATCATCTCTGCTGATAAAAACAACAATAACAACTGCACTTTAATACAAAACAAATATCATCTGTCAATTTAACCAAATAAACTTACCATAGCTCAGCTTTCCTAAAATCTCTACACATGCAGATTCAACTGGCAACAGCATCAACAAGTGCCTAATATTAAACAACTACACACACACACAACATTCTATATGAGATATACACACATTTTAACTACCGTACCGTACACCCGAACAAACAATAACCACCATTATTTTCAACAACAACAACTTGCTATTTTTCTATACATAAATTTTCTGAATTTTTATTAATTGGATTTCTCGCTTATTTTCAAACTTCAATGCTTGAATAACAACACTTTATATTTTAATTATTTACTATTAGACATTAAATTAACACTTTAAGATATTTTTAATAAATATTCTAAAACTTCCCTGGCAAAACACTTGTTGACGGAACGATTTAATAAAGCGAACTAAATTAGAAAAGGAAGAGGAGGAAGAAAACTTAGAAATATAAAAGCTTTAAATTAAACGATACGTTAAGTCTAAATGGCTTTAAGGCTAAAAGTGATATGTAAGAACAGAGCTTACATTTGAAAAGCAAAGACTACAACCACTTTGCAAACAAACGGCTTTAAGTGAAGCTTTTATAAAAAAACTTGTAGGTTGATTTTAAAGACTTAACAAGTACATTCACAGAAAAAATTAAAATTGATTTTTAATTAAAGTTTTCGTATATTTAATTAAACATTTAATCGAAAGTGGACCGATGAAGGAATTTGTAGTATCAATTAATTGAAAAAAATATTATATTATTTAATTGAAAATTGTTTTTCAATTACAAATTTAATTGATATGATTAAAATTTTAATTAAAAATCATTTAAGACTCAATTAAAAGTTTAATTAAAATTTGTCGGGCAATAATTTTTTCTGTGTAATATCTATAGTAAGCTTTAATATGAAATGTTAAAAAAATCTAATTGGATTTACGTAATTCAGTCGATGAACATGCGGTTTGTAGATAAAGATGTTTTATATTGATAAACAAGCTTTTATGTTTTTATCGGCCGTTAATTTAAATTTAAATACAATTTCGTAACAATATACATATTAAAAATTAACAAAGGAAAGAAAAAGTTATTTAACTTAATTATGTTTTAAACATTTAAATTAATTTTTTTCAATTTGACTCTGACACCTAATTGGAAATGATTACAATTCTGTTAAAATATTAATTAATATTGTAACTGATCTAAAACCTTGTTGGAATTGTCCACAACAAATGTTTTGTTTAGCTTCATTACATCATTTAGTATTTCCATGCAATTCTCCTTATTTAAGACACCATAAATTCGGTTAATGGGGCCAACACCATTTCAGCAGAAGCATTCTATACCACAATAGACCCTCCAACATGTTTCACGACCTGTGCAACAATAGCGAGTGTTAAATTATTGATTAATAGGCCTTCTAACATAAGTTCGACCATCAGCTCCAATGAGATTAATCTTTGTTTTGTCGCTTCAAAACACATACTTCCACTTAATTAGCCGACCAATTCCAATGAAGTCTGACAAATTCTACACGAACCGTTCACAAGCTGCCGAATTATTTTAAAAATAAAATTCAATTTCATCATAATTGAAAATGTAGCCTACTGTTACAAAACGTTACTGAATTAAATCCAATTAGATTTTTTTAAAATTTCAAATTAAAGCTTACTATAGATATTACTTGTGAAGTCTTTAAAATCAACCTACATGTTTTTGAATAAAAGCTTTACTTAAAGCCGTTTGCTTGCAAAATGGTTGTAGTCTTTGCTTTTCAAATGTAAGCTCTGTTCTTACATATCACTTTTAGCCTTAAAGCCATTTAGACTTAACGTATCGTTCAATTTAAAGCTTTTATATTTCTAAGTTTTCTTCCTCCTCTTCCTTTTCTAATTTAGTTCGCTTTATTAAATCGTTCCATCAACAAGTGTTTTGCCAGGGAAGTTTTAGAATATTTATTAAAAATATCTTAAAGTGTTAATTTAATGTCTAATAGTAAATAATTAAAATATAAAGTGTTGTTATTCATTGTGTGCAATTGCAAGCATTGAAGTTTGAAAATAAGCGAGAAATCCAATTAATAAAAATACAGAAAATTTATGTATAGAAAAATAGCAAGTTGTTGTTGTTGAAAAAAATGGTGGTTAATGTTTGTTCGTGTGTACGGTACGGTAGTTAAAATGTGTGGATAAATCATGTAGAATGTTGTGTGTGTGTGTGTAGTTGTTTAATATTAGGCACTTGTTGATGCTGTTTGTTGCCAGTTGCATCTGCATGTGTAGAGATTTTAGGAAAGCTGAGCTAAGGTAAGTTTATTTGGTTAAATTGACAGATGATATTTGTTTTGTATTAAAATGCAGTTGTTATTGTTGTTTTTATCAGCAGAGATGATTTGATTAGGGAAGAAGGCATAATATTTGGTACTTTTTGTCCATAGAAAGTTGACAGTGGTAATAATCTGATGGGTACTCATGGAATAATTTTTAGAGCATGCTAAAACTAAAAGTTAGGAAAGATGTAGCAAAGAATATTTTGATCTTATTCCATTTGATTAATATTCCATTTGTTTGCAATGAATATTTAAAAATAATCTTAATTTTACTATTTTCAATTCACATAAATTTTTAAAAATTTAATTTCAATTGTTCATTGTCTGTAAACTTGTTCACGTGGTCACTTGTTTGTTGATTATTTGCTCCTGTCCTTCTACGTTGTGAGTTCCTGTTTATTTTATAAAGTTTTCTTAGTTTTATTTTCAAAATTGTTGGTCACATAGGTACTTAATTTTAGTTTTAAAGAAGAATTTTATTCAAATATCGATTTTGCAATAAGTTAATAAATTATCGAAAAGTTTTTTGTTTTCTAAATAAATCTTATTATGTGTGTATTCCAATGCAAGATGTACCAAACAATATTAATGGAGACAGAATAATTATTATTTCATAATCGAATTTTTACTTTTTGATAATTTTAGTTAGGCTCGAGTTCATTAAATTTAATTTTCATTAAATTATTTTTACTGAAGTTAGGAATTACAACTTGAAAAATTTATTTATGCAGTGCCGGTCAGCCAACAGACAAACATCAATCCTTTAACCAGTGTTAGTTCTGGTAGTTCGAAGTTTTTGCTGTAATTATCATTCTTTATTAATTTCTATTCGTACGAATAGAACTAACACTGGTTAAAGGATTGATGTTTGTCTGTTGGCTGACCGGCACCGCAGTGGTGCAGGTGGTAGAACGCAAAGAATTCTGATGAGAGAAAGTGGGATTTCTCGAAACATATGTAAATTCAACAACCCAGGTTCGATCCCCAGTCAAGAAAAATTATCAAAATTTTTAATAATAAATTTTTCAAGTTGTAATTCCTAACTTCAGTAAAAATAATTTAATGAAAATGGAGACAATTTAAAATTTTATTTGTAGCAAAAGTATTAGTTGTTGTTATTATTATATAAGAAAGTTTGAACTTTCTTAAAGAAACAAATTCTATAAATCTTTGTTTTGCTTATGTTGGTACAAAAAAGTTTTGCAGGTTTTTTGCTATTTGGCAGACTGAAAACAAAACTTTTTTAATCAGTTTAACTGGTAAATAAGCAACAATTATGTTATTTTTGTAACTTACTAGATAATTATTATCCATACATTTTTTTAAAAACTCGATAGCTATTGGAGATATCGTACGAAATTCAACATTGTTGGAGCTGAGGTGTTTTTGAGCTAATTTGAAATTGGTCGGCTTCGTCGGCACTAGTGGGCATAGCAGCCAGATTTGATGATTTATCGTCATTTAGACGATTTTTTGTTTCAAAATGTTTTCGTTTAGATAAAAATTTCAAAATACTATTAGAAATAGTGACTTTTTATTTCACCGATTTTATTGACGATTTTTTCCGAAATTCATCTGGCAATCCTGCCTGTAACTTGAAATTTGTTTTCGTCCATGCAATCTTGAAGCACTCTAGTGTGTACAGATAATGTGTACGTTTTTATATCAAACACAAGAAAATGTGTTTGCAGACAGGCGCTTAATTACAATTCATCGACCTCTACTTTGCTGTGGTCTGTCGACAACGGTTCCAATTGTAATCAGACTGTTAGGGTAGCCCGTTTAATGGAAAAAAAAACTGTGGACTCAATGTTTCCAGCGAAAATTAAAATTTAGATTGTTGAAAGTATTAATTATACCTATTATTTCTCAGTAACTGCTCAACTGGATCAAAAGATTAAAGAAAATATAATTTTTATACCCACCACCAAAATGAGTATATTAAGAGCTAGTTTCTGGGATAAAGATAATCTACATTTTTCGCTTAAACCTAGATTAAACTAAAAATTGTGTTTCTCAGTTATTATTTATTTGATATATAATCTAGGTTTAACTGAGCATCATTGGTGAGTTAAACCTAGATATAAAATGTCAAAATAAAAACAGCTGAAAAATAAAATAAACAATTCAACAAGTGAAAAGAAATTTACGACATTTTAACAAAAATTAAAAAAAAAATGGATTATTCTAGTGATGATGAGGATTTAAGTGATTCAAACACATATAATAACTTAAATGTATCAATTGTTAGAAAAATGCGAACAATAAGGACACGTCCAAATCATTTCTGCATTTATACCGACGCCGAAGTCTTTCAAAGATTTCGCCTAACAAACTAATTTATTTAAAAAAAAAAAAAAAATACTCTAAAAACTAAATAATAATTCATTTCTAACAATTGCAAATTGTAATTTTTAGAATTCCTTGGGATACGTTGCTTTGATTTTTTGCGAAAATTTAAGATATTGCCATATTTATATAAAAAATTAGGAGGAATGCCATATGTATTTTGACTGAACAGTACGGCAATGCTAACAAAATTGACAGGAGGTAATCCACTACTGAGAAACACAATCAGTAGTTAAATCCTGGCAAAATATATTTGGGGTTTAATATAACAGTGTGTTAAGCTGAGTTTAACTGACAAGTAAAAAACTAGCTCTAAGTTTGCCATTCCTTTTGTAGCATATCAAAATAGTGGTCGTAGAACCAACATGTGCTGAATCTTATATACCCACCACCAAATCACCTATTATGGGGCGAACTTCATAAAATATGGTACCGTAAATTCTAATTATTTTAGGGTATCTAATGTGCAAAATCTTTATTTGGGTCGATGGAACGATCTACTATATTTTCTCTTCGAATTACACAATAACCAACCTATATACTATTTGTCATTCCCTATAATTGCCTTCATTATGTTTAAAATATAATTTAATGTTGAAGGATGATTTCATGTAAATGTTGGCCTCGACTGCGTCTCAAATGGTTCATGCGCTAGGTGCAATTTTGGCATATGCTGTCCAACATATCAGCCGGTATCTCACAAAATAATTCTTCAATATTAGCGGGCTTGTCTCTATAGATATGAGCCCTTGTAAATATACCCCCAAAAAAATAGTCTCTTCCATTTTGAGCAAAAATTAAAAAAATTATAATCATCCCACGGTACTGCTCCCTATTCACAGTAACGTTCTTGCCTTCGTCATTTTTGAAAATGATGGCACCGGCCCATAATCCACACCAAATGGTGCCTTTTGTCGGGATGTATTGGCAGTTCTTGCAATGCTTCTGGCTGCTCTTCACACCAAATATGATAATTTTGCTTGTTTAAAGCCATCCCTAAATACCGGCGGTAATCGGCACGTTTTTTTGCGCTAAGCGTTAACGCTGATACCCCATCCCTAAATAAAAGCGGCAACGTTATGGCAAAACGGTAAAAACAGGGTTATCAAACAAATAAATAAAACTACCCTGTTTATTGTAACAGTTAGACCATGGTGAAATAACTCTACAAGGTGGTGTTGAAACGCCAGCTGTTTTTTTTTTAGTCATGTTCGTTATGTCAAACTTTATATACATATGTATGTATGTATGCTCAAGTTGTGTTAAAAAAATAGCAAACGTAACAAGTTATACAAAAAAAGTGAAAAAAACAATTGTCCATAAATAAAATGTTTCATAAATTAACAAATTTATAAATTATTTTTATTTTCATCTTGAAATTAAAAAAATTGTATGTATGTATGTATGTATTTATTTTTCCTGCAAAAATGTTTGTAAACAATAACCAGTTGTTTTTGATTACAAACATGAAAGCAAAAACAAAAATACCATGTTGTTTCTGTTGCTTTTGTATTGTTGTAATATTGCCATCACCTTGTAGAGTTATTTCACCATGAGCTAGACATTGTTGTTTTATTTTTTTGTTTTCTTTTGCAACTAACTTCACTGTGAAACGCCTTGTAAAAATCGGATTTTCCAATAGCAAAGCGTGCCGCCGCGTTGTTTCGATATGCTCCATATAAAATGTATGAACATGAGAAATTTTGACAGTTAAAAAACGCTTGCCGCCGGTATTTAGGGATGGCTGTTACTTATCCATGCAACCACGAGCTTCGTCGCTGACTGAGCATGAAATGAAAGAAGTGTGATGCACTTTCTTAACCGAGCATGCTAAAAATTTAAAAAAAAGAAAAAAAGCACAATTTATTTGTAGGATTATTAGTTTTGGAATATTTATTTAAATATTTAAAAGTGTTTGCTGAAGTTTTGTTTTAATAAAATTAAACTTACAGTTAAATACAATAAATATTAGTTGTTAAATAATTGCATTATTGATAATTATGCTATTTGATTTAACTAATTATGAATACATATTTATAAATGTTAGTTAATTTAAAAGCAAAACTATTTAAGTATAGATTTACATATTTATGTATTTTATAATTAATGTTTTATTTTAATTAGATTTTACCGTTTTAATTAGTAATCAAACATTTACTAATGTAATTAATATACAGCCAAGGAAGAAATTATATGGTACATGTGTTTTTTCTAAAAATCTCTTGGGTTTTAAAGCTAATGTAAAAGTTTATATATTTTTTATATTTAGTAGAGAGAAACAAAAAATTAAATTAAAATAATTTCAGGGTATGTTTATATTTATTAAATACTTTTTACTGTTAATTCAAATTCTTATAGGAAATATTTATATGGTACAAAATAAGAAAAAATTTGAAACCTAAAACTATTTAAATATATTCAACTAAAATATAAATTTCAATAATGCGAATGTCCTCCTCGTTTATTAATTTTTGTAACACAACTTGAGGAATTTCTTCCCATTTTTTACTAAAGCTCTTTTAAGTCATTCCATTTTTTATATATTTTGGCACTTAAAGTTTCCCAGAGGTTTTCAACTGGATTTAGATCAGGACTAAGAGGTGGCCAGTCCAAAACAGCTATATCCTTTTCTTCAAAAAATGCTTTAGTTCTTTTGGCTTTATATATAGAGGTGTTGTCCTGCTGAAAAGTAAAATTATTTCTATAATTTTCCTCAGCAAATTCAATAAAAACACTGTCCAGTAATTCTACGTAGTTCTCCGCATTCATTTTATCAGAAATAAAACAAATTGGAACACGTGCTCTATACCCAAAAGCAACCCAAATCATCAAAGATCCTCCTTGAAAATTGCGTGCTATTCTGGTTTGTGTATCGCCGCATTTTTTCCCTCCAATAATATTCCATCAAGGTTGAATTTTTTTTCACCGCTGGATAAAACATTACGCCACTCATCTTCCCAAAATTTATACTTTTCAGCGAACGATAATCTGGCTGTCTTGTGTCTAAGAGTCAATAATGGTTTGGGAATCATTTTTTATTTTGTCACATCTAGAAATTCATTTAGAATTTGGTTAATCCGTCTTTTGGTCACATTTAGTCCTAGCTCCGACTTTATTTGGTTACAATTGAAATTATTTGTGATAGCTAGGCGCTTGATTGATCGTCTATCGCGGTCAGTAACTGTTGGTTTTCTACCAGATCTTTTTTTGGTGCCGTATGATTTTGGATCCGCCAAGTAATTTTGTATGGTCGTCTATCAACGAAAGTTGATTTCAACGTGGCATTTTAGCCTAAAATTCAATAATTTTCACACAAAAAAAACATTATTTTATTTACTTATAATAATATCGTTTTGCACTTACACCAAATAATATTGTGTGCATCAAAAAATTTGTTTTAGTTGTAAATTGTTAGATAAATCTGTTAACAATTTTACTTGTACCATATAATTATTTCATATGAAAACAACGATATAAAAACAGAATGCAAAAAAATAACGGTAAATTTATGATGTCTACATGAGAGAAGTTATTGTTGTTGGGAAGATAATTGATGCAGCGTTGTAATAAATAGCATTAAAAATTAGAGTTTTTAGTACTACTTAATTATAATAAGGAAAAGGAATTTGTACTATATAATTTCTTCCTTGGCTGTATGTATGTATGTACGAGTATAAATTTATTTTCAGTTATTAGTTGCTATAATTTAAAGAGGGTTTCTTAATTGATTATATAAAACAATAAATCTAAATAAAATAATTTTGTTTAGATCTCCAATGATTTTACGTTATATAAAGTAAATAAATTTGATTTAAGTCGCTTTAATTTGATTATATTCGATTATTTAATTCATTTTTATACTACTCAGTTAAAAGTCCAAAAATAGTTGATATGTTTTTTTATTTTGTTTTGTTTTACATGTAATTTAAATTAGAATAAAGCAGTCGATAAATAACTACTGTAGAGTAATTTTCAAGTCAAGAGAATAAATTTGATTAACCAACCTTTAATAAATTTGGAATCAAACCGGAATTTTTTTTAATTAGTGAATGTCAGCCATTATCGTTGTTTTGTTTTACTGTAAAATTTCGTTCAATAGTGTTCATTCATTACTGGCAGCCCTTATAAAATTGTTGAGATTGTTGATACAATTTAAAAAATTATTTATAAAATTAGCATTTACATAGATTGTAATTTTTATTAATATAAAAAAGTTCTAATTTAATAATTATTATGTTTAATTAATATTTTTAAATTTAGTTTAAGTAATTATTAAAAGAAAATTTTTTGGGGTTTTTTCTTCATCTCCAAGATTTATAGGTTTTCTATAAATTTTGATTGTAATTGTTTGCTATTAAAGTTAAAAATTTCAATGTGCTTCAAGTTTGTCTAGACTTTAGAAAATTGCAATTACTTTGCAAAAAAAAAAAAAGTTTTTCAATATTTTGTTGCAGAAAATTGAAAAGTTTTCTTGTTGTTTAAATTTATTCATACGTTATGGAAACGTTTGATTTGGGTGTTGGCAATGGTGATGTTGTGTTTTCTTCTTCCTCATCGTTTTCCTGCGAATCCTCTGGCTCTCCTAAAGCATGTACAAATTCATAGAAATCTATGCGACCATCGCCATCAACGTCTACTTCTTTAATCATGTCCTCAACTGTTTGAATAGAAAAAATAATAAAAAAAAAAAATAGAAAATGCAAATATGTACAATAAATTTGAGTTTTTTCAAATACATGTTGGAATAGCTCTTAAACTAGGAATGAGAAAAATATATGTACTCGTATAATTCAAATAAGAATGTCCATTTAAACATTAAGATTAAAGTAAATTATCACTACAGCAGTTACATTATATTTTAATTATAAATATAGTCCAACATTTGTACAACTCTCCTATTCTTCTAGATCCACAAAAGCACAGTCTGCCCAAAGAAGAAATTATAGTTTTCATTCATGTCTCGAACCTAATCAGTCCATCAAAACATCTCTTTTATTCATGATTGCTTTTATTTAACTATTTTCGGATTTTTATTGGTCTCACAAACATGAGCTTTCTTAATATCTTGTATCCAGTCCATTTATACTTACTTTCTTCCTCATCTAGATCCTCTCCCAAACATTGTAGTACGGCTCTTAAATCTGAAGCAGTAATATAGCCACGATTATGCTTATCGAATACACGAAATGCATCTCGTAATTCTCGTTCTTCTTGGTCGGCTGACGAAAGCCCCGATTTATCTTCGTAGGCCATATTTGACAGGATGTCAACAAATTCTTCGAAACTAACATTGCCATCGCCTGTAAATGAAGTTAAAGAATGCAAAACAATTAAAGTTATTTAATACCTCAAAATATGTATGTACATATATGTATTATAGGTCTAATTCGTAAAAAATTCCCTTAATAAAGTTCCTATTTTGAGGCTCTGCGTTTGTAATTTGTCGACTCTATCAAGTCTTGATTGCTTTTGACTCTGTGTAAGATGTTTTGCGAGCGGGTTTAAAAAGCTGAGTAGTTTTAGAATGTTTTTTTTTTTCAGAGGCTTTCTATCACTCAACTTTAACTAATAATACTTCCTTTGGACGTTTTCATTTCATGTGTCAAGATTTAATTTTTTTTGCTAGATTTAAATGTTCAGCTAAAAATTCCAGATGACAGTTCATCCAAATTATTTCATTTAAGAAATTCAGGCCTTTTGTTTTAAATTTAAATATTCACATTAAATATGTAGTTTAAATTTCACTTACCATCAACATCGATTTCCTGCAACATTTCTTGTAGCTCTTCCACACGAGCAAATTGACCTAAAGAACGCATTACTGTTCCCAGTTCCTCTTTGGTTATACATCCATCGCCATCTTTGTCAAATAAACGGAAAGCTTCCCGGAATTCTGTAATAATATTAATTGAAATTGAAAATACAAGTGTACATACATATACATATATGTATGTATATATGTAAATATCAAGAAATTATAGGTAGTTTAAAATCACATGTTTAATATAAACTAAATATACAGGCACGTCACATAATTCGATCGGAATGGTTTCAATTTCGTATTTGCAAATCGCTCGTTTTTATTTTGCGTTCTCCAGATTCCGATCGATTTTGTTTATTCCCAAAAAATTTTTAAATCTTGTTTTTTAACTTAAATATGGTAACGTTGTGTAAACCAAAATAAAAAACATATGATTTTTATAATAAAAAGTAGGTATGTATAACCATGGTGAAATTACTTTACAAGGTGACAGCTAGCGCTAGCTGATTTTTTTATTTGCTCTATTCATGGTGAAATTCTTGATATCATGAAAATGTCAAAAACTTGTTTACAAATAGTCAAAGTTTATATTAGAAAGTTAAAAAATTATTTTGTTTTTGAAAAAGTGAGTTTTTGTCGCCGTTTTATCTGCATAAAATAGTTTAAAAGTGTTAAAGAACTATTTTATATTAAATAGTGTGTTTGTTTTTTTTTTGAGTTGTTTTACTAAGGCCACTTTTTAACTTGATATTTAAATACGAAATTAGTTAATTTTTCCTTAAACTTAAGTTGTTTTCAGTCTCAAATTAAGTTTGGTATTTAATTATTAAAAAAGTATGGCAGCTCTATTGAATGTCAAAAAATATAAACAACTTCTTTATTTAACAGCTGATTTACTATTTAATTTACAAATTGTTGTAAACTAAATGTACAAAAGCTGCATCATTCATATCCTCTTCATCTAAATTCATTGTTTTAGTTGATATTAATGACATAATAGCACAATGTTTTTATTCACAGCGAGTTTATTTATTGAATATTTTTATCAAATAATAAAAAAACTTCAATGCGCAATTTTCATAATTTGCAGAACTGTCAAAATCATATGATAGTATGAAAAACTTAAGTTGAATTTTTAATGGACATAGTCAGTGATTTAAGTTACATATATTTAAATATGATCTATAAAAATGAATTTGGTATTTAAACAGAACTTAAATTAAAACACACTTTAATTTTTAAGTTAAAATCTGGCCATAAAAGTGTTAGTTTTATTTTTTTTGTTCTGTTTTTATCCATGTTTGTATGTTTGTTTTCTTTATTTTATGCCAGATGTTTTTGACAGTAACGAAAAAATGCCTCTTGTTCTTGCCTTGTTGTAATTGTTGTAGCAATGCTGTCACTTTGTAAAGTAATTTCTAACAAAGAGATTTAAAAAAAAGTGCACTAAATTTTTTTTAAAATGCCCGGAACTTTATTTGTTGCTGTTTTAAATGATCAAAGACTTCAAAACGCAGTTGAAAAGCTACGAAAAATAAATTTAAAGGATGCATCTAAAAACGACAAAAGTTTTCTTGTTGCTGACACCAACTTTGAAATTTTTGACATTTTATTTAAATATCAGTGAGATAATTAAAAAAATTAAATAATAAAATTAATTATTCAGTTGTCATTATAAATTGAGCTTGCCGCCGGTATTTAGGGATGGCTCTAAGTAGCTGTAGTTTTCAAAATAATTAAGTAGCTGGTTACAGGGCGGCATAAGTACCCAGCGTCTTTGCACTCGTGTAGTCGTATAGCCTGCTGTCTCGAATGTGTTTAATGCTTTAGTAGTATGAGTTTTTTTTTAACTTTAAAAAATGTAAAGTGGTTTCATTCCGAAAAAAATCGTTTTTCGTTTTCTAAAGACTCAATTTATGGAAGCAAAACCGCTTTCGATTGGAATTGAGTTCTGTGACATAACTGAATAAATTGAAAATTTACTGCAGTTCTTTTAAACAAATTTTGTTAATTTCTTATTTTAAGTTAAGTTTTTTGAGGGTAATTAGTTCGTCAACTACATATCTACCCGTTAAGAATTTTTCACTTCAAACTTTCAAATTTAATCACCTCGTCTTACCTCTCATTTGTCCCTTTGATATGATACGTCCACTGCCACCCTCATTGGAATCATTTGAAAACGTTCGTTGTGTTGAAAATTGACGCATTTTTGGTTTACGTTTGGCACGTTTATCACGCGTGGAGTTAAAAAGCAAACTCCCACCCTCCGTACTTGAAGTATTACTACGTTTACGCTCCGTCAAAGGAGATTCAATAAAATAATCATCATCTTCCTCTTCCAGCTCCTCGTCATTATCATCGTCCTCTTCGTCTTCATCATTATCGTAATCGTCTTCATCTTCTCCAGCATTTCGTTTTATTTCATGATCACTGTAGTAGTCTGCCTCGTTGTCGTTGTCTTCGTAAACGATTTCCCCGTCAAAATCTCTGACATATGTGTTACGGGTATTTGGTAAGACATTTGTAAATTGCTGACGTTGTGCTGCACTGGTAGTGGTTGTAAAATCACATGAAGAATCCGTATCAGGATCTGAATTATGTCTTTGCTTTCGTTGATTTCTCTGACGACGATTTCGTTGGCTAATAATATCTGGTCTAGTATTGCTATCCTTGTGACGTTTCATAGATTTAGTTGTTGCGTCTGCTATTGTTGGCTCCTCGTCACCACTGCCGCCATGTAGAATTGTTTTTTTACGTTGTCTGGGTGAACGCCGACGCACGGGTGTATGTGTTTTTGCTAAAATGCCGTCTACCGAGACTGAGGGTGCTATCGATGTACTTTCTTCATTGGTTGCCGTCTCAATGACATGTGAAATTTCTGTCTGTGTTTCATCGTTGCTGCCAGTTATCTGGTCAACGTTTGTGAATGCGCCTGCAGTGTCATCGACACTTACGGATGTAGTTCGTGTCTGTAATGAATTGTAAGAAGATATACATACATACATCGGTCCAGAAAAATAAACTACAGAGAATATGATATCTAGGGAAATAAAAATACTCCTAAATATCTAAATGGATTAGAAGTACCAAAACTATTTGATACTCATTATTCGAGTTCAATGAATTTAGGAATAAGCACGATGACTAAACAATATATTTAAAGAACCAAGCCTGTAATATTTATTTTTGTTAAATCTCCGTAGACCTAATAATAAGTATACAAATCTAAGAACAAATATTGAACCCCATCCTAAAGCGACTCTATGAAGTCTCAAGTCTCTCATGGCTGTGTGCTAGAAGTCTCGCAAGCGGCTTCGGATGTTATTGTGGTTTCACAAGGCTTTTTTACAAATGTTTTGAATCAGGAAGCGGCTCCAAGTAATTCGTCTTTGGAATATTTATATCATTCAGTGTGTTAGGTTAATAGTCCCGCCTTTAGAGCGTAAATGTAATGTGCTTTTATTTTTTCGATTCTCTTTCAAATAGAGGGCACTTTTCTGTTTTAATTAGCTATGGCCAGACCCTGCCCTGCAGCTTCTAAAGCTTCTGAGCTTTATCTTTTCGATCAGTAATAGTTCAGTGTCTGAATTTGTCATTTTTGGTATTGGAAGGTTTTAGATCTTTGAGTGAAGTAATAAATGTATTATTGATGCTAGGAACATCTGGTACGAATGTCGAATTTCGCCCAACACGTCGCATGAAGCACAATAACGACGTAAAAATACAGCAGTAAGTCCCAATTTACACGAAGCAATTCTTTAAGCTAAACAGATTACAATTTAGACATCGGGATAAGGAGAAGATAAGACGAGTACACACTTGATTGTACTTGCAATTCGTTTTACTCTCTTATTCGTATTACATGTGTATATACAAATACTCTGAAATAAAAATACGACCGATTTAAGCAATAATAATTGTGCTGTATAAACACCGATGAAATTTCATGGAAAATATTGTATCCATGTTCTCAATAAGAATTGCTTCCTGTAAATTGGGACTTGTTTAGTATATTTTTGTTTGTGTATAAAAGCTAATAGATTGTGTGACCATATTTAAAAATAATATTTATAAAACAAGTTACAGTGCTATATTCGGCTGTGCCGAATCTTTAATACCCTCCACCTAAATGTAATAAAGCTGTGTTCACATTATGTATATTTGTCATGTGGACTGTCACTTTTTCGCATGTCAAATTTGTACATATAGTCTGAACACCTTCAAACAATATCATGTGTTATTTCTCTGTGTGCAATACATATGACATTTTTGTATTTAGAACGAGTTCTATTTTCAAGTGACAAACCATCTGACATCAGCTGTTTTTTATAACCAAAATTTTGTGGCGGCAAAAATTTATTGAAATTTTAATAAATATAATTTATACCTAATAGTGAAACAAAAATACAAAACAAACTACACAAATTTATTATTGTAAATGGAGGGAAAACTTGAAAAGGAGTTAACAAAAGTAAGTAAATATGTATGTGACATAACCAACATATGAACATGTAATTTATAAACTGTATGTAAAACTCAAATTTTGACATACACATGAAATCACATATGGGTAGAAAAATGACATTCCACATGACAAATACATATAATGTGAACACAGCTTAAGAAATACAGAAACTACACTGGTTATACGCCTAGTATACGAGTATCCTAATTCTGTCTTTTCTATTCAGTCTTAGTGCAAATTTTATTAATATTTTATATATTGTTTGAAAGACAATATCACATGTTGCTCATAATTCACTAATGTGATTTTATTTTGAATGTTTTAAAATTTTATCTAATTTTGACCATTTATAATTGATGTAGTTGTTGATGTAACATCAGTAATTATTGAGTTGACAGCCCTTGGCCGAGTAATCTCGGATCATTCCAGTCCGTAGAACCGGCTGTCGTGGGAATGATTGATGTAGTTACCGCTTCTTACTGTAATTTACAGAGTTTGTTTAATTTTCATAATAATCTTGAGTATTTTTTAACAATTTATAAAATGAAATAAATAGAAATAAATATATTTCAGAGTTTGTCCCGTATGACGAATTCTGGCGACGCCGTTATTGTGGGCATTTTCATATATGTACACAAATGTGTTTTATTTTTGGCAAACAATATTCACTACCCAAGATTCGTCGTTCGTTCCAGTTGTGTTCCTAGCATTAATGATTCAATCAGGAGTATTACAAGGCTCTCTTCTTTCTTCTACCTGACTTCTTCTATTGGTTTGCTGCAAGTTAACACAAACGCACCACCGATTATGTGGATCTGTTTTTATGTTTTCTTGTAACTGAGACTTCAGTTTAATCTTCACTGGACTAAACACAAATTCTTCAAGTGTCGAAGGAAGCATTCAAGTGGCTTAACTTTATCTGATCTTATTACTATTTACTCAATCTAAGTTTATCCGACCAGAAATGGAAGTTTATTGTCATATATGGGTTTGAAAATTCAAAGACTCTTTTTTGCGTTACTAGACCGCGTACAGCAGAGGACAAATGGGCTTATCAATGACGTTTTGATAATCAACTTGGTTGATTTTCTGGAACACGGTTGCAATGTAAATTGTGTTTACTGTTCTATCTTTACCATAGTGCAATGTTTTGCTGCCTAAATTAGAGAACTTTTTCCCGATTCCTACAGTTTTTCCATATCATCCATTTTTTGTACTTTCTAAATCATAAAAAGTCAATTTGAAATCCTAAAAATAATTTATAAGCTTTTTACATAAAAATAAAAAGTAGAAATTTAGAAACAATTTACATATATATGTACATTAGGGTGGCCCCAAAATAAAGTTGCGGATGTTCCCGACTAATATGAAAATTTGATTCATTTTAAGACTACGTTTCTCAATTTTGTTGTCCTATGGTCAATATTTGGTGAGCTGGATCAAAGGATAAAAAGGTCCTTTTTAGAGGTTTTTTGATTTTTTTCACATTTCTTCCAAAGGAACTATATGTAAATTTGGTGTCATATGAAAGGTCTTTGAGAGGCGCATTCAATGGGTTATCAAAAATTAAAAAAAAAATTAATTCAAAAATTTTGAAAATTTCAGACAAAATTTTATTTTTTTTTTGTTCATAGAATTTCTTGAAATTTCTTGATTTTTTCCGTTTCGTATGAGTAATATTTATTATACGTAATCTATGTTAACTCCCTAAATTTTTGCACACAAGCTATGGAAGTACATATGCACATACATACTCGTATATATGGAAACGAAACTCTGTAAAAAATTGAGGCTATTATCTATTTTTAGGTGTATTGCAATCATACCCCGTCTTTTCGAAGACTAAAATTTGTTGAATTCAATATCTTACACTCTGCGTCAATGTTTTGTGCATGATCTTTTGTGTGTGGAAAATGTGGCAGACATTCACCCCTCTATTCTGACTTTCGATTCGAATTGAATTTTTTTCTGTTTGCCAACTTTGGTATTCAGTGTTTCGATTCCGCTACGTTTCTTTCGATTGTAGGTATTCTGTATTACGATCGTAATATATGCTTATATCATGGTACAACTATACAAGGCTGTCAAACATCTTCAGTTTGGTCTATAATTTAACCATGAATCGTCTTACAAACGTACAACGCTTGCAAATTATTGAATTTTATTATCAAAATGCGTGCTCTGTTAAGAAAGTTCATCGCGCGCTACTTTGTGTGCAATGACGAAGCTCATTTTTGGTTCAATGGGTACGGGAATTTGGAGTGACTCTCAGACAGAAGCATTGCAAGAGTTACCAATGCATCCAGAAAAAGTCACAGTTTGGTGCGGTTTATGGGCTGGTGGCATCATTGGACCGTACTTCTTCAAGGATGATAACATAACTGTGAATGGTAAGTGCTACCGTGAGATGATATCCAACTTTTTTTTCCAAAATGCAAGAGCTTGACTTGCATGACATGTGGTTCCAACAAGACGGTGCCACATGCCACACAGCACGCGTAACAATGGACTTATTGAAAGGCGAATTCGGTGAACGTTCAGGACCGGTCCATTGGCCGCCTAGATCGTGCGATTGAACGCCTTTAGACTATTGTTTGTGGGGCTATGTTAAAGCTGATGTCTATACCGACAAGCCCGCTTAAATTGACGCATTGGAAGACAACATTGAAGCATTTATTCGTGAAATACCGGCCGAAATGTTGGAAAGAGTATGCCAAAATTGGACTAAGCGGATGGACCATTTGAGGCGCAGTCAAGGTCAACATTTGCATGAAATAATCTCCAAACATTAAATTATATGGACCGTACTATCGATTCAAATAAAGATTTCATGCATTTTTCTGAATTTTATGTATTTTTTTTTGAAAAACTTTCCTATAGCTTTTAAAAAATCACCCGTTATTAATTCAAAAATTTCCGTGTTCATTTATTTACCACACCGAAATAAATTTAGTTGTAATATTAATAAAAGTTATTTTTTATTTCTCCAAAAGTATTTTTTGGAGTAAAATAGTAAAAATTTGTTCGAGAAAAACATTTTTTTTATCAAGCAAATTAGGCTAAAAAGCATTTAGCATAATTTTTAAAAATTTCAATGCATTTATTTGTGCCAATTTTCGATCGTAGCGTAACTGAATGCGGAGACGTAATCGAAAGTCAGAATAGGGGTTATGCGATGTTGATGGTTTTCTTTGTAATTTTGTTTTTGTGGCACAACTACATATTTGTGCCATCAAATGTTCTGACAACGTTGTTCGAACAACAACATAACATTGACAAGAGTTGTCCACACAAGACAAAATGCATGTGCGCACAAGAAATTGTTCGCTGAGTGAAATTTAAGGAATCAAAATCAATGCCATCTTTATAAGTAAAACTAAAAATTTCAATTCATGGCTAAGGCCAGTTTGTATATCCAACGAATTTAAAAATCAAATAAAAGAACATAAATACATATATATTTTATTAATTATTCTGTACAAGCACTTACCATTAGCTGTCGAATTTCCCTGGCAAATGATGAACCAGTGAAAAAATGATTAACTGCTGTAAATAGTTTTTTTCCTTCCAACTTGACGGTATAAAATGAATTTCGTTGATGATAAAATGTTCGTGACACACACACAAACCCAAAACAGAATGACAGGCACTTTCTCTACAAATGCGAAATACAATTATCGGCAATTAAAAAAAAAAAGTAGATTTCATAAATCCAGTCGTTAAGCTTTTAATTGTCAGCCGTCAATTGCTATTTAATAATGCAATTTTTCTCAATATGTTGCACTCTCGTGGCCCGGGCACATCAGGAACAGCACAAAACACGTACAACCACTTGTTGTACAATGATTTACATATGTAGGTATATAAAATGTTCTCCTTCTTTATTTTTCAATATTCGTTGTTCGTTTTTATTGCTGGGCCAGTGTCAATAAATATTTTACTAATTGCCAATAAAATAGTTGACAGGTTTTTATTTTAAATAATGTTGCTGTTGTCGAATATTGCTGCATCGCTGATGAACCAGACAATTTGTTAAATATGCTGGTAAATTATTGCATTTTTAATTGAATTTCATGACACTCATCATGCTCGTCTGTTAATAATTTAGAGTGTTTCTCGCTGATGCCTTCACAAATAGTTTTTAATGGTATTCTGTAAATATGTAATAATAAATATTGTATAAAAAGTGCACATGTACTCGTATGTATGTTCATTAAATATTTAATTCATTTAAAATTTTCGTTTGAAATTGTGACATGCCTAAATATTTTCATTATTAAAAAACTAAAGCATGGTGCAACTATACAAAGTGAGTGCAAATCGACAACACAAAACAGAAACAACAGACATTTCGTGTGTGTAAAATAATGTAGTACTGTCAAAAATACTTGAAAAAGTAAAAAAAAAGTCAGTCAGCTGGGCTACTGCACGCACCATGAACTAAAGCTATGTATAGACGATCGTCAGATATTACAACGTTGTCAGATCTAGCAATGTGCTACCAATGTACTGACATTGACAAATTGTTAGCAAAAGGTAAATTGTCAGTTTAGACGGCTGTAAGAAAACTAACAGTTTCATTGGCACACAATGAATTTATCTGTCAACTGAAATTGTTTTCACATTTCTGAAAAACTTTTTATACATATACTGGGTGTAGGGTATTATCTGGTTGGGCTTGACCGATTATACTTTTTTACTTGTTTTCTTTTAATGTTCTGTAAAAATAAACAACAATAAAAAATAACTTAAATTATTAAAGTTTATGGTGAAATTTTTAGCGCCAACATCCCTTAAGAACGAATAATTCATTTTCTCCTTAGTCCATTTGTTTAAGATAAATTGTGTATGAAAATAAAGTTATAAATAGAAATGAACATAATATCTGAACTGGAAACACAAAATACAAAAGTTTACTGAAATATTATTTATGTATCGTACTTTCTTTTATGTTCTGCACAAAGTTGGTGGTTAGCGAATGATGATTATAAATGGAGCAACAAAAAGTATCAAATGTATTGAAATATGATTTTTATTATTATTACCAGTATCAAACTAATGATTTATTTTTACGACAATATTAATCAACGAAGAATAAATGTAGCAAGTCATAAAAACTGAGTGTTGTAAAAAAAAAACATTTAAAGATAAATACATATGTACTCGTACATAAGTAAATATTTATATTATTTAGTTGTTATACATACATTACTCGTACTTATGTACCTACATATAAAAATATCCTAAATAAATATTAAAACTTTAAACAATACAACCTCTCACAAAATTTATACTTATGAAAGGGGCCTACCACTTTAAAATATTGTTGGCAACAACTGACAACTAAAGTCTGCTAAATCCAAACTTATTATGTTTTTGATATTATAAGATTGGTAAAATGTGGATAAAAACAAGTAAGAAAGTATAGTCGGTCAAGCCCGACCATATAATACCCTACACATAGTATATGTATAAAACAGTTTTTCAGAAATGGGCGTTATATGGGAGATATTACCTATTATGGACCGATCATCCAAAAATTTAGTCTCATGATTTCTGTGAATATAAATATTATATGTGTTAAACTTTGTTTCCATATAAATATTTTTAAAAGATTTATGGAGCTTAAAGTGATTTTCGGAAATGGGCTTTACATGGGAGCTACGATCATTATAAAATTGTACCGTATTATTTGCATACATATGAAATATATTTACGTTCAATATTAATTGGATACCGACATTTTTGAGAGAGTTATGCTCTTTAAAGTGCTTTTCGGGAGTAGGCTTTATATGGGAGCTACGACTAATTATGAGCCAATCTGAACAAAATTTGTAGATGTGATTTGGCTTCATTTACCACTAAGTTTTGATGAAATTTGTTTGGATACTTACATAATTCAAACATTTATGATCGGTAAACCCCAATTTCGGAAGGACATTTGTATGGGGGCAAGGTGAAATAATGGATCGATTTCCACTAGTTTCAATCCCATCCATTCTTGGGTCAAAAAAATATTATGTACCAAATTTTATCGAAATTTCTTCAAAATTGCGACCTGTACTCTGCGCACAAGCTTTACATGGACAGCCAGCCAGCCAGACGGACGAACATCGTTAAATCGACTCAGAAAGTGATTCTGAGTCGATCGGTATACTTTAAGGTGGGTGTTGGAGCAATATTTCTAGACGTTACAAACATCAGCACAAATCCAATATACCCTACCCACTATGGTGGGTAAATTGATACATAATAGAATTTGTTTAAAAAAGAATTGTTTTAAAACCCAATCTTTTTAATGCGATTTTTTCTTTAATAACTTATTGTATGTTATTAATGCTCACTTAGGGTACGGTCACACTTGGCAAATATTTGCCTGAAGAAGACGTAACCACTAAATAACATATATTTGAAATCGTTTATTTATTTAAAACCCAATTTACAAATATTTAGTTGATGCTGTTTGATCTTGCAAAACTCTTGTAAGAGTAAACAACGTCCAACGAATATGTGCTAAAACGCTTTTTTGAGTAAATATTTGCCAAATGTCTTTCTATTATAAGCCGCTGAAATCTGGCCAGACCTTCAAAGGGAATCTGTAACGAATGCAGTTGAATCGTTTGAAGTAAATGTGAAAGCACAATATTCCATCATCACAACGGTCTGCCACATGTTGCAATACCCGGTAAAAACTATTTAGAAGAAATTGGTTGGGAAGTTTTGCCTCATCCGTCTTATAGTCCAGAATTTGCCCTGTCCTTTGTTACAGAGAGAACGTTCAAAACAACAACGTAATACGCTGTACTTTAGAACAGGTTATCCGAAATTGGCTTCATTCGTTCTTGGCCTCAAAAAATGAGCTGTTTATTTTTTGGCGCAGAATTCATACGAGTATGTTGCCAGAAAAATAGGAAAAGGTCTTCCAGACAGATGACAGCGTTAATGTGCATTAAAATCTCACTAATGTGAATTAAGATTTTACCCTGACAGACGACAGTTTTTGCATTTAGTAAACAGCTGTTTGTGTGTAAACAACTGTTTAATTGTGAAAAAATTTGTTTGGCATTTACATCGTGATCACAGACTATGATCTATGATCGTGATCAAATGGAAAGAAAGCTGAAAATAAGATTAGCAGCTATGCTGTTGGTGAAAAATCGGTATTTATTTGAAAAAAAGCTGAAATTAGTTTTGCTAAAACTGCTTGATAATGCAAACATTGTTCATGCACAAGCAACCATCAACCTGAACGTGTTGCTACAAGTGGGGACCGCAGTAGGACACTCTAAAATAAGAGAAAGGCAATTATGGAAATTTATTTTTATTATTTTAATTGTACAATTGTCTTCTTCTTATTTTACAATAGTAAACAATTTGATAACATATGATTGATTATCGACGATGTTGCCATATTGAAATAGCTAAATGCAGTATAAATTCACTCTGGTTTTGTGAATTTACTTCTAACCTAATGCGCAGTAGAGTGGGGATAATTCACGAAGTAAATTTGAATTAAGACTGCTAATGCAAATTAACTGTGTCGTCTGTCTACGCTATAACTTAGCAATAGAATAAATTTATATTAAACAAATGATTCTAAATAAAAGTTAAATATTTTTGAAAAATCCTGATGGTTACCATCATGATATGCCATGCGACAGGGATGTGTGATATCGCCACTACTTTTTAATATAATGTTCGATATGTTCATGAGTCACGCGATGTTAAAATATTAAGGAATTGTATGGGTACTTCAGGAACGACTGGAGTTTTTATACCTTTTCGATATTTTCTACTGATATAACCTGAAAATACTCATACTCATACAACAAGCCCTTTCCTGATTAACGATGAAACTTAAGAATATATTAACTCGTTCTGCTAACTTGGCTCAATTATTACTGATTCAGAGGGTTTGAGCGCAGACATTACTGGCCGAATAAAGAAGGCCACTCAATCGTTCGGTTAGCTCATTTAAAAAAATATTTTTAATTCTGAAACGCGAATCCAATTATTACAAGTATTTGTGAACAGATGTCCACGTAGCAGCCAACAATTTTCTTTGCCTCAAACCATGGTGGACTTTCCGGACTTTACTGTATAGTTTAGGCCAAAATCTTTGCGCCAGTTTAGCCACACTGGAATATATTATTAACTACATACTGTTTTGTACTCAATTTATTTAGTCCAATACCTTCTAAAGAAATCAGACAGACGTTTTGCAACTTAATGACAATTGCAAAAAAATTATTGCATTAAATTAAATGCTTAAAATCTTTATGGTTTTTTTACACATCAAAGGACGTTGCTGTAGCCACTTATAGTCGAATGCGCAAACAGAATGTTTCTTAAATAATTAAATTATTAATTAATAAATAATGCTAAATAATTAAAATAAGTACATAATAATACATACATATGTACATAGATGTTATGAAGCCCAGCAAACAATTTAATACTAGCTCCTAAGACAAACATAATTTTATAAAATTTAATCTACAATATAGCGCAGTCGAAATAAAACTCCCAAATAATTTTGTCCTAAAATATGTATGAGTATATAAATTAATCGATTTTTATTTTGTTCGAATAAGACATTTTAAGTTGATTGTATAATTCGCTCAAATATTTAAAATTAATCGAATTATGCGAATAATTGAAAAAAAAAATGTAAATAAAGTAATATGTATAACAAGTTTTTCCTCCATCAAGTCGTACAGAAAGTAGTATCGTCTAAAGCCACCTTTAAGGTGCTATCAGACGGGATGTATTTTACATATGTACTGTCAAATTTTCCATCTGTTAAAGTTGTACACATCGTGTGATACATACATATGAAACTTTGCATGTGTAAAATACATGTGGAAATACATACATACATATGTATGTAATTTTTTCGTTTAGAACACGCTCTATTTCCCTGTGACAAACATAAACAAAACAGCTGTTTGTTTTCAAAACAAAATTGTTTGAAAAAATATATTGTAAAGCAAACATAAAGAAAATGGATAATGAACATGGAAAAGTAAGTTTTTTTTTCGAATTTTAATAAATTAAATTATGTTTATTATATTTATAGCAGTTAGATTGGCCAAAAGAAGCAATTCTTGAAATTTATAGTATAAAAAATTAATTAAAAAAAATATGAATCGTATGTGAAATAGAAATTTTGACATACCTACGGAATTACATATGGGTAAGAAAAGTGACAGTACATATGTAAAATACATCTTGTCTGATAGCATCTTTAGTAATATCATATAATAATTATGTAGGGGAGAGTGGGGCACGTTTGAACACGGGGCACCTTTGAACAATGTTGATTAAATCTCAGTTTAACATTTTTTCCGACCCTTAACCGAGTTTTTCACATGCCAACCTTGTTTTCTAGCAACGTCAACAACTTTTGCTAGTTTTTTCAGTCGTCGACCGAATGTAGTTGGGTGAACAAGTTTTCGCAGTGACATTGTAAATTTTTTTATTTTTTTGTTTTGTAAGAGTGTCAGAAGTATTCAGTGATCGTTTTCTTTCGTGAAAGAAATTTATTGCAGTCCAAAATTCATTTCAAACAAAAGTAAGATAAGTTATTTGATATTTATGTAAAAAAAAAATATTTATTATAAATTTCCTTGGAATGGCAAGCCAGTTCAGGTTTAAACAAAGAAAAAGGGGACACCTTTGAACATGTTAATTTATTAACCGAAGTACCAAACATTGTTGATTCTCTCTTATTTTCTGAAAATGACGAATCCAATGCTGATCATGATGCTTTAAAGGAAAATGTAATGTCACCTGAAATCGCAAGGCCTTTTTCGTCTTAATAATATAAAACTTATTTTTGATCTGAATTTTTTTTATTTTTATACCCTTCACCTTCATGAAAAGGGTATATATAAGTTTGTCATTCCGTTTGTAATTTTCCGACCCTATAAAGTATATATATTCTGGATCCTTATAGATAGCGAAGTCGATTAAGCCATGTTCGTCTGTCTGTCTGGATGTTGAAATCAGTTTTCTGAAGTCCGCAGATATCTTCGAGATCCAAATTTTCAACAATTCTGTCAGACATGCTTTCGAGAAGTTTGCTATTTAAAATCAGCAAAATCGGTTCAGGCCAACCAGAGTTATGGACAACCTCCATAAAAATTTGATATTTTTTGTCCATTTTATTGCAATATTTTGAAATATATTGCAGATAATGCCATGCAATTTTGTTTATGTTGTTTTTATGATAATAGAAGAAAGTGTGCGGAAAATAGTAAGAATCGGTCCATGATTTCTCATAGCCCCCATACAAAAATCTTCCCGAAATATTGCTCAACTATACATAAATGCCTATAAAATTGGAATATCAAGACAAAATTCAGCAAAAATAAGTTTTATGCAAAAATAAATCGCAAAACGAAATTTTTCTTTAGTTCGGTCCATGTTTGACCATAGCCCCCATATAAAGTCCACTTCCAAAATTCACTTAAATACGTATAAAACAGATGTTAATAATGTTAAACGGTTAAAATTTGACAGAAAAAGTATTTATAGGCAAATAAATTGTTGTACTAAATTTTATGGTGGTCGGCCCAGAATAGGTCATAGCTCCCATATAAGGCCCACATCTGAAAAAGACCGACTCAAAACGTTGCACAGATCATTTACATATTTACAAAAATCATCCCACAAAATTTTGTGAATTTCGGTCTATTTTTAACCGTATGCCCCATATAAAGCCCTCTTCCGAAATTTACTTTAATACTCATAAATCTCTTATAAATAAGGGTACCAATTCAAAATTTTACACGGATCATTTACATACATGCCTAAATCAAACTGCTGGATTTTGAGAATAACGGTCCATATTTGTCAATATCCCCCACATAAGGTCCACTTCCGAAATCAACGTTAATACTAATATATATCTTAAATATACCGGTTTTATGTTGAAATTCGACGTGAAATATCCTCATATGCATGAAAATCACTGTTCCAAAATTTAAGAAGATCGGCCCATAATTTGTCATAGCTGCCATATAAAAATTTCCAAAAAAACAAAAAAATTCGGGTCAAAAAATATTATTTTCGGATTTAACCCATATTTGGTCCATATTTTATAATCATGATATATATCGTTGGAAAGGTATTTTTAATACCTTTTATTTATTGTATTACAAATTATCAGACACCCACTAGTTCTCGAGATATAGGCCTATATATTTTGAAATTTACGGGCCCGCCCCCTCGAAAATAGGCGTGACCGACAACAAATTTTTTTTGCTAGCATCTCCTCTAAAAGCCCTATTTGATGAAGTTTTTTTTTTTTTTTTTTTGAGCAAAGTCACTAAAACCGAATTGTTCCCCTTTTTTATACTCTGGTTGTTAAATTACACTCAAGATTATTATGAACATCAGACAAACTCTGTAAATTATGGTAAGAATTGGTAATTAAATCAATTAAAAATGGTGAAAATTAGACAAAATTTCAAAATATTTAACATAAATTATGTTGGTCGTAAAATTGTCTTTCAAACAATATATCAAATACTAATAAAATTTGCACTAAAACTGAATAGAAAACACAGAATAAGAATATTCTAGTCCTATAACCAGTGTAGTTTTTGTATTTCTTATTACGTTTAGGTGGAGGGTATTTAAGATTCGGCACAGCCGAATATTGCACTCTTACTTGTTTAATTGTTAATTTGTATGTTTTTCTTAATAAATAAATCGAATTTAATATATACATATATAAAAAAAATAACTGTTAATGTTGTTTTTAGACATAAGCGCTACAAGAAAAAATTGCCCTTCAAAGCTGACCCAGCCTAGTTCAAAGCTGCCCCGTATGGGGGGCACATATGACCATAATGACTTCATCCATTAAAAAAATAAAAAAATATAAATCGAACTAAAAATAAGTTACTTGTAGACTTAAACTAAATTTTATTTCCATACATATTAGTTAAATTATGTAAAAAGTCAATAATTCAAAAATATAAATTTTTATGTGGACAATTGCGTCTGTATTACTACCACTAGCATTATCGTTGGATAATTATTTACTTTTTATGTCATCAAATAAGCTTTTGGCTGAAATATCATTTTACTTAATGGTAATATCTGCGCAACTTGATTTTCAATCCAAATAGAAAGCAAGGACTCCATTTCGATCATCAAAGCACTTCTTGTACGGGTCATCGTTTTAGCATCTAAATTAAAATTAAAGACTCGAACCCAAAACAACGCAACCTCGAAAATCTAATGACGCACAGTGAAAATTAGTACTAATTAAAAAAAAAAAAAAAAAAAAAAGCAAAACGAAACGAAACGACGCAGAGCGAGGAATTGGTGTATTATGGGTATTTCAATTTACTGTATTGATATGTTTCAGTAGTATCCTCGCCTTCTGTATTTGACATTTGATTAATTTCAATATATACAGCATTTTGTTTGTATGCAATCACTTTCAATATCACTTTCTTTAAATCTATCAATAATGGCCAAAAACATACATACTTACATATATGGGTAAATCCAGAAAATAGTCAACCGGATGCTAGAAATTAAAGGCTCTCTTTTCGTAAAGTTTTAGATGCAAATAAGTGGATTCATATCTCTACTATACAATACAAGTGTCAAAGTTTATATTTGTCCTATTTACTACGAGAAAAATGCAAAGATCCGTTCCCTGTCTTGCACATATAGACTTTTCTATTTATTTTATATATTTTCGTGTTAACAGTTATGCATCAAAGCTACAATTCTCACTCTCATTGTTTCTACAATATTTTTTTTAAACTCTTCTACTGCCCTCTTCTACAATAAGTTCAAACAGATCACTGATTTAAAACAGTAAATCCTACGAAATACAATTAGTTCATAGTGCGTAACGTCCGTCACGAAAATATATGTTTTAGTGTGATATGACAAACCAAAGTGAAGAGAAAAATTAAGAAAGTTCGTTTTTTAAAGAAGTTTATATGGTATTTAATAACAACAAAAAATCGAGTTGTAAAAAGTTTAAGATCTTCTTGATTTTTTTGATATATTTTCGTAACGTCCGAACGGTATGGTATTATAACATCTGTTTTAGTGGAATTTTATTACATTAGGTATTATTTACACAGATGCCTAAAACGTCAGCCTGGAGAATTGCAATGAAAAAAGATAAACCAAGATCGAGTGGATATCTTGCAAAAGAAGCTGAAAGAAAGCGTGATTATCGGCAAAAAATTAAATTGAAAATTATTGAAGCACCATCTCTCGCTGATAAATTGAAACTCCAAAATTGTAATCGTCAAAAGGCATTTCGAAAAAATAAAAAGAATCACAATCTGGAGCAGTATCGGAACCATATAATTGTAAACAAACATTAGGTAAAGCCGTGCACAAAGCAGAGCGCGCTTTGCCCAATGACTTGTATAAAAAACGCAAAGTGATTGACGTCTTATACAAGAAGCACAATGTGGAAGAAGAAATTAAAAGTTCACCAGGCGACTGCAATCATGAAGAAGATAAAGATGTAAAACTTGTACAGCAATTCTCTGTACGTGACGACATTTCTGTGCAAGCAGCTGGACGAAAAGATACTGTTATTTTAGGTTTAGGAGAATTGCCTATAGCAAAGCGGTATATGGTTCTGACCGTAAACGAAGCGTACGAACTTTTTAAAACTGAATTTCCGTACAAAAAAATTTCAAGAAGTAAGTTTTATGAAAATAGGCCTAAAACGGTGTTATTAAGCCGTGACATATATGTGCACTTTAAGTTTTTCAAAATAATTTTTTTTACCTTAAACGATTCACATACATAGTAGAGATGCCACCCAGTGTTTTTCACAAATGATGTCAAATATGTATGTGGAAAAATGTCAGATTATTTTTCAATAATAATGCAATTAACCGGGTAAAAGTAAGAGGAAATTTATTTTTGATGACATGAATTTTGACCAATTAAGCGGGAAAATCAATTAACCGGGTTCAATTATCCGAGGAAATTTACATGTGTTTTCGTATGCAATATTTTTGCCCGATCATGTGGTTCAATTAAGCGTGGAAACCAATTAACCGTAGGGTCAATTAACCGAAAAATATGTATAATCATATTTTATATCAGTTTTAAAATCATAAGCTAAAACACGGATCATATTAATCGCGTGATCTCCAATTTTTCCCCCTAAATTTTTAAAGAATTGTTAAAATTTATAGGTATTTATTTTATAATGCCAATTAGGAACGGCTTAATCATCAAAAAAAATAGTCATGTTTTTATTTTAATTTTTTACCCCAAGTTTGATGATACGTTCATTTGACTTGAGAAAATGATGCACATATTGATACGTTACTTTGAATTATTTTTATTTTTATACCCTACGTCACAATAGTGGGGAGGGTATATTGGATTTATGCTGATGTTTGTAACGCCAAGAAATATTGGTCCACCACCCACCTTAAAGTATACCGATCGACTCAGAATCTCTTTCTGAGTTGATTTAACGATTTCCGTCCGTCCGTCCGTCTGGCTTACCGGCTGTCCATGTAAAGCTTGTGCGCAGAGTAAAGGTCGCAATTTTAAAGATATCATGAAGTGATTCTGAGTCTATCGGTATACTTTAAGGTGGGTGTTGGACCAATATTTCTAGGTGTTACAAACATCAGCACTAATTCGGCTACATATACACTATGCTGGTGTAGGGTATAATAATAATTATTTTTCCTCTACAATGGGTATCTAAGATACTATTTCTCTATTCAATTTGTATATGTATATGTTTACAAATGACACAGTTGTTTCAAATTATTGTTATATTCTCTTGTACTGGTGGTAGTTTTTATGTACGAGTATTCTGAATTTTTCTTAACATAGAAACATATAATTTTGCATAGCAGTCTGTGAAAAGTACTAAATAGAAGTCGCATGTAATGGGATTTTCAAAAAGAACTGTGTTTTCAAACAGCGCTATATTGGAATAATATGGAAATTTTGACATTTTACTGGTTGATACATCAGTAGTAAATAGAAGGTTTGACAATTGTTGCAATGAATTCAATTTCAATCGAATATTCACTATAAAAATGGTGGATATGTAGAAGCAAGCTGAACGCTTCAATCTATGGAGCGCTATGTGATTGAGTGAAATATTAGTTTTAACTGAATGGTGCCACATGTCACATAACCACAAAAACAATGGTTTTATTGCAAACCAAAATTTTACGATTGCATATTTTTACGAAATTCTACTGTTAATTGGCCACCACTAAGACCACCGGATTAGTTGGTTTATGGTTATGTTAAAGATCTGAAATCATTTTTCGTGTATAATGTCAAACCCTACACTAATCTTTCAAAATAAAATACAAATTTAAATAATTTTCCCGTAAATTGCTTTTTTATTTTTTTATTTAATTTTGAAAAACAAAGCGCAAGTTGAAAACCGTAAACCCGGCAGCTCTTTAGATTTTAACAGTCTGCATTTATTAAATACATATGTCAGTGATGGAAAAATGAAAAATTGAAATGGTACTGAATGTCAACAAAAAGAGTACTTTTTTCAACATTTGGTACTTTTTAGGAAATATATATTTTTATTAAAAAATAAAATTAAAAATCCATTTAAAAATAATTCAAAAATAAAATTAATTCAGTTTAATAAAAAAAATACTATTATAACAACAAACTAAAAATTAATTCATTTTTATGTAAAAATATATGTTTCAAACATTTTTATTTGTTGTGGGTTAAGATAATAAACATATGAGCATGCCTGCATTTTGTTAGTGTTAATGCCATATCATTAATAGATCTTTCGCCAATATGTTTGAAGTTTTCAAACTCATATGATACACAAAAAATCTAAAACAAGAAATAAGAATTACAAAACACAACTTTAACTCTTTATGCATCTGTTTACTTTTGTAGATTATCTAAAGGTGGATTCACCCATTCGTTCTTAACAAAAATATTGTTCGAACAATTTTTTTTATATGAAGTTTGACGTCTCTCTTTTTGAAAGAGAGAAGATATTTTTTACGAACACTAATTGGTTTAATTTAATATTTTTTCTGGACAAAAATGAGTTGAGTTGCCAATAGGTTGCATTTTCTCATACAAATAACAATGCCTTATGTATATCCATGGCCATCAGCAAAAGCAACTTTCTTTTTTTCATTCATTTTGAATTTATATCTGTGATTTTGAATACACAATACTTTAAAATAATTTAATATTTGTATTTTGCCACTTAAAACCCAAAGCAAAATAAGTCAATGGCCGCACTTGTAAAACTAATAGATTTTGTTTACTATGGCAGCTTTGATTTTTCAGAAAAATCTCTCGAAATGGGAATCATGGTGCAACTATACAAGGTGAGTGCAGTAGCCCAGCTGACTGACTTTGTTTACAATTTACTTATGTCAAAAGTAATATTTTTTCAAGTATTTTTGACAGTACTACATTATTTTACACAAACAAAATGCCTACATTGCCTACATACATACATTGCAGATATTGATCTACCAAAAAGTAGACGCAGCAAGAAAAGCAAAAACAATTTGTAATAATACAAATTCTATAAATAAAAGAACATATAAAGAATACACACACATTGTAAACGTACGTAAATTTCGTTCTGACTCACAACACGTAAAAATGATAATTCTCGTATTCTATTTCTCAAAAAAACAGTGAGTTAAATAAATGATGTTTACAGATTGATAATGGACAATGAAGATTGCTGATGACGCCCTTGGCCGGGTAGAAAATGCATTCCAATTTGCCAATTGTTCCAATACGTTACAATAGTATTCTTTAAAAATTCTCGAACTACTAGCCTGAATAAAAACTTTTCTCTTAAAAATGCCTGTTGTTTTTGTTTTGTGTTGTATTTGTTGTCGATTTGCACTCACCTTGTATAGTTGCACCATGTGGTGAATCGTGCTGCAAAAAACTCTCAGTAAAAAAATTTTTGTTAAGAACAAATGGATGAATCCACCTTTAGGGAACAAAGCAAAACAAACAAAGAGTACTAAGTATGATGTGGGTGTACTGTGGTATTTTTGTTATGAAAAACTACTAAAAATAGTACAATAGTATTGAATGTTCCATCACTGACATACATATGTACATATGTATATATGTTCTTATTTACAGAGATGGTATTAAGGGAATGAAATAAAATTGCTTTTAAATTAGTTTTCTTTTTGGATTACGTAAATGTAATTTTAAGTATTTGCACATTAGTTATCAGGTAATAAATTACAATTTCACATAAAAAAACCTTTCCATATGTAAATATGTACATATGTAAGTATGTACATGTCAAATTACAAAAAAAGTAATGCTGCGTAGGATGTTTGTTTTTTTACACAAATGAAACATGTGTTTTAATTTCATTTGCACACACACAGCTTACTACAAAAACAGTTTATAACAAGTAAGAAAATATAGTCGGTCAAGCCCGACCATATAGTACCCTACACCCAGTGTATGTATTAAACAGTTTTTCAGAAATGGACGTTATATGGGAGATATGACCAATTATGGACCGATCATCCAAAAATTTAGCGTCATGATGTCTGTGAATATAAGTATTATGTGTGTTAAACTTTATCTCGAGTACTTTTAAAAGATTTATGGAGCTTAAATTGAATTACGGAGATGGTCTTATATGAGAATTTCGAATAATTATGGACCGACCAATATAAAATTAGGTGTCGTTATTTTTGTATATATGAAAGTTATTTGTGTCAAATTTTATTTGGATAACAACATTTTTTAGAAATTTATGGTTGTTAAAGTGATTTTCGAAAGTAGGCCTTATATGGGAGCTACGACTAATTTGCATACATATAAAACATACTATTGTTAAATATAATTTGGATACCAACATTTTTGAGAGAGTTATGTTGATTAAAGTGATTTTCGGAAGTAGGCCTTATATGGGAGCTACGACTAATTATGGACCGATCATAATAATATTGTACCGTATTATTTGTATACATATAAAATATATTTGGGTTCAATATTAATTCGATGCCAACATTTTTGAGAGAGTTATGCTCTTTAAAGTGATTTTCGACAGTAGGCCTTATATGGGAGCTACGACTAATTATGGACCGATCATAGTAAAATTGTACCATATTATTTGTATACATATAAAACTTACTATTGTTAAATATAATTTGGATACCAACATTTTTAAGAGAGTTATGCTGATTAAAGTGATTTTCGGAAGTTGGCCTTATATGGGACCTACGACTAATTATGGACCAATCTGCACAAAATTTGTAGATGTCATTTGGCTTCATTAACCACTAATTTGTGATGAAATTTGTTTCGGGAGGACATTTGTATTAGGGCCGGGTGAAATAATGGACCGATTTCCACCAGTTTCAATCCCATCCATTCTTGGGCCGAAAAAATATCACTTACCAAATTTTATCATAATATCTTCAAAATTGCGACCTGTACTCTGCGCACAAGCTTTACATGGGCAGTAAGCCAGACGGATATCGTTAAATCGACTCAGAAAGTGATTCTGAGTCGATCGGTATACGTTAAGGTGGGTGTTGGACCAATATTTCTGGGCGTTACAAACATCAGCACAAATCCAATATACCTTCCCCACTATGGTGGTGTAGGGTATAATGATTATATTTTTATTATAATCTACGAGTATTTATTTATTGTGCATATTAGAAACAAACTAACAATAAGTATTTCAAATCTTATATCTAATGAATTTAATTTATTTGGGCCAGCCAGGGCCAATGTTTATCCATTGTTGTTTATACATACATATGTATGATGTTGGCATTGTTTTTTCTTGTCTTTGGCTCAGATCCGCTGTATTCCTTCTTCTTAGTCGAATATATTTTGCGTGGTTTGGGTGTACTCCTTCCATTGCCTTAATCATTTATTCTAATTCAAATATGTATGTATGTCTGTATGTATATAATTTTGTATGTAGCGAGATGCGTCTTGAGGGTTTTCATGAATGTTTAGATTCTAAACTTTAGAATAGCAGTAGGTATCATCAGCAAATGATGTGTGAGTACAAGTGTTTGTTGGCATATCAGATGTGCTGTCTAAGAAAAAAATCTTATTACACCCTAGAAATTTGCGATTTTAGGAAACTTATTAACATAATCAGCAAAACTGTAATGCTAATATTTAAGACACTGATAAATAACTTTATTTATATAATAAAAAAAATAACAAACTGCTATTATAAATCTTTGTATAGACGGTTGTCAGATCTTACAACGTTGTCCGAAAAATGTTGAGAAAATGTCTAACCATTGTGTGAACTTAAAATTTTTGTGTTCCAACGTTGTAAGAAAAAACATTTTCAGTACATTTAAAGACAAAAATATTGTCAGACAGAAACAATCGTGAACACATTTTTTTTGTCATTGTAAGATTGTTTTAAGACAATTGTCAAACACTTTCAATTGTAATATGTGCAAAGTTTATGCATCTGTCAATGGCAGCATTGTCAGAGAAATTATTTCTAAATTATTTATTTATTTAATAACTATTAATAATTATTAAATAAATAAATTTTGAAGAATTTTTGCTGTTTACACGAGTTTGAAGCATTTAGAAGAAAATTGCAATCGTGTAAATCTAGCTTTAGTACTTTAGTTCCGAATAGCATATTGTGAGTTAAATTTTGAATGGTTATATGCTTTATTAGCCGGTTTATTTAAAAAATGCTTTTACTATTAAGCGTTAATCTCTTTTTAAAAAGTTGTATATAGAATTTATGAAATTAAAAGTATAATTGCATATCTAGTACAAAGGAATAGAAACAAATTTGTTTAGATTATTTCTTACTGAACTGTAGAAAACAATTTTTTTTTTTGATATAATTATAACACAAAAATTATACTTTTTATGTATAATTAATTCAATAAATATTTTATATATAAAAGAAATTCTAAACTTGGTGCGTTTTTTCTCCATTTTGGTGCGTTTGGAAATTTCAAAGTTGACAACGCTGGTTGTAGTGTAATTTTGTTTCTATTTTTTCGTTTTTTATTTATTGATTTTGATGGTTTTTACACTGTTTCTTTTATTTTTTTTTAAATTTTCTTCCATAAAAAGATAGCGTTCATTTCCATGGATTATTAGGTTGAAAAAAATATTATACCAAAAAATTTTGTTGTTGTGCGGATGTCAGCTGTTTTGTGCTGTCACTTACAATTACTTAGCAAATTTTTGTTTTCAACAGGTTCGTCCGCAACGGCACGGAAAGTAACAAAACAACTAACGACTTCTACACATTTTCTATTTAACAGAATCAAGTCAGCTGATTCGGAACGGAACAGAAAGTAGAGACTAATTCTGCCTTAACTAGGCAATGACCCGTAATGACACCTATGATCAAACAGTAGCAGACCGGTATCTGATGAATTCAATCCAGTCTGCTCTCGTCCATAACTTAACGACGTCGAATCCTCCTGGACCATCTTATGAAGACAGGTTCATTGCTTTTGTTCAGCTTCAGTTTTTCTAAATAGAACGCCTACGAGTATACATACATATCTCATTAAGTTGTGTGTAAGATACGACTTCCTTAAATCTAACGTTTTTAGAATTTAAAGACGTAACAACATGCATGTATAACTTGCTTTCTAATAACAAGACCATTGCGATTTAAGGTATGTTTAAGTATTTTTGTTGCCAAGTAACGTTTGAGAATGGAGTACTTTGTAAATTCTAGATTTTTTAATAATAATAATAATGAGCTTTAACATGAGGTTGGTTACACAAGATTCTAAAATTAGTTAGAATCCACAAAAGGTGGACTTTAATGGTTATTATCTTATTCTTCTAATGAATGCTTTTGAATTTTGTCGTTTTGCATAAAATAACTAATAATATAATTCGAGTAAGCGTTTTCAAGGAAACATGTTGCCAGCTTTTATAGTAGGGTATTAAAAATACGTGTTTGTATGTATCTCCAATACTCATAAAAATATAATATTCCTGCAGGAAATGTCAATAGTGAAACTGTACTGACTTACTATTGACACAGTCACCAGTACTAGTGGCTTATTATAACCCAGACAATGCTAATTACTATAGACATTTAACATGAAAATCCACTACTGACATAGGTACTATTGACAAGGTAGTTCTTTTGGAACCACTTTGTCTACACTTTTGCTACTTCTCTGAAATAGAAAATGAAAATGCATTGTTTACTAACTTTTGGAGTTTTATTTAAAAGAAAAATTAAATAATAAAAATAAATTAGAAAACACCCAGAGTCTTTGGCGGGAATCGAACCCGCAACCTTCTGAAGGATAGTCCGGCACACTATCACCCAGTGTATTGGTTCGATCCCCAGTCAAGAAAAATTATCAAAAAATTTTTAATAATAAAATTTTTCAAGTTGTAATTCCTAACTTCAGTAAAAATAATTTAATGAAAATTAAATTTAATGAACTTGAGCCTAACTAATTTATCAAGAAGTTTAATAATAACTATTGTGACAATGCTGTTGACAATGTCGCCAAATAGTCACCAAATTAGTAGACAAAAGTGATGACTTGGAGACACTTGTCCCCAGGTTCCCTTCAGGGATGTTTTACATACTACATACATACATATCTACCCATACATACATATATACATATGTATATCTTATGTCAATTTTGTTTTAAAAATAATTTATTTGCATATATTGGCGTGCTCATCAGGATGTAAATATGGATGTAAAATGAACACAATCTGGTTTTTAATTTTGTGGTTATTCGTAGTTATAAAAACTGGAATTATTTGCAGCGGAAATAATATTTGATGCAGATATAAGAGTAGAGAATGTGATGTTTTATAACTTGAACTATTGTAGATATTAGGGGTATATGAATGTATACAGAATTTTGTTTTTATTTCGTTGGTCATTTTTTTAATATTCATTTACTAGGAATAGTAAATAGTGTACATACTATATATTCTGTATTTAAGAATACCTATCGAAATATATTTTCGGAATCCCCAGACAACTATGAGGTGGCGCCTATATATCGTATGTATTGCTTCAGAGAATTTCTATTGAAAATCAGCAGAACCGTTTATTACAGTGTTTACCGATAGACTAGGCGATAGAGTGCCAGACTATCAGTCAAAGAGTTGCGGATTCGATTCCCGCCAAAGACTCTGGGTGTTTTCTGCAGATAAGCCAAAAGCTTCGCAGTTTGTTAATTACATATTAAAAAATAAATAAATGACCAAGAGACAACTAATAAATTTGGGCTTCTGAAAATCAAAGAGAATTTGTTGAAAAGCCTTTCATGGACGGGCGTTTCAACCATTCGCCTGGAAATGCGTTTACATCTAAATTTTAAGCTATTATTGATGATACGATATGGATATGAGATATTTTTTTAAAAGAAGTAACACTCAGGCAATTAATATGCCTATATATACTTGCGTTACGTTCCTTGGAAAGGGAATAGTTGAAGAAGTATAGGTGGTGAAAGAAGAAAGCTATTTATATCACAACTCTGCAATTGCGCATTATGTTTGTTTTTAGTGCAGAATTGCAGCGCCTCTAGTGGTGAGTAGGCGCATTAATGTTAAAACTAGATTTTATAGACTTTATTTAATTATTTTACTTCGGTGGCGTGTGAATGCTATACCACCGAAGGAGGGCGCTGTGATATATATTAGTTATGATGGATAGAATACCAATAATTATCAGAAACTGATGTTGTTTGAGTGGCAGCGGCTGGGTATCGAACCCGGGCTACAAATACCAACTCATGCTTAATGATCAAATGCGCTAACCAATTAAGTTACAGCACCCTCAAATTTATTTAATTTGAATTTATTGCTAGCCAAAATTCATGAAATTCTGACACTAATTGACCTCTGCAGCCCGATTACAGCCTTAAATCTCAACTTCGTGATGTGATTAACGAAATAGCCCCGACATTTTGCCAAAATTTAATTGACAATTTTTTTTAAAATAATCGACATTTGTATGTGTGGTCGTGGTGGACAAGTGTCTGATATAAATTTTAATTTACCTTAACCCTTTAAACCTTACTCTATCCTATACAATAAACATTTAAATGATTTTCAAATAAATTATTTGTTTAAGTTCTGGTCGAAACCCACTTTAAAATACATTTTCTTTAATATTCTTTCTGCAACTACATTTATTTATTCTGTTTTATTAAAAACTCTGAACGTTTTCCAAAATAAATAATTAAAATACAAGGTGTTTTAGAGGGATTTGTCGATTTGTGACGATTTTCTGAATTATTAAAATTTTCTATCATTTGCTTTTTTTAGCATTTTTTAGCTTTTTAAAATTTTAAAAATACTAATTTCTTTCCTGTTGAAAAGAGCTTGAAAATAAAGTATACAACACAAGATGTCATTTGCGAGCGTTGCTACGCCACCAATTAAAATTAATTTGAAAACAAGGTATTACACAAATATTCAATTAATTTTGAGTAATTTTTTTGATTTTGTTAATTTTGAAAAATAGTAGGCGGTCGAAAAAAGTATTCTTATTCCTGCCGAAGTCGTAGTTATATCCCGTCGAAGTTTTAGTAAGATCGGTCCAGCGGTCTGGCCTTCCCGGCAGGCGTTGTAATTAATTAAAAAAAAAGTAGGCGTTAGAGTAGGCGTGTTCATAACAACTCAGAAACCTTCCCGGGCTCATGCACAACAACTTTGCCAAAGATAATCACATGATCAAATACATAGTTTACGATTCTATAAAGGACATATGTACATACAAACATTTATTTTTTGAGATGTGGCATGAAAGTGGAAAGTGGCACATAACATTTTTTTTTTTACCTCGCCGTCAGTAAGATGTGTATACAACTTGTTTGAAGTAAATCTGTAAAAAGCCATGCAGAAGCAATTAATCAATTTAAAAAAACTATTTGTAGGATATTTATGGTCGTTTAAGTTATTTTTGGAATTGGGCTTTATCCATATATCCCATGAGCTATGACTAATTACGGATCGTTCATCATAAAATTGGACTGAATAATTTGTGTACATATGAAACATAATTGTGAGAAATATTATTTAGATACCAACAAGAGTTATGCCCGTTAAAATAATTTTCGGAAATGGACCTTATATGGGAGCGATGACCAATTATGAGCCAATCTGCTCAACGGTTTGTAGGTGTGATTAGGTTTCATATATTATAAATCACATATTTATGACCGATAAAAACCTATTTCGGGAGGACATTTGTATGGGAGCTAGGGGAAATAATGAACTGATTACCCTGGAAACTGTCCTTTATATTATATGTTTATTTAGAAAATTAAATAAATGTTTTCAAATTACAGAAGATTAAGGCCTGATTCAGTAAATCTAACAACTTGTATGAAAATTCCTCGAAAAATATTTAAAAACTGACTGATCTTTACGGTTGGACTCCTGAAGAGAACTTTAATTAGTTTTGTTCTTTAGTTCGAAGTTGTATTATTAATACAAAAAGTTAATTTTTTAATCATGTATACCTCAAATTGTTGTATTTTAAAAAATACAGCAATTTTTTTTTGGCATTTTAATACAAATTTAGCATATTTTAGCATTTTTTAACTGATTTAGCCGCTGAACTTTTTGAGATCTGGGGCACACTGGTACCAAATTCTCTCTCTCTTTTTTTTTTTGAGACAACAACTATTTTTTCCATTTAATAAATATTTCAAAAACAAAACTAAATGATAGTAATGTTTTCTTAATTATTGACAATTGTTAAGTTTAAATATAATAATTTCAAATAATATTGAGTCAGAATATTAGAAATTATTTTTTTATTGATAAACATGAATGCTGAATTCCGTGAACTAAAATTTTCAAAGGAAACAATTTCAACGGGGAAATTCTACAGAAACTTCTCCTATTTTCACATAACATCGAAAGAATATTCAGACAAATAAATTCAAAGAAAATAAAAATACGGAATTCATTAAAAACAAGTACCTTTATATGTTAGATGAATTGGATTCTTTATTAAAAATGTTATTCAAAACTTAATAAACTGCATTGTTTTAACATTGTTATTTAACCTGAATTAATAAAATATGCTAAATTTAGATATTTATTTATAAAATACTGTAAGATATTAGAAAAATTTAAACAAGTTGTGTTTAACATTATATTTTTGTGATTTTCCTTTTTATCGGGATTTTTAAAATTTATTCCGAAATTCATCCGACAGCCCTGATACCGTAGTCGAATCCAGTAGTAAGCCGACCAAGAGCTGAAGCATTTATCTCGTCGGAGAGTTAACAGTCCCCAAAATCAAATGAAACTTAGTAATAGCTTGCAATTACTCAATAACTTACTTTTTCATGATTACACCATACCTTCTGCATTACTTAGAAGTAGTCATATAATGATTTATTTATTATCTTTAATATGTATATGTAACTTCTTACTTTCTAGTAATGAGTTTGAACACATCCTGTTTTGATTTATGACGGCTTCTGTTTTTCTAATTATTGTTCTTAATAAGAATTTACACTAATAAATAAAAAAAACATTTATAGGGGCAGTTACGATCCAACGCTTGTAAGTAAAACAAATGTAAATAAATAAAAACTTAAAAATACACTAAATTAATTGTAATAAAAATGCATGTTCTTTAATTTCACAAAGCATATGTGACCCGGCCTATGAAAAGGTGGCTTATGACTCAAAAAAAATGTTTCCCCTTTTTTTGGTTTTGATAGTTTTTGAGACGCTCTTTCACGTGGTGAAAACTAGAAAGTCCTAACTTGCTTAGAAGTGTACAAAAAATGTAGAGAAAGAAGAGCACAAATGAAAGAAAACCAGAATTTTATTGAAAATCCAGAATCAAGATAATAAATGGAATTGAAAAATTTAAAAACAGGATTGAACGCTGCAAAAACGATTTTACCAAAAACAAGTAAGAGTGCTATATTCGGCTAAGCCGAATATACCCTTCACCTTTGTTGTGAATGCATAATTATATTATGCATAATTATGTCGATAAACACGCCATCTGTTGATGAATTTGTTCGTAACAATATTAATACACTTTGTGTGATCAACGTCATCTGTTGATGAATTTGTTCGTAACAATATTAATACACTTTGTGTGATCAACGCCATCTGTTGATGAAATTATTCGTAACAATATTAATACACTTAGTTTTTTTGATGAAATTTTCGGAGGTTGTCTCGGATTTTTGCTCATATCTCCGTTATTTATGGACGGATTTTGCTGATATTAAATAGCAAACTTATTTATAAGAGATTTATGAGTATTAAAGTAAATTTCGGAAGAGAGCTTTATATGGGGCATACGGTTAAAAATAGACCGAAATTCACAAAATTTTGCGGGATGATTTTTGTATAAATGTAAATGATCTGTGCAACGTTTTGAGTCGGTACCGATATTTATACAATATATATAGGGATAAATGTCTTTTTCAGATGTGGTCCTTATATGGGAGCTATGACCAATTCTGGGCCGACCACCATAAAATTTAGTACAACAATTTATTTGCCTATAAAGATTATTCATGTCAAATTTTAGCCGTTTAACATTATTTATATCTGTTTTATACGTATTTAAGTGAATTTTGGAAGTGGACTTTATATCGGATCTATGGTCAAATATGAACTGAACTAAAAAAAATTTCGTTTTGCGATTTATTTTTGCATAAAACTTATTTTTGCTGAATTTTGTCTTGATATTCCAATTTTATAGGCATTTATGTATAATTAAACAATATTTCGGGAAGATTTTTGTATGGGGGCTATCAGAAATCATGGACCGATTCTTACTATTTTCCGCACACTTTCTTCTTTTATCATAAAAACAACGTATACAAAATTTCATGCAATAAAATGGACAAAAAATATCAAATTTTTATGGAGGTTGTCTCACATATTGGTCCATAACTCTGGTTGGCCTAAACCGATTTTGCTGAATTATTGAAGATTTGGATCCCGAAGATATCTTTAAGGATCCAGAATATATATACTTTATAGGGTCGGAAAATTATATTGTGGAAATTACAAACGGAATGACAAACTTATATATACCCTTCTCATGAAGGTGAAGGGTATAAAAAAGCTGTTTTGCACAAAAAATATTTATTTAGCAGTATAAAGTAGTTTTCTTCGTCGCTATCCTTGTTGAAACCTTTGAAGTTGCTCGTTTTTTTTTTAATCTCCTTCTGGAGATGAGGCCTTACGTTTTCTTGATTTTTTTATTGCAGTTGTAGTCGCAGGTTTCTTCAGTTCTTTCGTTTTTGGATCTTGATTTGAAGATGAAGCTACAGACTTTTTCGGTTTAGGTTTTGACGATGAAGCCTTTGGTTCCTTCGATGCCACTTTGGTGGCTGGTAAAGCATCCTCAGATTTTTTTGATGGCAATGGAGCCAAAATATCCGCATTCGTGGGGTCTGAAACTAAGCTTCTGATAAATGTACCACTGACGCTGCAGAGATAAACAGACATATGTTTGAAAAACCTCGCTAAATTCTTCTTCGACAGATATTATTCACAAGCGACACACGTCCTACTCGTTCAGCATTGCTTTTAAATCTGAGCACTCACACGATTTTTTTTCGGTCAGAAACCGGTTTGTGCTTTGCATTGAAAAAAACATCGCTCTTTATATGTATACACACACGAACTCTCTTTGCCTTTTTTGGTTGCCTTTTGGCAGCGTTGTCAGTTTAGGGGATTTATCCCCAAATTGAGGATTTTTTTTCGTGATTTGGGATAAAAATTTCCTCTTGGGGATCCGGGGATTTGTTGGGGATGACATCAATTTTAGGGGATTTTATTTATAACTGGCAAGTCTAAAAATGTGTGTTATTATTTATAGTGGATGGTTTCTAATAAAGAATATGTAAATATTTAAAAAAAATATATTTTTTACTTGGTATTTATTTCTGTATAAGCTACTTGGGCCTAAATTATTATATTGTAAATTAAAAATACATTTAATTACAATTTGTTCCCAACGTTTCGTCAATTCTTTGTTGACTTCATCAGGGGAATATAATATGTGTATATATATTAAATTAATTGGAACATATTTTTATTTTAATATAGAATATGACATTTAAGTTATTAACCATATCAATACATTATCCAATTGCAACCCTGTAGCTTGTGCTTATTTTGTCTGTGTCTGTTTACTGTTTAAAATGGCTGCAAATACAAATTTTATTAAAAAAAAACCATAATGTTTCTTGGGAACGCGAAGATTCGGCAAAAGGTTTGAAATATATATATACGAGTATATTTTTAAAGTGTAACGCTTGAGTTGAACGCGTTTTTTCAATAATGAATACTACCAAAACAAAAATACGTAACAAAATGCAATATGAAATATTGGAAGCATTTCTCAGAATAAACACATACTTTAAAAATAATTCAATTTGTTGTGAGAAATTTAATCCATCTGCTGAAATGCTAAAGCTTTTTAATACAAGCAATATGTACAACAATATTTCTGAGGCTGATGAATCAGAAGATTTTTATTCTGAAGTTTTGGAAATGCTAAAGTCTGGTAAATAATTTTTTATACTTCTATATATTAAATTATGTGTAATTTTTTCTTTACAAGATTTATAATTACAAATTGAATTAGTTTGAATATTAATATATGTAGCTATCGATAAAAAATATGTTATATGTTATTTTTTAAATAAAATAAAAATTTTACAAAAAAAAAAAATTAAATCAAAAAACATCAGTTTGGGGATGACAAACCCAAAATTGGGGATAAGCTCTAAAAAAAATACTGGCAGCACTGCCTTTTGGGCATGACTGTTCATAATGCAAAAGAAAAACTACTAAGAAACTCACGAAATGCATTGTTTATCTTTAACAGCTGTGTCTCGCAATTTCTTTTTTCAGTCATAAGCCACTTCAGATCACAGAGTCTAGAATTAGAGTTAAGACACAATGAAGGCCACCACAGGCGACACTTTTAAAAAGAAACTGATTACGAAATATAACATAGCATATCAATGTATAAAATTTCCAACAAAAAGAAAATGAATGAAAACACCAAAGGACTAAAGTCTTACACACGCACACACACATACACACATATAGTTCTTGCTATATGGCAGATGAACAATATTGTAAAGACCTTGAATTTTTAATCAAAGAGAAACATAATTGTTTCACTCTCACACCAGGTTTGTTTCACTTGCCATTATTTCAACGGTTGCGGAAACGTTTAGCAGGCTTTGCACAAACAGTCCAGCACTGTTGTAGTTGTATGTCATTTTTATAAATATACTCGTACATACATACATCCATATGTATACGCATAGGTATGTGTGCGTATGAAAGTGTGTTTTAATAATTTAAACATTTGTTCATTTATATCGTTGTCCTTTTTCATGTCTGTGTTGAAAACATTGAAATAATAATAAAGGTCCTTTGTTGCTACGTTTTGACACACTATTTGTTACAAACAATTTATTATGAATATTTTATTCTACGCTTTCTAAACAAAACAAAATATGTATGTACATATTCCTTTTTATTAGATTTTTATTTGAATTTTAATATTTTTCATATTATTTAATGCTATTACCAACATGAATCTTTCGTAATTTGAATTTGAAACCTACTTGAAAGAAGCATTTAAATGACACTTGAAACCTAAAAGAACATTTATAATTACTTGCTAATTATAAAAGTTTAACAAAAGTTTGTTATTACTCATGTGTTGCAATTTCTTTGGTGCAATAATTTATAGTGCTTAACTTTTTTTGCTTAAAGATCTTAACTCTTTTTATATTTATTTTAAATTAAATAAAGTAAAAATAAAACAATAATCAACGTAAAAATTAACATTATTTACTAAATGTACGGTCACACTTGGCAAATATGTACTCAAAAAAATGTTTGACATTGTTTACTCTTACAAAAGTTTTGCAAGATCAAACAGCATCAAATAAAATAAAATTAAATATTTGTTGTGTCTTGTCTTAAATAAACAAAGTTTTTTTTTTAATAAAAAAACGAGTGGTTACGTCTTTTTGGACAAATACTGCCATTTAAACATTAACAACTAAAACGAAACATGATCACCCCGTATTGTTTGCTCATCGTTCGAAAGCGTAAAGCTGAAGGTCCACAACTCGCGTTTTAGCGTCAACGCGTTTATAGTTTTCTAAACGTTTTTAGCGTCAAATATTTGAAGTTATGTACATGTGAAGATTTTTCCCGCCAATGTACTTTCGGAGGTAATGTCGTAAGCTCAGCTATTTTTTTTATATGAAGTTTTTTATCATGTTGTTTGTCAATTTCATATAAGAAATGTTTTTTCAATTGTCATTTTTTTTAGTGACATCACCTTTGAAATAAATTGGTTTGTCATCTGTCGATGTCAGCTGTTCGACGTTTGCGATGCTTTCAAAAGTAGAAAGTAAACGAATTTTTCGCTTTTCAAGCGTTAACGCTTTTAAGTGTGTAACTTGAAATACACGACTATATTGATTCTACTTTTTTGACAGTTGTTTAGAACGCGTAAACGCTTGGTGTGCACTTTCACCTTAAGAAATAGACTCTATTTCATATATTTAGACTTTCTATTTCTATTTTCATATACACTAATATGTTGTATTTTTAGAGACGAATATTCGCGACTAAAAATTCGTTGTTCGTCCCAGTTGTGTTCCTAGCTTTTACTTTGAAAAATATTACTTACTAAGCTTTACATACTAAATAAAAAATTTTATTTTTAGTTTCTTCACTTACTTTTTTTATCTGTCTAAACATATTGAATAAATTGAATTTTTATAATTTTTGTTGGTTTAATTTTTGTGTTATTTTTGTGTTTATTCAATTGAAAAAAGTATGGAATTGGAATAAACGTGCGACCACTACTATACTTGAGACGAGGTCACTCAATCAATTTAACAATTACTCTTAAGTGTTGTTTGTTTAGTTTTCTTTACGAATTTCCACAGGAGCAAATTACTTAAAATGTTTTTATAATTACATATATACATACAACTTTACATACATTTTTACATATTAATAATACTGCCATTACTAAAAAAAATACGATTTTCCGAACTAAATCGTTCAAATATTTTAATAAATTTTGTGAAATTACCGTAAATGGCATTGAATTTTTAAATTTTATGAAAAAATATAAATGAGTAATTTAAGATTTTATTGAAAACTAGCTGACCGCCCCAGCTTCGATCGGAATTTTTTAACCATGTCCTGAAAATTTTGAATAGAATAAAAACAAGTTCGAGTACTATTTTCGGATGTGCCGAATCTTAATTACCTACCGTACACGTACTAAGAAATAAAAAAACTACACTGGTTATAGGACTAGAATATTCTTATTCTGTGTTTTCTATTCAGTTTTAGTGCAAATTTAATTATAATTTGATATATTGTTTGAAAGACAATTTTACGACCAACATAATTTATGTTAAATATTTTGAAATTTTGTCTAATTTTCACCATTTTTAATTGATTTAATTACCAATTCTTACCATAATTTACAGAGTTTGTCTGATGTTCATAATAATCTTGACAATTTATAAAATTAAAAGAACATTTTTCCATATTCACAACAAGTTAAGAAACAGAGTATAAAAATGGATCAGATGTAAGATGAGGCTTTTTAGTTTGAATTTGATCTCAATAACATTATTTACAAAAGATTTATGGGTGGCATAGAAGAAATGGACCAATTATGGACTGATAGCTTCTAAATCTAGTATCCACTAATGTGATTTCTATGTATTTTAGGATTATATTTGTCGAATTTCATCTTAATAGCGTTATTTACAAGAGCTGTATGGTTGGTTGTTATGCTCAGAAGTGGACTTAATTCAGGAGCTATTATTGACTGACAGCTACAAAATCCAGTAGCTTAATTGCCGTATAACCGATACTAATATGATTTCTGGATTAAAATTTCTAATCCATATAAAAGTTGGTTCGATATCGATATTTATTAGACATTTATTTGTTTTTTGGAAATGGTTCTTATACGGCAGTTAAAACAAATTATGGGCCGATCTTTTTAAATTGTGGAACAGTTATTTTCATGCATTTGAGGATATTTCACGTCGAATTTCAACATAAAACCGGTATATTTAAGATATATATTAGTATTAACGTTGATTTCGGAAGTGGACCTTATGTGGGGGATATTGACAAATATGGACCGATATTCTCAAAATCCAGCAGTTTGATTTAGGCATGTATGTAAATGATCCGTGTAAAATTTTGAATTGGTACCCTTATTTATAAGAGATTTATGAGTATTAAAGTGATTTCCGGAAGAGGGCTTTATATGGGGCATACGGTTAAAAATAGACCGAAATTCACAAAAAATTTTTGGGATGATTTTTCAATATATGTAAATGATCTGTGCAACGTTTTGAGTCGGTACCGATATTTATGTCTTTTTCAGATGTGGTCCTTGTATGGGAGCTATGACCAATTCTGGGCCGACCACCATAAAATTTAGTACAACAATTTATTTGCCTATAAAGATTATTTATGTCGAATTTTAGCCGTTTAACATTATTCATATCTGTTTTATACGTATTTAAGTGAATTTTGGAAGTGGACTTTATATGGGGTCTATGGTCAATGGACCGAACTAAAAAAAAATTTCTGATATTTATTTTGTCGGGCTCGAGTTCATTAAATTTAATTTTCATTAAATTATATTTATTGAAGGAATTGTTTTACAACATGAATTCTCTATTAAAATTTTATTGATAATTTTTCTGGCTGAGCTGGGGATTGAACTTGGGTTGAATTTACATGTTTCGAGAATCATCACATGCTCTCATCAGAATTCTTTACGTTCCAACCTCTGCACCACTGCGGTGCCTGCTAGCCAACAGTCAAATATCAATCTTTTAACCAGGTTCGAAATTTGCTGTAATTATCATTTTTTCAATTTTTTATTTACATGTTGCCTCCTTTCATTTTTTGGAGTAAATTAGTAAAAAAAATTTCGAGAAAAAAAATTGTTTTTTATCAAGCAAATTATACTAAAAAGCTTTTAGCATAATTTTTAAAAATTTGAATGCATTTTCGAGAAAAAAAATGCTAAATCTAGCACTAAAAATGCTAAAATGGCAACACTACTATTAGTTTATTTTAATTTTTCAACAGTGGAGCTAAATAAATTGCACAGCCAAACAATTTGTTATAGATTTTACAATTTTCAAGGACAAACTGTATATCAAGGTAAAATTTATACTAAAGTTTAATCACCTTCATTCAGTTAATTAATGTATGTATGTTTTTCTAAATGTATGTAAGTAGTACATGTTTTTAAAAAAATACCACACGAAAAAATAATGTTAAATATATGTATGTATGTATTAGTATGTACATAAGTTTAAATTTATGCACTACGTACAAGGACAAAGTAAGAAACTTTCTTTTCTTTTAAAGCATCTTCCCACTTACCCCATGTTCTGACAAGCCATCATTTTGTGTGAACATGAACAAAATTTCAATGGAATCTCACACTCGAATTCTTAATAATTTTCTAATTTTTCTAAAATGGCGGTCTTTTGGTATGAAAATTGCATTTTATGGCAGACAGAATTGTGAGAACAAATGTTCTGACAACATTGTTTAAACAAAAACAAAACATCGACAAGAGTTATCCACACAAGACAAATTCTTGTGCGGACAAAACCTGGGGTAATCCCAGTCTAGACATGGCAATATCTATAGATGTTCTTATTCGAACAATGTTATCAGAACATTTCTTCGCACAATTATGTACATATGTCTGCCATCAAATGTGAGTTTCATGGAAAAAATTTTAGACAATTACAAAAAATTTGCACATTAAAACGTTTTCCCCACATAGAAAAACTTCAACAAAAGGTTCATATTTGTGGCGGCGACGTTCGCACAAAATTATGTCTTGCCAGGACATGCGGTTATGTACAAACTGTTTTCAAAGCGAAAAAAGTTATCCGCATTGCACAAAGTTCTAAAAAAGTTCTGTATGGTAAAATTCAATTTTACGTTTCGTAAAAAAAAATTAAAATTATTTCGATATCTAATAAAAATGTTAAGTTCCATCCTGCCACAATTTTCACCCGAGTAATTAATACAATTTCACCACCACATAATACTATTTCTAGACAATATTGATTCAATATTAAAGAGTGAAACGCAACACTCTCGAAAGCCAAGCAACAAAATCAGACTTGACCTTAACTGAAACTTTACTTACCAAATAACCTAGGCAATAATAAGAAAATATTGGAAAACAGTTTCTGGTCCACACCTAAATTTGTCTCGTGTGGACAACTCAGCCAAGGAAAATGTTATGAATTTGTGTTTGAAACTCTTTTACTGTTAATTAAAAAAAAATTACTAAGAGGAAGCAATTGAAATCGTAAAGAATATGACAGGAAATCACTTTGAAATTGAACTATATTTGTCCACTAATTAGGTAACCAACCGAATATACATACATACATACATATGTACATATTTTTAAAATTTTTCAGGGCAACTTTGGTGAATGAAATTGAAACTAAAAATATTTTTTCACGGGATCAAGCTACATATTTTCGAGACAGAGGTAAAACTTACAAAAGACAACAAATGAAGAATGACGAGTGACAGAAAAAGCAAATCGTATGCAAAACAATTTTTAATTGTACGAGTATAATCATGGTGTAACTATACAAGGTGAGTGCAGTGGCACAGCTGACTGACTTTGTTTTATGTCAAAAATAATACTTTTTCAAGTGTTTTTGACAGTCGCACATTATTTTACACAAATAAAATGCCTGTTGTTTCTGTATTGTGTTGTATTTGTTGCCGATTCGCACACACCTTGTATAGTTACACCATGAGTATAATGTTTTGAAACATTCAAGCCGTTTCTAGCGCAAGCATTTTAATATCTAAGAAACTTAAATTAATGGAAAGAAAACGACAAAGAATAATTAAATTTTTCATTTTATTGGGATTTTAATCATTGACAAAATTGTTTCAGTACTAGTAGAAATAAATTTGAAAATTTCTGAACTACAAATAGCAGCAGGATTAATCCAAAAACAAATAAAAATTTTGTACCATATAAATTGAAGCCAAGAGACCGTGAAAGATTTTATATGTATGTCCGAAATGCTGCTTAAACACTATAAAATTAAATCATATTTAAAAAATAAATCCATTACGATGACCCGAAGCGTAAAAGCCCGGCCAACCAGCCGAATCTACACAAATGGCTACTGCAACAAAAGTCCTATCTATTTATTATGAGCTGCTGAAATCTGGCCAGACCATCACAATAAACCTCTATTTCCATCTATTCACCTATGACTTCGGATATTTATGTATGTATATAAAAGAATGTCCGCAGAAACGTTTGCTGCATCTCTTTGGATTCTTTAGTAAACTTTTGGCCCGATTTAGCTCCCTGCCATTATTCAAAAGCTGCAATAGATTGATATCGAAAAATGCAGGCCGAAAATTATATGAAGGCCCTAATTTTCCCCACTTTCGGCCAATTGAACAATATTTTGCTGTTATAAAACAAAAGTTAAAGAAGTGCGATACTATCAGCCATATCGCAGAGTTTATTTCAATTCGAAAGTGAAATTTATTCCGTATTTTGCTTCTATAAAAAAAGTAAAACGAAACATTTTTTTAGGAGTGAAGCCCAGAAATGCTTAAAATTACAATTCCACATAGCAAATTAAAAGTGGCTCATTCCAAAAAAAAAATTTCCTAAAGGAGTTAAACTCTGTGACATGGCAATATAATTTTTAACAATAAAAACAAATGTTAGAGATTTGCAATAATTATGCAACACAGGCAGATTGAAATATTTTAAATTAAAATTAAAAAAGAAATAATGAGTAGAACTGGAGCACTGTGGTGTTTAAAATATACAGCCTGTTCATTACCATGAACATTAACTCTGCTAATACAATAAATACACATTCGTAATAACAAATACATTTTTATACATTCGCACAACTTTTAGTTTACCAAAACAAACTATTCATGGGTGTAGGGTACGGATATTAAGAAAAAGCAACAATAATAAACGATTTATTTATGAAATCATACACCACAATAGTGGGGAGTATATTAGATTTGTGCTGATGTTTGTAACGCCCAGAAATATTGGTCCAACACCCATCTTAAAGTATACCGATCGGCTCAGAATCACTTTCTGAGTCGATTTAACGATGTCCATCCGTACGTCTGGCTGACTGGCTGTCCATGTAAAGCTTGTGCGCTTGTGTACAGGTCGCAATTTTGAAGATATTTCGATAAAATTTGGTACGTGATATTTTTTGGCCCAAGGACGGATGGGATTGAAACTGGTGGCAATCGGTCCATTATTTCACCTGGCCCCCATACAAAAGTCCTTCCGAAATTGGGATTTACCGATCATAAATGCTTGAATTATGCAAGTATCCAAACAAATTTCATCACAAATGAGTGGAAAATGAAGACAAATCACATCTGCAAATTTTGTGCAGATCGGTCCATAATTACTCGTAGCTCCCATATAAGCCCCACTTCCGAAAATCACTTAAAAATGTTGGTATCCAAATAATACTTAACACAAATATATTTTAGATGTGTACAAATAATATGGTTTAATTTTATGATGATCGGTCCATAATTAGTCGAAACTCCCATATAAGACCCTCTCCGTAATTCATTTTAACCTCCATAAATCTTTTAAAAGTATTTATATCGAGATAAAGTTTAACATATATAATATTTATATTCACAAAAATCATGATACTAAATTTTTGGATGATTGGTCCATAATAAGTAATATCTCCAACATAGCGCCTATTTCTGAAAAACTGTTTTATACACATACTGGGTGTAGGGTATTATTTGGTCGGGTTAGACCGACTATACTTTCTTACTTGTTTATATTGGAGCAGGACGCATTCTTCTGGCGTTGAGTGTAAATTCGTGTATGTCGGTTACAAATGTGTTGCGATTAGAAATAATGTGGCTGTGGAATTAAACTAAATTTAGAAATTCTTTTTTACATTTTAAAGTAGTAGCACTTCTTAGTAAAGTATTTAGATATATGTATTTGTATTTATATATATAATTATTTACATACATACATATGTATGTATATTTGTATGTACATATAGTAAATGTAAGTATAAATATATCAAGTATCCTTTTTTGATACCAACAGAAAAAAAAATCACACAATGTTTTCACACTTTACATTTTTCACGGTTTGAATTTTTGCAAAATTTAAATTTCATAAAAGACTAATTTGTTTCCGTTTTATTTATGTATATGTATGTATGTATATGTAGGTATGTACATACATATATATTTTTTTAAATTCTTTTTTCTTTTCCGTTTAAAGAGTTTAGTTGCCGGTCGCCAAGTTTCAAAGTTCTAGTCAAACTGATGATGTAGTCCTCTCAATTGTATTTGTTACATCTCGTTTGTATCAACCTGTTTGTATTCTTATGTGGAACATAAACATCAAAACAGTGATGGCAAACATGGTACAATTGTACTTTTTTTTTGATACATTTTAGACACAGTTGGTACCGTGGTACTACCACGAGCCATTTGGTACAATTTCAAAATATGTACTGTTGCATTAAAATTTGGTATTTCAGATGAAATATGTAGATAAATTTATCATTTAAGTTACTATTTGTGTAATAGTGCAAGCAAAAGAGATTTTTTTAAATTTCATTAACATTTTGGAACTGATATCAATTTTATCTTTAAATATGCATCCATAAGATGATTATTACGACAAGAAATTTTTGGTTAAATTATCGAACAACAACGAGGCTGAATCCAAAAACTAAAGCTTAAGATGTAGTTAATGAGGATTTCAAAATTGTTAGAAGTTAACCCTTCTATTTCTTCTATTCTTGAAATATTCAGCCTTATTATGAGCGTCATTTTCTTTTTACGACAACGACTGTTTCGTAATAGATTAAAGATAAAATTAATTTGTTACTTCCGAATCTTTAAGAATATTCAGCCCTCCCCACTATGGTGGTGTAGAGTATAAAAATGTTGTCATAAGATATATCGATTTTTCGATAAAGTAAGTTTGTGGTAAAATTTTATTATTATTAAATACATATTAAAACAAGTAAGAAAGTATAGTCGGTCAAGCCCGACCATATAGTACCCTACACCCAGTGTATGTATTAAACAGTTTTTCATAAATGGGCATTATATGGGAGATATAACCTATTGTGGACCGATCATCCAAAAATTTAGTCTCATGATGTCTGTGAATATAAGTATTGTATGTGTTAAACTTTATATATAAATACTTTCAAAAGATTTATGGAGCTTAAAGTAAATTACGGAGAGGGTCTTATATGGAATTTCAACTAATTATGGACCGATCATAATAAAATTAGACCATATTATTTGCATACATATGAAATATATTTGCGTTAAATATTATTTGGATACCAACATTTTTGCGAGAGTTATGCTCTTTAAAGTGATTTTCGGAAGTGGGACTTATAATGGAGCTACGACTAATTATGGACCGATCATCATAAAATTAAACGATATTATTTGTACACATCTAAAATATATTTGTGTTAAATATTATTTGGATACCAACATTTTTAAGTGATTTTCGGAAGTGGGGGTTATATGGGAGCTACGACTAATTATGGACCGATCATAATAAAATTGTACCATATTATTTGTATACATATGAAATATATTTGCGTTAAATATTATTTGGATACCAACATTTTTGCGAGAGTTATGCTCTTTAAAGTGATTTTCGGAAGTGGGACTTATAAGGGAGCTACGACTAATTATGGACCGATCATCATAAAATTAAACCATATTATTTGTACACATCTAAAATATATTTGTGTTAAATATTATTTGGATACCAACATTTTTAAGTGATTTTCGGAAGTGGGTCTTATATGGGAGCTACGAGTAATTATGGACCGATCTGCACAAAATTTGCAGATGTGATTTGTCTTCATTTACCACTCATTTGTGATGAAATTTGGATACTGTGGATACTTGCATAATTCAAGCATTTATGATCAGTAAACCAGAATTTCGGGAGGACATTTGTATGTGGGCCAGGTGAAATAATGGACCAATTTACACCAGTTTCAATCCCATCCATCCTTGGGCCCAAAAAAAACCACGTACCAAATTTTATCGAAATATCTTCAAAATTGCGACCTGTACTCTGCGCACAATCTTCACATGGACAACCAGCCAGCCAGCTAGACGGACGGACGGACATCGTTAAATCGACTCAGAAAGTGATTCTAAGTCGATTGGTATACTTTAAGGTGGGTGTTGGACCAATATTTCTGGGCGTTACAAACATCAACACAAATCCAATATACCCTGGTTGTGTAGGGTATAAATAGTACCATGGAGATCTAAGAAGTACATTTTTGTATATAGTTGGTACGAAATCCAAAAACCCACTTTCCATCACTGCATCTTTCTTTCCATACCTTGTGGAACATCCTTTTGTGTGTGGTGTTTTATGCGCAATATCCAAAAATCAATTCATGATTTCTGTAAGTTTTATTATTAAGTCTTTTTGTTTTGTTTTCATTGTTTCAGGAAGTTCGAGATAAGAAAACAAGATTTAATTTTTAAAACTTACCTTGGCTTGACATTGTTTTTAGCAAAATTGTAACTATTATTAGGGTGTTGAAAATTGCTAAAATACGAATATGTATCAGCACTGCTAACAAAGTGAGTACTTATGTACTTAATATGTATATAATTTACGAATGAGAATAGAGACAAACTAAACACAAAAGTAAAACAAGCTTGTAACTTGTAACATAAAGTTCTTATATTAAGTAAAAATTCTAACTATTTTATTACTATGCTAATGGTGTAGCGCTGCCGTCAAGGTAACAATATATGTATGCATAGGGTGATTCATTTAGACCTTTTCATTTGTTCGTCAAGGAATAGCCACAAGAACGTCTGCATATTATTCAGTTGTATTACCAAAACCAGCATTCTTCTATGATAAATGATTTTTGCGCATAATGACCTTTTGGCGAACAGCTAATTTTGCGATCCCAGATAGCCCAGATCGTGTGACATCACACCTCTTCATTTTTTTTCTTTGCGATTATGTGCAGTCGAAGACGTAATTCGCCACATACCGCTAGCAATGCTGGGGCCAAATTACCGCATCCGATATTGAGTAAAATTGATCGTAATTTTCTTATTTGAGATTATGGCATTCGATATCGAGCAAGAAATTTAGTACATTTTATCATAATTTCGATATCGAAATCATTTTTCGATACAGTAGCTCATTCGATCACGAAGTAGTAATTCGCTAGATACCAGAAAATTAAACCCTCCGAATGGGCAGCCAACAGCGTAGTAATAAAATTATTTTTGAAAAGTAAATGTCAAAAATTGTTCTTTGAGGGAATAATAAATATTCCGATTTGTGTGTTTTATCTGTATACATTAGGGTGGCCCCGTTTGTATGGAGAAAAAATAAGGTATCGATGTTCCCGACTAATATGAAAATTTGATTTGGATCAAAGGATAAAAAGGTTTTTTGGTTTTTTTCACATTTCTTCCAAAGGAACTATATGTAAAATTTTATAAGCTAAAAAATGGGAAAAACCATTTGGGTTAAATTGCATGATGTTTATAATCAAGAAATTTCAACTATTTAATTAAGTAAATTCTATGAAAAAAATAAAAAAAAAAATTTTGTCTGAAATTTTCAAAATTTTTCAATTTAAAAATTTCTTTTTTTAATTTTTGATATTCCATTGAATGCTCCTCTCAAAAACCTTTCATATGATACCAAATTTACATATAGTTCCTTTGGAAGAAATGTGGAAAAAAACAAAAAACCTCTAAAACGGATATTTTTATTTTTTGATCCAGCTCACCAAATATTGACCCCAGCACAAAAAAATTGAGAAACGTAGTCTTAAAATTAATCAAATTTTCATATTAGTCGGGAACATCCGCAAACTTTATTTTGGGGCCACCCTAATATACATATATAAAAATGAAATGGCCCATTTATGTAATTGTATAACGTGAGAACGGCTAGAGCGACTTGGCTGATTTTTTTTATTCGATTCGAAATTCTCAGGAGATGTTTTGTAATAAAAAAAATCCAAAAATTCCGGGTAAAACTTGGAAATTTTAAGTTTGTAATATATTGCCTGCTTTTCACTTCTCATTGTTCTTAATAACAGACATCTTTGAAGAAACTTGAAGAGCTAGCACCAAAGCCTCCTTTTCACTTCTCATTTTTTAAGTATGAGACGATTTTATGAAAACTCAAAGAACTAAATTTTACTGCCTCACGTAATTGTATAACGTGAGAACGGCTGGAGCGATTTGGCTGATTTTTTTTATTCGATGATATTTCGATAAAATTTGGTACGTGATATTTTTTCGGCCCCAGGATGGATGGGATTGAAGCTGGTGAAAATCGGTCCATTATTTCACCTGGCCCCCATACAAATGTCCTCCCGATAATGGGGTTTAACGATCATAAATGTTTGAACCACAAATGAGTGGTAAATGAAGCCAAATCACATCTACAAATTTTGTGCAGTTCGGTCCATAATTACTCGTAGACCCATGTAAGGCCCACTTCCGAAAATCACTTTAAAGAGCATAACTCTCTTAAAAATGTTGGTATCCAAATAATATTTAACACAAATATATTTTATATGTATACAAATAATATAGTACATTTTTAGCTCCCATATAAGGCCCACTTCCGAAAATCACTTTAAAGAGCATAACTCCCTCGAAAATGTTGGTATCTAAATAATATTGTACGCAAGTATATTCCATATATATATATGAATAATATGGTACAATTTTATGATGATCATAACGGTCATAACGACCATAAATTTCTTAAAAATATTGGTATCTTAATAAAATTCAACACAAATAAGTTTGATATATACAGAAATGAAGACACCTAATTTTATAATGGTCGGACCATAATTAGTCGAAACTCCCATATAAGAGACCGTAATTTACTTAACCTCCATAAATCTTTTAAAAGTATTTATATCGCGATAAAGTTTAACACATATAAAATTTATATTCACAGTAATCATGACACTAAATTTTTGAATGATCGGTCCATAATAGGCTATATCTCCCATATGGCTCCCATTTCTGAAAAACTTTTTATACATATACTGCGTGTAGGGTATTATATGGTCGGGCTTGACCGACTATACTTTTTTACTTGATTTTCTTTCTTTAATTAAACTATTACTAATAAGGCCTACCTAGCTTCTGCCTTCCCTTGACTAAGTTCTAAGTGCTGATACGCGTCTCAAACTTCCGTGAACAAATCAGGTTGTAGGTATTTTTTTTATTGATTGGTCAACCTCTGACTATCCCCGCAATATATTATGTATTGACACGACAAATATATTTTTATTCTGTATGGCGGCACTCTACGTGATAATGTTCAAAGCAATTCATAATCCTTTTTAATTCTTGCATTAATTCGCATCACTGCAATCCCTATAAACTAACGTTTCAAAGAAATACTATCAACTCTGAACGTACCCCACAGTCAGCTGGCTGTTGTTATTGAACTGTTAGATCTTTGTTTTTATTTTTGAAAAATTCGAGACCCTTAGAATAATCCTCGAAAATGTTTCGCAGCATTGTGATAGGAGTTTCCGGCGGTGTTGACAGTGCAGTTAGTGCATTTTTATTAAAAGAAAAAGGTAAAATAAGTTGATATGTATGTGTTGTATAAAAAATTGTATATTTCATTGTTCCAGGCTTTAATGTTTTGGGTGTATTTATGAAGAATTGGGATGAGTTTGATGAAATGGGAAGATGCTCTGGCGAACAGGATTTGTTGGATGCTGAATACACTTGCAATAAGTTAAATATTGAGTTGCGCCAGGTCAATTATGTTAAAGATTATTGGAATTCTGTGTTTACGTAAGTTGATATACAGCATGTTTCATACTGTAACAAATTAAAATAAGAGTAGAAAAATGAATCAAAGCTAGTTAATACCTAGTATGTATATTTATTTTTTATTTAATACGTATGTATAATAATATGACTCAATTACATTTGTATTTACAGGAGTTTTCTGGACGATTACCAAAATGGTTTAACACCCAATCCGGATATACTTTGCAACAAACACATAAAATTTGATCTGTTTTATAGACATGCCATAGAATATTTAGGATATGATGCCATTGCCACAGGTCATTATGCTAAAACCAATTTTGGCTCTTTTTTAGAGAACTATCAGGAAAATGAAGGTTAGTTTAAAAAAATTAAAAAAAAATCACACACATCGTAAATCTTGCAATTGCATGTAAAGAAATACGACTTAATGGTTGTAAAGCCTATAACGAATTATTTTTCTCAACAATGATTTAAAGATTTATCCGATCTTTAAAAATCTTCAAAAATGAATTAAGTTGTAAAACACTTACCCACTATTTTTCTATTTATTGTTTATTTTTTATATTGAACATTTCCCAAGATATTAAAAACTATAAATTAAACGAACAAAGCAATCGTTTACTAATAGCTATTCATTTTCAGATGTTAATTTACTTATACCGAAAGACAAATTCAAAGATCAAACTTTTTTCCTATCTGGCATTAAAAGAAATACCTTGAGGAAAACAATATTTCCCTTAAGTGACCTTTTAAAGAGTGAAGTAAAGCTAAAAGCGAAAAAAATTGGTTTGGAGCGTCTGACACAAAAGAAAGAAAGTACCGGAATTTGTTTTGTAGGCAACAGGGATTTCAAAGAATTTATTAAAGAGGTAAATTGCTTAGATTATCATATATGTATCTCCTTCAGTAAGTAATAAGAAATGTAAATCTTTTTAGTATATTACCTCAAAACCGGGTACATTCATCGATGTTGATACAAATCAACTGGTGGGACAACATGAGGGCATACATCAGTGGACAGTGGGACAACGTTGTCGACTAGCCTCTTTCCTCAAGCCGTACTTTGTGGCACAAAAAGATGTGTTCACAAATACTATCTATGTTGCTTCTGGCCATGATCATCCAGCCTTGTTGAGTGATAAAATATTGACAAACAATGCTAATTGGCTATGTCAGGATCCATTTGAAGACCTCGACAATGTGTTGGAATGTCGATTTCGTTTTCAACATACAAAGCCTTTAGTAAAATGTAGAATTTATAGGAAATCTATAGAAAATCGAGATGAACTAATTGTATTACTAGACAAACCACTAAGAGCTATTACCCCCGGTCAATATGCGGTTTTTTACAGCGATAATGAGTGTCTGGGATCAGCACGCATTGTATCTTCCACAAATATAAAAGCAACAGAATTAATTAGTAGCAAATTGGAAAATTCATAATAATGGTTTAATAAACTATTAATTGAAAGTTGTTATATTTATTGTAGAAAACCTAAACAGTTTTTATACCCTTTACTTTCATGAGAAGGGTATATATAAGTTTGTCATTCCGTTTATAATTTAATTTAATTTTCCGACCCTATAAAGTATATATATTCTGGATCCTTATAGATAACGGAGTCTATTAAGCCATGTCCGTCTGTCTGTTGAAATCAATTTTCTGAAGTCCCCAGATATCTTCGGGATCCAAATCTTCAATAATTCTGTCAGATATGCTTCCGAGAAGTTTGCTATTTAAAATAAGCAAAATCCGTCCATAAATAACGGAGATATGAGCAAAAATCCGAGACAACCTCTGAAAATTTCATCAAAAAAACTATCAAGCAGTGTATTAATATTGTTACAAATAATTTCATAAACAGATGGCGCTGATCAAACAAAGTGTTTAAGTGTGTTCTTAACCGCAATATAAGTGTGTAAAAAGACAGTGTGTTCATTTTTAATTGTGTTTGTGCACATTTAAATAAATAAAGACTCGTTATATTTTCTTCAAACTACTTGACGCTTTTATTTTGCAATTAAAAAGAATTCGGTTTATTTAAAGGTGATTTAAAAGGTAAAAACGTAACAATATAATATATATATATGTATGTATGTATGTATATAATATAATTATGCATCCACAACAAAGGTATATAAGATTCGGCATAGCCGAATATAGCACTCTTACTTGTTTTAATTACAATTTAGCGAAATAAAAACTTTTATTACATTAATTCTTATTTTTTTTATTTTATATCCTTCATTCAGCAAGAGTATTAGGGCTATATATAAATCGCTCACTCTGTAGTAATTGGCAACAACAACTTTTGAGTGGACTTGGCTCTACATTTTCAAATATTGACTATATATCTTGGATACAAAGTTCTGTACATAAACAATCCATAAGATATTTAAAGTTTAAAGCAAATTATAGTTTTGGATGGACAATCTGCAAAAAAAAGATAAAAATGGCTTGAAATAATAGTTGTTTTGCTTATGAATTTTGAAAACATTAGTTAACGAGATTTTTTATTGTTTCTACAGTATATATATGTAAAGTTTTGAGTGAATTCAATATCTATAATAAAACAGTCTATCCGGCATATATGGAAAGTAATTTAAGCCGCCTTTTCATTACTTATTAATAAAAACCAATAAGAATTACATATGATGAAATAATGGTAAATATTTTGTTTTTATTTGTATGTGGTTAAATATGACATATGATTTTTTATAATAACAAATAAAAGCTAAAATGTATACGGTTCTTTTTGAATTGTGTTAACAATGTTCATTACAAACTAAAGTCCTTTAATCCTAAAACATATAAGAAACAATAAGTTAAATGTGGAAATTTGCTTCGTAGTGCATGTAGAGTTTATAATTTCTGACAAATAACAAATATAATTTCTTAGAAAAGGTCCCTTAAGTATCTTAATTAAAAATATAAACTAAACAAATTAAATTTTATAAATAATAATAGTCGGTTTTTCTAAACTTATCAAAAGCTGTTTTAGAAATTCCAAACGTTACATTTGATTCAAGATTTCAAGTAGAATATTATATTAATTTTATAAAAAAAAAATCTTAAAAAGAAAAGCATAAAACATTAAATTACGTAAGTAGTACGGTCAACGCATCTAAAAATCGTGTTAGATCATTTTGACGTATTTGTATAAGGGAACTATCAAAATGGTCCTGTAACGTAGCTGCATTGCATTTTTGAGCAGCCTGCTCGAATGCTTTACCAAAAAAATTCTTCGGCGAATCCTCGCGTACGGGAGGTATGCCAACCAAAAGGCAAAGCCCTCTCTCAGCGTCTATGGGACAGCTAGCAATCATGGGTAGATCGGGTGCCTGGCGACTACGTGAGACAGCAACATGACCATTTAAAATAAACTTTGCCAGCATGCTTAAGCCATAGGGATATGAAAAGTAGGTATTTTCTTCATTGAGGATATAGTAGAAAAACGAACCAGTTGAATGGATTTGATGGGCTTCTAAACTACTTTGTACTTGTTTGAAAATGGCTTGATGTAAAAGTTTAGCTCCTTCTATGCCGGCATTTAAAATATCCCTGTGATTACGTCCCAGACCATCTAAAGTCTCGAGAAAACAATCCTCAGGTGTCCTGTCCTTTTTAACCGACTCTAAAATGGACAACATGGAATAGACATAATCTGCGGCCGAGTAACGATTACGATAACCATACTGTAAAGTAAATGAACCATAAATAACATCTGGTATACCATACTTCTCAGCACAGCGCTCTACCATGGAGAAGAATTCCTGTCGCAAGACCAAATCCATGGATGTGTATGTTTGTCGGGCATGTATCAAGGGTAAACCCATTTCCACCAACAACTCGTGCAATTTCTTTTCACCTCTTAAAGTCCATAATTTCAATTTGCAAGCCACATACATGGAGTAACGTATTGATTCCAGCACACTCCAATGGCGATACAAAACCAAATGCAAATCGTTTTCAAAATGTATCTTCGATGCACTTAAATTACTCTGATCATTAGTTTTATTTGTTAAACGAGAGACATGTGATTGTATATTATCAATTTCTAAAGTATACGCACTGCTTTCAATTTTGCCCAAGATTAACTGTTCCGTGATGCCCACAATGGCCCACCATAAAAGATCCATATTATCCTTGGATAATTTCCAAGCTAATTCGAATATGGCTAAAGCAGAGGAGCGTCCATAAAAACTGTATTGTGTGTATTCGAACATTATGCGATCGCGTTCGTTTTCCCAGGCACGTCTTTGACGTTGCTTCATGATACGCAGTTGATGTTTTTCCATACGAGAAAGCTTTTTTGGTCGCTCAGATTGCGAGTTGGCATCTTCATTTTCGGCATCCGATTCTCCGGCACCACTATCGTTGACTTCTTCATCTTCGTCATCACCATCGTCATCTTCCTCGGAATCCGATTCACAAAATATAGTTTCAAATGTTGGTATATTTTCTTCAGATGAAGGATCGCCTAATATGCAAACCTTAAATTAAAAGAAAATTATAAACTATTTACTACTTATACATATTAACTTGAATGAATTACAAATACAACCATAAAAATTTAGACTAGGAAAAAAACGTAGTTATTCGTGCGCAGTTTTATTACTAATATATTCTCTTTCACTTAGGTTTTTTGACAACCGACATACAGACAACCGTCTTTGGAAATAGAATTTCCGATCTATGTAGACATATATTTCTCTACAATCACAACTATTTAGACTTTAAATTAAACGGGATATCTTTTAATGTAACTCTAATACCTTAAAATATGAGATCATGCTGTCCAATTTTGTGACAGTCATAATGACCTCAATATTATTTTATAATTCATAATTCTTTTAGTAATGGGAGTAATGGAAAAGATTGCTCGATAATTGAAAATAGTTAGTCGTATTTTTCGTCTACTAATTCTTAGTTTGTTAATGTATACGAGTGCTCAGCTTGCAGTAACATACATATGGCCGAGTTAAACTGAATCATTGAATTATGTTTAAACTTCCATCCGTAGATATACATGCATTACAACTTCAAACTCTTTCCAAATTAAAAAAAGTCAAAGCTCCGAACCTTCTTTTGTCACTTTGGAGATATCTGATATGTGAGGCGACGTGATTAATTCGTTAACACAAAAAATTTCACATGATTATACACAAAAACAACACAAGTAAAAAAGTATAGACGGTCAAGCCCGATCATATAATACCCTACACCCAGTATATGTATAAACAGTTATTCAGAAATGGGCGCTATATGGGAGATATAACCTATTATGGATTTTAGTGTCATAATTTCTTTGAATATTTTTAAAATATTTATGGAGGTTAAAGTAAATTACGGTCTCTTATATGGGAGTTTCGACTAATTGTGGAGCGAACATTATACAATTAGATGTCATTATTTCTGTATATATAAAAAACTTATTTGAATTTTATTTAGATACCAACATTTTTAAGAAATTTATGCTCTTTGAAGTGATTTTCGGGAGTGGGCCTTATATGGAAGCTATGATAAATTATGAACCGATCTGCACAAAATTTGTAGATCTGATTTGGCTTCATTTACCACTCATTTGTGGTGAAATTTGTTTGGATACTTGCATAATTCAAACATTTATGATATTTAAACCCTAATTTCGGGAGGACATTTGTATGGGGGCCAGGTGAAATAATGGACCGATTTCCGTCCCGTCCGTCCTTGGGCCGAAAAAATGTAACGTACCAAATTTTATCGAAATATCTTTAAAATTGCTACCTGTACTCTGCGCGCAAGCTTTACATGGATAGCCAGGCGGACGGACGGACGGAAATCGTTAAACCGACTCAGGAAGTGATTCTGAGTCTATCGGTATACTTTAAGGTGAGTGTTGGACTAATATTTCTGGGCGTTACAAACATCAGCAGAAATCCAATATACCCTCCCCACTATGATGGTGTAGGGTATAAAAATCTATCACACTAAATATAAATTCTATTCTGTTGTAATTTTTAATACAATAATAATTGATATTGTCTCTTGATAAGTAATCATACATACACGACTGCATCCACGTTTATTCGATTTATAATATACACACATATATTTACATACCTGTCGATCACTGTATATATTGCAAACATCCAATGGTCGATGAGAGTCACAAATGAAAAATGTCACATCTTCTTCTGGTTGCAGCAACTCCACAACATCCACACAGCCACCACAATTTAACAATAAAATAAACTTTACATCGCCTTGATGCTCATTATATGCCCTCTGCAAACCTGCCAAGCCCATAATGGGTACAACTGAATACAGCATGTGGTCATATTTAAATAGGGCCTGTAGAATTTTACTAGCGCAAATAGCATCGATATCATAATTAACAATAATTAAAATCCTTTTACCAATCAATTGATTATAAAAATCTTGCCGTAAATCTTGAATAAACATTTTTTTGTTCGATTTTTGGGGGCTAACAATTGTCGTCGATTCACTACAAAACAACACAATAATTTTCAAGTCTTTTTTATTTAAATCGTTTAATTTAATATTGGTAGAGCATTGTAATTTTTTTTACATTTTATTTAGTGTTTTTTAGTTAAGTTATTTTAACAAAATAAATGATATGTTTATTGTGAGCAAAAAAAACAAAAACAATTTTTTTCTCTGTTCCATATGCAGAAACGATTCACATTTAGATTTTAAGCGGGAAAAATCTATTGTGAAGTACGTTCAATGTATATTTTTAAATTAGAAAAAAGGTGATCACTAAAAAACATTTGTTATAAACCTCGATCATTCAGATTTATTGTACATGGACTAATATTGGAAGTGCTTTAGACAAGCCCTACACTTTTTTACCCCTCTACTGGATATTTTGGGCATAAAGAATATCATGTATATTTATACAACTGCATGCAACTAATTAAGGACAGCAGTATTCAATATTTAAATCGTTATGTTAAACGTAATATTTATAAAATAAAACGCTAAAATTTAACACTTTTATTCTTTTTTTATTTTTTTTTTCGGTGTTTTTTATTTGTGAAATAATGAGATTTTTAAAAGTTAGATTAAATTATTTATAATAATAAGTGTTTTTCATTATATGAAAAGTTCTTAATAATTGACTTATGTACATGGGTAAAATCCTGTGATGTCAGTACTCGAAAGATTATTGTACAAATGCATCAGGATGGAGATACTTATCGGGAAATCACAACAGCCTTGAATGTTTTAAAAACAATTGTTTTTTAAACATATTTTAGGAAGATTTTGACTACGGAAAAGGTGGCCCATAAAAAAGAAGCCGTGTTACGACAGTTTGTGAATATGCACTGATTGTGCGAGTCGGAAAAAATCCGCATAAATCAGCAAATTAGATTCGGATTACAGTCTGTAGTCAAAATAAGGCAAAACCGTCTGTAGATACAGTAAAACATCGATTGCGTAAAGTTAGACTGTTTGAAAGAATTTTCTGAATTTTGAAGAATTGTTTGAACGTAACCTAATGTTACGTTAGGTAAGCAGTCCGTACAGTGTACAGCTAGCTCACTTAGGACCTTATGAATGGTCCTTTTGTGTTGCATAAAAAGATAAAAAAGAGGAGAGCAGAAAAGGTGGATAGAGATAGACAGTAAATTAGATTGAGATTAGAGAGATGATGTCAGGTCCGTAAGATTAACAGAGAAAACGATGGAGTACACATTCCTAGTCAATTTAATGACCAAATAGTTCTACAATAAGGACTTATGCATCCGATTGCGGTAGCCAATTACTTCTCTTAATGAAGGCATCAATACACTTAACTTTATATCTCATATTTCAGATAGACTATTAAAGTAAGTCCCAGTAAAATTTTACGCGAAATGTTTATTGGTAGACATTGACACAGAAGATGTCAGAACAAGATAATTCATCCAAATTGCTTTAATTTTTTTACAATACCACTTAATTTATTGGTAGTGCAATTTTTTTTTAAATACCACTAAATTTAGTGGTACATAGTGCATTTTTTTTAAATACCACTAAAATTTATTGGTAGTGCAATTTTTTTAAATATCACTAATGGTTAGTCATAGAGCAATTTTTTTTTTTTAAATACCACTAAATGGTTAGTGGTAGTGCAATTTGATGTTTCACTACCACTTAGCATTTAGAACAGCATTGCATCATTTACATCGATTTTAACATGTACGTTGTTGTTTGAAGCTATTTGAGGAAAATTACTGCCGTCTTTCGCAAACCGATTCATACAGCTATGGCGTAGTTAACAATATTTGGCCGCTTAAAATTCTAGTTATAAATAATTTGGTGGAGAATTATTAAAATTCTTATAAATATGTCTACATTGGACTATTTGTAACTATTGATAACCCCAGCTTCAATCGCTGGTCATATTAATGTATTTTAAATATTCGCAAGTACGGCAATATATTGTAACGATTTAGTGTAACACTGAACATACTACATATATAATAACGCGAACATGTTTAGTCAGCTGTTTTTTTTTAACATTTTGCCTGTTTTTTTTTTTAATTTTGTTTTAATTTATTCAGATAATTGAAGGATAATATGGATTTTGATTTATTTGAACCCGACGAAGATGACGATATACTGTCTACACTCAATATTGAACCAACACAAGCACCCAACGATGTGTTAAGTAACGACGTTATACCAGAATTGCAATGTCAGGGAGAAGATTCATCAAACGCCCAATTTTCTGTTGATGGATTTATTAAAAATGCTTTTTTGCATTATAATTTGGCAAATAGAAATAAAGCAATTGAAGAGGTGACATTAAGTTCTTATGAATTTCAAAGGCAACAACTAAGGGACAGTGCAGTAACTAGTTTCGTTTTTGGTGAGGCTTGGTAAGTAGTACAACATGCAATTTGTAAAGAATAAAAACCATAGTCATACTTCTTTACAGCACAAATGTACAATATTTAATAGCTAGTGTTCATGGCCCTTTGGCAACAGCATATGAGGAAATATCATTTTATCGCAGACGTCGTCAAATTACTCTATTACTACATGTTCTTCTTCAAACTACCAATACAGATGAATGGATTTTCCTTAAGCCACATCTCACCCGTCTTCGAACACTTTTGAATAATTGTATACAAACAGAAACTTGGAAACTAGTATACTTTGCAAACAGTTGTAAGGGTAACGAATGTAAAATACCAGCATATCATTTACTACATGGTATTCTAGAGTGGAAATTTTTAGATTTATGTATTTTATATAAATATGATATAAAGCGTGTAACAAAATTGGAAAATTCTTTAAAATCTCATAATTCTGTCGTAAATCAATGTGAACGAATTGTAAATGACTTGCTGATATGTTCAATATTTGTTTATGCTAAGAAGAGATCGGCTGAATTGTTATTTTCGTCGCCATTTCCATGTACATGTGTTAAAGAGATGTGGTTACTTTTACAAATTGCATTGCAAAAATGGTCATTAAAGGGCGAAACAGAGGAAGAAAAGATTACATTTTGGTCATTATTTAACAAATCTATGGAGAAAATAAAATCTAAAATGGGTATGTATTATTACGTTTAGAAGTTAAAGAGGGTAATCTCATTTTATGTATCGTGGTTTTAACCAATAAAAGAAAATTTAAGTATAGAATCAAATAGTTTTAATTTATTTATTTATCTATTAGAAATATACTTTACAAATTAATTTATAAAATATAATAAAAAAGCTGGGTTACTAGACTATATGCGCTCGATAAAGATTTAAATTTATGTGTATTAAATTAAAGTAGATAAACTAAAAATAACTGATATTCATTGTTTAAAATGTTGAGAATTATGATAAAATTAAGTAAAGTTTTATATAAGTAATTTGAGCATCATATATCCCGGATGTTGAGTCTAAGTAGAGATCCTCGTACCTTAATCCAGCTGTCTTCTTTAGAACAGTCAATAATCAAGTCTAATGGCTTATCTAGCCTGGAAAGTGGACACTGTAAGAATATGTGGAATGTTCATGTATGTATTACAATGTGAACAAATAGGGGGATCGGGTCCATCATCATAGTAATGTTTAGTATTGAAAAGAGCTTTAACAACTCTTATGCGTGCCATCATTATTTATAGGTCTGTGTTGTATAGGCTGTGATTGCGATTGTAAAGTTTTGCAAGAGTTGATTAGGGACTTCGGAAAACATGGGGTTTCGTTAATATTGGGGTTGTTCAACGCATTTTAACAATATTATCTGCAAATTCATTGCCACGTATGCCAATATAAGATGGAATCCACTAAAATTTCATGACTAATATTTGGTGGATAAATCATATCATCAAAAGAACCATTCCGATTATTCATTAGGGCTTTGCATGAACTTAAACTGTCGGTACATATTTTAAATCTATGTTGGATTGAATATGCGATATCTGATCTTATGGCCGCCATTTCAGCGGTAAAAATTCCCGTAAAGTCTGGTAAACGTGATTCTCTAATAATTTCATAGCCGGATCCTGAAAGTTCTTTTACCATAGAATAAGAAGTTGTTCCATTACAAAATGAACCATCAGTAAATAATTTTACATCTGGAGAAAAATCTGAGATTTTCTTAATCATTAACTGCCTAAAAATATATTCTAAGGCTGTCGTCAATTAAAATAAAATCATTAGATTTGTCTGGAATAGCTGGCTTACCTGGAAAAGATATAGTGTTTCTTTTCAACAAGGATATAATTTCTTTGATGGAAGACCCAGATTGCATAGAAGGTGAAATAAGTCGTCTCCAAAAAGTGTTGTGTAATCCATCAGATGTCATTGCAATAGACTTAGAAGCCATTGAAACAGAACAGTTTCCAAGTAGCTGTTGAAAATCTTGAAGAAATGTTTAATTTCTTAATGCCTGTATAGGTGTCGAACGTAACAATACAGAAGCAGTTGTTAATAGATGTGTTAATCTGTTTGATGTTCCTTTTAGATGTTCACCCGTATATAGTTCTTCCATGTAAAAGAATACCTGTTGGCAAGGATCAGCAAATATCAAGTGCAGTTTCAATATGAGGTCCTTTGTTACGGGAGCAAATAAGTTTCATTAGATTATTAATTTTGTGTTCCATAGAAGATTTTTGGAAAACAAAATTCCTAATATTCTCATATCGTGTTTAACAGAAAGATTCAGATTCCTTATACAGATGGTATTATAGTTGCAACCTCTTTTTCTACATACATGAAGAAGTTCAGCATTATCAACTGAAATGACAGTACCATTGTTTTTAGCCCAAAGGTTAATTTCATAATCCAAGTTATTCAAGTGATGGTAAATTTTCTGCCGACATCCGGTTGCAACTGCAAAAATATTATCAGCATATACATATACCCACGTAGTCAATACCGGGAAGATTATGTACAGCGTTAGCCAAAGAATTTCGTAAATTGTACATATATAGAACCACTGACAGTGGAGAACCTTATGGAACTCCATTGTTAAGCGGATAAGATGGTGAGAAATTACCATTAACTTTGACAACAAATTGTGTTGATATCACTCGATCAAATGCTTTCTCCAAATCCTCAGAAAGGACAATGCTATGCCTTTTCTTTTTAAGGTTCGTACGTAAGGTTTCTTCCAATTGATGGCAAATGGTATGCACGTCATGCTTTGGGATAAATGCGTGTTGTATGCTAGAGATTTATATTCTAGACATATATTTCCAAAAACGCTTAGCTAATATTTTCTCAAAATTTTTCGAAAGAGTTGGTAGCAGTGAAATGAGTCGATAACCACTGAGGTGGTTAGGATCTTTACCGGGTTTAGGAATATGAGAAAAAATTACGATTTTCCAGTCAAGTGGAACTATACCACTCATTAGTATGTTGTTGTATAGTACACAAAGTCGACTTTTCAAAACAACGGGAGCATTCTTAACCATAGAATATGTTATTTTGTCTCTCTATACCAGCAGACCCCTTTAAAGTTTTCATGATGCAGTTAAGTTCACTTAAATCAATTTTCTGTGTCAATTTTCCAAATTGTAAATTAGATTGCCGCGTCTCGTTAATGTTAAAATTTTTCTTTGTGGCAATTATTTCATCATTAAATGCATCATCCGAACTAATGGAGCTCCAAAAATGAGCAACTTTTCTGCTATAAATTGTGGATGTGAAAAGTTGTTGTTTTTTATACAAATGGGAGGAAAAAATAAATAACGTACATCCATTTGTGGGTTGAGTGAGCTTAGAAAACATTCCCAGGTTTCACGTTTAGCCTTTCTGCACAAGATTTTCTATATTCAATACAGTTAAACTGATTACGATGACTTTTAAAAATTCGCCATGTTTGATTTTTCAACTTAATTAAATTAGCTATAAATGAATTAAACCAAATAGGATTGCTCCATGTTTTAGGCTCATGAGTAAGAGGAATAGTCTCATTTGTTGTTTTCCTTAATGTACGCTTAATTTATGCTGCTTCCCTGTTTATATTATTTGATTCAGTAAATTCATTGTTTACTAAAATTGCTCTCTTTTCAAAAAGAGTTAGCATAATTGACCCGAAAACGAGGTGCAAATTTCCTCCCATTTGCACCAATATTATTAGTGATCCTGATAGCAAAATGATCGCCAACCTCAGGCAATGGGAAACAAGACCAAGACAATTCTGAAGCAATGTCTGCACTAGCCATGGAGACATCAACAGATGTCAAGGTATGTCTAGTATTGAGCAAAGTTGGCGACCCATTGTTCAAAATTAGAAAACCTTTATCATCCGCGAATCTTTCCCATATAATTCCACGAGGAGAATTTATTGTAGATTCCTATAGAGTGTGTTGTGAATTAAGATCGCCGATCAAAAGTTGATGAGTATTTCCAGGCAAGGGAAGACAATCAAGTGTAGAATTGGTAAAATTTAAATCACATTCTTTGTAAACATTAGTTTCGTTCCATATTTATTAAAAATTGTCTGAAAAAGTAGATAATATTTGTTCGGTTGCGTTGATGCTATTTTTGATCAAAAGAGCAATACCCGATTTTGCATAGGAATTACCATGGTAGTGATGAAAAATTTGATATCCGGGTAGATGCAAAAAATGACGATTTTTTTCAATAATGTAGGTTTCCTGTAATCCAATCACATTAGGTTTGTGTCTGGCTACTAAAAGTTCCAAAGCATACTTGTGGTTAATGAAACCTTGAATGTTCCACTGCAGAATGTTGATACTCAATTCAAAACTCATAAAAAAAAGATAACAAGTAAAAAATTTATTTTTTCTTTTTGGATGGCGAAGATTTTGGTAGATTGCCATACAAAGAATTATCATTACCAATAGAAGATGCTAATTCAATGCATTCTGTTGTTGATCTAAGTATGTGATGCAGTAACGATTTCATTTTCCGTTGTGATTTGTGTTTCTGATTGAGTTAAAGGGTTTTCAGAAGGTGATTCATCTAATTCATATTGTTCAAGTTCTGTAGATTGAGTGTTGTTATTTCTATTGATGTTTGTTAATGATGTTTGGCTTTGTTATTGAGAAGTTTGTAGGTGAAGGTTTGTTCAAAGAAGTGAGGTTATGTGTAGTAAGTTGATTTATCAAAATAGTGGCGTTAAGAGAAGATTTAGCTAATGTTATCATGTTTTGAGTAACTCTGTTGGTTGGTATATTGGTGGGTGTGTCAGATAAATTTATAGTGGTTGCAGTTGGAACAATAGCTGAGGATGTTTTATTAATTACAATGTCTGCATATGTCGTATTGTTAATAATTTTCCTTATCGGTTTAAGCGTGTTCATAGTTGGATTGTCATTAAAAGTTTTCCATGCTTCACGAGCTGTGCATTTCTTCGAGATACGAATATAGTTGACTGATTTGTACTTCCAGAAGCTGCGGCAAAAAGGGTCATTAGATGTGTGTAATTCTGTTAGACAATTAACACAAAACTTTCAAGAGCATGTTTCATGAGGTGGTGGTATAGCACATTCCTTACATAGTTCTATAGATTTGCATCTATTTTTGGTGTGGCCAAGTTTCTAACAATTTAAACATCTCATTGAATTCGGTATGTATTCATCAACTGGGACCATCTCCCATCCAAGTTTCAATTTATCAGGAAGGTTTATGAGGTCAAAAGAAATTATTGCTGCGCCTGTCGATATTTGTTTGTCGCCATCTCTTTTCATTATTTTACGCACTTCTACTAGTTTCTGTTCTTTAAGGGATTCAAGTAATTCTTTCTGATGAATATCAATTATCTTCCTTAAAAAATTCTTCCTTGGATAGTGTTTAATATTTTATGTAGAGCGATTTTAACAGGAATACAGTCTATATATTTGGCCTTTAAAAATGTATCTGCTGTTTGATTGTCAGGAACTTTAATGAGAAGATCACCACTTCTCATTTCATTCACTTCCAGTTGATCTTTCGATATATAGTTTAGACCACGTTGCACTTGGAACACGTTATCTGCTGATAAGGGAGGTGTTTCCGCATTGTCCGTTTGTGATATAGTTGAGGCCACCAAGTATCGAGGAAGGTGTTGGTCATTTACAGGTTTGTCCGGTGGTGGGAGGAAATCATCGGGACGAGGTCGTTTAGTTTTGTTGCCCTTTATTTTTCCTGTAGATGAATCCAGTTCACGGAATCGGTTATGGTTCGTTTTCGTTTAGTGCTGAGAAATACTCAAATTAAACTTTGTTCAATACACAAGCGCCCCGAGAAAGAAGATGTTTACTCGGCAATTGCCTGCCAAAGATTGAGTTTTAATTTTTAACTTAAAAAAATAATTTGCTTTCAACGTCCCGGTAATCATTTATCGTAGAATTCAAGAATTGATGTCTAGAAATTCGTTATCTTACAAAAACAGGCTGTAAGTTAATTTCAAAAAAAAAATTAAACATCTCGTAAATATTATTCATACCAATGAATCGTTTTTTACGATTCACAACTACTCATAACATTTTAAGTATATGTAAGTGGTTTTACATCATTGCAATTTAACTACTCTGAGTTACTCAAACTCCCAACAACGTTGACTTATAAATGCAAGTGGATATAAGTACCTACATGTATTTTTAGATATGAAAAAGAAAAGTTGAAATTAATTGAATTAAAAATACAAATAAGAAATAGTTAAAATGAAAGAAGACATTACACAAATATTCAATTTTTAGTAAGATCGGTCCAGCGGTCTGGCCTTCCCGGCAGGCGTTGTCCTGAAAAAGATGGGGCGTGGAGTATGAATCTTAATTTTACCTCACCTAGAGTAGAATCAATTTAAAAAAGTAGGAGTGATCGAAAGAAATAAGTAGCTTTGGCACATAAAATTTTTATTTTTACCTCGCCTTCAGTAAGATGTTTGAAGTAAATCTGTAAAAACCCATGCAGAAGAAATTAATCAATATAAAAAAGTGGGCATTAGAGTAGGCGTGGTCGTACCAACTGAGAAACCTTACCGGACTCATACACAACAACTTTGCCGAAGATCATCACATGATCAAATGCATAGTTTACGATTCTATAAAGGACATACATACAAACGTTAATTTTTTGAGATGGGGCGTGAAAGTGGGCGTGACACATACAATTTTTATTTTTACCTCGCCTTCAATAAGATGTGGATAGAATTTGTATGAAGTAAATCTGTAAAAACCCATGCAGAAGCAATTAATCAATTAAAAAAATGGGCGTTAGAGTAGGCGTGATCGTACCAATTCAGAAACCTTCCCGGTCTCATGCAAAACAACTTTGCCGAAGATCATCACATGATCAGATGCATAGTTTAGGAGTCTATAAAGGACATACATACAAACATTCATTTATATATATGGGTATTCCCATGAAATGGTCCACCGTGACTTAAAAAATCACAACGCTCGCATAATTTTTTTAAGGAAAAAATTAAATTAGATTAATTGTAGTATATTTTTATTTTTCATTTTTGAATAAAAGTTTAATTTTTTGGTAAAAAAATATATATACATACATATATGTATATAAAATTACTAAAATATGTATGAAAGTAAAAAGTGTCACGTGCGTAATCAACAAATTATTTTTTTTTTAGCAAATTTATGCATAGTTGTTTTTGAACAAAGCATGATTATAAAGGTCCATTATTAACCTTTATAAAAATATTTTTTCCGAAATGAAAATTTCCTACAATTCGCTTAATTTCGCACTTTTTCTTACGACTCTAAAAGGCACTTCCATTTTCTGTCACGTGCGTAAGTCAACTTTGATTGCATGGAACTTGGGTACCCAGTGCTCAATTTTCCAATATATATACTTTTTGAAAAGTCTCATCATATACAATGAACGATTCTATAATTCCATTCTAAAATTCCAATCCATTTCCATTTTCACAATATTCAAAGACAATTAAACGTGTACAAATGTCGCGTGCATAACCATGGAAACACCCATATATAGATGATTATTAATTTTGTATGTATATGGGCTAAATATTCGCTTTGTATGGGAGCTGCCACTCCCACTGGTCCGATCCCGCCTATTTTTCTTCAATAGCTTTCAATAATACAATTGATTTACTTTCACTAACACCTTGGGTTAATTTATTAAAATGTATGTAATATTTAATTTAAATAAATTTAACTTCAATTAATAATTTTTTTTTCGTTTGACTCCCACGCACTTTTCACGAATAGAGGTTATGTATGAGTCGGTGTCGGGATACTTAACGCCGCCACACGCCGATTAAGCACATAACATAGGGTTATCACGTTATTTTATTGAGTTACGGTGCAAAAACACAAAAAACCTAAATATTGCGCCATCTGTCGTACGAACTTCAAACTATACAGAAACACTGCTCACGGCCCATAGAGCATGCATATAAAGTTTGGTCAAAATCGGGCAGTAGTTTTTGAGTTTAGCGATCACGAACATACATGTAATTTTTATATACATATATAGATTTATATTGCAGTTCACATTAATATTAAATTGCTTTAATTTTTATAATTCAGAAAAAATAAAGAATAATTCAGTCTACAGCTAATCATATTCGTTAATATCTTAATTATCTTCCAATTGTACTTCACCTTCAACGTGCAAGTTATTGTAAAAATTATGAAACTCTGCATCTATAAATGGCAGAACGGACTGTAAATCACGTTTTTTATTAGAAGATATTGGCAAAAGATCAGGGGCCAAATTACCGCATTCGTGATCGAATGAGCTTTCGTATCGAAAAATGATTTCGATATCGAAATTATGATAAAATGTACTAAATTTCTTGCTCGATATCGAATGCCACAATCTCCAATAAGAAAATTACGATCAATTTTACTCGATATCGAATGCGGTAATTTGGCCCCTGAATAACATGTACCATTTGTCTAGAAAAATATAGTTTTCACAATGGTATTATTCGAGTTATTAATTAAAAAATGAACTCAAGCCAAATCAAAAATTTTCTCTAATATAATAAAAATAAAAAAGTTCAACATAGTATTCTCTAAAAATTTGTTATTTTCCGTCGTCGCTGTGTTATGTCTAGTTCCTTGAAGTCCTCGTCCGGCTGTAAAGATAGCTTGTACTGTAAAATTCCAGACTTAGATTTCTCATATCGCATCTTGTCACCTTTACAAAAGAACAAATAAAAATTATACTAAAATTATATATGTATTTATTGTATTAGTATTTCTCCGCGTGTATTTGTTCTTTAATATACTACCAAAGTCAAAGTATTGATCTTGAATCATCTCGATTGCATTGTATTTGTGTAGTTGCTATTAAAGTAGCCCAATCATTTTTTCTATTTGGGAATGAACCGTGTCCAACAACCAGAAACTTGTAATCAATTAATTCTAAATATCTTCAGTTGAACAAAGGTGCAATTCCTTCGACAAACACGGCACCCTCTAGAAAAGTCAAAAATTCTAAAATCATTGAAAATTCCACACAAATTGACAAACTCTTTGGAGTCGTGACGTAGGTACCTTTAAAACAGCTGGTAATTGTCATAATCTTGTACATATATCTATAATTCTTGTAGTCAATCAGCCCAATCATCAATAAAAATGCCGCGAAAGTGTTTTCCATTTTTATTTTTTTAACATTGAATTTGAATAGGAAAAATGGGAAAAGGAAACAAACTCCCACGGAATTTCTATTCATGATTGGGCTGAATGTATTCACTTGCGATAGAGTCAATTGGTTATGTTTTTCTATATTAGGAAACAGCATATTTTTATTAAAAACGTCTTAATTTGTTACACATGCACACGACAAAAGCACTTGATTTGATATATGTAGGTTCCTCTTATTTCGTTAATTCCCACTACACTAAAGCACTCATGTTAACATAGGTTGTTTTGTCACAATGAATGCTAATGATCAAATGGCTATTAAAAGAACTTAACTTTAGAAGGGAAAGTGTTATTTTCGTTTATGCAGTTGATAAGAGAACATGAGTGCAAATAGGTTGTTTTGTCACAATAATTTTAGTAAATTATTGGAAACCCATATTCAAATAGGTTCTTTTGTAAAAATTACGTTATGATATGGTTGCTGGAAAATTATATTATGGTTTGTATATGAATATAATATTATAAAATACGCTGAATTATGATAAAATGATTCTATTTAACCATATTTTTATGATTGTTATGTTTCATATTATGTTTTAATTAACAAAGCCATAATATGTTGATGGCTTGCCGCAATCATAACATGGTTGTGTAAATACATTATGGTTGTAGCACAAGCATATTATGGTTGAGCATAATCATATTATGATTACAGCTCAATGACTATTTGTAAACCTATTAGATGTCATAATCATATTATGGTGTATCTGTGATCATCTTATGATTACAAATATTATTGTAGTTAGACTTTAGTTAGGCTGTAGAAAACAAAGTTTTTACGAAATAGCATTTATTTAACCACAAACATCGATGACAACAATTATCTTTAGGGCTATGTTAAAGATAAATCAACACCGATCATGGGCAAAATTAAAATTTCTGCTACGTGTGTTTTACTGAAATTATCATTTGTTACTTGCTTTGTTGTGATCTCAGAGATCAAGCTTAATTCAAATGCTGGTTTGCACTTGTGTTCGTAAGGTCTCTCTACGCAATTTTGTTATATGTTTATAATTTTCTCTCTTAATACACAAAGCTCTCTGTTGCTTAACCAATGGAAATATAAATATCATGGGTTCCTCTTCCATCGTTCATCGGCATTTAAATGGGGTTTATGTGAAATCAGTTCCTTTCCCTTTGGGAGAGGTATGCCAATATTACATTTAAATTCGTTTGAATTTATGCTAATACCGGCTTTCGCAAGTGCGTCAGTTCTGTTACTTCCTTCAATGCCCCATGTCCAGGAATTCATGCGAGGGTAACCGATGAATGTCTCATCTAAAGACATCCGGCATTCGTGGACAATTTTTGAGTTGATGTACACACTCTCCAGGGATCTAATGGACACTTTGCAATCAGTAAATATGCTGATATCCATAATCGATATTCCTTGATATTAAATCTGTTCTGCGGCTGTTTTTATAGCCATTATTTCAACTTGGATAATGCTACCATAGTCTGGTAGTGTAGGAAAAACTGATTTGACCTTTTGCAAAGAAAAATAAAATAATTTAACCCTCCGATGAGTGACAGTTCTAAACTTCACGGCCGTGTGAAAAGGTCCCTACGGATCTTTTTTGTAAATCATGTTCTTTTTTTCATATAAAATTTTTTTTTGATTTTTTTTTTGTTTTTATTGTTTATAACTAAATTCTACATACAAAAATAATTTCTTCAATTTTTTTTAACTCAAAGACATTAGGGATGATGATAAAAAAAAAAATTCTAAGAACTGGTTTATTGCTAGTAGTATAAAATAAGAATATTGTGCCTTTCCTTGAAAGCAATAAAGTTCATGTCTTCGAATTTTTCTTAGAATTTTTTGTTTTTATCATCATCCCTAATGTCTTTGTGTTCAGAACAAGTAAATTATGTGTTGAAACAATAAAAAAATTATAATGATGCCCAAAAACATGCATTTATTAGTGAAATTCAGTACAAGGTCCATATGGACCTATTCACACGTCCGCGTACTATTCTCACTAAAACCTCAATAACTCCTAAAGTAATGATCCGATCGGCTTGATTTTTTTCCAAAAGATGCGCAACAAAATACTCTTGGAATACAGGGTATTTTTGGGGGTTGTTTTGTAGTGGCCGAAGTAGGAGTAATTTCAGTTTGAAAAGGCAAAAAGGTCCCTAGAATTCTTCTCACTCATCGGAGGGTTAAGATTATTGGGTAGTGTATTCCAAATCAAAAAAAATCCTGTCAACACATACATACATATAAAATATTAAAAGTAATATTAGTGTTACATACGTACAAAGAAGAGTTATTTTCAAAACTATTTCTTAACAAACCTAATGGAAACTTAATTAATTAATTTTGAAATGTATTACTACACAGTATATTGTCTGAAAATATCTTTAGTAACTCTCTTTTTTCTATATTCTCTTAGATGATTTTTCTCTAACAACACTTAGTTATTGTGAGTTTTCGAACTGGATGTTACATGCTTTAGTTCGTTTACATGGCTTTCGCTCTAATGGTCACTATGAAGGGCCGAATTATTGCAGAGCTACTGGAGAGGATGTAGAAAACTTTGAGTTTTGCGAGCATACAACTCAACAATTTGTGAATGCCAATCCCAGTGAAGATCAACTGCGCATATTTATTGCAATACTAACGCCAAGCCTTCTGCAATGGTGGCAACCGAAAGTAAACATTCCAATGATACTATGGGAACATTTTCACAAGAAATTGAACTCATCGTTTTATATTGCGGGATCAGCACCCAGCAATTTGGCAGTATCATGTAGCAGTGGCCGGGCATACGTTGATAAATACCGAAATCTATTGAATAAACCTCCAGATGCCAATCTAAGTAGTTATACACTTTTCGTCTTATTAATGGGAAAATGTTTGGAGAGATTGTTGTCATGTCATGCCAATCATCAGGCCCAGAAACTGCTTGGTCGCATCTATACGAAATTTAGCACACAAAAATTTCTAACACTGAATGAAACAGGTATTCATCATTTAATCGAACTATTTTTAGTATTATCACTTTGTGGTGATTTTAGTGACTTGTCGGTAAAATTACGAGACAAACTTTTGTCGATTGCATTCGAAAAAGTGACGGTTCCGAAACAGGTGGCTGTGGCTAAGGGTCACATGGCTTTATGGATTCTACATGCCGAACATCAATACGATTTGACGGATTATGCAACGAAACTTTTACAACAATTATCAGCCATACATAATGACCTTTCGGTATCCAAAATCATTGCTGATACACTCTTGGATGTATTTGATCATGCTGATAACTTTCAAAGAGGAGAACATCTCTTAGTTGGTTCTTGGATACCCAACTTCCTCAACAATTGTACACCGGTGGAGCAAGAAAGAACATTAGAAGCCATACATTTAATATTTGTTAAAATTCAAAGCACAGAACAGTACTTGGACACAAATAATGAGCTGTTAAAGGCTTTAAATAGCACCATACTACCGTTTGTCAAACAACAATATATTAATAATTTCAGCCATTGGCTGCCTACATTGGCAGCCGATTTCTGCACACATTCATTTGCGGTAACTGATGTGCAAAGTTTTCAAAAGCTGTTCAACAACTTTACGGAACAACAGCCTGCAAATCGACAAGCAGTGCCACAATTTTTACTCAAAATTCTCGAATCTGATCGTCATACTCTTGTAGATCACACTACCATAATGCAAATTTGGCTCAAGAGTCTAGTAGTGTTGACTGCCAGCAATGAAGATGTCGCTAAACTTACTAAAATTGTTGTGAAATTGCCAGAATTTACGACAATGACCAATACTGATGCCGATGAGTTACTTCAAGCCAAGGAGCCCTTATGTATTTTTATTGCAGCGGTTGGTAAGAAATACGATACTACCACCGATTATGGCCAACGTAATACAATATCAAATAACTTCAATTCGTATATACGCAATTTCGAGAAATGGCTAAATACTGATTTTAAATCGGAGAAATCTGAATTGGTCTTTCGTTTTTACAGCTTTTTAGCAATTGTCATATTTAACTGTCCTCACATAGTGTATGCCAAATCGAAGATTACATGTTTCTTTCATATAACAATAACACGATACATTTTACCCACTACAATACAGATGGGAAAAGCACCTGAAGGCAAACTGGCCCAACTCATACATAAAATATGGCCCGTGGTTGTGCAAGGCATTGGCCGTTTAAATTTTAAATCTGATGCATATTTAAATAAAACATTAACGGATCTCATACAAAAGTGGACACCACATTTTAAAATTTCTCCAAATGCCAAACAAGTTGCAAGACCATTCATTAATTGCCTACAGGGTGATAACCACGATTTATCTATGTTTGTTTTTGAGAAACTAACAAATCTCTTCTTGTCTACACAACGACGTCAAGCCGATCCAAATGCATGTTTAGTCATTACCATATATCAAGAAGTTGTTGAATCAATATCCTCCAAGGCCGATGATGAAAATTCTGCAGCACGTTTGCTAGACTTTATGAAGGGCAGTTCATTATTGATGGTGGAGCATATAATGATGGTGGACGAAATTGTTCCCAGTCGCGCTTTACTATTAGATTTATTTAAACGCCTAATCCACAGCCCTGTTTTTAAGAAATCAAACACTTTAAAGCAACTGTTCCGAGAACATTTACGCATTTTAACAAAGAAACATTTATCATTCTATACGTTTTTCTTTTTTGAACTTCTAATGAAACTGTGTTCCATTTCCTATGAATTAATTGAGGACATAATGCCATTTTTAGTGGACGAAATTCGCGTTGTTGAAGAAAAACGTGGCGGTGGAAAAGATAATCGTATACGCAGTTGTTTAAATACGTTACAACAAAGTATTAAACTGACCAAGCAAAAGAAGGTGTAATTGTTTTGGCTGTTTCTTGTTTTTGTAATCTTTTTGTAATTAATAATACAGTCGGGCCTAGATTATCCGTGATAGACGGGACAGACAGGAGCATTACGGATAATCGATTTTCACGGTTAATCGAATTACAATTTGATTATACAGTTTTTAAATATTTTTATTATTTAACAAGTAACATTGGTGTACATACATATTTATATTAAAAAAAATTAATTCTTCGTATTTTTGAGCTAACGTTTTAAAACTAACATAATTATTGAATGCTCGTTAATTAGTTTAACTTTCACCCCTATCGTGAATAAAAATTCCCCATGAAATTTGTTCGCTTTTCACATGTTTCCTATTAAAATTCAATGTTAAAAAAATAAAAGGGAACAAAATTCATGTGGAATTTTTATGCACGATAGGGGTGTTTATCTTCAATATTTAAAATGTTTCTTTATATTTTTAACACTGGTAACGATGCCATACTAAATATATTTACATAGATTTAATCACCCGTACTCCCAAATTTCAAAATTAAACTAATCACTATAAAATGCTTCTGACTCATCGTATGCAAACAAGGGAATTCCCCGCTTTCATGTTTATTATATTGTATGTATGAAGTTGAAGTTAATAAAAAAAATTCTGCCATCACGGATATTAGAGGTAATCCCGGTTAATCGCAGCAAACAATTTGAAAGCATTGCAAATAAAAAACAATATACTGATATTTTTCCATCACGGTTAATCGGGGTTACCGGTATATATTATAAGAGCATATTATTTAAGAAATTTTTTATATCGTATATATACATATATTTTTTTTTATTAAAATATGTTGTATAAGCAAATAAATATGGAATATTTTATTTTAAATTATTAAAAATTAAAAGACTAACCCCCTTATTCAAAAACGATTATTAAATTTAACAAACGTTTATTAAGACAGATTTGCATATAAAAATTTGCTTAATAAACGTTAGTTAAATTTAATAATCGTTTTTGAATAAGGGGATAAATAAAAGCTATTGAACACAAGGAAATGATAATCAGAAATTTCGATTCTTCCCAATTTTCTATATCACTACAATTCTGTAATTTAAATATGATTCTCTTAAAACTACACAATACTACTAGCAAGGTTGAAAATATTTAGTTTCAAAACAGATCTATACAAAAACTCGACCCTAGATTGATATACATACATACATACATAATAGCTTTCCCAATAATTCTTGAACTGCTTTTAGACAGCGATCCTAGATCACAAATATCCAGGCCCCATAGCAACCAGGAGAAGGCTTAGACGACTTTGAACCCATATAAGTTACTAGGATACAAGGTGGCGCAAAAGTAATCCTCCTATCAGAAAATGCTATAAATTTTGCGATTGGCCCCTAATGTCAGTTCTGTTTTGACATTTGTGTAGTAAACACATGCGAAATACACGTTAATAAACAATGTCACGCTACACTGCTCCAGAACGCGGAATATTGCTGACTATTTATTTGACCAATAATCGGTCGGTGACTTTTTCAAAAATAATTATGAGTGATGAGGCCCATTTCCATCTTAGCGGGTACGTAAATAAGCAAAATTTACGCTTCTGGGGCGTAAGAGCCATTACACCCGCTCAAAGTCACTGTATGGTGTGCTGTTTTCGCTGGAGGAGTCATCGGACCTTTTTTCTTCGAAGACGTCGCGGGCCAAACGGTTACTGTGAATGGTGAGCGAAGCAATGATCAACGAGTTCTTTTTGCCGCAACTTGATGAATTGGGATTAGAAAACATGTGGTTCCAACAGGACGGTGCATCGGCACACACTGCACGTGCCACAACCGATATGCTGAAGGATGCATTTCCCGGGCGCGTAATCTCCCGTTTTGGCGATTTGCATTGGCCAGCCAGATCGCCTGATTTGACCGCTCCAGACTTCTTTTTGTGGGGCTTTTTGAAGTCGCGGGTTTATGTCAACAAGCCTCAGACTCTTGCAGCTCTTATAGACAATATCCGTCAAGAATGTGAGGACCTATCGCCGAAAGTTTTGGGCAAAGTGGTGGAAAATGCCATAAAAAGGGCTCAAATGACAATCAACTGTAGTTACATGACATCATATTCTCGACTTGATGTAAAAAAAATTAAAAGACCAAATAAAAATAATCCACAAGAACAATCAGAGTTTTTCATTTTTTTTTTTAATTACAGCCAAAAAACATCGGAAGTTTACTTTTGCGCCACCTTGTACCAAAGACTGGCATTTAGTCTGTAGTTTTTTGTTTTGAAAACATTGAAGATACTAAACAATCTATAATTGATACGTGCGTAATAAGTGCCAACCTCAAGAGTAAACGCATTGAGATTACACTTCATGACGTAGTCGGTTGTATCGAATAAGGATTACATTATAAGGAATATACGCTGGTGACATCTTTGGGTATAGAAAAGATATTCAATAGTTTTGAAATTGACGCGAGCAGCAGAATTATTAATTATAACATAGATAAGGTACATATGTCTAAGGATGATGGTTTCCAAGGACATTCCGAAAGAAGTTGTATTATAGTCCCTACTCTGATTTCTCGCGATGTAGGGACTCTAATCTCAGTAAAAACTCTTCCCTCAATCAGAGATATCAGGAAAACGGCGCTGATCGGTTTTTGGCCAAAACAAGTGGTTGATATGATGTAACTTTTATTTTTACCAGATGCTATAAAATGAAGCGTTTCGCACAGACAAAACTAGCAGCAGTTGAACTAACTCTAGCTGGGGAGGCGAAAAATTCATGAGTTTCGTTTTGAGCAGTAAAATACACTTCCGTATACATACATATGTATATGAAGTGTTTTAGGTGGTAATCCCGGCGGAAATAGGGTGACTTTCTGCGATGATAGCCAGGCGTCGTTAAAGGATCTGCAAGTTCACAGGTTTGAATACTTGCTTTTGAACCGGTGCAAGGAACTCTATTAGGTAAGATTGTTTTGGGTACCAAGACACTGGAACATGAAAGGCAAATTGCAAATGATTCTTGGACTGTATATCTGTAGAGCTTTCCATAAGGTAGTTACGAAATGGTAATTTTGTTGATTCATTACTGTTGGACATAATAAATAGACAAATTTGTATAAAAGAGTTGAAGAATTTTAATTACTGCACCTTTTTGAACCGGAATGACAAAAATTATGTATAAAAATCGTTTATTTCGTATTATAGATGTGCTTCCAATAGTCAGTCAGATGGATTAATCGACTTATTTGAACAAAAATATGTATACGTTTTTTGGCTTCATATTCTTATAACATATTTATACCCTACACCACCATAGTGGGAAGGGTATATTGGATTTGTGCATATGTTTGTAACGCCCAGGAATATTGGTCCAACACCCCCTTAAAGTATATCGATCGACTCAGAATCACTTTTTGAGTCGATTTAACGATGTCCGTCTGGCTGGCTGTCCATGTAAAGCTTGTGCGCACAGTACAGGTCGCAATTTTGAAGATATTTTGATAAAATTTGGTAAGTGATATTTGTTCGGCCCAAGGACGGATGAGATTGAAACTGGTGGAAATCGGTCCATTATTTCACCTGGTCCCTATACAAAAGTCCTCCCGAAATTGGGGTTTACCGATCATAAATGTTTGAATTATGCAAGGAACCAAACAAATTGCATCACAAATGAGTGTTAAATGAAGTCAAATCACATCTACAAATTTTGTGCAGATCGGTCCATAATTAGTCGTAGCTCCCATAAAAGGCCCACTTCCGAAAATCACTTTAAAGAGCATAATTCACTCAAAAATGTTGTTATCCAAATAATATTTAATACAAATATATCTCATACGTATACAAACAATACGATACAATTTTATTGTGATCGGTCCATAATTAGCCATAGCTCCCATAAATGGCCCACTTCCGAAAATCACTTTAAAGAGCATAACTCTCTCAAAAATTTTGGTATCCGAATAATATTGAACTCAAATATATTTCATATGCATACAAATAATACGGTACAATTTTATTATGATCGGTCCATAATTAGTCTTAGTTTCCATAAATGGCCCACTTCCGAAAATCACTTTAAAGAGCATAACTCTCTCAAAAATGTTGGTATCCAAATAATATTGAACGCAAATATATTTCATATGCATACAAATAATACGGTACAATTTTATTATGATCGGTCCATAATTAGTCGTAGCTCCCATAAATGGCCTACTTTCGAAAATCACTTTAACGATCATAAATTTCTTTAGAATGTTGGTAATCAAATAAAATTCGACACAAATAATATACAGAAATGATGACACCTAATTTTATAATGGTCGGTCAGTAATTAGTTGAAACTCCCATATAGCGCACATTTCTGAAAAACTATTTTATACATATACTGGGTGTAGGGTATTATATGGTCGGGCTTGACCGACTATACTTTCTTACTTGTTTTTTTTTTTTTGTTAAAATTGTATAAGAAAATAAAAATCAAATTTATATAAGGGTTAAAATCTTAAACTTTATTTTTTTATATTTATGTGTAGAATATTTAAATTCTTAAATAAAGACCATAAAAATACATAAGAATTTCAATAATTGACTTGATTTATTAGTGATATATGTATGTATAACAATTTTTAAAGCCGATTCTCTAAAAGTGTTCAAGGGCTCAATAGGAATGTTTGTAAAACATTGAAACATTATTCAAAGATACACAATTAAATTTTGTAAATCTAAGAAAAAAACGAAATGTATGAATGTTTATGTAAATGTAAACTTTTCAATAAAACAAATTCTTTTACAATATATTCGAGGAATGTATGAAAATAAACATTAAAAAAGGCTTATTCGTTGTTGTTTTTGCTTTGTTGTGTTATGTAAATACATGTATGTATGTATGTATGTATCTGGTATTTAAAAGAGTCACAAACATAAAGGCACTCTATTTCAAAAGGATGTTTGTTTCATACTTATTATTTTAAACGTATCTATGTATATATATTTTTTTATTGTTATTGGAATCTATTTAAAATATGTTATTATATATTTGACTTTAATAATTTCTTAACGGCACTTAATAAAGGAAATCATAAAAAATACACACACACACACATATAGGCTTATGTATATAAATTAAAAACTAAACAAAATAAATGCCAAATAAAATCATAAATAAAATTAATTAAAAAATATATGTATGTATATGTATAAAATAAGTAAAACAAAAATATAGATAATAATTCGTGTAAAATCGATAATTGTTTAAAACAAGTACATGTTATTATTATTGTTATTTATAGTTAAGTAGTACATACTGCCAAAATGAATACATTTAATTGTCAATGCGAAAAATACTTTTTGTAAAAAAAGGGGGGATGTGTTTGTGGGAAAGGTCGATATGGGAAATGTATTGAATAATAGAATTAAAACAAAAAAAAAACTTGCCATAAAATGAAGTGTAGATAAAAAGTAATTGTAAAAAATAAACAAATCAATGTTGTCTTGTATTACGCATTAGCGGCACCAACAATGAAGGTGGTCCGGCCTGTCTTAAGAAAGGATGAATCAATAATTCAGCAGCAGTTGCTCTTTGTGCTGGATCACGCACTAACATACGATCCAGAAAAGATTGCAACCGTGGTGATACTTTGTGAGCATTTTTCAAATTTGGTGGCTGCATGTCGCGTATACGTCGCATTGCCTGTAATGGTGGTTCGTTGAAAAATGGTGGCTCTCCATCGACCATTTCAATAACCATTATGCCAAGTGACCATATATCAACTTCCGGACCATATGGTAAACGCGATATAACTTCCGGTGACATCCAATACGGTGTTCCAACTAAGGATTTACGTTTTGGTAACTCCTGTGACACTTGTGCACAAAAGCCAAAATCAGATAGTTTAACACGTCCATCGGCTGCCAAAAGAATTGAATCCGATTTAATGTCACGATGTATAACACCCTATAATAAACAAAAGGAATTAATACAGGTTTTCAGAGATTTTACAGATTGTTGAGAATGCAAATGTAAATACTGTTAAATTAAATAAAATTGCGCAAAATTAAATAGTACCTATAGGTATACATACATACATACATATATACATAAATCAGTAGTAAATACCGAGCGAAGCCGTCAGCTGGTTTATAATATATGCTTTTTGTTTGTTAGGCTATAACATTTTTTTTTTTCAATGTTACCAATTTATTTTTTAAGTTCGTGTTAGTTTTCTTTTTGGAGCTTTGAAAACACAAATATGTACTGCATAAAATAAGCTGTGATCCACTGTATATATGTTAGGCGTACCTTTTATGAAATATTGTTGAAAGGTACTATTAAATAAATTTTACTTTTAAAAATATAATTAAAAGTTTTTAAAAAATATTTGTAAAAAATATTTGGTTAGAACAGTCAAAATCACAATCAAAAATTCGTTTTTATTTACTAATGTGGCAAGTTTTGTATTTAGAATACATGTTAACACTCTTAAAAACGGTATTAAAAATATTTTATACAAAACTGGATATCCCGAACAATACCAGAATAGAGAGAGAGGGTATTATGCGTATTAGTTTATTACCCATCACAAAAAATTTTTGTGTCATTTCATTCAATACAAAAAATTTTTGCAACAAATAGTTCTTATACAAAAACAAATTCTATGGGAACTATGTTAACTTCCACAAAATTCCAACTTCCGATAATCCCCTTATTATAAATGTCTTAAGAGTTTTTGTATACAAATAAAATTTAACATATAATTTTATGATGATCGGTCCTTATATAGCTCCCATTAAGGATCACCTCCGAAAAAATCCGGCGACGTCTCGACCAAAAATCGTGTTTTATATATATCAATAATTTTAATCCAGAAAGCATACTAATATCGATTACACGGCATTTATGCTACTGGATATCAATAATTGGCAATAGCTCCCGAATTAAGTCTACTTCCGAGCATACTAGACAACCATATAACTCTTGTAAATAACGTTATTGAGATGGAATTCAACCAATAAGCCTCAAATACGTAGAAACCACATTAGTGGATACTGGATTTAGAAGATATCAGTCCATAACTGATCCACTTCTACTATGCCTTCCATATCTATATCTTTTGTAAATAATATTATTGAGATCAAATTCAAACAAAAAAGCCTCACCTTATATCTTATACTTTTTTATACTCTGCTGTATACTGTTTCTTAACTTGTAAATATGGAAAAAATTCTTTTAATTTTATAAATTGTTAAATTACACTCAAGATTATTATAAAAATCAGACAAACTCTGTAAATTACAGTAAGAATCGGTAATTACATCAATTATGAATGGTCAAAATTAGATAAAATTACAAAACATTTAAAATAAAATCACATTAGTGAATTATGACCAACAGATAATATTGTTCTTTTTGTTTCTGATCAATGTTTTTATTTTATATTATTATTATACTACGTTTAGGTGGAGGGTATTGAAGATTCGGCTCAGCCGAATATAGCACTCTAACTTGTTTTATGTAAAGGCGAATGATAAACCAAACAAGAAATAAAATTAAAAAAAAAAAACAAAAACGTATGACTATAAAAGAAATAAAAGAAAAAAATTTTAGCTACAATACAATACAATTTAAAAGTATCAACTTTCAAATTCATGTCACGCACCTGTGAATGTAAATAGGCTAATGCCTTTAAACATTGTTTGCACACTGTAGCAATTTGTTCCTCATCCATGCGAGAATGTGTTACAATATCGGTTAGAGCACCGCCTTCCAAATACTCCATGACTACCCACAGTTCATCGTTGACCAGAAAACTTGAATAGGTTTCCACAATATTGGGATGGTGATAGTCACGCATGATAACAACCTCATTAAACAGTAGCTCGCGCCGTTGTTGTTTTCTTAAATCCATTTTTTTAACAGCAACTTGTCGTCCTTAACAAATGGAAGATGGTAAAATGAAATTAGAATAATTCTTTTATTAATTAAAAGTTATATGTTTGTTGTTTTAATTGCTGAGTTTAATTATATTTGGAAATTTTTACATTAAAAATTAAATAAAATTTTGGAAATATATTTATATTTATTAAGTACTCCAATTAATTTACCCGTTGATTTATCAGTGGCAATGCAAACTGTGCCTGTTGAGCCTTCCCCAATCTTCATGAAATTGTCTAAATTTTCACGGGGATCGCCAGCCGAAACAACCATTTGTAATGCAGAACGAAACTGTAAAGAAATTATTCAAAAATACGATTTTATTAAATAAAAATTTAAAAATTATTATATTTATTTTTTTACTTATTATTATATACTATTAAATGAAAATTGTCACAATACTCATACATAATTAAAAATACTGTTTCAGATAAAGATTTGGAACATTTTGGAAAAACAAACGGACATCGTAAAATCATACACCATACAATATATATATGAGTACATATGTATAACCAAATAGGCAATAAAAAATCAAAATGTAACCATAAAACGCAATTATAAATGTAGCACATTTCTTTGAATCACACACCTTTTTTAAAATGTAGTAAGAAAGTCTAATCGGTCATGCCCGACCATATACAACCCTACAGCCAGTATATGTATAAAACAGTTTTTCAGAAATGGGCGTCATATGGGAGATATAACCTATTATGGACCGACTATACAAAAATTTAGTGTCATGATGTCTATAAATATAAATATTATATGGGTTAAACTTTGTCGTATAAATACTTTTAAAAGATTTGTGAAGCTTAAATTGAATTACGGAGAGGGTCTTATATAGGAGTTTCGACTAATTATGGACCGACCATTATAAAATTAGATGTCATAATTTCTGTATATATGAAACTTATTTGTGTTGAATTTTATTTGGATACCAACATTTTTGCGAGAGTTATTCTCTTTAAAGTTTAACCCCAATTTCGGGAGGATATTTGTATGGGGGCAAGGTGAAATAATGGACCGATTGCCCTAGTTTCAATCCCATCCATCCTTGGGCCGAAAAAATATCACGTACCAAATTTTAACGAAATATCTTCAAAATTGCAACTCTGCGAACAAGCTTTACATGGACAGGCAGCCAGACGGACGGACGGATATCGACTTAGAAAGTGATTCTGAGTCGATCGGTATACTTTAAGGTGGTGGGGCATGCTTAAACATATACCAAAATTCTCCGTTAAATACTTTTAGTCACAAAGAATTAACAAACTAAAGTATAAATAAAAATAATGAAAATATATTCTCAAACCTATACCAAAATTCTCCGTTAAACACTGATTTTTACTTTTTATTTACAAATAATTAACAATATACCTGTTCATGGGTTAAGCGTGGTTCTTGTTTAGGCTGGCCAGCCGTCGCTGTACTACCGCCTGTTGCACTTGTTGCCCCAATACCACTGGCCCCACCACTCGAACTAGACGCACGAGATGCCGTTTTTGCATGTAAATGTGGATGATGGGGGTTTTGATTCTGATCAGCTGCCATAACGACACTACCACCACCGCCCAATGGTTTAGCTGTTTGTTGCTGCGTCAAATGTTGCATCTGTTGATGATTATGGTGATTTTGTCCGTGTGGTGGTAAAGCTGGTGGTGCATGCATTTGCCCCTGTGGTGAAGGATACATCGGTAAGTTATTTAAGTTTGTTGTGTTATTGTTATTCATGTGATGCCCATGCGAATGCGACGATATATGCGAATGGGTAGAACGAGTATTGCTCGCAATGGAACCTACAGGTGAAGTTTGTTGGGCATGCAGATGAGTAGCTCCTTGGCGAAATTGGAGAGCACTAGCAGCAGGTTGTGTACTAAAATCAGTTCGTACCGCTAAAGGTCCACCCCCAGTTATTCCATTTTGTGTTGGCTGCGGACCATACATACCATGACCGACTGCCCCACCCTGACCAACACCAGCAGACATACTGCTTTGTTGTAACTGTTGCATTGGTTTAAAGCCCGCCATGGCATTAGCATTCATTAAATGTCCAGACATACTATTAACTGTACCAGGCGATGCAGCTTCCTCAGGAACTGCTGGTGGCACATTGGCGTTCCCCCGAAGATCTCTTCTAATTCTGGGCGGACTTGAGCTGCGCAATGAATTTGACCTTGCTACATGAGATGTTTTAGGCAGAACTATGCCACTTCCCGTACCAGCTCCAACTGTGGCACTCCCATTGTCAGCAGCCATTGTATGGTTGTGCTGGCCAATACCACCTGGTCCACAAGTGACTGTACCTACTACACCTGCTGACTGCATAGCTATGCTACTATTTAAGGATGTTGCATCCACCTTATTGTTATTGTGGTGTGGCCGCACTATAGTTTTCAAATCTAAAATTTCTGTTGGTGTAATCTCCGAGGGATCAACCAAGGGAAGTGGTCGATTTGTTGATTTCAATATTTGATTATTGCCTACAATCGATGCCCACTGCAATGGAAGCCCCACATAACGCTGTTCGCGTTTATCAAAGCCCGTGTGTACGCGGTGTTCGAAATTACTCGGCATCGAAATTAGAGGTTTTTTCTTTTTCTTGGAAAACATGATTTCACTAAAATATAATAAAACTTAAATAATAAAATGCCTTTTTGCACATAAACTTCGTTTTTCTTGTTTTGCAGTTGTTGACTTTTTCTCGTAATTGGCCTCCAGTGATGGTAATACAGCTATTTTTTTTTGGTTAAATTAAGCGAGGAAATTTAACGGAGGAAAAAGTTTTTTAGTTATTAAAATATAAATTCTAGCGATTTATTCAGTGTTGCCATTTTGACATGCATATTTACTGCTATATTTAGAAGATGCAAACTTAAAAATTACAAACTTTATATAACTTTTTGCTATAATCAACGTACTAAAAGCAGCCTTTAGGGCAATTTGTGAGTGGCTTAAGGTATAGTCACACATGGCAAATATATACTCAAAAAAGCGTAAGAACTTTTTTTCTTGGTGCAACTATACAAGGTTAGTGCAAATCGACAACAAATAAAACAGAAACAACAGGCATTGTTTATAAAATAATGTACTATTGTCAAAAATACTTGAAAAAGTATTACTTTTGACATAAGTAAATTGTAAACAAAGTCAGTCAGCTGGGCTACTGCACTCACCTTGTATAGTTGCGCCATGCTTTTTTCAGGCATAATTTGTTTAAAGTTATTTTTTTTCAAGTTCGTTTATTTATTTACAACTTATATGCTTACACTACAATAAACAATACAATACATATTTGCCTATTTACTTAAATACATTGTCCCGATAACGGGCACTCGAGTATTTTTTATATACAAATCTAGTTTTTTATTTTAAAATAAACTATATTCAAGTCGTGCTAAACGAGAGATTATATTAATTTGTAAAATCACAAGTTTTAACAAATGGTCTCATGCCAAGATCTTCACCCATTTTCTCGTCTGTAGAAACAAATCAAAATTTATATTATCAATGTTACACATACTCGTATATTTAAAAGTAATCATTTATTTAACTTGGTACAAATGATCAATATATAGTTCGTTTGAATTGTACGCCACTTTGTTTCAATGATTGCAGAGCTCCTAAATATTGCATACCAACACATTTAATATCATGTGTACCGCGTACGTAAATACGACCCTCTTCATTGATTTCGGCTCCAAATGGTGGATGTGTCCAGTTTTCGGGAAATACCGGTACAACATCCATGTGCGAATTGAGCAAGATTCCGGGCAAACTTAAATCTGTGCCAGCCCATGTTAGTATGACAATAGGATTTTGTTCATTTACTGGACAATAGACACGCATGGGCATGCCCAGCAATTGAGATTGTTTTCTTAAAAATTCCACACAGGGTTCTGAAAAAATAATAAATATGTATGTGCGAGTATGTATTTTTAAATTAATGAAAATTAAAAGCGTCCATTTTAGATATTTGATTTAATTAATAATTCATTTAAACCTGAAGATAGTCCGAAAACTAAGACTGTTTTAAAATCAATTTGCACATATGGTATTCAAGTATGGGGAACTGCTAGTAATACCTGTATTAATCTTATAGGGAGGCCACAATTCAAAATTCGTAGGACCATGACGGGACTACCATGGTATATAAGAAATGAAAACATTTATAGAGACTTAGAAGTACCATTGGTTAAAGATGAATTCAGAAAAATTCGTGAGAGATATGTTTATCTTGAATTTGCAAAACCATCCGTACCCGCTTGCGAGACTGCTTATAAGAACTCAAAAGGGAACAAGAGCTGATCTACCATCATACTAATTTAAGGCTCATTTTCCCATTATGGCTCTCTCAACTGGTTTAGGTATAAGATTTGAATACTTGTTGTAAGGTCTATGAAGTAAAGATAGATTCAATAAATAAATAAAAAATTAAAAAAAAAAAAACTAATAATCCCTACACGAAAGGTAACCAACCAACACAGAACTGGTACACTTGTAGGTTTCATTTCCAGTTTTAACAGATATTGAAATAAAATAAACTAGTTAAAAGTTATAGTCACATTTGGCAAATATTTACTCAAAAAAGTTTAACCACTTGTTTTGCCACAAATTTGTTTGACGTTATTTACTCTTACAAAAGTTTTGCAAGATCAAACAGCATCAAATAAAATAAAACTAAAAATTTGTTGTGTCCTGTCCTAAATAACCGAGTTCAAATATATTTTATTTAGTGGTTACGTCTTGTTCGGAAAATATTTGTCAAGTGTGACCGTACCTTAAACCATTAGCATTAAAAACACTAAATAGGGAAATTCTGGTCCTATAAACAGAGTAGTTTTTGTATTTCTCATTATACATATTTAGGTGGAGGGTATTTAGGATTCAGTACAGCCGAATATTGCACTCTTACTTGTTTGTAGCTATATTTAGCATGCAATGCAAAGACAAATTCATCTATATTAATGAACACCTGACCCCATACAAACGGCGTCCACTTCGGTTAACTAAAACTAAGGCCAAAGAGACAAATTGGAAATTTGTATGGATTAAAAATGGAAACATCTACGCTAAGAAAAACGAAATCTCCAATCCCATTATAATTATGAATGCATCAGATATTGAACTAATTTCTTCAACAATTTAAAAATAAAAATAATTTACAATAATTCAAAATTAAACTTAATTAAAAACAAAAAAAAAAATCTTTTCTTCTTCTTTTTAAATAAAAAATAGCCCAAAATCCAAACAAAATTTTAGATAATTTTAATCAAATAAATAAAAATTTGCTAAGTTATCCCACAACGAAAGTGTAAAAGTGAAGCTCTAGAAAATTAATTATTTAATTAATAAAAAAATAAAAATCAATGATAGACAGTGACTATTAAAACATAAGAATACAGAAAATATAAAGTGTGATATTAATAATTAATAAAATATTTGTTAAAACAAAATAATATGGCTGATTGCAGTAAATGCAAATCAGCAATTAGAGGCGAAAGCGGGATTAGATGTAATGGTGTATGTGATAAAGTGTATCATTTTACAAAAAAATGCGCTGGAATTGATCAGTATACTGCAAAAATAATGGATGAAGATAATTTTGTTCGATTTATTTGTGGAGATTGCATGCAATATATTCAGAATGTAGATCTGGTACTTAGAGAAATTCAAGATGGTGTTGATAGAAATAAAATTGCACTATTAGAGTACAAAAACGAATTCGAAAGCTCACTCAAACAAAACGAAAATGAGATTAAAAAGCTATTAGAAGCTATAGAAAAACGGTATGATGAAAGATTTAGAAAAATAGACAAAATTCAAAAACTATGTGAAAAAAATGTACAAGAAGTAAAAAGCTTATATGGAAATGTAAATGAAGTTGAAAATAAAAACAAAGATATGTATGAGAATATTGAAAAAAACAATGTAAAGATGTGTAATGAACTAAAGAAAGTTATTAAAGAAAACAACAACAACGGTAAAACAAAAATGTCATATGCGCAAACATTGACAAGTAATTTGGTGATGCCAGATATTTCGAAAAATGTCCCATTAATTATAAAGCCCAAAGAAAAACAAAGTATAGAAAAAACTAAATCTGAACTAAACAAAAAAGTAGATCCTATGAATTTTAAAATAACGAATATTGAAAACAGAAAAAATGGAACAATAGTGATCCAGAGTGAAAATACAGAGGAACGTGAAAAAATTAAAGAAGCAGTACAAAATGAAATTAGTGAAAGTTATGAAGTAAAAATTCCAAAGGAAGTTGAGATGCAAATAATAATTACAGATTTAAATTTTAAAATGTCCGAAAAAGAATTATTGGAAAAATTGAGAAAGCAAAACGAAATAATAAAAAATAGTGAAATAGAGCTAATTAAAATTTTTGAAACAAAACGATATAATAAAACTATATATAATGCAAAATTGAAAATTGACAATGAAACATATCCAAAAGTAATAGCTGGAGAAAAACTTAATGTAGGATGGGATAGATGTAGAGTTTTTGATGGTACAAACGTAATGCAGTGTTTTAAGTGTCAAGGCTATAACCATAAATCATCTGATTGTAAAAATGAAGATAAATGCTACAAATGCCATGGAAACCACAGAGGTAGAGAATGCAATAAAGAAACAATAATGAAATGTATTAACTGTATTAGAGAGAATAAAAGACTTAATTTAGGACTTGATGAAAATCATGTCACTAACAGCCGAGAATGTCCGGTGTATCAAAATAAGTTAAATTTAAAAAAGAGGCGAATGGGTATATCAGCCTAACAATCAAGGAAAATATATGGCATATATACAAATATTCAGGGTCTAGTTAATAATTTCAACCAATTAGAAATAGTAGCAGAAACGGCGAAACCTGATTTTATTATTCTTTCCGAAACACATCAAACTAAAGATATAGATGACAACGAAATTGAAATGAATCTATACAATAACTACAGTACATTATCGAATTCATCAAAAACTGGAGGAGTAATAATTTATTTTAAAAAACAATGGAACGTAACTAAAATTAAAGAAATTATTATCGAATCAAAACAATGGATTAGCGCTTATATCGCAAAAAATGAAAGAAAATCATTTATACTTATAGCATTATATAGATCACCAAGTTGTTCAAAATCCGAGTTCTGTGATACATTTCAAGATTTTATAGATGAAATTTGCGAAAGAAACTATGATATTTTAATTGCCGGGGATTTTAATATTGACTGGAATAAAGATTTCTACACAAACAAATTACAAAGTATTCTTAACGATAATGGCCTCAAACATGTAATGAATGAATACACGAGAATAACACAAACGTCAAAAACTTTGATAGACTATATTTTAACAAATAATGAAAATATATCGGCAAAAATTAATATTAAAAATAAAATATCAGATCATGAAGCTATAGACATTTTTATTGAATATGAATCAAGACAACAAGAATATCACACTAAAGACATAGATATTTTTAAATACAATAAGAACAGCTTTAAAAGAGAACTAAATGCAATAATACAATATGATGAGACAAAAGATTTAAATTATAACGTACTTAATTTTGATAATGCTTTCGAACATACAATACGAAATTTTAGTGTAAAAAAGAAAATAAATGAAACTTTTAAAAATAAATGGTTCAATAATGAAATTAGAAGATTGAAATATGAAAAAATATATAAATACCAAATAGCAATTACTGAAAATACTAATGAAGCGTGGAACAACTACAGAATAATAAGAAATGCATATAAAGTTAAAGTTGAAAATGAAAAAAATAAATTTATAAACAATAAAATTAATAATGCACATAACCAAAAAGAAATGTGGTCAAAAATAAAAGAACTTGTACTAAAAAAACCCAGAAATGTTATAAAAACTGTGTTAATAAACCAAATAGAATATAAGGATAATTTACAAATAGCTAAAAATTTTAATAATTATAATTATAATAATTTTAATAAAAATAATTGAATCATATCTAAATAATCGTCGACAGATCACAAAGGTTAACAATATATTATCAAATGATATTGAAAATGATTTTGGAGTACCACAAGGATCAATATTAGGAGCACTCTTATTTATAATATATATTAATGATATGGAGAAAGTTTTAGATAAATGTGAAATTGTCTTATACGCAGATGATACTCTAATCTTCACAGAAACAGCCACAGAGGAGATGTGTTACAGCAATTTAAAAAATGATATGGACAACATTAATATATGGTTAAAAATGAATAAATTAAAGTTAAACGAAAACAAAACAAAAATAATGGAAATAAATATGAACACCAATATAACATTTAAAATTAATAATGTAATAATAGAAAAAGTGAACAATATAAAATATCTGGGTTTTCTTATAGATAAAGACATAAAATTAAAAGATCATATGGAATATATATGTAAAAAAATTAGTAAAAAAATTGGTTTTTTCAAACGTTTAAGAAACAAAATATCTATTATAACAGCAGTAAATATATATAATACAATGATAAAGCCGCACTTTGAATATGGTTCAACTGTGCTATACACATGCTGTTCAGATCAGCAATTATCAAGACTGCAGAAATTACAAAATAAAGCAATGCGTTCAATACTTAAATGTAATCGATATACATCAATACAACATATGCTATCTACGCTTAAATGGTTAAACATAAAACAAAGACTGGAATTAAACACAATCAACTTTATTCAAAAGATGAAAATAGGAAATGCTCCTGAATATTTGGTTGAGCAACTAAGATACGTGGGTGAAATGCAACCATATAGTCTAAGAAACGCTTCAGACTTTAGAATTCAACGAGCGGAGAACAACACTATGCAACGATCACTATTTTATAAAGGACTGACTCTCTTTAATACATTGCCAAATAATATTAAAAATGAATTAAATTCAAACATATTTAGAAGAAAAATTGTATCATTTGTAAAAACTAACAATGTAAACCAAAGTTAAAAGATATAGTTTGTAAAAAAAATGTAAAGAGCATTATAAAAGTATTTAAAATACTACTAATAAAGAAATAAATAAAAAAAAAAAAAAAAAAAAAAAAACAATCATATAGTACATACGAACATTCGCTCACTACGATTAAACTTCACTCCATTCCTAGCTATTCTGCATAAAATTATAAATATTATTAACTTATACCTACTTCTTGTTGAAACAAATCGGAAACGATGAACATCAATTCAATTCATATTTCTTAAATAGAGATAAGAGGTGGAGGTGTAAACGTCCATGTTTACACACAGCTTCAAAAGTGTGTAAGCACCAGTGAATTTTTTGATTTTTTCAAGATTATGAAAAGCATTATAGTTCAACCTAAAGTTTTTCATTTTTTCATAACCGAATCTATTATTCAACCAAATATCCAACAAAACGAAACTTAAAAATTTCAATCGATGGATAGATTTTAGGATTTTCATTATCTTAAAAAAATCAAATAATTTGTTGTGTTTACTCACTTTTGAGGCTCATAGTAGGTATATCGCACACTAATATTAGACTAAACACAATCTCTTTTGAATTACTACAAATAAATGTCACAAATAACAACAAAACCTTCTCTCTATTTGCAATTTATCGACCGCCAAAAAAAATTGTAAATGATTTCATAATAGAACTAGACAAAACAATAAACACGATAAAAAATAAACAAGACATAATTATTTAATTATTTATAATTATTATTGGCGATATATTAATATACTCAACCAAATTATCACAACAAAATAGTATACAGAAATTATCTCATCAAATGGTGCAGTGTGTAATAAATGAAATAACAAGAGAAGATGTAACAAAGAGAACAAACACTTGTATAGATCATATGCATATCAGAAGCAATTTTTCTATGCAAAAAACTAGTAACAAAGTGGTTCTAAAGCACCCAATTGGGTCCAAGTGTACTAGTTCACGTCTAGAACTCGATGCTATAACATAAACGTCTATGTGTTTGTTATTATTATTTAAGGCTTAGAAAATGTCAATTTCAATCATCTGGAGTCTTCAAATCAGTGTTAGTGTTGATATCATAATATATATTATGATAAATCTCTGCAAAACGTACACGAATATCTGAGTATACCTAAATTCTTAAATATACTTTAAAAACTATGTTATTAAGCAATAAAAGAAAATAAAATAACTAACAGCATTGCTAATTTGTCTGAAAAAATGTTTAACTTTTTAGTACTCGTATAATAAAAAATCGCTTGAAATCCAACAAAAAATGCTGTCGCTTAGTTGATTACGAAATCGCTGTATTCCAACACTGTGGCACGCCGTACTAAAGCAAAAAATTTACTTTTCAGAAAAATTCGCGAATTGTATTTTGTTTTTAAATCTTTCTAAAATAATCTATATAAAAAATGTCGAAAGCTCATCCCCCAGAGTTGAAAAAGTAATATTATTATTTAAGTATTTTTCAAATGTTTAGAAACTAATTCCTGTTTTTATATTTTGCAGATATATGGACAAACGTATGCTATTGAAGCTGAATGGTGGACGATCTGTTGCCGGTATATTGCGTGGTTTTGATCCTTTCATGAATGTTGTTTTGGACGAAACTGTTGAAGAATGTAAAGATAGTACCAGAAACAATATTGGTATGGTAGTAATACGCGGTAATAGTATTGTAATGGTTGAAGCGCTGGATAGGGTGTAGCTCTCATTCCAATAAACATATTGCCCAACAGAGTTCGTAAATTTAAAAGTACTTTTTTATATTTGCAAATGGAAAGCAGATACCACAATAAATTATAATTCATCTGCTGCAACCTATGATTTACCATTTTTTTATGAAATTTTAATCTAAAAGGGTTCCTGCAAGAACCTCAAGCAGGCATTCTTAAACAGATCATGGTAAATTATAAGTTAGTTTATAATAGTATGTAATAAAGTAACATCTTGTATTTTCAATATACATATTAAAAAGGACTATTTATTTCGAGATTTTTACAACAGAGGTATCTATAACAGTATTTCTACATTGCGTCATCGATACGTACATAGTATCTTCAAATCACAAAATGTCTATCGGCCGGAACTATTATGAATTATTTCCTCATAAAAGCAGCCCAATCATGAATAAAAATAACGCGGGAGTTTTTTCCTATTTAAATTCAATGCTAAAAAAAAATTAAAAGGAAAAAAACTCCCACTGAATTTTTCTGCATGACTGAGCTGAGGAACTTTCGTCAGTAGTAGAACTGTTACAACAATTTACGCATTTTTCTTTCCTAATAAATTACTAATCATTTTTACACTATGAAATTGGTTATTGTTATTGCGGTCATATGAATTTGAAAATTATTTAATTTCAAGTGGCTGGAAATTGTATTATCGAAATTATTCCGTATTAGCCTAATCTTTTGTAGGTAGCTCATACATACTTATATAGAGTTATAAGAGTTTTATAATTATATGATCAATTATTTTGTTTTAAATTACTCATACATTTTTGATGCTATATCGAAGATATCATTGGTAGACTTATTCAGCATTCTTCCACTTACTCTTTTTTTGATATGACATTTGTTGATATTGTTGCAAATTGCAAAATCATAATAACATTTAAATTTTCTTCCAAAAATAATTCATACATTTTTGTATAAATATTAATGCTTTGCTTTCTAGTAAATGTTCAATTCAAATTTGATCAATATTGAATCAAATCAAAAAATTAATTTTGATCCACAATAACCACAAAGTATACTTTGTGACAATAACATAAATCTGTCATCCACAACATTGCATTAACAAAAAACTGGGTTAACCAATAGAACGTAATTTATTTCCAGACTGTGTTGATAACTGTGATGATTTGATGTTAAAACATTTGGGCTGAGAACCTTCTAAATTATGCTATTTACTGTTGCTGTGCTTGTTTTAAATCAGTTATTGTAATAAAGACCTGTGGGGTTATTGTGTATTTCGATTAAAAAGAAAATCGTTCGAATTTGTATACTTTTTACATTGTATTTCGAAAACTTTTGCTTTCAAATCGAAATACATTACAAGTTAATTTGATTGTATGCACTTAAAGGGATTTCCCCCAAACTTGTGCAATGACCTTAATAAGCCCGATTTAGAATTTTCTAAACAAATCAATAATAAAATAAGGAAAAGTTCGATAAAAAACTTAAATATATTGTGCAATTTACATTTGCTTGTATGCAGAAAAAGGCAATTCTCTTAAATTTGTGATATGAACATATTTCGAAAAAATTAAATTTAACCAAAAAAATTTAAGCCCAAAAAAAACCTTGCTTAATGGAATAAAATCGTGTAAAATTTTAAATTTGTTTATTTTCAAACCGTGTTAAATTAAAACTGTGTAAAAACAGAATTAGATGTATATTATTATTGTAAGCGTTATTAAAGAAAAAAGTTAGCACGGGTTCATTAAAAATTATTAAATAAAGTTCTTGTTTTTTAGTCATTACTGTAACAATCAGTGTTGTATTTAAAAATGTATTTTCTAATTTTTTCATTTATATAAATCAACTTCATATTTGTTTAACAACATTAACTATTCATTTTAGGTATATAATTATGAAAATAATTTTATTTAACATTTTACAAAGTTAATATGGACTTTAAATAATGATTTTGTGAATGCAAATGCGTTTTCCAACCACTTCCTAAAATTACAACCCATCAACTGTCAGATTTCAACTACAGCCAACTTAACTCAAAATGTCCTTTCTTCCGGTTCTTTTTAACACGCAAGGTATGATTATTGACAAAATTTGGAGAATTTAGAAAAAATTAGTGTTTTATAAATAAATTAAAAAAAAAAATGTGAATTAAAATGTTGAAATAATTGGATTATGATCAATAGCACGTGTTTTTGATGTGAAATTCATCGATTTTTCTAACTTTTTATGAAAATGTGCAAACGTGTGCTCTTTCATCGAACTTGATAATTTGTATATAATGTGCTTTATGACAATTTATTTAATTGTGAAACATTTCTATTTACAGATGCCTGGCGTAACTGTAAAGGATATCGATCAACACTCATGTGTTAAAGATATTGCTGCCTTCTTAAAGAAGTAAGTTTTGTGAAATTTTATCAGACATGTCACTTTCGAACTGAAGTAATTTCTGTCACCCCTGTTTAAATTATAAAATACAAATTTTGCCGAGTTAAAAAATTTTTTTTTTTTTATTTATTTTTAGGAGTGGTAAATTGAAGGTGCCCGATCAAATGGACATCATCAAGACCGCTAAATACAAGGAATTGGCTCCTTATGACCCCGATTGGTTCTACATTCGTTGTGCTTCAATCTTGCGTCACTTGTACCACCGCAGTCCCGCTGGTGTAGGTTCCATCACTAAAATCTATGGTGGCCGCAAACGCAACGGTGTTCACCCCTCTCACTTCTGCCGTGCTGCTGATGGTGCTGCACGCAAAGCTTTGCAAGCCTTGGAACATGTCCGCCTTATTGAAAAGCACCCCGATGGTGGTCGTAAATTGACCAAAATTGGTCAACGTGATTTGGATCGCATTGCCAATCAAATTGTCGCCAACCAACGTACTGCTGCCAAACAAAGTGGTCCTATTGTTATTTCCAAGTAGATTGTATGTTGACTCAGAAGTCCGCGTTTTTGGTGGAAATAAAAGATGAAAATTTTTTAATTTAGTTTAATACAAAGAAGTTTTCTTTAATCGAAATGAGGATTATGGAATACGATAAACAATGAGAAAGTTGAATTAAACTTTGAAGAGAAAATACAACTTTGTTTATTTATTAAATGGTTTATACCTACTTATGACAATGTGTTCGATCTTAGATTCATAAGGCGTTAATGCTTTTGCGTTACTGAACAGTAAACTAAAAATTGTAAGTCGGACTCGAATTGTATAATATGAATAATTTGTACAATATCGTATCTATGTACATATGTATATCTAAATGATTGGAACTCCTTTAGATCTTACATTCCAAAGGTTTTGTTAATATGCTCATTTAGGAAAAAAGTTGAGCAATTCAAATTTTTAATCCGACATCAAACAACCGCTTCGTCTAATACGAGGGCGGTTCGAAAATTTCTTAGCCTAGGGCAGAAAGAGAATAGTAAGTTTCAAAAACATTTTTATTTTTCAATATCTCCTGAAACTAATACACTTACTCCAAAGCTTATCTAGCAATTCTATCCCTTGATTAAAATAGTTTTCCAGGGGGTGTATTTCGAGTTGAGAGCAAAAGTTTTCAAAATACAATGTAAAAAGTATACAAATTCGAACGATTTTCTTTTTTTAATCGAAATACACAATAACCCCACAGGTCTTTGTTGCAATAACTGGTTTAAAACAAGCTCAGCTACAGTAAATGGCATAATTTAAAAAGTTACTCATCCAAAATGTTTTAACATTAAGGCTGTTTTCATAAACGCAGTATGCAATGCAACATTTCATTGCATAGAGTTCATAATAGCATTTAGAAATATAATTTGAAAATTTTTGGTTTAAGATTCTCTTTAATAATAGTCCAACATCTTTATATTTTATGTGATGAAAGTTTTTAAATAATATTGATCCTAAATAATCCTAAACCTACCTCAAAAATTGTGAGGGATTGGTTGCTCTATCGTACCCCTAAAACACTTGACCATCCACCACAGTATCCAGACCTTAATCCCACTGAGCACCTGTGGGAGCATTTCGATAAAAAATAAGTGAGAGAAAGAAGCATTTCTTGCAAGGATGACCTAAAGGTGGCTTTGCAGGATGAGTGAATTAAAATTTCGCCTGATTTCACACAAAAAATTGTTGTGTTTTGTTGATTAGAAGCCGTAAAAAGTCGAAAGGACGGCAAACAAAATATTAAGAATAAACTTCAGTGTATAATGAAGATTACTGTTTACTTTGATTTGGCGCAAAAAATATATTTATATTTTTAAAAAAAGTGAAATATTTTTTTAGTGCCTTTATTTTAGATTCTTGTTTTAATAAATGTAATTTGTGTTAAATTACCAATGGTTTTAGCAATATTGTTTTTACGCTTTTCAGTTACATATAATAAAAAAGTTTATTTTACTTTCATTTGGCGTTCACAGTACACATTTTTAAATCAAAGTTTCAAGTCCAGGCATTTAAACATTTACTTATAAATAATTACTTGACATTTTCAAAATATTAAATATTTCTTGCTATTAACAAATTCGTACAAAAAAATATTTACCATCACCCCTATCGTGAATAAAAATTCCACATGAAATTCAATGTTAAAAAAATAAAAGGGAACAAATTTCATGTGGATTTTTTTTTCACGATAGGGGTGCATTTCTTTCAATAATCAGGCATGTGATGGAAATCGAAAACGAATGAGTTTTAGAAGTCAATTTTTTCGTAATATTTCTGTATTGAAAAACTTGTATTGCATAAAATATAAAGGTATTGGGCTACTAAAGAGAATCTTAAAACAAAAATTTTAAAAATTATAGGTATTATACATAAATGCATTAAAATGTATTTCCAAAACTGTTTCGTTTTTGATTTCCATTTTTATATTCGCTGTTAAAAATCTAAAGAAATGTTCCTGATATACATAAATAATTTTTAAAGTAAATGAGAGAAAAAAAAGGGTATAAAAAACAAGCCCAGAGCTAAACATTTTTTTGGTGGGAATCAGATTTTTTGTGTTTATTTGCGTACTTTTTTAATTACATTTGTTTTATTTTGTGCAATCGTAGTTCTTCCACGAGTCTGCAAACATTTTCACTTTTGTTATAATATTTTGTTCTTTTTGCAGGCGACGCCATCTATTTGCATCTAAATTTAGCATGCCGCCAATAATTTCTTGTGCAAAATTTGTGGGAAATCTTTCTTCATCCTCAATTACATGGGCAAATCCCGCATCCATACCGAAATTTACCCAAAAATAAGGTAAACCCTTTGGTATAGAATTTCGCAAAGACATTTGCCGCAATGATACAAGTTGCTTATTGATGCACCATTCATGTTCTGATTCTTCTATAGCTTTCTTGAAATAAAATGGAGCCATTTCGCCATCTGTTTCGCGGATGGGTATACAATGTATAACTAAATGCGAACGTTTATGCAACCGGTTGGCAATTTCAAAGAAAATTACATCTTTACGTTGCGAAGCAAACATCCGTGTCAAAGCTTTACAGAAATCATTTATTTCTGCCCAAATATCCTCATCGATTTGAGTACAGCATGTGGCATGTTGATTTGGAATTATCATGCAATGACCAGGCTGAAGACCCTGATACCAGGGTAAAGCCAAATAAACATTTTCGCCAACACATACAAGTAGTTCCTTTTGTATTTTCATAGAATCAAAGCATTTGTCACAGTTGTCTAAAGCTGCTTCAACTTTTTGGTGTTCATAAATAGCTCTATCGCGATCTTTACGTGCAGAACGTACAGAGTCATCATGACATATTTTTTCGGCAAATATATCTTCCATATCATCATTAGGGTTTTTGTGTTTTCCAGCAATATCGGCAAATTGTAAATTGGCATCTGATGCACTCGTATATTTTTCCCTTTCAAATATACGTTTTAGATCATAACGATCATCGTCTGCAAAGTAGCGAACTCTCTCACCAGATTCATCATGAGTGTTAACACGTTTTTGCTTCTGTTTCTTTTTGCCACCGTACAAATCTTTTGGATCCAAAACTTTAGATGCCTGCAATGGTCTAGTGTGGCCTGTTTGATCGGTGTGCGTCAGTAGAATATGTTCATCTTTCTTCTTACCAAACTTGGCGCTCTTAGTTGAATTGTGATTGCCCTCAAGAAATGCAGATTTTTTACGTTCTTTAATTATATTTCTTTGAGTTCGAGCTTTTTCCAACTTTTCGCGTAATTCATCTGCTAGTGACATTTTACCCATTATTTCAGCTTTAAGAATTTTTGCACCTAATTCGTTCATTTGTTGATCAGTTAGAAATTCTGATGCTGATAAACTGGATATTTTAATGTCCTCTTTTTTACACCCATCTTCACTAGATGATGATCCATCGTCACTAGTTGTAAGAGACTTTTTTCTTTGCGACAAACATTCATTAGATATTTTTTTATCACTTTGCTTTTTCCAACCTCTTGATGAATATGTGCTTTGAGAAAATATAAGTTTTTCAAATTTTGTGTTTTTGTAGTCATCGTCATCTTTTGGTTTTTGGAATGCAGGTAAACCTGTTCCCGTTATTTTCCAATAGGGATTAAGTTCCCGTGAACTTTTTGCCGGATCATATGAATCAATTTGTTGCTTCTCATTTGGTTTTTTTTCCTCTCTTTGGCGTGAATATGTCTTTATCATTAGTTCATCGGTCATCCAATTATCTCTTGTTAATGTCTCCCCAGATTTCTTTAATTCCTTAAATTTGGGGTTTTCATCATCATCATCGCAAATACTTGTCCTTTTAATTTTCGAACTATTTTTATGCTTCTTTTTTGACTTCTTTGATTTTTTAATCGTTTTGTGGCCATCATTAGATGATGAACTTTCGCTATCATCAGATGTAGAATCGCAGTCACTAGATTCACTTTCGTCTTCAGAGCTGGGGTGCTTCCGTTTTTTGTTTGATTTTTTCTTCGATTTTTTGCTTTTCTTTTTTTCGTCCTTTTTCTTTTTAGATTTTTTAACTTCTTTGTTTCTTTTTTTTAGCTTTTCTTCGACGGATGGGAGCATCCAATTGGTTTCACCTTTTAAAAGCCTATCGGCTTCACGCTCTGCTCTTTGCTCAGCCCTTTTTTTGACTTCATCAAGCATTTGCTCCCTCGCCTCTCGAAGATCTTGTCGAGCTTTATCTTTTACTCGAGCACTTTCAAACTGAATAAAACTCATTTTAATTGTAAACAATTATTTCTTCCTTAATAAATATTTAACAGCTGGAATATTAGAAGCACTTGAATACAAATTAGCTATTTGTTAATAATAGGGTGGCTCAGGCATTATTTTTTTTATGTAAATTTCGGTCTGACGTAAATTATTATTAAAATTTACAAAAATTATGTTTTTGAATAAACCCAATTATTATCAGGCATGTGATGAAAATCGAAAAGGAATCAGTTCTGAAAATACATGTTAATGCATTTATAAATTTATAATCTAATTTTTAAAATTTTTGTTTTAAGATTCTCTTTAGTAGTTTTTCAATACAGAAATATTACGAAAAAATTGACTTCTAAAACTCATTCGTTTTCGATTTCCATCACATGGCTGTATATGTAATATCATATTGTAAATTTATACTTTTTAACATTAATTTTTATTTATTTGTTGATTTGTCTGCTTCATTATTTTCCCTTGTTCTGTCTGCTTTCACAAAGAAAAACACAATTAAAATAAAACGAATTTAAAATACGTAAGTTAAAACATTATTCGATTCACAGTTTTTATTTTCCATTGTTGGTTTCGTTCAATTATACTGTTAAATGTTTACATATTAAAATATATAATAAAAATAATAATAATTTTGCAATAAAAATGACAGTGCGTACTACCATAACAAACAAAGGCTTCCTTCCCTTTTATTTTTATTATATTTGAAACATCCTGTTTTTTCAATAAGTTACTCGAGTAATTGCAACGTATTTAAATTATTTATTTAACACTACAGATATTTTGATTGTTTACGTTCTAAAATTTTAAAGGAAGCTAATAAATTTAATATATCTTAAAATGCCTTTGTATGAAACTGTAATGCAAGAGAAACCTCCAGTTGTCCTGGATATTGGAACTGCATATACTAAGTATGATTCATTGAAAATTGCAATACAAATGACGTCATATATGGGTTTTAAATTTTTTTTTTCTATTATTAAATAGACTTGGCTTTGCAGCAGAGGCATATCCACGTAAAATTATACCATCTGAAGTTATTCTTTCTGTCAATGGCAAAACAAAGAACATCTTTGATTATGGGGATAAATTGGAATTTTACGATCAGATAATTGAATTTTTGCAAACTATATTTTTTAAGTATGAATAGGTACTTCAGAATATTTGTGTACCTTTATGCATATTTTAATATTTATTTGCAGATATCTACTAGTGAGCCCAAAAGAAAGAAAAATAATTATAGTGGAAAATGTTTTTGGGCAAATAATAGTTCGTGAAACTTTGGCAAAAGCATTATTTCGCCACTTTGAAGTTTCTTCTATTCTGTATGCGCCTTCACATTTGATTGCACTATCAACATTGGCGATTCCTAATGCTGTAGTTATAGATATGGGTTATAGTGAGACTACTGTAATGCCTGTTTATAGTGGTGTTCAAATAATGCAAGCATTTCAAGACCAAAAATTCGGTGGCCGCGTTCTACACGAGGAAATCAAGCGTCAGTTAGTTCTAGAGGGAGTGAAGGAGGAATACCTTACAGAATCAGTATTAGAGGATATAAAAGTTCGTGCTTGTTTTGTAACGAAAATGCAGAGAGCTCAGGACTATCTAAAAAATGAGCTTCATCAAGATCCACCAAGCGTAAACTACCCAATTGCTGATAATGAAATCATTACTATAACAGGCAAAGTTCGAGAAACTACATTTGAAGTACTATTTGAAGAAAATAATGATCGTGATAGTTTGCCACATTTAATAATAAAATCAATTCTTCGGTGTCCTCTCGATGTTCGTCGAGCTTTAACTGAGAACATCTTTGTTGTGGGTGGCAGTTCCATAATAATGGGTTTATTGCCAAGACTTAAAGAAGAACTACAACATTTAGTGGCAAAAGATAATGAATATAAGGAAAAACTACACGGTGACATAACATTCAAGTTTCATAAAACTATAGGTCGTCCCAATATAGTCAACTGGTTGGGTGGTTCATTATGCGGCGGTACTGATTTAGTTAATACTCGTTCCCTGACCAAAGAGGCGTATATAAGACTAGAGCGTGTACCAGATTGGAGCTGCTTGGATGATAACCGCATGGCGGGATAATTCATTTCATTTATTGAGAACAAAAAGTAATTATAAACATACATATAGTTGTTTTGAGTAATAAATTATTATTTTTAACTTATATAGTAATTGTCAAATGTTCTATGATTCTTTAAAAAACAAAATTTGTTTAATGTTTCTCATAACAAGTTACTCAATTATGTATGCTACCTGTTATTTTGAAATTTCAAATATAAATTTATAGTTTTCTTCGTTCTTCTGATACTTTTAGTTGTTTCACAATATTTTATATTTTTTAGTACAAAAACTGTTTGTTTACATTTTCATGATTTCTGGGTTTATAGAAAAAACAAACTAATCAATTCATAGTCGAATAGTCCAAACAAATATTATCACTTTTTAAAAAATATTTCCACATAAAGCTTGAAGTAAATTTTTTTAATTAATTTATATTTATTACAAATCAATTTCTTGGTTTATCACTTTATCCTTCAATATAAAAAAAAACTGTTTTCATAAAAGCAAATATTTTAGTTGTTTAAAATGTTCATGTTTTTTTATGATTATACATACATATTTAGCTTTATGTACCACCCACAAGACCGAATTTTACTTGAAGTCTTCGCTCTTCCTCTTTAAGAGCTTCCAAATTACGTGCTTTAGTTTCTTCGTCATCATCCTTATGAGTATAAAAGTGTGCTCGTAAATCGCATTGCAGACGAAATCCTTGTGGACATAAATCACATTTGTAAACATTGTCACCTATATGTCCACGCATGTGTTTGATTAAGTCATTGCTTTGTGCAAAAGCCCTTTCACAATATTTACATTTGTATGGTTTTTCTCCAGTATGTGTACGCATATGTCTTCGACATTGGTCAGCTAAAACAAATCTAAAAGAAAACGTTAATACCTATTTGCATAATATGCGAAATATTTCTGAATTATTTTTACCTCATATCACAGTAGTCACATTTATGATTTCTTTCACCCGTATGATACATTTTGTGCTTTTTCAAAAGATATGGTTTCGTAAATCCGGCACCACATATATCGCAAATATGTGATTTTATTTTATTATGCACAACTTTATGTGACGCCAAATCACTCAGACAAGGAAATCTTTTTGGGCAATGTTGACAGACATATGGTCGATCGGTTCCGTGACGTAGAAAATGTTGCTTCATGTTACTTAAACTCTTAAAAGCTTTGCCACACTCCGAGCACAGATAAGGCTGTTCCCCAGTATGTGTTCTCATATGATCCTTTAATGAACTGGATTGCTGAAAGACTACAAAATGAAGTTTGCAATCTATAATCTTAGTGCGTCTACGATTTTTTTTAGTTAGTTACCCTTTTTACAAACTTCACATTCATATTTAGTTCTAGTTTTAGTTTCGCTATTCCCACCTGCTGGCCTAAGATGTATTCGTTTATGTCGCTTTAAACTTTTGCGGGTTGATAAACGATTTCCACACTCATCACATACAAAGTTTTTACTTCCATTATCCTTAGTATTACTTGTTTCCTTTGAATTTTTTTTAGATTCCTTACTTTCCTCTGAAGGACTTTCGTCTTTTTCATCATCGATGTCTTTAGAATTGCTAGGACTTACATCTTTCAGCTTTTTTACTACAACATTTTTCAGACCTTTTTTACTACAAGATAAATTCTTTTTAATTTCGCTTTCAGAATAAAACTGAAATACACACATACCTTTTTATAACATTAGACGGAGTTTCCCATTCACTATCTTTATCACTGTCGACATCGCAAAATTCGTCACTATCACTGTAGTCTTCAAATTGATTTTCTTCCGTTTCAAACTTAATATCTTTCGTGCTCTCATATAATTTTTTATTGTTCAAGGTAGACTCATGCTGGTATATTATTGGCTCATCCATTTCAATTTTTAAAATATTGCTTAAATCGTTTATAGCCTGTGTTATGACTACATTATCTATTAAAGGATCTGTTATAATTTGTGAATTTACAGGTTTTTGTTCTTTAATCATTTGTCGAAATTTTTCTTCAACTCTTATAGACATTTGTTGAAATTCGTGAGCATTTATAAGCCTTTCGAGGCAATTTTCGCACACTGTTTTTGGTAACATATCACCACTTTCAATAGTCAATTGTGGTGTGGTAAGCATAAGTAATTCCATAATTGTTATATTTTTGCATTCCATACTTTGTGGTTCATTAAAAATTGATATAGTTTTGCGTTTATTGTCTTTTGATTCTTTTTCATCTTCAACTTCGCCATTCATACACGTTCTACAAAAGTTCTCCAAGAGTGTAATAGTTTCACTATTCATAATAAAATTCTAAATATATTTTTTAACAACAATACTAAATAAATATTTGCAACACAAGCTGCCTCCACTTCTTCGAAAAACAAAAACAGTGATGGTAATAAGCTATTTTTTCGTAAAATTTAGCGATTTTAATAAAAATTTAGAGGGGAGAAAAATATTTTAGCTATTCGGGGAATTCTAGATTTTTTTCAGTGTTGCCATTTCACAAAAATACCACCGTATCCACAATCAGTTTTTTTTACAGCGGCTTTGTAAATATTATATTTATTGAAATCGCAAGTTAGTTTTTAAATAATCTTTTACATGAATTTATGAATAAAAAATCCGTGGGAGTTTTTGCCCCTTTTTATTTTTTTTACCATTGAATTTGAAGAGGAATTTGTATTCATGATTAGGCTGATTGATATTCGTCTATATTTCTGCAAACAAAACTCACTGAATGCAAGAATTTTATTTATTTAATTCAATCAATTATGAAATCCTAGCCAAAAGGCTAATCAGACTACTTACAAAGAGATCACATACAAAATAATAGTAATATCTAAAAATAATATAAAAAATTAGCTAATATTAAATTAATATGATCAGCCAAAAACCATTTAAATTCATAAAAAATAATTAAGACACTTAAATTACATAAAATGAAAAATTAAATAAAAAAATAAGATTCATAAATATTTTTAGTATCAGTAAAACGTGGTTATTTATTATAGCAAACAGCTTGCAGGTATAAATACAAATAAATACCAGCAAATATTATAGAAACTGGCAAATTCTAAAAACTCAATTAAATACCAGGGGCCAAATTACCGCATTCGTGATCGAATGAGCTATCGTATCGAAAAATGTTTTCGATATGATAAAATGTACTAAATTTATAGCTCGATATCGAATGCCATAATCTCAAATAAGAAAATTACGATAAATTTTACGCGATATCGAATGCGGTAATTTGGCACCAGATAGAATGAAAATGAGGTACATCCCTACCAACAATATTAACAACTGATACCATATTTCATTTTACTATTAAGAAATTTTAATTGAAATTCGAACTAGATTTCACTAGAGTATCTCTCGCATCAATATCCGGCAAATTTTTCATTATGCTAAAAAAGTAAAATTAAATCATAAAAAATTAATAAATAAACAAGTACATAACTTGTACTATAACTAAGTCATTACTATTCTGTTACAGCCGAAAAATTTCCTCTTAGTCTACATATTCCTAAGGCTAAAGAAGACATTAAAAATGTTTTTTGGACATGTCATCATAAAATTTGATAGTTATTTTCTCTTCATAAATAATTCGATTGAGCCTACCATATACTTACAGTTACTCTAAGCCAAACTCGTACACTGTAATAAAAATATTTTTTGGCAACACTTTGCAATATTGAAATAATAAGAAAAATCTGTTATATTTTCGATAGTACATATATTTATATACATATGTACATACATTCATTATTTACATATATGTTGAAGTAACCCGGAACTCATCAAGATCGTGACAACAAAATTTTAACAATTTTTCTACAGATGATATCCTATTAACTTCTATACCTAAAAATGTTCCGTTTTGATATACAACTTTTAATATGTATCTACTATACCATATAATATACCTGGTCAATATCGGTACCTCTTCACGTTACAAAATAATTACGTTTACCAACACTAAACGTTGCCAAGCTTGCTTTTCCTTGTTCCTTAAGGTGAGAGGGGAAAGAGAGAGAGAGAGAGAGAGAGGGGACCACTCTTCTTTCCCCTATCACCAACAAACACAAAAGTTGAGCAGCAAAAGTTGCATTGTGTGATTCGGGACTAACGGTTCATCGTGCTATGCGCACGCAGTTTGCCAAAATACAATGCATCCGATATCGAGTAAAATTGATCGTAATTTTCTTATTTGAGATTATGACATTCGATATCGAGCAAGAAATTTAGTACATTTTATCATAATTTCGATATCGAAATCATTTTTCGATACGATAGCTCATTCGATCACGAATGCGGTAATTTGGCCCCAGGACTGTGTTATTAAAATAATGACGTTTAGTTTACAACTGATCAAGATTATTTATTTACCATGCTATATGCTCAATTTATGTATGTACATACACATGTGTATGTACTTATAAGCTTACAGATTAATATGTACATTCTAAATACAACAAGGACCAATTGCACATTCTCGTTGGTTAACCAAAACAAGTAGATTACTACGATCATATGTAACAACTAATACACCATTGTTCAATTTAAAAACTTTGGCAGTTTATATTATTACAGTTTATGTGCCAATGTACATACTTCAATGTGAAGTTTTATAACTCTGTTGTGTACGGCAGTTCACTTTTATTAAAATTTATACGTTGGACACGATACTTACAACCAAACTTACGTAATATTTTATATATAATTCAAAACAACTCATATTACGCACATCCCGAAAATATCTTATTAACAATGTTATTTGATGATCGAAAAGCAATACGGGATAGAGATATCAAAGAAATCATTTTACACTATCGAGAAAAATTGTATGATCCAACTAAACTCAGTTTACAAAAAAATATATCATAAATTTCGATGCTACCGATTATGTCAATATGGTTGATATGAATAACGACGATATATTATTTGAACCAGTATTTACTCGACAGATTCCATATGATCACTTGGTAGAATACTTAGATTTCGTTGAACCACCACTGGCTGATCCAAAAATTCCAATGCACATACAAGGAACAGAAAGACATGTACAATTATTAGCGAGTGTTTCAAAACGAGCTATAGAAAAGAATCGTGAATGAGTTATGGCAGTGACATTAGAAAGTCGTAAGAAAACTCCTCGAATGGAAAGTAAAAAGGACCTTAAATATTACCACGTTAAAACATTAAATTGTAGGTCGAGAATAATATTTAAAAATAAATTGAATTAAATATGTAAAAATTGTGTTTTTTTTTGTTGAAACTATATATAGCTATGCTAGATTTACACGATTGAAATTTTCTTCAAAATGCTTCAAACTCGTGTAAACAGCAAAATTTCTTCAAAATTTACTTATTTAATATAATAGTTAATAATAGTTAATTTAAAAGTTATTAATAATAGTTATAAAATAAATTAACTAAAATAAATTTTGAAGAAATTTTGCTGTTTACACGATTTTGAAGCATTTTGAAGAACAATTTTGAAGAAATTGCATATTTTCGAAACGAATTATTTTGTAAAAAGTTTTGAAAAGAAAATCGTTTAAAAATATTTCTTTTATTTAGAATGGAAATACATATTAATCCCCTGTATTGCTTTTATTAGATTTGCTATTATATAGGCTTTTCCTATATAGTTCTGGTTTTCCCTATCTATGTCTTGGAAAATAGACGAATTTCTAAAAATCTGTTTATTGTACCTCTTGTAGGATTTACTTAGAAAATTCAAAGATCGTCTTAACAATCACGATAATGAGTATTTTATGTTATCTCTCAGAAATATTTCAATATTTATTATTTATTTATCTCCCGTGAAATTGATGAGTAACGTTTTCATAATTGTACTTGATGAAGGTTAAGTGATAAATGATAAATAGAAAATCAACTTATGCTCATAAGATTATTTATGAAAATAAGTAGGTCGCTTATTTTTGTCAATCTGACATAAACTAATAAACATTTATTTTAAATACCGTTTGTATCATAGTGTAACTATACAAGGTGACTTTGTTTACAATGTTTACTTAAGTCAAAAGTAATTATTTTTCAAGTGTTTTTGACAGTAGCACATTATTTCACACAAAAAAATGCATTGTGTTGTATTTGTTGCCGATTTGCACTCACCTTGTATAATTACACCATGGTTTGTATGTTCTTACATACATACTTATATGAAAACAAAAATTTATCTGCAATAAATTCCTTTTAATGTCATCGCATTAAGTTCTGCCAAATTGCGGGCTTTAGTTTCCTCATCGTCGTTTTTATGCGTAGAGAAGTGCTCTCGAACCACTTTAACTGTGGGAAATCTTAGAGGACACAATTCGCACTGATATACATTATCGCCTAAATGAATTCTTAAATGTTTCGTTAATTCATTTGATTGACAGTATGCCTTCTCACAATAACTGCATTTATATGGTTTTTCACCAGTATGAATTCTAACATGCCGTTGTAATTTCTCATTTGTTATGAAACTAGAATATAAGACAGGGAGGGTATTTATACTATATACATATATGTACATACTTTGTATATGATTAAAAAAGTATCAATGCCTTACCGTTTATCACAATATTCACAAGAAAATGGCCGATCATTAGTATGATACATTTTATGTTTTTTTAATAGAAATGGCTTTGGAAACCCACGACCACAAATATCGCAAATATGAGTTCTTGGCCTTGCTTTATGAACATCATAGTGAGAAGCCAAATCTGTTTTTGTGGGAAACGATTTAGGACAGTCCGGGCAGTTAAATAGTTTTTCATTGAGATGCCGGAATGAATGTTGTTTAAGACTGCCAGATGATGTAAAGGATTTTCCACATTCTGAACACAAAAATGGTTTTTCACCTTTAAATATGTGAAAATTATTATAGAAATTAAGTAAATGAAAAAAAAAAACATTAAATATATTATACCACTATGTGTACGCAGATGATCTTTTAGCATATAACCTTGTGAAAATGCTAAAAAGAAAAACCGGTTGTATATAAAATAAAAAAATGTATAAATTTTACTTATGAAAAATTACAAACAAATTGTGTATATGTATTTGCAATTACCTCTATCACAAACATTACACACAAATTTTGGATCTTCATTATCTCGTTTGGCGTGCATTTCTTGATGTTTTTTTAGCGATAATTTTGATTTCAATTTTCTTTTGCATCTGTCACAGGGATAAAGTTTTTCCACGGTTCTTTGTTCTTTGTCTGTTGCTGAGATTTTTGTGGTAAACTCCTCGTAGTCTTCATCATCACCGTCATCCTTAACTTCATCATCTTCATCATCGTCATATAATAATGACTCAAATACGTCATCATCAACTTCTTCTCTTTTAAGAATTGTAGATTTATCAGTTTTGGTAGATTTTCTTATGAGTTATAAAAAAATAAAGTTTTATAAAGGTCAAAGTATTTTATTATTTCTTATTTATTATTGGGTTTAATTTAGGAAAATAATTATTAAAACCAATTACATTTCGGTAATTTTTTTGTGGCCATATACAGCCCATTTGGCGGGTTTATAAAGTTTTTTTAAGTTTTATTCCACATAAAATATATATCCCAGTTAAACGAAAATATTTTGCTTTTTAATAAGGGAGGTAAGGGGTAAACTTATTATTTATAATAAAATATAAGTACAAAATATTATTTGTTTTTAAAAATTCTTAATTTATTAAAGGGTTTTCTTACTTCGAAAATTATTTCAAGTATGTATGGCCTAAGTTTCACAATATTAATTGAACATTTGCGCAATCAAATAAAAATTTGCTTCCAATTGGCATTTTCTATAATTCTTCATATGTATGTAAATATGTATAATTAATATTTATCGAGCTGTTTAAGGTTGTGTATTATTTCACAATATTTTATTGGAAATCCTTTTTTAACCATTATATCTCACGTTTAATTAAAAAAAAAACTTCACGTTATCCACAACTTAATTTCTTGTACTACTGAAAATTCCCAGTGCTAAATTTAAGATAGTTTAATTTTTTACTAAAATGTTTCTATTGTTTTTAGAGAGAAAGAATTGTTTGTACTAAATGTCAAACACTTAGTTTAAATAAATAAAAAAAACATATGAAAATTAAAAAACTATCAGGCATGTGATTGAAAACGAATCAATTTTGGAAGTACATTTTAATGCATTTCTAATTTAATTTTTAAAATTTTTCTTTTAATATTCTCTTTAGTAGCACAATATCTAAATATTTTATGTGATAAAAGTTTTTCAATACAGAAATATTACGAAAATATTGACTTCTAAAACTCATTCGTTTTCGATTTCCATCACATGCCTGTATAAATAAATTGAAACTATGGTTTTGAACGATGTGTAAACTATAGAGAAATTCACATAGAATGAAAATACTGTTAACAAAAATCTAAGTTGTGAGAATGTATTCAAAAAAAAAAAAAACTATATAAAAATAATCACCCCTATCGTGAATAAAAATTCCACGTGAAATTTGTTCCCTTTTATTTTTTTAACATTGAATTTTATAATGAAAATGTGAAAAGGGAACAAATTTCATGTGGAATTTTTATTCACTATAGGGGTGAATATTATTTATTAAATGAGAAATATTCCTCTTGCAAGTATTTAAAAATTGTTAAAAAAATTTTATTCGAAGTTTTACTTCAAGTTAAATATACAAATTGTTTGAAAACAATTGTATACACTACAATTTATTTTTGTATATTTCTGTTATATGTTAATATTAATCTCCAGCAATCAGAGACAGATAGTCTCACCGCACTAATTGTAGAAAAGGCCAGAAAGTGTATGTATATTGGTGTTAAGTGCAGAGCTTCTGAAGGACTAGTGCGCAATGAAACTGGAATACCAATGCAGGCGGAATTTTGTAAATTAGTTTTTAAGCAATATTTCATAAATAAATAGTATGATTTCATTTCATTGAATTCAATTCATAGCATTAATAAATAGAGTTATCAAGGTATAGTCACACATCAAAAATATTTACTCAAAAAAGCGTAATCACTTGTTTTAGCACAAATTTTTTTGACATTGTTTACTCTTACAAGAGTTTTGCAAGATCAAATAAAATAAGAATAAATATTTGTTGTGTCTTGCCCTAAATAAACGAAGTTTTTTTTAATAAACGAATTTAAAAATATTTTATTTAGTGGTTATGTTTTTTTCGACAAATATTTGCCAAGTGTGACCGTACCTTACGTCTTCTAGACTTTAATAAAATGTTGTAATATTTATGAACTTACAAAATGCATTTCAATGAATCTATTTTTTTTTTTTTTGCTTTATTAAATAATATTTATTTTATTAAATCTCTATTGTTTAAATACTGTTTCTTATAATTAATTAAATAGCTGGGATGCGTTTTGATTGCGATGTCAGTTTAATTTGTCCAGGCGAAAAAGTTGCGAACAAAAAGTCGACTTTTTGTTATTCTAGTTTTTTGCGAAATTTTTAAAAACACAAAACTTGCTAGTAGTAGTATTTCCTCTACGAGTCGTAATTAGTTATTTTTTGTTGTAGTGTTACATAAAATTTGGAAAGATGTGTAATTTCTGCCTGGCTATATAAAATGTTCGAGTTTGCTTATGCACTAAATACAATAAATTATTTTAAATATAAGAAATGCATACTATACATATTTACACAACACATGTTTGTTATAAAATGAATGATTTAAGTACTCTGTTACTCTTTTGTTACACTTTTCACAAGTACTATGTACTTATTTAAAAAATACTCCTTTCATTTCTAAGGTATTTAGTTCGGCTAAATTTCGACTTTTAGTTTCTTCATCGTCATTTTTGTGAGTTGAAAAATGGCCGCGTAAAATTTTTACTGTTTTAAAACGTAACGGACACATTTCGCACTGATAGACGTTCTCCCCCAAATGTGATCGTAAATGTTTTATTAATTCACTCGATTGACAATATGCATTTTTACAGTAATTGCATTTGTATGGTTTCTCGCCGGTATGAATTCGAGTATGACGCTTTAATTTTTCATTTGTGACGAAACTAAAAAAGAAAATATTGATGTTAAAATACAAATTTAAAACATTTGATTCAAGTCGTTACCGTTTTTCACAAAATTCACATGCAAATGGTCTGTCATTGTTATGATACATTTTGTGTTTTTTTAATAAGAAAGGCTTGTGAAAGCCACGTCCACAAATGTCACAGATGTGATTCTTTGGTTTCGCTTTATGGGTTATATGATGGGAGACCAAATCGGTTTTAGTTGTAAACGAGCGGGGACAATCGGGACATTGAAAGTTTTTTTCGTTTAGATGGCGGAATGAATGTTCTTTTAAACCTCCGGCTGTTGTATATCCTTTCCCACATTCTGAACATAGAAATACTTTTTCACCTTTAAAATAATAAGCCAGTGATAGCACTAATTAAAATAGGAAATCTATTGTAACTTACCACTATGTGTGCGCATGTGATCTTTTAGCACAAATCTGTCATCGAATACTAAAATAAATGTAGAAAGAATTCAAAACTATAAATATTTTCCCTATTAATTTTTGTTAATTATAATTTACCTTGTTTGCATATGGAACATTTATATGTTTGTTCTTTACTATTATGCATTTCTTGGTGTTTTATAAATGATAATTCTGTTTTTAGTTTTCTTTTGCATTTATCACAAGGATAAAACTGTTGTTGGCCATCGATTCGTTTTTCCTTTATGGATTTCTTTTTTCTTGATGCTGGTTTATCTAGGTTATCGCTGTTTTTCCTTATATTTTGTTCTTCTTTCAATCTATCATCACCGATCTGCTCTGTTTTTGAATGTTTTGTTTTTTTAGTTTTACTTTAAATAATGAGAAATTAAGTAAAATAGTTTTGCTTTTTTAAAACTTTCCATCACATGTTATTGAACTAAACAAGATTTGACAAATTTTTAAAAACTAAAATTTATTTAAATACATAGAGATCTTACGACTAGAAACGACTTTATGTGTTATGAGTTTTTACCGAAAATATCTGACTAATGTCTCACTTGTTTTGGCTGCAAAAAGGTTGTCATAACATAGTCCAGTAAGGGTTTTCACTAATTATGTATATTGCAACCATTTTATGTAGTTGAAATGAAATTGAGTGGAATCGGAAAGTATGAAAGTTTTGTTGCAATTGTACGTGTTTAATATTAAATTTTGAATCAGAATAGTAAATAGGCACGACCTACGCGAAGTAAATATTTACTATTGTATATCTGAATAACTGTTCTTAATTCGTCAGGCCGATGTGTTGTATTGGTTAAAAGTTGTTAACCACTTTTAAATTTTTGTTACAAAAACAATAATTTTTAAAAAAATTTGTATTTGTTTTGTCTGCTTGATATAGATACTTTTTGACAATATTTTCTTATTTCAGTATTCAAAATTTCACAGTGATTAAAATATATTGAAAAGGCTAATAGATTCCAATTTTGTACGATATATAGCATGGTGTAACTATACAAGGTGAGTGCAAATTAGGCAACAAATACAACACAATACAGAAACAACAGGCATTTTGTTTGTGTAAAATAATGTACTACTTTCAAAAACACTTAAAAAAGTATTAATTTTGACATAAGTAAATTGTAAATAAAGTCAGTCAGCTGTGCTATTGCACTTACCTTTTATAGTTATACATTTTCTTTTATCAAGCAATTTTATTAGGAATATTGAAATATACTTTGAGGTCTCTAAAAAAAAGTATTTTACTAATATTTTATATTTAAAAATAATTTTAATACATTTTCCTGAGATAAAGTAGATCTAACACTCGACTTCTTTAGTGTACATATACAGTCAAATCCCAATAATTCGTACCCCGATAATTCGTAATAAACTGTCGGTCCCTTGAAAAAATCTCGTTAATTCGTAAAATTTCCATACATTTTGGTCCCCTCGCTAATTCGTATTTTTTTTTTTTCAAATAAAATCTTCTTTACCTCTTATAAATCGTTAATCTCGTAATTCGTAAAATTTCCATACATTTTGGTCCCCTCGCTAATTCGTATTTTTTTTTTCAAATAAAATCTTCTTTACCTCTTATAAATCGTAATTGTTTGCTAACAACAGCTTATAATTCGTAATAAAAGAAACATGGAGAGAATGATTTTTTGTTTACCGCTATTTTTTTTGCGAGAATTTTTGGTTTTTCTTGTGTGTGTTTATTTTCTTAAGATCAGTTTGTTAATGAATCCCAGCAAGCCATATGAGTCAAGAAATAGTCTTTTCTGACACCTTTTTCGAAGCGTTAACGCTCTTTATGAGCCCAAAAAACAATCATAATTGCTCCGAAAACTTTCACAAAAAAGGGTCATCACATTCGAAAATGGTCCGTCAGAAAGAGCTTTTAGATAATGTCAGAAAAGTCGTTTATGAGGTTTTTTATGTCTCTGTGTAATCTTGTTTTTATCATTCTTGTGTGGTACAGCTATGTTTTTTTTTTGTTCAAAGCACAAATAACAGGACAACAACGCTTTGGTACACACATAATTAAGTGGAATTTCTGAGTCATACTGCGTGCCGACTCAGGACAGTAACAAGCAAATTTTTCTTTCGCTTCGAGAATGCTCTTTGGTTGGACTCTTTTCTGACTCTTTTTTTCGGAGCGCTCCGAAAATGCTCTTTTGTTGGACTCTTTTCTGACTCCTTTTTCGGAGCGCTCCTAGAATGGTATGCTGGGATAATAAAAAATAATATCAAAGCGCACGCATAAAACTCTGTCGGTGTTACAAAAACAACAAATTTTTGCAACCATTGACAATGGAGAAAAAAATAGACGCTGCTAAGCCTTGAAATTGCTCCATCAACTCTTACTTTAATCCTTTAATAAAGAGAATTTATTATGCAAAAATCTTCAGGCAGTAAGCTAAAGCGCGAAAAACTACCTGAATATCCAGACCTTGAATAGTCTTTAGTTTTATGGTTTACACAGCGCCGGCAGTCTAACATTCCAATTAGTGGCCCATTACTATCAGAATAAGCAGTATGTTTTGCAGAAAAGTTAATTCTAAATGATTTTAAAGCAAGCAGTGGCTGGCTCGATCGATTTAAAAAACGGAATAACATAACATTTAAAAGAATCTGCGGTGAAAGTTCGGCCCTTTAATTCGTATTTATTTTTTTGAACCCCGTTAAATCGTAACCCCGCTAAATCGAAAACCCCCTATAATTCGTAAGAAATGGCCGGTCCCTTGTAATTACGACTTATCGGGAGTCCACTGTACTTAAATAACAATTAATAATATAATATTACCAATTTCAATCAGAATCAATCACTGCAGAATCCCTTGATTGCAACTTATATAGTCAACAACCAATTTCTAAAAAATTTAAAAAAAAAAGAAAATGTTCAATAATAACTAAACTAATTACACCATAGAAATTAAGAAATTAACACTTATTTAGATTGACCCCTTGTTTAAAAATATAAATTTTTATAAAGTTTTATTTTCGAAAATCAGTAAATATAATTTTTAAAGAAATTATTAAACCATAGTTTATTTTATACTGTTTGAACAATGCAACTATTTATTTTTTTGTTATTTATAAATAAAAATTATTTTTTTCATATACTATACATACTTACATATATACTGAAGTCTATAACTTATGGAATTATTTTACATGTACGAAATAAAAAATAAATGTCAACATATTTTTGAGCTTGAAGCAATTCGATGGCTTAATGTATAAAGGAAGTATGTATGTAGAACGAGGATAAACCAAATAAAAATAAATAAAGTATTATTAAGACACGAAGGATGTAAGCAATGGAATTTATATAGAATTCCATATGCAACCTTTCTACATTAAACCATAAAAAATAAAAAATAAACATATTTATTTAGCATTGAATCATTATTTAAAGAACATTCCTTTCATTTCCAAAGCATTAAGTTCGGCCAAGTTTCGTGCTCTTGTCTCCTCGTCGTCATTTTTATGCGTTGCAAAGTGGCTGCGTAAAAGTTTTACAGTTTTTAATTTAGTGGGACATAATTCGCATTGATATACATTATCGCCCAAGTGTGAACGCAAGTGCTTCATTAATTCACTTGATTGACAATATGATCTTGCGCAATAGTTGCACTTGTATGGTTTTTCGCCGGTATGAATGCGAGTATGTCGTTTTACTTTTTCGTGTGTAACAAAACTATAAATTGTAATAATTAATATGTGATTATGTAATCGAATAAAAATTCAGTTTTTAGTTTTTACCTTTTATCGCAATATTCGCAGGCAAATGGTCTTTCATTGTTGTGATACATTTTGTGCTGTTTTAACAAGTATGGCTTGTAAAATCCACGACCACAAACGTCACAAATGTGATTTCTTGGCTTGGCCTTATGTATATCGTAATGAGACAACATATCGGTTTTGGTAGGAAAAGATCTGGGACAGTCAGGACATGGAAACAGTTTTTCCTCTAAATGACGGAGTGAATGTTGCTTTAAACTTCCCGAAGATGTAAATCCTTTGCCACATTCGGAACACAGAAATGGTCGCTCGCCTAATAATATAATTCAGGAATTTCAGTCTACATATTTCGTAAATTATGAGTGACTCTTACCAATATGCGTTCTTTGATGTTCCTTCAACACAGAACCATAATAGAATGCTAAAAGTTAATACAACAATTAGTAGTAGGTACAAATACAAGCGTCATCATGAATTATATATTACCTTTATTGCAAATGTTGCATACATATCTGCGTTCTTCTTTGTCTCTTTTATCGTGCCTTCCTTCGTGTCTTAATAATGACGATTTTGATTTTAATATTTTTTTGCATCGTTTGCATGGAAAATTTCCTTTTGATCTTTTTGTTGTCCTGGATTTAAATTGATCACCATCACCATTATCACCATCGTTTTTTTCATCCACACAAAAAACGTTGAATATTTCATCACCGACCAGTTCATTTTTGTGTTTTTTATTTTTTTTCAATTTACTTTAAATAATGAAAAATAAAGTAAAATTGTTTTTGAACGTTTGCAACTTTATTTCACAAACAAAAAATATTTTATAGTCAGTACGCGGACAATTGTTTGGTTTTATGAAGTTAAGAATAAATTCTCAATGTACTTATATATTAATACGTTAATATATATATGTAAAGCTACGTGCAACTAATTCAGGACAGTAGTATTCAATATTTAAATCGTTATATTAAAGGTATTAAATATTAAATAAAATGCTAAAATTTAAGACTTTAAGAACTGTGATAAATTTATTAATATTTTCAAATTTAGGTAATTTTTAAAAGTTTGATTAAATTAATTACGATTACACAAAGTGTTTTTCCGTATATGAAAAGTTCTTAATATTTGCTTAACATGGATAAATGAAAATCCTGTGATGTCAGTACTCGAAAGATTTTTGTACAAACGTATCATTATAGAAACACTTATCGGAAAATCTAGAGATGAACTATATCAGAAAGCAAGATGCACTGATTGCAAGTCGAAAAAAAGTACCTCCATTTAACGAATTTAGAATGAAAAAGAGTGTTATTTTCGGAGGAAACAAAATATTTTTCCAGATGGAAAAATATATATTCGCCAAAGTTAAAAGAATTTTATCCAAAGTATACCCGCGCCAATTTCAAGCATTGAGGAGGTATTGTAATGCTTTAGGGTGCTATGTCGTCACGTGATGTTGGGTGTAATATGGTTAAGTTTCAGTATGCCAGAATTCTAAGTGATACAATGATTCTGTATGCTGATGAGAACGTGCCAGTAACAAGGCTATTTCAACAAGATAACGATGCGGAGCATACGGCTAATCACATCAAGCAATGATTTTTTAACAATTCGGTTAGGTTACTGTTCTTGACTGGCCTTCATGCAGTGTTGATCTTAACCCGATTAAGAACTTTTGGCTAGTTGTAAAAACCAGAGTAAGCTCTGTAAAAATAAGCAATTTTAATGATCTCCTTACCGAAACAAAGAAAGCTTGGGCACCCATTCCAAGCAGTGTATGTTAAAATTTGATGACCTCAGTGCCTCGCAGATGTCAACCTGTTATCAATAATAATAGATTTGTAACAAAATATTGATTTATTTTTAAATAAATACTTTTTTTCTAAAATTTGTGGTATGTTCCTCATTATATGCACGACTGATATCAATCTTATTTGAAAATAATACCTATAGGTTCATAAATAATAATTAATTTGACAGAATATGCAATAAACACGAGCAATTTTGAGAATATCATAAAACCTTTCGTATTATTTGCTTTAAGCTCACATGTTATTATCGTGTCCTTAATTTGTTGCACGTAGCTTTGAATTGCATTTGAAATGAACTTAGCATTATTAAAAATTACAATTTTTGACCATCTTAATATGCTATTTAAAAAAATATAAAAATAAAAATAACCCGACTAAATAAATATCAAAAATTATAAAAATATTTAATAAACGAACAAAAAATAAATTTTATAAGAAACGCAGAGTTTAACAAGTATTTAAGAAAAAAATTTTCATTTTCAATTGTACTATAAATAATAAAATCATCGAATTTTATAAAAGTTTGGGTCTGATAAAGTTCCATTTAAAGTACATAAATTTGAATGCGTTAATAGAGATTTAAATACAAAAAATCATACCCATTTTCTATACAAACGGACTCAACTAGAATTTCAAAAATTTTTAATACATTGCAAAAAATCAGAACACTGCTTAATCACACATAGAAATAACTTATGAATTTTTAACATTCTAGAAGATATCTACAATGGTTTCTTGTATTATAAAACGTATTCTCCATTTCAAAAAAAAATTCATTCATAGGACAACTTTAACCCTTGCAGCGTCAAAATAAATTAATTTGTATTGCGTTTCAATGAAAAATAATGTTTAATGTATACGCAATTATTGTTGTAAAGTTTATAAAAGACAAAAATTAGTTTTAAAATTTTATTACAAATTCCCCTGGAGGAAATGTAGGATCAACTTCTATAAGGTTTGGGAAATTCTACATTTTGAAAAGTTTTAAATTTAGAAACAGCATAATATTTGGGTTTAGTCGTCAAATTTAGAATCGAAATTGATTTTATAAGTAGGTAATGACATTTTTTATTTTCGCAGTCACTCTAAATAAATACACATTAGACTCTTTTAAATTAAAACGCAAGTTGATTTTCTGAATGGAGTGTTATTATAATTCAAGGAACTATTCTAAAGATTGGAGTACTGTAATGTACATACATAAATACATATGTATTTATATCATATTGAAATTTTATAAAGTTCTTGCTTAAATTGTATTTATATCATATTGAAATTTTATAAAGTTCTTGCTTAAGTTATTCAATTCAACATTTTACTTACCTTGGTATCTTTTTTTCTTCCCAATCAGCATCACTATTATCATCATCGAATACTAGATCGATACTCCAATCACTGCAGCTTTCAATGAACTCTTCTTTTGCTTCAGCTGCTCTATTTATTTCCTCTTCCATAATCATTTCTTCGTCGGTATGCAAGGAGTTCTCTTCAATGAAGGAATCATCAAATTCAGTCTTAAAGACATCTTCGTGTTTTTCAGACTCATTAAATTCTGGATTAATAATATCCCCCTCCTCTAACATTTTGTAGAATTTCTGTTCATTGCTCAAGCAATTTTGTTGAAAATTATAGATTTCTTTGATTTTTTCAGAACACTCCAGACACAAATTTTTCGGCAATTGGTCATTTTCATCAATTTTCAATTGTGGTACAGTGGTTTTAATGAGCTCCATTAAATTAAGTTTTTCTTTGGCTTCCTCCGGCACCGTAAAAATGGACACCATTTGTGTCACTTTCATTTTTACTTTATTCCTATTTAACATTTCTTGCTGCTTGGTTTCGTTCAGCATACACGTACGACATATATTTTCAAAAGTTAAAGACATTTTTCATTAATTTATTATATTTTAAACAATTGCTAGCTTTTTACACAATCACAAATTAGTTTTTCTTTCCTAAAACTAACAAAGTAGAATATTTTTCTTGACGTTTGATTCGGAAAAATATTGTTTTATTTAGTGCTGCCAGACTTAAAATATATTTTTTTTAAAAGGGGAAATAACATTTTTGGAATGAACACAGCATCTGTAGACAGTAGAACATTTTTTTTAATAAATGATTCAAATAATTTAATGACCATACATACACAAATCACGGCTACATGAAGATATAAACAGGTTATGCAATATTGTGAACGGCATATAATTTTAGATTTATTTTTATCGATTCTACAATAATTCGATTATTTGTGTTTTGAAGATGTTTTACTTCTATTGCCTATATGTACAATATTAGTCCCAATTTACACGAATCTTTAAGCTAATTTGACAACAAATGTATACACACATTACTCAAATAAAAATACGAGCGATTTAAGCAATAAAAATTGTGCTGTGTTAACATCGAAGACATTCAAGGAAAAAATTGCATCAATCTTTTCATATAAAATTGCTTCGTGTAAACTGGGATTTAGAGCAAAGCAACTTATTGTAATTTCTATATAAATCGATTGAATCAGGGTGAATATATTTTAGGTGAGTGCAAATCGGTCACAAATACAACACAATACAGCAACAACAGGCATTTTGGTTTTGTAAAATAGTGTACTACTGTCAAAAACTCTTAACAAAATATTACTTTTGACATGCGTAATTTGTAAACGAAGTTAGTCAGCTGTGCTCCCGCACTCACCTTATATATTTTCACCATGGTTGGAATATTTCTATATGTTGTGTAAAAACGCTTTCACATTGAAAGCACAAATTACCCAGCAAGCCCAGCAAAATGGAAAAAAAATAATTTTTTAAGCAAATTTTGCTTTCGCTCCGAAAATGCTCTTTAGTTGGACTCTTTTCTGACTACTTTTTCGGAGCGCTCCTAGAATGGTATGATGGGTATATGCGTATGTAAAGAAATATCAGTGGAAATAAACCGGAAAATTAGTGTAACAACATTTTTTCCATATGCCACGTGCTTGTATATATGTAGGTTATTCGAATCACATAAAAAAATTCACGTGCATGTAAAACCACAACAGGAAATGTAAACAAAAAATTACAAAAATATAGCAAAGTTTCGGTTATTACCAACACGTAAATTTTTAATGAATTTTAAAGAACCACGGACAGAGAATCCACACAGGAACCTAATTTTGTGGTGCCCACGTTATAAATTTAGTACTTTAAAAAATAAGGTTTAAAATCAAGCCTAAAATAACAAGTTTCCTCTAAATATTTCCACTTATTTTAGCGGTTTTTGAATTTTGAAAACGGGTTTCAATAGCCTGCAACTAGGGCTATTGAAATTCGCAACTGTCACTTTCGAAAAATTAGGCGTTTATAGGGCATTCTATTTTAAAATATAAAATGTTGTTGTTGAATAACTCTTTCAAATTTAGGGGTTTACGCATTTCGAAAACGGATTTTAATAGCCTTAGTTACGGGCTGGCACTTTCGAGAAATTAGCCGATTATGGGGTATTCCATATCAAAATAAAATTTTTCCAAAAAGGTTGTTGCTATGTAACTCTTTTAAATTAAGCTGTTTACGCATTCTGCAAGCGGATTTCAATAGCCCCCAACTAGGGCTAATAAAATTCTGGAGTGTCACTTTCGAGAAATTAGCCGATTATGAGACATTCTATATCAAAATAAAAATTTTCCAAAATAGCCCCCAAAGTAGGGCTAATGGCTCTAACCCATCATTTTATTAGATCCTTCTTGTGTAGAAGAAACTCTTAATAATAGTCGAAATATTTAGTTTTTATTTTGTTAAAAGTTTAAAAACGTTATTTTTATACCTATTTTAAGGTGAAGAATACAAAATAAAAAGCATTTTGTCCAGATACGTATGTGTCACATTTTTGCGGGACAAAATTAAGCCAGTTTTTCTGATACTGTATAACTGTGTGTTATCTATTCTATTTACTTTTTAATCTTTCCAATTTACAAATATAAAAGTTTAAAAATTTCCCAAAGGTTGATTAACTATTTTGAGCACCTAATTTAATTTGCAGGTTTCGTTCTTCTTCTAATCGAGCATTAATATTTCGAGCACGAGTTTCGTCATCGTCATCTTTATGACTAGCAAAATGTACACGTAAATCTCTGGCCAAAGGAAATCTCAACGGACACAATTCACATTGATAAACATTTTCGCCCAGATGTTGTCGCAAATGTTTGATGCAATCATTACTTTGAGCAAAAGCTCTCTCACAATATTTACAGCGATATGGTTTTTCACCAGTGTGGGTACGCATATGACGCTGTTGTTTCTCACTAGTAACAAATCTATATAAAAATAAATCTTAAACTTTATTAAGTTGAAATACTAGCCAGATGAAATACTTACCGTTTTTCACAAAATTCACAGGCAAATGGTCTTTCATCATTATGATACCTCTGGTGTTGCTTTAATAGGAATGGTTTGTGAAAGCCATTTCCACAAACATCACACACGTGGATTCGTGGTTTAGCTTTATGAATTTCGTAGTGACAAAGTAGGTCATTTTTTGTAGGAAACGATTTGGGACAATCTGAACAGGGATATAGTTTCTTGTCTAAATGACGAAAAGAATGTTGTTTTAAACTTCCGGCTGATGCAAAACCTTTGCCACATTGAGAACATAAGAATGGTTTATCGACTGCAAAATAGAAATTAATTAGGTAGGTACATAGTTATTAATTGATGTGTTTTTTTATATTTGTCTTACCTATATGGGATTGTTGATGATTTTTAAATTCGGTTCTTTCAGTAAATTCTATAGGTATATCCAAAAAAAGTAATTTCAGTTTGTTTTAATTAATATTTTTTTAATATTCACCTTCTTTGCAAATGCTACATTTTAATTCTTGCTCTTCTTTGTCCTTTTTCAAATGCATTTCTTGGTGTTTTATAAAAGATAATTTAGATATTAGTTTTCTCTGACATTTGCCGCAAGGATGAATTTCTTTAGTACTAGATTCTTTTGATTTAGCTTTGCGTTTTTTGGAGGTTTGTTTTAATTTTTCCGTTAGACATTGCTTTCTCTTTTCTCGATTTTTAATTTTACTAGTATTTGACTTCGTGTTGTTTTTTGATGTACTTTTAAATATTAAAAAATTAGTATAGTATTTGAATTAGAAATCGACCAAATAAAATATGCATATAAATTCATAAATTCATGTTGAATGTGCTGTAAATTTTTCTTAATCTTAATAAAATGGTATGGTTTTTAGTATAAGAAATCTCTACCTTTGTCGATGTATATCCTCAAAATTGCTTCCGTTACTTTCTCCCCAAACTGATTCAAAAGTATTATTGCTGATATCCACGTTACTGTTATGATCATTAGTATAGTCCAGGCTTAAATAACTGTTTATCATTTCAGTTTTAAGAAGTTCCTCCTCTGGATATTCTGAGCAATTCAATCTATCTATTAAATCACCCTCATCTAACATTTTATAGAATTTTTCTTCAATGTTCACACATTTTTGTTGAAAATTATGAATATCTCGTATTTTTTCTAAACATTTTTGGCATATGCTTTTCGGCAGCTGATCATTTTCCTCAATTTTTATTTGTGGCACAGAGGTTTTAATTAGTTCCTTTAGGCTGGGTTTTTCCTTTTTGGTCTCCTCCGGCACAATAAAAATTGGTATCATTTTGATATCATTAAAATCTTGTTCCATTTCTGGCTGCTCTGCCTTGTTCAGCATGCATGTACGACATATATTTTCCATTGTTGGAGGCATTTATTTTGTTGCCAATAGTTTTTCTTCAAAAAACAATAACAAATAGAAGATTCCGTTTAATAAAAACATATACATATGTATGTACCTCTGCTTATGTGAAGTTGATACTGTGTTACCAGATCAAATGCTTTGTTGAAGTCCCGGCTGAGAGATTAAATGATTCGATTTGCTTGATTGAGATTATTTTTATACCCTACACCATCATAGTGGGATTTCTGCTGATGTTTGTAACGCCTATAAATATTGGTCCAACACCCACCTTAAAATATATCGATCGGCTCAGAATCACTTTCTGAGTCGATTTAACGATGTCCGCCCGTCCGTCCGTCTGGCTGGCTGGCTGTCCATGTAAAGCTTGTGCGCAGAGTACAGGTCGCAATTTTGAAGATATTTCGATAAATTTTGGTACGTGGTATTTTTTCGGCCCAAGGATGGATGGGATTGAAACTGGTGGAAATCGGTCTATTATTTCACCTAGCCCCCATACAAATGTCCTCCCGAAATTGGGGTTTACCGGTCATAAATCTTTGAATTTTGCCAGTATGGAAACAAAATTTACCACACATGAATAGTAAATGAAGCTAAAGCACACCTACAAATTTCGTGAAGATCGGTCCATAATTAGTCGTAGCTCCCATATAAGGACCACTTCCAAAAATCACTAAAAATAGCATAACTCTCTTAAAAATGTTGGTATCCAAATAATATTGAACACAAATATGTTTCGTACATATACATATAATATGGTGGAATTTTATGACGATCGGTCCATAATTAGTCGTAGCTCCCATATAAGGCCCACTTCCAAAAATCACTTAAAAGAGCATAACTCTCTTAAAAATGTTGGTATCCAAATAATATTGAACACAAATAAGTTTTGTATATATACATATAACGTCGCAGAAGTTTATGACGATCGGTCCATAATTAGTCGTAGCTCCCATATAAGGCCCACTTCCGAAAATCACTTTAAAGAGCATAAATTTCTTAAAAATGTTGGTAATCAAATAAAATTCGACACAAATAAGTTTCTTATATACAGAAATAATGATACCTAATTTTGTAATGGTTGGTTCATAATTAGTCGAAACTCCCATATAAGACCATCTACGTGATTCACTTTAACTTCCATAAATCTACTAAAAGTATTTATATCGAGATAAAGTTTAACACACATAATGTTAGGAATAAACATTCACAGAAATCATGAGACTGAATTTTGGTCCCAAATAGGTGATATCTCCCATATAACGCCCATTTCTGGAAAACTGTTTTATATTTACATATACTAGGTGTAGGGTATTATATGGTCGGGCTTGACCGACTATACTTTCTTACTTGTTTTAAATACATTGTTACAAGCCTATTAATTTGCAAGTAATCCCTAAGTTCGTCTTTTTTTTAACAAAAATTTACATATTTTCATCTGAAAATTTTAAAATAATTAGTCACTTTAAAAAATTAAAAATCAAGTTGAATTGTAATTTTTTATTTATAATCGAAAAGATGATTTTCGCAAAAGTCAATCTTGAGAAACAAAAGAGCATCGTAGTAAGCTTGAATTTCAAATATTTTTGCATATTTAGAGATTTTTTATACATATTTGGTGTGTGTCGTTCAAGATAGAAATCATAGAAAACCTTAAAAAAATCCAAAAAGATTGATATTTTTGAGAGCCTAAAAGTACCGCCAGATTCTTCATCAATTTCTACATAAATTGGCCACTCTTACAGGCGAATTTAAAAAAAACTTTAAAAATAAGCAAAACAAAACACGTTGTGTAAGTTTTTTTTAAATTGGCCCATATATTACTTGAAATAATAATAATAATATAAGTACTTACATTTAATAACTGATTGAGTAATATTGCACTAAGACAGCTTAATGCATTACACTTTCCTTTTATTAATAAAGATAGAATAATTTATTTCTAACAAATTATAATTACATTACATTAAAAACTAAAATAAATTAAATGAAATTGTTTAAGTCTCCTTAACTCCAAATTTATCTCGCAAGTTTTGCTCTTCTTCCAACCGAGCCTGTAGATAACGGACACGAGTTTCTTCATCGTCATCTTTATGAGTGGCAAAATGTACACGCAAATCCCTGGCCAATGGAAATCTTAGCGGGCACAGTTCACACTGATAGACATTATCGCCCAGATGTTGTCGCATATGCTTAATACAATCATTACTTTGAGCAAAAGCTCTCTCGCAATATTTGCAACGATAAGGTTTTTCTCCCGTGTGGGTGCGCATATGTCGACGACATTTTTCAGCTGTAACGAATCTCATATCACAATATTCGCATGGGTAGTTTTTAATACCGTTATGATACAGATTATGTTTTCTCAGCATATAAGCCATATGAAAGGCAGCTCCACAAATATCACATACAAATGGCTTCTCTTTCGTATGTACCATCATATGACCATATAAGCCACTTGAACAGACAAATTTCTTTGGACAATGTGGGCATTGAACATTTTTTTCACCTTTATGTCGTAACATGTGTGTATTTAAACTGCCCAATACTTTAAAACCTTTTCCACACTCAATGCACAAATAGGGTTCCTCACCTGGAAATAAAAAATTCGAATTGTAGAATATAATTAAAAACAATCATAATTGTTTGAATTTTACCTGTATGTACACGCATATGCACCTTATAGGATGTGTTTTTGGAAAATACTACCAAAAAAAGATAAATATAATTGATATATGTAGATACATATTTAATTAAAATTTAATGTAAATGATCACATATGAGTCATTCCATGTCAGACCGAACATCTTTTTTACAACACCTCTTCGGATTTACTTTAAATTTTGCAGACATATTCTTCATTAAAAAATATTTTACACGTATTTCCAGAAAAAAAATAATTTTTTTCAACAAGTTATGTGCATTTTAAAATCGTCAAAATCATGAAAAATCTTCCGACTAGGCAAATTTTGAACTAATATTTCGCAAGAACTTGTGGATGGATTTTAAAGACCAATGCCTTATTTTAAAGGTATTTGAACCTCCTTTTTAAAAATTATTATTTAATTTTTTTTGTTTTTAAAATTTGCTTTTTTTATTTATTTTCTGTTTTCCACCACCTTCGAACAAGTCAAAAAATCTAAAAATTTTTTTTCTTAAAGCTCAATATAACCTTAATATTCCCTGTAAATTTCAAAATGAATTCTATTTTTTTCGATTTTTTCCATTGTAGTACCATTAAAAATTACATTTTGCATTTGAACATTATAAAAACACTCGCTGAAACATTCAAATTTTTCTAGATCATGTTTTGTTTTCCTTTTTCTATGTGCCGTTAGAATTTTAAGGTATACAAAAAAATCATCATCAAATTCCTTAAAGAAAGATTAAGTTCCTTAAAAAAAAAAAATTTTACTTCTCAGGTGGAGCAAGTGCTCAATATAAAAACAAGAAAAATTTTGTTAACCTTGCATTTCACGAAGATGATTTCGCTGTAAAAGCAGAATGACACTTCATTGCAACTTCGCACGGAAAGGGCCCTTGTGATGGGCTTGGAGGAACAAAAGATTAGCAGCACGAGCTAGTTTGACAAATATTGACAATACATTGGCAACTCTTTATCAATGGGTTCAACAAAATGTTAAAAACATAAATAGTGAATTTTTTAATATAGAACAATATAATGAGCATAATAAAAAACTTAGAGAACGCTTTAGTAAAGCAAAATTGATACCAGGTACTTTAGGCTACCATGCGTTTATACCCTACCATGAGAGACAAATTAAAGTTCATACTATATCATTTGCAGCTGAATCTTCTATAAAAATTAAAACTGCTTATTTATATTTAGTAATGTATAAAAAATAAAATAAAAACTGTTATTTAAAAGCTGTTAAAAGTATAAAAATAATCTCCTGTGTTTGCTTAAAATTTATTTTATTTCATTATTAAAAAAATCAAATTGAAAAGGTAATTTTTCATGGTACTACAATGGAAAAAATAGAAAAAAAAAATAGAATTCATTTGACTTCCATTCTGAAATTTACAGGGAATATTAAGGTTATATTGAGCTTTAAGAAAAATAATTTTTTAGATTTTTTGACTTGTTCGAAGGTGGTGGAAAACAGAAAATAAATAAAAAAAAAAGCAAATTTTAAAAATAAAAAAAATTAAATAATCGCCTATGTTCTATATTCCACTACGAAGTGAAACTAAATCGTTTTCAATTCCACATGGACAATTTCACGGTGTTCTAGAAAACGAGGTGAAACTTTTAACTAAAATGAACGAAACTGAAAGTGATATTTTACTTTTCAAATCATTTTCACAAAATTTAGAACACAAAATTAATGAAAATTTCACTTCCACTTCATTTTACAAATGTAGAACCCAGGTGAATAATTTTTAAAAAGGAGGTTTAAATACCTTTAAAATAAGGCATTGGTCTTTAAAATCCATCCACAAGTTTTTGCGAAATATTAGTTCAAAAGTTGTCAAGTCGGAAGATTTTTCATGATTTTGACGATTTTCAAATGCACATAACTTATTGAAAAAAAAAAATTTTTTTCTGGAAACATGTGTAAAATATTTTTTAATGAAGAATATGTGCTAAAATTTTGCAAGACTTCGGCGACATCAAAGTCAATTTTTAGCAAAAATCGTTCGGTCTGACATGGAATGACTCATATACATATTGCAAATTTAAGTACTTATCCAAGAGACTACCTTTGCCACAAATATTACATTCGTAGCCCATATGGTCGATTTGATTTGTTGATTGTTTGCTTGATTTCTTTGTGTATTTTCTTTTACACAATTTTCCGAGACGATGGAATCGCATATGCTCTTGCCGAAGTTGTTCATTATCCAAAACTATTTCACACTCCTGGCATGGAAAACTACCGTCTTTATTTGATGTAAGCAACTGAGTTTCTTTCGCATTTTTATATTTTTTGTTCGAAATATTTTTAGATCTCTTAGAAGGAATATCTAATATGGTGCCATCATTTATTCCCTTATCAAATTTTCGCTTTTTCGTTATAGACTTTATAGTATTGACCTGTTTGCTGTAATAATAGGTTAAATAAAATCAGACTAGATTGTAAATTCGTAACAGGGTTGCATTTATTTTTATAATAATTTATTCTCAATTTGAGAAGTACTTCTATTCTCCAATTATTAATACACCTTAAATGGTGTTCACACATGCATTTTTAATTGAGTCAATTATTGGTTAATTAAAAAGTGTTCACATATGCTCAATATTGCTAATTTAATTTGCGTTTGACAACAGCTGACAAAAAAGAATACATTTACAGTGCACTCGGGAAAACGTCAACGCTCGTTTACGTCAACATCCCAAAACCTCAACCCTTTTTTACATTACCTACTCTAAAATTTTATGAAATAAATAGAGAGAAGTCTCTCTTTCAAGTGTTGGAAAGAAAAAAACAGCAGAAAAAAAATTACAGATTTTTTTTAAAACGTCAACAATTTGTTAAACGTCAATACCCGCGATTTTAATTAGTTGCCGTTTTCCCGAGTGCACTATATTTGGTTCTAATATTATAATTTTCAGCCTAAAAATATTCTTTATTAATTTAAAATTGAAACAACTGCCATTTTAGTTATTACTAGTCACAGGGTTGTATTTTAAATTTTAACAATTATTAGAACAATTAACTCTTAATGAAGCAATTATATCAATTGAAATTTTGTAGGGATAATTGAATTTAAGTAGGCGTTAATTAAAAAATGTCAATTAAAAATGAATGTGTGAACACCATATTAATCTTAAACAATATTTGTTTTTTTCGGTGTTTATGAGATTAAATATTGTTTACGGGTATCAAATTAAAGCATAAAATATTCTCTATAACTATTCTTTTTAAAGAACCATTAAGGGTTCTCTCGATTTGACAAAATTGTCAATGTTTCATCTAGAAAACTTTTTCCATTAAGAACCAAACGCCAAATTGTTCTTTTATGAATTAGATAAATATGTGATCAAGTTACGCTTCAATCTTGATTTGTTTTAAGATAAATATTATTAGTCGAATTTCAAAAAAGGTTCCTTCCGCAAGTTAAGAAAGACAGTCAGTAACTTTGCCACATTATTTGTACATATATGTAGGTATATATTAATTGAATATACAACAATATATAATCTAAACATTTTATTTCACCAATTATTTATTATAGGTAAATACCTACCAACTTTCATTAGGTGTCCATTCATTATCACTAGCATCACTATAAGGATTTGTGAAATATAGCTCTTTTTCTTCCGCTTCTTCGTCACTATAGGGATTCGTAAAATATTCTTTATCTTCAGCTTCTTCTAATAAGTCATGCAGCGGTTCATCATCAAATTCTGGCCAATCATTTACATTTACTTCCTCTTTATCCAGCTCTTCAATATTTATTTCTTCAACTTCTATTTCGTATTTGGTTAATTCATAGATATTATCTTCTTTTTCTATAGCCTCCTCGGTATGATCGTTTACCTCAATAATTTCTATGGATTCCTTTGACGCTTGTTCATTACGTGTACTGCTGGCAGTTTCAGCTCGCTTCAACATATTACGGAATTGTTTATCTACATTTTTGTACATCTCTATAAATTCATGGGTCATTAACAATTTTTGTATACAATCTGTACACATTAAAGTAGGAAGATTATCACTGATTTCCACTTTAATTTGAGGTTGCACCAGTTGAAGTAGCTTCATTAAGCTGGCATCTTCTTTGCATCCAGTTGGTACTTCATCAATGCGCTGCTTGTTATTAATAGCATTTTCCCTTTGTGTTTTGGAAAATCGTGCCATGCACGTTCTGCACAGATTCCGCATTGAATTAACAGTTTTAATATTCATATTTAAGTATTTTTTTTAATTTGTTTGCATGTGTAAAATATTAAAGACGATGAAAATTCTAATAATTGTATTGTAAATAAAAACACTTTTTTTGCTGCACTAGCAATCAGAAATATTTACAACTAGAGTTACCGGATTTTCCAATATATAATCAGATGGTGTTAATAGGACTATTCGTGAACAAAATTCTATGTACATTTCAAGCATGAAACATATTCACCACAGCAGGCTACCGACTACAGTATTTCACAAATAAAATTATTAATTTGACGACAGCAGTTCAAAAAGTGTGGCGAATGTGTATAACACAGATATAACATTAACACCTGGACTCATAATAAATTTATGTATGTATGTACATACATTATATATGTAGCGTTCACAATAATCCGATTAAAGTCACTTGGCTTTAAATAAGTCGTTTTGCGAAAAATCACACTTTATCCATACAAAACCTGAGTATGTTTCTTAAAAACCTTAGGCAAATAGATGGTTTTGTGTCATTCTATTATGCATATTCCGGCCAAGGAACATTCTGACTGTTAATTGAAAACTGCATGTAAATCGTCAATATGTAAGCGAATAAAATTGAAAAATATACATACATATAAATAAATTATAATCACCCCTATCGTGAATAAAAATTCCACATGAAATTTGTTCCCTTTTCACATTTTTCCTATTAAAATTCAATGTTAAAAAAATAAAAGGGAACAAATTTCATGTGGAATTTTTATTCACGATAGGGGTGAATGTACTATGAGTCTTTACATATGATTGCGTACAGAAACTGTTCTTCGATGTGTAACTATACATATATTTTGGGACGGTGATTAAAGAGTATGGTATAAAATCCAATTTTTCCACAGCGTGCAGCTTATGTCTTGTGATATACATACATATCAATATTTGTCGATAGCAAGGCGGCCGTTACTGAAATAGCGATTGTCTACTCGACATATGGGTTAACAGCAAAATTCTAAGTGTCTCTGATTGAGAGTAGGACATTTGGCTCCAAAGTTTGTAATATATTTAGATATATCTTGAAAACTACATTTCTTTATTAGACGATATATATGTATATCCAACAATATATAACATGACCTATTTATATGTATCACCTATAAGTCAATTTCAGAAAATTATTTTTTGATCCGATATTTTTTTTAAAAAATCTGAGGTATAATATGAGACTATGTAGGTAATATAGATCCGAAGATATTAAAGAAAAATTATGACATTTCACTATAAAAATTACAATCTGTACAATGCGAATCCGGTGTTCTGTATACCATAGAGGAGAAAATCTGTCCGCCCGGACATAGGCCGGCAATACAGAAAATGTGTACTATGCGAAGCCAGTGTTATGTATACCATAGAGGAGACAATCCTCCTGCCCAATACAGGAAATCTGAAGCCGATTAACTGTATACCATAGAGAAGAAAATCCTTTCCTGTATACAAAACTTTTATATTGGCCACAAAAAATGGTTGCTGATTTATTACACGGAACTCCAGTCAAAAACGATACAGATTATTAAAGTAGACACCTTAAGGGGGAAAAATAAAGGAACCGTGCTAAGAATCGTTGACAAAATAAGTGTCTCCATATTGGTCACAAAAATCGTTTATTAATTTATTACAGGGAATCTGTATCGTTTTTTACTGGGACACTTCAGAGTTACCTCTAGTAAATACATATGATGTACAGCAAGTTGCTTTCATATGCTTGTGCATCACATATGATTCACAAATGATATTTTTTAAAATTTAAGTAAAATTAATGTAACTGCAGAGTCGTAATTCTGGGTGAAGAAAGAACTAACACATCATTGACATTATCTTTTAAGGGTAATTAGGCGGTCCTTGCTTCGCTGCATTCGAGAGTCTATCGACTCACTCACTAGCATTGGTTGATGTTTGGCTTCGTATAACTGTACCGCGTTACGATTTCTCGAAGTTTGCATTGGCCGCAGCTATCGTTTATATATATATATATATATATATTTGGTGGAGTACCAAACACAACTAATTTTGGATATTGGTGTAGACCATTAAACCCAGGAGTTGAGAAGTCCGGTTTCCTATACGAAGGCATCGGTCGGTGGATCTTCATGAACGAGTCGCCTTTTAGGTGTAAGCCGTGTATTGGTAATGGCGTTATGATATAAATATCAGGCCAAATAAATCTTCCTATTAAGGAAACAACTTAAAATACAAACAAACAAAGCTAAATGTTTTTTATTTTCGTTTTTTTAAACATTGTTTGATAAGCGCGAAAATAGTGGAATTCAACAGTCCCAACTACACCGTCTGCCACATAATGCGAACACTACTCTGAAAGGAGACTACTTAGGCGCATTAATAACTGATTGAGGAAAATTGCATAAAAACAGATTCCTTTTATTAATAAAGATAGAATAATTTATTTCTAACACAGTATAATTACATTACTTTAAAAACTAAAATCAATTAATTAAAATTGTTTAAGTCTCCTTAACTCCAAATTTATCTCGCAAGTTTTGCTCTTCTTCCAACCGAGCCTGTAGATAACGGGCACGAGTTTTTTCATCGTCATCTTTATGAGTGGCGAAATGTACACGCAATTCTCTGGCAAATGGAAATCTTAGCGGGCATAGTTCACACTGATAGACATTATCACCCAGATGTTGTCGCAAATGTTTAATACAATCATTACTTTGAGCAAAAGCTTTCTCGCAATATTTGCAACGATAGGGTTTTTCTCCCGTGTGGGTGCGCATATGACGACGACATTGTTCAGCATTAACAAATCTCATATTACAATAATCGCACGGGTAGTTTTTAATACCTTTATGATAAAGATTATGTTTTCTCAACATACAAGCCATATGAAAGGCAGCTCCACAAATATCACATACAAATGGCTTCTCTTTCGTATGTACCCTCATATGACCATATAAGCCACTTGAGCAGACAAATTTCATTGGACAATGTGGGCATTGAATATTCTTTTCACCTTTATGTCGTAACATGTGTGTAGTTAAACTGCTTAATACTTTAAAACCTTTTCCACACTCAATGCACAAATAGGGTTCCTCACCTGGAAATAAAAAATTAGAATTGTAGAATATAATTAAAAACAATCATAATTGTTTGAATTTTACCTGTATGTACACGCATATGAATCTTATATGATGTGTTTTTGGAATATACTATCAAAGAAAGAGAAATTTAATTGATATACATAGATACATATTTAATTAAAATTTAAAGTAAATTATAAATATATACATATTGCAAATTTACTATAAGTACTTATCCAAAAGGCTACCTTTGCCACAAATATTACAATTGTAGGTCTTATGTTTGTTTTGATTTGTCGATGGTTTGTCTGATTTCTTTGTGTATATTTTTTTACACATTTTTCCGAGACGATGGAATCGCATATGCTCTTGCCAAAGTTGAGCATTATCCAAAATTATTTCACACTCTTGGCATGAAAAACTACCGTCTTTATTTCCCAGAGGCAACTGAATTTCTTTCGCATTTTTATCTTTTTTGTTCGAAATATTTTTAGGTTTTCTCTTAGTAGGAATATCTATTGTGGTGTCATAATTTCTAGTAGTGACCTGTTTGCTGTAATAATAGGTAAAATAATATCTGATTAGTTTGTAAATTCGTAGCAATTTTGCATTTAGTTATATAATAATTCATTCTCAATTTTAGAAATGCCTCTCTCTATTCTCCAATTATTTATAAACTTTATTCTTAAACAATGTTGTTGTTGTAACAGCAGTAACTGCTGAGTTGACAGCCCTTGGCGAGTGATCTCAGGTCATAGAACCGCCTGTCGTCTAAACAATGTTTGGTTCGGTGTATATGAGAATAAATATTGTTTACGGGTATCAAATTAAAGCATAAAATATTTTTTTAGATCTAAGTCCTAATTTATACGAAGCAATTTTTATTAAAAAGATTGATACAATTTTTTCCTTGAAATTTCTTCGGTCTTCACACAGACAATTCTTATTGATTAAATCGCTCGTATTTTTATTTGTATATACGTAGAGTATATACGAATTGATAGTATAATCAAGTTTGTACTCGTATTATCTTCCCCTCACCACAATGTCTAAAAGGTAAACAACTTAGCTTTAATAATTGCTTTGTGTAAATTGGGACAATTTTGATTTGTTTATAGATAAATATTATAAGTCGAACTCCAATTTCTAAAACGGCTTCTTCCGCAAATATTAAGAAACCAACAGCCCAAAACGATCTGGGAATTCTTAATTAGTGAGTTACACAGTCAGTAACTTTGCCACTTTATTACAACTAATAGGTATATATTATTTAAATTTATATAGGTATAACCTAAACATTTTAATCAGCCAATTATCTATCTATATACATATCTATATAAAAATGAAATGGCGATTTGGATGTTTTTTTTTATTCGATTCAAAATTCTTGAGATGGTTTGTAAAGAAAAAAATTCAAAAATTCTGGGTAAAACTCGGCTGGAGCGATTTAGCTGATTTTTTTTTAATTCTATTCAAAATTTTCAGGAGATAGTTTGTAAAAAAAATTTAAAAATTCCTGGTAAAACTCGGAAATTTTAAGTTTTTAATATATTGCCTCCTTTTCACTTCTCATTTTTCTTAATAAGAGACATTTTTTGAAGAAACTTGAAGAACCGACACCAAAACCTCCTTCTCGTTTTTTAAGTATAAGAAAATTTTAGCATAATTCAATGAACTAAATTTTTTACTACCTCCTTTTCACTTCTCATTTTTCTTAATAAGCGAAATTTTTTGGAGAAACTTGAAGAGCTAACAACACTGCCTCCTTTTCACTACTCAATTCTTTTACTTAACCTACGCCTAAACTTTAGAAAGTTCCTAATGAGTGATATACATATGTATGTATGTATTTGCTCTGTGATATAATTTAGTCGTGTTTAATAATATCAAAAGTGAAAACTTTGAAATACATATGTATGTAAATTACCAGTGCTTTCAAAATCATTAAGTTTAAATGAAATACAAATCATTAGTAAATACCGAGCGAAGCCGGGGAGGGGCGGACAGCTAGTTTATTAGAAATACCTACCAACTTTTATTAGGTGTCCATTCATTATCACTAGAATCACTATAAGGATTTGTGAAATATAGCTCTTTTTCTTCCGCTTCTTCGTCACTATAGGGATTCGTAAAATATTCTTTATCTTCAGCTTCTTCTAATAAGTTATGCAGCGGTTCATCATCAAATTCTGGCCAATCACTTACATTTACTTCCTCTTTATCCAGCTCTTCAATATTTATTTCTTCAACTTCTATTTCGTATTTGGTTAATTCATAGATATTATCTTCTTTTTCTATAGCCTCCTCGGTATGATCGTTTACCTCAATAATTTCTATGGATTCCTTTGACGCTTGTTCATTACGTGTACTGCTGGCAGTTTCAGCTCGCTTCAACATATTACGGAATTGTTTATCTACATTTTTGTACATCTCTATAAATTCATGGGTCATTAACAATTTTTGTATACAATCTGTACACATTAAAGTAGGAAGATTATCACTGATTTCCACTTTAATTTGAGGTTGCACCAGTTGAAGTAGCTTCATTAAGCTGGCATCTTCTTTGCATCCAGTTGGTACTTCATCAATGCGCTGCTTGTTATTAATAGCATTTTCCCTTTGTGTTTTGGAAAATCGTGCCATGCACGTTCTGCACAGATTCCGCATTGAATTAACAGTTTTAATATTCATATTTAAGTATTTTTTTTTAATTTGTTTGCATGTGTGAAATATTAAAGACGATGAAAATTCTAATAATTGTATTGTAAATAAAAAAAAGTGCAGCAATCAGAAATATTTACAACTAGAGTTACCGGATTTTCCAATATATAATCAGATGGTGTTAATAGGACTATTCGTGAACAAAATTCGATGTACATTTAAAACACTGGTAGTTTTTGCAAACTACAACTACACTCAAAATAAATGTATGTATAGACTATTATATGGCGTTTACAATAATCCAAATGAAGTCACTTGTCCATACAATTTTTCTGTAGAGCTAAACCTGTGTTTTGCGGACACTATCCTACTGAATGTGTCATAGGGTTGGTGATGTATTTTTCATTGAAGAATATAGATAAAATCCAATTTCATCCTAATACAGTGTGCTGCTATGGCTTAGGTAATATCTAAAAAAATATTTTGGTAATTAACAAAAAAATGAATAAGTAAAAAAGAAAACAATTCATTTTTTAATATTTTGTTAAATTTTTAAAACTTTAATATCAATTATTTCAATAATTAGTTAATCACTCAATTTTTTCTCTAAGGCTTAATACCTAATTTAATATCCAGGTTTCTCTGCTCTTCTTTCCGAGCCTCTAAATTACTTGCTCTAGTTTCTTCATCTTCATCTTTATGGGTTGCAAAATGTACTCGCAAATCTCTGACCAATGGAAATCTTAGCGGACATAGATCACATTGATAAACATTATCGCCTAAATGTCTCCGCAAATGTTTGATGTAGTCATTACTTTGCGCAAAAGCGCTCTCGCAATATTTGCAACGATAGGGTTTTTCCCCTGTGTGGGTGCGCGTGTGTCGTTTTTGTTTCTCCATGCTAATAAATCTCTTATCACAATATTCACATTTATATTTTTTAATACCTTTATGACAACGATCATGAATTTTTAATTGATATGCTGAACGAAAAGTGCTTCCACAAGTATCACATACAAATGGTCTCTCAGTAATATGCGTCTTCTCATGTCTGTTTAAACCACTAGGGCACACAAATTTCTTAGGACAATGTGGGCATTGAAAAGTTTTCTCATTGTTATGGCGCAACATATGTATTTTCATACTACCAAGACCCCTAAAACGTTTTCCGCACTCCATGCACAAGTAGGGTTGTTCACCTGGATACATACATATAGTATATAGAATAAGATTTAAAAGAAATAAAACGTATTATTATTTGTATTTTACCTGTATGTATGCGTATATGATTTTTGTAGGTTGTGGTAGTTCCAAATCCTTTAAAACATGAAAAATATAATTATAATAAAAGTTCTTTCTGTCGGTATATTTAATATTTACTACATATCCAATTGTCTACCTTTGCCACAATGTTTACACTCGAATTTTTTATTGATTAGATTCCTTCTCAGTTTGTTTGATCTCATTGTGTATTTGGTTTTGGGTATATTTCCAAGCCGATGTTGTCGCATATGCTCTTGCCAAAGTTTTACATTATCCAAAACAGCATCACATTCTCGACATGGTACTCTACCATCTTCATTTCCCTCTGGCAACTGGATAAGTTCTTTTTCATCTACCATTATTTTTTTCGGAATTGTTCTTCTTTGTTTTTCGATTGCGGTACATTTAACAGATCCTTTTAGACTACTAAGTAAATAAACACATATGTACATTGAAATTGTTCGTCGTCTATAAAAATAGCCAATTGTTATTGCCAAATTAATTAAATCTACTTTTATATTTTACTATAAATTAAAAGATTTGCTGCAGTAACTCGATAACTCATCCGAATTTGAGACAAGATTTCATTAATCTATATACATACTATATAAAAATGAAATGGTCCATGTATGTAATGGCATCACGTGAGAACGGCTGGAGCGGGTTGGCGATTTAAAATTCTCAGGAGATGGTTTGTAAAGAAAACAAATTTAAAAATTTCAGAGAAAACTCGGAATTTTTTTTTGTGAGTCAAGTCAACTTTAATTAAAAAAAGGCCCCTAAATTATGCTGTACAAATTTAGATATTTTATTTGCAAATAAATAAGAGCAGGCAATTTGTGAATGCATCTTATTCTATATATATATTTCGTTGGTCTCATGTAGAAAGGCCCTAACTCGCTATTTTTTTGAAATTTGTTTTTTTGCGATTCCAATGCATTTAACGCAAATACACCTCCTCACAAAAATTTATTGAAATAGTGTAAAAAATAAAGCTTTTATAAGCAGTTGTACAAAAAAAGTTACATGTTGAATATTACAATTTCTATTATGTTTTTACCTTCTCCTGTAAAGTTTCAAATATGCGAGTTAGGGCCTTTCTACATGAGACCATCGATATGTACATATATAAAAATTAAATGGCATCACGCGAAAATGAGAAGTGAAAAGGGGGCAATATATTAAAAACTTAAAATTTCCGAGTTTTATCAGGATTTTTTTTTTACAAACCATCTCCTAAAAATTTTGAATAGAATAAAAAAAAAATCAGCCAAATCGCTCCAGCCGTTTTCACGTGATGCCATTTAATTTTTATATGTATATAGATATAGAATAAGATTTATTCACAACCTACATACCAAGAAAGGTGAGGTTCTTACCCATTTAAAGTTTGAGAATAGGTTAAGATCGTTTCGACTCTAAGGCCTCTAATCAATCGCTTTACCAGATAAGATTATTAAACATAATTTTTAAATGCACCAGCTATCCTGAGGGAAACTTCGGAGGGAACCAGCTACTAGATGGTTCGATTGGTCTTTCGCCCCTGTAATCAATTCTGACAATCGATTTGCACGTCAGAACTGTTTCGGTCTTCCAACATGGTTTCCTCTGACTTCAACCTGATCAAGTATATTTCACCATCTTTCGGGTCACAGCATATATACTCAAGGTACGCTCTAGATGGTTCGATTGGTCTTTCGCCTGTATACTCTGTTCTGACAATCGATTTCCACGTCAGAACTGTTTCGGTCTTCCATCAGGATTTCCAATGACTTCAACCTGATCAACTTAACCTACGCCTAAACTTTAGAAAGTTCCTAATGAGTAATATATGTGTTTGCTCTGTGATATACATATGTAAATTACTAGTGCTTTCAAACTTTATGTGTGATTTTATATAATTGTTGTTGCATATAATAATAATCGAATTTTGAAGAAACTTGTTAAGCAATAAATTGATACAAATTTTTGTTATTTTTTCTTTTCTTTCTTGATAATTTTAGTCAGGCTTGAGTTCATTAAGTTTACTTTTCATTAAATTATTTTTACTGAAGTTAGGAATTACAACTTGAAAAATTTTATTATTAAAATTTTTTTTTTTCTGAAATGTTTGTGTCGTAATATTTTTCAATTCTATATGAAATACAAAACATTAGTAAATACCGAGCGAAGCCGGGGGCGGTCAGCTAGTTTCTAATATATTTAAGAGTTAAAAATTAAAACCTTTCTTTAATTCAATTCATGCATACACACATATGTATGTATATTTCATTAAATTCATACATATACATATTTGATTTTGTTTTTAATTTGAAGGTTTTTTCGATATTTGGATTTTGTGGCTTATCGTGTTAGTGCAGCAAGTCTTTCAAATGGAATTTTTATACATAAACAAAGTTGATGGATATGCAGATTAAAAATTTACTTCTGGTCATTACGATATTTAGTGATAACAGCGGTATTTTAGTAATAAAGGTAAGTTAGCGTTGATAATTCACAAAATAACTGATATTGTTGGATCGTACGTATTTGAAAATTATTATAAAATTAGTATTTGGAAGTACTCACCGACATTCACTAGGAGTCCATTCACTATCACTAGTATCACTAAAATCATTTTCAAAATCCCGATTTTTAGTTTCGTTTGACATTTCATCTTCATAATCAAAACAAATGTTTGGATCCTCTACCTTTTTCTTTACGTCTTCAACATTAATTACTTGAATTTCATATTCATCCTTGGTTATTTCATTTATATCAATTTCTTGAGCCATTGGTAATGAATCCACGAACCCATTTAAACGCTTAGAATTATTTAACATTTCACGAAATTTAATTTCAGCATTTCTGTAAGTCTCTATAAATTCATGTGATATTAATAATTTTTGTATACAATCGGAACACATTAGCGTAGGTAGAGCAGTATTGCAGTCAACTTTAATTTCTGGTTGTAACTGCTGAAGGAGCTCCATTATACTTGAACCTTTGTTAAAACCAGTCGGTATTTCATAAATGCACTGCTTTTTGTTAAGGGAATTTTCAATTGGTATTCCGGTAAACTGTGTCATACACGTTCTGCACATATTTCGCATGGAATTGCAAGATTTTGTATTCATGTTTACATAAGTAAATAAATTTGTTTATTTTACAATTGAAAAATTGAAAAATTTAGTACAGCAATAACAAATTGTAACAAAAAAAATATTTACAATTTAGAAAGTGCTACCGGACTTGTAAACATTGTTGAAGGCTTAACAGGAATCTAGGCTCATTTAATAAGGATCAGAAGCTCAGCTTTGTATAGGATTTTTACGGGGAAATTTCGAACCATACTTATGAGAAATATTCCTAACGCAAAGATATCCATCCATATACACAAATTAGTTTAAATTGCTTGAATTAGCCTCTGCTGAAACCATTTTAAATTCGTATTTTTTATCTGTTTATAACGACTTTAACACCCTTCATCATAGTAATAATTTTTGCATATTGTTTGTAATTTCTAAAATTTTTATTTGCGACTTTATATATACATATACAGAGTATATATTTTAGATCTTCGGTTAAAAAATTAATGAAAACTAGCTATCAAATAACATACTGTACTAGAATTTGCAGAAAATATAGAGAGATTAAAAACTAAAAACTACATTATTAAAACATTGATTTGCAAACGTATGGCAAAATTTCATTATTTATTTTAAGTTTAAAAAAAAATCGAATGAAATTGATATGTCTATGTCAAATATACATATATAACACCGAAACCCATTATTTAGATGAAACCTGAAATCTCATATTCTAAATAGGTATGTAACTCAAATTGTCTATAACCAGATATAGATATTCACCTCTTTAGTTGTGCACACAAATCCAAAGATCTTTGATACCTGTAGATGTTCGTTATTTAAACATCTCTCTATAAAAACGTGCCAGAAATGTACTATTTTTATAACTTTTATTCTTGAATTTCCATATTAATTGTTGTTTCAAAATGTATATTAAGATTATGTTAATGAAAATTAAGAAATTTATAAATTAATTTAAATATTTAATAAAAAAGAACTAAAGTTTTAATAATTACCAAAATCTTAATAAAAAAAGGTCAAATTAACAATAATAAGAAAGTTCAGAATTTTTAATTTAATATAAATATGTATTAATTAAAATTCAATTAATAAATAAGTATATGTTATTTGCATTATAACTGTATTTGATCATTGAATTAATGAATTTAATTATTTTGGCGTTTTTCTTGTGACGAAAAATCATCATATGGTTAACTTTCTACATACATTATCTGGCATCACCATTTATACTAAAATCCGACAATGTAGCAGTATGGCAATAGTCGAATCACGTCTTTTACACAACTCGCATGTTGTAAACACACAGCAATAGTAGCAGCAGCGAATGGCTAGAAAACAACAACAATGAATCTACCAAATACAAATTTCCAAGAATTTTGAAAATTTAAGTGCTTCATCAAAATGAAACATTAAACATAAAAACTATTAAATTGTTAATAAAATTAACGAATAAATGAATAAAATATATTATTTGAATGAAAAAGTTAAAAAAAAATTAAAGTTTCAATAGATATTTCTAAAAATACCTGGTAGTAAAAATTCAAATTCCAAGAAAAACAACACACCAAAATTAAACGGATTTCCTGGAAAAACAAATTTAAACTCAACGCATACATAAAGAAAGGCCACTATAGGGACTGCGTAAAGGACTTTAATGGGCCAAAGGGGTTCTGATAAAAGTATTTAATACAAAAATAACAACAAAACGCGATAAAAACACTTAAATATAAATAAATACTACAGTGACTAATAACATTAGTGAGTGCATAATGTTTATATTCATATTTTTATTGACAACTGGTCTGTTATCTGGCAAGAATCCAGTGTCAGCAAGTGCAAATAGAATGTATAACCATCCAGGAGAGACATTTCCCATCACCGTAGAGGCTGCTATCGGAACAGATTTCAATATAACATGTTATATGAACCCAAAAACGTTTCCTGGTAAAAATTCAACTTGTTTGCATTTCGTAATTGGCCGGACAAATGAAGAGTTAGCGCGAGAGAACATCATTACGTTAAATGGTACTACCATTATATACATGGTACATAATGCTAGTGAACAGCAGACAGAATATCGGTGCAAATGTGGTCCTGATGCTATAATGGAGACCAAAGTTTTTGTGGGTTCCCGGCCAAGACCAGTAAAAGATTTTTTATGTCGTAGTTACGATTTCGATCATATGATTTGCAACTTCACTAAACCATCAAACCCCATTCTGACCACTTACAATGTTTCGTACTATAACGATTACCCTAGTTACATTTACCAGCCTCATTGCAATTATGATGATCGAAACCTGGTTATTTGCAATACATCGCTGAGTGACCGTTATCAGGAAATGTATCATTTTATAATAGAGTCCAGCAATGCTCTTGTCAAACCGAAAGAAAAACCACTAATTCAACGATTCGATATAAACAACTTTGAAATAATGATACCTGACAAGCCGGGAGAGAATATGCGCGTGGAAAGTCTAACAGTGGACAGCATTAAATTGTCATGGCAAATGGCAACTTGGGAAAAATATCGTCCAAAAGGATTACAATGGGAGATTTTGTTGCAACCAGAAAACTCAACAATTATACAGTTTGAGAGTCCCGCGCGTGAGCACAATGAATTGCGCTTACGTCTGAATAATTTAGCATATGCATATTGGCACTATAAATTGATGATACGTGTTCGTGTTAGAAATCCAAATGCCACTTGGAGTGAACAGTTTGTGTACACGTTTCGCACAGCAGCCCGTCGACCACAGCGTCCACCAAGATTGCAGCCAGGCAGTTTTTATATTGACTCGTCGGAAACTCTCGTTACAGTATATTGGGAGGAATTGTTGCCCCATGAATATAATGGCGACAATTTTACATATGTAATAACATCAGTACAACCAGATGGCAAATTAACGTAAGTTTTATTTCAATTATCAATTTAGGAACTAAACACCATTGGCTCAAGTAACCGATTTTTAAAATTTATTTATTTTTTAACGGAGCGGTAAAAACATGTTAATTTCAAAAAGCTTTTATGTCCAAGAAGCCTTCGTTTTTGATGTTATGTTATAGAGCTTTGAAGCTCTATTATTTCAAATAGTATTCCAAAGCACTTTCACATGATACCTATATATATTGTCCGGATCGGATTACTGAGTTTTAAAGCTCTATAACTTTCTAACCGAAAGCTTCTTGCTCAAAATACATGTACAATATATTACTTAGATTTAAAAGCTGTATAAATGGTAAAAAATTTAAACGATCGGTGACATATAGCCAACATAAATTTTAGCCTCAATTTTATAAAATTAGTTTAATTATAGTTTAAATTTAAAAAATCTAGAAACACACGGAAAATTGTTGCAGTATAGGTAGTTAAAAAAATTGTTTATTGGTTTTGGTTTTTAATGCTCTAATTTGAGCCCATAAAACACATTATATTGCAAATGAACCAATCTTATATAATTTAAGTACATATGTTAAATCTATATACCTACATACATATATGTATATATAAATTAAATGGTCCATGTATGTAATGGCATCACGTGAGTTCGATTCGAAATTCTCTTGTAAAGAAAACAAATTCAAAAATTTCTGAGAAAACTAGGAATTTTTTTTGTGAGTCCAGTCAACTTTAATTAAAAAAAGCCCCCTAAGGTATGCTGTACAAATTTATATATTTTATTTGCAATAAATAAGAACAGGCAGGTTGTGAATAAATACATCTTATTCTATGAAATAGGTACCTGTATCTAGTAAGATATAAAATAGATACAAGTAATTAAGATACATATTCTTTCTATTCTAATTTTATGAATTGTTAAAAAAATTTCAAAAAATATTATTTTAAACAGTGTTGGCTTAAATAATGTAAACCCACATAAATGGATAATTTTTAAAAACATCGGTAAAATATTTCATATTTTGTTAAAAAAATGTAGTTTGTTCAACAGACAACTGACAAGTGTTTTGTTGAACAATCTACAAAAATTCAATAATATTTAGAATTAAAGATTTTGTTGAAAAATGTGTCGAGAATATACTCATATACAAATAGATGTGAATTCTAAATACATACACAAATACATGTACATTACCTAATAGAGATTCCAAGAATTTCGAAACCTAAAAATTTACTGTGTACCTACATACATATGTACGTACCTACATGCAATTCAGTGTATACTCTTAATAAGTATGTACGATACATATCAAAACATTTCTTCAGAATTTACAATTCTTGTAGATTAACAAATTTCTATTAATATTATATACATATGTACATACATACATATGTATGTTATTTTATTACCTGGTGTGTATGTTTCTTTATTATTTGATAAGTTGACGGAACTTATACAAATACCTAGGTTACAACTAAATCATAATCAAATTATGTATTTTAAATTTAAAAATAAATTTTATTATTTAATTTTCTTCTCAAAAAATCTTGTTTGTTAAATGTAAATGTTCATATTTAACAATTGTTAAGTGAAACTTTATTTTACTTTTACAGAGACTTGAAGCCCTGGCACCAAGAAAAAAATCTCGCCAAGTTTTTTTGGCAAAAAAAATTATATTACGAATTTGAAATACGTAGTAAAAATGACATAGGTGAGTCTGAGGAGGCCAGTCGCTTAATTATATATCCCACAAATCAACGGAATCCGAAAGATTTTACCCCTCAGGCTATACACAATGTTTACCATGGCAATAATCGTACCTACACGTTGACATGGCTAAAGCCTAAATACTTAACGGGACTTTCAAGCTTTACGGTATATTGGTGTTATACCAAGCGAGCATTACCCAATGAATGCAAAGTAAGTTATATTTCTAAAAAAAAAAAATAATAATAATCATATTAATTATTTTGTTATCAGGAGTCGATGAATTTTCAACAAATACCTGCGGAACAGCTGAACTTTACTACACAAGCACAAAATGCATCAGAAGAACGTGTTCTTAACTTGGCTGTCTCTGCCAACTATAACAACTTTAATACTGGTCTTCATTGGACTGACTGTTCCATGGATATAGTTAATATTGATTTAGTTAAAATGGATCCCGAATTAGTGGTATCTGCAAAGTCAATTAAGGTTCAGTGGAGTGTAGAGCGTGTGTGTCCCTCTATTTTAGATGGCTTTAATATAACATACTGTGAAGTTGCAAATAATGCAACCGCCGAAAATGCTACATGCCTGCGTAATAAGACCATTTCAAAAGTAGCCGACAAGTATGATAAAAAGTATTTTATAAAAGATTTAAAGCCATTCACCACGTATAAAGTAACCATGTTTATGTTCTGGCGCACTAAGAAAGGCAAACCAAGTGAGCCTGAAATTGTGCGTACTTTAGAGGGTGCACCCACGCCACCTAGACAATTACGCGTTGAAGGTATAACCAACATAAGTGCAACAATTAGATGGTTCGAACCAACTTATCCGAATGGCAAAATTCGTAAATACATAATAATGCTAAATAATGATCAAATTGAAGTGAATGCATCAACACTAACGTATCATCTGAATAATTTGGAAAGTTTTACAGCATACAAAGTGTATGTTTTAGCGGAGACGGTCGAGAGGTCTGAAACAAGCAATGATGTTCATTTTGTAACGGCAATTGGAGGTAAGTGTTAGAACAAAAATGGTTTAATAAAAAACCAAAATTTATTTAATAACCAGTTGAAAAGACGCCAACTAAATGCAAATAAAATTAGATTTTACTTGTTGGCCATTTGTTTTAAATGTTAAAAATGAAAATCTGATAATTTTTTATCAAAATCAATTCGATTAGGAATTGCTTTTCTGAATTAATTAATCAAATTTAGGAAAATTTACACGTTAGAAATTAAGAATCACTATTAGTACTAAATTGCAAATCTTAAATATTATTTTGCTTAAGAATCTTATTTGCATTACATTACTTGTGGCATTTTTCCTCACTTGTAAACACACAATTTCTGAAAAAATATTTTAATCATTTACTATACATACACTGACTAAAAATTTACGCACTCATACAATATGTTGATGTTTTTAAAGTACAGTGCACATGTGCACTCTAACATGCTGTGTACTTTTTTCTTCATTCAATGTACAAAACCATGTATGTATGTATAGTGTTCGAAACCATAAGACTGAATCTTTGTTTAAGCTACGCTAAGGTTATGAAGCACCATCTTACATCAGCTATGAGATCCAGCTGGAGATTCTCCATCATTATAGATTAATGTTTTAACAGACAAGTAAGCGTATGCATCACCGGTGTTCAACAGAACAAAAAAACTAAAAATATTTTCTGCCTGTGCTTTTTGACAAGTTATCTATCTATCTCTTCCTTATTGTTAACCGTGCAGAATTTCTCTGGGCCATTTTAGTGCTGATCCTATCCTTCTTAGTTTGGAATGACACTAGTTACCGAATCACTCCTTCAGACCACCTTATGCTTAGAGATCTAAGAACATTCTGAGCAGATATCATTTACCATGGACATTAGAAAATGTTCGATTCGATAATGAAACTTCATGAACATTTATCTATAAATGCCTTATTTATGAAGTTTTAGTACAAAAAATCCTTCAATTTTGTTTTATCAGGCATGTGATGGAAATCGAAATCGAATCAGTTTTGGAAATACATTTTAATGCATTTATAATCTAATTTTTGAAATTTTTGTTTTAAGATTCTCTTTAGTGGCCCAATATCTTTATATTTTATGTGATAAAAGTTTTTCAATACAGAAAAAATTGACTTCTAAAACTCATTCGTTTTCGATTTCCATCACATGCCTGTATACCATGCTTCTAAATAGTTAGTAAATATTACGATTTGTTTAATTATTTATTTACAGTTCCATCACCACCCGGTATTGGGCCTAATAACAATGTAAACAATAGCATGCAGTGGATCAAACCCATAAAACCTCGTGGTTCTATTGACTTTTACGAAGTTCTAGTAACAGAAATGCATAATGATAACATATTAAGACGCCGTATTAGTATTATTATGGGAGCCACTACTTGTTCATTTAGTAAATTTCCAACCTGTATAGGAGCCGAATACAAAACCACAGTTGAAGTACGAGCCGTAAACGCAGAACCTCTTACTGACAAACAAACATTTAATGAATATAGTTCGCAAAGTCAAGATGGCATTTACAATGAGAACGACGACTTGGAATGTATGGCAACAGCTTCAAAGTCTCAGGAATACATTGAGAATATAAACAAATATATGAATAATTCGCGGTATGTGTTATACAAATCACCTTGGCAAACTACTGCAATATATTCGTGCTCAACAAGTCATATGAGTAAAATAACCACAATTGCTTTGGTTGTAGTTGCCATGTCGTTGGGTGTTATGGCTGCCTTGTATATGGCTCGTAAGAAATATAATAAAATGGCAAATATAAATTGTACTCTCCCAGCTGGTCTGGAAACGTACTTTACTAAGGAGGCAGGAGGTGGATTTTCCGGTGATTTTGGCAGTGGTAGTCATTCAATCAAAGATACGAGAATAGTTGAAGATCAATGGATAAGTGTAGCCCGTATGCATGATTTTAACTTTCGCAATGAACATCACCATTTATTGGCCTCTCTGGGCAACGATTCAGGCTATTTAGGTGGCGGTGGAGGCGTTAATAATAGTGGTGATGCCCTTAACGAACACATATTGGGCAGCAGTTTAGGAACTGCAAATATTTCCGAAGAAAATATTCCGAGCCATGTAGATCCCGAGGAGTATGAGAAAGAGCAGTTAAAAGAAAGTCTAAATTTGGCTACAACTTCAACAGATTCTCTGGTTGAAAGTACAGAATTATCTGTTTGCGACAACTTGGATATGGAGCGATCCCCACTTGCAATATTTCCAAGTAACAATGGATATATTAAGCAGTCATTGCTACAGCCATGGCACACATTTAATAATCAGGGCGATGATGACGAGAGTACTCAATTACCTACAATTCCGACAGCTACAAGTGGTTACATAACTGTTCAAAATTTAAGTAATGCCCTTGCAAAAACAAATGGCCAACCTACTAACTTTGCCCCAATCACTGGTGGCTATGTATTGCAACAAGATTTGCAAAATTTGTTTAATAATAAATCATCTACCACTAATACTTCAGAACCAACTGGAGACAATATGCCACAAATCAATAGTGGTAGCTATACTACCCTAGAGAGCCTAACTAAATTAAATTTACACTCATCCTTACCACCACATAATGAAAATCACCATAATCATCAACAACAACAACAACATCTACATGAGGCCTCAAACATAAATGCACCACAAATTGCCGCTGATCGTTTTGCTAGAGGCGATGGTGAAGTTGCGAAACCCGGCGTTATTTCTGGTTATGTTACACAGCATGATCTGAACTTATTTGCTCAACATCAGCATAATCATTAACTTGAAATAAGAACTGAATTTTCTTTTTTACTTTTTATATGTTGTATTATGTCTTACAATTAAGTTTTAACGAACAACAGCAACAAAATTAATTACTCCAACTAAAAACAAATTTAAAAACATATGAGAGCTGGCTTCCCTCACAAATTTCTAGCATGTGTCATGACGGAATTACCTAGAAATATGATTGAAAACCTTTTCAATACGCCCATAATGTAAACAAAACTCCTCCGTAACTGCTGCATAAAGTTGTATTATTTTTTCTTAATTTAACGAACCACAAATTAAAAAGATAAAGTATTTTAATATAAGCTCTTTATTATTAATTATTGCTCGTTTTGAGATCAAAATTCATAATTGTTAAGTCTAGTTCTAAGATTGAAAATAATCATGCAAAAAAATCTCACCATTATTTCTTTTCTAACGCCCATTTCTATTGTGATTTTATAAACATATTTCTAATTTAAGTTTTTTTTTTACCACCGTTGTTTTATTTTTTTTTTCTTTTTTATTTTAGATTAATACTCATCATGCCGGTATTCATTTTCTATATGCAATTTTCATTTTCATTAATCATGTTGAATTTGTTTTAATTATTTCTCAATATATGTATGTATGTACTTACTTATTTTAAACATAAAAAAGTAAGACGTTAGTTTTTTTAAGTGCGGCCTTACATTTTTTTTGTAAAACAAAATACATTGCTTTATTATTTTTGAAATAAAAGAAATATCGTATATTTTCAAAAACAAAAACTAAAATAAATTTAATTGGCGAAAAAATAATTTTTTTGATGATAATCTAGAAGCGCTTACAACTTGGGTAGTATACATTTAACCCAGCGTAGAATTTGCTGACTATAAATTAGCAAAAGCACACAAATTTCTGCTTAGCTTACACTATAAACTGTGAATGTTTGCTATGCTGAACTTAAGCAGTTCTTATTTTCGTTGTTGTTGTTGTAACAGCAGTAATTGCTGAGCTGACAGCCCTTAGCCGAGTGATCTCGTTTCATTCCGGTACGTAGAACCGGATGTCGTTGTAGTGCTTGCTTGTGTTGCAGTTCTCTTTTAAGTATGTATGTGTTTTTTTTTATACCCTACACCACCTTAGTGGGGAGGGTATATTCGATTTGTGCTGATGTTTGTAATGCCCAGAAATATTGGTCCAACACCCACCTTAAAGTATATCCATCGACTCAGAATCACTTTCTGAGACGATTTAACGATGCCGTCTGGCTGACTGTCCATGTCAAGCTTGTGCAAAGAGTACAGGTCGCAAATTTAAAGATATTTCGATACAATTTGGCACGTGAAATTTTTTCGGCCCAAGGACGGATGGGATTGGAACTGGTGGAAATCGGTCCATTATTTCACCTGGCCCCCATACAAATGTCCTCCCGAAATTAGGGTTTAAAGATCGTAAATGTTTGAATTATGCAAGTATCCAAACAAATTTCACCACAAATGAGTGATTAATGAAGCCAAATCAGATCTACAAATTTTGTGCAGATCGGTCCATAATTTATCATAGCTCCCATATAAGACCCACTTCCGAAAATCACTTTAACGACCATAAATTTCTTAAAAATGTTGGTAGGTATCTAAATAAAATACAACACAAATTAATATACAGAAATGATGACAGCTAATATTATAATTAGTCGAAACTCCCATATAAAAGACCGTAATATACTTTAACTTTCGAGATAAAGTATAACATACATAATATTTATATTCACAGAAAACATGACACTAAATTTTTGGATGATTCGTCGTGTCGGGTTTGACCGACTATACTTTTTTACTTGTTTTTTTTTATTTGTGTTTTTTTATATTGTGCACACTTTGTACACTATAAAAAAACACAAGCGCTACAACGAAAATAAGACAGCACAGCAAAAGCATAAAAGAAAAAATCAAAAACTGTAAGTTTTAAGCAGAAGCAAATTTTTTAAAGCCAATTGCTGTGGCTGCCTGCGCCAGTAAATAACATCACATACCCAGCATACCATTCTAGGAGCGCTCCGAAACAGGTCAGAAAAGAGTCCAACAAAAGAGCATTTTCGGAGCGAAAGAAAAATTTGCTTGTTACTGTCCTAAGTCGGCACGCAGTATGACTCAGAAATTCCATTTAATTATGTGTGTACCAAAGCATTGTTGTCCTGTTATTTGTGCTTTGTATAAAAAAATACACAAGAATGATAAAAACAAGATTACACAGAGCCCAAAAAAAACCCCTCATAAAATACTCTTTTCTGACGTTATCTAAGAGCTCTTTAAAGAGTCCAAAAAACCCTCATAAAAGACTCTTTTCTGACATTATTTCTGACGGACCATTTTCGATTGTAATGACTATATTTTCTGAAGGTTTTCGGAGCAATTATGATTGCTTTTTGGGCTCATAAAGACCGTTAATGCTCCGAAAAACGTGCCAGAAAAGACTCTTTTCGGACTCATATGGCTTGTTGGGTAGTAAAGCTGCAGTCAATAGTTATGTTTTTGTTTTTTGACTTTGTGCTCTGCTTTTGCTTGTGTATTTTCTAACTTTAACTAAGACTTGTTTCATACTCATCAGTTCTGACTGTCAAGTCAAGTATTTTTCAATGAAAAGATAAAAGATAATTTTCTCTTTCCTTCTCATTGAAACTTTCCTTAGTTAAAGTTAGAAAACAGGACTTAGCACATATGTACGTAGTGCTTGAAAATAGTTAAGCATTTCTAACCCCTGATTTAACTCTAGGGAATAGCGGTTAAGTTCTTAGGCAATAAATTGACCTCTGGGTTTTGTCAAATCACGGGACGATGTTCGATGAGATTTGACTATATGTATTGTTGAAGATAATACTGATTTGGAAATAGCTCTATGTGTGTTGTATTTATTTATTGAAATATCTCTATATATATACAGGTATGTATGTGATGGAAATGTGTATGTTCGTGATCGCTAAACAAAAAAACTACTGGCCCGATTTTGACCAAATTTTATATGCATGCTCTATGGGCTGTGAGTAGTGTTTCTGTATATTTTGAACTTCGTCCGACAGATGGCGCAATATTTAGTTTTTTTTTGTGTTTTTGCACCGTAACTCAATAAAATAACGCGATAACCCTATGTTATGTGCTTAATCGGCGTGTGACGACGTTAAGTATCCCGACACCGACTCATACATAACAACCTCTATTCGTGAAATGTGCGTGGGAGTCAAACGAAAAAAATATTAAATTAAAGTTAAATTTATTTAAATTAAATATTACTTAAATTTGAATAAATTAACCCAAGGTGTTAGTGAAAGTAAATTAATTGTATTATTGAAAGCTATTGAAGAAAAAAATGGGCGGGATGGGACCAGTGGGAGTGGCAGCTCCCATACAAACTACATATTTAATATCATATATCTACAGTACTATAATAGCCATAGTCTTAGAAATTTGTGTACTTTGATTTTTTGTTAATGTGAATAGTCATGGGAAAAATGGGCGTGATCGGACCAGTGGGCGTGTCAGCTCCCATATAGAGTATATATTTAATATCATATATCTACATTTCTATAATAGCCAGAGTTATAGAAATTTGTGCACGTTGATTATATTATGAATAGTCATGCGAAAATTGGGCGGGATCATACCAGTGGACGTGGCAGCTCCCATACATATGTATATATGTACCTATAATAACTAAAAATGTCAATAAATCTGATAAACAATAAATAAAACAAAAAAAAAGCGAGTTATTTTCTTCTTTGCTTTCATTATAATTTCGTTTAAATTTAATTTCATTTTGTATTTGATTTCTTATTTCATAAATAATAATTATAATAAAAAATCTTAGCATTACATTTACATAATTTAAATTTAAATATTCAATTGTATGCGTATTTGTGTTTTTTTTTTTATAAAATACATAATTCTATTCAATAATTTTGTTTGTTTCTAAAAATAATTTCCTCTCAACAGAAATTTTGTGTTAAAAAAAAGTGTAAAAAGCAAACCTCTAATAAAATTAAACAATAGAAATAAAAGATAAATAAATAAAATTGTTAACATTCTTTAAAATGAAATTAACCAAAAACATGATGATTTCAAAACATATATAACAAGTAGTTTAGTTTATGTATTGTAAAATGTTTGTTCTTGCTGTTTTTTTTTTCTTTTTCTTTTTCTCTATAAAAATCAATTAACTATTTTCGTGTACTGTCATAAAAATCATCATTACCAGCATCACTCGATATTTTTTTAGTTGAAGTACAATAAAAAAATAGCTAAAAATAATAAATAACTAGTAGCTAGAGCATCATAAATCATCATCTTCAATTAGTACAGCGTTAGATGGAAAGTACAATGCTACTTTTCTTAGTTAAAAGTTTTACTCAGGAATTTTAAGGTTGTTTTTTTGTTGCAAGTCTATAACTTCGTTATAATAGACTATAAATGTTTCATCAACAATACATCTGATTTAAATTACGCTTGATATGCATACATATTTAGTACAATACATATTTTAACTATCAAAATTATTCATTAAAGCTGAAATAGATATTGAAAAAGACAAATCAATTAAACTGTTTAAAGAAATAATCGTATTTATTGTTGGAATATAATCGAGCATTTGAATAATATCCAATACTTAGATACACACAGCTTCAAAAGTGTGTAAGCACCAGTGAATTTTTTGATTTTTTTAAGATTATGAAAAGCATTATAGTTCAACTTAAATTTTTTTTCATAACCGAATCTATTATTCAACCAAATATCCAACAAAATGAAACTTTTAAATTTCAATCGATGGATAGATTTTAAGATTTTCATTATCTTAAAAAAATCAAATAATTTTGTGTTTACTCACTTTTGAGGCTCATAGTATGTACATATCTATTAATACAGAAAGGTTGTATCTCAACTTTTAGCAACTTTACAGGAGAAGGAAAAAACTCAATAAAATTTGAAAAAAAAAAATAATTTTTTTTTATGAAGCACTTTTTTATTAAAACAGTGAACAAATTCATTTCTGTTTTATTTCTTATTTCTACCAACGTTTAATTAAGTTATGTAAGATAGGGCTTTTAGTTACTCACTCATTAAGATAAGATAATTAGTTATTTAAAAACAAGTTCATCAGCAGCGGAAGATATGAAATATTTGCCATACTACCATGGCCAATAATAACGAGCTGTGCAAGTGATCAGCTGATTGTTTTTTTGCTCAATTTATTTTCATGCTCAAACATGACAAACAGTCAAACTTCATATAAAAATAGTAAACAATTTTGAAGTTTTTTTTTTTTTTTGACAATCCGTGCAGGAAGGCGTTTTGTTATAAGATTTGCACAGACTTTATTATTGGGCCGAGCATATTACATACATACATATTATGTATATTATGTTATAATTTTTCGTAGTTGGATTTTTAAGGTAAGATGGGTTGTATTTGAGTTTTGTCTACCAGAATATGTAAAAATCCCGATTTAAAAAAAAAACGAGATACGACCTTTCTAACGGGTACGCCATCTAACGTTTTTTTTTCAACTAGTGCTTATTTTGTGAATGGTAACACTTAGCTCATGTCTGATTTGACAGATAATTAGTATTATCCTTCCGCTAAACGAAAATCGTGGTAATGTTGCAGAATGTGTGCGAAAATTACGTACGGATTTTGGAAGAAGAGATGCACCGTCAGCTCCGTATGTTCATTATCTTGTGAAAAAAGTGAAAGAAACTGGCATCCTCATCGATAAACCAAAGCGTGAAAATCCAAAAACAGTGCGTACACCCGAGAATAATGCTGCTGTGGCAGAAAGTGTGCGAAATCCATAAAAATCAGAAAAGCATTGAACTCGTTCTCAACAATTGAACATTTCGGAGACATCATTGAGACGAATTTTGCATAAAGACCTTGGTATGACGCCATACAAAGTCCAATTGGTTCAGGGGGGGTTACTCTCTATTGCGATGCGAAAGCAAATTCGATGCGATAAGCGTACAAATTGATACTCTTACCCCAGGAGTTGAAGCCAACTGACCATCAAATGCGTTTTCGCTTCGCTAAGTGGGCCTGCGATCGACTTATAGAAGATGCCAATTTTACGAAAAAAAAATCATCTTTTCGGATGAAGCTCATTTTGATTTGCAAAATTGTCGCATTTGGGGCACAGAAAACCCGCACGCATACATTGAAAAGCCGATGCACCCAAAACGAGTCACTGTTTGGTGCGGATTTTGGAACAGAGGCATAATTGGGCCATTTTTCTTCGAAAATGAGCAAGGAGTGGCCGTTACAGTCAATGGCGATCGTTATCGGGCCATGTTGGACGAATTTTTGTTCACAAAAATTGAAAAGGAGGATATTGGCAACATTTAGTTTCAACAGGACTGCGCTACGTGCCGCACAGCCGAAGCTACACTCGACGTTTTGCGCCCTGTTTTTGAAGATTGCTTTATCAGCCACAGTGTTACGCCGACAAGCCAGAGACAATTGACGCTTTAAAGGACAATATTTGTGAAGCCATTGGTGAAATACAGCTGCACACAATCGATAATGTGCTTAAAAATTGGACCGATCGTGTAGGATACTGCATGGCCAGCCGAGGTAGCCATTTGAATGAAATTATTTTCCATTATTAACCGGAAGGATTGTACTTTCAAATAAAAAAAAGACATTTGGCGGACCCTTTATATTAGGCCATCGATATGAACTACTAGAACTTAATTTAAAAATATCAATAATTCATTTAGTTAGCTTAAAATAAAAACAAATTATTTAATAATCTTATTTATTTATTTTTGGCCAATATGTTGTAATTTGTTGTATTTGGTATTTATTTTCGTATAAGCTACTTGGGCCTAAATTATTATATTGTAAATTAAAAATACATTTAATTACAATTTTTTCCCAACGTTTCATCAATTCTTTGTTGACTTCATCAGGGGAATATAATATGTGTGTATGTTAATACACATAATTTAGGCCCAAGTAGCTTATACGAAAATAAATACCAAATACAACAAATTATTTAAATTCATAAAATATAATTGGACATAAATTGAGATCATAAGAATTAAAATTTAGTAACTTGTTTAAATTGATCTTCAAAATAATCTTTTTATTAATTTCGTGGGATTTAAAATCATGCTTTTTCTGACCATTTTGGAGGAATCAAAATTTATCAGGAATGACCAAAGGATTTTTTTTGTTTTTTTGCAATTTAATAAATATGTATAAATAAGAGAAAAAAAAACTAAATCTTTTGCAAATTTGTTATAACAAAATGAAACAACATTTCTGTGTATTCATATTAAGTATTTGAGTTATTCGCCCCTGTACTGTAAATGGTTTTCGGATTGATATTCTGCATATAGCTAGTTTGTTTACTCGAAAGTAAAACTAGTAAATCTTGTGAACTCGGAGGATTATGAAATACATTTGGTTTATCAAGAATTCATTTAAAAATATGCATTACTTTTTTACACGGTAGTATTAAAATTATTTGATTGTTTAGTATTGATATTTGTATTTATGAATACGTTTGAAAGTAAAAAGTTTTTGAATCAGCTTTAAACACTTTCACATGCAGAAGACGTTTTTATATATCTCGTTTCAACTTGTAGGCAGATTTTGTATATAAATGTATGACCAATAATTTTCAATATTAGAAACGGAATGAGAAAATCAATAATATTGGTGTAGAGTATAAAAATTATTCTACATTAAAATACTCAAATTATTTAATATCATAAAGAATTTATAAATTATTCACAATTGATTGTTTTACAGAGGGCAAAACATTTTTTAATTTGCAGCGTAACTTTTTGAACTCAATTTAGATACATATGAGAAAGTATTTCTAAGCCTACAACAAATTACAAACTAATAAATCATTATATATGTATTTGACTGCTATGGTACAAGCATATATAGGATCTTGATCTCATCACAATTTGATTTTGTATTTTAAATTTTGGACAAAAATGTTGTAATATGTAGTTTAACATTTGCTACTTATTTGTCAACTCTTAAAAAATAAGTTATATGTATAGTATATGTATTACATATATACATACATAGATATTTTGAAATACTTACATATATAATTTTTATATATTTTACAATGAGGGTCACTTATTGTTTGGTGTCTGGAATAGACTGGAGAGACCAGAATTTTGATTTGTGTCTATTAAATCGGCCGATATATTTTTCAATTTTTGAGATGGCATTGGTGGCAAATTTGCTATTTTTATTTCATGACGAAACAGTTGATTAATGCTGCGTCCAATAAGAGGGGCTGTTAACTTTTTAAATATATCTTTTTTAGCCTTATCCACTTTGTTGCCTTTGACGGGAGCAACAGCAATTTTTTCATCGAACTTTTGAACGTCGGCCGATGAAACATTCGGAATACTTTGCAGTACTTCGGAGAGTGTTGGGAATTTGGGACGCAAAAGTTCATAGAATTGTACACCCAGAGTAATTAGGCCGGCTTGATTAGCTTCATGTTGGCCGTGCACTTGGAGACCGCGCAAAACGGCTGTGAAAGCCGCTACGGCCTTATTTGCATCCATTAACTGTTCGGCTGCTAAGAAACGCATTACCGGAGCAGAGACATTTACTGCCTTAAGATTGCAAGTACCATCGTTCCATGAAAGAGCACCGAGTAGTGTCATTAGTATATAATTGCTGGTAGCTGGGTTACGTAGTAGCTTAGCACCTAAATCACTGATGATATCGGAAAGTAAAGCAGCTTGGGCGGCTCTGGTATGGGCGACACCGTCCATGGAATGTTCTTCAGCATCCATTGTCACATCAGAGGGCAGATTAGATGTGCCTGTGGCATTGTTGGCAGTACTATTATCGGGTCCAATTTGTCCTCCCACCAAAGCTACTTTGAGAACATCCAAATATTCACGTGTTAGCGAACGGTTAAGCATGTCTTCGAGTACTTCCTGGGTGTCGTTCGATTGTTCTTCCTCATTAAGTTGGCCCGACTCGTACAGAGATGTTATGTATATCCAACGGGTAGTCAAGCGATTAAACATAATGGGCGATATATGGGCAAAGATGGGCAGTAGAACAGAGTCGTAAAATGCCGGAGGACAGGAATAAACAAACGGTTTGAAAAATACCCGCACAATAGGGCGTAGTCGATAATCTGGTAAATCCTCTAAACATGTAAAGGCGCTGTTAATTAATGCATCTGCCACACCCTCTAGTTGATAGAGATCACGTCCAAGAGACGGACCAGCCGAGCCCATCATGTGGTAGCAACCTTCATACAGTAGAGTCATAAATTGCTGCATTTTATCGAATGGCGTTGGTGGTTTCTTGACTGAAGGATCTAAGGGATCTGCTGGCACTGCACAGACTCCCATTAGCACTTTCTTTTCATGTTCCAGCATAGAGTGTATGTTGCGGTAACCTTCAGAGAGTCCAGAAACAGCCTCTTGTTTAAAGAGTTCATTTAAAACACGCAAAAGCGACAAGATGTGTGGCAACAATGGTATGACATGCGGTGAGGCAGGGTTGCGGCATATAGGATTGCCAAGTTCTGTAAAGCCGACAACAAATCCACCTCGTGATGCCCGATCAGGATCGTCTGGCCAGGTACAGCGTTTGATCACACCCAGCACAATGTACAAGGCGTCAATGAGTGTACTACGATTGGGACCACAAGGATCATTCTCGATGGGATATATAGGAGTCTGGTCCAAGCCTACGAAATGCATAAAGTCTAAGGCAGACTTAAATGCATGCGAAAAGGCAGACCAATGAGGCAAGCTATCACGCATAATCTCTCCTATAAATGCGTACTGCCGTTCGTAATCACAAAAATGGTTGGATATAAGCAATAGAGCTTCCTGCAGAGTCACACGATCCATTTTGCTAATGGGATGTTGCGGCTGTTGGAACAGAGATTTCACGTGAGAATTGATTTGCTCGAAAACGGGCAACAATAAAAGAGGATACTTATGACCCAATTTCACAATAAGCGAAGCAGCATGACGGCGAAGATTTTTGCAGGCCTGAACTCGTGGTGTCAATGGCTGTTGGGGCGCGGGATTTGGATCATTGGGATCTCGGAATATCAAAGCATTGAAAATTTTCTCTAAAACTCTTGGCAGCAATGATACTCCACTCATTGCCACACAATTGTTGGGTGTAATTTGACACGATGACATGCTTAGGAACACAAAAAGAGCTGAAATGCACGATAGAAGTATGGATAGAGTCAATGGATTGTCGGTATTCAGTTTCAAACAGTCTTCCAATAATCGCAGACCCGACTGCACCGATGGACGTTCCGCTACCATTAAAATGCGACTAAGAACACCATCAAGTACCGATACGAGAGCCTCCCATTCCAAATAGCTGGGATCCAAGACACTGCACTGCACATTGCCACGTTCCGAATGAGCCTTTGACAACCGAAGATTTAACCACTGCTCACAATAGGCAAACGTCACTAATGGTTGTACTAGAGTGGATTGTCGAAATATTTCCAAAAAGTCTGTTCGACATCTATAAAAGAAAACTGCAAATTCCTCTTCAGAGTCATAGTCCAGGCAGATGTATGATGATGTCGAGCCGACATTTGGACCGCCACCAGTTAGGCATCGGGCTGTTGGATAAGGAGTCTTTATAATGCGTGGAGTAACGGCATCAATTATTTTTGGAATGTAGACAACTAAACTGGGATCCTTGGAGATAGCGTCATGTTTCAACAGAACATTCCATATTAATGCAGCACCATGTGCCACATTAAGTGAAGAGTGGCGCACCAAATATAGCAAACACTCCAGGAATATCTCGAAATGTGGAGGTCTATGAATGGTTGCCTCCTCTTTGCCCCATAGCAGCACTAGCTGTTGAGCCATACCGCTAAGAACTTGAACTAGTTTTTTCAAAAATTGATGATTTTGTTCCAAACTAGCTACACTGCTGTCTGTGGGTATCATTTGTGAAGCCGAGAATATATAGCGCATTGGTTCTTCGCCAAAGAGTAGTAACAGGGGTTTGCGTTCCTTCACTTGACCCTTACGATTTGTTATCTGTGAGAGACATTCAGCTGCATTGCACTGGAAGGCCTTATCATTCAAGAGAATGCATAATATTTGCAAAAGTTTGCCATTATTACAGGTGATATGATTTATAGATACCCATTCAACAAAACCAGTCAAAGTCAGTAAAACAACCTCTACAACTCGACTGTGAGCATTAGCTTTTTGAAAATTCCCCTGACCAGTTGCCTCACGAAATGATGTCACATGCAGTTCGATGAGACGCAAGAAAAACTCAAAAATATCATTCATATTGTTGGTTAATGCCTGGTACATATCTTTTCGTCTCTGATTTGATTCTATGGTTTGCAAAAGTGCTACATCTTCTACTAGACGCAGAAATACCAACAGGACTAATTCAGTTTGAGCTTCCCCTTTGGTGCAGGCGTCCGATAATTCAGCTAACAAAGTGGTCCACTGTTGTGGCCATTCTCTTTTAATCATTTCAACTATAATACGAGAGACCGCATCTTTTAGATGTGAAAGAGAACGATCTTCTGCCGGACCCACGCCCATTAACAGTAGTTTCATGGCGTGTTCCTTGATGAACAATTTTTCTTCCTGTGATATACAATTCCATTTAAATTTTATGGTATACTCCATGAGCTGGAGACCAAAATGTTTAACATTTTGCGTATATTGTCCACTAGCTAGAAATAAACCAACTTGAGCACAAAGTGGACTTTCCTCCTTAAATCTTTCGCATGCCATGTACGCCTCCATACGGGCTTGCTGTGTTGTCTGTGAATGCATGATTAGCTCTACGGCTTTTGATAATTCGTCTGCCAAAGCAGACACAGTAGTAAGTTGTGCCATCTCCAATCACTATTCTCTGTTATTTTTACTTGGCTTTTACTAAACAAATGAATTTCAACAATTTCTTAAAATATTGCTAATAATTTGACGCGTGCTACCGTATTATAGTTTATAATAATGTTTTGTTCTTCCTTTCTTCAAACTGATTTTTTACAAATTTTTAGTAACTAATTTCATTTATTTTTACACTTTTTATTTCTTTATCAATACAATATTTTATGTAAAAATTTTCTTGTGTAAATTTTTCATAAAAAAACACCAACTTCATTCACAGCAAAAAATGTGTGTAGCAAATTGTCTTGTTCGTAGAAAATGAAGTTTAACCCAAGGGTTGCCAATTTTTATAAAAATGGTATATAATGTATATTTCAAATTGTTTTATAATTGTGCACAAAACGCAACTAATTATTTGTGTATTTTACTTATTCTGAAAAAATTTTTGCAATTTTTTGTCAGTCAATAAAAATAGTGTGTTCTAAGCAACAATTTAAAAAAACTAATCACAAATTTAAATCAGTATACGCCGGCGATTTTGTTGTTATTTGATAATAGTATGTTCAGTGAATTAGTGTTGGTAAGATAAAATATTTACACTCGGAATAATTTTGATCGTAATTTACTGGTATTTCAAATATTAAAAAATTTATTTACTAGTATTATGAAGAGATTTCAAATTTTAATATTATTTTCTATTTTAAACCGGAAACAATAATAAATAAAAATTCTTATAATAAGAATTATTGGCTTACTTCTAATGCTGACACCTAATTTATTTAAGTATAATTTATTTATTTCAAATAATATTTAGTAATATTTCTAATATGATATACAATGTGGTACAATTTATTAACATCGCAAAAATAAATAAAAAAAATTCAAAAACTACATTTTGAATCTAATGGCGTTTTCTTTTCTGGAAAAAATGTTACACGTTTTTTCCATTTCGCACCTTTTTTAATTTTTTTGTGTTCTTTTCTGAAAAAATGTCAACACTGCTAAAGTGTAGTGTGTTCTTTTCTATAAAACTCGCACTATAATTTTAAAAAGTGTTGCACCTTTCGCACTCTGTATTTTTAGAGGGGGAGAATCGACCGATAAAACAGCTGACATTTGTTTTGTTTATGAATGTGTATTTGTGTTAAGAAACAAAACACAGTCTTAATTCAGGTGGAGAAAGAATTCGCGCGTCATTGCCATTATATTTTAAGGGTAATCAGGTCGTCCTTGTTACGCTGCCTTCGAGAGTCTTGCGACTCACTCGCATTGGTTAATGTTTGGCGTCGTATAACTGTACCGCGTTAAGGCTTCATTAGTCTTTACTTTCTGTTGCTGTTCTGTTCCGTGTCGTTCTGTTGTTAAATTTTTGTAGTTAGTTTTTCAGTATAAACGTATCAGCTGTTTTAGGTAAACAGACAACGCACCGCGAAAATAAATCAAAAAATACAAATGAAATTTTTTTTATTGTACAATATGTCATTACTCTCGACTAAAGTAATGAGTTTTTCGTCATCCATCGGTTATTTTTTATATTTTTATAACTTTTATACAAAAACCTAATTAAATTCAAAGATATTGAAAATTTTTGTAATAAACCAAAATTTTTTTGTTGTGCAGATGTCAGCTGTTTTGTGGTGTCACTTACAATTACTTAGCAAATTTTTGTTTTCAACAGGTTCGTCCGCAACGGCACGGAAAGTATCAAAACAACTAACGACTTCTACACATTTTCTATTTAACAGAATCAAGTCAGCTGATTCGGAACGGAACAGAAAGTAAAGACTAATTCTGCCTTTACAGTTTCTCGAAGTTGCATTAACCACATGCTATATTTTTTTATGGTTTTTTTAAAATGGTTTTTTAAACTTATTTTTGATATTGGTGGAGACCATTAAAACTCAGGAGTGGAGTTCGGGAAGTCCGGTTTCCCATACGAAGGTATAGGTCGGTGGATCTTCCTTAACGAGACTCCTTTAGGCGGAAGCCGGATATTGGTGATGGCGTTATGATTTATATCAAGGCCAAGTAAATCCTCCTGGTAAGGAGGTAACTTAAATAAATACAAATACCTACAAGAAACAAAAAAAATATACAAAATGGAAAATATTACTACTTTTTTATATGCTGAAAAAGTTTTGGATGACTTGTTGGATTCGTCTTCATCATGATGATGAAATATTTGATATGATTATGGAAAGAAAGCCACAACCGCGTGTGAAAGGCTTTGTAGAGAACGTAATTAATGAATACTCTGGGGGGTTATTGTGTATTTCGATTCGAAAGCAAAAGCTTTCGAAATACAATGTAAAAAGTATACAAATTCGAACGATTTTTTTTTCGAATTGAAATATACAATAACCCCCCTGAAGTTGCTGTATGTCAAATTTCATAGAACAATAGGAGATATTGTTCTTATATGTATATGTAATGTATGTTTATAAACATACATATATATGGATATGCAATTTGTATAGTTTAAGAAGAAGTCGGGAAGATGCCAAAACAAAAACAGCTGTACATGAAAAAAAGTGTTACACTGTTGTGATTTTATGTTCTATTCTGACCATTAAATAAATAATAAAGGGGTAACATTTTATTTCAGAAAAAAAAACACCATAAATGATAGTACTTTAGAAAATTTCGATATACTATATATTATTACATAAATGAATGAATAAATAAATAAAAATCTCTGCTTCTGCTCGAAGGCCTGTTTTCACTAGGTCATTTTTGTTGTCAAATTGTTGGCAATTGTATGAAAACGGGTTGTCATATGGCGTCATCTATGTTTGAAATCAAAAATGATATAGTGAAAACTAAGCATCTTGATTTGTTCCAAAATTAGTTTTGATATTATGTATACTAGACTTTATTTATATGCTAGTCATACATATTTTTATTTTAATACAGTTTAAGCAATATTCTATAATATGGTGTTCACACATGCATTTTTAATTGACATTTTTTAATTAACGCCTAATTGAATTCAATTATCCATACAAAATTTCAATTAAGATAATTGCTTCATTCAGAGTTAATTGTTCTAATAACTGTTAAAATTAAAAATACAACCCTGTGCCTAGTAATATCTAAAATGACAATTGTTTCGCTTTTAAATTAATAAAGAATATTTTTAGGCTTAAAATTAAATATTAAATACAGTAATTAAAACCGCGGGTGTTGACGTTTAACAAATTGTTGACGTTTTAAAAAAAATCTGTTAATTTTTCTGCTGTTTTTTTTTCTTTCCAACACTTGGAAGAGAGACTTCTCTCTATTTATTTCATAACATTTTAGAGTAGGTAATGTAAAAAAAGGTTGAGGTTTTGGGATGTTGACGTAAACAAGCATTGACGTTTTCCCGAGTGCACTGTAAAAGTATTCTTTTTTGTCAGCTGCTGTCAAACGCTAATTATATTAGCAATATTGAGCATATGTGAACACTTTTTAATTAACCAATAATTGACTCAATTAAAAATGCATGTGTGAACACCATATATGATTTAAATAATTATTTATAAAGAAGAAGAGCACATGTAGAAAGAAGAAGAAGAGAATCTTCAAAACTGAACATACGTTTTGTTAAATTCAAGAAAAACATAGAGTGCGCCGCGAAACGTGAAAATTGTTGAGAGAAATATATAAATAAATAAAAAATTAAACAAAACTTGTAATAATAGATTAAATCATTAACTAGTAAACATTTTGAGACTTCGTTAACATATTTTTGTCAGATATTGTAGTGAACATTATGGAGTGGCACGACATTGAAGTTGATGACCGGCACACAGTGAAGTTCATAGATTTACCGTATGTGCCGTTAACGAGCCCCCCTCAACCAGCAGATGTTGACGAATTGTTTATTGGTTGGTCTTAAAGAATTTGTATTATTTTAAGTTCGAAATTATTAATATTTTTCTAATTTGTATAAAGGTCAAAAACTAGGCGGTATTATACGCCATGGAGATTGGGCTTGGTTGGCAAGAAATTCGGTTTTACAAATAGTTTCATTGCGCAATGGCCAAACTATTTCCAGTTATGAGTTTTGTGAGCCCCGTGGCTATGAAAGCTGCTGCATTAAATGCGTTGAAGAAATATTTCCCAACAATCCTGAAGTCATGCTATTGGCCGTAGTTTTGGAGAGCTTTCGTGGGTCAGGTGGCGGCGGTAGTTATGTGGCCCTATACTCAGTAGAGTTAAGTAGTGTTTTGAGTAGTATTGAATTAAGCCTACACATTACTTGTGCCCGCTTTATGGATTCATACGCTTGTCGTCGTAGTCTCTTGCAAAATTTTGATGGATGTCTAGCTGTTGGAAGCGAAGAAGGCGTCATTGTTTTATTGGATTTGAATGTGTCGAAAATAACGTCAATACAAAATGAAATGCGAGAAGATCATTTCATTCCATGTCATATTGTTGACTATAGTTTGCCCTTACCAGAAATTCATCACAGTTTTCGTCAGTGTCAGCAAGACGGAATACATTTTGGCCTACAAATGGAGGGTAAGTGTTAAACATATATTTAATAAAAAATATGCGTATTGCATCAAAGCTGCGGAACTTTCTTATTTTATAAAATTGAAGGTAAAAAACAGAGACCTCAAGCTTATTAAAAACTATATTTTTATACATAGCAACTATTTGAATATGTTTTGAATAACCTAAGTAGATTCCAAGATTTCATAGAATTTCTAGTTTGAATTATTTGAAGCGAAGATCTCCTCTCAAAATAATTAAACAATTAAATTATCTTGACAGAATCGACACTTAATATTGCAAACGAAATATTTATTTTTTTAGCTTAATTAACTTAGCACAGAATTTCGCAAATACTTAAATGTTTTATTTTTTCTAATATAAGGCATATTTTATATTTAAGATTTTAAGAGATCCATTAGTCCGATTTTTGTATTGCCTGCTATTGTTACGGTGATTACAGTTTTAATTTAACTAAATTAATAAAATTAAGAAAAAAATTTATAATTTAGCATATTAATTTGAATATGTTTTTTGTGTTTTTCAAGTACATTACATACGTACATATTTAGTTTAAAACTGTATCCTACAAATAATTAAACGTTTTTTAAAGCAAGCTCAGTTTGTAATTATAAATAAAACCTCTTCAGTTTTCATATTTCTAACTGAAAAAAATACAGTTTTAAAAATATTTTCGATGCATATTATTTTGACTCATTCCACTTTCAACATCAAGAAACCAGTAAAAAATTTGTATCGCTTTTTTTTATATAAAATACATATAAAATATGTTGTAATAACAGAACAGAGGTTGTTTAAAAAACAAGTAAGAAAGTATAGTCAGTCAAGCCCGACCATATAATACCCTACACATAGTATATGTAAATATAAAAAACCTTTTCAGAAATGGTCGTTATTTGCGAGATATCACCTATTTTGAACCAAAATTCAGTGTCATGATTTCTGTGAATATAAATATTATATGTGTTAAACTTTATCTCGATATAAATACTTTTAAAAGATTTATGGAAATTAAAGTGAATTACGGAGAGGGTCTTATATGGGAGATGCGACTAATTATGAACCGACCATTACAAAATTAGGTGTCATTATTTCTGTATATAAGAAACTAATTTGTGTTGAATTTTATTTGATTACCAACATTTTTAAGAAATTTATGCTCTTGAAAGTGAGATTCGGATGTGGGCCTTATATGGGAGCTACGACTAATTATGGACCGATCACAATAAAATTGTACCGTAAAATTTGTATGTATATGAGATATATTTGTGTTAAATATTATTTGGATACCAACATTTTTGAATGAGTTATGCCCTTTAAAGTGATTTTCGGAAGTGGGCCTTATATGGGAGCTACGACTAATTATGGACCGATCGTCACGAAATTTGTAGATGTGCGTTAGCTTCATTTACTACTCATTTGTGGTAAATTTTGTTTGCATACTTGCATAATTCAAAGATTTATGACCGAAAACCCAAATTTCGGGAGGACATTTGTATGGGGGTTAGGTGAAATAATGGACCGATTTCCACCAGTTTCAATCCCATCCATCCTTGGGCCGAAAAAAATATCAAGTACCTAATTTTATCAAAATATCTTCAAAATTGCGACCTTTACTCTGCGCATAAGCTTTACATGGACAGCCAGCCAGACGGACGGACATCGTTAAATCAACTTAGAAAGAGATTCTGAGTCGATCGGTATACTTTAAGGTGGGCGTTGGACCAAATTTAGGGGCGTTACAAACATCAGCACAAATCCAATATACCCTCCCCACTATTGTGGTGTAGGGTATAATAAAAGATATTCGGTTCCAAAATCAATACCAACTCATAAAATGTTTTCTTTTATCAATCAATTTTATTAAAAATATTTATATTTTTAAATATTTATATAAAATAAAAATATAAATATTTAGAATAATTGTTATAGTTGAACTGTTAATTTTTGATATATTTATTTAGTTAGGCATGAATTAATTAAATTTAATTTTCATTAAAGATTGATGTTAAATTGAAAAATGATATTTACAGCAAATTTCGAACTACCAGTACCACTGGTTAAAGATTGATGTTTGACTGTTGGCTAGCAAGCACCGCAGTAGTGCAGAGGTTAGAACTTAAAGAATTCTGATGAAAGAATGTGGTGATTCTTGAAACATGTAAATTCAACCCAGGTTTGATACCCAGCTTAGCCAAGAAAATTATCAATAAACAAATTTTAATAAAAATTTCATGTTGTAAAAAAACAATTCCCACCTTCAGTAAAAATAATTTAATGGAAATTAAATTTAATGAACTCATGCCTAACTAAATAAATATATCAATATAAATATTTTTAATAAAATTTTACATTTGGCAATACTTTTGACACATTCTCCTAATCTAAAATAGGACTTACGATCTTTGAAGCAGCATATACAATGAACTCTCAGAAACGTGAACATCCAGAAACATGAACTACCCAAAAACATGAACATTTTTTTTACATTGACTACTTTGAAATGCTGAATTCTCTTAAACGTGAAATTTTTATCGAACGTTAAAATTCAATTTTGTAAGCTAATTTAAAAATTTTGGGATTCCCTGCAGATGAATATCGTAGTTTGTTTGTTGTAAACAACTTTTGTTGCAACAAACAAATTATAAACAAATTTATAATTATTTATTTTTTAAATTCAGCTTAGCTCTATTTTTGATGAATTCAATAACATTATTTAGAAATTAGTATCTTAGAAACCCTTTTCCCTGCCTTTACACATGCAAGTACTTGCATGCGAGTGCTGTGTACGTAGTATATACGAAAACTTATTCGAAAAACTCGAATCATTTGCAAGTAGCGTTACTGTTTACACAGGACAGTGAAAGTTCATTTTCAAAATGTTGTCAAAGCGTAAACTTCAAAAAATTTGTTTAAATTAACAAATGACACACAAAGTTTGTATTTGTTTACCAAGAGTTGCCATGGCCTTCACATGAGTATAATTGTAGGGAAATAATTATTACAATTTATTATTATTATTTTAATTATTATTTAATGCTCTAAAATGACATCAATACACTTCTTTTTCCATATTTGAAAAAAAATATATAAAAATATACATAAAATAAGTTAAATATTTATTAATTATTTTACCACAATCCATTACATTTATTCGGAATTTTTTGATTTGGAAACTCTGTTTACCTTTCTGTCACTTTATTGCTGAAAGTGTCAAAAAATCACTGTCCAGCTAAATTCACTTGCAAGTGACCTGCAAGTGCCTGCATGTGTGATTGTGTTAGTAAAAAAGTGTGAATGTATTGACTTTTTCGAACTTGCACTTGCATGTGTAAACCCCGGGTTTGCAAACCATAGTGGCTATGTAGTATATTTTGATTTGGCAACTCTGTTTACCTTTCTGTCACCTTATTGCTGAAAGTGTCAAAAAATCACTGTCCAACTAAATTCACTTGCAAGTGACCTGCAAGTGCCTGCATGTGTGATTGTGTTAGTAAAAAAGTGTGAATGTATTGACTTTTTCGAACTTGCACTTGCATGTGTAAACCCCGGGTTTGCAAACCATAGTGGCTATGTAGTATATTAAAATATGGTAGCATCAAATCATGTTTCATAGATGAAAAATAACGTACATACTTTAATTAAAATTAAATAAAAGATAAGAGACTAAAACATGTTATAGAAAAAAATGCAATCTAAAACGTGAACAATTTGTTCACGTTTCTGCGAGTTCACTGTATTTGGATATACCGGTATACATTACATAAATATGCATTATTCAATATGCATTTTTTACAAGAAAAACACAAATTCACGAAAGATTCTAAAACATTTTCCATCAAATTGTAGTTCCTTTATTCTGATCCTTATTTATTTTATTTATTCATTATTGTTGTAAAATCGAAAACTATACAACTATACACGTACCTCGTGCAAGGGATTTATTGTATATTTTTATTCGAATTCATAAAATTGTGTTGTATAGTACAATTGTATAGTTTTGTACAATTGCATTTTGGAAACTTTTTTTTAGAAACGTTCCTTAAAATCATTACGTACTTTTGTAATTCATTTTAATGCTATATTGCTTGTGAAAACGAAGAAAATTTTAAAAATGTAATTAAATATTACATTAATTAGGTGCATAAATTGTTTAAAAAAGTTTTTAAGTATGCATATCAGGAAAATATGAGATAGTGCTGGAGTTAAATGTTCGGCATTCGGATTTGGCAAAAGAGCACAAAAACAATGGTCAAACAATAAACAACACATTAGTTAGAAGTCCATTCGCAATAAATATAGACTTTCAGGCAGCAAATAGTTTCTGTTCCTTAACACTATTAAACTAATTTGCTTGCAATTAGTGCAGCTGTCCAGCGCAAGTTTGAAAGTTATGAATATGGAGCGAATAATTGTTACGGAAGTTTCTAACCAAGTTGATAGCAATGTCAAGGAAAATTAATGATATCGGAAGATTTCGTTAAACATTGTGTAAAACTAGTCTTATATGATTCTCCTACTACGCACTCCTGACTCTTTATTTTATTTTTATTTATACTACTTATATTTATAACCAAGAAAAAAGATAACAATTAGAAATAAGGATTTTTTTTCGCTGCGCAAAAATGTAAATACAACTCTATATCGTTGGCTTAACATGTAAAGGCTCTAAGTCTACTTTTTTTAGAAATTGAGATTTTGATGCAGTTGTGTTCAATAAGTAAAAATACATTGATTACAAAAAAAATACAGTTATCCCATTTGTTGTTGTTTTGTAGTGATGAGTAAAGGCGCTAAGTTCAATATATCACATCTTTATGTAATATCTCACTTCTTCCAATGTTGACATATAAACTATTTCGCGCGGAATAGTCTGATGGGTCGATTATGTATAGCAACCAAACTGGAGTTGGGTTGCCAATAGGCAACGCAACTGACATGCAAGTTGTTATTATGTAAGGCAACTTTCGTGTTTAATCTGTTTTTCGAATTATCGAATAGAAAACAAACATTTATATGTTAAAAATACAAATAGTTTAACAACAAAATAACTAACATTTAAAATTTGCCACTTAAAATAAAAATCAAAGCAACTACAAATTCTCGGTTGCCATGTTCGGCAACTGAAGTTAACAGCTTACAGTTGTCAGTTGCCATCTGTAATATGTTTTTGGCAACTGTCAACTCTACTGAGTTGACTGTCAACTCTAATGTAGTCGCACTAGAGAGGTCGGATTTACACCAACTTCATCCAGAAAGAAGAAAAATAAAGACTAGAAAGTTCGAAGACTTACAATATCTAAAATCCACTTTGCCTACAAATCACCATAAATTTTAAGCCGATTTGCCATACGAATAAAAATAGTCGTCGCCAGTTATCTTACTTTTAAATCCATTAAAAATTTTAATTAATATTACTTTTTTATAACAGCAATGAAATAAAACTGAATAATTTTGGTTTTCATTATGTACAAGTCTATACAAATATCGAAATTGAAATTACAATAATAATCATGGTGTACCTATACAAGGTGAGTGCAGTAGCACAGCTGACTGACTTTGTACACAATTTACTTATGTCAAAAGTAATATTTTTTTCAAGTGTTTTTGACAGCAGTACATTATTTTACACAAACAAAATGCCTGTTGCTTCTGTATTGTGTTGTATTTGTTGCCGATTTGCACTCACCTTGTATAATTGTTCAATTGTTACAATAATCAAAACAAACTTTAACTTTTTACATATTATTAGCTTTTTAAATAACAACAATAAAAAACAACAAAATTACACTTTCATTGTTGTAACTAAGAAATATAAGTAGAGACAAGGTTTAAGAAAAAAATCTAAGTCCATGAAAACATACAAACTAAGCAACAGAAAAGGGTCTAAGTCCAAAAAAGCTTTTATCTCGGCAAATACTTATTTTTTTCATTTTGCTTTTACGCAAATAAAAAACAAATTGCATTTACAGATTTCAAAAATGTTTATTCAAAAAAAAAGTTTGAATGTTTTTTGTCTCTCCGGTAATATTGTAAAATATGGACTTAGAGCCTTTACATTTTAAGCCAGCGATGTATCTTTCGAACGTATTACACAATAAGAGTTAGTTTTCGTATTGGAAATTATTTTCAATTCGAAATGCACAATAACGTTGTGTTTGATTCTGGATTCGTTTCCTCGTCTATGCATCGTGTTTGAGTTATTAAGACTGCATTTTGGCAGCTTTGAATATTTATCATCGACCATTGACGTAATCGACCACTAACGGACCAATCGCCATGTAGATACTAGAAAAGGTTTCTTTATCCAGCCTCAAGCGATAGTGCTTTGAGGACCTTGTTTCTACTTCGCAATTTGAGTGAAATTGCAGTGACATGAGTGAAAAAGATTCAGTTCTATTCAGGGCCGTATTAACAAATGTGAGCGCCCTGGGCTAAATAAAATTTGTCGCCATTTTATTTTTTCACACAAAAGCAAATTATTCAAAACGTTTTATAAACATGTGTAAATTAAATATTTGATAACGTGACTTTAACTAAATTAAACAATGTTTGTTTAACTCTTACATTTAAAAAATAAATAAAATTTGTTCGACCTTTAATTTTCAAATAAGAATTTATTTATTTTTTGTTCTAGGCCAAATTATTTTCTTATTCAGGGGTGTCATAGAAACCAATATTGTCGGAATTGGTTTTGAAACCGACAAGAAAATACTGATACTAGAAATATCTCGATATTTATTGAACGTGTAGCAGTGCCCTATGACACCAAAGCATTTTTTCTTGTCGGTTTTAAAATCAATTCCGACAATATTGGTTTCTATGACACCCCTGATTATAATTTGATATAATAAAAACTATTTAAAATTTAGTTTTTCTTTATAAAGATATTCTCCCATTAAATAAATATCTCACAGAGTTTCACTGAATGAAATCAAATTTCTTACCTTAACAATAGAAATATTTTGAAAGTGTTTTGTTTAGAAAATCCACGAAACGATCGTCATATCATTCCTGAATGTAATAAAATATTTTGAAAGCAAAAATCTGTGAAGTATTTATTTTCTGAGAGAATATGCTGACAAACTGAGTTTAAAAAATAAAAAATTATTTAATTTGTGTTGTCCTAAAGATGATCTCAAATGATTTTTTATTCGCTTAAGAGTTGAAAACGATCTTTCTCCACTACTACGTAGAGCTGTTGTTATATTGATAAAAGTGGATTCAACTTGCGATCCAATTATTGTTTTTAAAATTTGCTCAGATTTGGATAATGCCGTTAATTTGTCGGATATTAAATTTACATGTTTAAAATGTATACAATCCTCGATTAGACCAATTTCAAGATCATCTGGATAATCTTTATATAAAATAGTTGCTTTTTCTCGTATCATGTTTTCATCTAAACTTTTTAAATTCATTAAAACTCCAAATTTTGTGATCGTATGCAGATTTCCGTTTTTTTATTTCTGTCAAAAGTTTATCAATAATAACATAAAAAAATATTTATACGAAAATTACTATTTTTATCAAATTGTGTGTCGGCTGATGCCCCTTCATCAAACTGCTTTTTTCGTTTAACAATTCTTACTGTTTTAATTCTAAACATCCTGATATTTAAATTTAAATTCTAAACATCCTGATATCGTTCCTCCTTTCTTTTTGTAATAGTCAAATGAATCTATATTGCGACGTTCTTCAATACAAGGTGGCGCAAAAGTAAACTTCCGATGTTTTTTGGCTGTAATTAAAAAGAAATGAAAAACTTTGATTCTTCTTGTGGATTATTTTTATTTGGTCTTTTAATTTTTTTTACATCAAGTCGAGAATATGATGTCATGTAAATGGCCGCCGCCACAGTTGATTGTCGTTTGAGCCCTTTTTATGGCATTTTCCATCACTTTGGCCAAAACTTCCGGCGATAGGTCCTCACATTCTTGACGGATATTGTCTTTAAGAGCTGCAAGAGTCTGAGGCTTGTTGATATAAACCCGCGACTTCAAAAAGCCCCACAAAAAGAAGTCTGGAGCGTTCAAATCAGGCGATCTTGCTGGCCAGCGCAAATCGCCAAAACGGAGATTAGGCGCCCGGGAAATGCATCCTTCAGCATATCGGTTGTGGCACGTGCAGTGTGTGCCTTTGCACCGTTCTGTTGGAACCACATGTTTTCTAATCCCAATTCATCAATCCCAGGAAATCTGCGACGAAATTCACGTTGTGCCAAAGTAACCGACCTATTATTGGTCAAATAAATAGTCAGCAATATTTCGCGTTCTGGAGCAGTGTAGCGTAACATTGTTTATTAACGTGTATTTCGCATGTGTTTACTACACAAATGTCAAAACAGAACTGTCATTAGGGGCCAATCGCAAAATTTATAGCATTTTCTGATAGGAGGATTACTTTTGCGCCACCTTGTATATGCTTCCAAAGAAGTGTATAATTTTACTACTGTTTCAATATCAATTTCAACTTTCTGGTGGCTAAAATTAATTTTATTCATAGTTTCCAGAATATCATTCCAAAATAAAAGCATAAAACCAGTTTCGAGAGAATTAAACTGTTTTTCCAAACCTTCTGCTTAAATTCTAATGGAACATTTCTGTGTTAAATCTGTAGATATATCATTGAGAGCATGCTTAAAGTATTCATATCCGACAACTAAAGCATAATCTGATTCAGCACGTGCTGACCATCGAGTGTTGCTCAGTGTTCGTGACGTCTTACATTTTACAGATAAGCGACGTTTCAATATTTCCCAACGATTAGTTGAAGCAGAAAAAAAAGTTATATATACTTTGAAAAAAAAAAATAATTTCATAGCTTCCAAACAACTTTCCGCAGCACACTAACCAATCAAATTCAGAGAATGGGGTGCACATTGTACATAAATAGCTTAATTATTTTTTGACTTTATTCGTGTCTGAAGTCCTCTATAAATTCCTGACATAATAAAAGCATTATCGTAAGATTGCCCCCTACAATATTTCAAATCAATTCAATATTTTTATAACAGTTCTATTACGCATTTTTCCATTTCTTCACTTTTATTTAGGTAGGTTTTCAAGAAAAAACATGAGTAGAGCAAAAAATAGTCAACGGTGTAACGCTGCCACCTGGTTATATATGCCTTGGTTTGACCCACTGACTATTTAAAAAAAAATTGAGCTAAATATAAAGTAAATATTATTTTTTTTAAGTTGATAAAAAAGAAATCAAAATTGTATCGTCTTGGTTATTTGGCGCCCCTGGGTTGCAGCCCAATTAGCCCTATGGGGGAATGGGGGCCTGATTCTCCTTAGTCTATTAAATAAAATCATAAAATTTATGTTTTATAATGCACTAATTCAGGAATAAAATATTCCAATCTTTTTCAATATTAAAAAAGAATATCCCTCTTGAAACTTAAAGGAGATTTTCATGCCAAAACTATTTTTGTTTTCTTTTACTATACTTTTTATTGAATGGTACAAAAGGTTTAAAACAGGTTCAGATTGCTTTCTGAGAAACTGAGAACATCAAACTTGACAACTTTAAACACAACACACTTTACTTAATTTTTCAAAAGGGCACGGTTTAAACCCATCCGACTTGGCTTAAAATTTCACAATGTATAAGTTTTACATCAATGGCAAATAAATTGTTTGAGGCGGGTCTTAAAACAATTCTGCAACTGTAATATTACAGCTGTAATACAGTTTTTAGTAGTCGAATTATTATTATGTTCAGCTTAAGAGATATGTATACATATGTATGAACTAATATTTGAATCCCTTTTAAGTCTGCATATAAAAAGAAAAACAATTGCACTTTATTTTAAATAATCAATAAATAAAACACTGTTATTAATTATTATTGTTTTATAATATAATTCTGACAGTATGCTAAACTATTTTATTTTATGATAAACCTAAAAAAGACTCCATATCTATTTTCCGACATTAACACTACATTCCCATTATGTCAACAGATTTATTACTGTGTGTATACATATACAATTATATTCTATATTTGATGCTGTTGTTTGTTTGTTTGTTTTTATATAACAATATGTATTTGTTTTAATCGTTAAAATTAATAAGATATAAATTACATTGCTAGAGGAAAATGTATAAAACTACATCAACTCTTAGGAATTAATTTGATAAAGTCACTTTTGTATGTTGTTGTTGAGTAGTTGTGATTATTTTAAACTATTACTTTAACTTTGATCGAAATTAATTAATTTGATTCGGTATTCATTTGTACATCTAACATTCCACAAATCATAAATGATAAATCATCACCGGCATCGACATCTTCAAAAGAAAAGTTACCAGAATTGACTGCCGCTTGCATGTACGGCGGTATATAGTTGTAATAATGGTTTTCGGAATTTGTTTGTGGTGCTGATTCCTCCGGCGTAATTTCTTCGTAAGGAACATCATTGTCATCGTCATCTATGATATATGTATTTTGGGTATATGACGATGAGTTCCGACTGTTAGATGATGTGACATTATACAAACGTTTGTTATGCTGACCAGTTGAGGATGGTGATAGAGTTGCTGGCGTCAATGTTGTTTGCGTCTTCATGAGCACTATTGTTTGTATGTGCTTTGGCAGAATTTGCTTTATATTATGCTGTAGATGTAAATGTTTTACTATATTACTACGGTGTAATTGTACATAATTGCATAGGGTACATATTCTAGCTTCAATTTGCAATGATTTCGAATCATGTGCGTAATCTTGTACTACGCCGCCAGCTTCGGGACATCCCTGTGCCTGATGTTGCGTGAGAAGAGAGCGTGTTGGCTTGCGAATACCACAACCTGAACAGCGATAAGCATATTCGCCAGTGTGCATGGTGAAATGTTGATACCAATAGGGCAACATAAAACGTGACTGTTTCTGGCAAAATATACAGAATGCTTCGTATTGGAACTGGCCGTTTTTGTAGAGACTGACATTGGAAACCGTACAATTGCCTTGCTTAAGCAGTTTTATTTGTGATGAGGATAAACGCGAATTGTAGACTTCACAGCCACGATGTTCGTTGACATAATGATGAACTAGGCGCTGACAGCTTAGGTTACAAATGACACATCTATCTTTGTGTTTGCCATGTACATGCATTTGTGGATCAACGTTTTTGGGCCAATAGAGTGGATCAACATTTGAGGGACTGTTTGAAAAGTAATTGTTTTCATCGTAGTCATCATCACCTGTAATAACTTCTTCGTGTTGTGGGGTTCGTTTTGAAGCCCTGTTACTATATTTGGGACTGGAATCGATGCTGTATCTGGTGGGTAACTTATTTGTTGGCGGATAATACTCTTGCTGCAGAAATTGTTGTTGCTGTTGTTGTTTTTGTTTCTGTTGCTTATAAATACGATGCTCCTTGGGCTCATCATCATCGGATATAATCTGAGTATCATCGTTTTCCAGATTTTCGATCCAGGTTGCCTGCAGTAGATCTTCTGCATCATTGTTGGTCGTGTAGTTCTTGATAGTAGTAGCAGTAGCTGTTGTAGAATTTTTGAACCTTATGCGTTGCGCTGTAGCTAAAATAAATTTCATTTTAAAGTTAATATTTACTAAAGTATTTTTGAGATTACAATATATTTACCATTATTTGTGGACTTTGATGATGTTGTGGGTCCATCTATACTTCTGGCAAAAGCCTGTATAAATGCACTTTCAAATGATTTGACCTGCTGCTGCCTTTGCTTTTCAGCTTCCAAACGTTTCTGTTCGATTTTGCGTTGTATTTCCATCTGGGCTAATTTCTCATCATCCTCATCATCAATTTCATACTCAGCCAATAAATCATCTTCATTATAACTAAAACTGTTATCTAAACGCTTTGTGCGTTTAGTACGCAATGATCGCTTACGGTCATCGCCTGTTTCTCCACTATCTTCATCACCATTCTCAGAAGGTGGTAAGGCTTTTGTCTTAAGTTTTGATTTATCTGGTGTGTATTCGTCTTCATCTTTTTCAAGTTGTCGCTTTCGCGTCAAAGATGTGTTATTAACATTTGAAGACGATGGTGCGGAAGAGATGGTAGCATTAGGTGCTCTAATACCATCTATATTACAAGTTTTTAAGGTAACTTTGCCGCTTATGCCATGAGACATAAGAGCAACAGTTTTGCCATGCATCGAAGAACATGTCAATTCACAAAAACGACGTCCATAATTAGTGATTTTCTTAGTGTTCTTCAAAAAAATTGTCCTTAGATCTGACATTAATTGGGCATTTATTTGATTATTGGCGGATTGGGCATGACTGTTCATGTTGGTACGTAACGTTTTAATGCGGACGAAATCCTTGTACTTTAGAGCTCTTTGCAGGAACACAAAACACGAATGTGTGGCCACAAATTGAGGTTTACAGAATTGGTTTAGAAAATTTTCCAACCACCTGGAATAACGACGATCTAGTTCGGTGTCAGTAGTGCCTCGTACGCTGGGTGGATTGCCGTAAAAGGCATTTGGTATAATAACACTTTTATTAGAGAGTAAAGCTGAAAAAGACGGAGGATTGGGCCCTGATACTGAAGCTGGTTGAAGTTGAACGGCATTTAAGAAATTTGATTGTGGCGTCGGAGGTGGTAGAGGTAGAGGAGCAGGCTTTTTAGTCTGCTGTCTAACATGTGCTGAGAAATTATTGGGCAGACGATTGTTGCCAGCATTTGTAGTTTTGCTGTTGGTTTTATAATAATTTCCTTTGGCTGCCAACAGTGTACGTTTTTGAGGAGTTTTTGCCTGTGGCTTGCGTGAAGGAGTCGATTCTTCGTCAGAACTATCCAATAGTTCGATGCAATCGACTACATGTTGTGCTGATAGAGCAGTTGGAGAACGTTTATAATTAGTTGCCTTTTGCAAATAACCAAAGTTTTTAGGTTTATTTTTTAATTGAGGCCCTGTCGTAGGACTGTTACTTGTTTTTTGTTGTTGTTGTGAGGGTTTAGCAGTTGACTTTCTAGCACTTGTACGTGTTACAACTATATTTTTTGGTACGGTTACTGTTGCAAATGCTGTAGTTATAGTTTCTTTGCTATTTTCAGCATTTTTTGAGCTATTAGATGTGGAGTCTGCAGTATCCTTAGACTCAGCATCATCATCATCATCCGATTCGATGCAAATCGGAGAATTGCGAGTTTCAACAAATTGTACTTCGTCATCCTCTTCGTCGTAATCGTTAATGACCTCATCATCGTTTTCAACAGATTTGTTTGTCATGGAGTTTTCATTTTCAATAATTTTTTCATTATCGATATCTTCGTCTTCTTCGTCTTGGTCTTGTTCTTGATTGTCTGTACAATTTAGGGGATCATAAATTGTTGCTTGGCTGGTAGTATCATCATCAATTTGTTCGTCATTTGTTTTAGGCATTTCCAAATGACTGCCCGCATTTTTTCCACTTTCTTCTATAGCAACCAATTCTGGTTCAATAGGTATATTTTCAATGTCTCCCTCTTCTTCGTAGTCCTTCGAAGAAGTGTCTTCTTGTTGATCGTTATTTAACGATTTCTTGTCACTATCATCCTCAACTATTGATAATTCAATTTCATCTTTTTCGACAGTTTCGCTACTTTTGGTTGTTTCTTCATCATGTAGTGATGAGTCGATTTCATTCGCTTCCGTTTCACTGTCCTCTTCATTAAAGGACTTGTCAAGAATCTCATTATCTTTATCATCAGTTAAATCTTCTGCCTCGGCTTCATCGGGTACTATTATTTCATCAACATCTTCTTCGCCGGGAATTTCAACATCTTCGACATCTTCATAGTCTTCAATTTCCTCTCCTCCATCTAGTTCAGTTAAAATATTTGAATTTTTATTATTATTTTCTCTCAAACCATTATTTTCTTCCTTTGTTTTCTGCGCACCATCTTTCAAAATTGATTCTGTTTGTTGTTTGTCAATCGGTTCAGAATGCACTGTAAAAATCTTTTTTATTTTATTCATATTTTCTTCAGTGAAACCTTTTTCATTATATTCAGCTTCAGATTCGTTTTCATTCAAAATATTTATGTTCTCATTTTTAGATTTTGTTTTTGTGTCTGTTGTACCGACATCTTCTATTGTTTTGATTTTCTCGGAATTTTTGCTTGAATTATTGGATAATTCTTTTACAGGCATTTCATCGTTAATTGGATTCATATTTTATTAAAGATTTCTATATTTGTAAAAAAAAGTGATTTACGTTTAAAAAATTTTGAAATAAATTGCATTTAATTGCATTTGATATCATGTAGTTTTTGTAATGCATGTTTAAAAGTTATTGTTTGCTCTACAACATACAGCAAACGTTTCTAAAATATTCAAGTTATTACAAACTTCCCTGTATAGGTATCTGATAAATAAAGAGTCTGCAAAGTAATTTCAGTGGATTTTGTGTAAAATTGTTCTATTGCTGGTCAGTTTTAATAAAAAGTTCGGAGCATGATGTCCTTAATTAATAAAAAAAAATACACTAGAGTCCGACCGAAAACAATCAGTATTCGGACTAATCCAAAATAAACCAAAACTATTCAAATCTTATTTTTAAATCTGCAGACCCACTTTACATAGTGGATACCTCTAATCTTCAAGTGAAATAATTTTTTACAGAATAATTTACGGAACATTTTCTATAAAATTTAAGTTTTTGTAAAATTCATTTTCGGTATTGCTGCTATTAGGCAGAATTGACCTGATTGATTGGACTAAAACTACACATTTGGCCAAAATCTTTCAATTTTAATTTGTGATTTTCATAAAAATATATGTCATAAAATATGTATAAATTAGTATGTGCAGATTTGTATCAAGGATTTTTAAATATTGTACCTTTACAAATAGAAACTTTTTAATTTTTTAACTTTTAAAATAAGATTAATCTGACCAATATCAGTTATAATGACTTTAGAATTACAATGAAATAAACTTCTTGAATAGAAATATTTATAATGGGAAATATTGTAAAAGTATAGACAAATTACACTAATTGTCCGTGCCTGAAATTGGACATAACAAATGTCAGTTCTTCAGTTTAATTTAACAATTCGTTAAACAATAATTGAACTGAATTATCTTATTTTTAGTTAATATTTCTAAGATATCGTAATATGTATGTACATACATATGTATGCAAGTATATATAAATTAATCTGTATTCTGTTATTTTCAAAAGAAATCCTTTTTTTGTTATTATAATGCACACTTTAGGCCACTGACTCTATATTATAGTTTATACACATCACAGGCTATAATGGTGCTTTGTGACGTCACATAATTTTTGGGAAGCCACACTGTAGTGTAACTTTTCTCATTAGGGATACTGAAGAAACTATGGCAAGCATAAATTGTTCCGTTTAAAAACTAATAATTAACTGTAATCTAAAATTTCACCTGAAAATTAAATTTCTAATTATCAAAAAGTAGAATTTTGCCGAAGAAAAAAAATTTACATTCACATTTTATAGATGTGTTTTTTTTTTACTAAAAAAGACAAAATGCTGTTGTTTAATTTTGGTGGCGTTGGACAGTGGGTTATATTTGTACAAATTAAGATAAGAAATTGTAAATAAATGTCTTGATTCAATAATGTATCTTTTTCTAGTTTGATGGTTTAAAAAAAAAACATTGTTCATTAGTTACAAACTGTTACAAGTTTTAAGAAATTTTCATTTATAAGTATGTATCAAAGTGTATAGTGAGTAAAACATAATTGCCCTTATTCATTAAACTTACAACAGGTTTATAAGAGGTTTACAAAACAAGTTTTGTATGGAAATTTGTTTTATAAACCTGTTGTAAGTTTTTATGAATAAGGAGGAATATATATGTATATTTTAAAATAATAATAGTTTGCAAATTTCTCTCCATGAATATGTTTTATTAAATACTCACTCGAAACTTAATATTGTTATAACCATATTTTTTATATGTATTTCACGCAAAACTTATAATGTCTACATTTTTGCTTCTCATAACCCACTGTACATTTGTACCCAGCAGTTTGCCTTTCTGACATAAATTTTAAGTTTTAAATACACTAACACAAGCATAAGAAAATACACACAATTACAAGCGACAGAAATGAAGAAAAAATTTTACCAATGGAAATTTGTGATGAGAAGTTTTATAATTTTAGCCTGTACTTTAATTATTTACACATTTTATTATTATTCTTTTTTTTTATCAAAATAAAAACTGTCAAATTAGTGACAATCGGCAATGTTTGACTTTGTAAAGAAAAAATAATAACAAAAACAATTATCCGCTTATGGGAGATGATAAAACAGACACAGCGCCTCTGCTTGACACAAACACACTACCTTTTTAATTTTTCTAAAATTTTTCACTTAAGGCACATGGTTGCGTTCGTATGGTAGTAAAACAAAGTTTTTAGTACTACACTGAGAATTTTTTTGAAATGAACTAGATAAAAACTATATACTTAAAAATTAATTCAAACTAAATACTTTAAATTAAATTAGTATAAAGTGATTAAACTAACTTCCTTATTATTAAATCTTTCTGATATTTTTGAATTTGTGCTAACATTTCAGTACAATTTGTTTGAATGTGCATATTTCGTTATTTGGCATATATATTTCTCCCGGTGTTTATGGTGTCTGCTTCACAACAACCCTTTTCATAAAACTTAATTTACCATGTTGTATAATTTGGGTGTGTGTACTAAAAACTTGAAATGCAAAATGGCAGGGTTGCCAAAAGTTTGCCAGTATACGTATAAATATGAAAAATTAACCGAATTTGGTAATTTTTGCAAGGCTATTTTAGGACATGTAACATGAAAATTTTATTTAATAAAATGAATATGCTCATTTATTATATCTAAATACGTAATTGTTGAGTTAATTCAATTTTTGTAATTGTTTTTTGTTATTTGTCATAAATAAAAATTTATACGAGTAAAGTTTGTCTAGGATATAAAAAGTAGAATAAAATTTTTTATTAAATGTAAAAAATACATTTTTCTTTAAATCCTTTCAATCGACTGAAAATTTTCAGAACAAATCAGTATTCAGATAACAGTTTATCTCACATTATTAATACCTACATAAAGCGTGACTTTATTCTTTCTTTCAAATTTTCTTAGAGGTATATCGAACATCGGCTTCTCTAAAAAAAAAACATTTTTCTGTATATCAATCGAAAGTTATTTTGAAGCATTTCAAATGACACTGATTAGATTAAAAATTAACTGATTTGATATTATTCATTAGATATAATTAATTATAAAGAGATCAGCCAGGGAACAAATCTAGATCCCTGTTATATTTTTTATATACTATATATATATATATTCATTTAGTATTCATATTTTCTGGAATGCCGGCCTATGGCAATGGGGTATTTGAACAAAATATAGTTATTGAATCACAATATTAATAAATTGTACCATATTGTATAGGTATCATATTAAAGGTATTTTCAAGCACTTTTCAATGATTTTATGATGATGATGATTACTGATTATAACAAATATTTGCTATTATTAATTTTAGTATAAACTAAGACCTATAAATATGCCTCAGGCATAAATATTTGCGTAGGTATCAATCAGGGTCAGAAATTAATGATTATTATTGAAATTTAAGGGCCCGATTATTGTTCACTAAAATGTTGTGTTGTTTAAGCCGATAAGTGTTGTGAATCGTAATAGCAGTTTACAACATACAACATCAAAATACTTAATGTTGTGAACGGTAATCGGGGCCTAAAACAAAAAAATAGTAGACAAGGAACAATACCTTAATAAATTTCAGTATACCAATTTCATTCTAAGCAGATGTAATATTAGAAATCGAAATGATTTTATTTCTTAATTTTTATTATTTTTATTTGATTTTAATGATTATTTTTTAAGTTTTTATTTTTGTTTATATTATAATGATTATTGTTGAGTTTTATTTTTAAATTTATTTCTTAATTTTTATTATTTTTATTTGATTTTAATGATTATTTTTTAAGTTTTTATTTTTGTTTATATTATAATGATTATTGTTGAGTTTAATTTTTAAATTTCCAAATAAAACATATTTATGTCTTGAGTTTTACTTTTTTGCTTAGAAAATAAAAATTATTTCTGAGTTTTATAAATTTTGTTCAATTATAAAACATAATATGAAAATATGTTTATAAATTTACAAACATGATTGGTTTGTAAAATTTAATATATACCAATTTTAGGCAATATTTATGGACATTTTTTTCTTAATGTACTTCTATAGGGAATGTACACAATTTAGAAACATTTTTTATGAACTATTAAACATAACTTAATGAAATTTCCCACAATCAGAGCTGAGATGCGTTTGAATTTGACAATGTTTTTCGTAGTGGTTTTTTATGTTTTTGTTTTTTTTTTTATGTTTTTGTTTTTTTTTTTTTTTTAGTTATATCATTTTTTATGTAGATGCTCAATTAAAAATTGTATCATGTTACATTTCATATTAAGAAAGTTTTATGAACTAATTTATCCTGAAACGATGTGAAGGATAGCCTTATCTCCACCATAAAAATGTAATTTTGCGCTGTGGATTCAAGTGTTTTTAAAATTATGTTAATCACATTAAACATTTTATTTAATTTATGTAATAATTAGGTATTGCTGAATTCCACATACTGCTGTATGTAATAGAAATAGAATAGAATAAATATAGAAATCTTTAAAAAAAATAAAACTAAAATATAAGGAGTTTTTTAAATAATAAAAAAAACTAATGGAATAACCATTATTTTTTGAACGAAAAATAAAATATTAAAAGTAATTTTTATTTTAATTAATTTGTTTTTGTGACCAATGTTTATAATTATTATAATTTTTAAGGAGTTTCCTTCAGGCTAATTTGGTCAAATGTTTGTTTCCAAACGTAAATAAAAAACTTGTTCAATTTTTATTATTTATTTTATTTACCCAACGTTTCGTTAGTTTTATTCTAACTTCTTCAGGGGTCTCGTTCTAAATAATAGCTTTGATGTTTTTTATCATTGGATATTAATTTTTATTATTAATTAGTTACTAAAAACTAAAATACTAAAAAACGGGACAGAATTTTGGTACAAATAATCAAATAATTAATAAAAATATAATATACAATAAACGACCACAAAACTTAAGTCAAGTTTAACTTAAAGCTAATATCACAGAACTCATTATTTAGAACGAGACCCCTGAAGAAGTTAGAATAAAACTAACGAAACGTTGGGTAAATAAAATAAAAAATAAAAATCGAACAAGTTGTTTATTTACGTTTGGAAACAAACATTTGACCAAATTAGCCTGAAGGAAACTCCTTAAAAATTATAGTAATTTTTATTTTTTGAAACAAAAAATAAAACTCAAAAAATAATTTTTATTTCCTGAGAAAAACAATTTTACATGAAAAATAATTATTAAACATTAAGTTTTATAATAAAACTTATAATCTTTACTGTATCTGGTATAAATTGTTATAATGTTTTATAAACAAATTGTTTAGTTATGTTTTTATACGCTTCACCTTCATGAGAAGGGTATATATAAGTTTGTCATTCCGTTGGTAATTTACACAATATAATTTTCCGATCCTATAAAGTATATATATTCCTTATAGATAGCAGAGTCTATTAAGCCATGTCCGTCTGTCTGTCTGTCTGTTGAAATTAATTTTCTGAAGTCCCCAGATATCTTCGTGATCCAAATCTTCAATAATTATGTCAGACATGCCTGCGAGAAGTTTGCTATATAAAATCAGCAAAATCTGTCCATAAATAACGGAGATATGAGCAAAAATCCGAGACAACCTCTGAAAATTTTATCAAAAAAACTATCAAATAAAGTGTATTAATATTATTACGAACAACTTTATCAACAGATGGCGTGTTTATCGACATACAACTTGTTTAGCATTTGTAGTATGGCAACATTGAGTTTTAACGACTTTGGCTGAATATTCTAGACACGAACATTCTAGACTTGCAGTCACGAACATTCTAGTATCTTAGTTTCGAACCTTCCAAAAATTATGATTGCTGTATAAATAGACTAACGATTATTAAATTTAACAAACGTTTATTAAGCAAATTTTTATATGCAAGTCTGTCTTAATAAACGTTTGTTAAATTTAATAATCGTTTTTGAATAAGGGGGTAAAACGGCAATCAGTTTATTCTGAGTCATTGTTGTGTAAACATCAAAGTGTTCGAAAACTTTAACCCCCTGGCCCACGATGTCGAACGATAACGTTCGCTTAGATAAGACTTAAGACATAAACTTGATTGTGGAATAAACAAACTTGATTGAGTAAAAAATAGATACGATAAAAAGTTTGTGTCTTAAGTCTTATCTAAGCGAACGTTATCGTTCGACATCGTGGGCCTGGCGGTAAGTGTGTTCTTAAACCGTAATATAAGTGTGTAAAAAGACAGTGTGTTCATTTCTTTTAATTGTGTTTGTGTACATTTAAATAAATAAAGACTCGTTATATTTTCTTCAAACTACTTGACGCTTTTAATTTGCAATTAAAAAGAATCCGGTTTGTTTAAAGGATATAAACCACCGTTTTAAAAGGTAAAAACGTAACAATATAATATACATATTTACATATGTATGTATGTATATAATATAATTATGCATCCACAACAAAGGTGAAGGGTATATAAGGTTCGGCATAGCCGAATATTGCACTCTTACTTGTTTTAATAACACACGATCTATAAATAAAAAGAATTATTAATAAAAAAAAAAGAAAAACATGTACTTTGGCAAATCGCAAGGGAGAACAAATCAAAAAAATAGTGTCAAATTTACGACCACCTCCGTAGGGTTATCAACAGAAAAATATGAGAAAACACTCAGTTACTAAAGTATATGTACGATCAACAATTATATTTTTGAACGTAGAAAATAATCCAAGAAACTCTTGAAATCCATTCTTGCAAAGTTGCAAAAGTTAATATACGAGAAATTCTTTAATGTACCGTTATAAACCCGCTAAGAATTTTATTTTTAATAAATATTTTGTTCACGATTTTAAAAATAAATCTGTATAGAAAATTAATTAAAAAATTAAGAAACATTTTTATTCGAAGTTTTACTTCAAGTTAAATATACAAATTGTTTGAAAACAATTGTATACACTACAATTTATTTTTGTATATTTTTGTTATATGTTTCACATAGTTTTCCGTTGGAAAACATAAATGTAAAATCATACAAAAATATGCAAACAGACAATAGCAAAATGTAATGCATTTTCTGGCCTGCTAAAGCCGTCATCAGCATTCTTTATGTCTAATAGTGTTTATTTTCAAACCTTGTATATTTAACTTTTTTTATATATTAAATGAGAATTATTCCTCTTGCGAGTATTTGAAATTTTTTTTTTTTTTTTTGAAGTAAAACTTCGAATAAAAATGTTTTAAAATTTTCAAATACTCGCAAGAGGAATAATTCTCATTTAATATATAAAAAAAGTTAAATATACAAGGTTTGAAAATAAACACTATTAGACATAAAGAATGCTGATGACGGCTTTAGCAGGCCAGAAAATGCATTACATTTTGCTATTGTCTGTTTGTATATTTTTGTATGATTTTACATTTATGTTTTCCAATGGAAAACTATGTGAAACATATAACAAAGATATACAAAAATAAATTGTAGTGTATACAATTGTTTTCAAACAATTTGTATATTTAACTTGAAGTAAAACTTCGAATAAAAATGTTTTTAAAATTTTCAAATACTCGCAAGAGGAATAATTCTCATTTAAAAAATTAAGGCAAGGCGTATTAATCAGGTTAAAGCGTTTCGGCAACAAATGCAACACTTATTAGTTGTTAATTGTATATTCAATGTCAAAATCGAATAAGTCACATGAACAATTTAAAAAACAAACTAAAACATCTTTATTTTGGTCATTTGGAGGATTAAATTTCAGTGCGTCTCACTTTATTTTATTTAATCCACTATTTTATGTCTTTAATTATTTTATTTATTATTTCTTTACAAAATTATTTGTTCAAAGCACAATTTACAAAAGTTTTTGTTTTTTTACTTTCAATTTCAAATAATTATTTTAAATGCCAATAATCATGGTGTAACCATGGTGAAATCACAAAAATACTATGTTGTTTCTGTTGCTTTTGTATTGCTGTAATCTCGATGTCACCTTGTAGTTATTTCACCATGGGTGTAACAATACAAGGTGAGATCAAATCGACAACAAATACAACACAATGTAGAGAGAATTCACAAACACAACTTTCTACGAATTATCAGATTTGTCCCTGTTATATACAGTGGCGAACATGAGGTTTCTTTTGTAATAGCGTATTAGGCATTTTGGATTTCATTCAACAAATCATCTAAATTATTGGGTCTTAGTGCCGTTATATATTCCATAGATTCTTAATTGGATTCAGATCTGCTCCAAGCAACTCTTCAAAGTTCGTGCGGTGTGTTTTGGGTAGTTGTCGTAATTAAAGCGCCACCTAAATGGCATATTGTCTTCAGCGTATAGGATCATTGTATTTAAAATTATACTTTGATAGGCATACTGATCGATTAGTGCATCGATCTTAAGTATAGGGCCAGCACCACACATCATATTCCCACCAACGTGCTTTATGGTCTTAGAATTATACTTTGAGTTGTGCTACGTATGGCTTTTTCCATCAGATCCGAACCTACAAAAATTTGATTTATCCTTCCAGAAAACTATTGGTTGCCCAAATTGATCAAGGGCAAGAGAAATCCGGGACTGTATGTTCCCAAATATATGATCTAGTATACTTGTTTACATATCAAGTATAGAAAGGGTTCCATGATACTTTATTTATGTTCGTGTTTCAATAGGTTGTGCGGAACTTAAAAAGTTTCCTTATTAAGCTTAAATAGCTTGTGTGTTCGCGGATAAATTTAATCTTGTAGTGTTGTGTACATGTTACTGTAATTATGTCTGTACATTTCGATAACATAACTCTATTCTATGCAAGTGATTACATTTGAGTAATTATTTAGGTTCCACACTAGGTGGCAGTTAAGCTGTTTATAACTTGATACTTCAATTTCTCTCTCTTGCTCTAGTATAAGTATAAGTATTTCATTCGTTATTATTATATTATATATATATTATATTATTATATAATCAGTTACTTTTATGCACATATGTATGTATGTACATGATTTTGTACATCAATTGTACAGTGAAGCTGCCAGTTATTCTTAAGAAAGAACAAATAAAGAATTGAATTTAAATAAACTCTATTATTCTCCATTTTTTGAGTATACCGCAGTATACTACAAATCTCAATTTGTGTATTAAACCATTGTGCCAATCAGCGTGACCGTTAAGAATTTCGAAAAGTGGCACAAAAAGGGGATTTATGAAGAAAAACTGGCACCAAAAAGGGGATTTTTTGAAAAAAGGGACAGCAATTTAAAAAACATTAATTAATGATTAAACACGGTTTAATATTTAGTTTTATTCATGAAAATAAAAAAAATTTAATTTTATTTGGAACGAAAACGGAAATAAAATAAGAATATAACATTATTTTGCTTTAATCTAAAAATAATGTTTATTTATTTAAATTTCAAAATTTATTACGAAAATCAACAACTTGAAAAACTTTAAAGATTAACCCCCTTATTCAAAAACGATTATTAAATTTAACAAACGTTTATTAGGCAAATTTTTATATGAAATCTGTCTTAATAAACGATTGTTAAATTTAATAATCGTTTTTGAATAAGGGGGTAACTGCCGTATTTACATATAAAAAATTAAAGTAGACTTCAAATGTACTGTAAGAAAATTTTGTCTAAAAGCACACTTCAAGCCTACTTTTACTACTATTTATTTTTTTTATAAATTTGACATATTTTTTAAAAATTTTTCTATTTTAATGGTTTGTAATTGTGCTAATATATTTTTTGACGAGATTCCAATCTTCCAAATCAACATCTAATAAGTTTAATGCTGAATGCCTATTTTAACAGGTACTAACTTTTAATTTTAAATATATACGATGAAAATTGGTATAAATTCACAAATAAAGGTTCACCAAATGTATTTTTTAGCTTTCCCACTTCATACCAAAAAGTTTCCGAACTTAACCCTTAAATACCTGAAATTGAAAATATGTTCAAATTGCAGAAATAAATTTTTGTTGTAGCATGTATTTCATCTGCAAATTACGAATTTCAGTTCCAATTCAGAAAAAAATACTCCTGGAAAGCTCCAGGACAAAAACAAGAAACAAAGTCTGTAGACGGTCTTAGTAGCTAAACAGGAAAAAAACCGGGTTTTTAATACTCAACTGATGACCGTCTAAAGACGGTCTTAGGCGTTAAAGGGTTAAATTTGTAAAGATATGCTCACAGCCTTTGTCATTTATTATATCAGCGAACTCTGAAACAATTTCAAAATAATTAATATCTTCATTGGCCCTTAAAAATGCTGAATCCAAAAATCGTAATGCATTAAGTTTTTTATCATAAATGTCAATTCTAGACATTACTTCACTACACAGTTTTTGGTAAAATTTTAATAAATTGCATTTTATCTCAAGTATACATGCTTCAGTTTCCGCTTTATGGCCAATATAAATGTTCCTTGATATGTAAAGAATTTTTATAGTCAATATTTTCAAAGTTTGTTGTATTTAAGTGTTCTTTTCTTTTTTAATTTTAAATAATTCTAACAATATATGTTTTGTAGAAGAAACAAGGAATATGATTTGTGAAGATTCACTTTGGAAAGTTTTGTTTAGTTTGTTAGTTCATGATATATAGTATATCTATGTCACATTTGCAGATCAAAAAACAAAGACAAATGCAATGATCACTTAAAACTTTTATATTTCGTTACAAACATTTTAGCTTCTGTACAGATTGATATAAAATATGTAATAACCTGTCAAAGAAAAGAATACGTACATAAGCTGATGAAAACTTGAAATTAGTAATGGTATTTTAAAAAGGGAACAAAAAGGGGCAAAGTTTTGCAAATAGTAGCAGATTTAGAACATTTTAAGAAAATAGCACCAAAAGTGCCATGACGGCCAAAAAAGTTGCAAATTGCGCTGACGGTCACGCTGGTACCAATATTTATCAAATGCTTGAGAAATGTGGAAGAAGAGAGCAGAAACATTTTTAAACGTTTGTCTTACAACATTTATAAGTCTATAAGTTTTTTTTTTTATAAAGATAGTAAAGTATGTTATTCTTTTCAATTAAAATCGGGTACAACTTGTTCATGAATATCTTCTCAAATAGCTTTGACATATTAGGCAATATACTGATGGGATATCGCCGACTGATTTGCTGAATTAAAATAACAAAATTGATTTAATCAACACAAATAAATTTTTTACAATTTTTTAAAATATCAAAATGGCCCTATCCATACCATGTAGTGCATAAAAAAAGAATAAGAATTGCATCTTTAGATTTTCGATATCGTTATAAAAGGTTTCTAGTCAAATGCAATTAAGTTTAGGATCAGTAAGTTCTAAAAAAATAAAAATATTTTCTTTATAAATGATAAATAAATTATAAGTTTTTCCATTAAATATTGAATAATATTCTGTATAAATTCAATTAATCGTGATAAAATATTGCGACTTACCTACGCTAAGAATATCGTAGCAAATTATATGCAATATGCGAATTTATATCTTGGTACAACATTTGGTTTTCAGACCATTGTTACAATAAAAATGGCTTCGAAGCCTTAAACAAATCATTATCGGGCTTTACTAATCCTCAGAAATGCTTTTTAAGACATTGGGTGAAAGATAAATCAAGAATTCCAAAAACACAACGCAGTAACATTTGTGCGGAACGCGCCATCAAAGTCGTACAAGGTATTTTCCCCCAATGCAAATCAACACTTCACAAAGAAGGTTTTTAGATTGTGCTTTTGATTATAATCATATAATTACATTAAGAAATGTAAAAAGTTAAATAATTATGAATGAGAATTTGTTCCTCTTGCTAGTAAATATATACAATACAAAAATAAATTTCAAATTAAATTTTTTATATTTAACTAGAAGGCAACTTCGAATAAAAGAATTTGTTAAATAATTATAAAATAAAAAATTTTGAAAACATAAAAAAAAAATCTTAAAGGGCTTTCAGAAATCGGCTTGGACGCGGAACGTTTTTGTTCCGAAATGACCTAAGGAAACATTTTTCGGTTTCAGCACAACATCGGCTACAGCGTGGGGATAGGGCCTTATTTTGGTTGTACCTCTAATGTATATACAATTCATAATTCAAACGAAATAGTATATAGTTTGTTCGTATTTACTATTATTACTTATGTTATCTTTTGGGTTATTTTTCCCAACTATGTATATTTACTTCAAAATTATGTTAGTTTGTCTTGCTATACATAAATTCTAATTTCTTGAATATTTTACTATATTTACTATAAATTGCAGCTATAGAAAGTCCTTGTTCAATACAATGCATACTGCCAATAGATTTGATATTGGGTCTAGCCATAGGTCTAGAAGATGGTCGTTTGGCATTATATGATTTGGCAGAGTTGCAAATATTTTATGTTGCCTTGCCCACGTCAGAGGTAACAATGTCGGCATTAGTTAAAATGGATTTTCTTGAGCCGCCAGATGATCCCCGACCATGTCTGTATATATGGACACTTCATGAAAACGGTGAAAACCTGCATGCTGTATTGCATAGTTTAATGTATGAAAAACGTTTAATGGAGGAAGATGAATCTATTACATATTTCGAGGTAAGTAAAAAAAAAACAGTTGCTATTGTGTTTGTATAATTTTGAAATTATTCTCATTTTTTATTTCTAGTCATTTCAAACAAGTTCGGTACGTTTGCAATTGCCTCTGGAGGCAACTAAAAGTGTAGCTTTAGCATGCCAATCTATATCTACTTTATCCAGTCATGGCGAAGATGACTCCAATTGTTTGTGCGCTATATCGTGGTTGTCTGTCTTGGAGGGTAAGAATAAATTATTGATTTTCGATTTGAATCAATGGTATAAGGAGGAAATGCCGTTTGTGCTTGAATATGGCAAACATCCAAATTATTTGGCTGGTTATATATTAAATGGAGAATATACCGGTTTACATACTCTGATAAATTCCAAAAATATTGCCCATTTTAATTCAATGCAGCGATTTGAAGAACACTTTTATCCCAACTCTTTAAGTTTTGGTAAGTAAAACGTTTTTGTTTACATATATACATATTATAGGTATATATTTGTACATATTTTATTTGCAGATGGTTCTTTACTGCATACCGAAGGTTGTAGGCGTTACAGCTGGGAGGGTGCTCAAAATAGGGTAATTAATCTATTAAGATCCAGTAATGCCGCTATCTTTTTGGAACCAAATTTTTATTTTAATGAAATTATACGCACACGTTTGATGCCTCAATTTATAGAGTTGAATTTAAACTCTACGTTTTCCCGTGTAAGATTAGCCGTTATTTGTTGCTTTCAATATTTGATGGTATTAATTAATTATTTTCAGAATGCCAAATATGAAATATTATTGTCAGCTGCTCTGGAGCATAATTGTGTTAGCCTGTTACGAGATTGCGCTAAATCATGGCTAGATGGCAGTTTTATGGGTAATTTTTCTGCTTCGACCGGTTTGTCGCTGTCCATCTTAACTGATTGGTTATGGAAAAGAGCTACTAGTATAAAAACAAGATGCAATGATCTGTGCAAAAGTCTTTTTGAATTTGGCGGTTATCCTTTGGATAGCAGAGAACAGAAAGAACTGGGTTTTATAACAGGACAACTGAAATTGTTATCAGATCTTTTGAAAGACATATTGGTTTATGCCAAAAAACAGATACCCGAGAGAGGTATTCAACCTATTACATTTTTATTAAAAGAAGTCTAAATATATTTACTTTAACTATTGACGCACATTTATGTTTTCAGTTTACAGCGATTTGGAAAATAAGCACAGTTCTTTGAGCATGGCTTCTAGTTATCAGGATATTTTGTTGTGGTTACTTAATATTGGACTTTTACCTGAAGCTTATCTACGTAATGATAAAATGTCATATCCCTACAAGGAACTCAAAGAAATGTATAGCAATAAACGTTTATTTTTCGCGAACATCAATGAATCGTTTGTATCGAAAAAGTCGGGCAGCTGCAAACTACTCTTTATTGATTCATTTATCGAACATGTTTGCAAAGGGAATATTTTACATGAGTATTGGTTGGAAAATGAAGGAGATGGTTTGTATCCCCCCAACTCTTTGGAATCTATGCTACGTGTCATGTTGGTACCAGATTTAGATTACGATAATAAGTGTGCCATATTGTTGTATTTCTTTTTGGACTTGAATATGGCCATTGATGAAGGTGCCTATAAAAACGTGGTGGCGAATTTTATAAAATTTCCCAGTGTATTTAAACTTTCTGCTTCATTGATTAAGACAGTGCAGGCTTTCTGGAATCTGGATCATGATCAATTTCTGGTAAGTTAAATTTTATTCTTGTGAAATAATCTCTTTTTCATATGTATTTTGTCATTATTTGTTACTTTTTAGCCGGCTGTAGATGAGTTCATTTCGCCTTTCAATAAAAATCAGTGCTATCCCCAGTGGCAAGTAGAGTTGTTAATCGAAGTGTTGTTAAATCAAAAAGCCAGCAATTTGGCTTTGAGAATTTTAGAGTCACAGCCTTCTCTAATATCGCCACTGCATAAGTTGAATACTTTATTGGCCAATGAACTCATTTCGGAAGCCTTTCATTTTGTGCGTTCCAAAAATGATGATGCACTATTGGAAAGATTTTTCACTTGTTGTCTTTGCAATAGTCAGTTTGGTGTTATTAGGGATTTGGCCTTGAGTGAAAGAGAAGGTTTAATTTTACAAAATATTTTGAAGAAAAGTAAAGCCCCAGGAGCCGAAAGTCTGCATTTTGTTTATTTACTGCAAAAGTCAAAATATATCGAAGCAGTTTCATATATGGATGAGCTGTCTAACAAACCGAAAAGTTTAAAAAGTTCATTACAGCATTCTGCCCAAATGGATACGCCAAATTTGGTTCTGTCTGCATTCAACACTACTATGAGCCCCGTCACACAGGGTTTGACAGATGTTTATTTCCGTATAAAAAATAAAATCAAGAAAAAGGAAGTCGATAACAAATCACCAGTACCTTTAAGTTGTCAGCTTATTAAACAAAATGCCAACAGTTTGTTGGGGGGTATTTATCACAGTTCAGCTTTAAGTGCCCATTTTGCCACCTATTATTGGGGTGAAATGGACGAACAGACTAAACAGGCCAAACATTTACTAAATTCAAATAATGCTCCCTTCTTGCGAAGACCTCAGATCGATACCAATTGCATTGATTATTTGGTCCAAAATAATATATCTTATCCGCAAGTCTATAAAGCTACCGAAAAAAGAACATTGGTGGAGAGTGAAGTGCTGGATAATGAGAATGATGAATTGGAAAGACAAAAGGTTGAAAATAAATTAAACCCCAAGAAGAAAAGACGTTTAATAGGTCAAGAAATTGTCGACGATTTATCACACTTCATGAAAATGAATAAAACTTCGAACAAGTTAAATGTTTCAGAGTTTGCATTTGGACCGGAGCAAACCAGTCAAACATTAGAGCAAACTAGAAAAAATTCATTGGATTTACTGGCATGTCCCTCACTGACTAAACCAGCAGGACATGGTCAAGACGTCGAAGAAACTGCAACAGCTGTACCAGAAATACATGGCATTCTGAAGACCAATACACCAGAACCAGGACAGCACCAACGTGATCCGCCAGTGGAAGAAGAGAAGAATTTACGTTTTAGACTTCCTTCCACCGATGTGAGCACCTCACAAATACTTATTGAGGTGACACGAAGTGAAGATACACTTGAACAAATGGAAGTTGCTCAGGAAGAGGAGGAAAATAGACCATGTTCATTATCCGGTTCGCCGAAATTTAAACAAATTGCCAGGGCTGTGTCAGAAGAGTCAAATAAGAGCTCGATCAGTTCCAGCAATCAATCGGAAGATAATTTCTACTCACCATTATCATCCCAAAATAATTCTAAATTGGATTATTCCAATATGAGTAAATATAGTTTCATGAGCGGACCCCAACCAAGAAAACCCCTGGCCAGACTATCCGCTGAACGTTCGGAAAAATCTCTAACCCCTGAACCTGAAACAAAATCCAGCGATTTAACATCTCTAAACAAATCGAGTAATTTGGGTTATGCTACCGCCTTGGAGTCAGTCCTGAAACCTGAAATTTTACCTCAAAGATCAATACTTAACTCCGAACGCTTGGACAAGACTGTTACAACAGATCAATTTATTAGAAAAGAATCCAGTAATGCTGCCTACGTTACTGCTTTTGAAACACATACCAAAACCATGTCATTTGCCTCTTCTAACACAAAATTACAAGTAACTCAAACAACCAGTGGATATGGTAGCATTGCCTCACACAGCACTTTCGCAGGCAGTAAAATCAGTGAATTTTTCCCGAAAGTGTCTTCATCCAAAGTTGGCACCGCCCCTGTAAAAACGATTGAGGAAAACAACCCACCATCCGCAGCCAAACTTTCCGAATGTTCAACAGTTTTGGGTTCTCTAACAACTTTCGAATGTACTAATAGCGGTTCAAAGACTGCATTAGCTATGCCTAGTATGCATTTGGAAAAAAATACACCAATCCTTGACAAGCCTACCGAAGAGCAGAAACGTCAAATGTTAGAAACTACATTAGGCATGAGTACGTATGATTTTTCAATTTTGGATTCTACGTCTTTGCAACAAACTAAGTCATCTCTAATGGTAACAGCAAAAGATATATCTTTCAAGGACAAAAGGACAGAATTGCCCGAAGAAGTAAGTGAACAAATGGAATGCGAAGAGCATATGGAGAAAAGATCTGAAGAAAATAAGGAACATTTGATTGCAATACAAAAGGAATCAAGCACATTTGATTTTAGAGAAGAATCCAATGCTGATTGTATAGTATTATCATCATCATCATCCTCATCGTCACAATCTCTGTTAGATCAGGAAGATGATTATGCCAACAATGAGAGTGATAATGAAAGAGAGCAGGATGCACATGATAATGAAAGTGAAGAAAATTTCGAACTGGGAGAGAACGTCGAGAGTGATGATTATGATGATGATGAAGGAAATGATGAAGAACTATCAATCGATGAAACAGACAATCCAACAGATACCGAAAATGAGGATGTCATACAACTTATAGAAGATTCTTCATCAGATGTACGACAAGAACAAACCAACTATTATGACGAAAGCGACAGCGATGATGTCAAAGTAGTAGAATATGAGCCAACTCCAGCTTTTGAAAATATTGAGAAATCCATCGACATTAAACCTGTTGCGGAGGAAGAAAAAAGGGATATCGATATAGTTCAAGAAGAAAAATCGGAAGTAAATGACACTAAACTTGAAGATGAGAATTGTGTAGAAGTTGTAAGTTTTACCATAAGTAAAACAACATCTTCGCCGGTGCACAAATCTGAAATATACGATTCGAAAACTGCGGAAGAGCAAGAAAAAGTATCAGTAGCCTCAAATGAACCGTCAGAAAGCGACATACATACTAATGAAAACGTTAGTACGTCCACAACTGAAATCATGAAAGAAAACGATTCAGTAGTCGAAACAGATGATGTCAAACAAGTTGAAATGATAGATACGTCTGTCAATGCGTCAATCGCTCAAGAAGAGAAAGAGCCGACAGTAGTACAGAATACAGAAGAACAGAATTCAGAAAGTGCAAAGCTGTTATATGAACCAGAAATTTCTGGCTCGAAAGTTGTTAACACTGAAGTGGATTTATCTGAAAACAAAGAGTCGCAATTATCAAATTCAGAAAAGGTTAAAGAATGTGTTGAAAAATCCGAAGTAACAGAAGAAGAACCAATATCTTTAGTAATGGAAGAATCATTGGATGCATCAGATTCCAAAAAAGAAAAACAACTTGAAATTAAATCCACTGAAGAAACTAAATTAGACTCAGTAAGAGATGAGGAAGAAAAATCGGAAGTAATCGTTGAGAGAGATATAATAAATAAAAATGTCGAGAAGGAAATGGACGAATTAAAAGTTAAAGAACTCGAAGTTGCTAGTACTTCCATATCTACGCCTCGCAAACTAAGAAATTTACGGGGTTCATCAGTAACTTCTATGGACGTGGGGCTTAATGTTGCTGCAGTTTCATCGCCACGCAGAAATTCACGTGGTATATCTGTTCCTCCTCAAAGCACCACAGAATCGGATGAATTCGCCAATCTCACCCCACGCACTCGTCGTAGTATAAGAGCAAGTTCTTTGCAACCAAAATATAAAATGGATGATGGTGAAACGGAAACACCACGTAAACGTGAGAAAACGGAAGAGGCAGACAGTCCTGAAGCGATTTCAAGAGCAACACGGGCAGCTTCTGTTCCTACCAATTCGGTAGTCAGCAAAGTATCCACACATCGTCGTCCCGTTTTATTGGATGCTATTAACGAAGATCCCGTAATTCTGGATTCTCCTTCAACGCGCACTCGTTTAAGGTCGCGTCTAAATTCGATGGATAGTGAATTGGATTCTTCGATTGTCAGTGCTACGGATCAGTTAGTTCAACCTAAACGTACCCGTAGAACATCCATATCAAGCAATATCTCCGAAATGCCACTAACACCCAAACGAACAAGACACAATAGCATTAGCTCACAGCCGGAAACTAGTGTCGTACTTACACCACGCACTCTAAGAGGTCGTAGTGTTGTATCTGTGCAAGAAGAAGACTCTGAGAGCATTCCAGCCTCACCCAAGCTAGTTAGTAACAAACGAATTGGCATTAAACGTAAAAAAAGTATCACAGAGGAACCACCAGCTGATAGCCAAGAGCAAACTGATCAAATGTCACTCAAAAGTGATCATTCACCAGTTTCTGAAGTTTCATATTCTACATCACGTCGGTTGACACGCACACAATTGGCCATTATGGAAAAATCATCGGCATTGTCACAAAAATATGCCCAAAATGCAGTGGCTAAAGAAGCAAACACAATTTCTCCGCCACCAAACACACGCACAGCAAAATCACGTTCCACACGTTCATCAAATGCTCATGCTGATAGTGATGATGCAGAATCGGTTTCATCAAAACTTAGTACAGTCTCGAGTGTGACCGGAACCAAACGTCGTGTAACAAGGAGTTCCATTAAAGAAAAGGTATTTCGAGCACAGTCCTCCTATATTATTTAAATAATAAGAGTGTTTTCTTTTTACTAATTAAAGGATGAAATTGAAGATGATGGTGCTAGCGTTGCAAGTTCCGTAGGCAGTGAAAAGCATCAAAGACCTCGTCGTTCGAAGGATAAAAATATGCACAATACGACATTAACTGCAATACCGGAAGATGGTAAGTTGTGACCATTTAAAACGATACTTGATGCGCTAAATACGGGAAAAAACAGACAAATTTTGATTAGCTCTGTACAGAAGATCTGAGTTCTTTTTGTGAAAAAAGTGTTTTAAAAAGTTTTTTTCGGCTTTTTCAACTTTTTCAGCTCGAAACCGTACCGAACGAACGAAAACTAATATTCGAACAAAAACAAACCGAGACTTTCAAAATATACTATTAATTATTTTAATTTTGTAACATGTTTAGATAATTTTAAGGTGCCCTAAATTACCGAAACTACTCAATAAATTTTGTTGTTTCATTTTTTGTGTCATCATTATATTAAAAACGTGTTTCACATTTAAAATTCCATAATCTATGGTTTTTCCTCTATAAATGTTTCGGTATATTGGTATTCGGTAAATTTTTGACCTATTCCGTGACCGAATCCGGACTTTGTAATTTTGAGAACGGGAAAAACATTGAATAGAAAACTTTCGCACAAACAAAACGACAACGACAAAGGAAGATGACTTGAAATTTTTAGCAAAAATCACAAAAATATCTATATATTTTTTAGAACAGGTTCAATCCAATAACACATAAATTAATTAAAAGTTTTTTTATGGATCGAAATTTAAAAAAAAAAAAAAAGTTTATTAAGGCCCCGATTACCGTTCACATCAAGTATTTTTATCTTATCTTATCGGCTTAATCGTATGAAAAATGCATGTTGTGTTGTAGTCGGAAGACAACACAACATTTAGTGTTGTGAACGATAATCGGGCCCTAATATTTGTACATAATAACTCTACGAAATCTTTTTACTTTTACACCAATTTTGAAAGAAAAAAGTTTATATAAATTCTACTGAAGTCCTTATTAAAATTGATTCTTTATTCAGCACATCAATACACACCTTTTGATTAGTTAAATTTTAACAAGTATTAATAAAATTTCAAATAAATAAATAAATAACTTGAAGTACGGAAACACTTACCTTTAAATTCATTCAAACTTAATTTAAATTAATGTATTTTATTTTATCTTCTAGCACCCGTTGAAACAGTGAAGCGAGGACGAGCAACCAAACATTAAAATATTTGTGGGGACATTTTTTATTATTTTACAATAGGATCGGATGTTTTCATTACGTTTATATTGAATGTTTTCTTTTGTATTTTTAATAAAATTGTCAATAAAATACAGCCGTAATAATAAACACACTTATATATTACCTATGAGGAAGTATTTAATAGAATTCTGAATATAATTCATTGTAATTGTTAAAAAAAATCTACCATATAAAATCTGTAACATGGAAAATACAGAAGTTTATGTTTGTTGCCAAAAGTGGATTATTCTCCATAATTACATTCCATTAAGTCACAATTCGTTTGTACTCAAATGTATTGAATTTATGTTTTTTTTGAGAAATCAGTCTTTGCAGAATTACCCCCTTATTCAAAACCGATTATTAAATTTAACAAACGTTTATTAAGCAAATTTTTATATGCAAATCTGTCTTAATAAACGTTTGTTAAATTTAATAATCGTTTTTGAATAAGGGGGTTAATTATTTATATATTATCAGCCATGTCACAGAATTTAATTCCATTCCGAAGTGGAATTAATTCTGTATTTTGCTTCTATAAAACAGGACAAGAACAATTTTTTTTTCGGAATGAAACCACTTTTAATTTGCTATGTGGAATTGTAATTTTAAGCATTTCTAGGTTTCGTTCCAAAAAAAGTTTCCTTGTACTTTTTCTATAGAACAAAATACGGAATTAATTCCACTTCCGAACGGAATTAAATTCTGTGACATGGCTGTATATATTTATTTAAATAATTAATTGTGATATAAAAAACTCTACTACTTCAAATTTTTTCTCCAAATTGTTCTTACATTTCAAAAACATTAAAAACTGAAAACTTTCTATATATGTCCATTTCATATATGGCAACAGTTGCAAAACGGGATCAACATAATCACCCCTATCGTCCTATCGCGAATAAAAATTCCACATGAAATTTGTTCCCTTTTCACATTTTTCCTATTAAAATTCAATGTTAAAAAAATAAAAGGAAACAAATTTCAAGTGGAATTTTTATTCACGATAGGGGTGAATAAGGTCTACTTATCACCAAGCTGCCAGAGCCTGCGTCGGTGCGTTTAGAACAACACCTATCAAAAATATTCTATGCGAAGCCAACCTTCCTTCAATAGCCGAAAGAAAGGAAGCCAGGATCTCGCCGAATGCAGTCTTAGATAAAGACCTATCCGGCATTATTACTGCAAAAAGACCTAAACGCATCAGTTCCGCAAACTCAATAATTTATCACTTACAAAATACAATAAAAAATAACAACCCTAAACATGTATTTCTTATTCTACTATCAGAACAGAAAAACTACCTAAAGCACAACAACTGGCGATTCATCTACACAGATGGCACCAAATCCCAGTGCAATATACCAGCTTATGCTATAGTAGACGAAGAAGGACGCAATCTCACCGTGGGAACTCTTTTCGAGAATTCTTCAGAGGCAACACGCTTAATGTTGGCAGATAGAAATAATTAAATCGTTAAGTAATCCCTTTAACAGCAGATGGAACATAATAGTTAAAATTAGAGATGCTTTAATTGCTAACCCAAATACAATTATAAATCACTGGATTCCAAGCCACGTAGGCATCGTCGGCAATGAAAAGGCCGATATTGCCGCCAAGTATATTTTAATCAAAAAACTCCCTCTCATCATCATTACTCTAATATAAACCCATACTACAGTCACCCAATTTAACCCATTTACATTGGAAAGTCCCCGTTCACACAGGGACACATTTGGAAGATAAACATCTGGAATTCTCTTTTGTATTTTCCTTCGCGGTCATACAGGGGGAAATTGTTTTCGGAAACATTCCATTTTATATTTGTTTTTTGACATTTGTCTAATTGCAGTGTTGTTTTTTTTAATTTCTACTGTATTTGATTTACTAAGTCCCCGTTTACACAGGGAAATATTTGGAAGGGAAACATCTGGAATTCTTATTTGTATGTTCCTTTGCGGTCAAACAGGGAAACATTCCAGTTTATATTAGTTTTTTGACATTTGTCTAATTGCAGTGTTGTTTTTTTTTAATTTCTACTGTATTTGATTTGCTAAGTCCCCGTTTATACAGGGAAACATTTGGAAGGGAAACATCTGTAATTCTTATTTGTATGTTCCTTCGCGGTCATACAGGGAAACATTGTTGTCGGAAACATTCCAGTTTATATTTGTTTTTTGACATTTGTCTAATTGCAGTGTTGTTTTTTTTTTAATTTCTACTGTATTTGATTTGCTAAGTCCCCGTTTATACAGGGAAACATTTGGAAGGGAAACATCTGTAATTCTTATTTGTATGTTCCTTCGCGGTCATACAGGGAAACATTGTTGTCGGAAACATTCCAGTTTATATTAGTTTTTTGACATTTGTCTAATTGCAATGTTGTTTTTTTTTTAATTTCTACTGTATTTGATTTGCTGAGTCCCCGTTTACACAGGGAAATATCTAATTCTCTTTTGTATTTTCCTTCGCGGTCATACAGGGAAACATTGTTTTCAGAAACATTCCAGTTTATAATTGTTTTTTGACATTTGTCTAATTGCAGTGTTGTTTTTTTTTTTTAATTTCTACTGTATTTGATTTGCTAATGTAAGTATATTTGATTTGTGAAATAAATAAATAAATAAATTATAAAAAAATAAAATTTTTTAATTTTATTAATTAATTATTATTATATACTCAAGCAAAGTCAAATATAAAACAAAGAGAAGCACGCCGAAAAGAAATAAAGCGAATGTCAAAAAGCATAGCAAATGTATACAATAAAAATGAAAGAACAAAGCGTGTCTCCGAGAACGGGAAACAAATTTCATATTCTCTTCCCCACCCGTGCCTCTCTACCAAACAAAATGTTTCCCTTTCAAATGTTTCCCAGTGTAAACGGGGACAAAGAATGAAATAATAGCATTTTCACGTCTACGCCTTCGACACACAATTTTCTTACAGGAGTGGTTTCTTAAAAAGCAACCTCAACCACCTATCTGTAACCAATGTAACAAAAATCTTACAATAAAACACGTTCTTATGGAATGCCCACTATTCTCTCGCCAAAGACACAAAATGTTTAGGAGCGTAAGCGCCTTGGACATCCTCAAAAATCCATCTTCCAGTAATATTAATTTAGTTTTTAACTTTATAAAACTTACTAAACTGAAAATTTAATACTCTTTCATACGTTCTTGTACACTTTCAACTAGAGCTGATGGCCATTGTATGTAGCTTAATTTAATTTCTTGTAGATTAAATAAATAAATATAATCATTAAACAATCTGTAAACTCGTGGTGACTAAACTCGGGGGACTCCTGTGCATTCAAAGTTTCTATTCATACTACTATGAAAAACTTGAAAATGCAAATCAGCTTAAAAATACCTCAGCTCTGTCCTTGTGAATTTTCATTGCGGTGCTCCAATGGTTGCAAGAAATCGGCTTATTTCTGAAATATACATATGTAACATTCTAAACTACTGTGGTCTTTATCTTGAATTTTAAAGTTTAAGAAAGATTTGTCGATTTTAAAATAAATTGTTGACTATTTGGTCAGATGTTTCTAACTTGGAAAATTCTGGTTTCAATGAGCTGTCAACATTCTCTGAATGTCTGTAGAATCTGTAGATAAAATAAATTTTAATGGCCGGGCATGATAGACTATATTTATTTTTCATAAATGAATAAAACTAATTTAATTATTTACACACTTGACGAATTTTCTTAATGATTCAATTATATACAAATTTATTATTAACTATATTTTTTTTACATGTTTGAATAAAAACATTCACTGGTTTAGGCAAGAAATTAAATCTTTACTTGTAGGTAGGTATATTCGTTTGTTTGTTCGTTTTTAATTTAATACATTTAATTCTAAATCTAACCCCCTGGCCCACGATGTCGAACGATAACGTTCGCTTAGATAAGACTTAAGACACAAACTTGATTGTGGAATACACAAACTTGATTGAGTAAAAAATAGATGCGATAAAAAGTTTGTGTCTTAAGTCTTATCTAAGCGACGTTATCGTTCGTCATCAAGGGCCAGGGGGTAAGAGAAAAATACAAAAAAAAATATTGAAAATATATACATAACAAGGAAACAGGAAAGAGTATAATTTACATTAGACTAATGTGGATAGTTCGTGTAACGAAGTGCTGGTAATATTGCTCATATCCAAGGTGGGTGGTATGCCGGGACTCACAGAGCCACTGGCTTCACGTGCTGCCGCCCCTCCTAGGGACGATAAACAACCGCCATTGGCGATGGGTTTCGGTGTTGGCGGCGTAGCGGTAGAGGGACGCATCATAAACGATGAACTTAAGGCTGTCAAAGGATTAAAACTTCCATGTGAGTGATTCGGCGATACTGGTGTTATAGATGTTGGATGCAGCACTGTGGAAATATTCGATTGATTGAAATTTAGATGAGGCGGAGGCGAATGGATTGGATGAGGATTTAGAAACTGTATTGGTGGTGTTATCGGCCCAATCTGTGACATCATCGACATGTGATTCATGGGAGCACTACGATAACTAATAGTCTTCTCTTTTTGCCAAACGAAAACATTATGAACCATGGCTGCACCACAAAATATAATACCGATTCCAATTAATACACTCGTAATTATGGCAGGTGTTGAATGAAAGTGATTGAATGTATACAAAATTATGCCTAGAAATAAAATTCAGATTGTATGATTGTATGAACAATGTACATATGTATGTACATTTAAATGGAGTATTTACCTGTTAAGAATATGGGTATGGATATAAAGAAACCACCAACAGCACAAGTCCGACTAGTGCTAGACTTTTCCAAATAGCGATTATCTCTGAAAAGATAAAAAGGTGTTAAAAATTAATTTTAAAGAAAATACCTATTCAAGAAGTAATTTGTCTGAACACTTACCTTCCATCAAACATGGGCGATCGCACTAATTTAACAGCAAAAAGGAACTGAATTGCACACACTAAGAGGCAGCAAAGATTTAATGAGAGTGACAAAGCGCATAGCGCCAAAGTAACATCGTAAACTATAATGAAATCTTCCGGAGAACTACGTGTCAAGGCATCTTCGCGGGCATTTGGTGATATTTTAAGTAAAAATATTAAAGACAATAATGCCAATAGTAGAGAAACTGCAAATGAAAATAAATTATAAGATTACATACTTACATATATGTATATGTATAAGCATGAAATGTTCATCAAATAAGTGTTTAAAGAAATTGGAAACAACTGACAAAAATGTGCTGATCAGAACATCAGATTAATACTAATTTACTGATTTACAAATTTCATTTGGTTTTTTCTCAATATACAAGTATCTATGTACATCTAATTCTGTTTATACGCGAATTTGATTTAATGCGTTTCCAAATAAATATTTCATTTTGTTTTTATGCGACTTGATTTGATATAACGCGATCTAAAAATGTATGTATTTTTACCCGAAAAACCTTGTTTGCACTGGTTTTGAAGAAATTTAAATTAAACACATAGATACCCCCTTATTCAAAAACGATTATTAAATTTAACAAACGCTTATTAAGACAGATTTGCATATCGTCACCTAAAATGCCCAAAGGCGTAACCCTCATTATCATAATTTTACAGGAGACGCAAAAAAAAAAACATAAAATGAAAACTGTTTAATTGAAAATCGCGATTTCTTCACATCTTGTCTTAATATATTATATATGTACATTAGGGTGGCCCCGTTTGTATGGAGAAAAAATAAGGTATCGATGTTCCCGACTAATATGAAAATTTGATTAATTTTAAGACTACGTTTCTCAATTTTTTTTTTGTCCTGGGGTCAATATTTGATGAGCTGGATCAAAGGATAAAAATGACCTTTTTAGAGGTTTTTTGATTTTTTTCACATTTCTTCCAAAGGAACTATATGTAAATTTGGTATCATATGAAAGGTCTTTGAGAGGCGCATTCAATGGGTTATCAAAAATTAAAAAAAAAATTTTAAATTCAAAAATTTTGAAAATTGCAGTCAAAATTTAATTTTTTTTTTATTTTTTCATAGAATTTACTTAAATAAATAGTTGAAATTTCTTGATTATAAACATCATGCAATTTAACCCAAATGGGTTTTCCCATTATTTTAATACCCATTACATTAACGATTTGAGTTAACAGAGATTGTCAGATAGGGAAGAATTTAGGTTTTAAAAGAAAATTAATAAAAATTGAACTAAATAGAATTTAAAAAAACGGGAAAACCCATTTGGGTTAAATTGCATGATGTTTATAATCAAGAAATTTCGACTATTTATTTAAGTAAATTCTATGAAAAAAAAAATTTTTGTCTGAAATTTTGAAAATTTTTAAATTTAAAAAATTGTTTTTTAATTTTTGTGAAAAAAAAATCAAAAAACCTCTAAAAACGACCTTTTTATCCTTTGATCCAGCTCACCAAATATTGATCCCAGGACAAAAAAAAATTGAGAAACGTAGTCTTAAAATTAATCAAATTTTGGGGCCACCCTAATGTACATATATAGACGACAAACTTAGTTCTGTAAAAAAAATGTAAGTTAAGTCTTTTGTGTTTTATGAAAACGTTTAAATGATGTTACGTTTTTCTCCATTTCTTGAATGAAATCGTTAGTTTGGAACGTAGAAGCTTAAAATTTTTAGGAACATTTGATTTTAGCCTTGTGTTCCAGATTCAATCAAAAAACGTATTTTGATTCTTTTGAGAGTTGCGTCTTTGGGCATTTCAGGTGACGATATAAAAATTGGCTTAATAAACGTTTGTTAAATTTAATAATCGTTTTTGAATAAGGGGGTTAGTTGGCAGCACTAAAAATCGTCTGGTACGAAAAACAAAGTGAATTGAAATAATTAATTACATAACAGTCTCATAAAAACTGGAAGTCAAGGATTAATAACGGAATTTGTGACCAAAATCACTGAACCATCACCAGCAACTGATCATGTTTTCGAAAATATTTCTAGCCATGCAAGTGATGTCTTTCGTAAACGAATGCGATTATCAGAAAGTGATAATACGCAATACGCTGTATGTCACAAAATCATACTTTTGCAGGAGAGACAAAAAACTGTATATTTCTGAGAACAATTGAAACATACTGAACATTCGTCATATTGCAATAGCGCTCAAAAGCTCTCTTCTAATTGCCTGAACGGCATAAGATAAATTGCAGTTATAGTTATAGTTTTTTTTTTTGTTGACATATGTACAGCCTTTTGCATTCACCGCGACGATATATCATATTTATATAACAAAAATATTTATTTTTAAGTTTTATGGCTTTTTGTGATTACTTTTCTAAATGAACGCTTTTTTTATTGGGTTTGTTTAAATAATATACATATGTTTGTGTATAAAGCTATGTGTCCACGGTTGTCAGATATTACAACGTTGTCATATCTAGCAATGTAGTGACATTGAAAAATTTTTAGCAAAAGGTAAATTGTCAGTTTACACGACTGTAAGAAAACTAACAATTTCATTTGCACACAATTGTCACATAATGAATTTAGCTGTCAACCGAAATTGTCAGTTCACACGATTGTCAAATTCGTTTTGCAGCTCTGTGTGTGTGTTTAAACATTTTAAATATTGTCATGGAACAAAAAAGAGCAATTGGAACCATTTTATCTGCACTCTATTAAACAGGATTCATCAAAATATATGTCGCTATCCATTTATTATTTTCTTTAATTTAATTCTTTAATTTTCTTCCACTTTTTTGAAAAAATTTATTAATACACACTTGTTTGTTTATTTATGTATATACAGAGTTGCATTTAGAAATAATTTCTATGACAATGCTGCCATTGGCAGATGCATACACTTTGCACATATGACAATGAAAAGTGTTTGACAATTGTCTTAAAACAATGACAAAATTGTGTGTTTACACGATTGTTAGATATCTGACAATATTTTTGTCTTCCAATGTACTGAAAATGCTTTTTCTTACAACGTTGGAAGGCAAAAATTTTAAGTTTACACGGTTGTTAGACATTTTCTGAACATTTTTCGGACAACGTTGTAATATCTGACGATCGTGGACACATAGCTTAAAGCAACATGAATTTGAATTATTTATCTTATTTTACTTGATATTTCATACGTGGAACCAATATGGATAGATACTCTAACTTTTTTTACGCGGTTTCTTTTACGCGAGTTTTCAAGGAACGTATCTATCGCGTAAAAACAGAATTAGGTGTATGTATGTAAAATTGATTCAGAAAGTGAGTGCGTTGACCTATAAATTAAATTTAAAAGTAAAAATGTAGTTTAGGGTAAATACACAAATTGTACAAAAAAGAAGTTGACACCATATTTTGAGCGGTTCTTTAGTAATATTTAAAACTAATAGAAAAACCTAAACAAAATTATTAATTATGTAATTGAAAATCACAACGCATAATATAGTTCAGTTTTTAACTTCAAAAAGTGAGTGCTTTTTTTTTATTTATTGCAATATATTCTTAATTATGGCTTCTAGGCTTGTGGGAATAGAATCCACTAAGTTTTGGATCATCAAGGGTGGAATTTTATTCCACTCTTCCTGTAAAGCTATTCACCCCTATTGTGAATAAAAATTCCACATGAAATTTGTTCCCTTTTCACATTTTCCTATTAAAATTCAATGCTAAAAAAATAAAAGGGAACAAATTTCATGTGGAATTTTTATTCACGATAGGGGTGATTGTTTTTTTTCTTGGTCCAGCTTATGCAATGCATTGTGTTGGAACTAGGAGAATAGGTCATGGAAGGGAGGTTAGAGGGAGTAGTGTTTGTGAACATTTGACTTGAATTTTCCTATATTGAAAGTGACAGGGAATACTTCTGCTGGTAGTTTATACCACATACGGACAGTACGGCTAAAGAACGAATTTTCTCTGTAGTGTGTTGTGCGTTTAAATGTTCAAGCGATCACAAATGGATGAGGCCTGACTGAAGAACGTGTATTACGTAAAAAACTGCGTGTTTCAGGAACAAGTTGCCTGATTTCAGCTCAGTTATATTCCTTATTTCTATGACATTTTATTATTATTGCAATTTATTCCGTTATTTGTTTTCAAATAAAAGTGATGAAGTAAAAATTAAGGACTACATTTGCTTTTTGTGTTAAATTTGTGCGGCTTAGATGCTAAAGAAATTTTAATTTAGCGGTTTCAATAAGGGTACCACAGGCATTGAGAATATACTCGTATGTACATACATATGTATATATTCTTATATGTATTTTGAATTGAAATCAAAAAGGATTTATTATTACCAGAAGAAGGCTTATTTTTAAAAAAATGTAAGGCGAGCACTCGCTTTTTAAATCAACTGAATATAAATTAGCTTTTCTTAATATTAATTTTGATTTCTCCATTTCAATTTGTTATTGCTCAATGTTAATTGGGATTTTCTCGTGGCAATTAAAAAAAAAACTCTGATGGGAGAACAAGTTCTGGAACTGTTCCTCCGTTTGCTTCGTAAAGTTTTTTTGAACTAGTTCCTTGTGTGACATTTTCAAAGAAAAGCCATTGATTAAAGATGATTTGATGATGATGATTTAAGAACAATAACGTGCGCTAGCTCCGCAACGCTTTTTTAGAACCAGTTCTGAAGACTACAATTTTAAACAAAAATCATTCATCCCAACGGCAAACAAGATCGAGTGCTCAATATTTTGAAAATTATATTGAGAAAATAAATAATTTTATTCTATTTTCTTCGACCTTTTTTATGATTTTTATTAAGTAATTTTTTTAAGCTTGAGGTCACTTTTTGTTTTTTATAAAAGATTTTTTATTTCTATATATAATTAACTCGATATTTCGATTTCCTTTGGAAATCTTCTTCAGGAGTAATTTTAATATTATAACAAATTTTTTATGTGTAACAAATATTTTGATATAAGTTTGAAAGGGGTTGACAAAATTGAAAAATATGTTCTACAGAAAAATAATTTTAAATTTTCGATAATAACATTGAACAGTAAATAATTTTTACAGAAATATAGTAACATTATGAATAATAACATTTTGGAATGATAACATTTTTTAAATACATAAATTGTGTTAATTTCTCCTATTATTAATATTTATATTTTTGTTCAATAGGTGTCTGTAATTTTGAGCTAAGTTTTCTGTGTCTTTTTTAAAATTTATTCTTCTTTCTGATGGTACATTATTGATATGTAACATTTCTAACATGTATCTTCGTTTTTTATAATTTTCTGTGTCCAATATAGATGTGTTATCAAAATCTGGATAGTGGTTAAAATCTCTACAATGGGTTGATAAAGCTGTTTTTTGTGTTGAATTATAATTTCTATATTTCTGGTCATGTCTATGTCCTGCTAATCTAGTTTTAAGTTTTGTCCCTGTTGTTCCTATATATATTTTGTTACATTGCTCGTTACTATTACCACCACAAGAAATTTTATATACTAAATTTGACATATCTGTCTTTTCTAATTTATCTTTAGTTTTTGTGAATAATCTTCCTACATTATTATTCACCTTATGTGCCATTTTGTATGTTGTTTTGTTATATATGTTTAAATGTTCTATTCTTTCTGAAAATCCAGGTATATATGATATTGACTTATAAATTTTTGGTTCTGAAATTCCATTATTAATATAGGATTTTCTTGTGTTAAATTGTTTTATTAATCCGCAAATGAGTTCATTAGGAAAACTATTATCTTTTAATATATTTCTAATTATTTCTTTATTTTTCTTATGAAATCTAATGTCACTAATTGTTAATATTCTATCTATAAGATTTTTAGCAGTGTTTATGATAATTCTTTTTGGGTGTTTTGAGAAATAATTTAAAATTCTTCCAGATGAAGTTGGTTTCTTATACCAATCAAATACTAAATTGTTTCCCCTTCTTGTAACTAATATATCTAAATATGAAATTGAAGAATTTAATTCTTTTTCAATGGTAAATTTTATATTCTGATCAAATGAGTTGAATGTTGATAATAAAATATCGATTTTATTATCCTCAATTATACAAAATAAGTCATCTACATATTTTGTTAGTATTTTTGGTTTTATTGATAATTTTTCAATACATGTGTCTAATAATTTTTCCATTACAATATCTGCTATTATTGGAGATGCCGGTGAACCCATTGGAAGTCCCTTTTCTTGTGTATATATTTTACCATCATATTGGAAATACCTATTGTCAACTATACAGAATTTTATGATTCGTAAGAATAAATTTTTATTAATATCAGTAAATTCGGAAATTTTGTTCCAATTTTCTTCTATAATTTTTATTGCTAGGTCAACTGGAATACTTGGGAATAATGAAACAACATCAAGTGATATTAATTTTTCATTATTTTTGATTGAAATATTTTTTAATTTATCTTTAAATTGTATTGAATTATTAACATTATATTTTGAATTTTCTGTTAAATTTTTAAGGATTTTAACAATATATTTACATAGATTATGTGACGGTGAATTTATTGATGAACAAATTGGTCTTAGTGGAAAATTTTCTTTGTGTATTTTAGGTAATCCATATAACCTGGGAGCTACAGCTATTGAAGTCTTCATTTTATTTTTCTCTATTGGTGTTATTATATCTAATTTAAAAAGTTCATCTATTAAATTATTGTTAATTTTTTGGAATCTGTTTGTTGGATCTTTTTTTAAAATTTGAAAAGTCTCATTATCGTTTAAAATGTTTTCAATTCTAGATATGTAATCTATTTTATTGATTGCTACTGTTGTGTTACCTTTATCTGCTCTTAAAATCATTATATCTCTATTCTCCTTTAGAAATGTTTGGCAATTTTTTACTTTATTTATTGTAAATCTATCTCTATTATTTAATGAAACTTTGTTTAAATGATTATCAATTACCATTGTAAATTTTGACCTTGCAATTTCTCTTTCATCTTTATTCTCTATAGTTTCTATAAAATCTTCTCCTTCGGATATAATTTTCAACATTGGAAAATGTTTTTTATTTTCGGGAAGTGCGTGTTAGGTGGATCTTATCATTAGGTGAAAAACACGCACTTCCCGAAAATAAAAAACATTTTCCAATGTTGAAAATTATATCCGAAGGAGAAGATTTTATAGAAACTATAGAGAATAAAGATGAAAGAGAAATTGCAAGGTCAAAATTTACAATGGTAATTGATAATCATTTAAACAAAGTTTCATTAAATAATAGAGATAGATTTACAATAAATAAAGTAAAAAATTGCCAAACATTTCTAAAGGAGAATAGAGATATAATGATTTTAAGAGCAGATAAAGGTAACACAACAGTAGCAATCAATAAAATAGATTACATATCTAGAATTGAAAACATTTTAAACGATAATGAGACTTTTCAAATTTTAAAAAAAGATCCAACAAACAGATTCCAAAAAATTAACAATAATTTAATAGATGAACTTTTTAAATTAGATATAATAACACCAATAGAGAAAAATAAAATGAAGACTTCAATAGCTGTAGCTCCCAGGTTATATGGATTACCTAAAATACACAAAGAAAATTTTCCACTAAGACCAATTTGTTCATCAATAAATTCACCGTCACATAATCTATGTAAATATATTGTTAAAATCCTTAAAAATTTAACAGAAAATTCAAAATATAATGTTAATAATTCAATACAATTTAAAGATAAATTAAAAAATATTTCAATCAAAAATAATGAAAAATTAATATCACTTGATGTTGTTTCATTATTCCCAAGTATTCCAGTTGACCTAGCAATAAAAATTATAGAAGAAAATTGGAACAAAATTTCCGAATTTACTGATATTAATAAAAATTTATTCTTACGAATCATAAAATTCTGTATAGTTGACAATAGGTATTTCCAATATGATGGTAAAATATATACACAAGAAAAGGGACTTCCAATGGGTTCACCGGCATCTCCAATAATAGCAGATATTGTAATGGAAAAATTATTAGACACATGTATTGAAAAATTATCAATAAAACCAAAAATACTAACAAAATATGTAGATGACTTATTTTGTATAATTGAGGATAATAAAATCGATATTTTATTATCAACATTCAACTCATTTGATCAGAATATAAAATTTACCATTGAAAAAGAATTAAATTCTTCAATTTCATATTTAGATATATTAGTTACAAGAAGGGGAAACAATTTAGTATTTGATTGGTATAAGAAACCAACTTCATCTGGAAGAATTTTAAATTATTTCTCAAAACACCCAAAAAGAATTATCATAAACACTGCTAAAAATCTTATAGATAGAATATTAACAATTAGTGACATTAGATTTCATAAGAAAAATAAAGAAATAATTAGAAATATATTAAAAGATAATAGTTTTCCTAATGAACTCATTTGCGGATTAATAAAACAATTTAACACAAGAAAATCCTATATTAATAATGGAATTTCAGAACCAAAAATTTATAAGTCAATATCATATATACCTGGATTTTCAGAAAGAATAGAACATTTAAACATATATAACAAAACAACATACAAAATGGCACATAAGGTGAATAATAATGTAGGAAGATTATTCACAAAAACTAAAGATAAATTAGAAAAGACAGATATGTCAAATTTAGTATATAAAATTTCTTGTGGTGGTAATAGTAACGAGCAATGTAACAAAATATATATAGGAACAACAGGGACAAAACTTAAAACTAGATTAGCAGGACATAGACATGACCAGAAATATAGAAATTATAATTCAACACAAAAAACAGCTTTATCAACCCATTGTAGAGATTTTAACCACTATCCAGATTTTGATAACACATCTATATTGGACACAGAAAATTATAAAAAACGAAGATACATGTTAGAAATGTTACATATCAATAATGTACCATCAGAAAGAAGAATAAATTTTAAAAAAGACACAGAAAACTTAGCTCAAAATTACAGACACCTATTGAACAAAAATATAAATATTAATAATAGGAGAAATTAACACAATTTATGTATTTAAAAAATGTTATCATTCCAAAATGTTATTATTCATAATGTTACTATATTTCTGTAAAAATTATTTACTGTTCAATGTTATTATCGAAAATTTAAAATTATTTTTCTGTAGAACATATTTTTCAATTTTGTCAACCCCTTTCAAACTTATATCAAAATATTTGTTACACATAAAAAATTTGTTATAATATTAAAATTACTCCTGAAGAAGATTTCCAAAGGAAATCGAAATATCGAGTTAATTATATATAGAAATAAAAAATCTTTTATAAAAAACAAAAAGTGACCTCAAGCTTAAAAAAATTACTTAATAAAAATTGAGAAAATAAAAAAAAACAAATGGAAATTCACAAATCCAAATTAAAGCATTAAACACATTCGAGACAGCAGACTACAGACTACAATATGTCAAAAATAAAATACACACGTTTATATGAGAGTGACTATATTGACGACAGCAGGCAACACGACTGCAGGTTGTTGTCCATGCTGATTTTTTCGTCGCTGTCAAATTAAACTAATTTCTATTTTTGTTGGCGACAAAACAAAAACAGTGTTGACCATATAGCAAAATGTATAAAGCAAATTAAATAAAAAAAAAACAAAATACACAATTTAAAATGATCACGACCATTTATGAGTCAAGAGTTGTTAAATGTATTAATAACATTACATTAATAATATTAAATTTTATATTAATAAAAAATGAGTGAAGTTTATTAGCATGTCTGGAATCATATACATATGTTTTTCATGTTTCATAAATAAAACGCTACTTTAAACAAAAATAAAAGCCTTAAGTGGCACCACTGAAATATAAATGGATTACTGCAACAGCTGTTTGTATTTTTATTGTTTTGTTTGATTAAAGTTTGTACGTGTGTTATTGTTTAAGATTTATTATTTTTAATGTTTTTATTTACTTTTTTGTTGTATTTTAGTAATAGCTTCTTTAAATCAACAAAATTCTCTTCAGCCATTATGTTATTTAAAAAATTCGAAGAACAAATTTATTTTTTATTAAAATGTCAGATTTCGGGATCAGCTGCTGACTATGTAGCTGTCGTTTTCAAAATAATTAAATAGCTGACTAGAGGGCGGCATAAGTACCCAGCGGCATTTGCACTCGTGCAGTCGTGTAGCCTGCTGTCTGGAATGTGTTTAATGCTTAATGTTGTGAAAAAAAACGAATAGAAATTGAGAAATCGAAATTAATATTTTGAAAGCAAACTCATTATCAGAAAACACGAATTGAAATTAACAAGAATAGCAAATATATATTGAAAAGAAAAAGCCACTAGAAATTGCGAAATCTTACGGATTGTTAAAAGACTTTATATTATTTCTGAATATCAGTATAAAATTTTAAGCGATAAAGATTTGCATACGAGTACATATTCACCCCTATCGAAAATAAAAATTCCCCATGAAATTTGTTCCCTTTTCACATTTTTTCCTATTAATATTCAATGTTAAAAAAATAAAAGGGAACAAATTTCATGTGGAATTTTTATTCACGATAGGGGTGATTATAAAAACTTACCCAAACATAATAAACCTAAACTAGTTAAGGCTTCTCTAGGACCAGGGCCATGTTTCGATTGATTGATTATGGCACCGACAGAATTTGTATAATTCGTATAGTTCGTATGATTGTTGGTATTATTTGGATTTAAAACGGTACTATTAACAAAATTACCGTTACTATTGGCATTTGCGCCAGCCACAGACGCCGCATGAGCCAAGGCAATGTGTTGATTTGTGTAGGTGTGTAAATTGTTACCGATACCATTTAGGCCATTTGGGGTAAGGTGATTAATAATTGGCGTTACTGGTGTGGTGGTGGTTGTGGTATTTGTTGTTGTATTGCCATTTCCGGTTGGTGGTAGTGGCAAAGGTAACGGTGGTGGTTGGGTTTGTTGCTGCTGCTGTTGTTGTTGTTGATTGCAAACAGTTGCTGAGGGTGATGCAATATTAAGAAGGGTAGTTAAACGTGGTCCTCCATTAACGGCCAGCGTTGATACATTTGTCGTTGTTGTCGATGATGTCTGTAAATTGGAGGCATTCAGTGTAGAGATATTCAACGGTTGTTGTGGCCTTAGGTGTATATTGCGAGCAGTACTTGTCGTTGAATTATTACGAACTTGACCATTTGCTGGTCCACCAGCATTTGATGTATGTTTCAACATTTAGAGATACGATCTGTTCTCAAGAATAACAATTGATAATTGTTTGTTACATTGTGACCCATTTGAAACTGAAATTATATGAAGAAAAAGTATTTTTTATATGTATGTATGTATGCATGTACGAGTATGTATGTATGTATATAAATTTAATAGTACTTTTTATTTACCTCTAAATGCTGCAAATAGTAATTGTAGTTGTATGTGGTAAATAATTTTTTAATAACAAAATGTTTTTTTGGAAAGTGGGACTTATCAGTTGTGGGACTTCCCTTTTCATGTCAAGTACTCCGAAATTTGTAAACTATTGGGTCGGTTTGGCCACTCTTGACCAATATTAGCAGAATTGAATTATAGACGATAGTTTAAAAATTAAGCAAAAGTTTCATTTTTTTAGACTGCTACTATCTGACTTCAATTATTAAAGAAATTTTAACTTTGAATATTAGTAGCTTTCAGTAAAATCAATTATTGGAAACGAACAAGCAATTAATACATGCATACGAGTATGTACATACATACATACATACATATGTATGTATATAGAGGAGTATATAACATTAATTGTATTTTCGGCTTTTTTCTTATAATATTTGATTTTATTAGCAAGTTTTCAAATAACTATGTAACTACATATATAATTGCCTCAGCGTCAGGCGAGTTAGCATTTTACAATTCAATATAATATAAACTTGTACTCGTGTTATAAATCATACATATGGGCAACTTCAAAAATTTACGGCACTTAGAATTTTTTTGAATTTTTTTTTTTTGTCTGACATCAATGTCGATTTGCGTGTGTATAAACCGATATTTGAGCATGTGAAATCCGTTCGCGTTAATCATTTTTACTGCGGTTTTAAGTTAAAAAAAATATAAAGATTACAGTTTTTGAGGTTAGAAAATTTTTTTCTCCTCCATAAAATTTTAAATCTTTAAAATTTTTTCATGCATTTTCAATTTAAGTATCAAGCTTAGTAAAGTCTTCTATTCGATGTACGTTTCAGCGAAATTGTTACAGTGCTTTAGTTGTCACAAAGCGAAATGTGTTTGGGAAAAACTGCCGTTGCACGCGCCCGGGTTGAAAAAAAATTTTTTTGTACTTTATCAGTTTAGTCCGTCGCGAAGAATCTATTTAGATACCTAAACATGTTCCCATGCCATGTTTGTTATAAAAAAATTAAAAAAAAAAATGTTTTTTTTTTGCAAAAATTTTCAAAAGTTCATAAAATTTTTGCGTTTAAAAATTTTAGAGTGCGTTTTCGCCCCGGAGGTAGCCTTTATGAAGTTACTCACATCACGCAATACACTACCCAACTTAAAAGACAATTCAGATTGTCAGACGCAAAAAAGATACTATGAGCCTCAAAAGTGAGTAATCACAAAAAATTATTTGATTTTTTTAAGATAATGAAAATCCTAAAATCTATCCATCGATTGAAATTTAAAAGTTTCGTTTTGTTGGATATTTGGTTGATTCGGTTATGCAAAAAAAATCAAGTTGAACTATAATGCTTTTCATAATCTTAAAAAAATCAAAAAATTCACTGGTGCTTACACACTTTTGAAGCTGTGTGTACATTTTTACAAAATTTACGCTAATTTCTCTTAAGTTTGTGATCTCTGACACCAACTTGATATACCTCAAACTTTATAAAATTACGCAGTTTTTTTTAATTCTGCACTTAAAACTCATTTTTATTAAACGGCGCAAAAACCCTATGTAAAATCTTCAAAAAGTTCAGAATTCGGAAAATTTTCGTTTCACTTGTAAACCACATGCAACTTTTCACCCAGTAGCGATATCAAATTTTTTTTTTTGTGGATATATCCTCCAAGTCTAGTGACTATATTTTGTATTTGTTTGGATCTGAAAGCTAAAAACTATTACAAAGAAAACCGAATGAATGAAAAAACTCTTGCAAGGTTCAAGTCGTTTTTTTTTTAATTTTTCGAATTTTAGATGACCACCAATTCTTAAGGTAAAGACTTTTCAACGTAAAACTTTGCACGTCATATCCTTCGAGTATAGTCATCCAAACCCTGTACAATGTTTTTTTCAATTCCTAAAACTTAACGAAATAAGAGGCATATTATGTCGTGTGCGTCAGCAGGTGCTCAAAAAATTTGAAATACCCCATATGTAGGTACATATGTACGAGTACATATTTAAAATAATAACAAAAATAGTTAATTACATAAAGATAAAAATTTTGACGTATTTAAAGACGATTTTATGTAAAAAGCATTTCTAAATTATGAAGCAAGAAGTATCTTTTTAAATTGTTCTTAAAAGTTGATACATATTGTATTAATAGTTTTCAATTTATGAGATAAATTATTATACTAAAAACAACCAATGTGTTCAATTCTTTGCTTTGCGATTTCTAGTCTGCACCTTGCTGTTTATACCCTACACCACCATAGTGGGTAGGGTATATTGGATTTGTGCTGATGTTTGTAACGCCCAGAAATATTGGTTCAACACCCAGCTTAAAGTATAACGATCGACTCATAATCAATTTCTGAGTCGATTTAACGCTGTACGTCCGTCCGTTCGTCTGGCTGACTGGCTGGCTGTCCATGTAAAGCTTGTGCGCAGAGTACAGGTCGCAATTTTGAAGATATTTTGCTAAAATTTTTTAAGTGATATTTTTCGGCCCAATGACGGATGGAATTGAAACTGGAAATCGGTCAATTATTTCACCTGGCCCCCATACAAATGTCCTCCCTAAATTGGGGTTTACCGATCATAAATGTTTGAATTATGCAAGGAACCAAACAAATTGCATCACAAATGAGTGTTAAATGCAGCCAAATCACATCTACAAATTTGTGCAGATCGGTCCATAATTAGTCGTAGCTCCCATATAAGGCCCACTTCCGAAAATCACTTTAAAGAGCATAACTCTCTCAAATATGTTGGTATTATTAGTCGAAACTCCCATATAAGAGCCTTTTCGTAGTTCACTTTAAGCTCCATAAATCGTTTAAAAGTATTTATATCGAGATAAAGATTAACACATATAATATTTATATTCACAGACATCATGACACTAAATTTTTGCATGATCGGTCCACAATAGGTTATATCTCTCATATAACGCCCATTTCTGAAAAACTGTTTTACACATATACTGGGTGTAGGGTCGGGCTTGACCGAGTATATTTTCTTACTTGTTATAAGTTAGAATTGTTTCTTGTACTGAAAACTGTTTGATTCCTTGCAAAATTTGTAGTGTTATGACCTACATAGTATATTGTTCAGTGATTTGAACATAAATATCAAAAGACGTAGTTTATACATTCCTTTAACTGGTAAAATATTTTTGCAAATTTCTTAATACAGCGTTATTGTGGGGTAATTAATTTTTTTTTTGTTTTTTAGTTCTTTGGGGAGATTTCAATTCCGTATTGTGTTTATATTCATGCGAGTATATCATTATTAGATAGTGCAAATGGTTCGGAACAAATGCTTGGTACAGTATTAGTTTTGTTTTTCCATCAAATTTTTATTTAAAATTATATAAGATTCCTGTTGCTGGAGACATGTTTGCTATCATTTCCTTAATCTGTAGGTTCCATATCAAGTTACTTTGCAAAATTATACCCAAGTATCTTCTAGACTCAAAAACTTCTTCGCCATTTACCATAAACTAGAACTAAAAAAATTCAATATCAGTATTCACATGTGGCCTGAATCTTATAACTTTTGTTTTTAATGGATTTACAATTAATCTGTTTATTCTTGCATATTCGGAAATCATGTCAGGGCCTCTTTGCATGTAAGTTTTTAACGTCGTCTCATGTTTATATAGATAAAATAGGGAAATATCATCAGCATATACCTACATAAGTGCACCTTACCATACAACTCAAGATTCACAATGTCATTTACATGCATACATACATACATATGTATGTATATAAACAGAAAATAACAATGAAATGGAGGATTATATTGGTAATTGTAATTATTTCGTCAGTAACAATAGTAACAATTGTAGGGGGGCTGACGGTGGCAATCGTGATTCCAAATACTTTGTATAAACATGAGGTTTCACTAGAAACTTATCAAATTATAAGAAAAGTCAACGAACATAAAGACTGTAGGCGAGATAGATGCACCAGCAAACAACAGCACTTTGAAACAGTTAATTAAAGCGTTTCAATTCCAGTAATCTAGCAAACAAAATACATCCATCCAATCCAACAGTATAAAATCTAAAATACTTGTAGCAATATGCAACATATGTGCATATACAGTAGAATCTCGAAAAAGTTAAACGCTCGGATAAGTTAACAGTGTTTCAGCATCAACGTGCCGCTATTTATTTTTAAAACAACGGCTTTTTCAGTAACAATAGTGGCAAATTGGTCGCTTTTAAAATATTCTCACTCAAAAAATGTACTGAAATTTTAGAGGCTGTGGCGAACATAATAAACCAGAATATGCTGAACTTGAGGCAAGCTTGTACAAATGCTTTATGAACCAACGGCAGCATAATTGTGCAAAGACTGGGCCAATTTTAAAAACCAGAGCTAAGCATGAGTTTGCCATACGGCATCCTGGAAAAAAATTTAATGAGGGATAATGTTAACATCAGCATTGATGAAATTGAGAATTGGAACAATGATTAAATTTCAGAAGATAATGACGATTTCGACGTATCCAAAAGTGAAAATGACGGGCCAATTATCGAGGAAGATGTTCAACATTCTAAAGTGACTTTGTCGAAAGCAGTTTAAGGCATCAATATCGTGATAAAATGAAGCAAATCAGTTGGAAAAACTTGTCAATATGCGCATGAAAATGGTGAAGACGTATTACACAAAGGAAAAAAACAAACAAGCCTTGACTGCTTCATTAAGCCACTACATAAAAATTAATATCTTTGGCGCACAAACTTTTAAACCAAAAAGTACATATAAAAATAAATTTATTTTTTTAGTAATGAAAACTAAATCATCAATAAATTAAAAATATTAAACAAAAAAATGTTTATTATTTTATTTATTTCCTCTTTCAATAAAAAAAACGCTTAAAAAAGTGAATAGTTCGAAAAAGTTAACAGCCCTGGGAACATTTTGTTTAACTTTTTCGAGATTCTACTGTGCATACATAAATACATATAAATATGTACATATGTATGTATGTATGTACATACGAGTATTTATAGAAAAGGTAAATGCCACTAATTGTTGCCATTATTACACATTACGGTGTATCGTGGACTGAAACTGAAAAACAAAAAAAAAAAAACGATACAAAACCAAGGCAGCAAGAGAAAAAAATGTAATGCAAGTGGTCTTGTAGGTATTGAAAGTTTGCAACGGTTGCAATGACTATGAAAACAAAGTACAAGTTGAAATAACGGAAATTCTTGACTTTGACTTTATAAGAACGAAGAAAACAAAAAAGAAATAAAATACACGTTTTATTACTTCCTTGGTTGGCAGTTAAAAGAAGAGTAAAAATCAAATTATTCTTTGGCCAAGTTCAATTATAAAATACTAGTGTACAATGAATAGGTACATACCGGCTTACCGGGGTTTTCAATTTATTTCCAAAGCTAAGGCAAAGGATACAAATTTATTCGGGGTTGAGGGATTTTTTATGTCTATGACTCACTATTTTTCATAATCATAAAAAATATCGCACAGAATCTTATCAAAAGAGAAAATATTTTATATTGCAACTACTATTCTGGAATTCAATTATAACGACCGATCCGTTTGATCCGTCTGCTTTGATACACATTTTGCAGAAATTTGTATTTAATTTTTTTTTTTTGTAAAATCCAGGCAATCTTGGTAAAAGTTGTACTTTTTTGATGCTATCTCGCGATTCATTTGGTAAAGTCAAACTATTTCAGCAATTTACGTAAAACGAAAAATGTAAGTTTTATTATACACGTACAGTCCAATTAACACTCAGGCAATTAATAAGCCTATATATAATTGCGTTACTTTCTTTGGAAAGGGGAGAGATTGAAGAAATAAAGGTGGTAAAAGTAGAAGAAAGCTTTATATAAGAACTCTGCAATTGCGCATATGTTTGTTTTAGTGCAGCATTGCAGCGCCTCTGGTCGTGAATAAGCGCATTATTTTTTAAAGCTTGATTTTATAGCCTTTATTTTAATTATTTTACTTCGGTGGCTGAATAAATATTAGTTATGATGGATAGACTGAAAACTAATAATTATCAGAAACTGATGTTGTTTGATTGGCAGCGGCTGGGAATTGAACCCGGGCTACCAAATACCAACTTATGCTTAATGATCAAATGCCCTAACCAATTAAGCTACAGCAACCCATATGCAAGTAATAGAAATGTAGTTAAAGAGAAAAACAATTTGGCGAACATTTTTTTTTTTTTAGTTTAAATTTGGATGGCGAAGAACTAATCCCACAAATTGCCAGGTTATGTATATCACGTCGGTTCAAGTAAACCCTTAGTCGACCTACTTATATATTCATATAGAAAGCTGGGACGTTTAAGTCTTCAAATCAATCAAAAGTGTTTATGGCACTCCACCTGTTCATTCGTTTAATTAAAAATGGTACTACACTAGATTTCGATTTGAGTTTTTAATGGTCTCCATCAGGATTTATACAAATTAAAAGGTCGAATGCATAAAAACGAAAACAAGAAATAATGACAATGACGCGAGAATTGTTAACCTTCCGATGAGTGAGAAGGTCCCTAGGGACCTTTTTGCCTTTTCAAACTGAAATTACTCCTACTTCGGCCACTACAACCCCCCTCCCAAAGTTACTCTGTATTCCAAGAGTATTTTGTTGCGCATCTTTTGGAAAAAACATCAAGCCGATCGGATCATTACTTTAGGAGTTATTAAAGTTTTAGTGAGAATAGTACGCGGACGTGTGAATAGGTCCGTATGGACCTTGTACTGAATTTTACTAATAAATGCATGTTTTTGGGCATCATTATAATTTTTTTATTGTTTCAACACATAATTTACTTGTTCTGAACACAAAGACCTAAACTCAAAGACATTAGGGATAATGATAAAAACAAAAAAAATCTAAGAAAAATTCGAAGACATGAACTTTATTGCTTTCAAGGAAAGGCACAATATTCTAATTTTATACTACTAGCAACAAACCAGTTCTTAGAATTTTTTATTTTTATCATCATCCCTAATGTCTTTGAGTTAAAAAAATTTTAAAAATTATGTTTTGTATGTAGAATTTTGTTATAAACAATAAAAATAAAAAAAAAATTTTATATGAAAAAAACATGATTTACAAAAAAGGTCCGTGGGACCTTTTCACACGGCCGTGAAGTTCAGAACTGTCACTCATCGGAGGGTTAATTAACCCAGATCTGCATTGTGACTTATTTGACGAAACGTACATACGTGTTGTATGTTGATACTGGCCGTTAAATTTAAATACAATATCGTAACAGTATGTCATTTTGAAAGCTACATATCTGTTTCGCTTTACTTCTTTAATTTTAAAAAGAGTGCCGCTGAAGTTCATCGATTGCTGACCGAAACTTACATACATTTAGTGAAAGTGTACCATCGGTTTCAAAGTGCGTGAGATGGTTTGTGCGGTTCAATACAGAGTACCTACCTACAATACAAAATTAGAAAAACAAATAGTCGAAAGAGAAAAGCACCGTATGTGCGCTACAATTTTATACAAAGTGCAAGGTGTTTCATTATTTTTATATTTTTTTATCTGTTTCTACATAGGTATGTACATAAGTATGTATATGTATGTATGTATGTATATCATTATAAATTTAGTTTGTTTTGGTTTTCAACCACCCGTTGTAAAATGATATTTAAAGGAAGGAGGAAGGAAGGAATTTAGTTGTAGAAACCTCTTAAAACACATGCCATTCAAATAATTAAAACCAACATTAAACATACATACATACATATGTTTTCACATACGTATGTATGCACATAGTACGTAAAATGCACACACAAAAACACACGACATTTGCCCGTTCCTACAGATGTTGTTAGCCGGGGAGAAAGGAAGGAAGATATTAAAATAAAAAAAAACACAGAAATAGATTGAATAAAAAACTACGGCAGACGCTAAAAGAATGCGCGCGATCAGAATTCATTCAAATTTAGCTGTTTTTTGTTGTTCCTCGTGTTTTTATTTTGTTTGTTTTTGTTTTGCAAACTGAACGAAAGAAAACTAAAATATTTTTGAATTGCGAATGAGTCGTTAACAATATATAAAAAAAAAAGAAACAGAAAACATATACATTTTTGCTATGTTTGATGGTATTTGGCTGGGTGCGCAATGCGCATGCTTAGCGTGTTTGATGTTTGAGAGAGTTCACACATCGAACATCGAACCCTATCCAATAGTTAATCGACCAAACAAAACCAACCAAACAACTATAGAACAACTTGAAAAACCAGCAAGAAGTTTGGAATTTCAATTACATACATTCAACAATATATGTATGTATGTATTCATTTGTATACGAGTGGAGTTGAAGTAAGAAGTAAGCTGTGTTATTATTATCCACTTCCACTTCTATCCCAGTAAGATTTGTTTTTGTTGTTTGTATCTTCTTGTCTTACCGTTGTTATAACTGCGGTCAATGTGTTTGTTGTAGTTGCTGCCGTTGTTGTTGTTGGTATATTTGTTTTGTACTGTGAGAATATCAGCTCCCTTTGACTGTTTTTATGATGCGGATGATGATGATGATGATATTTATGAAAACGAAATCTCAGACAAGAAAAAATAACAAAAATTATAATGAACATCTTTTACATACATATGTACATACATACAAACACACATACACGTTTACATTGTACGTACTCGTATGAATGTGTACGTGAATAATCAATATGAAACTTCTTCTCGCATCTTAAGTATTTCAACAACTTTCAGATTAAGAATATTTTTCTTACAAGTTTTCATATTGGGTAAGGGAAAAGAATCGATACTGAACGAAATCGAATTTCATACTTAATTTCCCAATTCAATTAATCCTCAATTTAATTTTAATCGAAGTAAATTAAAGTTTCGTTCAATTGCTATTCAAACTATTTATATCCTACACCACCATAGAGGGGAGGGTATATTAGATTTGTGCTGATGTTTGTAACGCCCAGAAATATTGGTCCAACACCCACCTTAAAGACTCAGAATCACTTTCTGAGTCGATTTAACGACTCCGTCTGGCTGGCTGGCTGTCCATGTCAAGCTTGTGCACAGTGTACAGGTCGCAAATTTAAAGATATTTCGATAAAATTTGGTACTTGATATTTTTTCGACCCAAGGATGGATGGGATTGAAACTGGTGGAAATCGGTCCATTATTTCACCTTGCCCCCATACAAAAGTCCTCCCCAAATCGGGGTTTACCGATCATAAATGTTTGAATTATGCAAGGAACCAAACAAATTTCAGCACAAATGAGTTATAAATGAAGCCAAATCACATCTAAAAATTTTGTGCAGATCGGCCCATAATTAGTCGTAGCTCCCATATAAGGCCCACTTCCGAAAATCTTTTTTAAGAGCCTAACTCACTCAAAAATGTCGGTATCCAAATAATATTAAATGCAAATATAACTCATATGCATACAAACAATACGGTACAATTTTATTATGATCGGTCCATAATTAGTCGTAGCTCCAATATAAGGCCCACTTCCGAAAATCACTTTAAAGAGCAGAACTCTCTCAAAAATGTTGGTATACAATTAATATTTAACACAAATATATCTTATATGTATACAAACAATACCATACAATATTATTGTGATAGGTCTATAATTAGTCGTAGCTCCCATAAATGGCCCACTTCCGAAAATCACTTTAACGAGCATAAATTTCTTAACAATGTTGGTAATCAAACAAAATTCGATACAAATAATATACAGAAATGATGACACCTAATTTTATAATGGTCAGTCCGTAATTAGTCGAAACTCCCATATAAGACCCTCTCCGTAATTCACTTTAACCTCAATAAATCTTTTAAAAGTATTTATATCGAGATAAAGTTTAACACATATAATATTTATATTCACAGAAATCATGATACTAAATTTTTGCATGATCTCCCATATAGCGCTCATTTCTGAAAAACTGTTTTATACATATACTGGGTGTAGGGTATTATATGGTCGGGCTTGACCGACTATACTTTCTTACTTGTTTTAAATTGAAATACATTTTGCGAAAATCTTCTTTCAATATATGGGTATGTATGTATGTATATAGTTCCATATTCTTGTCACTTTTAAAACGAAATACCTATTGTACTTTATCTAATGGAACTCCCCCAAAAACGCATTTATCAGCCAAGTATAACAGACAATTAATTGTACTTTATAATCTCAGAAACAAATGATCTGGCGAAATTACATTGGGGTGCCATCGAAGGCGTTATCTAAATTATAATGAGAATATCAGTTGGATCGCAGCTAGCGTACGCTCCGTACTACTCCGTGTCTGCAAGATATCGGACAAAGGTTGTGCTCATAGCAAACACAGAGAAGAACACAACTGAGGTCGGCATGGAGCAACAGGCATATTGTCTATATGTTGACCTTATCCTTTACTTCCAACTGCAATAACAAATCATTGTTTTCACCTTTCCATAAGTTACTTAATAGTTTTGTTTATTTAGGAAATTACGACGAAATTACTTTTACCTCAATGCAATAAACGTATTAGAAATACATACATACATATATTGTACATAAATACATACATATTTATTTTCTCATTCAAACTTAAATGAGGCTTAGCATAAACATTTTTTTATTCGTACTTTTTTTATGGCATTTACGAGACAAGTTTTATATTTATTTATTTAGTAATTTAATGAAAACAAATCAATTTTTTGTACATCATGTAGGTATGTATGTATGTATGTATGTATGTATGTATGTATGTATAAAATATGTAAAGATATAAACAATTATATGTTTATGTTTATTTTTAATTTAGTATTCTATAATTATACAATCAAAGGTAATAAGAAAACTAGTTTTTGTTTTATTATTTAAACTTTATTGAAGTACGAATACGCCAGTATTAAATTAAAAAAAAAAATTTATTTAACAAAAGCTTGTGATCAGTCATTAGTTGGTAAATTAATAAAGAAAATGTTTTGGAACAAAATATTTGAATGGTTAATAATATTTCTCGAATACTCGCAGAATACTAGGCAGGCTACAGTTTGTGATTTCTTTAAGTTTGATTAATTGTTTTAAATACACCTGTCAGCGTGACTCAAAATAAATGAGAATAGAGTTACATCTTTTATATACTTTCCCTTAAATTTTTTTGGAATATTTACGTAGAAAAATTTATTATTCAGTTAAAAACTACCTCTAAATTGCTGAAATTAATTCTTCTGCCTTAAAGCAGACTAGAGTTTTAGAAAATATCGGATATTCCGAATCTTTAATGTTTGTGCCATAGAATAAAGGGTGGTTAAATTTTGAAGGATCGATGTTGATTTTGAATAAAACACAAATTATTCAAGAAATTATTGTCATTTATTATACCCTTCACCTTCATGAGAAGGGTATACACTCATACCCCGGTTAGCGTCGCTAATTGGGACCGGAAAAACGAGACACAAACTGAAACGACGCAAACCGAATCACAGTTTTCCATACATTTGTATTAATTTTCATTTAATTCGCTCTGAGACTCATAATTTTAGTAAAAAAGAATTGATTTTTCAAAAGCAAATACCAATTTTTTATTATTATTTGTGTAATAATAGTTTTATATTTTTTCTTTGTACAAACATTTATTAACGACGCAAATCGAAGCACTAACGATGCAACTTCGAAGCAATGCGACGCAAACTGAAGCAAAAACGACGCAACATCGAAGTCACGGAAATTTTAAAAAGACGCAACTTCGAAACGACTCAAACCGGGGTATTGGTGTAGAAACATTTATTAACGACGCAAATCGAAGCACTAACAATGCAACTTCGAAGTACTGCGACGCAAACTGAAGCAAAAACGACGCAACATCGAAGTCACGGAAATTTTAAAAAGACGCAACTTCGAAACGACGCAAACCGGGGTATGAGTGTATATAAGTTAGTCATTCCGTTTCTAATTTCCACAATTAAATTTTCCGACCCAATAAAGTATATATATTTTGGATCCTTATAGATAGCGGAGTCTATTAAGCCATGTCCGTCCGTCTGTCTGTCTCTTGAAATTAATTTTCTGAAGTCCCCAGATATCTTCGTGATCCAAATCTTCAATATTTCTGTCAGACATTCTTTCGAGAAGTTTGCTATTTAAAATCAGCAAAATCTGTCCATAAATAACGGAGATATGAGCAAAAATCCGAGACAACCTCTGAAAATTTTATCAAAAAAACTATCAAAAAGTGTATTAATATTGTTACGAACAACTTTATCAACAGATGGCGCTGATCAAACAAAGTGTTCGAAAACTTTAAGTGTGTTCTTAAACCGTAATATATATATGTATGTGTTCATTTTTAATTGTATTTGTGTAAATTTAAATAAAAAAGACTCGTTATATTTTCTTCAAACTACTTGATGCTTTTATTTTGCAATTAAAAAGAATCCGGTTTATTTAAAGGAAATAAACCACCGTTTTTAAAAGGTAAAAACGTAACAATATAATATATATATGTATGTATGTATGTATGTATATAATATAATTATGCATCCACAACAAAGGTGAAGGGTATATAAGATTCGGCATAGCCAAATATAGCACTCTTACTTGTTTCTTTTATGATAATATGGTATGGTTCAATTTTGTATGGGACAAAATATCGGCCAAATGGCCGCCGCGACCTCGGTAACACACCTCCATCCGATGATCCAAATTTTCGATGACGCTGAGTCATAATAGAGGTTCTAGGCCGTTAATGTGCTGAATTATCTCATCTTGAATTGTTGCTGGCTTATCGACGTATACATTTTCTTTCAAATAACCCCAAAGAAAGAATCATGTCAAATCACATGATCTTGGCGGCCAATTTACATCGCCACCACGTGAGTTCACACGGCCATTGAATTTGTTGTGCAAAAGAGCGAAAAAAATCGCAAAGTATACGGTATGGATTTTGATTTGAACGCTCATTTTTATAATAAGCCTGAATAACTTTAACGCGTTGCTCGATTGTGTATCTTTCCATGGTTAAAATTGAATTAGTCTAAAAATTGAGAAATGTCAAATGAAATGCGGAAAAAACTTGACGTTTAGGTGTGATTCACATTCAACATCGGTCCTTAAAATTTAACCACCCTTTATATTTCAATAGAAGCGCAACTGAGAGGAAAACCCTTAAGTCTGTCTGGTGCATAGCTGCCAGATTTGACGATTTATCGTCATTTTGACGATTTATTGTTTTAAAAATAGCAAAGTGACGATTTGACGATTTTTTCATTGAAAGTGACGATTTTCTGAATTATTAATATTTTCTAGCATTAAACATTATAAATGTTTTTGTTACCAAATTTTCTCTTTTTTTGAGACAACAACTATTTAAAATTTAATATCATAAATATTAAGAAGAACATGACATATTTCAAAAACAAAGCTAAGTAATAGTAGTGTTTTTCTTAATTATTGACAATTGTTAAATTTAAGTATAATAATTTCAAATAAAGGAAACAATTTCTGAATTTCAACGGGAAATTTCTACAAAAACTTCTCCTATTTTAACAAAACGTCGAAAGAATATTCAGCCAAATAAATTTAAGTAACAAAAATACGGAAGCCTTTGAAAATAAGTACCTGCATATGATGGATGAACTGGATTCTATACTCAAAATGTTATTTAAAACTTAATAAACTAAATTGTTTTGACATAGTAATTTTAACTGAATTAATAAAATATGCTAAATTCAGATATTTATTTATAAATTATTTATATTGTGGGTCTTCTTTCACACTTTTCTGTTTTAGCTGACCAGTTTTTGTTAAATTCTCTTTTGAACTTGCCACTTTATTTACACACATCAATTCAATGTTCGTACTTTTTAATGCAAATCAACATGCATGAAAAAAAAAACAAAAGGAAATAAGAAAATTGACTAGTACTGTTGTTCTCTTTTCCCTTCTCATCCAAAAATACTTGTCTTGACGAGCCAGAATTGAAAAGTGTGAAAGCGGACTAAGACACAAGTTGTGTTTAACATTATATTTTTTATGATTTCTTATTTAAAAAGTTAAATTTTACATCTGTATGTATTTTGATATATGTATATTGTACAAGAGACTATATAAACTTGAATATTTATATTAAAATAAAAATTTCGAAATACTATTAGAAATAGTGATTTTTTTGTTTTTCCGATTTTTAAAATTCGAAATGACTTTTTTCTTTTTTATCGGGATTTTGGCGATTTTTTCCGAAATTCATCTGGCAGCCCTGGTCTGTAAGTTAGTAAGTAGTTTTATGGTTAGTTCCAATTTACACGAAACAATTTTTTTAAGCTAAACTGATTGATTACCATTTAGACATGTATAATCTCAAATAAAAATACGAGCGATTTAAGCAATAAGAATTGTGCTGTGTGAACACTAGGGATGCCAAACGGGACTGCTTTTTCAAATCCCGAGATCGGAATTTTTGTTTCATATTAAAACAAATTGGTTTATAAATAATAACAATTTTTTTTAAAGTTACTTATGTTAAATATAAATACATATGTTTAAAAACAAAAATTTTAAATTGATTCAAAGTTTTTAAATAAAAAACATATTGAAATGTAAGATTGACAAAAATAATATGTCACTTTGCCTAATTTATATATTAATTTAAAAGCAACATAATATTATCGATCGGTAACGCGTCTTAAAAATATTAATGTATAGATATTTAGCTTTCCAAACCCGTTGCAAAAATCGGTTAATAAATAAAAAAAAGTTATAAATATTAAAAGTAGCAGCCTGAAAAAAAATTCTTTGATGCATAACTCGGGAATTTTGAGGTATATTGAAACTTTTAAGCCCGGATTCGTTACATGCCCACCAACACCTTTAACGCACACTAGGTCATTTCAGAAGTGCTTTTCGAGTGTTGCACAGTGTAATTATACTGGTTATTTTGAGTGCTATCAACTATTATAGCGCGATTGTTATAAAATATTGGATGATAGTTGCTACGTACTCAATTTTGTATTGTTTAAATTTAATCTTAATAACAACATTTACAAGAATTTACACAAAGTATACGGAGGTCTTCCGAGACGGAAGATAATCACATTTTATATTTCTTTCTTTTTTTCAGAACTGCGATTTACTTTAACACACAATAACACAGAAAAAAATAAAAATGAGTTTCAATTAAAACATTTGTGGAATCAATTAAAAATTTAATTGAAATCGGACCTGTAAACAAAATGATAGCATCAATTAAAAAAAATGTGAGATTTAATTGAAAATATCAGAAAAAGTAATTGAATCAATTAAAATTTTAATTGAAATTGAAATTCAATTAAAGGTTTAATTGAAAAAAAACATGATCTTTTTTTTCTGTGAAATTAAGTACCAAAAAGGCCTAGAAAACTAATTTTAGCTTTTTGAAACGTCAAAATTGTCTCCTCTGTTGTATGGGAGTCCATGTCCAATTATGGACTAATTTTCACAATAGCCAATAGTAAAATTTTTACATACTTATAACTGATCTGTGTACAATTTCGGATCGATATGGATGTTTATGTAGGTTAATGAGTAGTTATTTCGGTGGAACAAAGAATGTTTGGTAAAAATTTCATTGTTCTATGTCTTTTTTTTTTTGCGAAGCTCTATCGTTCCTTCAACAGACGGACGGTCATGGCTATATATAAGGACCCAGAATATATAGACTTTTTGGTTCTGCGACCAATATTTCGATGTATTACAAACGGAAGGATATACTTAATATACGAAGGGTTTGCTTCGAGGGGGAGAGCGGTGAGGCGTATTAAAAGGGGTACACATATGCATGTACTCGTGAAACACGCTTTGTTCCCTCATTCGTTGTTTTTTATTTTCATACATGTATGTATGTATGTGTGTGCTAGCTACAATCAAATACATGTGTTTATTTGAAATTTTTTGTTTATTTTGAAAAGGAATTGTCAAAAAATATATATAAAAACATAAAAAATCTCTGCAACAAAAATCTCACAATGTAGACGCAAATACAATTTTAAAGAAGATACGACAAGAATCGCAGCGACAAAAATTTCATAATGTAAACCGGGACTTATTTTGTATCGGGTGATTTTCATATAGTGATACAAGTTTAAATCGTAATTAAACATAGTAATATATTTTTGATATCAATGAAACGGTCTTTATTGGATAGCAAATTTAATGACATACCCCCTTATTCAAAAACGATTATTAAATTTAACAAACGTTTATTAAGCAAATTTTTATATGCAAATCTGTCTTAATAAACGTTTGTTAAATTTAAAACGATTATTAAATTTAACAAACGTTTATTAAGCAAATTTTTATATGCAAATCTGTCTTAATAAACGTTTGTTAAATTTAATAATCGTTTTTGAATAAGGGGGATAATGTTTAAATACGGCTGGCCCGTAGAAAGCGCAATCTGGAACACCAATTTTCACAAACTTTTCGTAGCATTTGCGGCCGTATCTCGCCGATAACTCTTCGAATGTTGATTTCCAGGTGTTCAATTGATTGTGGTTTATCGACGTACACAAGTGACTTTACATAACCCCAAAGAAAATAATCCAATGGGGTTAAATCACACGATCTTGGGGGCCAATTAATAGGGCCATTTCGTGAAATTATTTTTTCGTCAAAATTTTCCTTGAGTAAATCAATTGTAGCGCCCGCTGTGTGGCATGTGGCTCCGTACTGTTGAAACTACATATCAGCAAGATTAATGCCAGCTAATTGAGGTACGAAAAAACTTCGAATCATGTTCCTATACCGTTCAGTAATGACGAATTGATTGATTAGGATCATCTTCAACAGCGGCTATAGATTCTTCAGTGCGCACTGTTCGGCATCTCACGGGATGCACATTATCAGTAACAGTAAATGTGGTCCGAAAACGATTTATTGTTCTTCGAACTAGCAGCTCTGAAGGACGATTATGTACGCCATAAAATGACCGAAGTGCACGATAAGTTTAAAGAACTCAACCATTATTTTGATTAAAAATTTCCACAATTTGCATACGTTGCTCTGGTGTAAGTCGATCCATAATGAAATGACAAAGCAAACTATCAGCTGTGAAATGGGTGCCAACTCAAAGTTGTATCACTCCAAGAAAAAAAACCCCGTTAATACTTTTAGAAGAGAAAATCTATTGAAAATATATATTTTCTTTCGAAACGTATTACACAATAACCCCTTGATCTAACAATTGTACTTAATCTTGAAAAATTGATAATTTTCAACAGTTTTTATTTCATTAAAGAATAACATAGATTCTTCATTTAGCATTATAAGCCTTGGCATTTCAATAACAGGTCTATTTTAACTAATTAACCCAATAAACGTTTAAATTTTTTAAAATAACAAACTAACACTTTGTTCCAAATTTAATTATTAGCAACAAGATGTTTCAGTTCGTAACATGTTTATGTTTAATATGTATTTGAATCATTAATAATAAAATAAACAGCCAACCTACTAATGCTTGGTTTTCACTATGTCATTGTTGTTGTCAAATTGTCCAAATTGTTGGCAATTGCATGAAAACGGGTTGTCATATCATGATTTTCATGATTGCAAACATAGATGACGCCATATGACAACCCGTTTTTAAACAATTGCCAACAATTTGAACAATTTGACAACAAAAATGACATAGTGAAAACGCGGCCTAAGTAAATTTGTTAATGAGTTTTCAACACATACAATACATACATACTCGTAAATATGTACATATATGTATTTAAAAAATTAATGAAAAAAATTAATTTTTTATTGTGTATTTTCTAAGTTTCTTGGTCGTTAAATACCAATAATATTTTCAGCAATGGACATTTCTAATTTGCATTGTTAAACAAATTAATTGTTGGATTTTGATTAAATAGCATCTAAACATAACTGGTCCAAAGTGAACGTCAATATAAAGTCAACACCACATATTATTGAAAGAAAAGCTTAATTATATTAATGTAAATATGTAATATTATTTTAGAAGATTATATGGCATTTTTATATTCTTATTGAATTCACAAAAAAAGAAACAAAAACAAAAGCGTATACAAATTTAATTGATATATGTATTGTAAACAGCGTTGCCATTGTTTTTTGAGATGCAAAAAAGTTTTTAAGTTTTATTCTAAAAAAAAAAAGTTTTTTTTTGGAAATTTAGGTATAATTTGTATATAAGTTTAATTTAGTTTATAAAACAAATTATTTTCACAATTAACAAAACAATGTTTTTCTACTATGCTGCACTGCGTTAGTAATTTAATGGATTTTTTAATCCATTTTTACTGCAACAATGTTTAGTTTAGTATTACTCCGTCTTAAGTACAATAAATGTCATATAAATATTTATAAAATGTTAACAGTTTACAACACAAATAAACTCTTTATTTTGTACATACGAGTTAAGCTGGAGGTCCACAACTCACGTTTTGGCGTCAACGCGTTTTAAGCTTTCTAAACGTTTTAAGCGTCAAGTATTTCAAGTTACATGCGAAGATTTTTCGCGTCAATCATTTGTGTTTTATATACATATGTATGTATGTACTTTCGGAGGTGATGCCGTAAGCCCAGCTAATTTTGTTTTAATTGAAGTTTTGTATCGGTTTGTTTGTCAATTTCATATAAAAAATGTTTTTTCAACTGTCATTTTTTTAGTGACATCACCTTTAAAATAAATTTGCTTTGCATTTGTCAATGTCAGCTGTTCTCCGCTTGCGACGCGTTGAAAAGTAGAAATTAAACGAACTTTTCGCGTTTTAAGCGAGTGAGTGCGTAACTTAAACCGTACGACTACATGGATTCTACTTTTTTGACAGTTTCTTAGAACTCGTGAAACGCGTAGACGCGAGTTGTAGGCCTCCAGCTTTAGGAGTACTCAGGTAAATATGTAACAATAAAAGTTGTTTTGTTTTTAATAAAATTGGATTTTGAAATTTTACTACATACTTAAAAATGTTTTTTTTTGTTTTCTAAAAAAAAGTTTTTTTTAAGAAATAAAAAGTTTTCTTAAAAAAATATATGGCAACGCTGATTGTAAATCATAATAGACTTACATAAAAAAGAAAAACCCCTGTGTGAAATAGGTAAAATCGTTGGAAGGCATCACTGTACAATAAGAAAATTTAGACCAAACAGCTATAGTACGAGAAGTAATAGCAAACCCAGCAACTAGTGTTATAAAAATAGCAGACGACTCTCGAAAACCTGTAAGAGCGACTACGATTAGAATATCTTGCATCAGAATGGCGTACATGGTAGAGTGCCACGTAAGAAGCCAAAAAATATATAAACGAGCGTAAATTTTTTTTGAAATATTATTGTTATGAAATATGGCAAACCAAAAACGAATCCTTTACCAAGACGGTAAAACATGGCGACGGCTCAGTAATGGTCTAGGGTTGAATGGCGGCATCAGGGGTCAATAATCTTACATTTGATACAATGTAATCATCATCATCATCAAAAAAAAAACAATGTAGAACCTAGTATAGAGAAACTAGAACTAGCGCAGAACTTTTCGAACAGGACAATGATCCTAAGCATACCTTCAAAATTGTGAAAGAGTTGTTTCTCAATTATTCTTCAAAAACTTTAGCTCTTCCTCCGCAGACCCCAGACCACAATCCAATTGAGCACCTATGGGAATATCTGGACAAAGAAATATTTCTTGCAATGATAACCTAAATGCAGTAATACAGGGGCCAATCCACCACATTCGATATCGAGTAAAAATTATTGTAATTTTCTTATTTGAGATTATGCCATTCGATATCGAGCAAGAAATTTAGTACATTTTATAATAATTTCGATATCGAAATCATTTTTCGATACGATAGCTCATTCGATCACGAATGCGGTGATTTGGCCCCAGGATAAAGGGAACAAAATTTTGCCTGATTTCACAAAAAAAAAAAACTAGTTGATTCTATGTCTAGAAGATTGTCAGCTGTGACAAATTAATATTATACCTATTAACTTAATTTTGACACGAAAAATCTTGTACATTTCCGTTAAAATTGAGTTATTTTTTATGTTCCGTATATTAATTATTTTTCTAGTTTTTGTTAATGAGTTATATTTTGCTTAAGTTACTTATGAATTATGCAATATATTTTGTTTTAAATTTATACTTGGAGTATAAGTATAATTAAGGCGACCAGATTTTGGAAAAGAAAAAAGATGACATTAAGAAAAGTAGTAAAAAATTTACTTCAAGTCAATATTTACATTTTTTACATATTGTTACCATTTACTATTTTGAAAAGTGAAAGTTCAGTCAGTAAAGGCAGAATTAGTCTTTACTTTTTGTTCCGTTCCGAATCAGCTGACTTGATTCAGTTAAATAGAAAATGTGTAGAAGTCGTTAGTTGTTTTGTTACTTTCCGTGCCGTTGCGGACGAACCTGTTGAAAACAAAAATTTGCTAAGTAATTGTAAGTGACAGCACAAAACAGCTGACATCCGCACAACAAACATTTTTTGGTTTATTACAAAAAATTTCAATTCCTTTGACTTTAATTAAGTTTTTGTATAAAAGTTTCAAAAATATAAAAAATAAACGTTGGATGACGAAAAACTCCTTACTTTAGACGAAAGTAATGATATATTGTACAATAAAAAAAACTTTGATTTGTATTTTTTGATTTATTTTCGCGGCATGTGTTGTTTGTTTACCTAAAACAGCTGATACGTTTATACGGAAAAACTAACTACAAAAATTTAACAACAGAACGATACGGAACAGAACAGCAACAGAAAGTAAAGACTAATGAAGCCTTAAGAGTATGAACAGAACAAGCACGACACGACGTTTGTGAAGTAAAATTTGTTTTATTTGTTAAAGGTGGCGATTCTCATTCTACTTAGAAACCATGCCGTGCTTGTTCTGTTCATACTCTAAGCTCAATAAAAACAAATATTGATCATGCATTTAAAATTAAAGATGACAAAAGATGACTGGTTATGAAAAAGATGACTGAAAGAGGACATACATTTTATAGATGACAGCGAGTTAAAATAGATGATTGTAATCCAAAATAGAGGACGTATGGTCACCTTAGTATAATAAAACATTTTTTAAAAAATATTAGGTGTTTACTTTATATTGACGCTCACAGTA